>OY998167.1:93777679-95088043 GCA_963921995.1 Oxystoma pomonae
TTCCATTGAACAATGAAACAATACAAGGTCGTAGCAGCGAGTATTTTTACAGTTTCTTACACTGCAATTTTAGATTAAAAAAAAAAATTTGTAACACAAAGTTGAATAGCATACTGTGGTAGGATGGACCTATCCAAATACGAAAATGATAATAAAAAAGTTGTAACACGTAACGTTTTCTTGTTACATCTATAACCACATTTATTGTTACAATATTTTAATATCTATTGAAAAAATAATTTAATAATTTTTTAACAGTGTATATTGACTATATTTATATTTTTACACCTACTAAACGTACCTTACATCTAAGAAAAACACAGACATTAAAAATATTAACTGAACACACTAATTAAGTTTTATTTTTCCTTTTATGAGGGGTCGTATCTTCTCTTTTCAAGAACCAACAGTAATCACCCATCATGGCTGGATCCCATCGTCCTTGATAGCGGATTGCCATTGTCCTCGTATCCTGGTGGAACCTTGCTCGTCACTCGACAGATGGGAATGGAGGAAGTGAATGTTCAATAACATTTGGACACCAAGCGATTTGTAGGCATCTAAAAGTTCATCAACTAACTGTTGGTAGTTTGCATCCATCTTGTTGCCCAAAAATACCCTTACTACACTAACAAATGAGTTCCATGCTCTGAGTTCCTGCCTGGTAAGCTTCTCTGTAAAATTGACATCGTCCAGCAATTTTCTGCTATGTGGCACAATAAAAATGCCTTTCTTTAATTTCGCATCACTTAACTGGGGAAAGACTTCTCTTAGGTATTTGAATCCATCACCGTCTTTATTCATTGCTTTCACACAGTTTTTCATCAGACCAAGTTTAATATGAAGAGGAGTACGAAGAACATTTTTGGGGTCTACAAGAGGTTCAAACTTAACATTTTGAGATCCCGGTTGAAATTCACTTCTTCCTGGGCAATTTTTTATTGCATACTGCTGATCTACTGCATGACTGTCCCACAAACAAAGAAAACAGCAATATTTTGTACATCCTCCCTGAAGTCCTATTAAAATTCCTATAACTTTTAGATCTCCACATATCTGCCATTTATACCTGTTGTATTTTATTTTATTTAAAATTGTGCGCATATTTTCATAAGTTTCTTTCATTGTCACTGAATGGGCAACTGGTATAGAGGTTTTTAAATTTCCATTATGCAATAACACAGCTTTTAAACTGTATTTAGACGAGTCTATAAATAAGCGCCACTCACCGGGGAAATGCTCAATATCAAGTTCCTGCATTAAACCATCGATATCAGTACACGCACACAACAAATTTTCCATACTGTAGATTGCAGAAAACGTAGCATTTCTTTTCCTGAAAGTTGTAATTTTGGTTTCTTTGGCTAACAAGTTCCATTCCTTAAGACGGGAACCAAGAAGTTCTGACTGTTGCTTTGGTAACCCCAAATCACGTGCTAAATCATTTAACTCACTTTGAACAATCAAATGTGGCCCACCAGAACTGGGACCTGGAGTAAAAATAGGGTCGGTACACTGTTCCTCGGAGCTGCCTGATGATGCGTTGTCTTCAATATCTTCCAAAACAATATTTTGTGAATCTAAAGGCGCAATGGGCTCTGGTAAATCTGCATTATGAGGAACAGGTCGTATGGCAGACTGCAAATTTGGATAGTCAATCTTGTGCTTTCCCTTTTTGGAATAACCTTCAGTCTGTCAGGTAAAAATAGCAATCATCAAAATGATCAGTGGGTTCTCGCCATACCATTGGAACTGCAAAAGGCATGCTTTTTCTCTTCCCCTTCATCCACTCCACCGATGACACGCTACAACTAAGAGTACACATGGGGAGCCCACTGCTTGTCTTGATCTCCAATTAAAACACCAAAATATTTGAAGTAGGCTTTTTTAACATTTTCAGAAAATGGCCTAGCTTGGGATTTCACCATAATTTCTCCACAGTAGCAAAATCTGTCAGGAAAAGTTTTGCAATTCCGGCCCGTTTGACTCGATATTTTCTTTCTTAAAAACACTTATCTATACACAGGGAACCACTCACTTCGAAACTCAACAGAAAACTAATATTTAATGTTGGTTTGGAGTATTGAAACAATACAGTTCAGGTAATTTTTCTGCTATAAAATGCATCTATTTTAACCTTCTCCTAATAAAATTAACTACCTGCTAATGTAAAATGGTCTAATTAAGCTATTGAAAAACGGTACGTGTTATGACTTTCCGAATATTTTTTCTAATATTAGAAGGGTATTTAATCAAATTTAAATTTGATGTACCTACGTCTTTTATTCAAAGTTATTTATTTCCGATGGTTGCCAACACACAGAAAAATTATCAACAAATCCCTAACAACTGCCAAATCGAGTTGCTTACCTTTGGTAAAACAATACCTGTCAAAAATTGTATACAGGGCCTCTAGGCGACACCAGCCCAGCGAACTGTAAGGTGCACTTGATTAAAAATAAACAGGATTGTACGTACTTTAATATGATAAACAATTATCCAAATTTTGAAGGGCTCTTCCTTGAGAAACTATAAAGCTTTGTAAAAAATACTTATTTTTCAGTGGCGCACCCAAGAATTGACTTCGGGGGGGGGGGGGGAGATTTTTAGGGATGAATAATAAAAAAAACCTAATTTGAAGTAAAAATGTGACCATAATTGATACAATTAAGGAAACAGGTGCTTACCAGCGCGGTCCTGGGCTCAAATGTAGAGGGAGTGGGGGGGGGGGGTGTGAACCAAATTTAAAATTGTTTATTTAACCAAAATTCAACTAAAATTGTAAATATTGATGGGGTTTTGGGAATTTGAGCTGTTTATTTACCCTTAATTGGCTTGTGATAATGCTAAAATGCACCGCAGGCGAAAATCTTTGCGAAAATGACACTTAAAATGCCATTTTTGACACCAAATCGCAGGCAACATATTTTGATAAAACTATATTAAGGTCATTTTCACACGAAATATATCGACACAGGCGAAAAAATTTGCAATTTATGATTTTTTAAAGATTTGTGTTAAAAATGAAAGTCCAGGCTCTTGAATTTTATTCCCTATATATTTTATTGCTGCTGTTATTTGATTGTGCCTTCGGTGCGCTACTGTATTTTTATTCTTAATTTTTTTCTACGTGTATCTAAAAAAGTTATGTATCGCCCTGTATATATATGTTTTAGGTCCGCTCTTATTCTATAAAATACCCTCTCCAAGAAGAAATGAACACAAAAACTGAGAAAAAGAAAGGAGGCGTAAAACATTTTCTGGCCAGTATCGAAAACAAAAACAACGCATCGACCACGGAAACATTGCCAGAAAAGGAAACTTCCCAAGTGGTACATAACATTCCGAACAGTCCCCTATTGAGTGTGATCACATTTTTAGAATCTCAAAGTTATTCGTACGATGACGGACGAATACTGCTAACACTGAGTACCGATAAACAGAATAACAAAATGCAATTTTTGTTGTTAAATGCTTCTTCGAACTTTACAGAGATTGTCAAAAAGGCAAAATCGGTATGTATACCATTCTACAAAACAAATCATTGTGCAATACTGAACGTTTTACTTGTTATTGAAAGTGATAAAGGAAACTTTAATAAAAAATGTAAATTTTTTATATTTAAAAATTATAAACTTGTTTAATTTAGGAGAAAATTTAAATTTTTAAAATTTTCCTATTGAAGATAGCCTCAAACTGGTATTGTTTTTAAGTTTAGCTATCTTAAATTTGGTCAAAAGCTGTTTACAAGAAAAAATAAAAAAAAGTATTTTTAAAAATTGAAAATAAGTGATTTCAATTTTTTTTTTCAGATTTTACAAAAAATAAATTTTCCTCATTTTGATTCCTAGTAGTTCTATGGATAAGGTCATTATACCACCTCTAAAATATTAGACTTATAACTTGTTTAGAAAAATTGCAGATAGCCTCAAACTGTTATTGTTAGTTTCAGCGCCCTTAGCTAAAGTGGTGCTCTCTTCAGTCCAAAGATTTTATACGAAAAACAAAAAAATGCTTCCAAAATAAAAAACTGAATTCACTTTTTAATCACACGCTCTTTTTGTTACGAAAAACGTTGTGCACACCTTTTTTTAGGTGATTGTTGCGGGAGGCACAATGAAACCAAACTCCGAGTTCAGAGATCGACTTTTTATCAATGCAGGAGCGGCGCCAGATAGGATAATCGAATTTTCCTGCGATCACATAATACCAGCGGATAATATTCTGCCCATAGTTATGACCAGCGGACCAAATGATGAGAAATTGCTGTTTAACTTTAATAACAGAATGTCTATGGTAAATATACAGGGTGAAAATATAAAACGTCAGTAACGACATCTGGGTGTGTTCAGATTAACCTTAGAGCGCGCCCAAAAAAATATTGATGTCTTTGTTTGCCTTCGTTGATAGACAGTGATAGAAATATCACCCGACGATGTCCGGCGTGTATATCTACAACGTTGCTCTTCCTTTTTTCGAGTAAAATCTATTTCTTTCTTCAGCCTCGCTCAATTAACAAATTGTCGTTAAAAAAAAATGTAAATTGATGCATATAGGCGTTAATCTTGTTTAACGAAAAGTACTGGTCTTAAAAACTTACAAGGAAATTTCCAAAAACTTTGTAATTAACTCTATGTTTCGGACTTCCATTGTCTATATTTTATTTATACACGACGTTTCGATCAGTACAATCTGTGATCGTCTTCAGGTGCAAACTACAATCAATTCCTAAGGCTACATACTTATATACTGTGAGAAATCACTCAACCTTGAAGTTTAAGAGCTACATATTATAGTTGAGTGTCCTATATATCAGTGTTACAGAACGCCGATAATAAAAACTCCTTTAAAACTAATGAGGATTTTATAAACTTCCTCAACAAACCAATCAGCGAAAAACCAGCAAAAATGTTATGTCGCTTTTTAATGAATGTGCTTATTATGAGAGCATTTATAATGTTTGAATAACCTTGGTGTTAAAAATGCTTTTTTGAATTTTTTTTATTTTTAGTTTTTCTTTCTTTTTTATTTAGTAAACAATTTTATTTTTAAATTGATCTTTATATTTTTAATTTTATTTTGTTCTAGCAAGGAAATGGGTAGTGATCCTTTTCCTTTTGTTTTTTTTTTATTTAATATTATTATTAGTTTTTTTTTTGTATAAAAGTCTGTATAGGTCACTGGGAAATGTTTATTTTTAAATTTATTGGTAGGTTTATAATTTGAAAAATCGCTGTAGGAGTTAACTTTCTTATTATATGAATTAATTTTCATCAGAAATAATAAAGAAATTGAATTGAAGTTTAAGAAGTTGGTTCCGCCCAAGGAGGTGCTTCCAAATATTTGGAATTTCAACACTTGGTTTACTGAAAATACCCTGATTCTGCCCAATAAAGGCAGCTTCAAGTTATTTTCGTTTCCTCCAGTGTGACTCCTTGTGCAAAACCTTTGCCCACTTCATTCGGTGTTGTTTTGGCCATGCATGTTCGGCGATTCCTGATTTCGTTGTTTCAACTTTTTGGGTATTCGTCTGATGTTCCTTAAGCCTAACAGATAGTGGTCTTTTTGTTTCGGCTATGTATGATTCACCACACTCACAAGGAACTTGGTAAATGCATTCCTTATTTTCTTTGTCCTCCGATTTTGTTTTACTAAGAAGGCTTCGAATTGTATTACTAGATTTAAAAGCTGTTTTAATATTAAAGTTTGGGCGGAGTCAACTTCTTAAACTTCAAGGTTGAGTGATTTCTCACAGTATATAAGTACGTAGCCTTAGGAATTGATTGTAGTTTGCACCTGAAGACGATCAGAGATTGTACTGATCGAAACTTCGTGTATAAATAAAATATAGACAATGGAAGGTCCGAATCTGTGTTTAATTTCAAACACAGCATTGTCTCAAACTTCCAAAAACTTGTTTTTTTATGGCGTTTTCAACTTATAGGAACTAGTTTTTCATACCAACTCTGAAACTTTTCTAGTGCTTACATTAACTCGCGTTCATATTATAGTTTGTATATATCTTTATTTTGCATAAAGTTATTTCAAACTCATAAAAAAAGAATAGCACAGGCAGCAAGGCTAAAAATACATACGTTTACCCTCTTACTTTTGTATCTTAATCCGTTTTTGCTCAAAATATAAAAAGTTTTTTGGTGGGTAGTATGGATCGGCCTTTAGTTGTTCAAGGTCGTCACACATAGACTTGGATAAGGTCACATTCTTGCTTGACTTGCATCGAGGTTTTAACAGCGTAAAAATTACTGCGCACGCCAAAACTGCGCAAGGCTTTACCGCGCCATATGACATCGCCCAGCCCAGCAAACCAATTAACACTGCTCAAGTCCATACCCAATGAGCATTTTTGTCTATATAAAAGTTACAGCAAATAATATAAAACCTTCATAAAATAACCAAAAGTTATATTATTTTGTGTTGGTGATAATTTTATAACTCTAATATATCTCTTAAATGAGTAAAAAACAACATATAGATTTTATAAAACTTCCTTATGAGCCCTCAAGTATAGAGATTATTATAAAAAGGTTTTACAACTGTTCTAACAACACTACATAACCAATTAAAGGTTTTTATGGATTTAGAAATATAGATTTTCCATCTTTCTTCCCTTTGCTTGTTATGTATTATTCTTTTTCTTTTTACAATAAAAAAATTTATAAAATGGTGTTTAGCAATCTTCTAAAATAAATAAAAATTGAAGTGAGATAAGCTGAAGCAGGAATATGAATATTTATATACTATAGTCAAATAAAAGCTGTTTTTCAAGTCATCCTACTCTAAAAATCAGCTGCGGTCCTGGTTGTACTGTATAGTTTTCGAATACACTTACGTAAATTTCATGGGCTCCAAAAATACTTGAGAAAACGGGAAAAAAAAATATTCATTTAAATATCAGTTTTTTTTTTCATACGTGTTTTTTTCTTTCTGGGAGAAATATTGAATTTTGTATGTTGTTCTTAACCCTAACAAGCAATATTTCGATTGAAACACATATTGAAACCCCATAAATAACGTTTTCATTTAGGCCAAAAACCTATTTTTGTAATCCAAAATGGCGAAAATTTCCGACAACTCTATAAAAAAAAAACAATACAACTATACCACTGTTTACCTCGACAAGCACTATTTTATGACCCTTTTAAAAAATGATGCTACTTGGAACAAAGGGCTACAGATGGCGCAGTGTTGAACACTGATGGTCCGTTTCTGCGAGCTTAACATAGTTACCATTGTTTTCTTTTCCTACTACACATACCAGGAAAAATACCCGCCTCCACACACTTCAAGAACGCATAACTGTCAGAGGTAACTATCTCAAGAATATGGTTAGATTGCGGGGTCGAAGGGTGTACAGGCGAGTATTTTCCAGGGTGTTCATATTTGCCGCCGACCAGCAGTATCAGCGTATGCGCTCGACGTTTCACGGTGCGTTTTTGCGACCTTAACACTATATTGTTCTCTTTTTCTAAAACACGGTTTCCATCTATGCGTTTCTCATTTGTGGGTCTCCCGAATCAAAACACGTATCACGTGGTCTAAGCGAGATTTGCCTATACAAGTTCATGTCGGACCACGTGATGAGTTTTTTGAGTCAGGGTGACTGCGCCTGGTAAACGCTGGTGGGAATCGGGTGTAAAATGCATTTGATCCCGATATCTGTCATCGGCAACTATCTCAAGAAGATTTCAATCTCTTATCTCTCTCAGATTGATGTAATTAAAACAAGATAATAATGGTATGGTATCTCGCAAAAACGCGCCTTTTGATGTCGCAAAAACGCTCCTTTTGATGCCGCAAAAACGCGCCTTTTGACGTCGCAAAAACGCGCCTTTTGATGTCACAAAATTAACCTTAAAAAATCTTGTTTGTTTTGTTATTATAATTGCCAAAATAAATTAAAATTGTTTTTTTTTTTGTTCTAAAAACAGTTGCATTATAATCACTATATAAAGAAATTAATAACAACATTATAGAAAAAACCTTATGGGCAAAAAAGGTTTATGAATGAGTTCATAAGAACATTACAGACACCAATTTATATAACTATTGTGTGTGAGTTCCCAAATTTTTATATGTCTCTCGAAATATTTTCAATCTTATCTTACATAAATTTGTTGTTGGTTAATTAAGTTGTATAAGTGGGTTGATATCAACATTTTAAAAACCAATCTATTATATATCTTTAATTGATAGTTACTTACGGTTTTATAGGTGGGTTGACAGAAAGATTTCAAACACCAATTTATATAACTTTTGTCACTGATGACTTATATTTTTATAAATATGTTGGTGGAAACATTGTTAACACCAATTTATATAACATTTGAACCGATGACTTTAATTTTTATAAAGATGTCGGTGGAAATATTGTTAACGCCAGTTTTATGTTACTTTAGGATACCATCAATTTAGAGCCTTTAATAAAACAAATATACTAACTCAATTCTTGTAGGAAACTTCTAAATACCCTAGGGTATCAATGGAACCCTCTTTATAATAAATATATAAATATCTGTCACCAGAAGTTTCTGAAAATGCTCATTGGGTAACGGCACTAGACTAATACTTCGCAAACTAATACCGCACCATAACGTTTACCGCCAAAATAGAGATTCACGCTAATTAAAATTTCCGCGTTTCTTAATTTATGAATGGTAAAAAAGTGATGTTTCTTTTACAAAGTATGCGGTTTTTAGGAGAATTTAAATTACACTTTAAAAATGAATAAATATTTCGTCGTATGCCTCAAAGACTTAAAAAAAAAATAGTGATATTTCGTTCAAAATAAATAAAAGAGTCCAAAAAGTTTCTAGATTGTTTCATGTATCGTATCCCTTGACAGAAAAACCAGCACGAGCATAATTTTTTGATAATATGTGCATTTTCTCGTCCTGTACCTCAAAATTGTCCATTTCGTATTCAGGACGAGAAAATTCACATCTTATTAAAAAATGGCGAGGGTTACCTATCCATCATACTTTTTACTGCAAACGCTTGTACTATAAAGAGCTTGTGCCAATAGTGCAGAGCAGAACTAGTCGAGTGTTTTCCTATTTTGAACACGCGTCGGATACATAACTACAAAAATGCTGTCACTTTTTGTAAGTTGAATAGAAAACCTGATGAAAGTTAGAAAAGTTTTCTAAAAAGTGGTATGTTAAACAATAAAAACCAAGTTAGTTCTGACCGATGCGAAATTAGTTCCTAGTAATTGAAAACCCCGTTATTATAAGATAAAACAAACAATTTTGCTTTTAGCTAAATCATTGTTTTTGAAATAAATTGGTATTTCAAAGATAACTTGTATTTTTAACGCTCATCAAAAACACGATTTTACAAATAACAAAACCATGGCTTTTTTGCACACAAATAGATAGCGATTCTTCAGAAAAGACAGAAAATCTCACCCGTCACTATTCTGGAAAGTGGCGATTTTTACTTATTGCTACATTTAAAATAAAAATACAGCGCCCTTAATATTTATCCCAAAGTTGTAAGAGAAACTGCGTCATTTTCTTAATAAAAGTTTGTATATTTAATATTTAAAGATATTGTGCGGGACTAGTTTTACGGCGCAATTAAATTGCTACCACCGTACCAAAGTGTTGAAATTCTAACGCGTATGTATGTTTCATATCGTACTCAATACGTATCGAAAATCAAGCATCTTGTTCTTTCATATATCACGCTCTTTGTCAGAACATGCTCTATGAAAGAAAAAGAAGACAATCCTTTCCATACGTATCGAGTACGATTTGAAAACTACTACATGTAAAACGAAAGACAATTCGTGTGACTTTTCTGAACACTGACAGCGACATATTCCATGGCTATTTTGCATGTTAAAGGATTTAAAGGTTTGTTTACATACAAAAACAAGCTTAATATTATGCATTTTTTAAATAAAAAAAGGGATTTTACAAATCTGCCTACAAAAATTAAAATTGACATATTTTTTATTTACCGACACAGTACTAAGAAACTAAATTTTAAGGAATATTAGCAAATAAGTGCCAGATTTTTTGACGGTTTTTAAAGAATCGCGACCAGAGTGTCAAAAAAATATATGGTCAACAGAAGGATATGCTGCGAAATTTGAAAACGAAGGAAATGCTTTTGTTTTTTGTATGTTATTTTTTAGTTTTTTGATGAAAGCATTAAAAAAAGAAAGTGTTTAGAACTTGCAGCTAAACTGTGCTTACTCGGTTGTAAAAACAGCACTATTTTAGTCACTATTTTTAGGGCCCTTTGGTAAAAGATATCCTCCTGAAAACTTGTAAATCAGTCAGAGGAGGCGTGGTGGTGTTCTTTCCGTCGTACAAATACGAAAATTGGATATGGGATCAGGTGAAAAACGTAGATTTTGGCAGACAAGTTTTTAGAGAGCCCCAAACTACGAGTGGGGTTGATATGGTTTTGGAAAAGTACACTAACGTAATCAAAAGTTCGAACGTTGGGGCCATGATGTTTAGCGTTGTGGGTAAGAATAAGAGTCTTTTTTTTTAAATCACATAAATAATAATTTACCGTGTAGAATGAGAGCCTAACCGTACTTGAGAAAGATTTACGAGGGAAGCAATTCTACGCGGGACATTCCATACATATTGACGGAAACCACTCTTATTCCAAAGCGGTTCACAACATACCGGCATGCCATTTGCCTCTCATCCTAGACACATGAACCCTGCCTATTATTTAGCAGACGTATACGAATGTTTTTGTATGGTTTCGAAAATTCGACCCCAGATCCATATCGAACTGCGCATGAGCATACATGAGATATGTTGCGGATCGTTACGACACGCATTCGGATCCCTAACCAAACCGGCCGGCATGTTGTAAATCAAAGGCTCCAAATTATTTCGATCCTATTTATCCTAGGGCTAGGGTAAAATCGCCCAGGTCATCGTCCTCTTAACTGCCAAACTTTGAAATAAACAAACCAGAGAGGTTATGGCCTTAAACCCTCAAAAGAAAACACATCTTTATACTATCAGACGACCAAGCGGCCTTAAAAGCTTGAGAGGCCTACAAATGTTTGTTCAAGCTAGTGTGGGGTACAAGTACACCCTAAAAGTGATTTTAACACATAACCAGGTAACTTTGACGAGAGTGCAGACAAAGGAGGGACTGATACAACATACCATGGTTCAGAGCACTACTGTGGACTAATAAAGAGTCACTTTAGGGAAGACTTAAACAAATAGGAAAAATGGCCAATTGTCGTCATACTTTAGGACAGGCAAAAGATTCATCACCACATCACATTTTGCGCAAGAACGTCCCGTCCAACTTTGCAAGAGACTCAAGTACCTATAGGGGGTATTGCTATTACCCGAAAAAGTGGACCATCTACCAAGAAAATACAATTTTTGGGAAAAGCCTTCGATTCTTGGACACAAACCATCGACTTGCTAACTAATATCGATGACACAAACTAAGATGCATAGTCATGCATGAAATATCTGCAAAGTTAGCAGTGCCGACCGATTGAAGAGCCGAAACGGCTCCCTCTGCGATATACAAAGTTATGGCGTTGACCCTCGTTTTCAATGACTTTTTTATGCCTCCGTTAACTAAAACTCTCTTAAAGTACATGTTGTTAAAGACAGCTACAAAAAAGGGTCAAAATCAATTGGTTAGCTTAGATGAAATCTTACGGTATTACCTGCTATTTTTTCATTGATAACATTTTAGGTGGAAAACTAAGTGAAGGCCTAAACTTCAGCGACGACCTTGGTAGGTGCGTCATTGTGGTAGGCTTACCCTATGCCAACATAATGGCTGCTGATTTGAAAGAGAAAATGTCATATTTGGACAAAAAAGAGGTGAGCATTTTATTTTTCATGTTTATCGCCTCGTTGGTATCACTTGCTTGCTCTGCTTAACGCCACTTCAGTTTCACAACCTTACTCGGTGCCTATCTGGGCGGGACCTCCTGATTAACGTGGATTCCTAACTACGATCCCCGCCTTAACTATTCAACTCATAGCGGTTTCAATTAGTAAAACTGGTGCACAATTGAGTCGGTGCTGCTGTTCCATTGAGGTGCACTTTTTCAGTTTTCGTGTTCGGGCGAGTTTGTAAATTCAACATTTTTTTGACAGCGGTCGAACATCGGTGCCAACATTCGGTTGACAGATGGGTTTGACATCCATCTGAGATCTAGCATTGATGAAATGTCGTTGTTCCATCGAATACAAAAAGAACGCGTTGCGGTGTAAACATTTAAATAATAAAATCATACCTCAACTTCGGCTCGAGAAAATTTTTTATGGGCAAAGGAAGGAAGGAAGGAGCCTTGAGGGACAACTATGAATACCATCCTTAAAGGCACTTATGCTGTACTTCTGGACAGTTTTTTCAAAATAGTCTTCAATGCAAGTTTTTTCCTCAAATTTAGTATGATATCTAGCTCATCATCAGAGTCTTCACTTGAACTGTCTTACATTAATATTATGGCTCACCACTACATTAAGCATCCTGTACTGTACCTTGTATTAACCAAAATACATAAAAAATATCTTGGTTTGAATAAGTTATAAAAAAATTGAAAAAAAATAAATAACCATAAAGTAGGATTACGACTCCCGAAGCCGGTGGCGATCGGTGCCAAAATTTGTTGGATTTGTGAAATCAATCGAAAAATTTAGGAACTCTATTGTTAGACTGGTGAAATCCATCTAAAATTTATCAACTCTTTTGTTGGCACCGGTGGACCACCGGTGGATTTACAAACTCGCCCTTCTATTGGAAAACTGATAATTTCAGTTTTGCACTGAGTGCAACTTTTTCCGTACCGGCCCCGAGGGCTCGTGTCGCATCGAAAACTTTTTCCCGACTTTTATTTTAAGTCAAAGCACACTATCCAACCTTAAAAACAGTTTTGCAATGGTTTTAATCCATTGAGTTATGTTTTTGAGTGAAAAGAGTGCTCTCTGGTGTGGGTGCAGCTTTTTTGCATGTTCCATTCAAACTGCACTCGTACTGCACTGACGCAATTTTACCAATGGAAACCGCTATCAGAGACTCCGACACGGTCTTCGTCCTTAAGTCACTAAGATAGCCTACCGTTTGGTGAGTGTGTAACCTTTATCCGCTTCCACGGGATACAATACTATTCGGCTTGGTTTCCGGCGTGAATAGACGAGGTTAAAATAATATTATATTTAACACTCATTACCTGGAATTTTTAACCTTCTAAATTTACAAGATATATTTCCAACTTGCTCAAGGTAAACACTTAATGGTTTCGGACATCACACACAGATAAAAACAAGCTTATGCAAAGCTCTGGGCTACAAAATTGGGGTTGGGAAAACTCGTTTTACTGGTGCCTCCTAGACACTCCCTTAATTGCTCCGCGCATTTAGGTTTCAGAGAACTCACAATTGTGTATAAAATCTTAGCTTAACAAAATATTAGGACTGTCCCATGCGGTTAGCTTGGGCTGTAAAGTTCAAAGCTATGGCTATGCATATTCGTGAATTATAGTCTCCCAAAACACCTTCGGGTGGCAATGGCAAAAATTTTCGTATACTATGCGTCGTAAATCAAGGGTTTTTTTTTTAAAGGGTATCAAGGGGAAATCTTGCATAAGACGGCCGAACTACTTTCCTGCCAGAGTCATTTCTCCTCTACCAGGAGAGCCCGGGTAGTGTCGGATTCCTACCGACTAAAACCCCCCGATTGTGGCTCCGATCAGCCTGATGGCTGGGCAGAGTCACTGCACTGCAGCCATTACTGGCTTATTGTGCACCCCTTGATCCTAGTTTAACCACTCCACTCCCCTGTACGAGTTTGTACAGGTTCTTAATGGAGCAGTTCCTAGTCGTTAGTGGGTCTAGTTCAACTTCCCCATAGGGCTATACCGGCCATATTCGGTCGCCAGAGCCTCGTCTGTTTTAGACAGGGAGCACCACGAGAAGGTGAGGTTGGCATTTGGATATGAGAGGCTAGATGCATTCGCATCATACCGATCGAAAACCTCTGGTCCCATGCCCAATGGGGGTAAGCACGGTCTCCAACTGTTCCGAGTAAATATGAAGGTTACATTATATTCGCATCACTATCCCTTACTCCCCCATCAAGGGTGGTTGAATACCGTTTTTTTTTTTTTTTGCAACGCAATGTGTGTATAGTGATGCAGCTAGTGGTATTTAGAATGAGCTCATTTAGAGCCGTATTGATAGTCGTTGCCAAGGGTTCTTTCGTTCTTGGATAACATAAATTTTTATCGGTGAAGGAAGAAGGGAGACTTGAGAAACGATTATGAATACGTCCTTTAAAAACTTTATTTAGTAAGAACCTTTCTAAAGATCACTTAGTTTAAGTCATCCTTAAATACGTCCGTGCAACTGGTGAATGCACCAAAAATCAAATCAAAAAGCCTGGAACTAGATTCAAACGATAACCCATTTATATAGGTTCCCCCAGCCTGTTTAAACGAATTGGCATAAATAGTTCTATTTTGTTAGGATTCTTTTTCATAAAACTAAAGCATAAAGTAACTCGTTATTTCTATCTATAGCGAGACCAGACCAAAAATCAACTGGTGTGCCGGGCCTCATCCATGGATAAAGGTTCGGCACACCACTCTAAAAATGCCCACTTTTAGAGTGGTGTGAAAAATCAACTGGTGTGCCGGGCCTCATTCATAGATAAGGGTTCGGCACACCACTCTAAAAATGCCCACTTTTAGAGTGGTGTGCCGAACCCTTATCCATGAATGAGGCCCGGCACACCAGTTGATTTTTGGTCTGGGGGTACTACTACATCATATATGTGAAATTGGTGGGGGTTACCCTACCCCTCTAAAATTGCCCACCTTTGGACTGGTGTGCCGAGCACTTATCCACAATTTTGAGGTACAGGATTGTCCATTTCGTATTCAGGACGAGAAAATGCTCACATTATCAAAAAACGGCGAGGGTATCCATCATATTTTATACCTTGAACTCTTCAGCCTCGCTCAATTAAATAATTAAAAATATTTTGATGCATAGCAAAATATCGTAGACGACAACGGCGACAGAATAAATCAAGCTTTACAACAAAATGTGATTTTTACCTACGCAAAAAATACTAAAACGTCCTCAAAATTATTTTTTTTAGGCTAGAATGTTAAAGGGTCACCTAACTACTCAAGGAAATGAAAACCGACCCTTGCCTAAATTTAGGGGCTTCCCAGTGCTAGGGCTACCCTAAATTGGTTGGTCAACTGACCATAACTAGCTAATCAACAATTAGTTAATTATAAAAAAAACGTGTAAATTGGTGCATATAGGCATGAATTAATTTTTCAACACAAAAATAAAAGTGAACAAACATTTTTAACATTGTTTGATAGAAAGAAATAAAATTTATAAAGCTGAAAATTTAGCAAACACAAAAATAAAAGATGTAAGTCAAAAAGTAAATTTAGCTAGTTAAGAAAAAAGAGTTTTGACAATTTTATTCTATGGCCTGCACCTTTGGTACGTATCCCCTGTACCCCCTTCAATTATTATTTTTTTGATTTAGGGTGCAGGCGCAGGTCAAAAATTCTACGAAAACCTCTGTATGAAATCGGTCAATCAGTGCATAGGTAGAGCGGTTAGGCACAGGAACGACTACGCCACTGTGCTTCTGCTCGACGAAAGATACAACAGAACTGCGACGAAAAGCGCCCTTCCCGACTGGATCAAGAGATCGTTACAAGTTTGCCATTTTAACGAGGCTTTTGACAGTATTGATAAGGTAAATATTTTTTTTACGTATTCCGGGTTTAATGAGCTATCGGAACACTTGAGTCGAATTAGCATTTTCTTCATTCAGTATGGCACTGTCCACTGCGACCACTAGCAGGTCTATTGTGGTTCACTTTTGAGATAGTTTGTTGCTACAGAATATTCAGCCCCTTAAAGAGCTCGCAACTTGCTTTGGTGAGCACCTTTCAGATCCAGCGGGTCGATCTGTTATTTTCCGAATAGAAGTCACCGTTGACGTGCAATGGCCGGACACTCACACAGCACATGTCTGACCGTCTCGTCCTCCTCCATACAGAACCTACATTCGGTGTCCTTACTTAGACCCATTCTGTGCAATGGTACTTTCAGCCTGCAGTGTCCGGTATATAAATCAACCGTTGTCCGGATCTCCTGCCTGGTGAGCTCAATGAGTTTCCCGCCCCTCTTCCTGCAAGGTTCTGTAATGAACTCTTTGGAATGTGCCAGTCCTGGCATGGAACTTATTCTCCATCCAGTTTGTGAGAGAGCACTGTAGAGTGTGTTTTATGCTATTCCAAGGGCTGGTTCGGGACCAACGAAGACGGCGGAGAGCGCTTTGCTCGCCAGCAGGTCGGCAGTCACATTTCCCCGATGCCCAGAATGCCAAGAGTATTCAGTGTGTCTTGACAGCTCCTAACGGTTCTCGATGAACACCTATAGGACGCAAGAGCCTTAAGGGCCGCTTGACTGTCGGATAGTATTTTTATTGATCTGTTGCGCCAGTTATGATCTATCATCCATCGTGTGCTCATTTCAATGGCGAATTGGCATAGGCTAAAGAGTGATTTCTTTTTCGATTTGTTATGTCCTTTAATATAATAAGGGCGCTGATCAGACTTTTTGGGTTCTGCGCGACACTTTGAACATTATAGTATCTCACAGTTATATGAAAATAATACTATTATATTACCCATATGATCAGCGCCCTAGATCTAATTCTAACGTAAAAATAGTGGCCATTTAGCCTAGTTCGAGTCAAGCTATCCGATAATTCCCTATAATAATGTTTAATGCCAGGCCAACAAACAAATAATTAATATTTTTTTGTTTTAGTTTTTTTTACAAAAGAAGAACCAACAATTAATATCTTAGAATATAATGTAAAAAGTTTAAAACTTACGAAATAATATACTCTTGATTATATTCTTCACGTCACCTCTCCTCTGCTGCACAACTGTCATTATTTGTTACTTGAAGTAGTTCTATCCTATTTCTTTTTGCGAAATGTGCTATTTTACTCTCTAAGCTTTCTAAAAATTCAAAAACGACATTTTTATAGTTAGAGATTACTTCTTGTATTACTGTTATTTATAAGAATATATGTTTCCCTCATATGTATATTTTTTTTTTGGTTTGATTCCATATTTTGAAGAAAGAGCCTAAATATAATAAGGTATTTTTAAATTTTGATTTGAATTCCATATTTAATAGAAGTAAATAACATGGCGGCGTCGCGCATCCAGTTGATGGTGCATTGATTTACGATGTCAGTAAAGTAGCAATAACTCGTAGGCAACGTTTTTCCACTATATGCACATTTATTTCTTGAGCGTGCGTGGTAGATAGGCGACCGTGTAGAATCCATAACTTTGTAGTTTTGTATTGAGTTGGGGCTACTGAATTTCAACCAAGTTAATATCAGTAGAGTCGTTACCTCGTAAAAGTAATATTAAAGAAATTAAATGTGACAACTATGAACTAAGCCCCGGACTGCAAAGTTTTTTTCGTGGTTCTAGTAATGGTATATAGTTATATAGTGAAATATATAGTTTATATAGTGAAATATATTACTTTCGCATATAACTTTATATTTTTCCGACACTGTGGTAACTTTTTAACCGTAATAGTCACCACACTATGTGACAATAATGAAATTTTTCCTATAAACAGTTTTTTGTAGGAAATATTACTACACTTTAACCCATTTTGGGTGGCAATGACAATGGTACCAATTGACTATAATTGTTGCTTGGGAATTTGAAACAAAACTTAAACAAAAAATCATAGGCCAAGCCTAGCGGGTATTCGATTGGATGGAGTTTGAGGGGCAAAAGCTAGAGGGAAGAGATGACAGGCGTAAGGTGGGGGAGGAAACCTAAAATTTTAAACACGCCAACGAAGCCGCGGCCAAAATCTATAGCTAGTAAATAATAAAATGTTGCTTACCGCCTCTGGGTCGTTTTAGTACCGGTATGTAGTTCTTAGGCTCATTGCCTTGTAAGTATTTAGTTGTACACTGTATTGACGACTTGTTTCTTAGACGATCTGACAGCTCGTTTAACATGTCTTTTGTCATGGTCTCTCTAAAAAAACTATTTGGTTCTCACTGAGCAGTCAATAGGTAATTCCTAGTTTTATCTTAAATTTTTATTTCTCACAAATGGTGTACAACAACCGGCAGATAATTTTCGAAACATCCTACACATGTAGGACGTGTTCCAAAAAGTGTTACTTTGACACTGTCCTGTAAATTTAGTATGCGTCTGCCAGTTTTATATTGAAATTTTATTCCTCCCAGAAAATAAAGAACAGCCGAAAAAACATTTTTAAGGCAACTGACACTTGAAGGAGGTCATTAAAAATGGAAACTTTGTAGAAGCTTTTTCAAACATATACTGCGTCAAAAAATGTCTGTATTCGTTATATTCTAAGGGAAATGAAAGCTTATTATAAAACCAAAGAGCTTTCAAAAATCTTCTCGAAATGCGGAAATCGGAGAGTGAAAATTAAAAATAAAACTAGCACACACACTTTTTCGGAGACCTCCTCTCTAACGGTTGTTATTTATTATCTATGAGAAATAATAATTTTATATAAACCTGGCAGAAGGAAAATCGGTAAAAGAGTCTATTAAGACCTAATATCCAGGCTTAAAGCCGCCTTTCCTCTACTACTACTAGTAACGACTTAATGTCGAACCTTACCCTTTTATCTATTGATTGAGTGATTTCCTTTTCGAAGGAATTAAATACAACTCAAGTACGACACATTTTCAGAAAAGGAAAGTTAGTTTGATGTGGATAGAGCAAAAAGTATTGTTGGAGGGGTGCAAAGTTTTTCAGAAATTCATAAGTGAATTTAACTTTTGGTGTAGGTTTAGCCATCGTAGCAATTGGGCTTGGATGTTTTCTAAACCAGCTGCTAAAACATTTGTGTGACCTTTTTACTTAGATGTATAACTTATACTTACTTTATAGCTGAAAAAGCCCACATTCTGCTTACAGTTTCTACCAGAGCTTTAAGATTGACTTCGCTGTAATACCAGTTAATATTTTCGTATTGACATTGGAATAGATTGAGGGGAATTTCACTTGCCATGTCGTATTGCGGCTTTCTATAAAAAAGATGTAAAAATGACAGGCAAATGTTACAAAATAATTATTATTTTCCCATTAAATTACGTAATTAGATTTGCCTGATCTTCATTTTCTTATTTTAAGGTATGACTTTTGGATATTAATGGGCGGATCTTCGTCATAATAAATGGCATTTTGCAGAAAATTCGAGTATCAGTTTTACGTCAGCTAGTCAGGTCACAATTTTTACCGAACAAGGGCTTAAGGGCTGAGTTAGTCAATATCGGAACCTCATGGGTTCTCCACCAATACGATAGAGGTTTTAACGTGGTTCTCCACAAATTCAAAATATGATGGACGATGAGATCGCGAAAATTTTGTTATTTTATCGAACCAACTAACAGCCATTGGATATTTCCTATTTTTATGGTTGCCAAAAAGAATACCAATAAATAGGTTTGGCGTTGATTACAGACAGATGAATGCTGCAACTGAAAGCGATAGCTACCTTTTACCGTTCATTGGTGTCAGAAACATGTGATACGAACGCCTTACACTTTTTGGGCTACATAACGCCACATTTGAAATCGCAGTTGCGAAAGATCGACACGAAATTAGTCCTAGGCAACGTTGCCACACCAACAGATTGTTTTCCTAAATTTTAAAGATCGATCGAAAAAGACAAATAAAGAAGTTTAAAGGGTTTGTTTGTTTGCCAAAAGAACCCCTGAACCAGGCATGATAGTTTTTTTATTGCATAATTTTGCAGTAAACTCAACTTGTAAGAGTGAAAACTTTTGTTGATGTAATAATTAGTCACTTCTCTTTTCTTTTTATTTTAAGGCAAGTTTACGGTTAACATGTTTACTTAATCTGTCAAAGGGACTTTTTTCATGAAGTTTTGGTTCTTTATAAAAGATTTCGGATTCCCTCCGACTGTTTAGTGTTGCAAAAATGAACAAAAAAAACGGATCACCATCTACCGGACTCTGTCATGACAGCAGTTCCTTTATAGTTTGTAAGATTAAGTTCACTGGTCACACACCCCGTTCACCCGGTGACCCTGTAAGACGTCTGAGGCGCTACTTTAACACTACAAAGAGAATAATTTTTGAATCATAAGTCAAATCTAAATAATTATTTTGGATAAAGTTTTAAATTATGTCATAAAAAGAAAGATCCTACAAAATTTCGTATTGGGCCTTATCAAGAAACATATGGTCAAGTAATGATTAAAGTAATGGCAACCTTGCATGACACATCACACAACCTTCCAAATTTTGGTTAAGGTTCTCAAACTACTTTCACGCATCTCCTATATAATTTCTCCCTGAAGTTACGTCGGTACACATTTTTTATAAATTATATTTTGATCGATCTTGACTTGACAAAGTTTGTAAAATGTTGAGATGCAAATATTGGGCCACTGTAGAACAAACAGACTTACCTAGGATTTTCTTCAATATTTAGTAAATTGCTTACAATGCTTGGGTCTTCTTTACCAGCACCGACCAAAAATAGGATCTCCATCATATATCTTATTTGATGCCAAAGGAATGCGTTTGCGTTGATTTGAGCTACATACATCGATTGTTCTAAAATATGGTTTAAGTTTTGTAACTTTAATTATTGGTCCAAATAAATTAAAATAAAATAGAAACCGCATGAAAATCTTGAGGCAAATTTAAAAGGCTAAGCAACTGCGATTCAACAGGTTTGCCAGTTTTTCATAATTATCCCGTATTTTATTTCCTATAATTATTTATGTAAAACTGCAATGGGTAACATAAAAACAATAAATTATTTTGATAAAGTAGGATAATAATATTAAATGGGGCCCCATAATTAGTGAGAGTCCTCGAAATCAGAATCGGTAGATGCAAGAACATTTTTTTGTAAGAACAACCTGGTATGCATCTGCCCCAACGAGGTCAAGTGACTGGTTTGACGGGGCACCGTGCAGGGCAAGAACGATACAAATTAATAGGATTGCGAATACGTCAACATCTCCGTCTGTCTCTGTTTCATATTATTACATTACCATAGAGAAACATTGGGAATTTATTCCTCATTTTGTTAAATTATCTATGGCCTAACTGTGACAATTACTCCCTTTGCTATACGCTGTGGGCGGGGTCAAAGCAACCACGTGACGTCGTTGAGCCACACATATAGCAGGGTCACATGCGCACTGATTCCTATGACCTCGACGAATCTGTTAAAAAATGGTCTGACGAAGAATTGCTTGCGCTTTTGATAAAAAATTGATTTGGTATTTCACCAAACTAAACAATTAATTTTCATTTTAAAATTTATGATGTATTTTCAAGGGCTATTCTTTTTAACAAATGCATCCTTAGTTTTTAAGACGCATCTGCCCGGCATTGTCAAATAATTTTTTATCAATGTTCAGTACTTAATGTTCTTCACTGACCAAAAAGTGTAGGAGCAAATTTTCCCGGTGAGTGATAAACTTGAATTTAATAATTTAGCATGTCTAATTTTTTTATAATAGGTATGAGTTAGGTAATTAATGTATACATTTTGTAGCTTAGTAGCTTAGTAGTTTATTCAAACCATGCATATCAAACATTTTTTTGGTATTTTGATGTTTACAAATTTGCTACTGTATTTGTATTTGAAACCAGGAGCGTTTGTAATATGGGAAGTTATCACGTTTGCAAAATTTAAGGGGTTATGTATACAACCAAAGGGCCGAACCAACCTCCCAGGCTGGTTCTAAAATTTTATAACCGAGTTGCAGCTGTGGCGTCATTGTTTTAAAACGAAAGTACCGGTTCCGGTTCTGGTTCAACCAGAATCAGGACCAATTGTAAATTTTTCGATTTTTGCCTCTAATATTGTCATCAATTTTTTAACTTTTCTTTTCAAAAAAGTAGGAAAATACGATTTGAATCTCTTAAATTATTTAATTAATTACTCATTAACGGTGGCAAATAGTACCCACATTTATAGGAAGTGTTTTGCTTCTTTTGACCCGAATTAAAACCTCTTGAAGCTTGGTGCATCATTTAAAATACACCCTGTATTTTAGACTTATAAAATTAGACAAGCCAAATTTGGCACACATAAATAAAAGTTACAATCAAAATAAATTAAACTTCCTCCTTACCTAAACGGTTCTCGCTGATAGGAACTATCCGAAAATCCAAGATATTTCTGATAAATTTTACTACGCCATTCCCTACATCCATTTTACAAAAATTTCTAAAATCGTGACTTCCTATGAGAAGTTTCGCAGCTGTGTTCATTTTCTAAAATTGCAATATTACTTACATTTCTTACAGTACATCAGAGGCGTTTTCTCGCGTGGAAATTGTTTAAAATGTTTTTAAAAAGTTTGAAACATTTGTTTTCTCGCGTTGCAAGGTGACTTCACATCTAAACGTGTTAAAAATATCTTGAAACGGAATCCACTCTAATTTTCAAACTGACGCGAGCGTAGAAGATACGTCAAACTTCTACATTTTTGTGTTACCCTTAGATTTTTTTTGTTTTTGCGTGAAAATGGATAAAAAAATCGTATTCTAGATACCTTTTTAGCCATTCTTCATGGTATCCCTGTGGTGTCATATGATTAAATAAAAAAAATTCACTATCCATGTAGCTTCTATTGCTTGCCATCCATGCTACTAAAACTGGCCGTACACTCGAAGGTTTTGTTAAATAAACCATTAGTTGATTAGTTGAAAAAAATAAACAGAAAAACAAAAAAGTAAGGTAACACTAAACTACGTCAGCGTTTTGAACTACTAATTTTTTCTCGGTTCTAAATGATGACGTCACATCTAAATAGTTTCAAATAATATTTCAAAATAATTTCAACGCAAGAAAACGCCTTAGTTGTCCCTCTCTAGGTTACCGTAATTTCTTTAAAAAAGTCCAAATTGTAGTTAAAATGCATTAAGACAAATTCTAATCTTTAATTTACATTTTTTACGTCAATTGATGTTTTAGGATTTTCTAAGTTTATATTTTGTTTTTACGTACATTCTGGTTTTAAAATATTTTGCATGTAATACTGTCTAGATTCAACCAAGTAAATTAATTTTCGTTATTTTATTTTTCTCTCAAAACGACTAATTTAACTTTATAACTAGAAAATCCTACAATCTGACCCAATTTTGGTCTAACCCTTTCCGACGCAATGAGGACGACCCCCATCCACGCCCTGGAAACCATCTTGGGACTCCATTCGCTTCCAACTTGGATCAAGAAGGAGGCGATGGCGACGCACCTGCGATTAAGAGACCAGGAAATATGGAAGGGCAGGCGACTGGCGACGAAAGAGTTGCCTCTCCTAAGACTGCCAGTGAAAACACCGCTTAAACCATGGAGGTTCGATAAAAAGTACAAAGTCACAACACCAGAACGGAATGCATGGCAAAGGGAATGAGAGGCGACAGTCTGCGCAGGAGTGTACGCTGAAAGCCTAGAGGTTCAGAAAAGTTATCCACTTGGAGAACACGCTACGGTGTTTCAAGCGGATGTATATGCCATTATCATCGCAGCAATCCTACCGGAAGTCAAAAATGGCAGGAGGGAAATATACATATGCTACGACAGCCAGGCTGCCCTCAAGGCTCTAAGTGCACCCAAAATAGTCAGTAGTCTGGGGGAGGAGTGCGCTGAAGCACTGCAAACACTGGCTCAAGACAAGAGGGTAACACTGATGTGGGTCTCAGGTTATGAGGAAATTCCAGGGAAAGAGAAAGCGGACGAACTTGCCAGACTAGGGGCCGAAACCCAATACATTGGACCAGAATCTCTTCTGGGAAAAACAAGGAAACAGGTACAGAGTGAGCTGAACAAATGGGCGAACAATGAACTGAAGACGTCGTGGAGGCAAGAGTTAGAGTGCAGACAGTCCAAGCTATTCGTAGATTCCTAATGAAGCCAGAATTAAATGGCTCTTAGGCAAGATCCGAAAGGACATTGGACTGCTGACAGGGATGCTGACTGGGCTGAACAAACATCTGACGCGAATGAGAGTAGCAGAAGATTCCGTGTGTCCCGCTTGCGGGCTCCAAGAGGAATCGGCACAACACTTAATAGCAGATTGCGATGCATATGCCAGATCAAGGCAGCTGAAGTAGGGATTTCCGACGATAGAGAAAGAAGAACTGCGCTCGCTCAAATGGACCAACATACTGAAGTTCGTAAAGAGGACCGGGGAGGCCCGGAGAGAGAGTCGGGCAGCTCCTATACTACTACTACTACTTTTCCGAAAAAAAAAAAATTGAAGTATTTTTAAAAACTAAACCAAAATAGTTTTCCCAAAGTTTCGTTTGTTCCAAAAATAAAATAAATTATGGCTAAAAGACATGCAAAAACCGCTTAAATTTTCTTTGGCTTTGTGTGAACTACATATGGAACTGTAATGACAATTTAATTTTTCTCCAATTTTTATTAAAAAACAAATTTGAAAAATTCGTTGGATACGGTTCACAATTTTGATAAATCCTTTTACACTCCTAAAAATCTTAATACTGAATTTTGATACCCCCTGCACGTTTAAAAACCGAAAATAAAATATTTATTTTACCTCGATATTCAGCTTTCCTTTCGGAAAATAGTACTTATACAGCCTTTCTTTGCAGTCAAATCTGGCGCTAACTGATTCCTCAGCCGGGGCCCAACTTATACACCTTATCTCCTCTGGCAAAACTGCATTTAACATTTTACAGTAGTCCAGTTCGTTATCCAAATCATTCTCATTTGCTTCGGTTAGTTTAGTCCTAAGGTCCAACGATATTACCTAAAAAATGAATCGGTCATATCATATAAACTAAAATTACTACTTCTACTTCTAAACTTCCCCATTTGCTCCGCCCCTGAGGCAAATTTTTTCTCCATAAATCTAGCGAGCCCACCCCATAAAATCTAAATTTAATTCTAGAATTACGTGCTTTTTATGTGCTAATTCGTAAATTTTTATGCTCTTTGTGTTTTTGAGAATTTTTTTTTTTAAATGTGGTCTCTCTAGCTTTATATAAACCTAGCAGGCCCACCCTTAAAAGAAGCTTAAAAATATTCGTTAAATATCTCAGAATTATGTGCTTTTTACGTGCTCCATGAAAATAAAAATGGAAATTTGTAACTTTTTTAGTGATTTTTAAAAAAAAAATGTTTCGGGCTCGCTAGCTTTATATAACTCTAGCAAGCCCAACCTTAAATAAAGGTTAAAAATATCCGTTAAATATCTTAGGCTTATGTGCTCCATAAAAATATAAATAAAGATAAACATTTTTAACTTTTTTACTTATTTTTTATATGTTATATAAAACTAGCAGGCCCAACCTTAAATCAAGGTTAAAAATATTCGTTAAATATCTCAGAATTATGTGCTCCATGAAAATAGAAAAAAAACAAAGTTTTTTACTTTTTTAGTGATTTATTTACAACATATTAAAAAAAAAAAACACTAAAAAAGTAAAAAATCTTTAGGTTTTTTTCTATTTCCATGAAGCACATTAAAAAAGCACATAATTCTGAGATATTTAAAGGTTATTGTCAACCTTTATGTAAGGTTGGTTCTGCTAGGTTTATATAAAGCTAGCGAGCCCACAACATTTAAAAAATAAATAACTAAAGAAGTAAATTTTTTTTATATTTTTCATGGAGCTCATAAAAAGCACATAATTCTGAGATATTTAACCTTTATTTAAGGTTGGGCTTGCTAGGGTTATATGAAGTTGAGCCCACCTTTTTTTAATTTAATTATTAAAATTTAGATTTTGTGAGGTGGACTCGCTAGGTTTATGGAGGTGCAAATTTTTTTACTGAAATAAACTATACTGTCTAATCTACATCTACACACCAAATTTCATCATATCTCAAATTCCTTATCATCTGGGCAAAGAAGCATATTATCACTTGAACTACTTAGCCTATTTTTATCGAACATAGCTAAGGACATTTTCATAAGGTTATGCTGAAACTACTTTTTGGTTTTTCGCCACTAAATTAAGGAAATTTCTTAAAAAATAAATAATTTGTACACACTCGCAAATCCTAACTAGAATCTTTGTAACTACTTATCTGAAGTTTCGGCAGACACTCTACTGCCGTTATCAAAGGAATTATTCTATTAATTTTTTTAAAATTTTTTAAAATAATTCCTTTCCATAAGAGTAACGAAATTTGCTGTCAAACTGTCTGACCAAAATCACCCTAATTAACGCCTGTGGTTACCTTTAATAAGGGTAACAGTCTCATAGAGTAAGGGTAACAAACTGGCCAAAAACCTGATCAAGATTACCCTTGTGTCCTACACGGCCGCTTAAATTGGAAAATTTTGCAGTGGCGACCTCAGAAATTAGAAGTGTGAATAAAACATGCAGTGCCCGACTGGGCTTTCATATTTAGTCCTAAATTATACATTTTTTACAGGAAATAAACTATTTTTTTTGTGAAGATAAGGAAGCAGGATCAGACAAAATATAATACACAACTCACAACTCGGGAAGTAGTGGTCTTGACCAGTCGAGGACTACTTTAATATAGAAGGGAAAATGCCCGGGAAAATGGTTGCGTGTACTTAATTAAAATAGAGAAAAAAACGTGTATTAGTGCAAATATTTTTATTAAGATTAGCGGCTTTCGACCCTACACACATTTTTGAATTTGGTCCAATGGAGTAGTTGATTTGCAAATAAAATAAAAAATTGAAACTAAAAATGTAAACAATTGGCAAATGTGTGGTTCCTATAAATTAATCCCTCGGATCTGGAGACCGTCCAATAGGGCCGAAAGCGGCTAATCCTAAAAATATTTGCACTAATGCACGTTTTTTTCTCTAGGACTATTTTGCCACCAAAACACGTCCTCACCTGGAAAGTATCACTTACCACCCTTGTGGTGTAGAGGGCGCTAGTTACAAAAAATCAGGTTTAACGTATTTTGGTCAACAAAAAGTAATTTTTTGTAAAAACTTTTAATAAGAAACTTGTAGATCTCGGAAAAATTCTATAAAAATATGTATATTATTCATCAATAATTAAACAGTATCTGAACTACAGCGACTGAAACTCGGTAAAATTCTTTGAGAACCGCTTTCTGTAGTAAGAGCAGTACAAATGAGGTATCAAATTAAAGCTTGTGACGTACGCTAGATAAATGACCCAGTTTGTCGGCATGAAAATTGCCGAAAGTATCTGACAGACTGACATTTAGTCGGGTCGCGATAGTCAAGTCCTTTTGGGTCACGGGCCATCCATCGCTTACATAAATGCAACAACAACACCAGAGCCTTCTTTAAAGCTACTAAGATGATATATGGTCCCACTACACAAGGTATCAATCCCCTACGATCCAAAGATGGAACAAGGCTGCTTAAAGACAGATCCTCTATCAATTCACGATGGAAAGAACACTTCCAAGAACTACTCAACAGAGAGTCTCAGATTCCAGAGAAAACCACACAACAACACCTAAGTGAGGTTCCGAGGTTAGAGGAGGTCGAAAAGGCAATCACACAGCTAAAGAATAACAAGTCAGCAGGCACAGATGGTATCGCTGCTGAACTCTACAGACAAGGGGGTCCCGCACTTAATTCCCAAATGAACACTCTAATAAGTAAAATATGGACCACTGAGACCATTCCTGCCGAACTCAGAGACGGCTCTATAGTTACCAAAGCATTTGACTCGGTCAACAGAGAAGCTCTTTGGCAAATACTGGCAAAAGCTGGATGCCCTCAAAAATATATTTAAATTCTTAGACTACTACACGACAATATGAATGCAACAGTCCTGAGCAACGATGGACCAGGAGAGTCATTCCAGATTACGATAGGCGTTAAACAAGGGTGTGTTATTGCGCCCACCTTATTCTCTATATTTTTAGGTCCATGCTTCACCTTCTTGAGGAACATCTACCCCCGGGAGTGGAAATTCTATATAGATTCGACGATGGACTACTTAACCTAGGCAGTCTGCGAGCAAAAACTAAGGTCGCGACGACCTCGGTATGACAACGTTGTTATGGCCGATACAGAGGAAGGTCTACAGCTAGTAATCAAGCCTACAAAAGCATTGGCCTAAAGGTCAATCTTGCCAAAACGCAAATTTTTCACCAACCAGAACCAGGTACGAATCCCCAAGCTCCAAATATTTCCATAAATGGCCACCCTTTGCAGGACGTAGAACATTACCCATACTTTGGGACCCACCTATCATCAAATCAACTATTGACGCAGAAATACAGCATCGCCTAAAATGTGCTAGCGCAGCGTTCGGACGGTTTTCGGAGAGAGTCTTCAACAATCACGACGTCAATGCGGAGATCAAGCTTCGTGTCTACAACACAGTTATAATAACAACCTACAGAAGGCATATCAAACGACTAGAAAAATATCACCAAAGTTGTTTAAGACGAATCCTGAGAATCAAATGGCAAGACCGACGAAAAAACATAATTGTTTTAGAAGAAGCAAGAACAACTAGTATAGAAGCCCTTATCTTCAAGCACTAGCTTCGTTGGACTGGTCACGTTATCCGCATGCCCGAAACACGTCTCCCAAAGCAGATATTTTATTGACAACTGAAGGAGGGAAAGAGAAATCAATGAGGTCAACAAAAAAGGTACAAGGACGTTCTCAAAGGCAATATGATGAAGGGTCACATCGATATAAACAACTTCCAGACTACGGCAAATGATATGGCGCCGAAGAGTCCATGAGGGAGCACAAACTTTTGAAGAGCAACGATGTAGACTAGAGAGGGAAAAGAGAGAACGTAGAAAGGAGCGACAAAATGGAAGAATGGACGACCAACAACACCCGGCTGCTGCCGGAGACTGGGTGTGCCAGGACTGTGGAAGGATGTGCGGCTCGAGAATTGGCTTACATAGCCATCAAAAAACGCACAACAGATAGCGACGATACAGAATAGAGGAAAATCATACTCGGTATCGAGTTATTGCCTATGATGATGATAAACGCGACAAGAGAGGTTGGAGGGTAAAAAATAGCGGCCTTTTGGGGTGCTATTTTTTATAATTTTATTTTATAAGTTTTGTCGTAGAGTTAAAGTGATTACTACCGATGATGGTTAGATAATGATTGTATTAAGATAAATACACTTACAATAATATAAGTTAAACACACTATAGATCGTGCTTCTGGCAGAATTCGGTTACACTGCAACCTTGCGATATCCACGCTCTGACCTCGCCCGCTGCATAATATATGATTTTTGTGTATGTTTTATTTTTATTATTTTAACGCAAATTTCAAACTTCTAACTTTTTAATTTATGTCTAATTTTTTGGAAATTAGACAGAGGGGTAGGTAGAAGTATTATTAAGTGCTAAAAGGGAGGAAGAAGGGATTGCAAAAATGTTATAAAATATTGAAGGGGGGGGGATCAAAATTTGGAAAACTGGTTTTACATAATTGATGGTAGTACAGTAAAAATTGTCATTTGAAGTTGAAAAAAAACAGACGGGCTGAGTTTTTTGTATGTTTTTGGGGGCCTGAAAGTAAAATTCCCAAGTTTGTGTTTCCCCCACTCCTCGGGAGCTATTCGCCATTTTTAAAAATCTTTGGAACAGATTTTCTCAATTTCTGTTGGTTGGAGGCAAAAAAGTGTAGAAACAAAAATATTTGTTGTTTTGTTACAGATTCAACTCTTTGTAGTTAGTTTTAAAAAGATAGAGGGCGTTAAAGTTACGAAAAATCAGTTTTAACGTATTTACCCGAATAAATGTCAGTGTGTCAGATACTTTTGGTCATTTTTATGCCGACAGACCGGGTCATTTGTGAAGCGCACATCACAAGCTTTAATTTCATACCTCATTTGTACTGCTCTTACTATAAATAATAATATATAATCTACAACACGCGACTTCGTGCATGCCCAGAAAGCGGTTCTCAAAGAATTTTACCGACTTTCAGTCGCTGTAGCTGAGAGACTGTTTAATTAATTATAAACAATATATACAACTTTTGCATTTAAAGTTTTTTTTTAAAAATCACTTTTTGTTGGTCAAAATACGTTACAACTGATTTTTTGTAACTTCGGCGCCATCTAACTTTTTGGCTACTAACTACAGAAAGTTGATCACTTGGAGCAAAATGTTGAAAATTTTATGCCGAATATTTTTCTCACTTTTTCGCCTCCGACCAATAGAAATGGAAAAAAGTCGGTTACAAAGTTTTTTAAAAATGGCGGATGGTTCCCGAGGAGTGCGGAAAACACAAACTTGGGGATCTTACTTTTAGACCGCCCCCCCCAACAATATTTAAAATTTTTAGCCTCCCCGGATTTTTTTTCGAGGTACCCCCCTTATTTATGACAATTTTACCTTTTAAGAAACTGTTTATCTTTACCACGTCTACAATATTTACTCAGAGTGGCTAAAACCCACTTTTAGGCGAATTTGATGAATCCATCAAACAAATCTTCACCAAAATGCTAAACATTCATTTAACGTCCGATCAATGACTTCAAGCATCATTGCCAGCGAACTCGGGAGGATTAGGATTACGTAGATGTGAGGCCTTTGCCTTACCAAGTTTTATATCTTCATGCCAACAATCAACAACTTTAATTAAAAACATAATAGAGCATTTTGGAAACATTGATATTGATGGATTTAAACCAGCTACCCAATGGGCATTTTTGTCCAATAACCAAAAGTTATATTATTTAGTGTTGGTGGTGGTTATAACTCTAATATATCTCTTAAATGAGTAAAAAAGACTTGAAAAACAACTGTTCAACACCAGCTTATAAAAATGTATGGTACATAGTAATGGATAGAAAAACAACATATAGATTTTATAAAACTTCCTTATGAGCCCCCATTATTATAAAAAGGTTTTACAACTGTTCTAACAACACTACATAATAAATTAAAGGTTTTTATGGATTTACAAATATAGATTTTCCATCTTTCTTCCCTTTGCTGGTTATGTATTATTCTTTTTCTTTTTACAATAAAAAAATTTATAAAATGGTGTTTAGCAATCTTCTAAAATAAATAAAAATGAAAGTGAGATAAGCTGAAGCAGGAATATGAATATTTATATACTATAGTCAAATAAAAGCTGTTTTTCAAGTCATCCTACTGTATAGTTTTCGAATACACTCACGTAAATTTCATGGGCTCCAAAAATACTTGAGAAAACGTGAAAAAAAATATTCATTTAACTATCAGTTTTTTTTTTCATACGCGTTTTTTTCTTTCTGGGACAAATATTGAATTTCGTATGTTGTTCTTAACCCTAACAAGCAATATTTCGATTGAAACACATGTTGAAACCCCATAAATAACGTTTTTATTTAGGCCAAAAACCTATTTTTGTAATCCAAAATGGCGAAAATTTCCGACAATTCTATAAAAAAAAACAATACAACTATACCACTGTTTACCTCGTCAACACTATTTTATAACCCTTTTAAAAAACGACGCTACTTGGAACAAAGGGCTACAGATGGCGCAGTGTTGAACACTGATGGTCTGTTTCTGCGAGCTTAACATAGTTACCGTTGTTCTCTTTTCCTAAATGCATTCCTCGACAGATCCAGTATACTACACATACCAGGTGTACAGGCGAGTATTTTCCGGGGTGTTCACATTTGCCGCCGACCAGCAGTATCAGCGTATGCGCTCAACGTTTCACGGTGCGTTTTTGCGACCTTAACACGGTTACTATATTGTTCTCTTTTTCTAAAACACGGTTCCCATCTATGTGTTTCTCATTCGTGGGTCCCCCGAATCAAAACACGTATCACGTGGTCTAAGCGAGATTTGCCTATACAAGTTCATGTCGGACCACGTGATGAGTTTTTTGAGTCAGGGTGACTGCGCATCGGAAACGCTGGTGGGAATCGGGTGTAAAATGCATTCGATCCCGATATCTGTCATCGGCAACTATCTCAAGAAGATTTGGATCTCTTATCTCTCTCAGATTGATGTAATTAAAACAAGATAATAATGGTATGGTATCTCGCAAAAACGCGCCTTTTAATGTCGCAAAAACGCTCCTATTGATTTCGCAAAAACGCGCCTTTTGATGTCACAAAATTAACCTTAAAAAATCTTGTTTGTTTTGTTATTATAATTTCAAAATAAATTAAAATTGTTTTTTTTGTTCTAAAAACAGTTGTATTATAATCACTGTATAAAGAAATTAATAACAACATTATAGAAAAAACCTTATGGGCAAAAAAGGTTTATGAATGAGTTCATAAGAATATTACAGACACCAATTTATATAACTATTGTGTGTCAGTTCCCAAGTTTTTATAAGTGTCTCTCGAAATATTTTTAATCTTATCTTATATAAATTTGTTGTTGGTTAATTAAGTTTTATAAGTGGGTTGATAGCAACATTTTAAAAACCAATCTATTATATATCTTTAATTGATAGTTACTTACGGTTTTATAGGTGGGTTGACAGAAAGATTTCAAACACCAATTTATATAACTTTTGTCACTGATGACTTATATTTTTATAAATATGTTGGTGGAAACATTGTTAACACCAATTTATATAACATTTGAACCGATGACTTTAATTTTTATAAAGATGTCCGTGGAAATATTGTTAACGCCAGTTTTATGTTACTTTAGGGTACCATTTGTTTAGAGCCTTTCTTCGAAACTTCTAAATACCCTAGGGTATCAATGGAACCCTCTTTATAATAATTATATAAATATCTGTCACCAGAAGTTTCTGAAAATGCTCATTGGGTATAGAATCTTGGAAAATATTAACCAATAACCTTATTCAAACCTCTGATTTAAAAACGCAAAAAGAATGAACTGTTCCAATCACGGAATTAGCAAAAACACAAGTTTTAGAAAGCGCTTAAGATGTGAAGGATCAAGCCATATTAAAAGCATCATTTTCCAAACTTTCATGTGCATGGCTGCATGCTTTACCAGTTCCCAACTTGGGTCTTCTTCTTAACAGAGAACTTATTCGAATTGCCATTGGACTTCGCCTAGGATGTCGAATTATTGAGCCTCATATATGTCGATGTGGAATTATGGTAGATTGCTCAGGAACACATGGTTTATCATGCCTTTATAGCAAAGGCCGATTTTCTAGACATAAGGAATGCAACGAAATTATTAAAAAAGCACTCATTACAACAGGACACCATCCCACTCTAGAACCTAGTGGACTAAACGCTAGAGTGGATGGCAAACGACCAGATGGTATGACACTTATTCCATTTGAATGCGGAAAATCTTTGGTTTGGGACGTCACTATCGTACACACTTTAGCAGAATGCTACTTAAAGAAGACATCTTTGGAAAACAGTAATGCCGATGAAGAAGCAGAAATCAAAAAAAGGATTAAATACAGAATGCTGTCTAATAACTATGTTTTGGGTTTTGAAACATTAGGTGGGGAAAGTCCTGTATGTAGGCAGTTTTTACATAAAATCTCCAAAATGCTCATTGAAGCAAAAAAAAACAAAAAAGAAGGTGATTGGCTGTATCAGCGTCTCATCATAGCTATTCAACGAGGAAACGGAATCAGCGTTTTGGGGACGAAAGAGCTTGAGGCAGAGGAGCTCAAAGAAAATTAAGTTATATTATACATTTTTATTCTTATATCACTAAATAAAATAAAAAAAAGATAGAGTTAAAAAAAATACTGTACTAAAATCCGCGTATTTTAAAAGTAAACATCGGTGCACAGAATTTTCAAGCAAACAATGTCATACCTGTCCAAAAGAGCTAACGCCCTTGTCCGTTCTACCGCACCGGTGATAGTTTGAAGTAGTCCTATCCTTTATAAGACAAGTTTTTAGGAGGGCTTGAAAAAGATGATGCTCAATTGTTTTGGCAGTTTCTTCTTGGGTCGCAAAACCTTGATAGTCCCAACCGAGGTACATTATTTTTAGGAGAATGTGCCTGAATCTACATCTGAAATTTAAAAAAAAAGGTGTCAGGCTATGCAAGGTTTTTTTTTAAAGTTAATTAAATGTCTATTTACAAAGTACACCATAAAGTAAGTATTACGTACTTTATGGTAATACTTTGTTTTCCTAAAATGCAAATAATTTTCAGAGCGGGACTATTTAAAGGTGGCATTATATTCCATTGATTTATGGTGGAACTATATTTTGATAAGTAGGTAGATACCACCTGTTCGTTACCCAAAATAGTTTGTACCAAAGTTCTTCACCTTCATTATGTCAGTAATTAAGGGATTTGTTAAAACTGGAGCGCTCTAAAAAGTTCATCACAGACTCTCTGTAAAAAGAGTACCAGGCGACTAAGAGAACAGACGCAAGACAATGTGGCTAAAAACCATTTTAGTAAGTAAACCACAATAAAGGTTCTGTTTTAATCATTAACAAACTTCTTGTTTTTTTCTCCAAACAACCATTTTTTTAATAGAACAAAATTTATTTTTAAAGGACATGGGCGAAATAACATAGGTATTGGGCTTCCGTGGAATGTGTTGGTACTTACATATGTTGTAGACAACTTCTTTCTGAACAGTGTTTAAATTGTGTTAAAAATGCCACTGGACTGTAGGAGCTTCACAATTTCGATCCAAAGTTTGGATTTTGAAAATGTTTTGATGTCAAAAAATGGCTATATGGTCGCGATTCTTCAGAAACAACAGAAAATCTCACCCGTCAGAATTCTGGAAAGTGGCGATTTTTACTTATTGCCTCATTTAAAATAAAAACACAGCAACCTTCATATTTATCTTAACGTTGTAGAGAAGTAAGAGAAACTGCGTCATTTTTTTATTAACACTTTGTAAATTTAATATTTTAAAGATATTCTGCAGGCCTAGTTTATGGCGGAGCTAAATTGTTACTACGCGTACCAATAAACGTCAAAAATTCTCACCACGTAAAAGCAAAGACAGAATTTGTGTGACTCTTCTGAACAGTGACAGCGAAATATTTCATGGCTATCTATGGTTTTGTATGTTAAAACTTTTAAAGGTTTGTTTACACAAAAAAATATTTAAGGAATATTATCAAATAGTGCTGACAAAAAATCATTGAGTGTAAACTTGTGTTTAACTGACGTTTAAGGGCGAGATTTTCTGGCGGTTTTTGAAGAATCGCGACCATTCTGTCAGAATATTTCTACTTTAATCTGTCAGACTTAATGTTAAGGGTACTAATCACACTTTTGGTACCTAACTCACCAGGTTATGATTGTGATGTTTTACCTACTTTTGTACGCAAAGTTCAATTTTGCGCCACGATTTTTTTACTTTGCGTGCTTTGAGTAGTTTCGACGTACATTTGAAAGCTTTGATTGGCGGTCATTTATAACCTCTGCAAATGTTGTTTTTGTGTTTCTTATATACTAATGTAAGTATTATTTTCAAATAGTTTCGAAATGAGTCTTAAAAGATTAGGTTGCGGAATTTTTGAAGAAATAGCTAGGTATCTATGCTATCACTGAGATACAGGGGAACAAACATTGCTATCTGATGGATCTTCCCTTCTCGGACACTCGACACTAGGGAGCCCCGGTATCTTTTGATTTGGTGATTTCATAATAATGCAAGCATGAAGGCTGTGAGGTTAAACGCGCTGCATTCATTATAAATATTGTTGCCATTGTTGTCTAGACTTCGTCAATTGGTTTTTCATGACGACGAGCAGCATCCAGTATCCTAGTAAGAGGACGCTGTGAAGGATACCGTACTTCATTCTCTTCGTGCCTTGCATATCCTAGGTACCACATGATTGATGCAACATGTGCACATAGGTACTCCTAATGTCCTTGCTCCCACTTTGCATGTACAATAGGTGGATATGATTGGATCTCTTATATTTTTATGAAGGAGCTATGTTGAACAGCCTGAAGATGCCTAGAAAATATTTATATTCGTTACAGGTTCGGTTCTGTAAGATGAATCATTTTCAACAAAAAAACAATATAAAAACAACAAACTATAGTATCCTTTGTGATCACAAAGCAAAGTCTGAAAGACAGTCTTCGACTTATTCTTGAAGTTTGATTAAGGCCACTTACCTATAAAGATTTTCTAGGTATTTTAAATCCAATTATTTCTCTACCGACGGAATCAAACCCGCTACACTTATTCAAATTATTGTGTAAAATCGCCATACTCCTTGGTCAAGTTCCTACCTTAAATATCAGTGAGTCTATGGCAGAATTATCTAGAGTGAATTAAGAGAATTTGAGTGCCCTCAGCTCAACTTTGGATCGAAATTGTGAAGCTCCTAAGGCCCAGCGGCACTTTTGTCCAATTTAAACAGTGTTCAGAAAGAAGTTTTCTACAACATAATGTAAGTACCAAGGCATTCCACGAAAGCCCAATACCTGTATTATTTAGCCTATGTCCTTTGTTGTTTAATGCTGCCGATTTGTTCTTTTGCAATTCTTGGGGGTGGATTTTTTTTCGACTTCCCTAGATCGTTTTCATTTTTTACTATAAAAGTAATGTTTATAAAAATATTAGAAATGGCCGCAATCGAAAATTTTTGGAAACGGGACATGAAATATTTTTTGGAGGAGATATGGGAAAGGGACTGAAAATCCTCTATTAACTTCTGATGTACTTGTTGTAAGAACAAAATAATACATTTTTTTTCACCGAAAATAATTTTATGTGATTCTTGTTCTATGTGCTAGAAATACTGTAGAAAGTCAAATAAAATATTTCTATCACGTCACAATCTTATGATAGGTATATATCAATATTTATTTTTGACTTTTTAACAGTTTTTATACTTAAATTCATATATTTTCGACTTCAAAAAAACCTCCTTTTACATTTTTTTCGTTTACTTATGGTACTCTGTGATTCAGGTTTCCCTAATTAACAACCAGCAGTAGTCTGCCACCATCGCAGGATTCCATGCTTCTTCCACAATAACAGCTATTAACAATTTCTTATGAGCTTACTATAATTACTATTGTTCTCTTCTTTTAATTGCATCGGTCTGAGAGAGATCAAGCTTACCAGAAAATGCTCCCCCTGCACCCCTCTGCACATGAAAATATAACTCCTTGATCTAGATATCGTTGACAGATATACAGGGTCGAAGGGTGTACAGGCGGGTCTGACACGCCATTTCCTAGTAAGTTGTAGTACAGGGTTCCTAAGCAAATCCTTAGGGGGCCAAGTAGCCGTGTATAAGACGCAGACAAACGGAAAAGCACATTAGGCAGAAAAGGATGGGCATGGGGCTATGTTGTCACTACATCTTACACGTAGTAAATCCATTCCAGGTTGTTGTTTTCTAATGTTTTCCATTTTCATACCTTTAGGACTAGAATAAAAATTGTAAAAAAAAATATTTTTCGGCTTTTCATTTTGTAACCATTGTCCTTACGCACTGTTTACAGGTTGGGGACTGAGATACATGAAATGGCCTAAAGCGTTCATACACGGCCAGAGAAATTGACTGAGATATTTCCGTAGAAACTTTATCAAGCAAATAGGACGAGTTGACGCCTTCGAACGTCCAACCCGGGTTTTGCACTTTGATTCGAAATCAAAAAGGAGGAACAGTCAGATGTGGGGCCGTGCACAAATTACGTAACGGTGATTTTACCAATTTTTGACCCCCTCCCTATGTTATGTTTTGTAACGGTTTGGCACGCCACTCCCCTAATATTACGTAACGATTTCAAGACCACTACACCCCCCCCCCCAAAAAAAAAACTTTTCGCTTATTTTCATTCCAAACTTTCTTAGTTTCACACAAATGCAAACGCTGTCGAAAACCCCCCTCCCCCCTACGTAACGTTTTGTAACCCCCCTCCCCCCTATGACCATTACGTAATTTGTGCACGGCCCCTATAGTCCCAGTGGAGGAGTGCGAGAAAATTGTTATTTTTTTCTTAAAAATTATACTCTTTAGACCTATTTCTTTGCGTTCCCGAAATTACGTAATTTTTGAAAAAAAATTGTTAGCGGCGCCATTTTTATTTCGTGCTTTGTTTTTCTAACAGTTTTGCGTTCGGCTAATTTAATTGAAAAATGTTTGCCTGCGGCGCCCTTTATCTTCTCACTCGAAACCAAGATCCCCCGTTTTAAATTTTTTCGAATAAAAGTAGAGTATGACCATGGGTGAAATAATTTTTTTCTACGGTATGACGAAAATTTCGAGAAAGTTGAAGAAAAAATAAAAAAAGTGGCATTTATTTCGTGCTTTGTTTTTCTAACAGTTTTGCGTTCGGCTAATTTAATTGAAAAATTTTTGCCTGCGGCGCCCTTTATCTTCTCACTCGAAACCAAGATCCCCCGTTTTAAATTTTTTCGAATAAAAGTAGAGTATGACCATGGGTGAAATAATTTTTTTCTACGGTATGACGAAAATTTCGAGAAAGTTGAAGAAAAAATAAAAAAAGTGTCAGAGCTCAAGTTTTTCGTAAAAAAACGTTTTTTGTAAAGAAACAGAGCAAAATAAATCTTTTCACCCCTTTTTGGGTGTTACAAATATTGGCAGCTCCTTATTTTTCGCTTTTACCCTCCCGCTAGTTTTGAAGAATTGGTTCACTACATGTTTCGAGATCATGTCATAAAACACCTCGAAAATATCAAATGTAGTGTAGGGCCAGCTTTATTTAAAATCAATAATATCGCAAGCAAAAAGCTCTGCAGGAAAAACAGCCCCGTTTATTGATTTCTTTGGCTGCTAGTGCTAGCTGCATGGTTTGGCCGTTTCCGGATAGATGTCACTAGTAGAACAGAATGGAAAGAAATTTAATTAAAAGCGAAGATATTTCTTTCCAATGTTAACAACCTCACGAGTTTATCGCTCAGTATCGTAAATAATGGACCCTGCCGCCTCCTTTAAGCAAGAAAAAGCTGTGGTTTGGACCTGAAAACATCTAATTTTTAATTAGATTAGATGTTCAAATCTGTCCCCTTCTTGAGCCTCACAATATCCCAATCTATTGTAAAACTCTTGGCGCGTAGCAGCCAACATTTCAGAGGTGATAGAGTTGCCCGCCTCCAAAATTTTCGCCCTCAACTCCTGTATAGTCGTAGGCCGTGAGGGTGTTGGAAAATTTTGTCGTGCCAACAACCCCACAGGAAAAAGTCATTTGGCGCAAGATCTGGTGATCGAGGAGGCCATCGGATATTTCCATACGTGGAAATAATTCTATCACCAAATACCTGACGAAGGTAATTTGTAGCCTGGCGTGAATTGTGGGATGAACAGCCATCTTGCTGAAACCACAATTCCCTCAACCGTAGTAAAACCAATGAAAAAGGGTCCAATAATGTGATCCCCGACAATACCGCTCCAAACATTTAATTTTTGAGGATGTTGCGTTCTAACACTTGCGTGCAGATGTTTATTTTCGCGGGACCAATAGCGGCTATTTTGTGGATTGTGAGAGCTATGAAGTTCAAATGTCTTCTGGTCACTAAACAAAACTTTTGATAGGAAATTTTCGTTCCTGTCACATTTATCCCTCATAACCTCACAATATTCTAACCGGCGAAAATAATCACCTGGTTGCAATTCCTGCGACTTCCCAATCTTAAACGACTTGTAGCCGTATTTTTTTAGGATCCATTGGCAAGTACTGTTGGGGTTTGTAAGCGCATACCATTTCGTCTCGTTCCACCCTGTGTGGAAGAACGGGATGCTCTGGTATTTCGCCCTCGTGGTAACACTTTCTACAACCATTTATGCACCCGTGCCTTTCAAAACGATGATAAATGTTGTAGACAGTTTGAGCCACAGGAACCGGTCGATCTGGAAACGCAAAAACAAAAAGCCCAATGACCTCGTCCGCACTGTCACTTTTTATGTAGTTTTTAATAATAAAAATCTTTTCTTCTCGAGTATACGGCATTTTAAAAACACAAAATTTACGAAACTGAAGCGACTCGAAAGGAAATAAAAATGCAATGCCTGTGAATCCCAGTTTTTCCTCGATCATCTCATGGTGTGGCCGCCATCTAGCGGAATTTGCAGACATCTTGTCAACGGTTATTATTGCAACTATGATTTATGCTCACAATGAAAGAGTGGCGACAATTTTTTCTCATGAAAGCAGTCCGGAGATAATAACAAACTGGCCCCATTGCTCAATATACCTGTTTCTTTTGTGCGCGCAGAACTTTCTAGGCCATTTCTGTTTGATTTATTGAAATCCTATCCCTAAGGAAAATCTTAGGAACCCTGTATAAATGTAGTTAGTAGCAGTGCGGAACGATGCCTATTTGTGAGTGGTTCAAGGTTGGAAATCAAAGTGTATGATGGTGTTTAATGATGTATAGTGGAGGGTGACCAGTAAAAGTACTGATGAGCCCACGCTGGTTACCCAGGGCGAAACATCGTTTAATAATTTTTATTTTCGCTTTGATCTTTTGTGTGTTCCTTGTGGGATGCTCATCCTAGTTTGAATTTTCGTTATTTCCACCCAAGATCTTTTGATCTTTTGTTTTTTAAGTTGTAGTATGCTGGATCTTTCTCAGCCGAATGCATTTAGAAAAAGAGAATATCTTGATGGAAACGTCCCGACGCTTGCAACAGATAACCCCTTCTTATAGACAACTAACAAAGTGACCTTCATAACGTCACCAAGACGTTAATTTTACGTAATGTTGTCAAAATGACGTTTTCACGACGTAATGAATGCCATTTGAATATTTTATCAAAATAATCCTACACTATCTACTCAATGAAACTTATACCTAAAAAATGTAAGTAACTAACAAGTTCGTAACAAAATGCTTTTGGAATTCAGGCCGAAACTAATATTTTTGGTGTAATATGAGCCTACGAAATGTACCATTCAGTTTCTACGAATTTTTTTGGTATTGACTAGGTAGTGCTCCCGGGAATTAGAAACGCACCTGATTGGTCGAATTCTCATTTTTTTGTCACATTTCTGCCAGTTTTGACACTAATGACATTAGTTGTAAGTGATTTTGGTCTCCTGCCATATACGAGGAGAACAAACTCACGGCAAAAGCACCCACAAACAAAGTCATTAGTGCCAAAACAGACAGAATAGTGACAGAAAACTGAGATTTCGACCAATCAGGTGCGTTTCTGATTCCCCCCACAAATGCCCATCAAAAAATAGCAAAGGTGCTTATTATCACTAAAGGGTAAGTAGATTACTTTATGTTAGGTTAGCTAACACTAATCATATAAGGAAATTTCACAAAATATCTAAGCTTGCTACAACTTGTATTGTCTCGTGTTATTATTGGCCAAGCTTTTTTAAAATCTTAATTGGGCCAATTATATGAACTTTTCTCGTGATTTTTCTTTAAACATGATGGTTAGTCATGGATATAAGTAAGCTTGAATTGGCCAATTAAAAAACAAAGAAGTAAAATTTGTGCAGTTTTTTATGTTTTATTTCTAAAATGTGTATGGGGCTGAGTTAAAAAAAATCAACCTAAAACTAAACAATAACCAGAGTCAAAATTTACTTTAGTGCATGTGAAGCATTTAGCATACAGCACTGTTAACATATTAAATGAATATTGCACTAGCTGTAAGCAAATATTTTAATCAAATAAAACCAACAACTTCCAGATTGTAATAAGTCTTATGGTACGACCATGATGGTAAAGCCAAGGTGGTAATTTAAGGCTTAAAATATTTTAGCATAATTTAAGGGGTAAAGTTTTTGTTTAACCAATTTCTTCTATGTTTTTTTCATTTTTAGGCCATGATTTTGTTCACATTTAAAAGCTTTTTTTCCAAACTTTCGATTTCTAGAATCAAACACTCACTTTTTTAAAGTTTTTTAAGCGTTCAAAAAAATTACTGCCAAAAAACATTTAAGAAAAATATTTAAGGTTATTGAAGAAAGACAGCAGCCTACAAAAAAAGTATTTTAAAGAAATAATAAAATGTTTTGTCATCTTTAGTAGCGTCGTGATTTCTATTTGGCCATTTTTATACAAAACACAGCAAAAATTGTAATTGTTCAAAGTGTTAAAAGGTGGTATTAATTTCTGTTAATGAAAGTTCTTTACAGTCGAAAGTTGGAAAGAATTTAAAAGCTTTAAAATGTGAGCAAAACCATGGCATAAAAATGTGAAAAACATAGAAAAAGTTGGTTAAACAAAAACGTTACACCTTAAATTATGCTAAAATATTTTAAGCCTTAAATTACCATCATGGCCCTACCATTACACTGTTTTTTTTTTTATTTCACATTCCATGTAAAATTAAAACACTCGTTAAAACAGTAACATTTTTGGTTTCCTTAAAATTGCTTCCACTTTCAATATGATTTCTTTTACCCAGGCCAACTTGTAAGCAACATCAATAATCTAGACATTGGCTTTTCTCCGGCCTTTTGCACATGCGCGAAAATTTATCGATCTGAGGGGTTTCGGTCATCAATCAGAAATCAATGAAGATTTTTTTATTATTTAAATTTTAGGACCACACAGTTTTTGGGATGATAAAAAATAAATTAAGAGTATAGATTCTTTTTTTTTTTCTGTTAGTGATTTTAGCTCAGAAAATGTCGTGTGGCGTTCAAAACGGATCATGTGATATCCATACTTTTTGGAGTCAAATAAACCTCAGAATTGGCTGAACTTTGAATGAAAGGCACATTTTGTAAGAAATAAGATAGCTCAGAGCACCTTATTCCCACAAAACATTGGAGGAATATTCATGTTGTAGGAATATGCCCTCAAAGTGATTTTTGGAATATTCTATTGCGAATATTCCTGGAATGTTACAGACCTATTTTTTGTTGAATATTATTTAAGAGTTTGTGATAGTTACATTTCTTTGGTAATAAGATAATAATATTCCCATGATAACGTGATCAAGTTATTTTTATGAATATTCCCAAAAAGAATATTTTTGTCAGGATTTTGGCATGTTGGATGAAAATATTACTATCTTGTTAAAAGAACGCGATTTACATGATTTATAATTGTAATTTAGTTCAGTGTCATCTATTGTAGGTAGATGGCACTGGAATCAATATGTTCCCTATGTAGGTAATATTTACCATACATATAAGACAGCAAAATGTTATTTATGTAATCTTTTGATAACTAATCTCAAGTAGTACATCAATATAATGGTGATCTATTGATATACCCCACATGAATTTTCTGATATAGTCTTGCACTTTAGTAGCATATTTGGTGGATATTCATGTGGATATCTACTGCATATATTAGGATATCCATTTCGTGGCCATCTGACATGTTTTGAATCACAAAATCATAGTCATATTTGCTACGTGAAATATTACCATCATTTTGCCAAAAAATAATTTATTAATAATATTATAGGCATGTTTCATGTCACGTTTCTATCCCATCACCTGTATGAGCTAAAATGTAACTTATTGCCGGCATGTGTTAGTAATATTCCCAATGGTAACATGTAACATTCCTATCACACATTTTTTGTTCTCTAAGAATATAACTATTACATTACAGAAATGTTTAATGGTTATGTGGGTTTTCAATTTTTTGCTGAATAAGCTAAAATTTCATTCTAAGGCCACCAATTTGAAATATTCAAACATTTGAATCAGTGACCTTAGAAACAAATTTTAGCTTATTCGGCAAAAAAAAGTGCTCCGAGCTGTGGCTTACTTTTTATGTGCCTTCCATTCAAAGTTCAGCCAATTCTGAGGTTTATTTGACTCTAAAAAGTATGGATATCACATGACCCATTCTGAACATCACTTCGACATTTCCTGAGCTAAGGTTACTGACAGAAAAAAAATAATCTTCTCTTAATCAAGAAGTTATCAGGTTTCTGCATGGTACATTTCAGGTAGTACTCGCATATAACAATACATTAGTATAAGGATTCAAAGTTTTTTACAACACAAGTAGCTACATAAGTAGTTTTTTACATATTCTTACTTTGTAAAATCAAAATCCCTTTTTCTTACAAATCTTTGTTGAGCATTCTTGGAACTCAAAAGATTTTGGAGTTGTGTGTTGTGAGCTTCTAGGGCTACTATTTTTTCTATTAGTTCCTGAAATTAAACAAAATAGGTCTGAAGTTAGATCATCAAGAATATCATTATATGAATATTTAAATAGAAGATAATAATAATAAATCTTTTATTTAGCAAGAAAGCTAATCATACAAATTTACAATTTACAATGTGTTAAATATAAAGGTTCCTAATTTCAATGGGTACAAGAACATACAAGTATAAATATCAAATTACAATAAAAACAAAAAAAAGCAAATTATAATAAGGCAAACTGAATTATTAAAAAAAAAACAGAAAATAATTAAAACTTCAGGTAATTTTTTAAGGTCAGTGATTACAAACATAAAAAGAATAAAAATAAAATTACAAAAGAATAACAAAAAAAAGAGCTAATTAAAATAAGGCAAACTGAAATGCAAATAAAACAACAAATAGTAAAAACTTTAAAGGTAATTTTTTATGTCATCCATGAACATATAAAGCATAAATTCAAATTGCAATATAAAAAACGCAAATCATAACACCAATCTATCATTCCAACAATAGAATAAGGAAATATATATATCATACACAGGGAAAAATAGTTAATTAGAAAAGGACATTTCGCTCAATGACAGCTGTTAAATTACATTATTTATAGATATTGTGGGCAACGCTGCGGGTAAACTGCTAGTAGTTAATAAATAAGAAAAACATTTAAGGGGTCAAACCATATCAAATCAACCAAAAAAAAGGCACTTTTCGTTTTGACCATCTCCAATTTTGATTATTTTTGGTACACTTATTCTTCTGACCCAAAAACTTAAAAATCCAAAAAATTAAATTTTTTGGATAAGCGGTTTTTGTTTTATTGATTTTTGAAAATAAAGAAATTGACCAATATGCCCTTGACAGGCACTTACAAAAATAGCAATATCTCAAAAACTATTGGTCCTATAGAAGCGAGTTATAGCTTATTTTGAAGGTTTTTTAAAGACCTTTTTAACGATGTGTATCACCATGTAATTTTTTGTTTTTATTTTTTTTTTAATTTTTTTAATTTTTTTTTTGAAAAATCTTGAAAACAGCATTTTGAATTTTTTTCAAAAAAATACTATTTTTTTTTTCAGTATTTTTTTAATATTTTTGGAAAATTTCAGGATGGAGAAGTTATTGGTTCTATTTTTAAAAAAATAATATAAAAAACCTTGCAGGAAAAAACCATACATTTTTTGATAAATACCTATATATTTACTCTTTATATCTAAAAACTTGTCACTTGCTCCCAATCTTGTAAATAAGATACATAAAAGGTTTTTTCAAACTTATTTATTCCTGCAAAATTTTGAGTATTTCTTCAATTGTCCTCCCCTCCACCCAAGATCTTTCACCCACCTATTATACATTGCAAAATGTTTAGCTCCTCCCATTACTTTTTATTCGCCCTTACCCCTATTTGTATCATTTCTGGTTCAGACATAGAAAAAAAATTGGGTTCGGTCTGTCTGGTAGTTTGTCTATGGGTTCAGACAGGAAAAGTTTTGACAATAATTAATTGCAAACCTGTGGTTTATGTGATAAATTGCTATTTTTTAATTTAAAACATTTATCGGAGTCGTGTGTTGTAAAATGGCACAAAATAAGCCAAAACAATGGACAAAATTTTTTGTGAGGTCAGGAGAAACATTCCGGAAAATTACGGAATGTCACAAATTGGATGACTTCCTTTAAAGGGGTGGAGACTGGCATGAAAATTTGTGACAATTGTCGAATGAAACTTTCCAAGGAACACAAGGAACAGGATGAACAACCATCTCCTGTAGCAGGGTAAGTAATAGTAACGAATACCTACCTACATTTTTTTTTGTGTGTTGTGGCTCTGCTAATAATTTTAGGGTAATTATTTAGTATCCGGTTTTCTGCCATTTTTGGTTATAAGTGAAAAATTCTTTATGGGGGCACCTACAGGCCTATAAGTCTGATTTCATCCTTTGCAAAAATTTATGAGTTATTAATACATAAGAGGCTGTTAGATTTTTTTCTGGCAAATTCACTTTTAAACGATTTTCAACATGGCTTTCTCCCGAATAGGTCTACAGAATCGGCTCTTAATTATTCATTTATTTTGTAGGATGAAGTGCAGTCCTATCACAAATAGCCAGGCAACCCTACATCCTTTTGTAATATATTACAAAACTCATGAGGGAAAACTGGGTCATTTAAATTATATATTTATTTCAGACTGTTTGGTACACAACACTGTGGCATTTCATCTTTTTTTAAGCCACCTTATGCCTGAACTAAAGAGGCAAATTGATAATTTAGACAAAATTATCTATTTTTCAGACGGCTGTGCCGCACAGTATAAAAATAAAAAAAAAATTGTTAATATTGCGTACCATCTCGAGGAATTTAAAATTAAAGCAGAATGGAATTTTTTTGCCACCTCCCACGGGAAGAGTGCATGCGATGGACTGGGAGGCACCGTAAAAATGTTGGCTGCTAAAGCAAGTCTGCAGAGACCATCAATGTTAAAAAAACATTGAAAAAAAAGAAATATTTTTTTTGAAAAAAATTAAAAAATGTATTTTTGAGATTTTTAAAAAAAAAATTTTTTTTTTATTAGGAAAAAAAAATTAAACAAACTATATTGTGTAACACATCTTTAAAAAGGTCTTTAAAAACACTTCAAAATGAGCTATCACTCGCTTCTATAGGATCAATAGTTTTTGAGATATTACTATTTTTGTAAGTGTCTGTCAAGGACATATTGGTCAATTTCTTGATTTTCAAAAATCAATAAAACAAAAACCGCTTATCCAAAAAATTTGATTTTTTGAGTTTTTTGATAAGACGAATAAGTGTACCAAAAATTATCAAAATCGGAGATGGTCAAAACTATTGCCTGGTTGACTTGATATGGTTTGACCCTAAGATAAAATCAGATAATCATTTCTAAAAATAAAAGTATTGAACGAACAGAAGAATATAAGATTGTAAACATTAAAAAACAAAATATCCAAATTTAAAATAAAAGCAATGAACTCAAGATTAAAATAAATGTGTTTAAAACTAGTGAAACCAATAAAGACCTTGATAAAGACACTGAAATACAAAAAAATAAAAGTAATGAACAGAAACAACAATAAATTAAATATGTATAAAAGGAAAAATATTTGGTAATTATGCAGTATACGGTTTTCTGCCATTTTTGATTTTTTCTGAAAAATTCTTTATGGGGGCACCTTCCAGGGTCCCTAGGACCCCAAATCCGTCTGCGCCCGTTGGTTATTTTTTTGTTTTTTTTTAATTTTTTTTCACTAAAACAACCCAAACCAACACAGTCCAACCCAACCTAATCCAAACCAACCCAAAACAATCAAAAAAACACATTACAACCCCCCCTGGGCACCCTTTTTTCTCGTAAAAAAAAAAAATCGGGCGCAGTCGGATTTGGGGTCCTAGGGACCCTAGAAGGTGCCCCCATAAAGAATTTTTCAAAAAAAATCAAAAATGGCAGAAAACCGTATACTGCATAATTACCAAATATTTATATAATAAAAGAAGTTTTTTAAAATTAAATAATAAATGAAAATAAAAAAAATTAAAATTTTCCTTAATAGGTATACCTATATCACATTCTGTGTTATCACAGGCAAAACTTGATAAATAGGCCTTAAAATTAATCTTTCTTTAGCTAACGATTTCCCGAGCGATTTCCAGAATGATTTATGATAAATTACACACCTCCTTTGAAAGCAAATTTAATTCTTCTTTGCCTAAACCTTTCAGTTGTTTCTTTATTTGAACTTTTTGTTCCATTTTTTGAGAAAACAGAAAAGTTTTTGAAAACAGCAAAAACACCATCCAAAAAGTAAGGTTAGGTCGTATATTTCATATTTCGTAAACAGTGGTGAAGTTGGCAATGAAATTTTCTACTCGCCTTACGGCGAATTTCGGTGCGCACCACGGTAATTGTGTTACCAAAGATTTTGAAGATCCGACATCTTTAAAGGCGGTATTCATCAGTGGCGGATTCAGCAATTTCAGGGGGGGCGCAAAGTGCTAAATTTTCAATTTCAAATAAGCTTTATTGTCGTAAAATTCAAAATTTCTTTGACAAAGCAAATAATCTTAAACCAATAACCCTCTCCACATAGGCCGATCAGCTCTTATCGTTTTAGTGTCCTTTTCTCCACCTTCGCCGCCATTTTGACAGAAAACTAATGGATTATCTGTCACTTTTGAGTGAAAATGGCGGCGAAGGTGGCGAAAAGGACACTAAATCGGTATGAGTTGATCGGCCTATCTGGAGAGGGTACTGCTTAAACTAATCAAGTAATATTATTCTAGTTGTCTAAATAATATTAAATAAATTTTGTTGAAGTGTAAAAATATCAACAACATCCAAAGTAGATAATTAAACCACAAAGTTTTAAATGCTTTACATGAAAGAGAGTTTTCAAATACACATCTAGACATATGTTCGGAATTGTTTATCGTCTCCTGATGATGCTAACATTGTTAACGAAACGCGCGTCGAGTGCAAAAAAGTATAGTTTTGGTTTGTGGAAAACAATCATAATTTTGTTTTTGACATCTAGACATATACAGTTAAATAAAAAAAGATGTACCTGTAAGGAGTGCAGAATTTAAAATAAAGAACACAATAATATTAGTCACATTAAACATAATTTTAACATTATATATAGACTATTAAATTTGATAAAACTCCCCTAAAGTATAAAACGCTTTGGTAACCAAAAATTTTTTTACACTACTTCGGAAACAGTTGTAATCATCACTAGTCTTTATTTGGTCAGGCAGGTGATTATACAGTTTAACACTCTCGTATATTATCGAGTTTTTGGTTAGTGTAAATTTTGGTATTGGTAAAGGTAAATTATTGTTACGGAGACTATAATGCTGACTGTTAACAAACCCTGAGAACTTAAAGACCAAACTAATAGATTCCAAAATAAAAATGCAAGGTACAGATAAAATTTCCTCCTGTATAAACAACGACCTACAACTCTCTCTGCAGTTTTTTTTGCAAATATAGCGAAGAGCTCTCTTTTGCAGTACAAAGACTGCCTGGATCGATTTTTGTGTCGAATATTCCCAAAAAGCAATTCCATATCTAATATGGGACTCCACAAGTGAGAAATATGCGTTTCTGGCAGCCTTTTTCCCCAGCTCATGTACAATATTCCTGACTACAAAACAAGCACTCTTATAACAAATATTCTGAAATTATAGAGCCTTCTATAGAAATTATTAAATATAACCATCTTTTACCACTTGTAAAAAACGATATAAATAATAATATATCGACAAGCCAGTTTTTTTTGGCTAATTAATTACTAAGCAATACGAAGTTCTAGAAAGTAACTTTGTTCAAATATTTACCGCATTTTTAATGTTTTTTACGTTACCGGTAACAGCAACTCTTGAGAGGACGTTTATAGTAAATTAAAACTATTTAAAGATTACTAAGATCACAAATGGGTCAAACTAGATTAAGCAGCTTAGCTTTACTTTCAATTGAAAAATAAAATAATTTGCCAATGAAAAAGTGAGGAATAGTTAAATTATTGAGCTCTCATGACTTACCACTGTTACTGATCGATAATGTTAACAAAAAAATGCGGTAAATTAAATAAATAAAAATAATAGGGAGATTTTGGTCAAGTTTTTTGTCAGTCTGTTACCCTTACCTTTATTCTGGGCAGGCGCAGTAGCGCTCTGTCAGGCTGTTATCTTTATTAAAGGTAACCAATGGCGCTAATTAGGGAAATTTTGGAACTCTTAACATTTTGACAACTTTGGCAGCCGCTGTGCTTAACAACCATTACCACTCATCGATTGTGGCTTAATTTTACAAAATAAGTGTTTTATATGTTGGAACCTGGTAATATTTTATTATTTTTTAAATTAATTTCGCCAAAATTCTCTAAAATTAACCAGAAAAATAACCACAACCACAACAAAATGGATTCGTAGCTTACGGTAGTGGTAGTGGTTAATTACCACAACGGAATGACATTTAGCTATTACGCAGAAGCAGTAATTACCACAACCACTACGAAGTGTCAAATAAGCGTTCCAAAATATCCCTATTAGCGGCGAATAGCGACTACCTTTACCGTTAAAAAGACAACCAACCAAACTTAATGTGATTCTGTGGTGGAAGATTTTTAGGTTATAAAAGTTTGTTTTATTTTACAAAAATTTTGTGTATTTGGATTTTATTTTTTGTTAACCGAGTTTATAGTCGTAGTGGGGTGCCTTTTTTACCGTTGTTTTTTTGGTAAACAGGTGAGTAGGTACAAAATAGTACAAAGATATCTTGCAAAATCATTTGCCTGAGTAAATTTATGTTGGGGTGTCCGCGTCTCCCAGTCCTATCACTAAATTAATATTTTCCTCCATGATATGGTTAGAAAAACAAATTAAAAAAAGACTTAAGAAAAAAACAACAACAGAAAAAGTAAGGTTATGTTTACCTCCAAACGATTGACTACGTTCAAAAGCTCTATTTTTAACCTCTTGAAGTTACCTTTATTTACGGTAACGGTAACCATAAGGGTAACGAAATTTGCCGTTAAACTGCCTGACCAAAATCTCACTATTATAAATCTAATAGTATGTTAAGTTAGCATTGTTACCAACCTAAAATCAATATTTGTTTTTTTACCATAAAAAAATACCAAGTTGGGCAGTATTTTATTTACTTTTAACTTAACTTAATTTTTATAAAAAAAAATAAAATTAACATTTACACATTTATTAGGGGGGCATAAATTGTCCTTGCCTGAGTCGCGTGCAACGTTTCCACACCGTCGCCGAAGCAACTATGACTGAAGTGCCCTCTGGATAATATTTTTATTAATATTTGATTTGAAATCAACACCATTTATTAATAATTCTAAAAATACGTAGGTAACTCACAGGTAATTTATAACATTAAAGTGGCTTTTTTTGCAAAATTATTTTTTTATTTAAATACTGAAAATTTTAAAAATGTCTTAAACCTATTTTAAACTGTAGACGGTCTAAAAGAATACTAAAAATAACTAAAAAATTATCACAATACAGCAAAAAACAAGATTTTTTTAACGATTTACACAAATGGCGTAGCGGCGGAAATCAGGAAAATAAAACAGTATGACGGCAATAACAATTTCTTGGTTTACTGAAAACCTAACCATTTTGCGACTAAGGAGGTACCCTCTATAGTTGAAAGAACGTAAATTAATTAACTCTAGTTAATTATATCAACATTTTGCCGTCGTTGATCCGTCGTTCGTTGCGGTCGTTGAAAATCTCACATCATTCCAGTAAACATAAACGTTGTTAGAGCATTGCGTCGTTTTCTCGGCTATCATAGCGGCCGTTGCACAAATCAGTACCCTCTCCAGATAGGCCGATCAACTCATACCGATTTAGTGTCCTTTTATCCACCTTCGCCGCCATTTTCACTCAAAAGTGACAGATAATCCATTAGTTTTCTGTCAAAATGGCGGCGAAGGTGGATAAAAGGACACTAAAACGATAAGAGCTGATCGGCCTATGTGGAGAGGGTAATGGCACAAATGACTAGTTTTTGTACTTTATGCAACGTTAATTTTAGTGTAATTCTTAGTTATGGCAACGGCAACTAAAATGTGCTTTGGAATGGCTAACTTTGACAATTTGTTAGACAGCCCTATAGGTAATAGAGACCTTTTGCACCTCTTATTAAAATTCACCGTTAGGTGACTTTATCACGTATTAACGCGTTGTGACGTAGCTAACGTCACGTTATTTTTAAATTCAAGCTAAAAAATATGCAAGTGGATGTGAATGTTTCCATTGGCCCCACAACCACAGAGTACAGAGTTGTTTGGTGGTCCGTGCCACAACCCTCTTTTTCATTATCCTTAGAGGACGCGACAAATTTCAAGGATTTGACAGTTTGTTTTTGGGTTTTGTTGTTGTTTGTTGTGTGTGTTTTCGGCTTCCAAGTGATTTAACTGCTTTATTTTAATTTCTTTTACAATTTACAGCACATTCAACAAAAAATATTTTGACAAAATAGTTTCCTGATAATTCGGTAATTGGTCAAAAACAAACTCGGAGCACTTTTAATTTAATAATATCAATTTTCGCGCATGTTTTGTAGAGAGAAAAGAGAAATGCACCCTTGAATAAATCGATTTTTGAGGGTAAAAGGGTTGATTTTTGTGGTGTAGAAAATAGACAAAGGTAAGTTTTATTTATATTTTTCTGTAGTATTTTTCTCTGCATTAAATTGCCTTTATTTTGTCACAAAGAAGGCCCAAATGGAGTTTGTCATCACAAAGGAATTCATTGTTTTCTCTTTCAGCTTTTTTTATTATTTGTATGTTTTGTCTGGAGCACCCACTCATCTAAACATGTTTTTAAAAATAATTTCATGAATTAAGTCAGGCTAAATCTGTTTTTATCCAGGAAAATAAAAATAGCAAAATATTTCTGGTTTATAAGTATGTTGGTACTCAACCCAACCCAAACAAAAAATAATAAAAATATCCACCCAGCTTCTTACACTTGAACACAAAAGTGGGTGACAAAGTAAATTAAAATAGTTGAAAATAATTCACTGAAATCAAAGTTGATAAAGACATCTAATTGGTAAGGGTAATAATTGTGTAAAAAGTCAAATTTAACCAAGAAAAGTGCCCAAACTTTAAGTAAAATAAACATTAGTAAAAAGTTAAATAACATTTAAAAGTTAAAAAATTTTTTTTATTTTTTGCTACATTTTTAAAATATTTTCTCCAGCCACTCTGTATGATATGATATGATGATGACTCAAAATTCACTTTATTTTTTATCTTTCTTAAATACTTTACTTTTTGCCTTTTATCACCATATTTCAAAATTATCATTTTTGTGAATCTTTTCTCACCATGTCAGTTTGTACAAGTTTTTAGAAATGTCAATGTTAGCCCTTTTAAGTAAAACATCCAAGTTCCCTAACTTTTAGACAAAAATTTAATTTTTTTGAAATTATAATTTATAAATATTTTATATTATTTGTGAATCTTTTCTTAACTCCATGATGGTGAATGAGAAACATTTAAAAAGTCGATTTTTTTCCAATAAAAAATAGTTTTCATTCATAAATTCTAATCTCAAAATCTAAAATAAAAAAAAATCTGTGATTTTTTTTACTTCCTTTTTTTTTAAAAGTTAACATCTCATGAGAATCAGCCATAAGTACTAAGAGTTAATGTTGTTAGAGCGAAATTGTCATTTGTTGTGAGTTTATTGTTTTAATAAATTCTTTTTTTACTGGATAGAGTGCAGTTTAGCCTGCATCGCCTCACACTTCAATATAGATAAAAATAATTTAAATGCTTTTTTATTTTTATTAGAATAATTATTTTTGGCTTAACAAAGCTTTTTCTCAAAACTCAAGTTCCTGATGATACTTATTTTGTATATAATTTTCTATGGTTTTTTTTGAAACAGTACATCCTACAATATGAGCCAAACTGATCAAATAATCCAGATTGAAAATCCCACCGAAAAAAGTGAGGATAAAAAAGATATCGAGCTTGAGGAAAGAGAGAAGATTCTCAATGCTGAAAATGTTGAAAAAGATGCTGTAACTAAAAAGGAAGGTATGTTGTTATAATAATATGCATTTTCTTCAATTTTTTTAAAAATATTTAGATTTCTTTCTATGTTACATTAAAATAAATTTTATATGGCTTATAGAAGAGAGACGAGGCCTAAGAAATTATAAAAAGCTAGTCTCAGCTAATTGTAAACTTTTATATAGTAATTCAGTAAAAAATTCGGATGGATAAGACACAAAACCTCACCACCATACTTAGGATCAAATGTACTGAGTATTTTTTATATCGCTTTTGTAGAGAAACAAGGTGCCAACATTCCAACCTAAAGCCTACACAGCCCTAACTCTTTCATCAATTTTTTTGTTTATTTATTCTATTGATTTTTTATGTTTATACATTGATTTATATTTTATATAATTGTTTGGTTAATCCTTAATAAAACTCAAACCACTTTGGCATCACAAAAATTAAAATATTTTAAAACAAATCATTTCCCGGGAATTAGGTCTAATTAAAAATTTCTTATGTTTAAATTTTCAGAAAACTAAAATACTTAGCTTTAGGTTTACATATGATGACCTAAATTTATCAGACCATATAATGATGTTTACCGACAGTACAAAATTCTTAGGGATACAAATTGACAATCGGCTTAAATTTTCTCTACATATTTTAAACCTCTGCAAAAAGATAGCTTCTGGAGGCTATGCAGTACGCAGGATTTTTTGTGAACTTATATTTTAGAAACTGTATGCCTTGTACATAAAAAATATAAGGGTACAACTCATGCACACCCTTATCAAACAAGAAACTATAATAATATTTCTCTGCCTGTTCCAAGGTCTACTTTAACTCAGAATTCTTTAATTTAGGTGTAAAAATTTATAATGAACTGCGAGTAGATCTAAAAAACATAAATTGTCAAAAAAAGTTTAAAAGTGTCAAACAATTACTGGTCAATAGAGCTTATTATGATTTGGACGAATATTTTAATGACGATTTGTAGGTGATTCATTTGAAAGATCCACTTGTTTGTTCCTTTGTTGTGTAATACATAAAAGTTTGTCTGTGTTTACATAAAAGTTTGTATTTTGTTACTCTTTGTATTGTGTGGGTTAAAACTTATATTTTATTTTGTAATTATGTATGTTTTATTTTTAACAACCTTTAATTTTTGTAAAATAAATTTACTCTTAGTCTAAATATTATTTTTTTACAAATTGACAATAGATTTAAGATCTTATGTGTCTTTTTGCACAACCTACTAATAGTTTTGAGATGTTGTGTCTTACTTGTCTTTCAGATTTTTTATTTTTAAATATTTTATTTTTACTGTGATTTTTACTTTATTATTTTGACATACTTTTAGACTAGATATTATTTTTACAAACAAAATTTAAAATTGAGATATAGATATAGATAAAGAGGTACTATATATATGGGTCAAACCATATCAAGTCAACCAGGCAATAGTTTTGACCATCTCCGATTTTGATAATTTTTGGTACACTTATTCGTCTTACCAAAAAACTCAAAAATCCAAAAAATCAAATTTTTTGGATAAGCGGTTTTTGTTTTATTGATTTTTGAAAATCAAGAAATTGACCAATATGTCCTTGACAGACACTTACAAAAATAGTAATATCTCAGAAACTATTGATCCTATAGAAGCGAGTGATAGCTCATTTTGAAGGGTTTTTAAAGACCTTTTTAAAGATGTGTGACACAATATAGTTTGTTTAATTTTTTTTTTCTTAATTAAAAAAAATTTTTTTTTTTGAAAAATCTCAAAAACGCATTTTTTAATTTTTTTCAAAAAAATATTTCTTTTTTTTTCAATGTTTTTTTAACATTTTTGGAAAATTTTAGGATGGAGAAATAATGGAGTCATACTTTAAAAAAATAATAAGATATTTAATACAGGGCTAATTTACCTAATATGGGTATAACAAAAAAATGAAAAGTAAGAATAATAGAAAATTTACAATAAAAAATATTTAGGTTGCTAATTTTTTTTGTAAAATATTTGAGGAATCTGTTATTTCTTCTGCGGTTAGCGTATATGTCCTACCAGTGGCAGTATTTGGGTTGACCCGTCTTAAAAGAGAATTTTGATCTATGACCAATATATCAGCTTTTGGCTTTGGAAAGTAAAAAGACGGAGAGGGACCATGAGGATGTAAAAAACTAACTTTTAATTCCCTGCTTTCTATATTTTTGCCAATGATACATCCCATCCACCAAAGACAGTCATAGTTTACAAAACCGGAGTTGATGTTTTCAATTTCTGTGTTTGACAAACCACAGGTTGCAAAAAGACATTGAATATTTTCCTCTTTACTTAGTGAAAATGGTTTAGTAATAATTTTTTCATTACTGAGGGGGATAATCGAGTGCAATTTTTGAGTCCCAGGTATCGATTGTGCTTCCAGGTATCTTTTTTCCAAAAACTTTTCATGTTGCTGGTAGTCATTTAATGAACAATATTTAAATGTTATACCAGGAATGTTTTGTTGCAAATTTAAAAAGATCTTGGGGGGTCATAATCTGTTCATTATATGGTCTCTGCAGACTTGCTTTAACAGCCAACCTTTTTATGGTGCCTCCCAGTCCATCACATGCACTCTTCCCGTGGGAGGTGGCAAAAAAATTCCATTCTGCTTTAATTTTAAATTCCTCGAGATGGTACGCAATATTAACAAATTTTTTTTTATTTTTGTACTGTGCGACACAGCCGTCTGAAAAATAGATGGCTTAAAAAAAGATGAAATGCCACAGTGTTGTGTACCAAACAGTCTGAAATAAATATATAATTTAAATGACCCAGTTTTCCCTCATGAGTTTTGTAATATATTACATATGGATGTAGGGTTGCCTGGCTATTTGTCCAGTGATAGGACTGCACTTCATCCTGCAAAATAAATGAATAATTTTAAGCGAAGTCGCATGTGATTAGTGTTTCCCCCTTTTTAAATTGTCTTTTACCTCATTGTAGTATTCTTTTTGCATGTGAGTGTAAAAAGAATGAGGTTTTAATTTAATCAAGTCGTTTGAAAATTCTTCAATTAAGTCCTCTGCTGGTTTAATTAATGTCTCCATATTGCATCTATGTACAGATATCCACTTCTTAAAAGTCACATTGTCAATCGTTGCTTCTTCGAACTTTTCATTCAAAAAGTTTTTTAAATTCTCAGTTCCTGGGCATATCTCACATTTGTCCAAAAAGCAGTGAACTCCTGGTGGGTTACACATCATTTTTGAGAGGAAAGCATGGTAGTCTGGTAAAGCAGTATTACCCTATTTAAGATAAACTTGTTTATTTTAGAACACTCTATCATTAACTTCATATTTTGATGTATTGTGCACACACACACTGTATGTGTACCGCTCTTTCCTGCTAAAATGTATGGTTTTTTTCTGCAAGGTTTTTTATATTAAATAGTACTTTTTTGAAAAAAATTCAAAATGGTGTTTTCAAGATTTTTCAAAAAAAAAAAATATTAAAAAAAAAAAAATAAAAACAAAAAATTACATGGTGATACACATCGTTAAAAAGGTCTTTAAAAAAACCTTCAAAATAAGCTATAACTCGTTTCTATAGGACCAATAGTTTTTGAGATATTGCTATTTTTGTAAGTGCCTGTCAAGGGCATATTGGTCAATTTCTTTATTTTTAAAAATCAATAAAACAAAAACCGCTTATCCAAAAAATTTAATTTTTTGGATTTTTAAGTTTTTGGATCAGAAGAATAAGTGTACCAAAAATCATCAAAATCGGAGATGGTCAAAACGAAAAGTGCCTTTTTTTTGGTTGAATTGATATGGTTTGACCCATATTCAACTAGCTCTAAGTCTGTGCTTTGTCAATGAAATTCTACTTTTCTGACAATAAAGCTTATTTTCATTTGATTTGATTTGATAACTTTTCATTATTATATATAAAACAAAATGTCAAAATGTAAAGCCATTTTTTTTATAAGTAGAGGGTCATTTAAGATGTCCAATTCATTCCATGCCAATGAAGGCTATGTTATACACAGTTTTCTTATAAGTAAATTCAAATATAAGTATGTACCAACATTTACCATTTAACTGAATTAGGCAATAAATGATAAAATTATATCAAATAGTTAACCAAATAAAATTATTACATTTATTCTCTTATCACGGAATTTTTGATAGGAAAAGAAGTGCTTTTTTTATTTTTCCTATTTGTACCAAATATCTGGTAAAACTCATGTAGGTAGGTAGGTTACAAAATTTCTGTAAAATTTGATACACCTAATTTTTTTAGATCTGAAAAACTTACAAAAAATTGCAACTGTCATATCATGGCCTCTTGGAATTAATTGTTATTTATGGTTTTACCACTGCTAATCTTCATGTTTTGCTTATGTAGGAGTTTTATAAGTTAATAATAAAAAAGCTGAATTTTTTGTGAATAATATATAAACTTGACATTACCATAATGAGTTTTTATTTTAAATACATTAAAAAACAGATTTGACCTGCAGAATGGCTTACAAAAAACTTGAATACAACAACCACCCACTAATTAACCAACCAAATTAAGGGTGACATAATGGTTTTCTATAGTAGCATTTCTTTTCAGTTGCTGATCATATTTTGTTGATTAAGTTTTTGAACATTTAGATTTTTGACAGTTTGTTATTTTGTCATATTTTTAAAATTATTTTTTCTACTAAAAAATAGGGCGCTTTGCCAGAGACAGAGAGGACATTTTTTTTCGTCCCTGTACCGCATCTGAACATATTGAATGATAGATATTTTTGATTTCTTTTTTTTCCTCCCTCTACCGTAGCCAAGTTTGTTTGAATAAATTCAGACCGCTTCAGATTACCATTTTGGCAGGTGTTAGCGGATTGTTATTAAATATGGTGGTTGTGTTTTAACAGTTCGGCAAATGAATGTTTTTCAACAGAATAAAAAATATTGTTCTAATTTTTTAAATCATTACAAAGGGTAGTAGAAACAATTAAATACATGCCTCTAAAGTAAAATGTATTTCCTCTCTTGGATTTTAATGCCCTCTGCTATGCGTAAGGCATCAAACAATCCGCCGAAGGAATACTGCATTTTCCCCTCTAAGATGAGAAAAAAAATAATGTTCTCGATTGTTCCAGCAATTCTGTAGCAATAGAAGTTTCAAGTTTCTTGAAGGGGGTTCTTGCATAAAGAAGAAATTTTCTTTTGTGCTTCTGTTATATTTAAAGATTGCTAAAATTACTAAGAACTTAACTTTTTTGCTTTAAACTTGGGGCCCTTGAAAAATATCAGACATCACACTGTCCATGCTGGTATTTTTTATAAGTATACTTAAAATTGAATATGATGTCCTCAATGCAAAAGCAAGTGCAAAAGTGACTCAAATATGTGGTCAGAAAAAGTAAGTATGGTCAAGCACAAGGAATCACGGTCAAGTAGACAAAGCCAGATAAAGGCGATGCCCCCCCTCCCCTTTATAACAGACCCAACTCACATTTTCTTAAATATTTTTCAAGATTTTCTGTGCATACAGCAAAAATTTTTGTCTGCGGCATTATTTTTAAACTGACAATCCTAGTTCCACCAAAAGTTTACAACTTTGCTTTTAAATAAAAATAAATTTTTGTTTTGTACATGCTGATGTAACCTCTACTACTTCAGAGCACAAATCAAGAATTTTCTATTCTTTTTTGTATGGGGACATCAAACGCGATTCTCTTGATTAATTGTGACTTTTTTCGAAGAAAGAAAAAATCCAGTCAATTTTTTTGATAGATAGTTTCTAAACAAGCTGTTTTTGAAAAATTTGCCAGAACCTCGTTTTCAGATAATAAAAACTGGTTATGGGCTCTTATTTTGATTCTTAAAATTAAAAATTGTTGATTGGATATTTTGAATAATTTGTTTGTGTTAGAAAATGTCATTTATAATGCAGTCAATTTTAAGTGTGGCAAACTTAAAGAAAAGTCAGATGGAGTGCAGAAAATTATCAAAGAAGTTAAAAATTAAAAAACAAAAATCTTCACTTATTAGTAAGTAATATTCAGTAAGAAATAAAAAAAAATAAGATTCTCTTAGTAGCAGTTTTTGGAGTCTCTAAATGTTGTATACTCATCAAGGGCAATCACTCGATACCCAGTATGATTTTCCACTATTCTGTATCGTCGCTATCTGTTGTGCATTTTTTGATGGCTATGTAAGCCAATTCTCGAGCCGCACACCCTTTCACAGTCCTGGCACACCCAGTCTCCGGCAGCAGCCGGGTGTTGTTGGTCATCCATTCTTCCATTTTGTTGCTCCTTTCTACATTCTCTCTTTTTGGTCTCTAGTCTTCAAAAGTTTGTGCTTCCTCATGGACTGTTTGGCGCCATGAAGCCCTATCGTTTGCCGTGGTCTCGAAGTTGTTTATGTTGATGTGACCCTTCATCATATTGCCTTTGAGAACGTCCTTGTACCTTTTTTGTTGACCTCCTTGATTTCTCTTTCCCTCCTTCAGTTGTCCATAAAATATCTGCTTTGGGAGACGTGTTTCGGGCATGCTGATAACGTGACCAGTCCAACGAAGCTGGTGCTTGAAGATAAGGGCTTCTATACTAGTTGTTATGGATTCTTCTAAAACACTTATTTTTGTTCGTCGGTCTTGCCATTTGATTCTCAGGATTCCTCTTAAACAATTTTGGTGATATTTTTCTAGTCGTTTGATATGCCTTCTGTAGGTGGTCCATGTTTCGCATTCGTATGTTAGAGTTGGTATTTTAAATATGTTGTAAACACGAAGCTTGGTTTCCGCATTGACGTCGTGATTGTTGAAGACTCTCTCCGAAAGCCGTCCGAAGGCTGCGCTAGCACATTTTAGGCGATGCTGTATTTCTGCGTCAATAGTTGCATTTGATGATAGGTGGCTCCCAAGGTATGGGTAATGTTCCACGTTCTGTAGAGGATGGCCATTTATGGAAATGTTTGGAGCTTGGGAATTCGTACCTGGTTCTGGTTGGTGAAAAAAATTGCGTTTTGGCAAGATTGACCTCTAGGCCAATCCTTTTGTAGGCTTGGTTAAATGCGTTGATTACCAGCTGTAGACCTTCCTCTGTATCGGCCATAATGACGTTGTCATCGGCGTACTGCAGTTCGATTACCGAGGTCGTCGAGACCTTAGTTTTTGCTCGCAGTCTGCCTAGGTTAAGTAGGCCACCGTCGAATCTATATAGAATTTCCACTCCCGGCGGTAGATGTTTCTCAACAAGATGAAGCATGGCACCTAAAAAAAATGTATATACTATGTATATATTAAAAACAGCAAAGTTTGAAGGGCTGGCGTTGGCTGGGTAGAAGAAGCCCAGATAAATAAAAACTTAAAAAAATGATTTATGCCTAGTTTTTTTGGTCAGTACTTTTTCTTCATTTTGGTCAGTAAGTCAGTAGAAAAATGATTCTAACCCGCTTCCATCCCTCCAATTTGCATAAGGCTCAAATTAATTAAAGCTGCAGTTTTTAAACATGAATGAAATTTTAATGAACTTTAATATTATTATATGGTGAAGGTTTTGTATCCCGATACTTGCTCTCTAGCTCTACTGTTTTTCATAGAAGCTGAAAAAAGCATGGAGAAGATAGCCATTGAACCGCCAGCCGAAAAAGAAAAAGAGAAAAAAGAACTGAAAGAAGGCATGGAAGTGAAGCCCAAAAAGATTCCCATCGGAGGCATTCAAATGCCAGGCTTCTTTACGAGGAGCAAGTCTAAGGAACCTTGCAAGGTAAGATATCTTACATGTCATAAGCTGTGGTCATTTTTACAATAATAATTTCTTAGCCCTTTTCTGGGAAGCTATTTTTGGAAAATATTCTAAAAACTTTAAATGGCAACTTCCTATTTTGACATCATATTTGAATTCTCATTCCAATGGTACCCCATATCATTAGGCTTACTTTACTAGTTTACGAGATATTTGGTTTCAAAATGTCAAAAATGCAATTTTCAAAAGCATATAATCTTAGAAACTAAAGAAAATATCTATTTTGTTTGATATCGATTTTAAGAGTTTTTTTAAGAGGAATTAAAAAATGACAGCAGTTTACAGTTTATTGATTTTCAGTGATTTTTAACGTTATTATTCAATAAATAAGAAGTACAAGGTCAAATCGTCAATTTATTGTCATTTTTTAATTCCTCTTAAAAAACACTTTAAATCGATATCAAACACAATAGAGATATTTTCTTTAGTTTCTAAGTAATGGACGTTTGAAAATTGCATTTTTGACATTTTGAAAGCCAATATCTCGAAAACTAGTAAAGTAAACCTTATGATATGGGGTATCATTGGAATGAGAATTTCCGCAAGAATTCAAATATGAAGTCAAAATAGGAAGTTGCTATTTAAATTTTTCAGAATATTTTCCAAAAATAGCCTCCCAGATAAGGGCTATATAAGGGATTTTACTTTTTACGATAAATGGTAGTTGGCGATGTATCGAAAAAAAAAATCTATATGGCAAAGATGGTATATTTTTTTTTGGGCATTTTTTCGTTTTTTGTATCCAATAAACTATTACCTGCCCGTTTTTGGTGCCCCGTGAGTAATCACCAATATTTTATTAGATCGTGGAACTTAAATAAAAAAAAATTATTTGCCTTTAACTTGAAATAATTCTGGCAAACCTTCTACATAATGAAATAGGATATGGTTATTCTGGAATATTTTTAAATGTGACAAAAATGTGATCAAAAGTTTAAATATTCAAGATTTGTCCCGCGCGTAATCATGGAATTGCCCTGTAGTGGATTTTGACCTAGTGATTTTCTTTCGTGCAAATGCACTTATTGTCCATTCCCAATTTCACTTTATCCCTTATTTGAAGCATGCGCACTTGATAAGAATCATTAAAGTTTGACCTGCGGGTGAATAATTGACATGGTTGCCGACAGTAAAACGTTAAATAGAAAAGCAAAATATTTAAATAGATTTTTGAATGAAAATATGTCCTGTATTATTTTTAATTGTAAATAGTCGGGGGTTTTTTCAAACCTATAGGAATATTTTTGGTGATTTTGTTCTAATTTGGCATACACTTAGGCATGACTCCGGGGACCACCAAACCAATATAAAATTTTTCGGCGACGGCGTACGTTAGGCGTCGCGACGCCCTAAACTTTTTTTTAGGACTTAGGGTCATTGTCAAGTAACAACATTTTAAAATTTTGGTTAAATCTCTTAAAAGGCTATGAAATGGCCTTTAATATAGTCTGCAAAACATGATATTTTACTTCCGGTTGATTGAATAAAAAAATAATCAATTTGAAATTTTTTAAAAAAATTGTATTTTTTCTTTCTAAAAATTTACCAAAAAAAAAGTTCTATTCTCTATTTATGAACGGGATTGTGCAAATTCATTTTGAAGTGACTGTACGAAGGTCCTAGCTATTCGTCGTTATTAAAAAAATGCAAATTCATGCCACAGAAAAATCACAAAAAAACCGGAGGAATTTGACGCATGTTCAGAAAATTTACAGAATCTCAATTTTTTGACCCCGGCTGCTTTACTTAAATTTTTTTAATCCACATTCCCTTTACAGATCTGCCAAATATGTTTTTTAACAGGCTATATAACATGCTAGAATATTAAATGTAACAAGGCACGATTAAACAACATACATAAAAAAAGTTTTTTGCTAAAAACTTCAAAAATAACAAAAATTAAGTCACGCTTTATATTTTGTCGTGTGTTTAGAAACTTTTCCAGGGGATTCCTGAAATTTTTACAGCTGCTTGAAGACAATGAAATATCCTTTTAAAAACACCAAACTTGAATCTTGAACGCCTTTAGGATTTTTTTCTGTGAGCTGTCAAACATAGAAGATTTTTACAAGTCGTTTTTACTTAAAACACCATTGATTCTTTTGTTATTTTATTCAGTTTCGAGCATGTAAGTATTTTTATTGGTGTGGGTGCACCTAATAACATTTTTTACTGCCCCCTCTTCACTCGTCTCTCCCATTTGATGGTTTAATCCATAATAATATATGGGAAGGGCCAGCAAATCTTGGACTGATTTAACTGTCTAATTACTTTTTTGTTCCTTAGCCGATTTTTATAAAGTTTGGAATTTTAGGAAGTGAAAATAACAAAGTTGACCATTTTGGTACAAAAGATGTAAAATGTCGAAGATTCAAGATGGCGGACGTAGTCAAAAATTTAGTCTGGAAAAAAAGATTTGAAACTTTTTCGACCTCCCTGTAATTTTTTATTGCCAAAATACGAAAAATTAGGCCTTTTCAAGTCTAACGCGGTAGCACAGATAAAATTCAGTTAGGTAGTACAAAAGTTGCATTGCCGCAAAATTTTGCATATTCTAACCACCCCAAAATAATGTCTCTTGTTGTTTCCCAAGAACTTTCTTATTTATTATCGGATTTTTACAAATTTATATTATTTTGAAAGATAAATAAACCGTCAAAACGTCAAATATCAAAAACCCAAGATAACGGACATAGCAAAAAATTACTTTTTTGACCTTCCTGTTATCTTTTATTGCAAATCTAGAAAAGCATTTCACGTTTAACGAGATATCACTCATAAAATTCGGTTAAGTAGTGGAAAAGTATAGGAATCGTCGTTAAGTTAAAATTAGCTTTTTTTTTTCGAAAAGCAATTTTTGACTAGGTATGTCCGCCATCTTGGGTTTTTGACATTTGACATTTTGACTTGGTTTATTTACCTTTGCAGACAGGATACACCTGTAAAAATCCGATGAGAAGTAAGAAAGTTCTTGCTTAATAAATTGTTGGTCACCCTCCCCATACATCATTAAACACCATCATACACTTTGATTTCCACGCTGGTTACCCAGAGAGAAACATCGTTTAATCATTTCTCTTTTCACTTTGGCCCTTTGTGTGTTTCTTGTGGGATGCTCATCCAGGTTTGAATTTTCGTTATTTCCACCCAAGATCTTTTGATCTTTTGTTTTTAGATTCTTTTCGGTTGATGTAACCGATTTAACTTCTTTTTTTGTTTTTTAATTGCCTTAGGAGCATAATCCTATTGGAAATATTAACACGCCAGGACGAATCCGTATCAGGTAACTTGGATAAGTACCAGTGCGGAACGATGCCTATTTGTGAGTGATTCAAAGTTGGAAATCAAAGTGTATGATGGAGAGGGTGACCAGTGGAACCACTGACGAGCTCACGCTGGTTACCCAGAGCGAAACATCGTTTAATCATTTCTCTTTTCACTTTGGTCCTTTGTGTGTTTCTTGTGGGATGCTTATCCAGGTTTGAATTTTCGTTATTTTCACCCAAGATCTTTTGATCTTTTGTTTTTAGATTCTTTTCGTTTGATGTAACCGATTTAAAAATCATTCAACTGATTCACGGATGCTATAGAATTTTTGTACCAAATTTGCATACTTTGAGGTATGCCATAAAACAAATTATTTTAGCCTACTAGTAATTCAAAGTAAAAAATAACTTTAACAGAAGCTTCTGCGAGATTTTGTGTTATAACATGAATTATTAATAGAAATTTATGTTACTTTTTCTCGAAAATCACAGATCATGCAGAGGTCATAATATGTGTCTGATATTTTCAATACGCCTAAGATACTTGCACATGTTACAAGATCTGTGAATTTTTTGGAAATAATGTCATAAAAAATATATATTATATATATTTAGAAATAAAATAAAAAAGAGAGTTTTACCAATAGAAAACTATTGGATTTTTGGCCTCCTCCACCAGTTCTACACTGACTGGTTTCAGACACAGTCCATCCACCAGTCGAGCTTTTTACTATGCACAGTTCACTTTTTGATTCATTTTAAGAAAAAAAATATACTCTTTTCGAAAAGTATATTTTTGTGTAGATGACGTCCCTAAATAGTTATTCTGATAAAAATTAAAATCTTCCATATACGTCCTATTGTCAAAACCTGTCAAAAATATGTAATTTTTTCCCAAAATTTAAAAAAAATATAAAAAAAAATTGGGCTTATAGAGCATTCCATTCTAGACAAAAAAAGTCACATAAGCATTTTTGTAGTTCTAACCAGTTTTTATAAACTTAATTTAAATATTTTAAAAATGGAAAAATTGTCACATTTTGAATTTTACTGCTGTTAGTTAAAAAATATATTTGCCGAAAAAGCGATGGGGAACCTGAGAGAGAACATATCTTCGATAAAAAAACGTTACAACTTTTTGTGCATCACTTATAGTTTCTATACAAAAATAAAATAAGTTGGTAAAATCATGTCGATTGTATTGAACTTTTTTGCACTATAAAAGTAAACTCTAAAAAAACAATTATTTGCTAATTAGTTACTCTTATCACCTATCAAACGACAGGAAAAAAGTTTCGACTAGATTTTAAAAGGTAACTTCTGGCGGAATTAAATAAGAGGAGCTCTCTGAAAGACATCTTTTTATATACAATAAATAATAACAAATATTTATATTACTATATTAATTTTACTATTTTTTGAGTATTTGTTTTATATTAAAAAAAAAAATTAATAGAATAAAATGGATAGCTACATTCGTGACTTTAAATCCGTTAAAATAAAAGACAGGATAATCAATAGCATTTCAGATTTTAAAAAACTCGCGCCTGATAAAAACAACTTTTTAATGTTTCACACCAATATTAGAAGCCTTCCAATGCATCATAAAGAACTGCAAGTCTTTTTAGAAGGTTTAGGCCAATGCTTCACCATTATAGTATTAACGGAAACCTTTATATTGTCAGATCTTTCACTTCTCCAAATACCAGGGTACAAACTAATATATAACGGAGGATGTATAAGTAGTCATGACGGTACTGTTGTATATTTAAGACAAAATATTTTTCATGAATGCGAAATTTTTGATCTAGACAACATAAAAGTCATTGATTTAAAATTTAAATTTGGAAACATTAAATTTAACGTTATCACAACATACAGGTCCCCCTCAACTTGCACTAAAACATTTAATAACAATCTAAGCGCATTTTTTCAAAACAAGAAAGACAGTAAAAAGTTTGACTATTGTATTTGGGTGGGAGACATTAATATTGACTTACTGAAAAACGATGAGGACATAGAAGTATACAAAAACATTTTAAGTGAATTTGGGTTTATCTCAGCTATAAATAATGTTACTCGTCCTGATAGTGGTACTTGCCTTGATCACATATTTGTCCAAACTAAACATTCACTAAATAATTTAATGCCAATAATTTTAACTCAAAAAATTAGCGATCATTTTCCTATCTTGTTGAACCTTTCAATTGATAAACCCACACCCGAACAACTCGAATCACTATGCTATGACAAAAAATACCTTGACAAGAATAAATTAAAAATTAATTTAAAAAACGAAACTTGGAGTTCGGTTCTTCAAGGACATGATCTGGACAAAGCAACAGATCAATTTATATCATGTTTAACATATCACATTAATCTCTGCAGTGCGATAAAAAAATATAAAAGAAAATCTGTGGCCAAAAACCCCTGGATTACTCCGGGATTATTAAAAGCAATGGAAACAAAACATGAATTATATAAAAAAATGATTAAAAATAGAGAAAACCTGCGTTTCTCTCATGATTTTAAACAATACCGAAATAAATACAATGAAGTCTTAGAGCAGGCCTATATAAATTATTATAAATCAAAACTAGACAAAAACTTAAATAAATCATCCAAACTCTGGGAAAACGTGAATAAAGTTTTAAACAATAAAAATAAAACAAAAACGCAAATAACAAATATCGAAATGAATGGTCAAAAAACATATGATAAAAAACAAATCAGTGAACTTTTTAATTCCCATTTTGGTGGTATTGGTCAGAATATGGCTAATAAAATTAAACCTACTAAAAGTTTAGTGTTTGATAAACCAAGAATCAATGAAAACTTATTTTTGTTTCCAACGAATTCTGAAGAAATTTCCAAAACAATACTCTCGTTAAAAAATGGCAAGTCACCGGGATTAGATGGTCTGAGATCGGAGATCATTAAAGAAAATTCCGAGTTCTTGGTATCACCTTTAGTTTTTTTAATTAACAAATGTTTTGAACTCGGATATTTTCCGAAGATTTTTGAAAAAGGCGATTGTTAAGCCATTACACAAATCAGGTTCTGAAAATAATGTAAATAATTATAGACCTATCTCGGTTTTGAGTGCTGTTAGCAAAATTTTTGAAAAAATAATAAAATCCAGACTTGAAAGTTTTCTGAAAAAACACAAAGTTTTGTCTGAGGGGCAGTTTGGATTCAGCGAAGGAATATCCACGGAGGATGCATTGGCCAAGTTGGTAACAACAATTTATGGTACATTGGATAAAGGAAAAAAGGTGTTATGTGTGTTCCTAGACTTGGCCAAGGCTTTCGACACCGTGGATCATTATATACTTAAGGAGATTCTAAAAAATGCTGGTGTCCGGGGAATTCCTTGGGATCTTTTTAACAGCTACTTGTATGAACGTACGCAATGCACCGAGGTAAATGGGGAGCTAAGCTCGGAGCTTTCTGTTAAGATAGGCGTTCCCCAGGGGACCATTCTAGGACCAATCCTTTTTAATTTGTACATTAATAACTTATTTCACATAGGATCTATGGGTGACGTCATATGTTTTGCAGACGATTCGGTTTTTATCTATATCGGTGACTCTTGGGATGACGTCAAACACAAGGCTGAGTTGGATTTAAGCAAGATATTTAACTGGTTCACCAATCAAATGTTGACAATAAATACAGATAAAACTTTTTTTATGCCATTTGGTTGTTATTCTGATTCTCTTCCTCAATTTTCTGAACTAACTATCAGATTGGATAATACCCAAGTATCTAAATTTAAAAAAAACTAATAAAATTAAATATCTAGGGGTTATATTAGATCCAAACCTGAAGTGGAATTTTCATATACAACATGTCACAAACAAATTAAGAAGTTTTGTTGGCAAATTCAAAGAACTTAAAAAATATTTTGATCTGAGATACTTGCTAACTCTTTATTATGCATTGGTTCAACCTCATTTGACATATGGTATCCTGGTATGGGGTGGTGCATTAAAAATTCACTTAGGACTCCTTGAAATTGCCCAAAAATGGCTTTTGAGAATAATCTTAGGAAAAAACAAAAGATATTCTTCGGACAAAGTCTACCAAGAATCTGGAATTTTTGACATTAGGCAATTATATTTAATGAGTATTGTTATGCGAAAATTTAAAAAGAAAGATACCTTGTCCAAGATTCCCCATAAATACGAAACCAGATTAAAATCACAAACTGGGAGTCTACCAAAAGTAAAAACGACTCTAGCACAACGCTCATATCTTTATATAAGTCCTAAGATACATATGGCATTACCTCCTGAGTTTTCAATCCTGAATTCCATCAGGCTGTTTAAAACTCGACTTAAAGACTGGATCTTAAACCAGCCCAGATTTCAAATAGAAGAAATAATTGATTTAAAAATTCAATGAGAATTAATGAAGATGATTATTTATATTTCCCTATCGCGTCTATGTCTTCCCGAATATGACAAAAAACCCGAATGTGACAAAAAACCCGAATATGACAAAAAAAAACCTTATTATTACCATAAATCCCGAACTTGACTTTTCTTTTGTTTAAACTGCATAATCCAAGCATTAATACTTTGTGTATGTAGCTGTTTAGTTTATTTTATAATGTTGTGCATATTATACACTAATCATTGGTGTTTTTCATTTTATTTTTAAGTTCTTTTTTCTTTTCTTTTTTTTTCCCCACTAACAAGGGTAACCTTTTGTGGGTCTTGTTTATTTACATATACCACTTCTACATTTGTATTTTTAGGTAGTTTTTTTTTCTGTAAATAAACTATTATTTATTTATTTTATTGACTATACAGTGAGCTTCAGGCTACTGCGAACATAGGGGGAATCAAGTCAAATTTACTCTCCGTGCGTACGACCGAGGTGGGGTCGAAGCACGCTGCTGTGTTATCTTTTGAAAATTTATTTTGTTTTTATTATTTTGTTTTATTTCTGCCTTGCTCGAGAAACAGATTGGTAAGTTCTTAAGTGAAATAATTTCAAACTAAAAATGGATGTCTACGAAGTTGCCGAAAAAATACAGGTGGTCAAATGGTACTATCAGAAACCATGCGCTGCAGTGGAGGAAAATCGAAAGTTAACTATCCACCAAATTGCCGAAGCAGTTGATATCATTCTTAAAAACCGTCAAAAACGCATCAAATTTTTCCGGAGGACAACTATCGTCGTATGGAATTTTGCGAAACAATGATGGAAAGGGCTAATCGTGATGAAAACTTTCTGAGATCTATTCTTTTCACAGATGAAAGCACTTTTCCATTATTGAATCGTCATAACCCAACACATATTCGATATTGGTCGAGGGAAAATTTGCATTTGTATTTTGACGTAAGAACACAGTATCCCCAAAAACTAAATGTTTGGGGGGGTATTGCAGGGGAACACGTAATTGGGCCATTTTTTATTTACGGCAATTTGAATGGTCCTAGATACTTGGATCTACTGTAGCAGCATATTATTCCAACTGCTAGGCAGTTGTTAGGTGTGAGATTTGGTGAAACATGGTTTCAACAAGATTGTTGTCCCGCTCACAATGTTGGCCTTGTTAGGGAATTATCTTGATAATGTATTTCCTAATCGGGTTATAAGTACACGGGAAACTATTTCATGCTCCTAATGACTTCTATCTGTGGAGTTATATCAAAAATAAAGTTTACGGGCAAGAAAGGGCTAATAATTTGGAAGAGCTTTGGATTAAAATTGAAGAAGCTTTTCAAACTATCATCCCTAACATGCTTGGAAACGTTAGAAGGAGTTTTTATTTATAATTTTTTTTTGACTGGGAGAATCTTTTCGGTTTTTTAGAATGTATTAATTTATTTTGGGAACTTGCTTTTATTTTATTTCTCCTTATTATTTTTATTGTAACACGTTGTCAGTGATAAATCTGAGCAGTTAACAATAAAACGCTCTAATTTCTCAGTGACAAAAAACAAGAAAATTACGTTATAAAAATTTGCGTATTTATTGACCAAATTCCGGTTTCATTGACTACGCTCCACACGGCACCGTGGTTAGAGGAGTACTAAATACTAAACGCAAGTCGTGAATGGTGATCGCAAGCCTGAGTGTTGTTTGCTCCACTGATAGGTGAGCGGTGTCCCTGTATGTACGTCCCTGGCAAATTGGACTTCTTCCGGCCTATGTTCGCAGTAGCCTGAAGCGCTCTGTATAAGGTACTTCTCATATTCCTATTTCTATCTTGCCCCCTTAATCCCGGTGATTTGGAAGACTCTTATAGAACATTTAAAAAAAATATCAGAGCACAAAGCATCATGTAATAGTCAGTATTACGGTCATTCAAAAAATTGTTTTTCTTATGTTGCAGATATTTGGTTATTTCTTATTTTTATTTGATAAGCATAAGAACGTCAAAACTTTTTTACTTTTTTACAGGTTTTGACAGTAGGATGTATATAGAAGATTTTAATTTTTACCAGAATAACTATTTAAATATAACTTTCGAAAAAAGTATATTTTTCGATAGCAAAAAAACGAACTTTACAAAATACACCGGAGTGCCACAAGATTACATACCGGGTGCGACTTGGAGACTAGACTCAGACACGTGTTTTACCCTTGTTAGGGATCTTCAGTGCGACATAAATTTTTATAGTCGAATGATATGAACGATTAAATCAACAAGTCATGGACAAATGCTCGGCAAAACATTAGATAACAGAATGCGAAATAAATTCCCAATGTCCACAGTGGAGTTAAATATTAATAAAAAAAGAGTTTTACTTATAGAAAACTATTAGATTTTTGTCTTCCTCCACCAGTTCTACCACTGACTGGTTTCAGACACAGTCCATCCACCAGTCGGACTTTTACTATGACGAATCGATAGCAAAAAAACGAGCGTTACAAAATACACCGGAGTACCACAAGAATATATATCGGATGCGACTTGGAGACTAGACGCAGACACGTATTTTACCCTTGTTAGGGATCTTCAGTGCGACATAAGTCGCACCCGGTATGTATTCTTGTGGTACTCTGGTGTATTTTGTAAAGTTCGTTTTTTTGCTATTGATTCGCCGTAGTAAAAAGACCGATTGGTGGATGGACTGTGTCTGAAACCAGTCAAGGGTAGAACTGGTGGAATAGGCCAAAAATCCAATAGTTTTCTTTTGGTAAAACTCTCTTTTTCTATTAATATTTGTCTCCACTATAGACATTGGGAATTTATTTCTCATTCTGTTATGAATTTAGAGTCCGCCGGCGAAGTTAGCCTGGAAAAAATGCACAGCCAAAAACGCTTCTGGGCACGCGCAGACTGCGTCAGGCATGCGCAGTAGATTTTTCGCCCAGAGCCAACCCTAATTTTACATTATTTTCTTTGTTCTTCCAAGCTATTTTTGTTACACATTTTGCGATTCTTGGACCATTATGGTATCTTGTAGTTAGTGACATAGATAAATTTAACATGCATTCGAAATCCTACACCTTCAAAATAAAATCTGATAGATTTAAGTACAAAAATATCCCTATTCAGTTAGAATTTCTCAGTTTATTTAGAGGAATGCTAACAGAAGCAAACTGTTTTTTGTCGTTTTTAATCACTTTTCATGTCTATCAATTAATTATGTAAATATCAACTTAGAATTTAGTATCCCACAGCTTGGTGTGTATAAAAAGGCAATTGTGTTTTTTTTTGTAATCTAAAATTAGATGGTAATTGAGTTAATTTTAGCCTGTGGGTGAGAGAATTCTTTAATCGGTTGTGAATAGGATCATTGTATAATCTTTAAATAACGGCTCGTAAAGGAACTAAATGGTTTAAAGGGAAGTGATTCCATTTTAAAGACTGGCAGGTCGTAAAAAAGACTACAAAATAAAAAATCGGGTTAATAAAAGTTGTGGTAACTATGTTGTTAACATTTTTACTGCAAATTGGCAGTTGAAAACAAACATATGTTTCTAAGAAATGTTTTTTTTTTTTAATAATTAGAATTTGAAGAAGGAACTCATTGTTGCTTTAAAGACTGCTGACCTAAAATTTTGTGCAATGTAATGTGTTAAACATCTGCAATTATTTAAAGTGGTTTAATTGGATATCACACTTTTTATTTAGTATGTCGGACTGGATCAAAATGTCTTCATTTTCCACCGACTTCAAAAAAAGACGAAGTTATAAGGTTCGACGCGGTGTTTTTTGCAGCATAACTTTGAAAAGGCTTAACCGATTTTCATAATTATTTTTTTTTTGATTCTGGAGTGCTCCTTTTTGGTCCCGTTTTATTAAAAAACATACTGCCCCATCACTAACTACAGAAAATCATAAAAAATGGCGCCTGGAGACACGTATAGCCATCCATAAAATCTTTAAAAAAATAATTAATAAACATGATTTGTTTTGGTTGAGAATGCAATTATCTATCTTAAGCTTCTACGGTTCGTAAGTTACATTTTTTTTTAAAATTTAATCCCCCCTCCTACCCTCTTGCCAACCCCCCACCGCCATCAAAAACTATTCAGCTCTGCGTCTGATGACGAAGAATTTTTGTGCTAAATTCGATAAGAATCGGTTTAGCGGTTTTTAAGTTATTGTGTGACAGACACCATCCGAAAATTTTGTGTTTGGGTCTTTTTTGACTCAAATAACTAATTTTTAGTGAAAATAAAACACTTTTTGCCGATCCCAATGGACTCCATTCTATGTATGGATGGCTAAAAATAGGGTCAAGTGGTGTAAAAATGAGACATTTTATAAAACTAAAAAATATATTCTAAATTCACTTTTTGGATCATTTTTACCATGCACTTTCTAAAGATATAAAAAAAAGGAGTAAATCAAAATTTGTCCTAAATGAAGTAAAGCATAAATCCGATGTAAAATCGAGAAAACTACTTATACTCTTAAGGCATCATCATCATCATTTTTACATGTCTCATTTTTACCCAAATTTATCCCAGCAGACTAACAGCTCTTTACTCTTAGTTTTAAGCAAAGCAGTAAACTTCGCCCTAATTTAAACCTTTTCGTATTTCCTACCGTTTAGGAACACCCTGTATATATTTTTAGGGCTTAGTAAGTAATGACCCTAGTTTTTATGGCCTGAATTGACTTACATTAAATGTAATAATTTAGAAACAGAATGATTTGCCTGCCGGTAACGGTCATAAATCAATTTAAACCTCATTCGAATATACAGGGGGTCTCAAAAGACTAGAAAAAGGCAGATAGGTAAAATTTCACAACTTGGTGGTTTCCAAAAAAATATTTTTGGATGCTAATCCTGCCACCATTATATAGGGTGGACTACAAAAAAACGGACTTTCTTGTTTTAACTGCTAATTTTTTATTTATTGTCAGATTTTAACACAAAAAAAGTTTTGGATAGATAATAAAATAAACTTTTTGCAAATATATATATGTCAAAAAATTAAATTTACAAAAAATTCAAAATGGCGGATGTCTAAAAGTTTTATGCATCTTAAACATCCGATGAGTTTTTTTTTGGGACACTGTATATTTTTTTTGCAACTACAAAAAACTTCTGTCTATTGTCTGTATTGATATTGATATATCATTTGATAAATTCTGTTAAGAAATAAAAAAACTATGTTTTTTTTTTTGTATTTCAACTTATTGCATAAAATAAAAACTGCTAATAATTTAAGATAACCGGATTTCGTTGTCTTTTCGCCAATTTTGTTGGCAAGGACACTACAGATGCTAACAATAAGGGTTCTTTTTCTAAATTTCAAAAAATGACATTTTGTGACAATTACAATTTTATGCATTTTAAAAAACCTGTTGGCTTTTTTTTAAACACTGTATATTTTTTTGCTATAACAGAAAAGTACCAACTATTATCTGTTAACCCTTGTATCATTTGTTAAAATATATTAAGAAATAAGAAAAATATTGGGATTCTAGTGTAACAACTTTTATGCATAAAATCAAAAATTAACATCAATTTTGTAACAATAAACTAGAACATACATCAAGAAAACTAAAGTAGCACTAAAAATTTGCAGCAAAAATCAACTGAAAAAATCAAAAGGTGTTACACTAGAATCTCAATATTTTTCTTATATCTTAATAGATTTTAATAAACGATACATGGGATAAAAGATAATAATTGGTACTTTTCTGTTAAAATAGCACAAAAATATACAAAGTGGTTTAAGAAAAAAAACAACGAGTTTTTTAAAATGCATAAAATTGTAAGGCATCCGCCATCTTGGATTGTCACAAAATGTTATTTTTTTAACTTTTAGAAAACGAAGCCTTATTGTTAGCATCTGTAAAGTGTTCTTGTCAACAAAATTCGCGAAAAGATAATGAAATCTGATGATAATGAATTCAGTTTCAGTTTTATTTTATGCAAAAAGTTGGTATACGAAAAAACTCATAGTTTTTTTTATTTCTTAATAGAATTTATCAAGTGATAGATCGGTTTAAACACAATAGATAGAAGATTTTTGCGGTTGCAAAAAAAAATATACAAAGTGTCTCAAAAAAAAACTCAAAGGAATAGGGTCATTCCATATCAAATCAACCAAAAAATCACAAAAATTTTACGCGACCAATTCCAATTTTGATGATTTTTGGTATATATTTTCTTCTTACCATAAAAGTTGAAAATGCAAATTTTTAGATTTTTTTGATTCGTAGTTTTTTTTTTTAATTTTTCAAAATAAAAAAGTCAGCATTTTGACCTTAACAAGAATGTACAAAACTAGCAATATCTCGAGAACCACTTACACTAGGAAAGTAATAAATGGCTCATTTTAAAGTCATTTTGAAGCTCTTTTTTATGAAATATCACAACATAATTTTAACAAAAAAAAAAATTGAAAATAAAAAATTGAAAAAAAAAATTGAAAAATTCAAAAAGGCCATTTTTAATTTTTTTGAAAAAAATATATAATTTTGGTCAAAGTGTTACTTAATTATCCACAAAATTTTATGATGGAGAAATGATGGGTTCAATGTCAAAAAAAATATCAAAAATATTAAGTACATTAAAAATCATGCATTTAAAAAAATAAACATATTTTAGGAGCACCAATAGTGCACTGGATATTAAAATAAATAAATTTGTTGGATGGATACAGGTTTTAAAAAATACCCAGAGGCTTTATCTACAAATTATTTTATTTTAAACTCGCAAAAGAAATAAACAAACTTTTCTACTTCGTTGATATTAGACAGAAACACTAAGACTAACTATATACCTTAAATTTATTTTTTTAACTTTCTTTTAAGAATTTCTGATGAATCTGACATTTCTTTTTTGCTGACATTGTAAGTTCTGCCAGTAGCAGTGTTGGGTTCAACTTTTTTTTATAAGACTTTCTGGTTTAATAATTAAAATATCTTGAGGTGTTGGGTAAAAAAATGATGAGGCAGGTCCTCGTGGATGAAGAAAGCTTACTTTCAGTTCTCCGCTCTCATTATTTTTCCCCAAGACACAAGCCAGCCACCAAGCACTGTCATATTCTACAGTGACAAACCCTGACTCGATATTTTGCAAAATAATGCTTCCACCTTTAAAAAGATTATGTGTTTCGACCTCTAAGCATGTAGAAAACTGTTTTGCCAAAAACGTGCTTTCTGTAAGAGGAATTACAGCATGAATTTTTTGTGTCCCCGGTATTGTTAAGACTTCCGCATATCTTTTATTCAAAATTATTTCATGATTTGTATAATCTGCTTCTGTGCAATATTTAAAATCAATGCCAGATATGTTTTCTTCACACCAAGTAAACAATTGTAGAGGTGTCATTATTTGATTGTCATAGGGCCTCTGCAAACTGGCTTTGGCAGCAAGTCTTTTAACAGTTCCTCCCAAGCCATCGCAGGCACTTTTGCCATGCGAGGTGGCAAAATAATGCCACTCTGCTTCAACACCAAAATCTTTTTTATGCAGGCATATATTCAGAAAATTCTTTTTGTTTTTGTACTGCGCAGCACATCCATCCGAAAAATAAAAAATTTTGTTAAGTCCTGGTATTTTGATTTTTAAATCAGGCATTAATTTTTTTAAAAATAAATGAAATGCAATTGTATTATGTGTCAAGCTTTCCGAAATAAACACATAATTCAGGTTGTGCAGTTTACCATCACTTAGAAAATAAATGGCAAAAGGGTGGAGGGTTGCCTGGCTGTTATTCCAATGATAAGACTGGACTTCATCTTGCATAACAAAGGAATAATTTTCCGCAAAGTCGCAAGTGATCAAAGACTCTCCAGGTTTAAGGTTAATTTTTATTTCATTGTATCTATCTTTTTGCATTTTTGCAATAAAAGAATGTGATTTAAGTTTTACAAGATCATCAGTAAACTCCTGGACAAAATCATCACTTTTCTTAACAACGGTTTCTATAGTACACCTATCTACTGAGACCCACTTTTTAAATGAGACCTCATCAATTAATTCTTCCTCAAATTTTTCTATTAACGTATTTTTAAACTGTTCTACTCCAGGACATTGCTTGCATCTATTGCTTAAAAAACAGTCCACTGAAGGTGGATTACACATTAGTTTACAAAGGCAATCATGATAAGATATTGCAAGAGGCCTGTTATTTTCATCATATAGCTTATTTAATTTGGAGACATTGAGCATTAGTTTTATATTTTGATGTATAGTACATACACATACAGTATGAGTCCCACTTTTTCCTGCCAGTATACAGTTTTTGGGTCGCAGTTCACAAAATTTTGAAAACCCAATTTTTTCATTGGGGTACTCAGTTTTAAACAATGCATAAATTTCTTTTAAATTAGCTAAGACTAATTTTTTTTGTACATATTCTTTTTCAGCTCCATATTTTCTGATAACAACATAATCTTTTTTACCTGGCATGGTCCTGCTAATGTCATCCCTTTGGTAAAAATCTACCACTATTTGGGCCACTCTATCACTAAGGGTCTTTCCCGGTTTGGGGTTAGGAGAACATAATATCCCATTGTCCCTAACTAACTGTTTTACAGCTCTGGCCAAATATTGAGAAACTCCAAATTCTTCTTCAATCTTCTTTCTACTCCAACTTTGAGGTAAACATGATAAAACTAGTATTTTCTCACTCCTCTTTTCGGTTTTTAAAAATTTGTCCTTTAACTGCTTAATCATTTCACTTTCGTCACTCTGGCATTCCTTTACTAGCGTTGAATCTGATTCCTTTGTAAATGCTTTCGCAATTGTATGCTGTACAATATCAATTTTTTCTTTGTATACATTTTTTCTTTTAATCGGCGACACACCAAGAAGCTCCAATGACTTGTTTAAAAGAGTAAATGATTCAGCAGGATCTTGAAAATCTGGATCATTTTCTGGAACTTGACTGGGTCTAAAAAAATTTAAAAAGTTAGTTTTTTATAAGAACTTAAAAAGGGGGTAACAGCTGACCCAAAATGTGTACATAATGCCAAGAAATTTGTACATAATGTCTGTATTCTCAAAATGCCATGCAAAATAATGCCATGCAAAATAATGCCATGAGATTTTTCCACTCCGTACTTGACGCAATTGGTTTAGTTTATTAATTTTATATTAAAAAATACTATTTGTTACTTACCCTGCCTCATCTTCTTCAGATGCCTTAAACTCCTTTGAAAGCTTTAGTCTACAACCATCACAGATTTTCATTCCCATTTTGACATTTTTGTAACTGCACATCCACTTGGTCACATTTCTTAATTTCCCAAAATGCTTGATTTTTAACTCTAGTGGATCACAGCACTTTACTTTATATTTAGTCCATCCACTTGCCTCACCCATAGTTGAAACTTTTAAAATTACACAGAGATGACTTCTGATAAACCTTCAGTCGAACTATTATGTATCGATTATTTGGAGCTGTATCAGGAAGATACTTGCCAAAAATTTAAAATTAATTTATGCAGGAATTTTCATGTCAGCAAATCCCCACAATGTACCTAAACAGACCAATAAAATGAAGGAGGTGTGTCCTTAATGTTATACAGGAATAAACAGGCAGTATTTCACAAAAGTATTGGCAGGTTTATACAGGCATATTTTCCTAAGAATTGGAACATCCAATAGTACGTCTCCGGTGGAAAAGAGGTTTTGTAAGTAAATATTACAATGGGGGGCAATGTTAATCTGATTACTGATACAGAATGAAACGTAGGATATAATTTTTTATTAAATAAAATATTGTTAAATATTTTTATAATATCCCTTTAAACCCCATTATATTCTTCTAATTACCAAAATGCATTGTCTATTTATAGGCGATTTTTCATGCATGTGACATTTTTAATAAATTTTTTCACATTGAACCCATGATTTGTCCATCTCAAAATTTTGTGAATAGTTTAATAACACTTTAAAGAAAATAATATAATTTTTTGAAAAAAATTAAAAATGGCCTTTTTGAAATTTTTCAAAAAAAAAATCAAAAAAATTTTTTTTTTATTTTTTTTTTCAATATATGTTATGCAATATTCTCATATGAAAGGTCTTTATAAGAGCTTTAAAATGAACCTTCACCTACTTTTCTATTATAAGTGGTTCTTTGGATATTCCTAATTTTGTGCGCACATGTTAAGGACAAATAAGTGACTTTTTCGATTTTCAAAAATTAATTCAAAATAAACAACTGGTCAAAAAAGTCTGAAATTTTGGATTTTCCAGTTTTTTGGTAGGAAAAACATGTATACTAAAAATCATCAACATCGGAGATGTTGTGGTAAAATACCCTGGTTGACTTGATATGGACTGACCCAATAGAGCTTTTCCTTCCGTTTCCAAAAATAGCTAATATGTTTCCTTTTTCTCTAAAGATTAAACAACTTTGTCTAGAAAACAAAAAAAGAAACCTCCAAATCAGTTACTTCAACCGAAAAGAAACCAAAAAAAAACAAAAGATCAAAAGATTCTGGTGTCAAAAAATATTCAATATAGAGAAATCGTCTCTTTAGAGATTTATAATATGTATAGATTTTTGGAAACAGAAGGAAAAGCTCTATTCAAACTTGCCAAAATATGCAAGGTAGATATCTCATTTAAAAAAAGCCCTTAATGACTTCCCATCATCATCCCATGGTTTTGGAGATATTAGAAGACTTTTAGGACACCCTGTATTTTATGAAAAATGTTTCATGTTAGGATGATGGAGACCAAGCTGACAAGGAGCTGATCGAAGCAGACAGTAAAGAAAAGGAAGAGAATAAGACGCCAAATGGTTTTAAATTAAATATTCGGGTTCCCAGTCTATTTAGGAAGTCTAAGGCTTTACCTGATGCGGAGGAAGGAGCAGGTAATTTTTTTAAATTTCGGCAAACAAACCATGTAAGAAAATAGCACTTGAATTCAAGTATATTCGGGTAATTTTTTTTTGTAACTTTTGCAACTATTTTAAGCTTTTAATATTCATTCGTGCAGAAATATGATTGACTGTGAAAAGTGCCTTTTTTTCTTTATAGAAAAGCCAGCTGGACAAAAAGACAAGAAAAAACTTTTGGAGACCATTCGTCTCCCCTTGGTGTCAGTTTTTGCGAAGAAAAAGAAGGAGGGAGACTTAAGTACTCAAGGTAGTTTTATTTATTACCATAATATTTCCGACTCCGATGTATTTTGTGTGTGTAGAATCATACCTCACTGAAAAGCAGTAAAACAGTTCTTTACAAGCTTTTCACACGACAATTAAGTGCAGAGGTATGACGTTATTTTCATGAATTTAGACCATTAAACCAGGTTTAAACTTTTTTTTAATTGATAGTCCATTTTCTGCGGAACTGAAGATTTGGAAAGTATTCTTTTTAAAATCTTTTTGAAAAGTGTTAAAGTAAAGTATTTTATTAACGGCTTTCCATTTTACTAAAATATTGCATAAAAATTTTAAAGTTAACACTTTATAAGATATTTATTACTATCGAAGGAAAAGGAACATTGTAATTGTATTTGTAATAGACACTTAAAATCTATTTATTCTTTTTTACCTTTTCTCTATAAGATTTTAAACTAATATTAAATAAATCTATATATTTTTTTGTGACTACTTAAGATAAAGTTACTAACATGACACATTCTAGTTAAAGAAGACAAGAAAACCGTAATTGCTTTGATGATGTTTGATAACAAAAAAATATTATAACATAGCCTTGTGTTAGGCACTTGAATCGCTATGAGGGTGAATTTCTTAGGTTATTAACAGTTTTATAAAGGGAAACAAGATCTAAATCATACCTTCTTTTTTCCAAAGTTGGAAGATTAAGCAATAACAGTAAATCATTGTAAAAGGTATTTTTAATTTATATCCAATAAATGTTAAAAATTAGTGCTGGATTCTTTCTAATTCAATTTCATGATTTTCATATTATACGGGCATATTCCAGAAGAGACCGCATAATTGAGCAATAAATAATTGAGTTTGAATATTGTTAAATTCTTTGGTTGTTCTTTGAAGGAACCCTAGCTTTGCTACATCATTAATGCAATAATCATCAATAATTTTTTTTGAGGTTTGCAAACCTATTTAATTCCTCCTGCAAGCTTTGTGAATTTTGTAAAGTTTTTACTACTTTAAAAATTTTGAGATCATCTGCTAAAAATAGAAATAGACAATACACAAAGATTTCTTTTCTGCCATTAACATATTTAAACTTAAAAAAGCGGAGATAGATGCCTCTCTTGAGAGTAACATAATTTAAATGGCCCGATGCTCCCTAAACGTTGTATACTTTTACACCAATCCAAGAAGCTCTCAAAAAACCTATTTAATTTTTGTTTCATAATATTGATATCAACCTTGTCAAAAGCTTTGGGGAAGTCGATATACACTTAGCATCAATCTGATACCGCTCCTCCAAAGCCCTCAACACGTGATTCTGATAAATAAGTAGATTTATGATGGTAAATTTTTGTTTTATAAAGCCATGCGGTTTGGTAATAACAATGTTTTGAAAAAGTGGAGAAATTTTGTCTACCTTGGATATTAGGGAGACCCTTGATATTGCCCTATAATTTTTTACATTTGATCTATTTCTACCTTTAAAAATTGGGGTGACAGCTCCTTTTCCAAATATTTGGAAAAATTCCAGAACCAAATTTTTAAATAATATGTTTGTGATGATACATATGCAATTTTAAAGAAAAAATACTGATAATCCATCAGGAGCTCAGCCCAATGAGTCTTTTAAATGTAAAATTTTATTAGATATTTCCATAGGTTGAATATAATATGAAAATTGTCTAAATCTACTGAAGGTTGGTAAAAAAAGGTTGTATCAGTCACATCTTCATTGACATATACAGATGGAAAATGATCCTTAAAAAATTCAGCAACTTGATGCAATAAAGCTAATAAAAAACGAACATTCGCTAAATACGCTGGTCAAACTTTTTAACTTGATTTATCGTAGCGGTAAAATCCCTGCAGACTGGCTAAAGTCAACCTTTGTTACGCTGCCTAAAAAACATTCAGCAAAGAAGTGTAGTGATTATCGCCTAATCAGCCTAATGAGCCATATGTTAAAAATTTTTCTAAAGATTATCCACAAAAGAATTTATGGGAAATGCGAATCTTTTATGGGTGACACGCAGTTTGGATTTCGTGGTGGGTTCGGGACAAGAGAGGCCTTGTTTGGCATTGAAGCTTAGTTCAGCGGTCTAGAGATGTGTCGCTGCAAGGATATGCCTGTTTCATAGATTATGAGAAGGCATTTGATCGAGTCCAACGCGAAAAGCTCATAGAATCGCTAAAAGATGTTGATCTAGATGACCGAGATCTAAAGATAATCGCTAATGTATACTGGAATCAGACTGCTCAAATAAAGGTTGATGGCCAACTGTCCGAAGAGGTCCAAATAAGAAGAGGGGTACGCCAAGGTTGTATATTGTCTCCGCTGTTGTTTAATATCTATAGTAACAAAATAATAGAGAATGCACTTCATAACTGCGAAGAGGGTTTGACCATAAACGGTATAAAAATCAACAACATACGATATGCCGATGACACTGTCATAATAGCAGACACGCTGGAAGGCCTACAAGAGTTGTTGAATCAAATTGCTTCCAAAAGTTCGCAATTCGGGCTAAACTTTTGAAAAAACAAAATGAATGGTCATATCCAAGGAAAACAACATCCGGGGTATGTTAGAAGTAAATGGGCAGCAAGTCGAACGCGTGGATTCATACAAATACTTAGGTTGTCTCCTTAATGAGAACTGGGACAACATACAAGAAGTTCGTGCAAGAATTGAACAGGCCAGATCATCTTTTATCAAAATGAAACCAGTGTTGTGTAGTCGCGATCTTAATACCACTCTTATGGTTATGTTTTTAGTTTAGTTTTTAGCATCTTATATTATGGCATGTACACTGACTGAGGCCATGTGCAAAAAGTTGGAGGCATTCGAGATGTGGTGTTATCGTAGAATATTAAGGATATTTTGGATGGACCGAGTAACTAATGTGCATGTTCTGCTTAGAATAAATAAAGAGCTGGAAGTTTTATTTACCATCAAAAAACGAAAACTTGAATATTTTGGCCATATTTTGAGAAATGACAAATATAGACTCTTAAAATTGATAATAGAAGGCAAAATTGAAGCCAGAAGAGGTCCGGGTCGTAGACGGATATCATGGCTTAAAAGTCTTAGACAATGGTATGGTGTTAGTACTACGACACTTTTCCGTAAAGCAGTGGACAGGGTGCAGATTGCGCTGATGATAGCCAACGTTCAAAGAGAGCATGGCACTTGAAGAAGAAGAAAAAATTATTGTAAAATGTTTAATAATAATATTAATGTTCCTGGCATATTTTTAGCTACAAATGACACTTAGTAAGGAAATTTTAGAACATAAGATAATCCGTCAGCAACCCTTATTTATGGGCTGTTTTTTCCATAATTAAACATGTTTTTAGGAAAATTGGGTTTTTTATGTCTACAAATATATCATTTAAAAAACAACAAGCGAAAGACAACCGTTTTTTTCAGCAGAAAGAAAGTCTATAGTTTTAATAGCCATAGTCAAAATTTGATGTACTGCACAAATTAAGTAACGGTACATAATCAAATTCTACAGTTGGGTGTAGCTGGTCAAGCTTTAACCGAATCTTTAACAAAGGGTTTGAACTAACACTTACAGTAATACATTTTTTAATACTAAAAATGAGGTCCAGAGAGTTTCCAAATATGTTTGGAATCTGATTAAGCTGTGTTAGTTTCCACGTCATACAGTCCGCTTAACAACAAGTTTCTTCAGTGTTTTTTCCAGGAAAATTTAAACCTTTGCTATCCGCAACCCACTTTACTTTTGATCGGTTAAAATCACCGCCTAATAATGTATCAATATTGTCACAGTCATAAAATTGACTTAAGTACAAAATACTCTGAATCACAAAAAGTTTTATAGTGATCCAAGAAACTCTGTGGGGATATACGCATTTCCCATTATACACTTAATATTGCCGGGTTAACTGCGATAAAAACGTGTTCCACAGAATCCATTGATGTAAACAGAATTTTACTGGAGTACTGTTTTTTTATTGCAATTAAAGACATGTAAAGAGTGAGAACGGGTTTTTTCTGACCGCGATCGCACTTATATATAAGATAGTTTGTTAAACCCAACTCACTTGAGTTAATACTTTCATCCAAAAACGTTTCTGTAAATAGGATTACATCAAAATCCTCAATACTTTCACCTAATTTGATTTTAAGCCCTCTTACATTTAGCCTGTTTGAAGAGGCAGGGCTGGCACAAAATTTTGATGTTTGGGCGTGGCTCACTGACTTCTTTGCCTAGCATTTGTTTTTGTTGTTGTTAAACGTTTTGAATTTGCTGGAAGTTCTTGCTAACTAACATCCCGTTTTTAAGGTAATTAGATGCAACAAAGTGAATCTCGTGTCCGCAAATAAAAATTTAATTAACACTCGTGGCATATCGGACGAAGCGTTTTTGTTAATCACTGGAGGCCTGGTCGTAATGAAGTGAGAAACAAAAGCGCTTTGTCCGATATGCCACGAGTGTTACTTAAGTAATTACTTGCTCCGCAAAAATTTGTACCATTGTCGCTATAAAGTTTATGCTAAACTTTAAACAATAAAAATTTAAACATGTTTAACTGATTTTGTTTTAAGAATTTTATGAGCAAATGAAAACGTGGAAAAGCCTTAAATTTGTCCGTAAGATAATAATTAATTTTTGATGTTTAGCTGGATTAGCCTCGATGGAAACCTTAGACGACAAAAACCACGATGAAAAAAATCACGACGAAAAAGATGGTACCGAGATGAAAAATGTAGCTCTAGATGATAGCAAGGATCCGGAAAAACAAGAGACTGATTTGCCGTTAAGGACATGGATGCAGAAGTTAAAGACTTATAGGATAGCGATCAGTAAGTTTAGTACATGTATCTACTTAATCTATTGCTATGTTTTCATGGATATTGAATTCGTTATCAATGTTTTGAAAATTTCTTTTTCATGAGTTTTCATGACAGGTTTTCAAATCGATTTTCAAAAACGGTTTTCAAATTTTGATATTTGGCATCTGACATGTCATAGTTCTGTGTTTTGGTACTTTTTTTTTTTTAATGTATTTTATTCAAAAGATGATGATGATGAGGCCTTGCCACACATTTTTTTAAAATTTTAATTACTACTCGGTTTGCAAGGGGAAGTGAAGAAAGAAATGCTGGACTGGCATATGTGCATCTTTAGTTATTTAAGTAAGGTTATGTTATTAATCTTCTTTTTTCTATACACTCCACCAAATTTTAGAATGCCGGTTCCACAGTTTCACGTCTATTTCTCTCTCTCTCTCTCTCTCTGTTTCAAAAAGATTGAGAGCAATAAAATATAATTTGGCGGCTGTCTGGTAATCCGACGCAATACGCATGTGTAAACTCAATCCCCGTTTTCATGGAAAATCGGTATTTCGATCTCAATACGATCTTGATCCAACCCTAAAAATTTTCAGGGTCGGATTTGAATACTGGAAAAACAGGCGTTTTCATTGACGGTATAGGATTGAAATCGTTTTCAGAACGAACTCAATTCCCATGAAAACGTAGCATATATATGGTGAATCAGGCCTTTTTAAAGTAAAGGGTATTTTCAGTAAACCAAGTTTTGAACAACTTCTTAAACTTCACGGTTGAGTGATTTTGATTGTACTTTGCACCTGAAGACGATCAGAGATTGTACTGATCGAAACGTCGTTAATTTCAAGGATTCGGTTATTACAAAATGCCTTGTTAGCCCTGCACAGTTTCCCTGATGATACCTTTAGCTTACATGAGCTTACCGACATTGGAAAGAGCATTTCCACAGATTGAACTGCTGTATATCTCAAGGCATATCTGTAACTAACTGGATTCGTCATCAGAGCAGTAAAAAGTCTGTATGTTATCCATTTCTAAGTAGGTGTTTATAGAAGCCAAATCTATACAACTTGTTTTTGAACATGTTTTGGAGCATGAGCTGATCTTTAAACCAGCTATTCATGGTTCTCACTCTGCAGCAGTAACCCCGCGTAACGTATGTCGAAAATTAGGGTTTCCACCACAATTTACCTGTCAATTTTTTTATCTTTTTTGTTCGTCATTTTGTTTTAGTTTGGTGGCAAACCTTTTTGCTACCCAGCCTGTCAAACTCGGAAAATGGTCAATTAAGAGATGTTTTGCCAAAAATTTAACATTGAGCCATACCGAACTGTGACGTCACAGTTACAAATCTTAATGCATATAGGACGCTATCTCCATTATAAGTGGAGTTATCGAAAAACGAAATTTATCTTTGAAATCTTCTTCAAAATAAGCCCAACTTGAAAAATAAGTGGAGGGATCCTTTAAAAACCAGTTAATTCTTACCATTTCAGGGACCTTTTGTCTAATAACTGACTTGCTGTAAAGCTATTTATTAATAAAACAGCCAAATAAACTAAACTAAAATATCACAGACAGTAGGGATATTTTGGAACGCTTATTTGACACTTCGTAGTAGTTGTGGTAATTACTGTGTCTGCGCAATAGCTAAATGTCATTCCATAGTGGTAATTAATCACTACCACTGCCGTAAGCTACGAATCCATTTCGTTGTGGTTGTGGTTATTTTTCTGCTTAGTTTTAGAGAATTTTGGCGTACTTAATTTTAAAAATAATGGTAGTGGTTGTTAAACACTACCACAGCGGCTGTCAAAGTTGTCAAAAGTTTAAACGTTCCAAAATATCCCTATTGACAGGTTAAAAATTGATTTTTCGTCTATTTGGATTCTCGCCGGTGGAATCCAGCGACATGAACTGTCCACTGTCTGTTGCTTTTTATCTTTGTCGTAAAGCAAAAAAAGGGAAAAAAAGAAATACTCGCAGAAGATAGGCCTTAATATTATTTTACTTCCTTTGGAAGAAAGGACCATGAAAAATAACTGAAAATGACCAAAAGTAAAAAAAAACTGAAACAATTTGGAACAAAAACATGGAAAAACTCTCTAAATATGGCCATTGTCGTGGCTACAGGAGAAAAGTTGAAATAAATTTAACTCTGCCAGCGGGGAAAGCTGCTTAATTGCTATTGGTCAACGAAGTGTCACTCGCGACACGTCAAAGCTCTGAGAACGGGGTTAAAGGTTAGGTTTGGGCGTCTGTGTGTTGCAAACATTAGTTCTAATTAAATCGAAAATCATGCGAAGGCACTCGTCTAGGGGGCGATTCCGAGTTTCATGAGAAGTGAACGTTTGTTCAAGGGATATTTTGCTCTTAGCCAAGCTCAACCCAACTGTCGTTTTTAAAAGAAAGTTTCCTACAAGTCTCTTGCTGGTTAGGGAGGAGGGGGATTTGGCAAATCTGGTGTTAAATTATTTATGGACGGCCCCCTATGGGCAAGCAAACGACTTCGGCGTCCGTTGATAACTCTTTGATGGTCTCGTACCTGGTTTTGAGCGTGTTCTTGGTTGAAAAAATAATAAATTTTTTTGTAGGTGCTCTTCTGATTTTCATCCTGCTGATCGTAGTGATACTTATTGTGGCGACCAGGAGCTCGCCGATGCCAACTTATCAACCCATCAGAGACGGACGTTTCGTTCAGGCGGTTACCAGTTGCGGAAAAGTCGAAGGGTTAGTAAGAAATATTTATTTTCTGAACAAGGGCAGGCGATCTACAAACAAATTAAACAAATATTTATTTGAGAGTAAACCAGAGTTTCGAAATTCTATTTTTCTCCACACATAATCTCGCTAGAAATCTTTTACCAATCATCCACATATTCAAAGAAAGCCACCATCATTTGTCCAAAATTCTTGGACCTCCTCAATGACATCAACCTCCAATCTCACGATCACTTTGTTAGATTTGACATCGAAAGTTTATAGACGAGCGTATTACTAAAAGAATCCCTCCAAATCATCGAACATTCAAGGACAAAAATTCCTCCAAATGATCAAATAGAAGCTATTCAAAGAAAGCCACCTCTCTGACAAAACCAATCTATCTAGAACATTTCTTTAAATATGCCAATTAGCTCTAATTTCGACGTTCTTGTCACTATTAGGACTTTAGAGTTGTTGTTTATATAGCTCATTCAAATCACTCCACATTGACAAAACTAGGAATGGTCAAATCTCTTGTAGAAGACGATTTAAACAAAGAAAAAGACAAAATTTGACCCGACCACACCAAGACAAAGAATGACAGATATAAATACTAAAAGAAAGGTCACAGTTATAACTCCATCAAAACTAAAACTTTACTAAACCACAACGACCCCAAGTAACATTTTAGGGCATATTGGTAAGTTGGAAGGTTAAGATAGGTCAAAACATCCCCCGTTTTCCTTCAGAAAATTACTTTGTAGTTTGAGGTTTGAAAATAAGTTTTAAATTGGAACAAATAACGGAACGGTCATTATATACACGACATTTTAAAGGTTTTCTTTTAGGATATTTTTCGAATTATTTTCCTTATATCTTGTCTTCAAAGTTGTTTTGAATATAAAGTTAAAAGAGAAGGTAAATTGATGGTAAACTTGACTTGAGATTCTACTCTGAGGTCCCCGCCTAATTTAGGCATTTCTTGGTCAACATTGCTTGTCAAAAGTTTTTAATAATGTCCTGAAGAAATCCCTCAATGTTAAGAAAAACTGAACTCAAAGTTACTTATTTTTGACCTACAGTTATTGCTCAAAGTAAGGGTTTTTTTGGAATAAGTTTTAGGACATAAATTTGGTTTTTTGACCAAATAAGTACAACCTAAAAATATGTTCGAACTTTATGGAGAATTATTCTATTTTATTTAACCGTATGGAATATTAAGATTTGATTAGGTTAAAACTTCAGTTTTGTTTTTCTTGATGGGAAGAAAGTAGTTTTGGTAGAAAACAAGAAAACTCCTTTGCGTCACGTGTCTTCTAACGAACTGTAATGATCAACTGTTTAGATTAATCAATAATCATAACTTTCATGTTCCTTCTTGGTATTTCCAAATTATAAGATATTTCATTAATTACTAGAAAAATTCCAGAATAACATAAACAAAATGGCAAAACCATAGCTCGTCAAAAATGTAAACTTTTCGACAATGCCCAATTTTCTCAGGAAGTGGGTTCGGCACTTGGGGCCATGTCCTCGTGTAACGGGTTTACCTTGTGGATTGAAACCTTCGAGTAAGGTTAAACTTGCGGTTGGAGATGTTTTATCCATAATATAATAAATGAATGCAATTAAATAAAATAAAAGTTTTCGGACAGATGGTGCCGTTGTCACTGTCACCAAATTAATACCTTGTCATTAAATTATCGTAAGGTCACTACGACACCAGCCATGGATTTGTTAGTGCATGCGCAGTAGATTTTTGGTTTATGGCGTGGTTGCCCAAACAGTTTCAAAACCAACCGCGATTTTGAATTTTCTTCTTTGTTTTTCAAAGTAGTTATTTTCGTTACACATTTTGCGGCACTTGGGCCGTTATAGTATCTCATAGCTATATGGTCTTATATGACGTTTAAGCCCCCATAGTAGTTAGTTCGCACAAGGTGGGCTCGTTCAAAAATTCGCCAAGGCTTAATACACCGAGGATATTACAAACAACAAGTATTTATTTTTTGCACTTTACCAAGGCTTAATATTCCGAGGATATTACAAACAACAAATATTTATTTCTTGCAGTCTAACTTGATTGATTTTTTCAGAGTTCTCGAAGACAGTTCCTTTGCATTCCGCGGCATACCCTATGCTAGGCCACCGGTGAAAGAGCTGAGATTTAAACGCGCTCAAAAACTGAATAAGTTGGAATACTGTTGGAAGGAGAGCGATACACTGTTGGCACATAACGCGACGCCGCCCTGCATGCAAATTTTGGGGGATGGATCTGTAATTGGTAAGCTATCTTTAATATTTTATGGAGAAAGGGATCGTTTAATCCTTTTTCATAAAAATAATACATTTTTGAGGTTTGTCACCAATCCATCTTTTATTTATTGATTAATACCTAATTTTTTCATATTATCAAACTTTATTTTTTTTACTGATAGGTACCAACCAAATTCCTCTTGTGCGAGCCGAGATAAAGGAAATAAAAAAGCGCATTTTAAGATGACTTTTCGCAGGTTTCTAGGTCTGATTTTTTTTATGGGTGTTTTTGACATTTTTCTTCTGCGCAAGGGGGAAATATAGACACAGAATATAGGGAATTTTACCTACAATGTATTTTCTCGTTTGAATTTTTAGATTATCCAACCTCTGAGTGAGAGAGAAAATCACCATTTTTTACTTTCTGAACGGCTTTAATAAACATTAAATTTGCCTAAAAGAGACAAAAAAATTCCTAAAAGGTAAAAAAACGTTTATGAAAATAATTCGGTAATACAGTAGGGAATAAATTCCAACTTTTTTTTTGGTTTCCTGAACAAAAACAATTTTTTTACAAGCTTTTATTTAACTTCACCTCTATATATGTATGTTTGTATGTTGTAATATGGTATTATTAGGTACCCATTCCTCCCGACGATTAGATTGGAGGAGGGAAAACGCCTAAGTTGGTCCGATTTCAACCAAAATTGGTATACGGGGGTTTTTTGGGGATATAATGGACATTGTTGGTTTTAATTTAATTTATATAAAATTATCTATAAGTAAGTCCATACAAAATTTCCAGATTTTTTTGCTTTTAAAATATTCGTTTTAAACTTTGGAGGAGAACCTGGAAAAGTAAAGGATATTTTTTTTGACCTGGATACCTTAAACCTTGGTTGACCTATGTAGGACGAAAATTTTGATGGTTGACATAGCTGTCAAAATAATAGTACCATTAATCACGTGATGGTCCTTTAAAAATGGGGGTGTAGGGTAAACAAAGCGATAAAAATGAAAATTTTGGGAAAGTGGAAAAAGATGTAGATTAAACAAAGTGACTATTTTATAGAATAATACTTTCTGAGAGTGAGAAACGATCATTTCGCCGAAAATAATTCAAAATTCGCAGTTTAAAGAGTGCACAGTGTGGATAGGCATTGTCTCTCAGTTCAGCCTAAAGATCGGGCCAGATCGGCTTGAAGAGTGATAGTTGCACTAACTGATTCGAGAGAGATGACGTTATCTGTAATTACCCTTGTGCGACAGAAGCAGTTTTCTTTTTGTCGCGGGTACGGTTAACCTTGGTTCTAAAATTCCCCAGAAGAATAAGCAAAAGAAGGAGACCTCGATTGTGTAATATATTTGAATATTTTTTAAATTTACAGGTATTTGTTTATGTTTATATATGCAATCAAAAGTTTTCAATTTTTATAATTTTCGGGATTGTACTTAAACTTTCAAATCAAAAATGCTATGACGTCACCTATCAGCTGACATTAACAGAAAAAAATGGACTTGGATAGCACATCCTGTGAAGGTCCATACGTTGAGAACCGCAATCATTCTGAACCAGCAAAATAGGCTGGTTCCGATTCTCAAGGCATGGAACATGACAGGATCGATTATTTCTGTTCATGTCAGCTGAAAGGTGACGTCATAGCAATATTCATCTGAAAATTCAAGTACAATCCCGAAATTCATAAAAATAAAAAACTTTTGACTAGATATATATATAAATATCAACAATTATCTGTAAATTTAAACAATATTCGAAGATATTACGCAATCGAGGTCTCCTTCTTTTGCTTATTCTTCTAAGAAATTTTAGAACCAAGGTTAACTGTAAACGTGACAAAAAGAAATCGTCTAGAGATAGATAGAGGAACATTTCCACATTTAATTGCAAATTTTGAGTTTATTGTTAAAATTTCAGCAAAATGCTTGTTTTTCCCCGATTCAGAAAGGATTACTCTATAAAAAAATCACGTTGCTTTATCTGCGTCTTTTTCCACTTTGCCAAACTTGATTTAAGTTAAGCCATTTATTAGCGGATAACCAAAATATCTTAGTTCAACCAATTGGTTATCCTTGGTTTGTCATATGTTATTACCCCTCCATCGAAATACTAATAACCATTAAATTCGCCAATATGTGTTGGTTATCGCGTTTTTAAAGTTATGGTTTTTCATAAAAAATAATAATAAAGCGGTGTTTATTATCAAATACTATTTTTTTATGACAATTGCATGAAAATAATCTGTCCAGCGGTTCAGAAGTCTAACCTAGTCCAATAGACAGTCCAATCCCACAAATTAACATAAACTGCCTTAAAAATACGAGTATAAAAACAGGCCAAAGAAATGCCATCCCTTATGATATTTCTAAAACAAGCCATTAACCCTACTTAAAAAGAAAATATAAAAAATAATATCTCACGACACTGTCGGAAATGCAGCCACGGCAGTAAGCAGTACGTTTTACATTATATACCTATTTGTTTCATACAAAACTCGGTTAAAAAAATCTAACCCCAAACAACAATGTGCTGTCAAGTTAACCAAAGGCAACCCTGCTCCGGAGCTGGGTTATTTTTGGTTATAACGAAAAGTGACACAGCTGACTATTGACAGCAAAATTTCCCCTACTTTGGTTCAAACCGTGATCGCTAATATGCTCGGGTCAAAATTGGTTAAAATTGGTTATCCGCTAATAAATGGCTTTAGCATTACATCTTATGGAAAAACGAGTTGTTTACCCTACACCGGCCATATTATTTTTGTTAGACTGCCCCATTGGCTTGGTTTCCATTTCAACGTAAATCCATTTATTTTCAGGCGTTGAGGATTGCCTAACCCTCGACATAGTCACGCCGTACGTCCGATACCAGGACCCTCTACCGGTGATAGTTCTAATCGGCGCCGACAGTTTCATCGGTAATTCTCCGGGAAAAATGAGGCCATCTGCCCGATACGCCCGATCCAGAGATGTCGTGTTTGTCAGGCCAAACTTCAGGTACCTACAGATTATAGATGCGTTTTTTCCGCAACGTTGCGTTGGCGTTGGACAACGCAAGAATTTTTTTTTTTTTTTGGTGGAATTGATTGATTGTTCACAGGCAACTAATTTAAACAGTTTTCAAGTTTATTCTTCAAATCATCTGTGATAGAACTATTACTTTTATTTATTTTATGCACAACCGGGCGTTAAAGTGCACTTTAACTCCCGCATTTTAGGGCGATAAGTGGCACTTTAACGCCCGCGGGTTTTTGCGGTATCAAAAGGCGCGTTTTTATTATTATCATTATCTGGTTTTAATTGCATCAATCTGAGAGAGATAAGAGATCCAAATCTCCTTGAGATAGTTTTCGATGACAGATATCGGGATCGAAAGCATTGTACACCCGATTCTCACCTTGACTCAAAAAACTCATCACGTGGCCCGACATGAACTGTTATAGGCATATCTCGTTTAGACTACGTGATGCCTGTTTTGATTTGGGGAGCCCACGCATAAGAAACTCAGATGGGAACCGGGTTTTAGAAAAAGAGAACAATATAGTAACCGTGTTAACTTCGCAAAAACGCACCGTAAAACTTCGAGTGCATACAGTGCGCACGGCTGGTCGGCGGCAATTGTGAACACATCACCTTACGACGCGACGGAACGTAGCCTCAAGGTCCGTTTCTCCGAGTCATAGTTATTATTGTCCTCTTTTTCTAAATGCATTCAGTCGGAGAGAGATCTAGCATACCAGCGAAATACCCGCCTGTACACCCTTCGACCCCGCAATCTAACTATCTTCTTGAGATAGTTACCTCTGACAGTTTTGCGGGGTTGAAGGGTGTGCAGGGGGTATTTTTCCTGGTATGGGTAGTATGCTGGATCTCTCTCAGACGAATACATTTAGGAAAAGAGAAGAATGGTAACTATGATAAGCTCGCAGAAACGGACCTTCAGTGTTCAACACTGCGCCATCTGCAGCCTTTTGTTCCAACTAGCATCATGTTTTAAAACGTTGATAAAATAGTGTTGAACGAGGTAAACAGTGGTATAATTGTATTGTTTTTTTAGAGAATTGTCGTAAATTTTCGCCATTTTGGATTGCAACAATAGGTTTTTGACCAAAATAAAAACGTTATTTATGGGGTTTCAACAAGTGTTTTAATCGAAATATTGCTTGTTTAGCGTTAAGAACAAAATACAAAATTCAATATTTCTCCTAGAAAGCAAAACACGTATATGAAAGAAAAAGTATTATTTAAATGAATATTTTTTTCCCGTTTTCTCAAGTATTTTTGGAGCCCATGAAAATTTTGTGAGTGAATTCGGAAACTATACAGTACACACGGGACCGCAGCTGATTATCAGAGGATGACTGGGAAAACAGCTTTTATTTAACCTATAGTATCCTTCCATTTTAATTTATTTTAGAAGATTGGTAAACACCATTTTAAAAATTTTTTATTTTAAGCAAAGAGAAGAAAGATGGAAAATTTATATTTCTAAATCGATAAAAACCTTTAATTTGTTATGTAGTGTTGTTAGAACAGTTGTAAAACATTTTTATAATAATATCTAGACTTGGGGGTTCATAAGGAAGTTTTATAAAATCTATATGTTGTTTTTCTATCCATTACTATGTACCATAAATTTTTATAAGCTGTTGTTGGTCAGTTGTTATTCAAGTCTTTTTTACTCATTTAAGAGATATATTAGAGTTATAAAATTATCACCAACACTAAATAATATAACTTTTGGTTATTTTATGAAGGTTTTATATTATTTGCCGTAACTTCTATATAGACAAAAATGCTTATTGGTTGTAACAGCAATGTAAAGCAAGCTTTTGTTTTATTTTTTCAATTTTTATTTCAAGAACAACAATAAACAAATTACATTATAGTTTCTTGTTTCGTCTTGCCTTTTCGTTGAAGGACCCGGACGCCAGCAAAGTGTTTTCTTTTAGGTTTAGGCATCCACTTTCATCAATATTCTTGTCTAAACACCACAGAAAATAGTACTTATATACCTTTTCGTAAAGTTTTGTGGATTTCGCGGGCAAAAGGTCCTTTGCCTTTTCAGCGGCATCCAGGATTTCCATGGGGAGACTTGGTGAACTCTCATGCAACAACAATGCAGTTTGTATGAAAATTTAGAAGAAACCATAGAGAAAGTAATAGCTACGCGAGAGTGACCGATACTGTGTTATACTTGGGGAACATTGTTTGTCGGCGATACGAGCGCAGCCGGTGGCTACAGGAAGGAACTACTTGTATAGCCAGATGCACAATAATATAAATATATTCTTTTAGTTTTTCCATACTTTTTAGTGTTAAAGAAGAAATGTATTCGCGAAAGGTTTTAGCTCTATACAAACCTTAACCAACTTTGTACTCTTCCATGCAGCTAAAAAAGTTTCTTTAGCTTGCAAAAAGTTTTTTGGACCCTTTAAAAATCTAAAATAGGAGGAGAGGGTTATAACAATGTTGAGGAATATTATCAAATATTAAAGACAACAACATTTTATTATGTTATTTTCTTTTATTAATTGGGAAAATCCCAGTATAAAAGTCTTACAGATTTTTTAAATGTTTTAACCTATATCTCTTTTTATTGGTTGGATTTTAACCTATTATCTTCTTGCTTAACTCTGTATTAATTATGACAATATTTTCTTCAGGGATTTGATTCGCAAAAATCTGAACCCCAATTTTCGGCACTCTTCAAATAGTCCCATGCTCTCTAGCTTTAATGGTGGTGATCCAACCTGCTTTGAATGGCATTTTAGACTTTACAATAAGTTGTTAATCCACTATTTAGCGAATCCCATAAACTCACGCGATTTCCATCCAAAACTGATTAAAATAACTCACTTTTGAAAATCTAAAAAACCGCTTGTCAGGCTTGACAGACTTTGACAAGCGGTGGCAAAAACCGGCGGGTACAAAATTAAAATTGTGTGAAATATATTTCGACATTGAAAAATGGTGTTTAGTTAATACAAGTATTACTTTTACTCTCCGCCGCAATGCGCTATGCGCTACAGGAACGTAGTTCCTGCGCGGCCCTATTTTTCTGTTAGTCTCCGTAAGTTATTGTGTTGTCTCTGGGTTTACCAAAAATACGTTGACGTGCAATGGCCGGACATTCACACAGCACATGTTTGGCCGTCTCGTCCTCTTCCATACAGAGCCTACATTCGTGTCCTCACTTGGACCCATTCTGTGTAATGGTACTTTCAGCCTGGAGTGTCCGGTGTATAGATTAACCATTGTCCGGATTTCCTGCCTGGTGAGCTCAATAAGTTTCCCGGCCCTCTTCCTGTAGGGTTCTGTAATGAACTCTTTGGAATGTGCCAGTCCCGGCAATTCTCTTCAGTATTCTCCATCCAGCTTGAGAGGGCAGTGTTGATTTTGTTGTATGCTATTTCAAGGTCTGGCTCGGGGCTAACGAAGACGGCGGAGGCCGCTTCGCGCGCCAGCTGGTCAGCAGTCTCATTTCAGTCATTGTGGTCAAGAACGATTCACCATAGAAACTGCAATTCGTCAAACCAATTTTTTATCCGAACCTTATTTCATCAAACCCATTCACTAAAAAATTCGAAATTTAACAGACCCGTTTTTAATCGAACCATTGTTCATCAAACTCATTCAATATCAAACCCGGAATTCGTAAAACCCGTAATTTATCAGAAAGTTTTTGCTAAATTGATTGCGTATTTGCCAATAACACATGAATGCAAGACGGGTGAATGCAAGACGGGTGAATGCAAGTGACATCTATACACAAACTATTGAACGCAACCTGTAAATATGCGCGCGTAACAGCGACAAGTGCATCAAGACGCCGCGCCGTTGGGCCACCTGCGTGTACGCCTCCGGTTCATGTGGTATTGGTGAATGCGCAATTAATTTAGCAAAAATTTTCTGAAAAATTACGGGTTTTACGAATTCCGGGTTTGATATTGAATGAGCTCGATGAACAAAGGTTTGATTAAAAACGGGTCTTATAAATTTCGAATTTTGGGTTTGAACAAATAAGGTTCGGATAAAATATTGCTTTAACGAATTGCTGTTCTATAGTGAATGATTTTATAATTGAACTTTCTTTTATTTAACGGGGTTTTCTCATAAACCGTCGGCGTCCCTAGGTTCCATCCTCTGTGAGCAATTGAAATTTAGGAAGTTCATTTTCCACTTAAGTACAAAAATCTCTTGTTTTTTCGTTAAAATAGTATATTAAATTTTTTGTTTTGATTTAGATCGTTTTTACGTTTTTAATTAATGTTTTTAACATTCTCTCAAAAAGTCATGTTAATGGTAAAGCCATAATGGTAATTTAAGGCCTAAAGTATTTTAGCATAATTTTGCGGTAACGTTTTGTTTAAGCAAGTTTTCTTTCCAAACTTTCGATGTCTAGAATAAAACACCCACATTTTTCAAGTTTCCACTGTTTTTTAAGCGTTCAAAAAAAGTACTGTGTTAAAATGAAAAATATTTAAGGTTGTTGAAGAGAGACAGCAGGCTATAAAAAAATATTTTAGAGAACGATGGAAATAATTTAAGGCAATTGTTTAATAAAAATTTCTGTTTTGTCATGTGTCATCTTTAGTGGTTGAAATTAACTCTGTGTTTCGGACTTCCATTGTCTATATTTTATTTATACACGACGTTTCGATCAGTACAGTCGCTGATCGTCTTCAGGTGCAAAGCACAATCAATTCCTAAGGCTACGTACTTATATACTATAAGAAATCACTCAACCTTGAAGTTTAAGAAGTTGGCTGCGCCCAAGGAGGGGCTTCCAAATATTATAAATTTCAATACTTGGTTTACTGACAATAACCTGATTCTGCCCAATAAAGGTAGCTTCAAAGAATTTTCGTTTCTTCCAGTGTGACTCCTTGTGCAAAACCTTTGCTTCTGCCCACTTCATTCGGTGTTGTTTTGACCATGCATGTTCGGCGATTCCTGATTTCGTTGTTTCACCATTTTGGGTATTCGTCTGATGTTCCTTAAGCCTAATAGATAGTGGTCTTTTTGTTTCGCCTATGTATAATTCACCACACTCACAAGGAACTTGGTAAATGCATTCCTTATTTTGTTTGCTCTCCGGTTTTGTTTTACTAAGAAGGCTTCGAATTGTATTACTAGATTTAAAAGCTGTTTTAATATTAAAGTTTTTCGCTACTCTTCGAATTTTCTATGATACTTCTTTAACGTATGGAATTGTAAGGAATGCATTTGCCTGGTTTTGGTCTTGAATCTCTGTCCTGTTTGTTGAAATTTAGAAATAGTATCTGTTATAAGTTTAAGGCTGTAACCATTCTGCTGCAGATCCTTCTTAATGTTTCTTATTTCGATTTCCAAGTCATGAGAATTGTTACAAATTTGAACGGCTCTGTTATACAAAGTTCTGATTATGCCTCGTTTGAGTACATCAAGAAAAGGAATTTAACAATTTTGCTCCAACTCCATTGTGAATTTAATGGTGGGTTTTATGTTATTTAGGTGGTGAAGAAATTCTGAAAGTTGTTGGTCATTCCCGGTCCAGACAGTAAAAGTATCATCAACATATCTCAGCCAGAGCTTAGGTTTATATGTTGCAGTATCAACCGCGTGTGATTCGAACCACTCCATGTAAATATTGGCCACCACTGGCGAAAGCGATGAACCCATTGGCAGACCGTCATCCTGAGCATAAAACCTATCTTTCACTTAAAAATAAGAGTTACGTAGGCAGCACTCCAACAACTTCATCACTCCCTCCAGCGGTAATAATATCTAGCGATTCCTTTATCGGGACATTCGTGTATAGACTTTCGACATCAAAACTGACAAGGCTTTCCTCGGGTCCTAAAACAAAAGATTTAAAAATATTAACAAAATGGTTGGAATTTTCTACAAATGAAGCGGTCTTGCCTGCAAGAGGTTCTATAATTTTCAAAAGGAATTTAGACAGATTGCTTGTGGGAGAATTTCTGTAACTTGTTATTGGGCGTAAGGGATTGCATCTTTGTGAATTTTGGGAATTTCGTACAGATGAGGAGGCTTGCTATAATGTAGTGTAAGTTAAGACCTTGTATTGTCCTGGAATACTTTTTCAAAATTCTATAAACCTTACTTTCGATTGAGTTCGTCAGATCTTTTGGGAGAAGTTTATAGTTTCCTTTAATGGTGTCGTGCATATAATTTTTATTTTGCCATTTTTATCCCAAAAACAGCAAAAATTGTAATTGTTCAAAGCGTAAAGTGTGTAAGACATAATAATACATTAAAAATAACTAACTTCTTTCGATCGTTCGAAAGTTCTTTACAGTCTTTTAAATTTAAAAAAAAAAACAAAAAACGTGTCCTACTATAAGTGTATTTTAGCACATCTAAAAATAATTTAACAGGTATTTAACTAAATTATTTTAAGGTTCATCATGGCTCTACCATAAGTCTACGGTTGCGATTAACTTGTTTGAAGGAATGCTCGCTATTCATGCTTTTGTTTTTATTTACCTTATTAAATTATTTTTGTTTTTATTTAATATTTAGGCTGGGAGCACTAGGCTTTATGGCTCTCGAAACACTAAGCCAATCCGACTACCCCCACTCTTCCGGTAACTACGGTCTATCGGACATTTTGGCCGCCCTCGAATGGATCCAGTTTAATATAGAGCATTTCGGAGGGGACAAAAAATCCGTCACCCTCTTCGGACATAAGGCCGGAGCTACTATGGTGACGGCCCTGTCAACGGTGCCCGATGCTAAGAAGTATTTTACTAGGTAAGTATTATTACCGGGTTTTAAGGTATTAATTTTCTTTTGTGTTTGTTGGGGAGCCAATTACTACCATATTAATAAGATTGTTTCGTTAAAAAATCAAAGGTGTCTTTGCAAATTATAACTGTAAGTGGTTTCCTATTGGTCCAAATCTGCCAGCCGCATCGATTTTATTGGTCAATATTTTCTGAAGGGAGTCAATTAAATTGTTATTGGAAAATCCTGGAAAGTCAGGGAAAAAAAATTGGTCATGAAAAGTCATGGAACTTACTCAAAAGTCTGAAAAATCATGGAAATTTCCCGATAAGAGTATCGGAATTGCTATTCATATGCTCTTTCAGGGTATTAAAAATGCACTTTGCGGCTAACCCAATACACTTTTTTCTACTATTTCATCAAAACGTGAAAAAGATCAAAATTTAAATTTTTTTTTTGTTTAATTTTAGCAACCTTTCTTAACACCGTTCAAAATGTATAGAAAATTAATTTTTTAGACAAATTTTCTAAAAAAAATTCTGCGGCGCGTTTATCCGATATTTATCACATGATTTTGGCAATCAATCTATTATTGACACTAGGGTCGCGATTCGTCAAAAACCATCAGAAAATCTCGCCCTTACAAAAAATCTGACGATTTTTAAACATAAGTTGATACTACCTGCTTTTTTGTCAGGACTTATTTGCTAATATTCCTTAAAATTTAGTTTCTTAATGCTATTTCAGTAAATAAAAAATATGTCAATTTAAATTTTTGTAGGCAGTTTTTGTGAAAAACCCTTTTTTTCATTTAAAAATGTATGTTATGAAGCTTATTTTTGCATGTAAACAAACCTTTAAAACATTTAACATACAAAACCATAGTCCAAGTAGCATTTGGACCTCAAACTACGTCCTCTACTCGTTGGCTTAAAAACCCCGAGGTTGGCAAGCGGACTGCAAATCTCAGTCCATACGACCCCAATCCGACCTAAATGGGGAATACAAATTCGGGTCGGCTCGACGTCGCTAATTGTACTTCAATGGTATAGTAGTTTACCTATGACGACGTGATTAATTGATTACCTAATGTGGTACTTGTTTAGTAAATTTTAGGTGCGAATTATAAGTCACAAAAAATAAATGGCCACCTTTTTATTTCATTAACAATAAAAGTTATGTTATTAAAAAGGGCACTTTACCGAGTAATCTAGAGCGAAATATTTCTGCGAGGGCCACTTTACCGACAAAGTTGGTCAAGATGGAGCAAAAAATATCTCCCCCCTCCCAAAATATCAAAAAAAATATATTTTTTTTTAAAGCACTCGGTTGTAATGAATACTAAAATCACTCAAGAATAATACCAAACGCATCTTTAAGGCATTATTAAAGTCTCTTTTATTGTTTTTTTTTTCAAGAACAACAAGAAAAAAATTGTTGTCAATATAATATAATAGCTGCCCAAGCTTGCAACTCCAAAATGGCCGAATTTGGGCTGGTATAGTACTTTTACCAATTTATCACCTATTTGGACAAGGAGACCGATTTGCAGCCCTAATTTTATCCAAATCTAACTAGCCAACGTTAAACTACGTAATATGTGTAAAAGGTCGGAATCCGCCTCGATTCTTCGTTGGCCATGTAACCAAAACTGACTTAAAAGAAGAATGAGAGTTCAGCTGACAAAAAAACATGGATTATTTTAAAATTGTATTTATTAAAGCACTGAATGAGCTCGAACCTGTCTCGCAGATGTGGGAGAAGGATAACAATTGTTGGTTCCCCATCAAAAAAAGCGACATTAAAAATATCAATGTGACTCCACTAATGCTCCAGATAAAGTGGACTGGAACAAATATAAGTGCGAGCTTAAGGTCCATCAGATTTTTGGTTGGTAGCTAGCCAACAAATTGTGCAATTTTATGTCCCAGATGCAAAATTGTAGGTTAAGTATTCTTCTTTTTCTTCGTTCCTTTTTTGGTAGGTATCCAAATAAGGGCCCTGAGATGCGACGTGGATTAAGGTAACAATTTATCGTAACAAACAATCGATTTAGGTATAGTCGGCTTTGAAACGTGAATCGTCTGGGCAAATACTTGTACAAATTGCGATACCTATTTTGACGTCGTTTAAGGTTTGCATATGCGTACCTGACTACGTAAACGTCGGATTTTATTAGAAAATACGTTTGTCGTTTGACTTACTAGTAGACAACTTTATTTTGTACCTAATACGATGTCACTTTATGATAGATTAGTTTGGAAGAGGAATAAATGCTACTTGGGAGTAAGCCATGGAATATGTAGTTGTCACTGTTCAGAAAAGTCACACAAATTCTGTCTTTCCTTTTACATGGTGAGAATTTTCGACACTTATTGACGTTTATTGGTACGCGTAGTAGCAAATTAGCACCACCGTAAAACTAGTCCTGCAAGATAAAATAGTAAATTTACAAAATGTTATTAAAAAAAATACGCAGTCTTTTACAATAGGATAAGTATGTTTGTGTTTTTATTTCAAAATTGTTAATGGTGCGATTTTTTGTCGTTTCTGAAGAATCGCGACCTAAATGCCAATCCAAAATATATTTTATAAAAGTCGTCAAAAAATCATTTTCGAAGAATTTTCTGCATAATTTTTAGAATAATGTCCTTCATATGGCTGTTTGAAATAGACAGAGAGTGTAACGAATTAAGTATCTTCAAAAAAGTAAGAAAAAATATTAAACGAGAGGTTTGATCAGTTGTAGTAGGCTGGTCATGGAAACTCATGGATTTTTCTGTGTGTGAACACCCTGTTAAAGTATCAATCTAAATTTGACTACAATTTTAGGTCGTGGGCCGCGTCCGGGGGCGCCATCTACCCCCCCAAATCGCTGAAAGAGTCCGAAACGGACAACAAGAGCTTCATGGACGCGGTCGGATGTCAGAACGCTGAGTGTCTGAGACAGGTCGACGCCAAGAAACTGGTGCTGGCCGTGGAAGACACCTGGAGGAAGCCTCACGCCGATTTGCCAGGCAAACTGGAGGATCCGGAGAAAAGACATCAATGGCTGGTAAGTTGCAAAAATTCAATTATCAAAAACTAAAGTAAAGCAGGTAACATCATTCCGATTCTGATTCGTCTCTCTAGTACAGTAAAATTGTCAAAAATAAGGGGGTACCTCGAAAAAAGTCCCTGGAGGCTAAAACTTTTATATGTTGTTGGGGAGGGTCTAAAAGTAAGATCCCCAAGTTTGTGTTTCCCTTACTCCTCGGGGACCATCCGCCATTTTGAAAAAACTTTGAAATTGACTTTTCTCTATTTCTATTCCCAAGTAACATTTTAGGGCATATTGGGAAGTTGGAAGGTTAAGATAACCAATCATACGTCAAAACATCCCCCGTTTTCTTTCAGAAAATTGCTTTGTAGTTTGAGGTTTGAAAATAAGTTTTAAATTGGAACAAATAACCTAAGAAACGGTCATTATATACAAGACATTTTAAAGGTTTTCTTTTAGGATATTTTTCGAATTATTTTCCTCGTATCATGTCTTCAAAGTTGTTTTAAATATAAAGTTAAAAGAGAAGGTAAATTGATGGTAAACTTGACTTGAGATTCTACTCTGAGGTCTCCGCCTTGTTTGGGTATTTCTTGGTCAACATTGCTTGTCAAAAGTTTTTAATAATGTCCTGAAGAAATCCCTCAATGTTAAGAACTTGTTTGGTTTAAAACTGAACTCAAAGTTACTTATTTTTGACCTACAGTTATTCCTCAAAGTTAGGGTTTTTTTTGGAATAAGTTTTAGGACAAAAATTTGCTTTTTTGACCAAATAAGTAAAACCTAAAAATATGTTCGAACTTTATGGAAAATTATTCTATTTTATTTAACCATATGGAATATTAAGCTTTGATTAGGTTAAAACTTCAGTTTTGTTTTTCTTGATGGGAAGAAAGTAGTTCTGGTAGAAAACAGGAAAACTCCTTTGCGTCACGTGTCCTCTAATGAACTGTCATGATCAGCTGTATAGATTAATCAATAATCATAATTTTAACTAATAATTTTTAATAATCATAACTTTCATGTATTTCCAAATTATAAGATATTTCCTTAATTACTATTGTATCTTCAACCCTTGTTTGGATTTTGGGCTAATAGATACCTACCCTCCTATCATAAAAAGGGATAGGAAAAACCAGATGGAAGCTCAAAATTCAAACAAAGAAAGTAGATGTTTAGGTAAAATTTGGGTTTGAGGAAGAGAGGGCATTCACGTATTGATCGTCAAAAAGGATACTCTGTGTTAAGGTACCTATCTAGTAGTGGTCATCCTGACAAATTTGTGTTTTAACAACAAACAAAACAAAAGAAAAAAGCTTATCTTTCACAACATCAAGCAGTTTTTACATATAAGTTAAAGAAATTAAAAGTGATAGTGGGGATCCAACAAGTCCTAGTGGATCTCTACAAGTGCCGAACAGAACCAATGGAAATACACACACTGACCACACACTTTAAAAAACAAGAAATCTTGAGAAATGGCAAGAATTTGAAGAACACCAACATATATGTGTCACCAGATTTAACCAAAAATCAACAGGAAGATCTAAAAATTTTAAAGCGACACCTAAAAATTGTAAGGCAGGAGGAACCAGACAAAAACAGCTATATCAGAGGAAGCAAACTATATATAGAATACAAAGGTTACACGTCAAAAGAACTTGAAGAAGGGACCTACTTCATAAAACCAAAAAGGTTAATAAGTAGTGCTCCACCATCACCATTATCTGATTTAAATCAACAACAAGGGAATGATGTATTTTTGGAAAATGAAAGTCACACAAATAAAGAAAACAGCACAAGCTTAAATGATCAACAAAACAACGAAAAAGCAGACAATAAGGCAGTGGAAAAAGCCCCTTACGTGGAGAACAAACAAACTCCAAAAAAACATAAGGCTGGAAAAGACCAACCTACCAAACCACGAAACCTGTCAAATGCGTCTACCTCGTCCGAAAAAATAAAAACTAGATCTGGAAGCAATAATAAAAGTGCAAAATGAATTTAAAGATTAACGTTAGTTTAGTGAATTTTGTTTACGTTTTGTTATAAATATATGTACATACTTAAAAACGAAAAATAAAAACAAAAAAATGGATACCTACGTTAGAGATTATAAAGTGGACACAAAAAGTTTAGATACTGACAGTTTTAATCAAAAGTATGCAGGGACAATAGAAAATGACTTAAAAATAATTCACTGCAACATCAGCAGCTTAGGTAAGAACTTTGATAGTTTCTGTATGTTCTTATCAACTTTAAACACTATTTTTGATGTAATAGTGCTAACAGAAACACATATACAAGACAGTATTGATAAGACACCATTTTTGTTAAGAAACGATTTGTTATATAACAACGGTGAACTTAACAAAAATGATGGTGTTATAGTGTATATAAAAACAAATTTAAATTACAAATACTCTGTAGTACCGCTTGGAAATATCAAGTTGCTTGAAGTGACACTTAGTCATAAAAATACAAAAGTCTGTTTAAGTGCAATTTACAAATCACCGTCGATAGTTATAAACAACTTTAACCAAGACTTACATCAGTATCTCGTAAATAAAAAAAAGAGTGTTTTCATATTATAGTGGGTGACATTAATATTGATTTATTTGGGACTTTGGTTGATATTGAAGAATACCAAAATATATTAGCGTCACTAAATTTCATACCTTACTTAAACAAAATAACTAGACCAAAAAGCAAAACATGTATAGATCATTTTTTTATCAAGAGCTCCGCTGATCATTCCAATATAACTTCGTTCGTTCTTGAAAATAACGTAACCTCAGACCACTATCCAATAGCGGTTTCTATACCAGTTGTAAATAAAACTAAAGAAACTAATAAAGTAAAAAAAAACACATATTAACTACAAAAGTCTAAAAAATGACCTAAAAAAAGGAATGTGGTTAGATGTATATAACGAAAAAGAAAAAAACGGGGCTGTAAAACTATTTGTAACAAAAATAGCAAACTATATTAAAATAAATACAAAAATAATCGAGCAAAATACAAAATTTGTCCTTAAAAAAGATGGATGACAGCAGGGCTTTTGAACTGCATACATGAAAAACATTGTTTGTATAATCAAACAATCCAAAACCCAACAAATTACATAATAAAACAGCGTTACGCAAATTATAAAAATAGATTAAGACTTTTAATTAGAGATGCGAAAAGGAATTATACAAAAAAACAAATAGAAAAAAATAAAGCGTCTTCCTCATTGCTGTGGAGTGTGGTAAACTCATTGTGCGGTAAATCAAAAAGTAAAACAAAAATTGAATCTATAAAAACTGAAACCGGAGAAATCTTAACTGAAAAAAAAGAAATTGCAAACGAGTTTAACAAACATTATAGCACACTGGGACAAAAATACGCAGAAAAAATTCCTCTTTGCAACGACCAAAATATACAAATAGAGAGACTGGAAAGCAGTATGTTTTTGTATTTAACCAATCAGGAAGAAATGTTAAATGCAATAAAATCTTTAAAGGAAAAAAAAGCTCCTGGTTGGGACGAAATTAGTACAGACACAATAAAACAAATAAAAGAGGAAATTATAATACCTCTAACTTTTTTAATTAACTTATGTTTCCAAAATGACAGCTTTCCAGACTGTCTAAAAATAGGAAAAATTAAGCCCATTCTAAAGTCTGGTAGCAGAGACAGCGTGATCAACTATAGGCCAGTGTCTCTGTTGTCTGTATTTGCAAAAATATTTGAAAAAATATTAAAAAATAGGATTGTTAGTTTCCTGTCTAGATTTAATGTGATATCGGAGTGGCAGTACGGGTTCAGAGAGGGAAAGTCGACACAAGACGCAATATGTAAATTAACGGAACAAATAACTGACGCTTTTGAAACAAATATGCGTAGCCTATGTATTTTTGTCGACCTCTCGAAAGCATTCGACACCATTTCGCATGAGATCTTACTGGAAAAGCTGGAGAGGTATGGCCTGCGCGGAAATGTTTTAAATCTTCTTAAAAGCTACTTGACCAACAGAAACCAATATGTAGAGATTGACGGTGTCAGAAGTGATTACGAAAAAATAAACTATGGTGTACCGCAGGGGACAATTATGGGTCCCTTGCTTTTTACTTTATATGTAAACGACTTGCTTAAATTAAAAACCATCGGAAAAATAATAAGCTTTGTTGATGACACCGCGATTTTCTACAAGTCAAAATCTTGGGAAAACCTTAAACTATTAGCGGAAAATGATTTTAAAACAATAAGATCTTGGTTGCAAAAAAACAAACTAACTTTAAATTACGAAAAAACAAAATATTTGCCTTTTGCAATTTATAAAAATGCTTTACCCGAATTTAATTTACTAACAATAGAAAATAAAGAACAAATACCAGAATCAAAATCTATACAATATCTAGGAGTAGTAATTGATAGACACTTAAAATGGGATATGCAAATAAAAAATGTGGTGAAAAAAATCCGGGGATTACTACCTAAATTTAGATATCTCAAGGAATTTCTGGAGGTAGATCAACTTAAATCGCTTTATTTGTCTCTTGTACAATCTCATCTCTTATATGGGATTCTGGGATGGGGAGCGGTAGCAGACTGCCACTTAACAACTCTTGAGAGTACGCAAAAATGGTTTCTTAAATTAATTTATGGCAAAAGAAGAACATATCCTTCGGACCAGCTTTGGAGCTGCTTAAAAACATACACAAAAAGAAAATAAAACTTACAGAAAAAGTGTTAACATACAAAACCAGAAATAAATCATATGTTGAATATGTTCAGGCTTCCAAAACAATAACGCAACGTTCAATCAAATACTTTGTATAACTTGCCTACTGACTTCAAAAATATACTAAAATTTAGTGTTTTCAAAAAATTAGTCACAAATTGGATAAGAGAAAGTAGAGAGATGTGTAACAATCTAATTAACTTAAATTATATTAGGTAATCAGAAGTAAGATGAAGGTTCTCTAAGATTAATTTTATATGTAAAATCTACCTACTCTAAAATTTTATCATCAATTCGAACTGCTGTGAAAAAAAAACTATTTATCTAAATAATATGGTAAGTCAACAAGCATGTTTATGCTTTTAAGACATTTTTGTGCGTTTATTTTTGCATTTTATTTATACTAGGATTGTAAAATGTTTCTTTACTAAAATAAACGTATTATTTATTTATTATTTATTTATTACGACATTTGCGAGCGTAAACGATTGTGGTATTCCCATATGATGGAACTTTTTCGAATTGTTTGCTTGCTTAATTGCTCACCAGCGTAAATCCGCCTTTATGACCGAACAATGGACAGGGGGTGTGCGGGGAATAATTGGCATTGGGATAAACCGTCCTTGATGTAAAATTGATAAGAAATTTTGGCTTCAACATTGGAAATTTTGTGTTTGAGGGAAAAAACACGACTTTTAGGGTACGGTCGCCAAAAAAAGGTAAGGCGCCATGTAACTAGTTTTTATTATTCTTATTGAAAAAAAACTACAAAATTTTTATGGAAATGATTTGCTTACATTTGTTTCATACACAAATATTAAATTATGATTACAAATTGTTAGTGTGTACACATAATTAGTGTTTTCCCGAAGCGTAATTTTGGTTATTTTTTTCAACAGAAAAATTTTCGACGCATGTCGGTTTCCTCCCATTAATAGTTTAAAATAGTACAAAAAGTGATTTTTTTTTAATTTTAAATGAAAAAGTCCTATAAAATATTTATATTGTTTATAATTAATGAAACAGTCTCTGAGCTATAGCGACTGAAAGTAGGTAAAATTCTTTGAGAAATTTCTGGGCATGCATGAAGTCGCGTGCTGTGTATTATATGTTATTATTTATATTAAGAGCAGTACAAACGAGGTATCAAATTAAAGCTTGTGACGTGCGCTACACAAATGACCCGGTCTGTCGGCATAAACATTGACGACATTTAGTCGTTAAATTGATTTTTCGTAACTTCAACGCCCTCTATTTTTTTAAAAACTAACTACAGAGAGTTGAACCTGTAACAAAAAATGTTGCAAATTTTATGCGAAAGATTTTTGTTTCTTTTTTGCCTCTGGCCAACAGAAATGCACGTAAATGGAGAAAGTTTTCGAGGAGTGGGTGAAACATAAACTTGGGAATTTTATTTTCAGACCCTCCAAAGATACAAAAAACTCAGCCTGCCCGGTTTTTTTCGACTTCATATGACAATTTTACTCTACTACTATCAATTATGTAAAACCATTTTTCCAAATTTTGACAACTCCCCCCCCCCACACTTTATAACATTTTTGTAACCCCTTTCCCCTCTCTTTTAGCACTTAATAATAATACTTCTACCTACCCCTCCAACCCCTCTCTGGCTCGTTACCCAAAAGGACTTGACTATCGGTACCCGACTAAATGTGAGTCTGTCATATATTTTCGGCAATTTTCAAGCCGACAGACTGGGTCATTTGTGTAGCGTATGTCACAAGCTTTAATTTGATGCCTCATTTGTCTTACTATAAATAATAATATATAATTCTCAAAGAATTTTACGGACTTTGAGTCGCTGTAGTTCAGAGACTGTTTAATTAATTATAAATAATGTACACTTGATTTAAAAAAAAGGCATACAAAGTTTACCAAAATTTATCTTCAGAAAATGTTTTCCTTTTCAAAATGGCCCCCAAAAATATTTGTTATTTGCCCGTGTATAAAAATAAGTGGTAAAAACTTGAAATTTTGTGATTAACTTCTGAATTAATAAAAATTTAAACATGGTTACCAAGACAAATATTTTAAAGAATTACATTACCAACATTATTCAGTAATTCTCTGTTATGTGAGTCAATCCTTTTTTGAGATATTGGCTAATACCTCTTAAAAATAAACTTTAAACTTTTTATTCGTGTTAAGTTCGTTCCCTTGAAGTTAACATAGTAGATTTTGTTTGAAAGTTTGAGACAATCATGAATTTGAACTCTGTGTTTCGGACTTCCATTGTCTATATTTTATTTATACACGACGTTTCCATCAGTACAATCTCTGATCGTCTTCAGGTGCAAACTTAATCTATTCCTAAGGCTACGTGAAGTTTAAGAAGTTGGCTGCGCCCAAGGAGGGGCTTCCAAATATTTGGAATTTCAACACTTGGTTTACTGAAAACACCCTGATTCTGCCCAATACGCCAATGTCCCGATAAAGGAATCGCTAGATATTATTAGACAGAGACTGGTTGATGACGAATCCCTTCGTGAACGTACAAGCCTGCTGCTGGAAGGAGTGATGGAGTTGTTGGAGTGCTGTCTACATAACTCTGATTTTCAGGTGAAAGACATGGAGTGGTTCGAGTCGCACGCGGTTGATACCGCAACATATAAACCTAAGCTCTGGTTAAGATATGTTGATGATATTTTTATTGTCTGGACCGGGAATGACCAACAACTTTCAGAATTTCTTCACCATCTAAATAACATAAGACCCACCATTAAATTCACAATGGAGTTGGAGCAAAATTGTCAAATTCCTTTTCTTGATGTACTTGTCAAAAGAGTAGAAATCGACATAAGAACAATAGTCTATCGTAACAATATTTAAATCAAGGTTCAAATCATTCTGCTACAACCAAACGAGGCATAATAAGAACTTTGTATAATAGAGCCATTTAAATTTGTAACAATTCTCATGACTTGGAAATCGAACTAAGAAACATTAAGAAGGATCTGCAGCAGAATGGTTACAGCCTTAAACTTATAACAGATACTATTTTTTAATTTCAGCAAACAGGACAGATATTACAAGACCAAAACCAGGCAAATGCATTCCTTACATAATTAAAGGAGTATCAGAGAAAATTCGAAGAGTAGCGAACAATTTTAATATTAAAACAGCTTTTAAATCTAATAATACAATTCGAGGCCTTCTTAGTAAAACAAAACCGGAGAACAAACAAAATAAGGAATGCATTTACCAAGTTCCTTGTGAGTGTGGTGAATCATACATAGGTGAAACAAAAAGACCATTATCTGTTAGGCTTAAAGAACATCAGACGAATACCCAAAGAGGTGAAACAACGAAATCAGGAAGCGCCGAACACGCATGGTCAAAACACCGAATGAAGTGGAAGCAAAGGTTTTGCACCAGGAGTCACACTGGAAGAAACAAAAATTCCTTGAAGATGCCTTTATTGGGCAGAATCAGGGTGTTTTTAGTAAACCAAGTGTTGAAATTCCAAATAGCCCCTCCTTGGGCGGAGCCAAATTTTTAAACTTCACGGTTGAGTGATTTTCCATAGTATATAAGTACGTAGCTTTAGGAATAGATTGTAGTTTGCAACTGAAGACGATCAGAGATTGTACTGATCGAAACGTCGAGTATAAATAAAATATAGACAATGGTCCGAAACACAGTTAATTTCATAGTAGATTTTATTGGTTTATAGGGACAGCAAAGAGGAAACTTATTTTTATTACCGCAACATTTCGTTTTGTATTAAAACTTTATCAAGCCCCAGGAGGACAGTCTCATGCTACGTTCTGCGTCACAGCCCACCAAATCCAGTCTCATTTTTGCTATAATTTATTTTTTTTATTATTTTTGATGATTTTGAAGCTAAAACCTTTAGTGTGGTTAGAACACCCATGGGTGGGTATAGTAATAATAAAAAAAATTATGCCAAAAAAACGGGCCATGACACTGGATTTGGTGGGCTGTGACTCAGAACAAAGCATGAGACTTGATAAAGTTTTAATAAAAAACAAAACATTGCCGTAAGAAAAATAAGTTTCCACTTTGCTGTCCCTATAACTCAATAAAATCTATTATTTTAACTTTTTTAGTTTTCGGGCTTTACCTCCTGGTTAATTTTATAACCCAGACAGTTTTTGAGATATTTGAAATAGCTTTTATCAGCCTTGGCTTTTTTTCCGCTTTATAATGGGAGGAGAATTATAATGGGAGTTTCTTTATCCTCTTCACACGTTTACATATTTCTTTCATACTGTATTGTAATGTTCCCTCTTACGGAATTAATTTGAGTCCGGGAAATGACCTATTACATCACTAGTCCGGTAAAATAACATTACCGGACTCAAACTAAATTTCTGAATTTTTATAAGCAAAATGGTATATTTTTTAACAAATCTTTATTATTAATGAAAAACAAATATTTACATTAATTGTGCAATTGGAATTATTTGAAATTACATGAACAGCAGCCGAGTAATCTTTTTTGGGATTACCTTTTCGCGAGGAAGAGTAACTTTGGGTTTGGTGTTGTTGGTCTAGAACTTGAACAAAGTTTTCTACTCCCTGGATCATTCTAGCTACTTTTGTTTTTGTCTCTAAAGACTCCTCGACATATTTTTCGGCCACAGAGGTGCTCTTCCAGCCGCCATGACGTTTTAGCACATTAACATCTGCTCCCGCGTTTGCTAATAGCGTGGTAGACGTTCTGCGGAAGCAGTGTCCCGTGTACCTTTCGGGATTGGACAAATTCAAATATTCCGAAATTTTTCGAGGCGCTCTCCCAATTGTATGGATGCCCACTCTTTGGCTAATACATTTTCCTTTTCTGTAGTCGACAAAAAACGCTTTTTCGGGAATGTTGGTGGGTCGCAGATGGCGATAACTACGGAATATGCTTAAAAATGATTCTTCAATGACTGTAAACACTCTTTGATGTAAGTTTTTATTTGGTTTATGCTTACAATCAACTGTGTCCCTGTATCTGGAATATCATCGTCATTTAGGTTGTAGAGCTCCTCCCTTCGAGACCCTCCGGAAATACCTAGTAGCGCCACAATCTGAAACAATACAAAAAATAATAATTTAAAAAAGGCAGAAAAGTATAAATACTAAATCCCCCTGTGTAAATTGCCTATTGCGTAAATTCAGTTAAAAAAATATATTTTTATTTAATGGAAACCAAAAAACTTACCTTAATTAACAAAAAATTCTCGGTTGGAGCTGTTTTCATGAATGACTCCACTTCCTCTCTGGTCAAAATTTTTGATTGGGTCGGTCGGTGGCCTACAGATTCTTTCTTTAAAAATGCTATCAGTTTGGGAAATCTGGATATATATATCCACGTTCTCATTCACTACCAACATAGATTTCACCATCGAATATTTCGCCCATAGCGTTGAACTGCTGGATTTTTGTAGGTATTTAACACATTTTTTTAAATAAAACTAATTTAACACTTACCACATCTAAGAAGTAGGCCAACATAACATTTTCGTTGACGGTATTTTCCACATTAAAACTCTTTCTCCATTTGCAGAATGTTTCATATTCTTTTTTATATCTTACTGAAGATTTGGCTGGAATCAGTTTTTCTGTTGCGGCTGAACTTTTTTTTCAAAATTTCGTCCATTTTCACTGCTCTACGTGACAGAACATGAAACAAATAAACTTTATTTTGTTTCTGTTAGCATCCAATTCAAAGATGACTGGACTTCAAAATTTTGACAATAATTTGATGGAAAATTGTAAAGTAATTGTTGAAACCAGCGCCACCTAGAGGAGAAATTTGTTTCTCTTGTACTAGCCTGGGCACTCTCGTTTGACAGTGAATCCACTCTTCAAAGCTGATCGATGTCAAAATCGAAATCTAAACAATTTAGATTTTTTATTTAAAATTTCGTTTTTTCGGCAATTTTAAGAAGTTTGTTTTTGCCTCGTCCCGTTCCAAAAATGTTTGTGCCCTATTTTATGGTTTATAGTGTCTAAAGCGTGGATCTATTAGTTACCATTCACCGAAAAGTTGGCTAAATAGCCCTAAAAAGAAAAAAAGAGAGCCAGGAATAAAAAAAATATATTTATTTTGCCTGATATGAGGTCGGCAGTGGTAAGGTAGGAATTTACACGTAAGTATACTTATAATAACCACATTATTATTATAATACTGCTTACCTTATGGAACTCTGAATCCGCCTTAAATGGTTAAAATCAAACACATTTCATTGTGTATGCAGGGCTTTTTAAGACATGAACCAAGCCTAAAGTAAAGTGATAAACAATAATTTGCAAAACTAAAATGGTTTTCCATATGCAAACAATAATTTGCCAAACTAAAATGGTTTTCCATATGCAACAGCACTTTTTCAATACCGAAGCGTCGGCCATGATACATACAACAGGGCACAAACATTTTTGTAAAGGGACGGGGCAAAAACCAACTCGAAAAAGTTCTTAAAATTCAAAGGAAAACATTGAACTGACACTGGCATTGATTTCGATTTTGACATCGATCAGAGGCGTTTTCTCGCGTTGAAATTGTTTAAAATGTTTGAAACATTTGTTTTCTCGCGTTGCAACGGTGACGTCACATCTAAACGGGTTAAAAATATTTTGAAACGGAATCCACTCTAGTTTCAAAACTGACGCGTGCGTAGAAGATACGTCAAAATTCTACATTTTTGTTTTAACCTAGGATTTTTTTTGTTTTTGCGTGAAAATGGATGAAAAAACGTATTCTATATATCTTGTTAGCCATTCTTCCTGGTATCCCTGGTGTCTTATATGATTTTCGGGGCTTAAAAGAACAGTAAATAAAAAAACTTCACTATCCATGTAGCTTTCATTGCTTGCCATCCATGCTACTAAAATTGAACTGGCCGTACACTCGAAGGTTTTGTTAAATAAACCAATAGTTGATCCATTTTAATTTTAAACACCAAAAAAAATAAATAGAAAAACAAAAAAGTGAGTTTACACTAAACTACGTCAGCGTTTTGAACTACTCATTTTTCTCGGTTCTAAATGATGACGTCACATCTAAATAGTTTCAAATAATATTTCAAAATAATTTCAACGCGAGAAAACGCCTCAGCTGTGAAGAGTGGATTCACTGTTAAACGGGAGTGCCCAGGCTAGTACAAGAGAAAAAAATTTCTCCTCTAGGTGGCACTGGTTTAAGAGAAAAAAATTTCTCCTCTAGGTGGCGCCGGTTGAAACTTGTACTTGAATAGACCATTTCCCGGCCTTGTAACGTAAATTACTATTATCTCACTATTTAGGTCCTGGACGGAGTGATTCTGAAACAGCATCCTGGAGAAGTATGGGCAAATTCCAAAGAGCTGCCAGTCGACTTGGTTCTTGGTACCACCGCACATGCCGGGAGTTCCGAGAAGTTGCTAAACCGACAGATCAATTGGACTGACAGTTTGGTCAGGTTCCATGTGAAGGTATGTGGGAAGTATTTTATTTTTGTAGAATTGATATATAGGGTGGACCACAAAAAATCGGACTGTTTTGTTTTAACTGGCAATTTTTTATTTACCGTCGAATTTTAACGCAAAATTTTGAAAATATGTAAAAAAATTACATTTATCCAAAATTCAAAATGGCCGATATCTACGTTTCATGCATCTTAAAAAAACGTTGGATTTTTTTTTGCAACTACAAAAAACTTCTATCTATTGTCTTTAAACCGATGTATCATTTGATAAATTCTATTAAGAAATAAAACAAGTTTTTTTTTTTGGTATACCAACCTTTAGGGCTTCTTTTTCTAAATGTCAAAAAAATTACATTTTGTGACTCTTTAAGATGGCGTATGACTTACAGTTTTATGCATTTTAAAAAACGCGTTGGCTTTTTTCTTAAACCACTGTATATTTTTTTGCTATAACAGAAAAGTACCACCTATTCTGTTAACCCACTCATCATTTGTTAAAATCTGTTAAGAAATAAGAAAAAAATTGGGAATCTAATGAAACACCTTTTTGCATATTATAAAAACTTGACGTTAATTTTGCTTACGAGAAAATTTTTCAACGCAACCCAAAACGAATTATGTGAAGGCATTGGTGAATGGCGACGACGCATGCGGTTGATTGTTGCTGGAAATGGTGACCACATTCGTCGAAATTTTTAGTGCTACTTTAGTTTTTTTGATGTATGTTCTAGTTTATTGTTACAAAATTGACGTTAATTTTTTATTTTATGCATAAAGGGTGTTACACTAGAATCCCAATATTTTTCTTATTTCGTAATAGATTTTAACTGATGATACATGTGTTAACAGATAACAGTTGTTACTCTTCTGTTATGGCAAAAAAATATACAAAGTGTTTAAAAAAAAGCCAACGGGTTTTTTATAATGTATAAAATTGTAATTGTCACAAAATGTCATTGTTTAACCTTTAGAAAAAGAAGCCTTATTGATAGCATCTGTAGAGTGTCCTTGTAAACAAAATTGGCGAAAAGATAACGAAATCCGGTTAACTTAAATTATTAGCAGTTTTTATTTTATGCAAGAAATTGGTATACGAAAAAACCAATAGTTTTTTTTATTTCTTAATAAAATTTTTCAAATGATACATGGGTTTACAGGCAATAAATCAAAGTTTTTTGTAGTTGCAAAAAATACAAAGTGTCTCAAAAAAGCCCAACGGTTTTTTAAGATGCTGGACATCCGCCATTTTGAATTTTTTATAAATGTAATTTTTTGACAAATTTTCAAAGTCTATTTTATTACCTTTCCAAAACTCTTTTTTCGTTAAAATCCGACAATAAATAAAAAATTGGCAGTCCGGTTTTTTGTGGTCCATCCTATAGTATTTCAATGACAAACCGATAAATTTGACGTTATGTTGTTTGAATCTGAAGGTGAAGTTTAACCCCCAGATGCACCGTTTCAAAATCATTAATAAAAATTATTCAGTTTAAATAGTATACAAGGTATGTCAGAAAGTTTTTATTTTCTTATGGAACACTCTATATATTTTGAAACTGTTGAATTTTCCATTAAATTAGCTTTTTAAAAATGCAATATAGTATAGGTCTGCATGCTACCGTTTTCGAGATATTTCAATTTGAATTAGATATTAATTAACTCGTATTATTGCATTATAATAAAACCTAAGTAATTTGTGACGCCCTGCTGTCAAAACGCCGCTATTTTTGTTTTTCACAGCCAACTATTTATTTGGAAAGTTAAGTAAGTTCTAGTTTGACAGCTTTTTGATTGTTGTGATTATGCATATTATTATGTATGGCCTACTTTGGTTTAATTAGAATACATTAATACGAATTAATTAATATCTAATTCAAATTGAAATATCTCGAAAACGGTTACATGCAGACCTATACTGCCGTCAGAAGGAAAAACCCCGCAACCCACAAATTATTCAAAAATGACTTTTTTGGTTTTTTAAACGTACTGGTTGATTTAAAACAGGTAGCCGATTTCATGCACAATGGCTTGTTGTATTCTCAGAGAATGCCTAAGTGCAATCTAGAAGGTCATGTTGGTCTGTACCAAAATGATGACTTTTTTTCTACTTTCATTATATTTCCACCCATTTTCCACCTACCTTTATCGTTTCGATATCCAAATTTGTCCTCAACAGCTCTTTTCCCACTTATTTTTTATGATTTTGACTTTTTTTTAACTATTGAAAACATTCACGACAGAACGCGGTTAATCCCTTCTGGCAGTGCCGGTTTCATATTTTTTTTAGATTTTTTTTCACTTACACTACGTATATTTTAACACTGTCTGTATTTTGTTAAACTTTTTAAATAAAACTGGCTTATGTTACGAGTCTTTCATTTATTAAAAAAACTAACGTAAGATGGCTGTGGCACACAAACAACATTTTGCACTGAAATACAAAAATCTCTTGTTTTTTCGTTTTATTATTTATTCATTCCTACTTTTCAACAATAATATAAAAAGACTACTGCCTGAATCCACACGAATGCATTGCATGGTTTATTACCAATCACACTTCACATGCAGCTCTCTTATCACCACCAAAAAAACGAACAGTAGGTAAACAATAAAGATACGTGAATAGATTTTAATTAACGTTTGTTTCTGTTACGTTACAAAAAACATATCTTCCCCTTAAATTCTAAAAGAGCTGTTAAAATATTCACACATTTTTCTTTGCCGCAAGAAATAAAAGGCCGAAAAAGAATTATTTAACATTACCAAAAATTGGAATAAAAATAAGGAGGCGTAGATTTTATTTTGGGACGTCACTTTAGTGAAGACAGTCATCAGAAACGTAATGATTTATGACAAGGTGGGGGGCGGGGGACCAAATTTGGCAAAAATTGTGTTTCTAATTTATGGAGTGTACTCAGAGTCATAAATTATTTCACACCATATTTGCCAACTCTTGACCCCCCCCCCCGTCACAAATAGAATTCTTCCTAAATATACCAAACTTAAGATCTCCAATTTTGGTATTGGGAAATTTCATGATAACTCATGGGACAAATCTTATATAATAAATTTTTTTATCTCATTTTTCTCTCTCTGAAGATATACCAGAATGACAATATTTCAATTTTTTATTCAAAGTCCAGGATATTACCAAAGATTGGTAACTCATGGGACATCAAAAACGGGCAGAGAAAAATCATGGATTTAGAAAGTGCTTTTTCTCTTAAACTAAAAGTAGATTAAAATTAAGAGTGGAAAAATATTTTTCTTTTTGCTATAAAATGGTATGCTTTTCTTTAAGTGCTTTGATTTTAAGTTAAATATAATTTTTTGATTTCATTTCTTATGAAACGTTAATATTTTGTTTGCCTATATTTTAGTTATTGGCTATTATTTTATGATTTGGAAAAGAGTTCTTGCGTTCTAATGAGTGTACCCGTTTAAAGATACCCATCACACTACTTTGGTTGTGTTAGTTTTTTAGATACAAAAATAAAAAAAAATACCAAAAACCTTCATCAAATCAACTAATGTTAGTGGGTAGGTACCTATCGGTGGTAGCACATTTTTTTGGACATTTATTTCTCACTCTAAAAAAAATGGTTTAAACTTTTTTAGCTCCTTTTTAATAAGGGGGGAGGGGTGTTTTAATTTTGTGATTTTTGAGCGGATCACCAGAAACGTGACGATTTGTAAAAAGAGGAGGGTGGGGAAAATATGGCCGCAAGAGTCCGTGTAATATAATTTATGGATGACTCCTTTTAGCTCATTACACCTCTAAATGGCTTATGCAGTAGTATCCAATGTTTATGCTGTTTGTTTGTTTTTTTTTGTCGCGATAAGAGAGGTGTGAAATGCGATTACTAAAACGAACGCTGTCGGGTTGATTCATGCAGTCTACTTCCAATATTACCTATTATTGAAAAGTAGAAGTAAAAAAAGGATAAAATGTTCAGTTAAAAAACTCAGTTGAAATAAAAAGCTTCAAAAATTATAAATTGTTAAAATACAAAAGTGACAAAATAGATACTAAAAATAAAGCTGACACCGGCCCTGCCGCCGAGATTGATCGTATTCTTTCAACTAATAACTATACTGGCGCGTAACGATGGAAAATGGTGAAAATCCTAAAAAATAATTGCAAAAGGGACAAATTTGGAGTAAAAAGCCATTATTTTAGCTACAGACCAACATAACCTGGTAGATTGCACATGAGCATTCTCTGATGAGATTGCCATCAGCAATTGTGCATGAAATCGGCTACCAGGTTTAAAAGTAAAAATATATATATTTTTTTATTTTTGACTGTAAAAAAATTTATGAAACCACGTATTTACAACCCTTTTATGATCTCTACCAAGCTATAACCACGTATTTCTCCAGTGCTAAGAAAAAAACACGTAAAGTCTGGATTTACGTGGATCTTTCTTAGTATGGCTTTTGCTCAGCAGGACTGCTTGAATAGGATATGTTATTTTACCGTATGTGCCTATTTTATATGCAAAACGCACAATTATTAATTATTGTGTTTTATTTTTTGGTATTTTAATCCATATTTTGAATCTTTATCTATAGCAAAAAAAATCGTTTGTCTGTATTACACCGTTTTTAGAGACTTTATTACAATTCAAAGCTTCTTTTCCATTTTTCCACAAATCAAGTTTAGGTCGATCACGGGGTTTTTCCTTCTGACGGCAGTATACTATATGGTATTTTTAAAAAGCTAATTTTCTGGAGAATTCGAAAATGTCAAAATATATAGGGTGTTCTATAACAAAATAGAAACCTTCTGACCCACCCTGTATATTATTTAAACTGATAAATTTTTATAAATGGTTTTGGGGTCCCTATAAAATAGCATTTCACCCAGTTTTTCTTTGGTTCTTCTGCGCCTGTTATTCCAGGGAACACTTATATCCGATCACGCTGTACATCGAATGTGTGGTTCTGAAATATTTTATTTTAAAACGAAAGATTTTTTTTCAAAAAAAGCCATGGAGCAGGGATTAATACCAATTTTTATACTTGGAGAAAAGGAAATTCTTTTCTGCCTTGTCCTCGAACATGCCAATATTTTGGAGGACAAAAAAATCAGATAGTTTAGAAGCCAATGTTGTAGTTGACTGCCATTTTTGGGTTAAAGTTCCGTTTTATATAGTTTTTTTTTTGTAGGGTTTGTCTCAGAGATCAATATATGACGATAAATGTCTAATACGTCATCAAAGACGGCGGTAAAATAGTTCAAGGAATTCGTCATTCTCAGGACTTTTTAAAAATCGCGATGAAGTCCTTACGGTGCATATCGAGCTAATTGGATTCACACTTTTAATACAGGGTGTCCACATTCTGGAAAACCTGGAAAGTCATGGAAAAAAAGTGGTCATGGAAAGTCTTGGAACTTGCTCAAAAGTCTGGAAATTCCCCGATAAGACTATCGGAATTGCTATTCATATGCTTTTTCAGGGTATTAAAAATGCCCTTTGCAGCTAACTCAACACACTTTTTTCTACTATTTCATAAAAACGTGAAAAAGATTAAAATTTCCATTTTTTTTTGTTTAATTTTAGCAACCTTTCGCAACACTGTTTATAAAACGCATAAAAAATGCATTTTTTAGTAAAATTTTCTAAAAAAAATTTGCCTGTGGCGCGTTTACCACATGATTTTGACAATCAATCTATATTTATTTGCTAATATTCCTTAAAAATTAGTTTCTTAATACTATTCCAGTAAATAAAAAATATGTCAGTTTAAATTTTAAACCTTTAAAACTTTTAACATACAAAACCGTGTCGCTGTCACTCTTTAGGAAAGTCACACAAATTCTGTCTTTCTTTTTACATGGTGAGAGTTTTCGACACTTTTTGACGTTTATTGGTACGCGTAGTAGCAATTTAGCTCCGCCGTAAAACTAGTCCTACAGAATATTTTTAAAATACTAAATTTACAAAATGTTTTTTCGAAAAATTCTGTGGACACCCTGTAATAATCTGTAAGGGAAAATTTTAAAGTTGGTATTAGGGCACATTTTTCTGTGACTTGCAGTGGGTTTTTAGCCAAAAAATTTCGACAAAACTATATAACAATCACTCTGATAAAGTTCGTTTTTACTTAAAAACTAAAATCCTTTTCTTTAGGAATCATATTTGGGCGCAAGGAACCTAACCGACGAGATACTAAAACTTTACGAGCCGACCTACAAAGGTCTGAGCCAGATGGTCTCTGACATCCGGATAGTCTGTCCTCTGTTCGCCATCGCCAGTCAGATGACTCACAAGGTGCCGTTCTACGTGGTCACGGTTACTCGAGGACCGCAAGATTTAGCCGATATCGATTCGGACATTGACGCTATTTTGGGTAAGTTTTTCTGCTACAGTATTATGGCAACAAGTTCGCTTTTGCACCATTTTTATTTGAATACACAAAATGTCAAACGCTTCACGCTCCCAGCTTTAGCAACATATAGCAAACATTTAGCCGATATCGATTCGGACATTGACACCATTTTGGATAGTAGTAGTAAGGAGCGGCCCGCAGGCTTGGCAATTAGGCCTCTTCGTGGGCCCTTTCTGCCATACCCCGTCTCGCCCCCTTATCCTCCCACTCCCTCTACATGTCCTGCCTCTCTCTCCGGCCTTCCTGTCTTCCTTACGAAAATCAGAACGTCAGCCCATCTTAGAGAGTGTAGCTCCTCCTCTTCTATTGTGGGGGCACCCCACGTCTGCTGCCTCAATTTGGCGTATCCGTCACACTCTCCTATCAGGTGCACCGCTGATTCCTCCGCCCACCCACATGCTGGGCAGGCGGAGTCGTCCAACAGTCTGATGCATTTCAAGTGCTTACGCAGCCGATTACGCCCCGTCAGCATTCCTACTAACAGTCCAATGTCCTTGCGAGTTTTTCCCAGGAGCCATTTAGTTCTGGCTGCGTCTGGTCCACTCACGAACAGTTTGGACTGTCTGCATTCTCATTGAGTTTGCTCTGCACCTGTTTTCTTGTGATTCTTAAGAGCGGTTCCGGTCCAATATATTGGGTTTCGGCCCCAGCTCTGGCAAGTTCCTCCGCCTTCTCGTTCCCTGGTATTCCTCGTGGCCTGGGACCCACATCCTCTTGTCTTAAGCTAATGTCTGTAGCGCGTTAACGCACTCCTCCACTAGGCTACTGACAATTTTTGGTGAACTAAGAGCCTTGAGGGCAGCCTGGCTGTCGAAACATATGCAAATGTCTCTCCTGCCATTTCTGACCTCTGGTAGGGTTGCCGTCATGATGATGGCATATACCTCCGCCTGAAAGACCGTAGCGTGCTCGCCAAGCGGGTAGCTTTCTTGAACTTCTAAGTCTTCCACATACACTCCTGCGCCTGTTGTCTGCCTGGCTGACAGTTTTGATCCGTCCGTGTAGCAGACCGTCGCATCTCTGCTTAATTCGTTTCTGAATTCTTCTCTCTGCCAACCATCCCGTTCAGGTATCGTGACTTTGTACTTTTTGTCAAACCTCCATGGTTTCGAAGGAGTCCCTACTGGCATCTTTAGAAGAGGCAACTCTTTTGTCACCAGTTCCTCGATTGCCAGATGACCCACTTTTTCCCCTCCGCCCTTCCATAAGCCCTTGTCTCTCAGTCGTAGGTGCGTCGCCATCGCTTCCTTCTTGATCCAAGTTGGAAGCGAGGGGAGACCTAAGATGGTTTCTAGGGCTGTAGTGGGGGTAGTCCTCATTGCGACTGTTATTTCCCTGCAGGCTCATGAGCTTTCTGGAAGTGGTCAGTTTTTCTACTACAGGCCACCAGACCACTGACCCATATTGGATTCTCGGTCTTATGATGGCTATGTATAACCAGTATTGGTTCCTGATGGTGATCCCCCAGGTTCAACTTTTTAGGTCATTTGTTACCATTTTCTTCTCTAGTATTTTTGAAGCATTTTTATTTGAATACACAAAATTTCTAAAACTTCAAGACATAACCAGCACCAGTTAGCAGATATAGATTCGGATATTGACGCCATTAGTAAGTTTTTTTACCATTTTCTTCTTGAACCCACCAAAAACGTCGAATTTACAAAAACCGAAACACGATTGAACAGAATATAAAATGTCCGAAACGAAATATGAAAGAAAGTAAATCACCCACAAAATAATGGATACGAATATAATTTAACTCATTATAATTTTCCCGAACCTTAAAATATCAGAATTACAAAAGTATAGAAAATAATTATCTAGAAACGAAAAACACCCAACCCAAAAATTGATAGAAAATAATATGCCCGATCCTTAAATGAGCAGAACCACAATCCAGCCGAATCGCTATTGGGCATGCGTCAAATTTAAATCTCTAGAGCGCGGTAGGCCCTGGATTGCGGCGTTGACCAGTTTCTCTATTTGGAAGATGACACGGGGATTTTTTTTATTAAACGATTTTATTTAACTTCACAGTTTTTGACTGTATCAAATCTTGCGATTAATTTTTGACACACTTCTCGTTTTGTCTTTAGTTTCTTGTTTCTAAAATCAACGTTTTAATCTCGAATATAATTATTTAATGATACCAAAGATCTATGATATGTTTCATACATCTTTGATGATACCAAAAATCTTTATCACAAAATAGTTATTATTACTCGAGTTACAGCAGACGGCTGGTCTATAAGGAGAGCGGCTACTCATTTTAGGGTTGATAAAATGTCGATAATAAAATGAAAAAAGCGATGAATTCATAAAACACAACAGACTGGAAACAACAACAAAAATTAGTATTTAGTGAGCGCGCGCCATTCTTTTCAATAACACTCTGAAAAAGCATGGGCTTTAAAATTTTTTAATATTCATGATCTTCTGAGAGCACCTCCAATGCGCGATGAATTGCATTGCTTAACTCTTCAGCATTTTGTGGTCTCCAGTTTTTCTTATAAATCATTTTGACAAGTCGGCCCCATATATTTTCTATTCTGTTGAGATCAGGGCTGGACAACATTAGCCATGTTCACGGGTAAACGAAGTCGTTGTTTTCGTAAAACATCTGCACAGATGGCAACATAACATACTCAAGAATCTCAACAAATCTTTGACTGAAATTAACTTAATTAATTGTTTTTCGGACTTCCATTGTCTATATTTTATTTATACACGACGTTTCAATCAGGACAATCTCTGATCGTCTTCAGATGCAAACTACAATCTATTCCTAAGGCTACGTACAATATACTCTGCGAAATCACTCAACCGTGAAGTTTAAGAAGTTGGATCCGCCCAAGGAGGGGCTTCCAAATATTTGGAATTTCAACAATTGGTTTACTGAAAATACCCTGATTCTGCCCAATAAAGGCAGCTTCAAGGAATTTTCGTTTCCTCCAGTGTGACTCGTTCCTGCTGATTTCGTTGTTTCACCTCTTTGGGTATTCGTCTTATGTTCCTTAGGCCTAACAGATAGTGGTCCTTTTGTTTCGCTTATGTATGATTCACCACCCTCACAACGAACTTGGTAAATGCATTCCTTATTTTGTTTGTTTTCCGGTTTTGTTTTACTAAGAAGGCTTCGAATTGTATTACTAGATTTAAAAGCTGTTTTAATATTAAAGTTGTTCGCTACTCTTCGAATTTTCTCTAATACTCCTTTAATGTATGGAATTGTAAGGAATGCATTTGCCTGGTTTTGGTCTTGTAATCTCCGTCCTGTTTGTCGCAATTTAGACTATCTAAATTAAAATCTAAAGGTGAAACAACTAAATCAGGAATCGCCAAACATGCATGGTGAAAACAGCACCGAATGAAGTGGGCAGAAGCAAAGGTTTTGCACAAGGAGTCACACTGGAGGAAAAAATTCGTTGAAGCTGCCTTTATTGGGAAGACTCAGGGTATTTTCAGTAAACCAAGTGTTGAAGTTCCAAATATTTGGAAGCCCCTCCTTGGGCGGAGCCAACTTCTTAAGCCTCATGGTTGAGTGATTTCTCATAGTACATAAGTATGTAGCCTGAAGATGATCAGAGATTGTACTGATCGAAATGTCGTGTATAAATAAAATATAGGCAATGGAAGTGCGAAACACAGAGTTAATTTCAACATCATTGTCTCAAACTTTCAAATATATCTTTGACTGTTGAATCTTTCTTCGATTTTCAAAAACATACCCAAACCTCTAGCGCTAAACCAGCCCCACATATTCAATGAAAAATGTCCAGCTTTTTTGAGAATTTGGTGGACGATACACTAAAATTCTTCTGCTGCCCTAAGATGACTGAAATATCTTTTCATCTGTAAAGATCACCCTCAACCAGAAGTCATTATCATGAAGAACATTATTTAATGCAAAAATAACCCTGGCCTGTTTTTTGTTCTTCCGTTAAAAAATATTTTTTTGCGCAAACTCGACAGTAAATTTTAGATTTTTTAATCCTTCTATTAGTATTAATAGTTGATAAGGATTTTGTCTGAGGTGGTCGATAAGCCTTTCATCTTGTATCTCAGAACTTAGAGGTATGTTTTCTATTAATCGAATTATTTTGTATCTAGCGCTTTTTCCATCGTCCTATCGTCATTTTATCAACCCCAAAATTAGTGGCCGCTCTCCTTATAGACCAGCCGTCTTCTATAACTCGAGTGATAATTTGTGCTTTCGTAAATGTTGTAATTTGCGGCATTTTTACATACACTATTAGAAAAGTTGCTTGTATAAGGGTGGATCTGTGGAGCAAGAGGTAAATACCTTTTCCAAGATTTTTTCAACATACATTTTCTTTCGTTTCCAGGCCGTTACGAACCGAAAACTCCCAAACAAAAACGGTACTTCTCTGCCATGCAGGGCCTGTTCTACCACTACATCTGGCACGGCAATGTGAAACAGAACAACCAAACTCCCGGCCGAAAGGTGCTCCTTGTCGACCAGGACATCAGCACCAACTCGTCTTACTCGCACTGCGGGTACTGGATATCCAAGGATATCGTATTGCCTTTTGCCGCGTTGGATTAAGCGATGATTTTTAGTTTATTATTTATTTTTTTCAAGGTAAGATGGTAAGATAGAGACGAGCTTTTGTACTATGAGTGCTGATTAGACGAAACCTGCGGATAGATGGCAGAAACAGAAAAAGAAAGGAGCGCTTTGTTCATAGACATTTTTATACGGCACCATATTATTTCCCTATGTCCTCAGTCCATTGTTTCTAGTTTATTTTAATTCCTTTGCCTCAGGCTAGATGTCCAGAGGGCGCTGGTAGTCGATAATCGCTTCCATGGTTCGCGACTGTTCACGTAGAGGGCGCGTAATTCCTAGTGGACTATAGCATCTCGCTCACTCTGGCCTTATTCCGAAACCTCTCCGACCACGACCGAACCTCACCCGATTGCCGTGTATCAAAGGAACTTTCCTACACTTGCATACACCTGCCCCCGGGCCAGGTGAACGAGCGCTTTTGAACCTTAGATTAAAAAGAGACAAGATAACTGACACTTACGGAGACTTTGGTTATATTATTATATGTAAATTAAATATAAATAATATAAAATCTGCCAGATAATTTAAAAACATGCAAAAAATATTTCTGCTAAGTCGAGCTTTGGAAGCTTCCTAACAGTAAATGTTGGTAGTATAATTTTATAAAAAATAAATTTATTACAAAGTTTGTATATGATTTATAGCAATTTCAATTTTTTAACACAATAAAATTATGCCAAACATTAAAACGAAGAAACACAGTTCATAGCACCTGGAACAACAAGAAAAAAAATAATATTACCTACTAGCTAAAAATTATGTTATTGTGTTTGTTAATTTATTTATTTTTTCTGGTCATTAGCAGAAACTTACTTATACTGACTTCTTCAGTACACAATAAAGTCAATAATGCTTAGGGTATATAGAGACATCTAGGACAGACAAAAAGATTTAAATATCAATTCGAAGGGCGAGTGTTGATGGCAATGGCGGCAGTATAAATCAACCTTAATATTCTGATAAGACGTAGGAATTCAATATTCTTACAAACCTGAACACATGTGAATTAACTTCTATTGTTGTTTGCAAGTTGGTTTATGGACTTTATCTACCTTTATTTAATAGTCTTTATTAAAAAAAAACCTTCGAAAATATCTTATTTGCGCATTAACTACTTCATAAAAAGTATGCTTTATTTTATCGTCTTTATAAAAAAACCTCGAAAAAATCCTTATAAAAACGTTGGAAAATATCTCATTTGACGCATTGGGAAATAGCTACATCAAAAAAAAAAAAAACGTGTTTGTTGATATTTTAATCTAAGGATCTACTAATTTAAGTTATTTCATAAATTTTTTCTTTATTTTCTGTGTACTTACCGGCATATACCGCCACTGACTGATTTCACTTGCTCTCCCTTTGTTTTCAAAACATTGAACGATTTGTTCCAAAATATCACTTTAAATGCACTGAAATATTCTCCTACTGGTAAAAAAACACACTATAAACGTTTTTTGACAAAATGTGGTTTTAAAACGACTTATAAACTGCTTAAAACATCCTGAAATTTTAAAATAAATAATACGAAAAAGTTTATGTCAATAAAAATATCTGCCGACTTTCCCCACCCTCAATCCAATCACGACCTAAAGTGGTTGAGACAAAATTATCCGTCTCTATCGTTCCAACGTCGTTTAAAAGGATAGAAAACCAATCGACATTTCTCACCTTTGTTTTGTTGTGATTTTATTTGTAAATAAACAGTGGTTATTATTTGCCAAGGAGTTTTCGTTGGACCAGATATCTTGTCTCTTTTTAATCTAAGGCGAGCACCATGCAAGCCTTCTTATTGGTCGAAACGAATGATGTGAACGTTCTCGTGCGACCTTTCCTACGAAATTCAAGAATCAGCCCCCTGGACGCTTATTCTTGACAGCCTGTGAGGTGAGCTGAGCGAAATTCTCACATCCACTTCAGTGAGACAACCCATGGTTGCTGGAGCTTCAATAGCCCGAAGTCCATTGTAAACAGGAAAAAAGAGACAACAAAGAAATCAAGTGGCCAAGAGCCAGACTACCTTGGTTTCTCCCAGTGCGTCTATTCTTGAATCAAGAGTCCAATTCTCTCGCTACTATGCATCTCATTGGTTCAAATCTTCGGTTTAAATCGGTTTCTCTCACTCACTCACGCCCGATATTGATCGAAAGTAATTCTATTGGTCTTGACTAAGAGAATTACTTTCGATTAATATCGGGCAAAAGAGAGAAACTCCCTGGGACCAAATTTTCTCTCGATTCAAGAATAGATGCACAGAACTGTGCTAGCAGATTGTTCCAGAGAAGCCATTTCAGAAGGAAGAAGAAATATTTTTGAGAAAAAGTAGAAGCGACTAAAACCCACTTTGCGCTCCACGATTTCATTGGCCGACTCAAGCTTATATGTTTGTGAGGTTAGGACTTTTGTGTTTTCTTTCTCATCTCTATCTTGAAAGGCACCCCAACAGGATTTATTTGGTTAGACTCTGGATTGGGCCGGGTTGGTTCATTGGGTAGGGTTGGTTATTATTTGTTTTTTTTTTTTAAGTTGTAGGGGGGCGAAAGTTAATAAAATCAAATATATCTATAACCTCATATTCATGTAACCTTGAGTCGACCAATGAAAACGTGGAGCGCAAAGTGGGTTTTAGTATCTCGAATTTTTTCAAAAACTTAAGATTATATCATTTGTTTTTAGGTTTATTTTATGACGCCAACGTAAAGTTTACAAAACAAATCATATGAACACAGCTGAAAACAATTCGCACACAATCTTTGTAAAAAATCCTTTCAAAATAAACACAAAATTAAGCAGAAATTCGCGAAAACACTGATGGGTAAAACAAATAAACAAGAACCATCATATTTTGAAGGCAGGCCGCAACCAGTATTCCAAGTACCAAGACCAAGCGTCTTATGATGCCTCTGGCATTTATTGTGACGTCACTTCCATCCGTTTTAAAAATTGCCAATGAATCAATAGCTAAAAACATTTACTTTCTGTGTAAAAATGTTAGCCGCCATATTAACGTTGGTCCGGAGAATTTGGAATGAACCTTCTACCTTAGCCGGTTTATCAATGGCGAAATATTGTTTTTGAAAGTATTGAATCTCAGAAATACAGTTTCTTGGGACCAGTATAACGTGCTATTGATAAACCTGTCCGTAAACTGTCAAAAAATCAGGTAGTTCACTTTGCAGTTTGCACTTATGGTACAAAAGCTCTTGTTTTTTTCGTAAGATGTTGAGGCGGAAAAGGTATATTTTTTTTTTAAGAAAGAGATAGGCTACATTTATTACGGGAAAAGTACTTCTCGACTTATCGTTACCCCCTTATTAATAGTTGCCTCCTTTTTTACCAAAATAAAGGTCAGTCCTGAAATGTCTGTCCTATCGACAGTAAAATGTGTTTAATTAGAATAATGCACTTTAAATGCTTGCTCAGAAATTAGATTAGTTGTAAATTGAGAATTTTTGAAAGCAGAGGATCGAATATCAACAAACGGTTTTTTCTAATATCCTTTACAAAGAAATTATAAAACAAAAACACTTTATGACAAAATTTATATATCGGCAATAGCGGGTGAAACAAGTCCAAAAACATCGTGTATTTAAAGGTATATATACGCACAAAAATGTTTATTTTTGTCTAAAAATTAATAATTTTTCAAAAAAAGTCAAGCTCTCACAAGATACTTTGTTTGACTCGGGGGTTACCGAAAGATGTTTTAACTCACATATTTGGGGTTACTTTGATAAACCGGCCCTGAGCGTTAAATTGGTTAAAGACTGATTTTGTTTCCTATTTAAAATATTAGTTGACTCTAGCAGATTTCGAATGAAATGGAGATTATTACTCTGTTGTTTAAAAATATATTATATATAAGGGATTGAAGCGCCATGTAATGATTTCTACTTTAAATTATAATACACTGTTTGTAGAAAATATTTTACATTCAAGAAAAAATATAAAAACCTTTACACGATATATTGTTGAGATACACATACTTCTTGCTTTAATTTAAAAAATTAATATCTTTTACAGGGTTATTCATTACAAACCTTGCCTAAAGAAAAGTTTTTTACCATTGGCCCTATGCAATTTAAACAAAAATTAAAAATAGTTGACGAGAGAATTAAAAAAAAAGGATTAAAATATATGGTTGAAAGTTTTATATATTTTTAATAATTGCGATATCTCTGTCAATATTAAAGATATTATTTTTAATGGAGCTTTAACAATATTTCGTTAGTAGTTGTCAAATGCTATTCCAAAATTGTCAAATTTTGATAGCAAATTTCTTTTATTAAATGAAACACCCTGTATATTATTTCGTTTTTAAACTGGTCTTATTTTCCTAATTTCAAAAATATTTAGTTTGTATAAATCGCGATAAAGAGTTTTTGACATACAACATTTAAGTAAGTAATAGGCTTAGAACATTGAACTACTAGAAGGAGCTTTTTTTGAGTTCAACATCTTCATCCCATTGTTATTGCTGTTGGTCAGAAACTTGTCGCTCGCGAGAACAGGGATTAAGGCTGACGTTTTATTTGTTTTCGATTAAACGTTATTATCTCGTATACGATGACCATTGCAAAATTGAGTTTTGAAGTCTCATATTTTGAAAACTATTTCTCGCAATTTACAGAAACGAATTATATGAGAAACTTGCTATCAAAATTTGACATCTGGAATAATATACATGAAACTAACTAAAACAACTACTCCGAGGGCAAATACCCCTACCAGCATAGAATTACAAAGATAGTTCAAAGCTTTCGTTGGCCAAGAAATTAAAACAATTGCGTTTTTCACATATTAGCCAACGTATTTTGCAAAGACACGAGTGGTCTTTGTGCGGAACACGTCCTGACACGCTGCATGCTCCGTGATCCATCGCCAATCACGACCGGTTTCGATTTTATTGAATCTCATCAGGTGGATCCAGGCAAGAGCTCCGTGTAGAGTTAACACTATACAGGGAACTAACTAAAACAACCGGTAGGGGTATTTGCCCTCGGAGTAGTTGTTTTAGTTAGTTTCCTGTATAGTGTTAACTCTACACGGAGCTTTTGCCTGGATCCACCTGATGAGCCTGCAGCGTGTCAGGACGTGTTCCGCACAAAGACCACTCGTGTCTTTGCAAAATACGTTGGCTAATACGTGAAAAACACAATTATTTTAATCTGGAATGATGTTTGAAAATTACTAATAAAATATTCTTCAAGCCCAATAAAAATTATACAAGTAAACAGAGATATCCGAATATCAAAATATAAAGAATCACTCTGTACGTAGCCCAGTAATTTGATGTTGCCATCTGCTAAAAAAATGACTGTTAAAATTAGCCGCATTTTTATAATTGAAATATACACATTTTTGTATATATTTTTTAGAGAAGCTGGGAGGGGGAGATTATTGCTCAAAAGGTGTAAAGTCTGTATATTAAAAATATTTTTAAAAAAAACGTCCGGTTTTTACGTGACTGTGAAACTGCCATCACATTGCCAATTGCTTCTGATTTTTCCTAATCACGAAATTATCTTTATTGGCCTTAATAAATAATCTCCCCCTCTAACAGCTGGGATATAAACGAATTGTATTAGTTTATAAGCATTTTGATAAAATTGGTATTTTTGAATATCCTAAATATTTTTTATAATTTTTTTTTTAATTTGTTTTTTTACTCTTAGCTTTACAAAATTATTTTTGTAGATATTTTTTAGATCTCATGGCCTCAGATTTTGTTGGCTTTCTGCTAACACACTTTTAGAATCTCAAAGGTTATAGTCATTGCGTCGCTTTTTTTTAGTGAAATTATTTTTTTCTTGCTTTTTAGAATTTATTTTTTTTTTACTACTTAGTTGTTTAGGACCATTAAACCCCTGAAGACTGTGTAATTCTGTTGCTAAGAATTTGATACATTTACATTTATGTAATATTAGTTTATAAGATTGTAGCTGTAAACAATTTTCGATGGTACTCCTCTATTTATCTAGGACTATTTATTATTATAATTATGAGGCTTTTAAATGTATAAATCAAATGTAATGTGAATAAAGTATAAAAATAACATTTTCTCAAGTTTTTTAAAAATTTCAGTGGTTCATACCACATGCATATGGTAAAGTGATTTATCAGGTAACCAAAATAGCAGTTTTTACAACAGTGGCTAAAATAGTGCTTTTTTACAACCAAAAACGGAGTAAAAAAGGCACAGTTTAGCCGCGAGTCGTAAACACTATTTTTTTATACTTTCATCAAACAACGGGAAAAACATACAAAAACCTTAACACAAAAACCATTGACAGGCAACCATTTTTTTTGCATCGGTGATTAAAAAAGCTAAGTTCAAAAGTCATACTTTGGTATCGTGCAGTGTCACTAAAAGTATGTTTTTGATAAACATGTAAAATTAAAAACAATATAATGAATTAAAATAAGTTATATTTTTTTAAAATCAAATAATTAACAGGAGAAAAGCTTAGAGCTAAATGTGAGATACAAATGAAAATAAAATTACCGGATAAATAACATTAGTGACTATGGTGCACCCTTATATAAAATCTAAAAAGGAAAGATATGATTTTTGGCACCAAAAATGAGATACAAGACCAATTATAAACTCTAACAATAAACTAATGACTAATAATAAAATTTATTTTAAATAAGTTGTTTTTTATTAATTCGGCTTGTTTGAATTATCATTTCTTTGACACCAGCATTTTTGGCACTACAATATCTGTTTTTTTTTTGTATAAACATATACTTTTAATATAACAGGTATAAATTAAGAAATAAAAGAATAGTAGGATTTTTAAACTTGACATGACAATTTCTTTAAAAAATTGAATATATTAGTTTTTTTATATTTTAGGAATTACAAAACACAAACTACTAAAAAACGCCAGAAGATAAAAAAAATGTTGTCTAAGAACAATAAACAAAAACGACTTATTTATTGGGGTTCTATAAATTATGCAGAAGAGTCTAGCTTCCTCTTAAAAAGAATGCTACAGAAAAAACATAATTTTTAAACACTTCTATCCAAGCTAACAACATGCTAACATCTATGACTCTCCAAATTTTTCTATCTTTTTTTCTAGTTATTTCTTTCTCGAAATGGTGATGCCCTGTTGGGGCTCTCAATTAGTGATCTGTTTGGACTGCCAATGTTTTCTTTGTCGTTGACGGAAAACTTTAGTTTTTTGAATTTTTGGTCCTCTAACTGAAAAAAAATAACTGGTTAGATAAATAAATGATAAGAAATAATGAAAATCAGGTTTGGCCAAGCATTTTTTTACAACCTACAAAACCATAACTAAAACCTATTATTTTTTGTTTTTAGTAAAACCATCCATGTAGGTATTATTTTTTATCTTGTCTTATTCACGCAAAACTTGCCGATTGCGATGGAAAGAAAAATGCTAATTCCTAATCTGTACTATGTTGTTACAACTTACTTTATTTTTTATTTTGGTGTTCTCCATTTCCAAAATTTCCTTTTCTTTTTTCACTTTTTCATATGCCATCTTGATTTCGTTAAAGCTATTTAATTCTTTCTCAATTTTATTATTTTCACACTCCAATTTTTTACATTTTTGCAGTAAACCATCATATTTTCCATGCAAATCTAGGTAATTTTTACTATTTCCTGTTGCTTCGTTAAACTCGTTTGCTTTGTTTTTGTAGTGTTGGCAGTCTATTTCTAAATTTTCACATTTTTCAGCTAAACCTTTGATTTCGGCTTTGAAAATTTTGATGGCATCATCCTTAGATTTAATGTCATTTCTGAGAAGATCATTGCTTTCTTTAAGTTCCTCTATTTCTTTTTCTTTTTGGATGCTGTGTTCCCCAACTGAATCTAACTTTTGACTTATAGTTTTAACAGTTTCCATTTGAAAGTCCATTTGCTGTAAAATGTAGTCTTTGTAGTTATAAATTTCTTCCATCCTCTTGGAATATTTCATAACTTCAAGTTCGTAGTTCATAATTTTGTTTAATAACTCTGCTTTGGTTTGGTTTATACATGTTTCATTTATTTTTATTGCAGATTCATGCTGCAATTCTAGATCTTCAATTGTTTCTCTGGCTTCTTTTAACTCTTCATAAATTCTCCAATATTTATCTTCATATTGAAGTGTTTTGGCTTCACAAAGTTCAAGCTCATTTTTGAGTACTTCCACATCTCTGTCAGAATTCATTAAACGTTTTTTCAATACCTCGATGGTTATTTGTGAGCTGTTTATTGTAATTTGATAGGCCTTAATTTCAGACTGTAGTGTTTTAACCTCTTCTTCCCTCTTTTTTAATTCTTCTTTTAGATGTTCAATCTTTTGGTTAAGTTCGCACTCATTTTTCATTAAACTGACATTTTTCTTTGAAATAATTTCATCATATTTTTTTTTTAGTTCTTCATACTCTTGAGTGATATTTTCCAAAGCTAGTTGAACTTCTTTCTTTTCAAGTTCACATTGTATGATGTTGTACTCACTGATAGCTTGGCATTCTTTTAAAATGGCATCAGATTCTTGTTGTTGTGCAGTTAGTTTTTGATTATATCCATTTTCAATCTCTTGGATTTTATTTTTGTGATTGGTTTCTGCTTCATTTTGAATGTTTCCAATTTTAGTGCTCATTTCTGTTTCAATTTGTTGAATTTGAATCATGTAAATGTTTTTCAAATTTGTGATTTCTTTATCCATTTTTTGTTCCATTTCCTTTATTTTAATTCTGGATTCTTCTTCTTGATTCTGCAATTTTGTCATGGCTTTTAACATCTCAAATTCAATATCCTCGACATCTGTCTGATGTTCTCGCTGAAGCATTTCTTTTTCTATCTTAACACACTGCAAATCACTTTTTAGCTGATCAATTTCCTCTGATAGTTCTTGTATGTATTTGGTTTTGTTTTCGCACTCTACAGTTTTTTCTTTGAGAGCTTCGAGATAATTTTCATTGGGGAACAGGTCCTTTGGCTTAATTTTGTTAGATGAAAACATAGTCTTTAGTTTCTTTGGTAAAATTGGCTAAAATAGAAAAGAAATACCTGAATTAAGCTACACCCATCCTCAACAAAACTTAATTTGGATATTGTGAACATTATGTACCAATTAGGTACTAATTTAGCCCCCTTTGAAAAAATGTTGTACTCAAAGGATAACATAGTTATTCCTACTTAAAAGGAAGGGAGGGGGGTGTGGCAAGTCGCCAATAAAAATAGCTCAGTCTTATAGATTTTAACCTGCTCAACGCAGATCCATCGCTTAAAATATTTTCTGAGTACTGGTTTACATAATAGGGGCAGTATACCTGTCTATGAACCATAAATCTTTTACGCTGGCACATGCTGTTAATGTATTGTCACAGATTACACTGAGAGAATTGATTTTTGTGTGTCTATTTGTTTATGAATCTTGTGGTAGCAAGGAACTACATAAAATGACAAACTGTGTTGAATGACCTTATAAGAGACTTGGATTTGCCAAAACAAAAGGCAGAGTTGTTAGCAGCCAGCCCAGATACTGATAGTCTAATGGAAGCTTTAGATATAGAACACAACCCTCATGAATGGCGACTTCTGATTGTTTGGGATGGAGTGTACATATTTTTTATGCCATAGTTTCATAAAGGCAGAGATAGAAAAAAGTTGGGAGAGGGGGAGTTGAATTGAAGATCATAAATCTAATCAAAATTTACAAATTTCAAAGTATAATTGTGTGTTAAAAAATGGGCATTGCAAGGGTAAATTTGTGACAGTTTTAACCCTCAAAACTTAACCTTTTAGAGGAAAATTTTTGTTCTTTAGTTAAATAATTCTTTATTTTGTTATTTCTTGAATAAAAAAATAAATTTAAAAATCTAGTAGTTATAGAGAACCTTATTTTTTGAATGCTTTCATTCTACCAGTGACTTGTTGGGATGATGTTATTACGTCATTAAAAAGAAAATACAATATAATATAATATGTCACAGATCTTAAAAATGAAAGTCCTATAAAATTTTTATCACGGGTTATTCTCACTTATTTTAAATTGTTTTATATATATATATATATATACATAAACTACAACTACATTGAGTGTCAATACCTCCTATCAAAACTAGGAGAAGGCAGATGGAATAGTCCAGGGTACAGTACTAGTCCAGTACAGTAATAATATTAGTAATGATGGGTTTATACATCCATGCAACTGAAAATAACTTTGAACCAATCAGCACACAGCTTCTGCAAATGTAAACAAAAGTGAGTGACACCAATAATTGAAATAATTAAACTAAACTCCATCATGCTGTTTTCTTAAATAATATATCTGCCTTTAACAAACCAAAAAATGCAAAAAACCTGAAAAACACTGATTTAAATGAGAACAACACAGTGTTGCCAATGTCCAATGATGGAAAAATCTGGTGTAGACTGTAAAAAACTCCAATTCATTAAATTGGGTCTTCTCTAATGCACACCTTACAGTTGCTTTTCATGTGTTGTTCATGCAGCAAAAAAAAGAAAAAAGGACTACTAAAAAACAGGTCTTGGGTGGATAGAAGTATCAAGTGAAGATAAAGAAAAGGAAACTCTGTTTTGCTCTGAAATATTCTAAAAAATCTGCTAAATCGCAATATCTAAAAAAAATTCGATGTAGAAAAAAAATCCGCAAATCGGATTTTTATCTGCTGATCGTGAAGACTACAACAACAAAAGAAAGTCAGGTTACGTGTGTCAATGAAGCATGTGCATCTTTTTATATTAATTGGTTATTTTTATTTCTGCTGTATAAATGCCTACACACACATTAGCTCAACTTTTATTTGCCTATACATATAAACCCAGTTAAACACTTCAAGTGAACTTTGCATCCAAATTCATAAATAAAGGATTTAAGAGTATAGTCTTTGCTGACAGCTTTCATCCCTGTCTTACTCATGCAAAATTTTCCTTGCAAGTGATTTTTGGGTCCACATTTTTCTATCCACATACAGTCTCATTTTAAAGATGAAGCTTGAATCTAGAGTTCTCGAGTGGTACTTTTTGTAATTTTTGTCTAGTCTTGCTGATATGAGCAGGCAAAATACACCATATTAATTGGATCCATATATTTCACAAAAATGAATATCTTTAACATTAAACTAAGAAATTTCTGAACTTTGTGTATTTGGATATAGAAAAATGTGCAGGGCCAAAAAATAGAATGTCTTGATGTAAAGCGGGCTTAAAACAAGGAAAATGAACTTACCGTTTTAAACTTGGGCGGCATACTCTTAATGGAACCTCTACAAGATCCAGTTTCTGAAATGGTAGGGCTTTGTGCTGTATCACTGAGTGCAAAGTGCTTGGACTTATCACAAGACATTGCCTTACTTTTGGCTGGAGTGTTCTTTGTTGATGGAGTGGTTGGTGTGGGGGTTCCAACTGTGGAATAAAACTACGCATTAACCAGTAACAGGGGACCAATAAATCTTGTTGAAACAAAGGGTCTGACAAGGGTTCTTAGCTGCCTTAAATTTTAATGTAAAAACTGACCAATGTTCATGATCTTGTTTGAATTTTTAAGTTACACAGTCTTGTATTTTTCCAGACAATCAAATAATAAACAAGAAGGGTCCTTTTCATTCAAAACAAAGGAAAAAATAACGAGCTTACCTTTGACGTCATTGAACCGTATCAATTTTGCTTTGCTGAAGGACATTTTCAATAAAAAAAAACAGTAAAACACAAAAACTTCTTTTGAATAAAACAATAAATTAAAGTTAAAAATTATTAAAAATATTAAACAAAAATATAGTAACAAAGACGTATTAACCACCCTTGATATTTACAAAACTTTCACAATACATTGAAAACCACACAACAGCTGAAGGGAAAATAGGCGCCCTTTTTTCGTTGACCGTTAAAAACGCAAACAAGAAATGATCACTCCCTCTAAAAATTTAATCATACTTTTACGTGTTCTTTTTTAACTTGTGCAAAGAGAAAAGGACAAACAATTCTGTCTTGATCTGGGACTAGTTAGTCGAGTTTCGCTTTAGGGGTGGTACAATTGAAAAATTCTGACCAATCACATCACATGAATGTAAGCCCTTTGGCTTTCAATTGGTAGAATTCGAAAATATTGATTTGATAGACCGAGGGCGCGTAACCACTTTTCAAAATATTAATTTGTAAAAACCGTATTATTTAAACAAGAAATATAGATTAGATATGTGCCTTAGCATAGTACTAATAGAATTTTTAATCCATGGCATTGAATGGAAACTGGCTTATTTCCAATCGCAATTTAGCCCCAAATCATTATATAGGTAGGTATAGGATAACACCACTGGTGTGTCCCCTTCTATTGGCGCGATTGTAGTCGCAAAAATGAATTTATTAAAATTCTGTGCATATTTTTCCTTCTGGTTATGTTAATTAATTTTTTTGATGTGGACACAAAATGATTGTACCTATAAAATAAGATTTAACTCATCTGTCACTGTTTAGGAGACATCTTTTTAGTCTTGCCCAGACACCCTACCCTCTGTTTAAAAATGGGAATAATTTACCAGGGTTTGGTATGGCCGGAATCACTGTTTTGTCATTTTTTGCTAGGTCAAAACGCCCAAATTTGTCTCCAACAATGGAATGGAAGAGAGGCAAGATAATATTATTCTGGCTTTTTGTATTATTATTTTATTAAATAAAGTATATACCTACCTAGATAAAAAATCAAATATAATGTAATATTTAAAAGTATTTTAACATCTTTATGTCTCGGTTTATGTACATAATAATTATATTTTTCATAAACTACAATATTTTAATTATTTAATCTGACTTTGTGTAAAACCCACAAAAAGCTTTTTAACATAAAGTCAGAAAATTTCCTTGTATTTTGTAAACATTTTCTTACAAAACTAAAGCATGAAGCATAATATAATTGATAATTTTACATACATTTACAAGCACTTAAAATCCAAAATAACAACAATTAATTTTCAAATCAATATTCTAAGAAGCCGCTGGTTCTTAAAAATATTAACTAATTCATAAACAAACAGGTTTATTAAGTATAATTTTGTCACTTTATTCCCTTCTTAAATTATCTAATCTAGCCTGAAGATCTGCATCAGCATCTGATACACCTCCATTGCCTCCACCACCAGCAACTGCTGCTGCTGCAGCTGGCTGTTTGGATCCTGAAGCTGGTAAGACCCCTGCAGTTTGAGGTAGCCCAGAAAGAGTGTCAGTCAGCTGCAAACCTAGTTCATCTAGGACTTGGCTGACTACTGCATCACTAAAAAAACAATGGTTTGTAAGACTGAGAGTAAAATTTTACTAATTTTGAATTTTTTTGTCTTTCTAGAGATTCAATAATATTTAAAACACAACAAATTATACCTTTCCTCTTCATCATCATCTCCTTCCATTGCATCATCAATAGCATCATTCATAATTTCTTCTTTCATATCCATTATTTCGGACTGTTTTTCAAATTCTTGTAATATCCTTTGGATCTGTGGTAAATTCATACTTCGATTCATACTAGCCATAGCTTTAGTAACACCTTTCATGGCTTGGGCCATTGCATTTTGTGACCTAAAATAAATATTAAAATTAACTGTGCAATTCAATATGGTCCTGGAGAAATTAACTCTGTGTGTTAGACTTCCATTGTCTATATTTTATTCCTAAGGCTACGTACTAGGAATAGATTGTAGTTTCCACCTGAAGATGATGAAGATGATCAGAGATTGTACTGATTGATAAATAAAATATAGACAACAGAAATCTGACACACAGAGTCAATTTCAAACACATCATTGTCTCAAACTTTCAAACAAATGTTCCTGGAGGTTGAATAATTACCTAAGAGTTTGTATTTTTAGAGAGACTGCTTGTATGTTGGCTTTCATGAGCATAAATTTCTTACAATAACGTCTAGTTCGAACTAAGTCTCTTGCCATGATTTTTACAGCATCCTATAAAAAAAATTTAAATAATTTGGGGTAAAATTAGGCACAGTCAAAACATGTTGAATTTTAACTTGCAAGCAGTTACATAGGTCCAGGAAATTTATATTTGTTATTTGTTTTTACCCTTGCTTCTTACCTATTATTACAGAAATTGTTTATGACTGAAAACAATAAAAATTGAATTAATTGAATACATAAGAAATTAAATTAGCACACAAGCAGTTGTAAAAAATATTAAACAGCTTTGAGTTGTCCTAATTTAGGGCCTGGTTTAGAACCTTTCAAAAATATATATTTGTGGTTGAGAATCAACTTTACACTAAGAAACTGCAGTATTATTACTTGGCAGCTAAACTATGCACTGGTCTGTTAAGTTAAAATGGCCCATAGTGTTCCCTTAGGAATTTATTCAGAATTTAAACTTTAAAGATCAACTTTATTCTATTCCAGTTAAAGCTTTAGGTAATTATGCAGTACACAGTTTTCTACCATTTTTGATTTTTTATGAAATATTCTTTATGGGGGCACCTACTAGGGTCCCTAGGACCCCAAATCCGTCTGCGCCCATTTTTTTTTTGTAAGGGAAAAAAGGGTGTCCGGGGGGGGGGTTGTAATGTGTTTTTTTGATTGTTTTGGGTTGGCTTGGATTATGTTGGGTTGAACTGCGTTGTTTTAGTGAAAAAATTAAAAAAAAAAAAAAATTTTTAAAAAAACCAACCGGCGCAGGCGGATTTGGGGTCCTAGGGACCCTAGTAGGTGCCCCCATAAAGAATTTTTCATAAAAAATCAAAAATGGCAGAAAACCGTATACTGCATAATTACCAAGCTTTATATTATATGTAGTTAAATTTACCATTTGACCTTCTTTCGCCAATTTTTTTATATCATTAATAATTTTCTTTTCTGACTGTTCCATCTTCTGTTTTTCCCTGTCCAGATCTCGCATGGCTTTATTCAAGGCCCTTTGATTTTTTCTTAGCATTTCCTCAGGGGAGAGCTTCTTACCGAACAACCACTCCATTTTTTAAAAAATGTAGGAAAACACCTAAAAATTTAATAATTATTTTTATAAATGAATCAGAAAAACAAATACAAAAAACACGAAAACGTCATGTCAGATTTCTTCTTCTTTTTTTCGGTTTTGATAGACCCTGGGCCAATTGCCGAGAAGCCATTTCCGACTCCGGTCGGACTTTCGTAGCCTATATTCAATGAATATATATTGCTCTATGTTCATCCAATACCGTTCTCGTTCAACGTTAATTTGACTTCATGGGCCGTACTCAGTCCTCCCTTGAGGTTTTCTTGCCGAAGGCGGCTTTCAAGGTGTCCTTCGATTTTGTTTTCCTTGCCAGAAGGACTACGAATACCGTTTTGTCCCGGTGACTCAAGAAGATCTTAAGGACGCTTTGTTCTTTGAAGAAAGGACTATGAATACGGCCCAAAGGAAGAGGGAGAAAGATATGATTGTGCCAACATCGAATTTTTCGTCGAAAATAATTTATAAATCCGGAGTTACTATTTCAACTCCCCGTGCAACAGCTGCTGGACTGTTCCGATTGTAGCTTCCTCCTTTTCACAACTCCAACTTGGAAGGAGTTTTATCCAGATTTTTTTTTAACAGTTGCTTGCTCGTTAAATTAAATGTAAACATGGCGATAGAGAAGTTGGCGATAAGGTGTGGTAGGCAGCGCCAAAATTCGCCTAATCAAATGTTTCCGGCTTACGCATGCGCACCAACCTTGGGCGCAAAAACAACAACAAACGGAACTTCAATGACAACATTTCGAAGTTTTCGATTAATTTTTTATTGTTTTTCATGTTTTCCATGGAAAATAATCGATTATTGTTGTCATCTCCCTGAGTAACAATCAACAAAACAATTACACCATAAATATTCCAGACAGTACGGTGGCGGTGGCATGAATAGTGAAAAAACACAAAATGGATATCAGAACACAAAAACTGGAACAGCAGGTAAAAATAGGACTTTTCCAGTAGTTCTAGTTCTTTTAGAAGTGATTAAAATATTTGGGTAGTTCTAGGATAGCCACATAGACGAGTTATCCACTTTATTGAGGCCATAGCTTCTGCTCTGCTTCACGCACCTTTTTTGATAATGAGGGAGTTTTTGCCCCAGGTTTTGCCAAAAGATTTAAATACAGGTTTCTTTATAAACAATTAGTATGTTTTCACATCATACTCGATACATATTGAAAAGATTGTCTTCTTTTTCTTTCATGGGGCATGTTCTCTGTTCTGATAATGAGCATGATATGTGAAAGACAAGATGCTTGAATTATATTCTTCACTTTAATGTCAAATCAAGACTGACCAAGAACCATTTTAAATTACTAGTTTTGAAATACTAAAAGTTGATCGGCAAAAATTGCATGAGTTACCTGTGTTTTCAGATTTTTGCATAAATTTAACACAACAAGAGTTTTAGTATTGTGTCATTAGGCTTAGAAGAGTTTGTGGTAATTATGCAGTATAGGGTTTTCTGCCATTTTTGATCTTTTTTGAAAAATTCTTTACGGGGGCACCTTCTAGGGTCCCTAGCACCCCAAATCCGCATGCGCCCGATTTTTTTTTTACGAGAAAAAAAGGTGCCCAGGGGGGGTTGTAATGTGTTTTTCTGATTGTTTTGGGTTGGATTAGGTTGGGTTGGACTGTGTTGGTTTGGGTTCTTTTAGTGAAAAAAAATTTAAAAAAAAACAAAAAAAACCAAAAAAAAAACCAACCGGCGCAGACGGATTTGGGGTCCTAGGGACCCTAGAAGGTGCCCCCATAAAGAATTTTTCAAAAAAAATCAAAAATGGCAGAAAACCGTATACTGCATAATTACCGAGTTTGTTCTTAGATGTCTAATTACCAATTGTACCGCAATGTTAAACCTACTTTAAATTTAACTGGTGTTTAGAATGCTCTTCCACATAGAACTTAAAATATCAAGGTCTTGCTTTCTAAACATGAGTTAAATTTAAACCAAGTTCAACATTATGGTGCAATGGGCAATAAGAGAGACATTGTGTTATTGTAATAATTGATTTAGCAGTGTATCCCATAGAGAAAGTAATAGCTACAAGAGAGTGACCAATATTATGTTATACTTGGGGAACATCGTTTGTCGGCAACACAAGCGCAGCCAGTGGCTACAGGAAGGAACTACTTGTACAGCCAGATTCATAATAAAATACATATATTCTTTTGGTTAATTTTTTACAGACACTTACTTATTTAATAATAAAAAGATATGAAAAAACTTAACAGGCGCAGTTTTCCCATACTTTTAGTGTTAAAAAAGCAATGCATTCGCAAAAGGTTTTAGCTCTATACAAACCTTAACCAGCTTTGTACTGTTCCATGCAGCTAAAAAACTTTCTTCAGCTTATAAAATGCTTTTTGGACCCTTTAAAAGTCTAAACTAGGAGGAGGGGGTTATAACTATGTTGAGTAATATTATCAAATATTAAAGGTAACAACATTTTATTGTGTTATTTTCTTTTATTATTTGGGAAAAAATCCCAGTATAAAAGTCTTACAGATTTTATAAATGTTTTAACCTACATATCTCTTTTTTTTTTGTTGTATTTTAACCTATTATCTTCTTGCTTAACTCTGTATAAATCATCACAATATTTTCTTCACGGATTTGGTTCACAAAAATCTGAACCCCAATTTCCAGCACTCTTCAAATAGTCCCATGCTCTCTAGCTTTAATGGTAGTGATCCAGCCTGATTTGAATGGCATTTTAGACTTTACAATAAGTTGTTAATCCACTATATAGCTAATCCTATAAATTCAAGCGATTTCCAACCAAAACTAATTAAAATAACTCACTTTTGAAAATCCAAAAAAAACCGCTTGCCAGGCTTGACAGACTTTGACAAGCGGTGGCAAAAACCGGAAGGTACTAAATTAAAATTATGTGAAATATATTTCGACATTGAAAAATGTTCTGTCTTTCTTTCATGATCATATAGAAAGAGATGGACAGGGTAACGTAGGTTTTGACTTAATACAAGCATTACTTTCACTCTCTGCCGCTATGCGCTACAGGAATGTATTTCCTGTGCGGTCCTATCTTTCTGTTAGTCTCCGTAAGTTATTAGGTTGTCTCTGGTGTATCCTTCAATTTGACCAGGAACCTGGTAAGTTTTTATTAGGTAGAATAAACATATTTTTATTTAAAAAGTAGTGTGAAATAATGGCAATCACATCAACTTTTTGAGTTGTTCTGTTTTTTTAATCGAAATATACATACATAGATATTATTTAAAAAAAATGTCAGTTACCTGTGAATCGGGTAACTGATAGATAAATGTCAGTTAACTGTATGTCAGGTAAGTGTTAGATAAATATCAGTTACCTGTAAGTCAGATTACTGACTTTTTTTCTGCCTTTAGAAAATGGCAAAAACCAAAAGAAAAAACCCAAGTTTAATCAAAAACACAATTTCCGGGAAGAAATAGGAGGGAGAGTTGCAAATTATTTTGTTTCTGTAATCAGTTTTCTGTTGCAGGAGTGAGTCAAAAAAATACACAAAAAATTGCAATTATAAGTAAATGTATTTTATTGTTCAATTATTTTCTTGGATTTTAAAATTGTTATTTTATGTCGGTTACCTGTCAAAATTATTTGGCACTTTAGTCATAATCTCACACCACCCCCAGATAATTTAGTGAGAAGGATGGAGATGTGTTATTTTTTTATAATTGGTCGCCTAGAATAAAAAAATTAGCATTCCAAATCAAATTATTTTAGGGATATCTTGATTTTAAATAAATTTGAAATATATCCTCTTTATACTGAAAATATATAAAAAGAAGGTTTTTATAAATAATTTTGCCAGAAAATGGTAAACTAAATAAATATGTATTTATTAATGATATATTTTATTATAATAAGGTAAATAAAGAATTCCAGGAAAAAGTGGTTTAGTGTTATGGCAACAGCATAAAATAATTTTTCCCACAGTGCATATTATTTTTATTTTCCATTTTTGTTCAAAAAATCATTAATTTTTTATATTTTTTAATGCTCAAAGTGTATATTAAGCCTTAAACTAGTATATTGACTTCTTTATTAATTAACTGAACGAAAAACATGCACATACCTGAAATATTTTAAAACCTCTAAAATCACCCATATATACAGGGTGATTCACAATTCCCTGAAAAAATTTTAACCATCATCAAAGTTTACTTACTGAATATTTTTTTTTATTTAAAATTTGTTTTCTCTAAATTCAGATGTAGATTGTTTATTTTTTTTGAGAAATAACTTCAAAACTATTATCTTTTCATTAGTATAGTAGTAGTAGAGAAGGGGCGGCACGAAGCCTGGCAAGTAGGCCTCCCTGGGCCCTTTCTACCTTACCCCGAGCCTGCCCCTAATCCGCCGCCTACACCACTGGTCTGGCAGTCTGCTCATCTGGTTTTACTGTTCTTTTTGCAAAGTCCAGTATTTTATCCCATTTGAGCATGTGCAGGTCCTCCTCATCCAGGGTCGGGGAACCGAATACCTGATATCTCGTCCTCTGGTATGCCTCGCAGTTCGCTATAACATGTCCAAATGTCTCTTCTGCCCGCCTGCAAGTCCAGCAGGTCGACTCATTTTCCACCGCGATCCGGGTCATGTGCTTCCTTAGTCAGTTGTGACCTGTTATGATTCCTGTCAGCAGACCAGCGTCCCTTCATGATCTCCCCAGAAGCCATTTTTGTCTGGCTACATCCGGCCCTTCACGAAGTCCCTGGTCTGTCTGCATCCTGTTCCTCCTCTCCAAGCGGTCGCCATGGCATCGTCGGCCCATTTATTGAGTCGACTTTGCAATTACCTCTTGGTTGTTCCTAGTAGTGGTTCCAGCCCTACATACTGGGTGCTTGCTCCGATCCTGGCGAGCTCGTCGGCCTTCTCGTTCCCCGGCACCCCCATATGTCCCGGTACCCACATAAGTGTCACTTGTTTGCCCTCTCCCAAGGATTCTAGTGCATCCGCACATTCCTCCACCAGTGTGTTGTTGACCTTGGCCGCCCTTAGTGCCTTTAGGGCCGATTGGCTGTCGGAGCATATATAAACATGCTCCTCTGTACCGTTCTTTCTTTCCTCCATTGTTGCAGCCATTATTATGGCATACACCTCTGCCTGAAAGACCGTGGCTTGCTTTCCTAGCGGGTAGCTCTTTCGAACCTCCTGGTCTTCTACGTAAACCCCTGCTCCTGTGGTTTGCTTCTCCGACAGTTTGGACCCGTCGGTGTAGCAAATCACGGCGTTCTCCTCGAACTGTTCGCGGAGGTTTTCACTCTGCCATAGTTCCCTGTCTGGGATGACTACTTTGTACCTCTTGTTGAATCTTCAGGGGTTTTTTGGTCTTTGTGTTTTGATCGCTGCCATTGGAATTTCTCTATCGGCGATTTGGGCAATCCTAAGATGCCCCGCAGCTTCCCCTCTTCCTTTAATTTAAAAGTAATTACTCAAGCACCATGCAAAGTCTACTGACAATGAAATTTTAATAGAATATTGAAGTTGTCAAAGTTTTTTTTTCAAAAATTTTTGCTGGTGGTTAGAAACTAGTACGTAGGTAAACAGTGCTTATAAAATAGCAGCAAGTTTTAAGTGCAAATATCTCTGAAACCAAAGATTAAAACGTTTTACTAATTTTTGTTCAGGAGAACAAATTCTATCTACACTTAAAAACTTTTTAGGGAATTTGGAATCACACTGTCCCAATAATAAACCAGTGAAGTTTGCTGAATACTAAGTAACTTTTATTTTACCTGTTATTCTCTAATTACTCTAACAATGTTAACCTAACTTATAAAGTCACTTAAATATCTATAATCTTAAGGTCTTCCTGCATCTGCCCTTTTTTACAAGCTTTTATTTAACTTGCAATGTATGTATGTATGTTTGTTCGGGTGGAATCTTGCAACTTAATTTTGACCAACTTTCCGACATCGGTTCGGCTTCAAATTTGGCATGCTTATATAGTTGCGGTGACAACACAAGAATATAGTGTGATGAAATTGGCAGTTTCCCCTTACTCGAAGGGGGTGGAGGGGGGCTACAGTTGAAGTACGCCCGATTTCGTTGAAATTTGGTGTGTTGGGGCACTTGGGGATGGAGATAACGAATTTCTAATCAGATTTTGAATTTTAATATGGCGGATTTAAAATGGACGATTGAGGGTACAAATCTAAAAATTTAGGGTGTGTATTCAAATTTGGTATGCATTTATAGTTCCGGCGACAATACTCTCTCTTACGAGGGAAGTGGAGGGGGGAAAAGATTTAGTTTGTTCGATTTAAATCAAAATTGGCATACAGGGATTTTTCGGGAAGGGGATATGAATTTTTGATCAGATTTGAAAATTTCAATATGGCGGATTCAAAATGGACGATTTAGGGTACAAGTCTAAAAATTAAAATATACATTTTTATTAAAAAAAACTTTTAAAGAACAAGCTTTTATTAAATGCTCTCAAAAGTAGAAAATAATTTTTTATCTTTCTTATACGATAATAAAAGCGATGGGCGCAAATTAAAAATTTTAATTTTACGGTGACAAAGAGAGAACTGCAAAAGAAGAACTAAATTCTTCTTCTATTCGAATGATAAACATAATACTTCCATCTAAAGAAGCTGAGAACAGGTGAGATTGCCGTGCTTGCCAAGCGTTGGTAAATGTCCTTAGGTTATAGAGTAATACAACTGTTTCTTAGGTGAATCGTCGATGTGACTGATATGCGATACCTAAAGTTTGTTCTTTAAGTGTTTTTTTTTAATAAAAATTTATTAATCTTACATAAGGTTTTCTGTAGGAAGCTCCATGAAATATTTTCTATTTGATTTTTTACTCTGGTACTTAATCTTGAAAATATACCTTAATTCCAATAGATAAAGAATTTAAGCCTCTAAAGTGTTGGTTGTAGTAATACTTCATTTGCAGCAGAATCTTTTCATTTGCTAAGAAATGATTTGAGCCTTGCCAGGATCAATGATCGCAAGGAATGTCCATACATCCTCGTTCATTCTTCCGGTTTTTCCTTACACAGGGTATCCAGCAACCGGGAAAACCGGAAATTAGCCGAGAATTTCATGAAGGCGGGAAAAATCCGGAAATTTTAAATCAAACCGGGAATTTTACCCATATTATTAAAAACATTTACAAGAAGTTGACATTAAATGAATTAAAAAAGGATAACAACCTGTGTGCAAATTTTGTTTCCTGGCAAATTAGAACTATTATTATCCAATCATCAAATTGATCCATATAAAGTTTCTAACCAAAAAAAAGGACAAAGTAAAAAATGTAAAATTTCGTTGGAAACAATAGAGAAACTTAACAACAATGTTTATTTGTTTTAAGTGGTTTTAGGGGGACGGGGGATGTAAAAATGATTTTGGCCACAACTAAGACTAGATTCCATCCCAAGCCACCCCCCCCCTTGGCAGCTATCCGCTTTTTTGCTTTAAAAAATTTGCCTGTGATAGTATAACATTATTAATTGTTACATTTTTTATTTAATTTTATGCAATTTTTGTTAGCAACATTTAAAAGGGCAAAAACTTGCATTTTTACCATAATTTTCTCCGAATTTTTGCCTGCGGCGCATTTAACACATCAATTGGTTTTTTATTTCTATATTATTACGCGTGCGGCGCTTTTAGAGCACGTTGGCAAAAAGTTGAAGGTAAATAGACAACTTGAAATCATGCCCGCCTCCTTAGATCTGAGACCAGGTCTACCCTTGCAAGAAGTACATATTAAGTAATGGGAACATCATACACAACGTTGAGCAAACTAGCTAGTGACACTTTATCTGTTGTGTGCTATGTTATATTTTTATTTTGAAGTAACTTTTTAATATGACATGTAATTTTTTAAGAAACTAATGTTTTAGTGTCCTTTTGACCATTTTAATTTTGTTTTAATTATTTAAACAATAAACCGCCAATTATAAAAGCTATTGAAACAATATCTGATTTTGCTAAAATTTTACTAATGGGTCAAATCAAGTCAACCAGGCAATAGTTTTGACCATTTCCGATTTTGATGATTTTTGGTATACTTATTCGTCTTATCAAAAAACTCAAAATTTTTTGGATAAGCGGTTTTTGTTTTATTGATTTTTGAAAATCAAGAAATTGACCAATATGTCCTTGACAGACACTTACAAAAATAGTAATATCTCAAAAACTATTGATCCTATAGAAGCGAGTGATAGCTCATTTTGAAGGGTTTTTAAAGACCTTTTTAAAGATGTGTGACACAATATAGTTTGTTTAATATTTTTTTTCTTAATTAAAAAAAAAAAAATTAAATCTCAAAAACACATTTTTTTATTTTTTTCAAAAAAATATTTCTTTTTTTTTCAATGTTTTTTTAACATTTTTGGAAAATTTTAGGATGGAGAAATAATGGAGTCATACTTTAAAAAAATAATAAGATATTTAATACAGGGCTAATTTACCTAATATGGGTATAACAAAAAAATTAAAAGTAAGAATAATAGAAAATTTACAATAAAAAATATTTAGGTTGCTAATTTTTTTTGTAAAATATTTGAGGAATCTGTCATTTCTTCTGGAGTTAGCGTATATGTCCTACCAGTGGCAGTATTTGGGTTGACCCGCCTTAAAAGAGAATTTTGATCTATGACCAATATATCAGCTTTTGGCTTTAGAAAGTAAAAAGACGGGGAGGGACCATGAGGATGTAAAAAACTAACTTTTAATTCCCCGCTTTCTATATTTTTGCCAATGATAAATCCCATCCATCAAAGACAGTCATAGTTTATGGTTACAAAACCGGAGTCGATGTTTTCAATTTCTGTGTTTGACAAACCACAGGTTGCAAAAAGACATTGAATATTTTCCTCTTTACTTAGTGAAAATGGTTTTGTAATAATTTTTTCATTACTGAGGGGGATAATCGAGTGAAATTTTTGAGTCCCAGGTATCGATTGTACTTCCAGGTATCTTTTTTCCAAAAACTTTTCATGTTGCTGGTAGTCATTTAATGAACAATATTTAAATGTTAAACCAGGAATGTTTTCTGTTGCAAATTTAAAAAGATTTTCGGGGGTCATAATCTGTTCATTATATGGTCTCTGCAGACTTGCTTTAGCAGCCAACCTTTTTACGGTACGCAATATTAACAAATTTTTTTTTATTTTTATACTGTGCGGCACAGCCGTCTGAAAAATAGATAATTTTGTCTAAATTATCAATTTGCCTCTTTAGTTCAGGCATAAGGTGGCTTAAAAAAAGATGAAATGCCACAGTGTCGTGTACCAAACAGTCTGAAATAAATATATAATTTAAATGACCCAGTTTTCCCTCATGAGTTTTGTAATATATTACAAAAGGATGTAGGGTTGCCTGGCTATTTGTCCAGGGATAGGGCTGCACTTCATCCTGCAAAATAAATGAATAATTTTCAGCGAAGTCGCATGTGATTAGTGCTTCCCCCTTTTTTAAATTGTCTTTTACCTCATTGTAGTATTCTTTTTGCATGTGAGTGTAAAAAGAATGAGATTTTAATTTAATCAAGTCGTTTGAAAATTCTTCAATGAAGTCCTCTGCTGGTTTAATTAATGTCTCCATATTGCATCTATCTACAGATATCCACTTCTTAAAAGTCACATTATCAATCATTGCTTCTTCGAACTTTTCATTCAAAAAGTTTTTTAAATTCTCAGTTCCTGGGCATATCTCACATTTGTCCAATGTCCATTGTTTTAGTTATTTTGTGCCATTTTACAACACACGACTCCGATAAATGTTTTAAATTAAAAAATAGCAATTTATCACATAAACCGCAGGTTTGCAAATAATTATTGTCAAAACTTTTCCTGTCTGAACCAGAAATGATACAATTAGGGGTAAGGGCCAATAAAAAGTAATGGGAGGAGCTAAACATTTTGTAGGAATTAACATGTTTAAATGTATAAAGGCGCATTTACACAGACAAACTTTCCTTTGATGTGTAAATGCCGACAAACATTTACACGAGCCTCTTGAGCAAAATGCTCAAAGAAATGTTCGAGCAAAATCTCGTACAAAAAAACACACGTAAATTTTGGAGAGAATGTTGAGCAAAATTTAATTGAAGAATTGGGGGTATAAAAATTTCTTTACAAATTTAAATTTTATAGTTTTATGGGAATTCATTGAACTTAACTGAAAATAGAGAGACTAAGTTTTAAAACAAGGTATTTTAATTAAGTGCTTTCCGACGGAAAAACGATATGATGTCGAAATTCACGTTTTACCTCATAGGCAACTTCGATTGATTTGATTTTTATAGGGGATATGCCAGTATACCATAATTGGCACTTATTTGTTGCTGATGCTGGGTTAGGAGAAGGTAAAAACCGTAGACTAGTGAGAGGGGGTTTTGGTCAAATGAACATTGACACACAAAATTACATGACAACAAACAAGGGTCAACGCAGTTTTTTTATGAAAGTTTTAGAACAAATCTTTCCATAAAGAAAGGGCTCTCCGACGCAAAACAAAGAAATTCGTTTTATTTTATTGGCGCGTAGAACTTTCGTTTCCGATTTTTTAAATATTGAAATTTTTGGCGATTTTTACAAGCTTTTATTTATGTATGTTTGTATGTTCGGCTCAAATCTTGCAACTCAAATTTGGTATTCAATTTCAGTTTTCGGTGTGTATTTATAGTTACGGCGACAATACAATAATATGGTATTATTAGGCACCCCGTTCCGCTAATGAGGCAAGTAGAGGAAGAAAAAGATTTAATTTGTTCGATTTCAATCAAAATTGGCATACAGGGATTTTTAGGGAAGATAATTGCCGAAAGGATGGATTTATGATAGTCTAAAAATTAAAAAATTATTTTAAATAAAAAGAAGCTTTTATAAAATATAAAGTGCACTAAAAAGTAGAAAATAAATTTTAGCATTCTCATATCATAATAATAAAAGCGACGGGCGCAAACTAAAACTAAAAATATCCTTTCATATATCAGAGAAACGTAGAGTAGTTTGGATCGAGTTGGGTTGGATTTACTTCACAAAAAATTGAACTTACAATACCAGATAAAAAATTCTTTATATTTACACGTCGTAGTTGTGGTGAGAGTATTTTTTGTACTCATGGTATTTATTGTCTCTTTGATACGTTAGTTATAAACGCCTTACCACTCACATCTCTTTAAGGCGCATTTACACAGACAAACTTTCCTTTGATGTTGAAATGCCGACAAACATTTACACGAGCCTCTTGAGCAAAATGTTCAAAGAAATGTTCGAGCAAAATCGCGTACAAAAAAACACACGTAAATTTTGGAGAGAATGTTGAGCAAAATTTGTTTGAAGAAATGTTGGTAATAAAAATTTCTTAGAAATTTAAATTTTATAGTTTTATGGGAATTCATTGAACTTAACTGAAAATAGAAAGACAAGGTGTTTTCCGACGAAAAAACGATTTGACGTCGAAATTCACGTTTTACCTCATAAGCAACTTCGATTGATCTGATTTTTATAGGGGATATGCCAGTATACTTGTAACTTTTTTGGGATTGTAAAAAAAATGAGAATCAAAAAAAGAAATAAAAATTGGCACTTATTTATTGCTGTTGCTGGGTTAGGAGAAGGTAAAAACCGTAGACTAGTGAGAGGGGGTTTTGGTCAAATGAACATTGACACACAAAATTACAGCAGTGTTTGACAGCGCTGCGTTCCGACTGTCTAAACATCCCTATCTCCCCCCCAGGGAATAACTAACTAATCTCCAGAACAGTTCTCTAAAAATATCCACCTGCATTTAAAAAAGTAATTACTTCGAAGACATTTCCGTTTTCTTTTTGTAATGAAAGAAAACCAAAAAAGTTAAAGAAAAGAATTAAATGTTATTACCTCCATCATTAACTATTTTAACATTGCATATGACAAAACTGATAGCCAATAATAATGTTTCGCTTGCCGTCGCCTTTTTTTCACAAAAGTTTAAAATAAAAGTTGGTGTTCCATTTTTTTAAAGAATTGAGATCACTGATCACTGATGTAAAATTATATTTATTCTCATCTTTAAAAATATGTTTCCAAAATAGATAGCAATAACTTGCTCAAAAATTTACCCGAACAAAATGTTCAAAGAAAAGCTCACAAAAATGTTCGCGCAAAAAATTTCAGATCTTTTGCACGAGCTTTTATTTGAGCATGTTCGTCTGTGTAATTGCGCCTTTATATTACTTCCTAGTTTAGTCTTTTACAATAATAATAAAGTCAAATGAAAAAACCTATTGACATTTTATTAAATCTCAAATATATGAACAAAAGCACGTTCGATTTAAATAATACCTGTTTATTACCCACTTTTACAACCCTCCGATCCCGACCCTTGTCTAAAAAATATAATTTAGCAGTAATAGACTAGATTTTTGAATCGGAATGTTGCCCCTTTGCATATTGTTTGTTCAGTGTCAGTAATCGACCTTGATTATTACATTAAATTGACTGTAATTATCTATCTTCAGCATTTTCATAAACCTTTTGCTTTTTTAAGCAACCCTTGGGGTCTTAAACTAAGTAGGTAAATCTGGTGTGAGGAATTAAAAAAAAACAACAAACAAAAATATGTTTTAAAAAAAATCCCCTCCCCACCACTCCTCATAGTCGTGAGGCGCGGATTACCGCTTAAAAGTGCAATTTTTGAGTTTTTGCCGATATTTGAAAAATTCAAAAATTTTTTGGAAAAGAAAAATTTTCCTGGATTGTTTTTCGAATTTAGGAAAAAACCCTTGGAAATAAAAAAACTCGCAAGAAAGTCCCAAAAAAACCCCGGGCAAAAAATCCGGGAAAAAAAAAACCCTAAGAAAAAAATATTACAAGTAACCCTAATCCATGTGACAAAACTGATAGCCAATAATAATGTTTCGCTTGCCGTCGGCTTTTTTTCACAAAAATTTAAAATAAAAGTTGGTGTTCCATTTTTTTAAAGAATTGAGATCACTGATCACTGATGTGAAATTTTATTTATTCTCATCTTTAAAAATATGTTTCCATAAAAGCGCATTTAGACAGACAAACTTTCCTTTGATGTTGAAATGCCGACAAACATTTACACGAGCCTCTTGAGCAAAATGTTCAAAAAAATGTTCGAGCAAAATCTCGTAAAAAAAACACACGTAAATTTTGGAGAGAATGTTGAGCAAAATTTGTTTGAAGAATTGGGGGTATAAAAATTTCTTTACAAATTCAAAATATATATCGTTATCGGAATTCATTGAACTTAAATGAAAATAGAAAAACAAAGTTTTGAAATAAGGTATTTTTAATCAAGTGCTTTCCGACGGAAAAACGGTTTGATGCCGAAATTCACATTTTACCTCATATGCAACTTCGATTGATCTGATTTTTATAGGGGATATACCAGTATACTTGTAACTTTTTTGAGGTTGTAAAAAAAAACGAGAATAAAAAAAATAATAATTGGCACTTATTTATTGTTGTTGCCTGTAAAATATAATGATAAAAATTTACGTTTAAAAGAATATCCCTTTATTTTACTTCCTAGTTTAGTCTTTTACAATAATGATTAAGTCAAATTAAAAAACCTATATACATTTTATTAAATCTCCAAAAGATATGAACAAAAGCACGTGCTAAAAACCCGACCCTTGTCTAAAAAATATAATTTAGCAGTAATTTAGTAAACTGTGTCGCCGATCTATCATCCCGCGTTTTGAATTTCGCAGGTAGTAGGCCGGCCTCCTTTTTGAATCGCAATGTTGCCCTTTGCATATTGTTGGTTCAGTGTCAGTAATCGCGCTTGATTATTACATTAAATTGACAGTAAGTATCTATATCTTCAGCATTTTCATGAACCTTTTGCTTTTTTAAGCAACCCTTGGGACCTTAAACTAACTAGGTAAATCTGGTCTGAGGAATTAAAAAACAACAATAAAAGCTAAAGGTAAAGTAAAGTGACAAAAATATGTTTAAAAAAATCACGCTCCCCACCACTCCTCAGAGTCGTGAAACGCGGATTACCGCTTAAAAGTGCAATTTTTGAGTTTTTTGCCGATATTTGAAAAACTTTTTTGGAAAAGAAAAATTTTCCTGGTTTTTTTTTTGACTTTAGGAAAAAACCCTTGGAAATAAAAAAAACTCGCAAGAAAATCCCAAAAAAAACCCCGGGCAAAAAAATCCGGGAAAAACCCTAAGAAAAAAATATTATACGTAACCCTAATCCATGTGACAAAACTGATAGTAGAGCCAATAATAATATTTCGCTTGCCGTCGGCTAACAAAAATTTTAAATAAAAGTTGGTATTCCATTTTTTTAAAGAATTGAGATCACTGATCACTGATGTGAAATTTTATTTATTCTCATCTTTAAAAATATGTTTCCAAAATAGATAGCAATAATTTGCCTCAAAAATTTACTCGAACAAAATGTTCAAAGAAAAGCTCACAAAAATGTTCACGCAAAAAATTTTAGATCTTTAGCACGAGCTTTTATTTGAGCATGTTCGTCTGTGTAATTGCGCCTTAACAGATAGCAATAATTTGCTCTAAAATTTACCCGAACAAAATGTTCAAAGAAAAGCTCACAAAAATGTTCACGCAAAAAATTTTAGATCTTTTGCACGCGCTTTTATTTGAGCATGTTCGTCTGTGTAATTGCGCCTTAATAGGTGGGTGAAAAGATCTTGGGTGGAGGGGAGGACAATTGAAGAAATACTCAAAATTTTGCAGGAATAAACAAGTTTGGAAAAACCTTTTATGTATCTTATTTACAAGACTGGGACAAGTTTTTAGATATAAAGAGTAAATATATAGGTATTTATCAAAAAATGTATGGTTTTTTCCTGCAAGGTTTTTTATAGTATTTTTTTGAAAAAAATTCAAAATGGTGTTTTCAAGATTCCTAAAAAAAAAATATTAAAAAAATTAAAAAAAAATAAAAACAAAAAATTACATGATGATACACATAGTTAAAAAGGTCTTTAAAAAACCTTCAAAAGAAGCTATAACTCGCTTCTATAGGACCAATAGTTTTTGAGATATTGCTATTTTTGTAAGTGCCTGTCAAGGGAATATTGGTCAATTTCTTTATTTTCAAAAATCAATAAAACAAAAACCGCTTATCCAAAAAATTTAATTTTTGGATTTTTAAGTTTTCGGATCAGAAGAATAAGTGTACCAAAAATCATCAAAATCGGAGGTGGTCAAAACGAAAAGTGCCTTTTTTTTGGTTGATTTGATATGGTTTGACCCTAATATGTTAAAAAACTTTATTTATATTTAGGTATTTTTATTTATAAGTAGTACTTCTTGACTAAGTATATACATTTGTACCTAAATGTGAATAACATGTTTAATAAATTGAATTGAATTTAATTACTTCTGCATGGCCATTACTTTGTGGATAATGAGTAGTGGAAGGAAATTATTGAACATGTCAGTTTTTTAGGAATTTTCACATTTCCTATGATCCAAAATGAGTTCCATTATCCGATCTAAATCATGTCCGAAAATATTTTCCTAAAACAATCAATAGTCATAGCACAGTTTGGGGCTTTGTCTTCAAACTGACATATGATTGGCCAACCAGCATAACATCCTGAAATGGATATAATGGCAATAAATCATGGTTTCTTTCGGTGGTACTGTATTCATTATCTCTAAATTGATATCAGGCAAAATTACGGTGTGTCTTCCCTTCGATTTTGATTTCTCAATTCGTTGGTGTGAGTAATGTGAAGTTCCAAAATTACTTTTTATAGCTTTTGGGATACGAATTTCACAACATATTTTGTATTCTAAAATGGTTGGCAATGATATGTTCAAATGTTTTCTACTGCAAGGAAATCAAATTTTTATTTAATGTTAGTTTTTGATACTGTTGATCAGTCCGTGATGCTTCTTGTATTAAACTTAACAGCGGATCTTCCAAATGACATATTTTGAGACCATTTTTTGTGTTATCTGCTAATGACATTTTATTAATGATTCTCATAGCATTCCCTCAAGTTGGTTTCTTCTGCTAGAAAGTTTTATTTTTTTTGATAATTAACAGGGTACCTTGATAGTGCACCTGGTATAAGATGTTCTTTTACTTTTTTCTATACTTGGACTTGCTAACCCCGCTTTAAAGTCTCTGAATTCGTGGATTTGTAATGGAATCTAATGTTTTCTCGTTTAATATTGGAACCAAGGTCCATGAAAGTATGAGATTATCTAGACCTTTTAAACTGTCCATACTACTACCCATATCGTGACTCCATTCTACATCATGTTGGAAATGTAGCAAAATATATCCTGCAGTAATGCTTACTCTGCTGAAAAGGATGCAAGTTGATCCACTAATTCCATAAAAGATCTTTGTTTCGTGAAATTTTCGGATCTTTTAAAGTTTTGTATAGCATCTATATCTTCTTTGGATCAGCTTTTACTCTTGTCTTTTAAATAAATTTGCTGACATTCAGTGTAACCTACCTTGTAGACATGAATAAAACTTGACGCTTTCTCTAAATTTTTTATTTCTTGCAACGCTTCATCTCCTCTTCTACAAGGTTCATCTCCACCTCCCAAGTCCTATTTGAGCTCTTAAAAATTTATATCTTTCCCATGTGAGAAATTTGGTGAGTTTCTGAGTATACTATCCTAATCCACGGGTTATTAACAATCCCCTCTTGTGGCGTGCATAATTGAGAAATATTTTGAATTCTGGTTTATATTAGAAACTGCTACGCAAATTCTGATTTTGCCATCAGCCGTTGGGACTAAGACTAATGAATTAAAAAAATCAGGTTATACATTGTTTCTAGTTCGTCTTTTAACTTGATGCCTTCAAACACATTGTGTTTTTCTTGGGAAATTTTTAGAAAACTGCATCAATTTCCATGGGAATGTGTTCAACAGGTTCTTCTATAGGTTTCGGTTTTTTTTATATCAAAAACGTGATTATAATCTTCTATGGGCTGATTTCTTTTTCTTCGTATCTGTCATCTGATGGATTTTGTGGAATTGATAAATAAACTGATTTGGGAAAAGTGTATAACCAAGAATTTTCAAAGACAATTCTACAATATATATAATATATATCCCATGACTGGGAAAGCTAACGAATCACCTGATTCTAGTTTGACTTCGTCATATTTTAATTAATGGCCTGTACCGGGTGATTTACAAAAAAACGAAAATCTACATAATTTCATTTATTTAATTCTCTGTGACAAAATGGGTTTATAAATGGTCATCCTGTACAGCAGGTTCTTCCATAGGTTTTAGATTTTCTGTATAAAAAATATCTTTTTAATCTTCTATGAGTACATTTTTCTGTGTATCTCATCATTTGATGAATTTTGTTGAAATATTCTGATAAATTGGTTTGAAAAAATTTGAGTGTATAACCCTGCAAATATAAATTTTCGGATATATTTCTTTGCTTTGGTAAACAATTCTACGATTTATACAGACCGCTTCATGCTACTGCGAACATAGGCCGGAAGAAGTCCAATTTGCCAGTGTACGTACATGCAGGGACACCGCACACCTATCAGTGGAGCAACCAACACTCAGGCTTCCGATCGACGTTCGCTGCCGTTCGCCTTGTATTTAGTACGCCTCTAACCACGGTGCTATGAGGAGCGTAGTCAATGAAACCGGAATTTGGTCAATAAATACGCAAATTTTTATAACGTAATTTTCTTGTTTTTTGCCACTGATAAATTAGAACGTTTTATTTTCAACTGCTCAGATTTATCACTAACAACGTATTACAATGAAAATAATAAGGAGAAACAAAATAAAAACAAGTTCTCAAAATAAAATAACACATTCTAAAAACCAAAAAGATTCTCCCAGTCAAAAAAAATTTAGAGCAAATGTTCGAAAAGTCCTCATTGCTCGGCTAGACAATATCCTAGCATATTATAAAAACCCCTTCTAACGTTTCCAAGCATGTTGGTAGTAGTAGATCCAAGTATCTATAAAAAATGGCCCAATTACGTGTTCCCCTACAATACCTCCCCAAACATTTAAAAACAAAATAGAAATGCAAATTTTCCCTCGACCAATATCGAACGTGTGTTGGGTTTTTTACGATTCAATAATGGAAAAGTGTTTTCATCTGCGAAAAGAATAGATCTTAGAAAGTTTTCAGCACGATTAGCCTTTTCCATCATTGTTTCGCAAAATTCCATATGACGATAGTTGTCCTCGGGAAAAATTTGATGCGTTTTTGACGCTTTGTAAGAATGATAACCATTCTTTTTGAGAACACGTAAGACAGTGGCTGAACACGTATTAACTGTTTCGGCAGTTTGGTGGCTAGTTAACTTTCGATTTTCTTCCACTGCAGCGCAAATCATCACACCTCGTACTTCCTGTTCGTCATTCAAAACAGTGGGGTTTTTATGGTTTCTTGGCGCTACACAACCAAACTTTTCAAAATTCTGCACCTATGAATCGTTGATAACTAGGTTCTGGGCGATTTACAAAATTCTCCAAAAAAAGTTCTTGAATAAGTCTCAACGGTCTGCCTTGATAGTACCATTTGACTATCTGTACTTATTCGGCAACTTCGTAGACATCCATTTTTAGTTTTAAAAATGTATTATTTCGCTTAAGAACTTATCAATCTGTTTCTCGAGCAAGGCAGAAATAAAACAAAATAAATTTCCAAAAGATAACACTGCAGCGTGCTTCGAATCCACCTCGGTCGTACGGCACGGAGAGTAAATTGGACTTGATTCCCCTATGTTCGCAGTAGTCTGAAGCTCATTGTATATCCTATTACTGAGAAAGCTGATGATTCTAGTTTTATGTGGTCATATTTTAATTATCTAATTTCTATTTATTCCAAGTTTTTTCATCAAATTTTCTTCTACTACTAATACTTGTGCATTGTAATAATTTTAATATTGATGTTTCCAATCACATTAGTCTGAACTATCATATCTTCATTAAGCTGTGTATGACTAATTTGATACTAAGCATGTTTTTTGTTATGAAAATCAGTGTTGAATGTTCTTTTATATTACATTTTTCACATGTAAAATTTTAAGCTCGACATTCCTTAAGAATTTTGTGACAATTGTTTCCACATCTTGGACACTTTCTGTAATTTTTGAGTGTTTGTGTTTTAATATTTGCTTGAAAATATAGATTTGTCATCATTAGTAGAACATTAAGATTCCAATTAAAATAATTCATAGAAGAACTAGAAGGTACTAACTCATAGTTAAAAAAAGTTTTAATAATAAAAATTTGGCCCTACGATTTAAGTATATACTTAGTTAGCAAATCACACTCTTTCCACCCGGCTTAACTAATTTGTGACTTTTGGTGCAATTGGGCATAAAATGTATTCTAAATATTTTTTTTTACAAAAGTAGCATACATATTTAATAAATATTGTTGTTTTAGCGCCAAATAATGGAGCAGAAAATGAAACAGAAGCGTCTCACTTCGGGTATGGTGCAGGCCTCGGACATAAGGAATAGTTCTGCAGCCAAGAGAGAAGATAGTAGTGGAAGTAGGAGAGAACTACATGGTATAATTTTATTTTACTTCTTAGAACTGAAACTTGTGTTTGAAATATAGCATGAGTGTTTTTGAAATTTGTTTTGTCATGATTTATAGAATTTATGTTTGACTATTCATGTTTTGTTGTTTTGATCTCTTATTTAGATCTAAGAGGAGTCTGCAATTTTAAATTCAAATTACGAATTGGGAAATATTTAGACTTTTAATTACCTTTTTCAAAAAGTTCAAACCAAATGGCGGACTTTCTTATTTATAAACAGATTTGCCTCACACTCGAAACTTAACGGACTCAAACTTAAAAAATTAAATATGGCAGATGCAAAATGGCGGACTATTTTATTTATAAACGGATTTGTCTAAAACTTGAAACTTGGCGGTGTTTAAGGTGATTTACAGTGGGATTTACTAAAAGGGTTTAACCTATTTTAGAACGGTCCTAAGTTTAAGTGAAATGTTTGGTTTTAAGCATTTTAAACCAACTTTCCTTGAGTTTTGGACATAGTTTGATTTATAAGAAGAATTTTAATTAATTTGTATGGTGAATAATCATCTTAATACAATTTTTTGTTTAGCCGTGTTAATTCTCTCATGTAACACAAAGATTTAGATGTGTAATAATAAAATAAGGGTTAGATTAACTTGAAACTAAACTAATTTGAAAGGATATTTATGAAAAGTATTAAAAAACTTATGGCAGATTTACCCAACTCATTATTATGCCTAAACATAAGCTGGGTTTATATAGGAAAAAATAAAACTAATTTAAAAATAAAATTAAAAACAAAACAATTAAACCTATAGGAACATCTGTAAGCGTTTATACAGCTAAGAAAATAACATCTAAATTAAAAGATGGTCAACTTTTAACTTAATTTTATCTGAAAACTGATGTGCGCGTGTCAGGATACATTGATTTTTTTTTATGGATGAGCTCACTTCTCTGATTTTTTTTCAGTTTTTTTTTTTAATTTAAAAGGAGTTGTATAACCTTGGTCGCTTTTTTTTAATGATACTGGGCGGTGTATTTTCTTATAAAAAGGTAAGGAAAGGTTTTCACACTAATTTTGCTGATTAAGGTAGTTTGTGACTTGGCATTAGTTTTGGTTCTGGTAAGACACGGCTCTAAAATATTTTTGTAAACTTAAAAAAAAATACAAATTTCAAATTAAAAAAACCGGTAAAAATGACAAATACCGACAAATGATAGAAGACACATTTAATTTTTTTTCCTATATAAAGCCAGCTTTAAATTGGTTAATGAATAAGTTGGTATATTAAACAAGATAAATTAATCCTTCTAAAAAAGATTCCTTTCTAAAATTTTAAACGTCACAAATTGGCACACCATGTAGCATTTTGAAACCTGTCAGAAAGTATTAGTTTTAGGACATTTTCTCCTAAAATATGATATAGTTTAAGGAAAAAAGTAGTATTTTAGTGGTATTTTGCTATAACAATACAAAATAATCAATAAGTTTGTGTCTTTTCTGTATGGGTTAATGTTTTTTGAAAATTGGTTTTGAAATTTACTACCCCCCACAACTAAATATTTAGACGACGATACAATTTGAGATCTTAGTAAATCCCACTGTTTATTTTTCTGTCACATAAGTCGATTCCAACATTATTTGTAACGTTTTTCCAGTTTTGCATGTTTTTTATTTCATTATTTCTTTTCTTCTAAATTCAATAACAGGTTATGACGGCCCTTTGCAATATGCAATGAACATGGATCACAATCCAGATCAGATAATTTCAGTCATGTCAAGTGCTGACAGTATTGACGGTATGTATTTTTTGGCAGACATTGAAATATTCCAGTGTTTCGATCCTAGAAAATTTTGGAATAAAAATTTAGTTTTAGATTTAGTTTGAAGTATATAAGGAAGGACAAATCTCACCCAGGGGAGGCGGACAAGTTAAAAAAACTCTTGCGTAATTATTTTACATCCCCTAAATTATTGATGAGTTTACAATATGCCCAGCAAACACATCTGTTACTTTAACATAGTATTCACGTAAATCTAAAGTCAAAAAATGTACATAAAAAAAAGTTTTCATATTTACAATATTTACATAACATAACTTGTTTCTCTAATTACATTATATTATGTAATATATAAATATTATAAAGAGAATATGACTTTAATTTTATATAAATGTTATATTGCAATATTTATGTCTTGTCTTGTGCTTTGTTGGCACCCTATCATGGGGTTTGACCAGTTGATAGTACTTGGGGTAGTCCGACTCTTCTAGTCACCCAAATTCTGATGGTTTGCTTGTTTCTATCCTCTTCAGTCTGTCTTTTTTTGGATTTTTCCAGCCTTTATTCTTCCCTATTTTTCTTTTATGTTTACTGGGTTGGGATGAGGATTGAAGGGATTGAGAGTCCATACACACACACACATAGATTTTGCGCACATACAACAAACAGAATAAATAAACATGTACTATTATAGGTCTTTGGTGTCATTTTTTTTGGGGGGGAGGGGGGAAATATTGGGTAAGTGAATTTCTTGTTTTTTTCCCCATTTATTTTAATTAATTTTTAGTAAAAAAAAACCATAAATACAATTTTAAAATTTTTTAATATTTATATAACATTTATGTGATAAATTTATGTAGCAGTTACATAAAGAGTATGTTATTTACTTAACGTTTATTTACATAAAAAGTAGGGAGCTTGTGCATGGCATTATGCGTTAAATGTACGTTAATGTTTACCTTGTTGTGACTTCCAGCTTACCTAGAATTTATGTAACAAAGTAATCATGTGATGTAACTTTTACGTAATATTAAAGTCACTGTGTTGGCTGGGTGGATTGATAAATTATTTTATTTTACTTTAACATTTTACATAGATGTTGTTTATTATATTTAGTCATATTCTATGTTAGTTGCAACATAATTATCAAATTTAATGGGACTTGTGAGCATTTGTAATACGTGTTCCACCACCAATGGCTGCACCTCCTTGAAAGTTAGCAGTGCAAGGATTTTTTATGCCATTATTAAAGTTTGATTATAGGCTAATTAAGGGCCGTATTTCCAAATTTAGGGCTCTTGTCGTTTTTATGATGCGACTTGCTAGCTACCTAAAAAAGTGAGTAAAAAAGTTATCAGTGCAAATGATTTACAATAACAAAATCAAGTTTTTAGTTAATCTATCATACTTTAAATTAAAGGCTCTTCAAGATTTAATCTTTTTCTTTAAAAAAGCTTTCTGCTGCTAGCTTTAGGACGACACACATGCGAAAATGGCTTAAAACGTGGTCAAACCCCGAAAAACAATATTTTATAATTTTGGGTTTTACCCATCCCAATTTACAAGGGGAGCTACCTGCCTATCGCTAGCGACCCTTTTTGGTTCTATCATTGCCTTGCAACAAATATTAAAGAAGTTTAATTTTGACTGTTGGGAGGCGCTGAGTTAATTATATTGTGATAAATCAAATAGAGACATTAATGTTTGTGCTTACTTTTGAAGCTATAATAGTTTCTTGAAAGTAAATACCAAGGACCCTATACGTGGGGTTAAGTACTCCATAAAAATATTGTTAATTACTATATACTTGTGTTTATTTTTTTTTTGGCAATTATTTTCCCGTTTTGTTACAAATGTAAAATTTTCAATTAAAAAACCTATTTTTCGCATAGATCAAAAGCGCTAATATTACTATTTTATAAAAGCCTAAAAATAGGTTAATTAGACTTAAATTTTAAGAAATTCATTAAAATTTAAAATGAATATCTTGCAAAGTAGCAAAATATTATTAAAGGGCTTAAAAAACAAAAGCTTAGGCTTTTATAAAATAGTAATATTAGCGCGGGCCAATCAACTTTTCATCTATGCGAAAAATAGGTTTTTTAATTGAAAATTTAACATTTGTAACATAACGGGAAAATAATTGCCAAAAAAAAATAGACACAAGTATATATTAATTAACAATATTTTTATGGAGTACTTACCCCCAGGTATAGGGTCCTGCAACAGTCAAAATTAAACTTGTTTAATATTTGTTGTAAGGCAATAATAGAACCAAAAAGGGTGGCTAGCGATAGGCAGTTACCTACCCTTTTAAATTAGGGTGGGTAAAACCCTAAATTATAAAATATTGTTTTTCGGGTTTTCACCACGTTTTTAACCATTTTCACTTGTGTGTGACAGGGAAAAATATTTTAGATAATTTCTTTACTTGGAATAAATTATAGGCCAATTAAAGCTCCTATTTCCAAATTTGTAGCTCTTGCGGTTTTCGCGATATGGCCTTCTCACCACCTAAAAAACTTAGCAGTGGAAATTATGTACATCAGCCAAACCAAGTTTTTGGTATTTTATTCATTATATGCTCATTAAGAGTCCCATTCCCAAATTTGGGAATTATGTGGTTTTCGAAATTTCGTTCGCACTGCTAGCTACCTAAAAAGCTATTTTTCGAGGTATTTTTAGTATAACTTTCTTAAAAATTTCGCCTGCTGCGGAATAAGGGCATTTTTCGTACAAATTAAGGTATATAAACAACTGGAAATCTTAACACTTCCTCTCGCCCTCCCCCGCCCTAGATTGGTGGACAGATCTGGCTTTAATACTTAATATTTTATTAAAACTTCTCAAAAACAGGCGAGAAAACAGGGACGGGCGAGGTGGGATGGCTTTACCCATTTTACATTGGCTTCTCCAAAAAATATCCGAATTAAGTTAAAAAACAAAATTGCACGTTAATTTTGTAAAAATTTTCACCTGCGGCGCTATTTTATATACAGATTTTATTATTATTATTTAATAGAATCTAGCATTTTCATATTTACATCATAAAAATGGCGAAATTGAGTACGCTGTAACTGATTGCCATGCAATAAACAAGGATACAAGAAAATAACGTAGTTACAAATGCTCGTACCTAAGTACATGAAAAGATATTGTTTCCTTATGCATAAGCCTTCTTACACCCGGTTCACATCTCTGACCAGCCAACACCGTTCTCAACTAAAAAGTCAGTTAAGTCCTATCTCTTCAGTGCCTTGTAGCCCGCTGCCATTTTTATAACCAAATTGACAGGTAAAATATATAATTTCTGTCAGTTTGGTGTTCATATGGCCGCGATGGTAGGCCAAAGGATACTAAAACGATAAATAGTTAACTAGCTTTATAGTTGAGCCGGTGTTGGGCCAGCCTGACTCAACAAACGCGTAACGTAAAAAGATGTTGCCAACGTCTTTGGCCGCACGACGCGATGCGTTTCAAGAGGCAGTGGGTACCGGGCTTTAGTTATGACTGTCTTGGTTTTTTGGATTCAAATTATTTTTTACAAACCCAATTCTCTCCTGCATATATTTACGTCGACGCACAGTGGATCGAAGCCAAGCCATCTAAAAGTGGGAGATGGGTATTTTCGCAACATGCAAATTTTGTGTTTTTTTTTTGTAACGCATTTTTTTTCTTAACACATTGGATTTCTAGAAAAATAACAGTATAAGCCGTTCGATATAGTCGTCCGGCTTAAGTCCCAAATAGGAATCAATTGTTCATTTTGTGAAAGCATGAAATTTGGCACAGTTATTCTTTAGACAATTCTTTAAAATTTTGGTCGAGGAAATCGAAGATCGGATATTTCACAATGGACGTCTATTTTTTTTTTTAATTGTAGGTTCGCCTTCAAAACAAGATTATACTCGAATCCATATAACTCGATAGAGAGGAATTGAAAAAAAAATGGTTACATTGACGGATGACCTTTATCGTCCTTGAAAAGTGACATTTTATTTTTAAAAAAATGCATTTCGAGAATTTCTTTTTGATAATTTTTCATAATTTAGTAAGCCGCGACAGGTCTTTTGTTGTTTTCCAATTGACTTTTTGCTTACAGGGTGATTGGTTTAGTTATACCAGGTCAGAAAAGCTACATTATCACCCGTATCTTTTTTAGCTTTTGAGGAAAAAATTTCAAATTTGGTACGATTATTAAAATTGTCAAGGCAAACTGATATTCTAAAACATTTTTGGATAGGTGGCGTTGCGGACGACGTGGCTCCCAAATTTCCGATTTTAAATTTGATAAAAGTTCATATTTTTTTAATAGCTTAGATAAAACATGCATATTTAATAAAATAATCGATTATATATAGCTGAAGTAGATTTATATAAAAATTATTTTAGTTTGATATGGTCATTGGTCGCCTAATTTTTTTTTGAGTATATAAAAAAACGAGTTTTTCAAAGTTTTCTTTAATTCTTCCTAGCGACCAAAAATTTGGCTGGATATACACGCTGATGACTTCTGATAAATTGAAAGGCCCCAACAAATCCATTCAGAAATGAAATTCTAAATTCTATCGGGCCATTTTTACGCTATAGGCCAGTAAAGTTGACCTAACATGTGTTTAGTCGCCCCGAATAGTACTCTAACGTACCCTATTGTTCATTTTTTGCGGAAAGCACCAAATTTAGTACGCTTGATTTTTTAACAATTTTTGATGATCGTGGTAAAGAAAATTTATGATCAGATGTACAGAAACCAAGTTGGCGGCGAATTCTTCAAAATGGCGGTCTTAAATCGAAAGTTACTTATTAAAAAAAAAATTATACTTGAATCTATAGAACTTAATGAAGAGAAATTTGACAATAATAGTTAAATTGACGTGCCACCTTTGATGACCTTGAAAAATGTCATTTTACTTTAAAAACATACTTTTTTAGAGCCTTTTTTTAAATTTTTTATAAAACTGAAAACGGCGACAGGTCTTGTTTTATAATTTTAACATGACATCAACACATCTCTCCTAAGTGACTTTTTGCTTACAGGGTGATTGGTTTAGTAAGATTTTTTAAAAAAAGCCACATTATCATCTGTTTTTTTTTACTTTTTAAAGTACAATTTTCAAATTTGTTACGGTTACTAGATAGTTTTTGGTCGTACCAATTTACATCTCGATAACTTCGCCGACAACGATAACTTAACACTATTCGACAGTTCAAAATAGCCTATTTGGTACAGGTTTTACGTCGATGGTCCGGTTTTTGCTAAATTTATTGCTTTTATTTAAATGCTCAAACTAAAAAATACGCTTAGGTGTGTCATTGATACTCTTTGGGCAGCGCCACCCGGTCCGAAATGATGCGAAATTTAATAGAAGCTCGCCACGTACGTCAAAATTCTTTCGTTCGTGTCAAATAGCATTAGTCGTCGGGCATTTTGGGCACAACCAAAAATTATTATTATTATAATTGGTTAATGCCACCTTATCGATGTGTTAATGTCATGTTAAAATTATAAAACAAGACCTGTCGCCGTTTTGAGAATTATAAAACATTTAAAAAAAAGGCTCTACGAAAGTATTTTCTTTAATATAAAATGACATTTTTCAAGGTCATCGAAGGTTGCACGTCAATTTAACCGGTATTGTCAAATTTCTCTTCATTAAGTTCTATAGATTTAAGTATTTTTTTTTTTTTTTTTGATAAGTAACTTTCGATTTAAGACCGCCAATTTGAAGACCTCGCCTCCAACTTCGTTTCTGTACATCCCATCATAAATTTTCTTTAAGACGATCCTAAAAAATTGTTAAAAATCAAGCGTACCAAATTTGGCGCTTTCCACAAAAAATTAACAATAGGGTACATTAGAGTAGTATTCGGGGCGACTAAATACATGTTAGGTCAATTTTACTGGCCTATAGCGTAAAAACGACCCGATAGAATTTGGAATTTCATATCTGAATCGGTTTGTTGGAGCCTTCTAATTAATTCGAAGTCATCAACGTCTACATCCAGCCAAATTTTTGGTCGCTAGGAAGAATTGAAGAAAACATTGAAAAAGCCGTTTTTTTTACATACTCAAAAAAAAATTTAGGCGACCAATGACCATATCAAACTAAAATTATTTTTATAAAAATCTACATACTTCAGCTATTCTCAATCGATTATTTTATTAAATATGCATGACTTATCTAAGCTATTAAAAAAATATGAACTTTTATCAAATTAAAAATCGAAAATTTGGGTGTCATGTTGTCCGCAGCGCCACCTATCCAAATTTTTTTTAGAATATCAGTTGACCTTGCCAGTTGTAATAATCGTACCGAATTTGACATTTTTTCCTCAAAAACTAAAAAAGATACGGATATATATATATCAAAGTTATCTAGCATTCATATAATCTAGTTAGAATCACACTGTACCAACTGTGCGACGTTGTAAAAAAAGGGATGGATTTTTAATTAAATTGGATTAAAAGTTTTATTAGATTTATTTGTTTAATTTCTAAATTAAATGCTATCGCTGCTATCCTAGTTATCCCTTCTAATTTATGACTTGCAATGTATAAATCACCTTTATAAACAACAAAAATATTAATACTAATTTATAAGCGTGGCGTCAACTTGCATTGGACAGCTCCAATACTACCAAATTTTAATGTTTTGGCATTAAATTTATACGTATGTGTTAATCTAAAACTTTTTTCTTAGCATCTGTGAACCGTTGTATAATTAAAAATCACACCAAATCAATTTAGGCTGTCCGCCGTTTTGAATATCTATTATCTATCAAATTTAATGTTAGTCTTTGAAAGACTTAAGCCTTCGCTTTGTAGAAAATCCAAAATCCACTGTGCGATGCTGTAAAAAAAATAATGGATTTTTAGATAATGGTTAAGGTAACTTTTTTTCCCTAATGTTCGCACAATAAATTTCAAAATATTTGGCTAAATAATAATGTTTTAATAGTTTTATTTAGCAACTAAGTTCGAAAAAGTAGCCCATTATAATTTAAACAGCAAATAAATCACAATTAGATACCTTCAAATAAGATAATATTTTTTTCCTTCATATTTGTACGTTCCCTGACAATTCTCATAGTAAACTGACCATGATTTAAAAACAATACGTCCTACCTTTAGGTGAAAATCAGTTCGCGCAATGTGTTTCAACTGTCTGTTGAGTATTCGATTCTTCTCGCGGCTTCAAAAACTAGGCCCCATTAAAATTAAATACTTGCACAGGTACTAACATAACCAAAGTCTTTGTAAGGATCGGGTATCTTTAAGTAGTTCATCTAAGTGTCAGTTTAATATATTTAACATGATTTACGTTGTAGGCATGTTAGTTGAAGATCTGACCACCAATAATATCACCAGTGACCTTATGGACGTAGAAGACGACGAATCGTCCCCCGTGGCTTCTACGCCCAACGGAAATAGCAACGTTCCTATTAATATCGTTACTGATCAGTCGAATTTTTCGAACCCTCAGGTCCATGGGGTAAGTTATGTTTGTGTTGTTGACATGTAAGATGTTTATTACTGGTTTTTTGTTAGCTCAATAATTCGTAAGCACGTAAGCAAAGTTATCAAATCCTAGGCGTATTCAGAACGTCAGGTTTTTCCTTTTTCTTTAATTAAATGAATTTACCAATAAACTAAAACTAACTTGTGTTTCGGACTTCCATTGTCTATATTTTTATTTATACACGACGTTTCGATCAGTACAATCCCCGATCGTCTTCAGGTGCAAACTACAATCTATTCATAAGATTACGTACTTATGTGCTATGGCAAATCACTCAACCGTGAAGTTTAAGAAGTTGGCTCCGCCCAAGGAGGGGCTTCCAAATATTTGGAATTTCAAAACTTGGTTTACTGAAAACACCCTGATTCTGCCCAATAAAGGCAGCTTCAAGGAATTTTCGTTTCTTCCAGTGTGACCGCTTGTGCAAACCCTTTGCTTCTGTCCACTTCATTCGGTGTTGTTTTGACTATGCGTGTTCGGCGATTCCTGATTTCGTGGTTTCACCTCTTTGGATATTCGTCTGATGTTCTTTAAGCCTAACAGATAGTGGTCTTTTTGTTTCACCTATATCATTCACCACAACCACAAGGAACTTGGTTTACCGGAACCGGTTTTGTTTTACTAAGAAGACTTCGAATTGTATTGTTAGATTTAAAAGCTATTTTTCGCTACTCTTCGAATTTTCTCTGATACTTCTTCATTTGCCTGGTTTTAGTGTTGTAATCTCTGTCCTCTTTACTGAAATTTAGAAATAGTATCTGTTATAAGTTTAAGGCTGTAACCATTCTGCAGCAGATACTTCTTAATGTTTCTTATTTCGATTTCCAAGTCATGAGAATTGTTACAAATTTGAACGGCTCTATTATACAAAGTTTTATTATGCCTCGTTTGGTTGTAGCAGAATTATTTGAATCTTGATTTAAATATTGCTCTGTGTAAGTGGGTTTACGATGGACTGTTATTCCGATATCGCTTTCTACTCGTTTGACAAGTACATCAAGAAAAGGAATTTGACAATTTTGCTCCAACTCCATTGTGAATTGAATGGTGGTTCTTATGTTATTTAGGTGGTGAAGAAATTCTGAAACTTGTTGGTCATTCCCGGTCCAGACAATAAAAGTATCATCAACATATCTCAGCCAGAGCTTAGGTTTATATGTTGCGGTATCAAATATAGATAATGGAAGTCCGAAATCCAGGGTTAATTTCAAATACATCATTGTCTCAAACTTTCAAACAAACTAAAACTAGGTAAATCTTACTCGTTTTTATTAAGAAAAATTGTTTTTTCCTCGCGGAACAAATCTTCTATATTTAAACTTTTGATCGCATTTTTATCTCATTAAAAAATATTCCAGACATACCATATCTTAATATATTATGTAGAAGGTTTACCAAAATTATTTTAAAGTTAAAAGCAAGTAATTTTTCTATTAGGTTCTGAGATCTAATAAAATATTGGTGATTACTCACGAGACACCAAAAACGGGCAGAGAAAAATGAAGGATTTCAAAGTGCTTTTTCTCATAAATAAATAAAAAATTGGTGCTAGAAAGTACGGATATTCCACCATACAATCAATTATTTTATGTTGAAAGGAAATTAAAATATCTCGAAAACTGTAGCTTTGAAAGATTTGAACCTTATAACAAAATTTTTGGGTAATATTTACGAAAACCAAAATCTGAAAACGGCATAAAAATAGCTGCTTTACTTCTAAAGTTATGATTATGATATATATGATGAATAACTCGAAAACTAAAGTTCCCACGAATTTGGATAACAAAATTTGTAGTCCATATTCATGAAAACTTAATTCTGAATACTTGCTTTTGTTCCAAAGTTACAATTTTTTTAAATATTTTAACCCCCTTTTCCCTCTTTCAACCCCCCACTACCCTACTACAATAGAGGATTTTTGTACGAAATTTCGTTAAAATCGATTAAGGCGTTCTTGAGTTATCGTGTATACAGAAAGACAACAGACCGACAGAAAGACAACAGACCGACAGACAACTTTTTTTCGTTGATTAAGGTGTTTTGGAACGTTAGTAACTCATTTTTGATAAAATTAAGAAAAGTCAAAATTTCACGATTTTAATAGTCCCCCATACCATATTGGTATGGTGGACTCAAAATATTTTTGTCTCATGTGATACCCAATGATACATTTTTGTTTCTTAGATGTGTTAAAATGGAATGAAATTAATTTTCTTTACTTGCTATGATTTTAAGTTAAAACGCTTTGATTTGGTTTGCCTCATAAAGGTATAACTCCGCTGGTGGTTATCATTTTAAGTTTTTGAAAAAGTTATTACCTTCTAATGGGTCTATACGTTTAATGTTACCTCACACACTTCACTGGTGGTAATAGTTTCTTAGGTACAAAAAACGAAAAAATTCCAGAAATCTCAAAAGAGGCATTTTGGGTCGTAGTTTCTACAATTTTCAAAATTTTTATCTGAATTTTGGATTACAAGCGCATCAAAATATTTACCATTCGGTACATTGTAGTTCGTTTAAAAGAAATTCGTAAAAAAAATATTAATGAAAAATAAATAATAAAAAAGCTTAAAATAAAAATCATGAAGACAAATCCATAGTGGCTGGTATTAGGAAATGGGAAGAACGTTTCTTTGAGAGTATAATAATACCTACTTCCTTTCCTAAGGTTCGTTTTCTCAAATTCCAAAGTCCAAATACTTTTTGCTTACATTTTAAGAGAGTTTTATTACAAAAATTATTGATCTTTCTGACCCCATTAAAACTAACTTAGACATCGAACCCATTTTTTAGAAACAAGGGCAAGGTTATAAACTTTATTTTTTATTTATAGCTTACCTAATTCTTTCTGACCTTTATTTATTTTACCAGCAACCTCCCTTAATATTTTAATACCTTTTAATAAATTTACTTTATTGGCCAGAATAGTAAAATTTCAATTAACAAAGGGGTCTACTAAGTCTTAAAATCACTGTGAATATGTTATATAGATATAGATATCTATATATACATATATAATTATAATAAATCTCTAGATGTCTATTTGTTTGTCTCTTACTTAGATTTTGGTCCGTACATAGGCTTTATTGTATTTATACAGGATGATTCAAAATTCCCTAGAAAGAATTGAACGTTCATATATATAAAAAGTTACAGTTTTGAAGTTTTTTTTCGATGTTTTTTTATTGACTTGTAATTACTAAATATTTTGTTCTTCATTGAATGAGTTTTAGGCTCTTGTTTTATCATTTATTTTTGTTTAGGGTGAATTGGAGGGCGATATGACAGGAACCGATGTGGAGCAATTTGTTTTGGAGCCAGCTACCTTGAAAGCACTTTATAAGTGTAGAATTACCCGCGATCGAAAAGGTAAACAACTATTATGTCACACAGTTCACTTTTTGATTGATTTTAAGAAAAAAAATATACTCTTTTCGAAAGGTATATTTTTGTGTAGATGACGTCCCTAAATAGTTATTCTGATAAAAATTAAAATCTTCCATATACGTCCTACTCTCAGAAATTGTCAAAAGTATGTCATTTTTTCCCACGGACGTCGGACGGCTTATAGAGCATTCCATTCTAGACAAAAAAAGTCACGTAAGCATTTTTGTAGTACTAACCATTTTTGTCAACATTTTGAATTTAATACTGCGATGGGGAACCTGAAAGAGAACATATTTTCGATAAAATAACGTTGCAACTTTTTTTTGCATCATTTATAGTTTCTATACAAAAATCAAAATAAGTTGAAGAAAATGGTAAAATCATGTCGATTGTATTGAACTTTTTTGCACCAAGATTTTTCTATAAAACTAAACTCTAAAAAAACAATTATTTCCTAAATAGTTACTCTTATCACCTATCAAACGATAGTAAAAAAGTTTCGACTAGATTTGAAAAGGTAACCTCTGGCGGAATTAAATAAGAGGAGTTCTCTGAAAGAAATCTTTTTATATACAATAAAATAACAACAAATATTGACTATACAGACCGCTTCAAGCTACTGCGAACATAGGGCGGAAGAAGTCTAATTTGCCAGTGTACGTACATGCAGAGACACCGCACGCCTATCAGTGAAGCAACCAACACTCAGGCTTCCGATCGCCATTCGCTGCCGTTCGCCGCCTTTCGCCTTGTATTTAGTACGCCTCTAACCACGGTGCTGTGTGGAGCGTAGTCAATGAAACCGGAATTTGGTCAATAAATACGCAAATTTTTATAACGTAATTTTCTTATTTTTTGTCACTGATAAATAAGAGCGTTTTATTGTCAACTGCTCAGATTTATCAGTGACGACGTGTTACAATGAAAATAATAAGGAGAAACAAAATAAAAGCAAGTTCTCAAAATAAAATAATACATTCTAAAAACCAAAAAGATTCTCCCAGTCAAAAAAAAATTAAAGCAAATGTTCGAAAAGTCCTCCTTGCTCGGCTAGACAATATCCGAGCCTACTATAAAAACCCCTTCTAACGTTTCCAAGCATGTTAGGGGTGATAATTTGAAAAGCTTCTTCAAAAACAGATAGAAGTCATTAGGAGCAAGATCGGGAGATCGAGCTGGCCATAAAATAGTTCCCCGTGTACTTATAACCCGATTAGGAAATACATTATCAAGATATTCCCTAACAAGGCCAACATTGTGAGCGGAACAACCATCTTGTTGAAACCATGTTTCACCAAATCTTACACCTAACAACTGCCTAGCAGTTGGAATAATGTGCTGCTGCAGTAGATCCAAGTATCTAGGACCATTCAAATTGCAATTGCCGTTAATAAAAATGGCCCAATTACGTGTTCCCCTATAATACCCCCTCCCCCAAAAATTTAGTTTTTGGGGATACTGTGTTCTTACGTCAAAATACAAATGCAAATTTTCCCTCGACCAATATCGAACGTGTGTTGGGTTATGACGATTTGACCATTTGACCATCTGCACTTTTTCGGCAACTTCGTAGACATCCATTTTTGGTTTTAAAAATGTATTATTTCAATTAAGACCTTACCCATCTGTTTCTCGAGCAAGGCAGAAATAAAACAAAATAATAAAAACAAAATGAATTTCTAAAAGATACCACTGCAGCGTGCTTCGAATCCACCTCGGTCGTACGGCACGGAGAGTAAATTGGACTTGATTCCCCCTATGTTCGTACTAGCTTGAAGCGGTCTGTATAAGGTACTTCCCTTATTCCTGCTTCTATCTTGCCCCCTTAATCCCGATGAGTTCGAAGGATCTTATAGAACATTTAAAAAAAATATCAGAGCACAAAGCATCATGTACTAGTCAGTATTATGGTCATTCAAAAAATTATATTTCTTATGAAATTTGGTTATTTCTTATTTTTACTTAATAAACATAAGAAAGTCAAAACTTTTTTACTGTCGTTTGATAGGTAATAAGACTTAGGACATAATTGTATTTTTTTTTAGAAGTTTAGGTTTATACAAAAATTTTGGTGCAAAGACGTTCAATAGAATCGACATGATTTTAGCATTTTCTTCAACTAATTTTATTTTTATATAGAAACTATAAGTGATGTAAAAAACATTGTAACGTTTTTTTAGCGAAAATATGTTCTCTTTCTGATGTCACATCGCTATTTCAGAAAATATATATTTTTTTTTAATTAACAGCAGTAAAATTCAATATGTGACAATTTTTTCCATTTTTCAAACATTTAAATGACGTTTATAAAAAACGGTTAGTACTACAAAAATGCTTGTTTGACTTTTTTGGTCTAAAATGAAATGCTCTATTATCCCTAATTTTAATTTTTTTAAAATATTTTTTTTTTACATTTTGGGAAATACAAGATTTTAGTTTTTATCAGAATAACTATTTCGGGACGGCACCTACACAAAAATATAATTTTTCTTAAAATCAATAAAAAGTGAACTGTGGTCACAAAGATGGCCACTGAAGAGAAAACAAAGGATTTTTGCATTAATCCGTGTTGAGTTGTGATTGGAGCTTTCATTGTAAACCTGCCTCCCTTTTGATGTGTTTAATCTGTTTTCGCATGATGCAAAGAAAACTTATCCTTTTTGTAAAATAAAAAACTTGGTGCTATAAAGCACGGATAGTCCACCATACAATCAATTATTTTATGTTGAAAGGAAATTAAAATATCTCGAAAACTGTAGCTTTGAAAGATTTGAACCTTTTAACAAAATTTTTGGGTAACATTTACGAAAACCAAAATCTGAAAACCGCATATCAATAGCTGCTTTTCTTCTAAAGTTATGATTTTTTTTTAAATATATATTAACGTTTTTTCTAAAGCTTCCACGAATTTGGACTTTATAACAAAATTTGTAGTGCATATTCATGGAAACTTAAATCTGAAAACTGTATATCGTTGCTTTTGTTCCAAAGTTAGATTTTTTTATAAATATTCTATCCCCCTTTTCCCCCTTCAACCCTGCACCACCCGAACCAAAAGTTATCAGTTCATGGTCAGCCGACAGAGGATTTTTGTACCAAATTTCGGTAAAATCGATTAAGGCGTTCTTGAGTTATCGTGTATACAGACAGACAACTTTTTTTTCATCGATTAAGGTGTTTTGGAACCTTAGTAACTTATTTTTGATAAAATTAAGAAAAGTCAAAATTTCACGATTGTAATAGTCCCCAATATGGGACAATTTAAGGGAAATCTTAAGCTTGTAGGGTTATTAAGTATCGCCCAATTTTTTGTAACCACAGGGACTCACAATTAAGTCAAATCACCAGGCAGGACCCTAAATTGTAATGCGCTTTACAGCCATTCCAGCATAACGGACGGGACACTTTGCACGATTTTTTTGAAATATAAAATTAAATATTGACATTGGGCGCTGCAAATATGTTAATGCTCTTACCAAAAAATAAATACATTAATCAAACAATTCAAATTTAAACTTATTTTTTATCTACTTTAGTAAGTTGGTAAAAAGCCTTTTAATATGCGTGAGTTAAAAGTTTTTCATATAATAAAACAAAATAAAATACAAATAGTTCAGAGAAAGTTTTTTTGTAACCTTATGCTTTTGAAGAAATGTCAAGGTTTGAGTTTTCTGGTATGATTCATACAAACTTTGTTATTATAAATTTTAACTCCATTATGTAATATTAACCTTTGTTTGTTTGTTTTCAAATCTTTATTTCGTCGAGAGATATATTTATGTATAGTCTGACCATCGATCTAGGAGACTAATTATTATTCATGGCCGATAAGCATTTATTGCGACTCGGGTGTTCGATTGGAAGCAGGGACGCACTTAGTGTTGTGATAGATCAGTGAATTTTTACCACGGATCACCTTAAAGGTGAAGAAGATAATATGTTTTATTGACGGTTCGGTCTAACAATTTTTTTTTTGAATGAAAAAATTATTTTAATCTAATAGACAGATCCTACACCTACGACATATATTGGCTCATAGAATAAAAAAACACAAACATAAGTTAAATTTATAAAATTGAGTTTAACAGGTACATACATATATAGTTCAAAAAAGTACGGGATAGTAAAAAAATTAACAAATTTTAACTTAAGTCAGTTTCACTGTCACTGTCGTCATTAAAGTCTATGATAATTTTTTCTTTGGGTAGCAGATCTATATTTACATATGATTTTTCTATTTTGTGGACATGAGCTACGCAATTTTCCCAGCTTTTACTTAAAATATTCTGTTCCGCCGACCTAATTAAAGCTACCACAGAAGAATTTAAAGTTGGCGAAACATTATTTCTTTTAACCGCTGCTTTTAGGTCATGCCATATGTGTTCAATTGGATTAAACATGCAATGGTAAGGAGGAAGTCTCAACACTGTGTGGCCCATTTCTTCCGCCAAAGTATCACAATAGTATTGTTTTTATACTGAAAATGCTTTAATTATTTTAAGCAATTGTTTTTTGGTGTAGCTATCCTCAAAATACATATTATTTTCTAACATGTAGTCCTGAATGGTAAGTTTTGTGTCATTTGAACACGGAACTTTATTTAGCCTTCTACTGTGGTAGCTCGCATTATCCATCACAATTGCACTATTTGGAGGTATATTGGGTAACAGTTTATTATTGAACCAGTCTTCAAATAATTCCGCTGTGGTATCGTCATGGTTGTCAGTATGGCAATCCTTTATATTTTTGGCTGATAAGGCCAACGTATTTGGTATAAACCCATTTTTTCTTTCAGCATGAATTATTGTGATATGCTTTCCTTTATTTGATGGAGCTTTAGTTGTGCAGTGACCAGACGAATCTACCTAACCTTTATCTGGAACTTCATGGGTGTCAAACCAAGTTTCATCGAGATAAACAATATCCCTATATTACTTTCTCTATACTCGTGTATTGCAATTAAATATTCCATCCTCCATTTTTTTAAACGGGCCGATTCCATAATCACTTGCCGTTTATTTTTTTTAATTTTAAAACCGTTTTTAAAAATACATTTTCTCAGTGTCTCACGGCAACATTGTATTCCTGTATCATCTTTTTTTAATCTTTAAATTAATGCTTGTAAAGTAGGAATCATTTGTTCCCTATACATTTGATATATTTTTCTACGAATGATATCCACATCACCCATGTCCAATTTCTTAGTAGTATTAGAATCCTTCCTATTTCGTCTCCCAACTATCGGTTTATTTACTACACGCCACACTGTTTTTACCGATATTTCTGTTAAAGCTGCCGCTTCCTTCACTGCACCAAATTTTGATAACCCACGTTCAAGAAGGGTGGTATAAACGTCGAATATCACTTTTTTTTGCATCAAGTGACAAAATATCGGGTTTAAATTGTTTTTAATCACTTATTTCTCTTTTAACGCCATTATTCCTCCCACGGACGAAACATTTTTCATACAATTACAATTAACAACAAATAACTTCTTTTGTAACCAAGCACCAACTGCTAACTGATTTTCAAAATTACAAATCAGCTCGGTATCTTAAGCCTGTCCTAATTATTTTAAGAAAACTAATTTGTAACGTAATCAAACCCTAATGTTATAACGTTTCGTAATTAGTCATAAAGTTGATAAATTTTAATTCGGCCAAAAACGTGTACTTATTAAGAAATAATTACACATTTTTAATTCCGCACCTGTAATCCTCAGAAATGGTAGGATGTTTACAGCTTTTTTTTTATTTACTTTCACACCCCGCGCAATAGGTGATTATTAGGGTAAGGGATTAGCATTTATAATGAGTCTCTTAGATCTATGGTCGTACTATAATCAGTAAACAGGCTTGTTCAGTGCTATAATCCCCTTTGAATTTTGTCTCCTTATGAGAAATAATATCCAACGCTTGGTTATATTATTGGAACCAAATTTACCTTTCCAGTATATCTCTCGCTCTCTAACATCTAAAATAATAGGTGCAAGATTATACTAGCTCATTGTTTTCGTTTTGTCTAGTGTTCGTAAAGTTCAAAAAAAATATTACCTATTATTTTCCGCAGTTCGACTAAGCTCTGACATAAAGTGATCTTCCAACCAGCATTTTTTTGTCTGTAAGAGCCGAAAGAACATTCTTACAGCATAAACTGCAGGAATAAATGCTTGTATAATTTGCTTATATAAGGGTTCTGTAAGACTCTGCTAGGCCGGTTATGAGTGCAAAATGGGCACCACCATATAGGGGGTTCTTCTGGAAACAATTATACAGTATTTTACTTCTATTGATAGAACCTGAACCTCTAAAGTAAGAGAAGAAATGTTTTTTTAATGTGGTTTGAATAAATATTTAAATAACAACATGGGCTTTTAACTAGGACTGATTTTTCTTTCACAGTAGGTATTATTGGCGACACCAAAACTATCTTGACAATAAATCAATATTTTGATATTTTGAAACACATACACCACAATTTTGTTAACGAACCCCACTTTACTGCTAATGTCCCTATCATTTATTTAAGAAAATTTTCACGCGCCATTGAAATATCCTTGTTTGGAGCTTAAAATACTGTCTGAATAAAAATAAAAAGTGACCAAATATATACAGAAGAGGTTTTTAAGCAAATTATGCAATATTTGTGCATGGTTTATCGTTTTTATGTATTTTTATGGATTATACCTTCATGTTATTGAGGTTTTTGTGGCTTTTGGGATAGATTGTTAAATTCATAGAAAGACAGAACATTTCTAAGATGGACGTCTTGTTGTAAATCTTTATAACATATATATAGCAAGTATACAATAATCATACAGTAATTTTTAGTTGTAGGGATTCCCGTCCGCCTTGGTTTTCCATTATCCGCATCTTTTCCAATTTGAGTTGTCCATGTTTATATTTTCAGGCCCTTTCTTTAAGGCGGATATATAAAGTTAAACTTTCTGGTTACTGTTTGTTTTTTAAGGTTATGTGAGACTGCGAAATGACGTTTAATTTCAATTGGGGAGTTGTATGTATATATACAGGGTTCCTAAGGTTTTCCTTAGGGATAGGATTTCAATAAATCAAACAGAAATGGCACAGAAAGTTCTGCGCGCACAAAAGAATCAGGTATATTGAGCAATGGTGCCAGTTTGTTATTATCTCCGGACTGCTTTCATGAGAAAAAACTGTCGCCACTCTTTCATTGTGAGCATAAATCAAAGTTGCAATAATAACCGTTGACAAGATGTCTGCAAATTCCTCTAGATGGCGGCCACACCATGAGATTAAAAATTAGATGTTTTCAGGTCCAAACCACAGCTTTTTCTTGCTTAAAGGAGGTGGCAGGGTCCATTATTTACGATACTGAGCGATAAACTCGTGAGGTTGTTAACATTAGAAAGAAATATCTTCGCTTTTAATTAAATTTCTTTCCATTCTGTTCTACTAGTGACATCTATCTGGAAACGGCCAAACCATGCAGCTAGCACTAGCAGCCAAAGAAATCAATAAACGGCGCTGTTTTTCCTGCAGAGCTTTTTGCTTGCGATATTATTGATTTTAAATAAAGCTGGCCCTACACTACATTTGATATTTTCGAGGTGCGAAGCGAAAAATAAGGGGCTGCCAATATTTGTAACACCCAAAAAGGGGTGAAAAGATTTATTTTGCTCTGTTTCTTTACAAAAAAACATTTTTTTGACGAAAAACTTGAGCTCTGGCACTTTTTTATTTTTTTCTTCAACTTTCTCGAAATGTTCGTCATACCGTAGAAAAAAATTATTTCCCCCATGGTCATACTCTACTTTTATTCGAAAAAATTTAGAAACAGAGACGGTATCAGTTTTCCTAAAACGGGGGATCTTGGTTTCGAGTGAGAAGATAAAGGGCGCCCCAGGCAAAAATTTTTCAATTAAAGTAGCCGAACGCAAAAATGTTAGAAAAACAAAGCACGAAATAAAAATGGCGCCGCTTACAATTTTTTTTCAAAAATTACGTAATTTCAGGAACGCAAAGAAATAGGTCTAAAGAGTATAATTTTTAAGAAAAAAATATCAATTTTCTCGCCTTCCTCCACTGGGACTACAGGGGCCGTGCACAAATTACGTAATGGTCATAGGGGGGAGGGGGGTTTTCGACTGCGTTTGCATTTGTGGGAAACTAAGAAAATTTGGAATGAAAATAAGTGAAAAGTTTTTTTTTTTTGGGGGGGGGAGTAGTGGTCTTGAAATCGTTACGTAATATTAGGGGAGTGGCGTGCCAAACCGTTACAAAACATTACATAGGGAGGGAGTCAAAAATTGGTAAAATCACCGTTACGTAATTTGTGCACGGCCCCACATCTGACTGTTCCTCCTTTTTGATTTCGAATCAAAGTGCAAGACCCGGGTTGGACGTTCGAAGGCGTCAACCCGTCCTATTTGCTTGATAAAGTTTCTACGGAAATATCTCAGTCGATTTCTCCGGCCGTGTATGACCGCTTTAGGTTAGGCATTTGCATGTATCTCAGTCCCCAGCCTGTAAACAGTGCGTAAGGACAATGGTTACAAAATGAAAAGCCGAAAAATATTTTTTTTTTACGATATCTTTCATCAGTTTGGTATTAAAGTCGAGCAAAAACAATTTTTATTCCAGTCCTAAAGGTATGAAAATGGAAAACATTAGAAAACAACAACCTGGAATGGATTTACTACGTGTAAGATGTAGTGACAACATCGCCCCATGCCCATCCTTTTCTGCCTAATGTGCTTTTCCGTTTGTCTGCGTCTTATACACGGCTGCTTGGCCCCCTAAGGATTTGCTTAGGAACCCTGTATATATTTTGCTCTTGTAATGTATCTTCATAAAGCAAAATTACTAATTATAGAGCCTTTTTGATTATACTTTTTTGATATACAATACTTTAAGAGCCTAAAGTACTTTGCAGCCGTTCTGCTCTATAGTAAAACCGGACTTCCTTTAATTGTTGCTGTAAGAACATTCTTACAGACAGCAAAATTACAGGTGAAACCTTACAGAACCCTTTTGATTTAAAATTGTTGTTTTATTAGGTCTGAAACACTCTTATACAATACTTTAAGTGCCTAAAGTACTTTGCGGCAATTCTGCTCTATAGTCACACCGTATAAATGTTCTTACAGAAAGAAGCAGAGCTTTTATACGATATTCCTGTAAACTGTTGCTGTAAGAACATTCTTACAACAATATAATCATCGCTAAAGTGCTTTTAACACCTGGATGAGTTTTTTAAAAAATGGTAACACAGCAAACTGGTAATATGGTGACATTTATAAGGCAATACATGCCAGAAATGCCCTGTAGTACATAACAATTGTTAGTTGGGCTTGTCTTGATATCAAACAAACCAAACAATTTAACTAAAATATTTTGCCTTATATATAATTATTATTTGTCAGGTGTAGACCGAGGCTTATATCCAACCTACTACCTTCATCTTGAGCGAGAGTACGGCAAGAGGGCGTTCCTGTTGGCGGCGAGGAAGAGGAAAAAGAGCGCCACCAGCAACTATCTGATCAGCGCCGATCCTACGGATTTATCGCGGAAGGGGCCTTCTTTTATGGGTAAACTATAAAGCGTAATGTAGTAGTTAGGGACCCATCCGTTGGCCAGCGAGGTCTCGTGACATGTTGCACAATGATTTCTTTTTGTCGTGTAGGTGGGAGGGCGTCATCTTTGGACTACCTCATTTGAGGCCTTCAACTCTTAAAGAATTCAGGGCCAATATCCTGGATGCAGCCGCTACCACCACCCATGAAATGTTGGCAAGTACCCGACAAGATTTTTACGATGGGTTGGGATACTGCTGGCGGTCTCTTTTGCATAAAAGTAGACATCAAATTGTGCAACAGTTTTTAGGCTTGTCGGTGTTCGTTTTTGAAACACCAAATTTTTGGAGACTATGAAGGTTTTTAATGAATATTTAAAAAATTTCGAATCCATTTCTGCATATCGCAAATTTTTTGCACTTGCAACCATCAGGTGCAACAGTCGATACGTATCGATCGATAATTCCGTCCGCAATCCAAAGACGCGGGCGTGAAGGAGATCGTAGACGTAAATTTTCTCAATTAATTACACACCCCTCTGTTAATAAATTTAATAACAACTTTAAATTCGTTTTAAAGTTGAACAAGACGTGAACACGGTTACAAAAAGTGTTCTAAGTAGAAAGAGGAGAGGGTTTTAATTTTTTTCTTTGAAAAAAGTATAATTTAGTTTTAAATTTATTTCAACAAGATATTTCGTGACAACGCGAGATTACTAAGATAAATTGTCTCGTAGAGTCGGAACTTTAGCTTAACTGGTTATGGGAGGTCAGAGTCAGAGTTTTCGCAGCTTTATTGAAAGAGCAACGTCAATCGGTAGTAAAAGTTTGTGTTTGTGAATAAATGGGCATTTTAATTAATTTAGCGGATTCTAATTTTAAACTAAAATAAGAAAATACTCATAATCACTCTTTTAAGCAACATTTTTCGTTAAAGAACCCTGCACAAATTACATTGGGAATGGCTTTCGGCTAAATGTCATATTTTTTTTTATATGTTGTAGTACTCGATCAACAAAGCACAAAAATAGAGACGAGATAGGGAGCAGGATTAGTTTCTGAGATATGGAGCTTTAAAGTTGACATGTTTTAAGGCTATATTTTTGGACATGGTCCAAGATTTTTTCCCACAACTTTGTTGATTATGAAAATAAAACGATTCGTTTCTCTATTTGTCTTAAATGAAACACCCTTTCCATCCATGTAAAAATATTTCTATAAGGGTTCTTTGGTACCACCAGAAAAGTCACTGATTTTTACATTTTAAAAACGAAAAAAAAATGAGTGTTTTTAAAAAAATTACAATTTTTATTTTCTTTAAAACAAACGGCCAGATTTTAATAGTTTTTACATATGTTAAAAAAAATAATGCTAGTAAGCTAAACAAAACTTTTGGCTTGGGTGGTACCATTAATTGGGAAAATGGTATGCTTTTTAATATTTTTGAAATATTGGTGAAATACGAGAGGTGATTTAAAATAACTTATGGGTAGGTTATACAAACGTTTTTTGGACAAATTCAATTTAAAAGCTTGATACGAATATGTTGGTACCAATAGGTATCTATTGGTACCTGTATTTGACCAATGAACTTCTTCGTGTGTTATATGCTTGTAGGCTAACTTGGGGTTGCCGGTAACGAATATGATAACATTTTGCCGGTTGTTTACACTGTGTTCCCAATAGAATGCGTAAAATTATCTGGCAGCAAATTCTGGTGGTACCAAAGAAATCATATAAAACATTTTTATATGGGTGGAAGGGGTATTTCATTCCAGACAAATAGATATTCGAATCATTTTATTTCGGCGGTAATTGACAAAGTTGCACTATGTCCAAAAATATAGCCTAAAAACACGTCAACTTTAAAGCTCCATATCTCAGAAAGTAATCCTGCTCCCTATCTCGATTTTTTTATTTTTTTGCTTTGTTGATCGAGTACTACAACATATAAAAAAATTATGACATTTAGCCGAAAGTCATTTCCAATGTAATTTGTGCAGGGTTCTTTGACGGGATCTTACTTGGGAATCTTTTAGTTAATTGTGGGTGACATCCAGTGGCGGCTCGTGACTAGCAACTCAAGGGGGGCGCTGGCTTTAAATAATATGGCTTCTGTAAATCACTGACCTTCATATTAGACGAAATGTTCGACTTGAGTAGCAGTAGTTGCAGCGGGACGGAGATCAAGCCGCTCGTGCTTGTTACGAATAGAAAATGATCGGTATAACCACGGTGTAAGGAAAGGTGGGCTGTGATATAACTCGCCCGTTGGAATAATTTGGCTATGCTTGGTTCGAATTATTTTAATGAATTGCTAACATAAATTGTGTTTTTGGTGTTTTAAGTAAATTATTTTTTGATTATGTTTTTTTTGAAATAATTGCAACGAGCCGCCACTGGTGACATCTGCAACAGCGTATCGGTTTCTCAAGTTTATTATCTCTTTCGCTCTCATTTACTAGCTATTGCGCTTCTTTTTCATTACATGCTATTCGACACCATATACAAAGAGCTGTCGAACCCTGTATATAGGTACATAAAGATGGACTGTAATACAAGATATACATGTAATAGAGAGATTTTTTCTATATTTTTTTTTGTAGGAAAACTAAGAAGTAACCTGATAGGAACTCAGTTTTCGGCCTGGGATGCCGGAGCTGGCCCGAGAGTGGGGGCAGGGGACGCTAGATCTCCTAGACAGGTACGTCATTTGTAACTTTTAAGGTTTTTTTTTTAAATCAATATCTCAGGTGTTTAAATCGATCGATTACTAATGGACCCACCAACACTGTCTAAACTGTTAACAGCCCCAAAAATGCTGCAGGCAAAAACTAGGGTTAGGGTGTCAGTTCTTTTTCTTAAATTCAGACGGGTTAAGCTAGAGCAATGAAAGAACCCCGCACACCGGCCTGTAGGTCTGGACAAGGGCTTTAAAAAAATGCGTTTTAAAACTTAGTTTGGCTTCAGCGACGTATCAAAGGTGGGATAAAATAACATTTAATTTCCGAAGGAAACCTGCAGGTATTTATTTATTTTTTAAAGGTTAGAGTAAATGTTCATTTGCAGATTTTTTCGTAATTTTTTCTGATGAGATTAGGTCATTGGCGCACCGTAAAATTATTAAAATACTGTTTATTTTTTCATTAAAAGGGCCAATTTAACGATATTAGGTGTGTATGTATTTTGTGATATTTTATAGTTTTTCTTAGTATATTTTATAAAAAGATAAATCAGTGGTGTAACATCTAAATATTAAAATATTATTTTCTAGTATTTTAAACTACCACAAAGGTTTTCAATTTGATTGGAAATCGTCTCATAATTTTGATATTTGATAGCTATTACATGTCATAGTTGTCAATTGTGGCGTAGTGGCGTGATGTAAAATATATTGACATTTTTATTTTGTTACGTTTTTTTTTTAATGAATTTGACCCAAAAAATGATGTTGGCTGTTACGAAAACATTTCTTTTTGCCTTCTTTTTTTCTGAACGGATACATCCACCAACTATTTATTGACCCACAGCACGCATATCTTCACGCGTAAAGTATCTTTCCCGACCTTGATTGCTTGCCCGAACTCTGCTCCGCGGCTTTAGGGTCATCGGCAGTCGCGTGCGATACAATTTTCCGCACTAGTTAGAATAATAACAATTACTTGCTTTAGAAATTCGTGATACTTAGCCGCCTTAAGTTTCATAAAAAAAAAACTTAATTTATGGGTTACCCTACGCCACTGGGTTTCAATATTTATATTGAAGCGAAATATTAGATAAGTAAGATTCTATTATTAAAGCACATAGATTTAATTAATAAGTTCAATTATCAAATTATCAAAAGTATAGTTAGTATTTTAATATTTGGATGTTACACCACTGATTTATCATTTTATAAAATATATAAAACACATAAAATAACACAAAACACATACCCACATAATGTCGTTGAATTTGTGTTCTTAATAAAAAAATGAACTTTACTACTTTAATAGTTTTACGGTGCGCCACTGACGCAATCTGTCAGAAAACATTGCGAAAAAATCTACAAATGTACATTTACACTATCCTTCAAAAAAGAAATAAATACTTGCATGTTTTCTTCGGAAAATATAATTTCATAATGACATTTTATCCCACATCTGATACGCCGCTGTAGCCAAACCAAATCTCTCGCCAACTTTTAGGTCGCATTTTTAGGTCGCCCTTGTCTGGGTTACATGGTCGAGTGTGCGGGGTTCTTTGGCATATATGTTGTCCTTTCTGCAACGTATAGTCGTTTGTCATAAAAAATTACATATGTGGCCTAATTTTCATCATTTTTATATTCCAGAAAACACTCCATATGCATATGTGCACACTTTTTGATGAGTTTTAGATGTGCATATTGAGTGGTTTTCTGGAACATAGAAAAGTCCCACGGAAGCCAAATTTTCTACCTATACCTCCTAAGTATATTGACGAGGGGGTAACCACTTTTGGCAATCATGTCACAAATCTTAACTGTTCGCAGTCCTTGCAGTACCTGCGACTGCCTTACCCTCACCGAACCCCGCTAAACCCTGGTTTGCAGACCCTAAGAGACCCTGGGAGTCTTTGGAAATCCCTCGGCAGTCCCCGGCAATCACTGACCATTCAACAAAATTAGCAATCTTGTCACATTTTTTGAACTAGTGGTTACCTCATTACTTTTAGCATATTCCAAATTTTTCACATATCCGTATGCGTATCGAACTGCGCGTGTGCAGACCCGATACGGGATAGTCCTTACGTTACGTTGAACGTACCGTTACGACCACTGTCTTTTTATCTTTCAAAAAAATGACTATTTCCATCGCTTAAAACACGATAAAAGCGTCGAGTAGACAAGCTCGATCGATACGTTTTGTCCCAAACAGCTTAAAGGTACTTTTCTACATCAACGTAGACGTATCTCCGATAGGATTACGGATAAGTGAACAAATTTAAAACAAACTAAAAGTACCTATTATACATAAATTTATACAGAACAAAGAAAACTTTATTAGAAATTTAATCTTGATTCAGTTTCGGGTGAACGTGCAATTTGGAAAATTTCATTTTTTTAGTGCCAGTTAGGAAAAGTCAGGGCAGTCGTAAAAATTCAGGGGTTTTAGTTAAAAAAATTTAAGTACGAAAATGCACCACTTTGGAAGTTAGTTATAGTCTTTTAATCAAACACATACACAAGAGTCAGAATTGTTTTTTAAAGTTTGGTCAGGAAATTTGTTTTTAAGTCGGCTATGTTTATTTGATAGGAGCTAGCTGCTGTAGTATACGACACAAACGTTCTAGGCTTCAAGGGCCCCAGGAAAATGACGGTATTAGTTCCAGGCATGGCGGATGGGCAGAGGGTCCCAGTTTGTCCTAGGTAGGTATAGCTAGAGACTCTTTATACATTTGACAGTTGTTGTTGTTGATGTGGGCAACTCATATTGCCCTCTGTTTCTAGTTTTTTTTTACTTTTTCATGTAAAATCGATTTTATGAAATGGACCGATGCTTTGTTTTCTCTTTTTATAATTTTCACAGACTTTTTAAAAGATTGATTTTTTTTTGGTTCGTAATACATGTTAAGCTTTGACAAAAAAAAAATAGTTAGGTAGATACACGGTACTGAAAATGTTGATATTAGGCAAAATATAAAGAATCTTAGAAGAAGTTAAGAAACCTCCAAATCAGTTACTTCAACCGAAAAGAAACTAAAAAAAAAAGATCAAAAGATCTTGGGTGGAAATAACGAAAATTTAAACTTGCATGAGCATCCCACGAGAAACACACAAAAGATCAAAGCGAAAAGAAAAATGATTAAACGATGTTTCGCCCTGGGTAACCAGCGTGGGCTCATCAGTAGTTTCACTGGTCACCCTCTACTATACATCATTAAACACCATCATACACTTTGATTTACAACCTTGAACCGCTCACAAATAGGCATCGTTCCGCACTGGCACTGTAAAGTTACCTGATACAAATTCGTCCTGGCGTGTTAATATTTCCAGTAGGATTATGCTCCTAAGGCAATTAAAACAAAGAAGAAGTTAAGAAACCTCCAAATCAGTTACTTCAACTGAAAAGAAACTAAAAAAAAAAGGCAATTAGCCTTCGTTTAATCAAATTTTTGGAAAATTTTAAGATGGAGAAATAATGGAGTCATACTTTAAAAAAATAATAAGATATTTAATACAGGGCTAATTTACCTAATATGGGTATAACAAAAAAATGAAAAGTAAGAATAATAGAAAATTTACAATAAAAAATATTTAGGTTGCTAATTTTTTTTGTAAAATATTTGAGGAATTTGGCGTTGTTTTCAATTTCTGTGTTTGACAAACCACAGGTTGCAAAAAGACATTGAATATTTTCCTCTTTACTTAGTGAAAATGGTTTTGTAATAATTTGTTCATTACTGAGGGGGATAATCGAGTGCAATTTTTGAGTCCCAGGTATCGATTGTGCTTCCAGGTATCTTTTTTCCAAAAACTTTTCATGTTGCTGGTAGTCATTTAATGAACAATATTTAAATGTTATACCAGGAATGTTTTCTGTTGCAAATTTAAAAAGATCTTCGGGGGTCATAATCTGTTCATTATATGGTCTCTGCAGACTTGCTTTAGCAGCCAACCTTTTTACGGTGCCTCCCAGTCCATCGCATGCACTCTTCCCGTGGGAGGTGGCAAAAAAATTCCATTTTGCTTTAATTTTAAATTCCTCGAGATGGTACGCAATATTAACAAATTTTTTTTTATTTTTATACTGTGCGGCACAGCCGTCTAAAAAATAGATAATTTTGTCTAAATTATTAATTTGCCTCTTTAGTTCAGGCATAAGGTGGCTTAAAAAAAGATGAAATGCCACAGTGTCATGTACCAAACAGTCTGAAATAAATATATAATTTAAATGACCCAGTATTCCCTCATGAGTTTTGTAATATATTACAAAAGGATGTAGGGTTGCCTGACTATTTGTCCAGTGATGGGACTGCACTTCATCCTGCAAAATAAATGAATAATTTTCAGCGAAGTCGCATGTGATTAGTGCTTCCCCCTTTTTTAAATTGTCTTTTACCTCATTGTAGTATTCTTTTTGCATGTGAGTGTAAAAAGAATGAGATTTTAATTTAATCAAGTCGTTTGAAAATTCTTCAATGAAGTCCTCTGCTGGTTTAATTAATGTCTCCATATTGCATCTATCTACAGATATCCACTTCTTAAAAGTCACATTGTCAATCATTGCTTCTTCGAACTTTTCATTCAAAAAGTTTTTTAAATTCTCAGTTCCTGGGCATATCTCACATTTGTCCAAAAAGCAGTGATCTTGGGTGGAGGGGACGACAATTGAAGAAATACTCAAAATTTTGCAGGAATAAACAAGTTTGGAAAAACCTTTTATGTATCTTATTTACAAGACTGGGAGCAATTGACAAGTTTTTAGATATAAAGAGTAAATATATAGGTATTTATCAAAACATGTATGGTTTTTTTCCTGCAAGGTTTTTTATATTATTTTTTTAAAAAATAGAACCAATAACTTTTCCATCCTGAAATTTTCCAAAAATATTAAAAAAATACTGAAAAAAAATAGTATTTTTTTTAAAAAAAATTCAAAATGGTATATTCAAGATTCTTAAAAAAAAATATTAAAAAAATAAAAACAAAAAATTACATGATGATACACATCGTTAAAAAGGTCTTTAAAAAACCTTCAAAATAAGCTATAACTCGCTTCTTTGGACTATAGGACCAATAGTTTTTGAGATATTGCTATTTTTGTAAGTGCCTGTCAAGGGCATATTGGTCAATTTCTTTATTTTCAAAAATCAATAAAACAAAAATCGCTTATCCAAAAAATTTAATTTTTTGGATTTTTAAGTTTTCGGATCAGAAGAATAAGTGTACCAAAAATCATCAAAATCGGAGATGGTCAAAACGAAAAGTGCCTTTTTTTTGGTTGATTTGATATGGTTTGACCCCAAAACTCTATGTTTTAAAGATTATATTTTTTTCTTAAAACACCTCTCTAGACCAACTGTGGGTGGGTTTGTTCCTGTATTATAGGCTTTGCTTATTCCTAAATTTGCGGAGATCCGAAACGAAAATGAGAAACGAAAATTGAAATTTTTAATTCATAAATTTTTATACAAGAATAATTAAAAACTCTCAAAACAAATTTTACTGACGTTTCGCTCGCCGAAGTTTGGACGAGAACCCTACCTTCTTAAATAAAATGCCAATTTTGCCAAATTTTAAATTCGACCCTCTCATTCTTTGTAACATTTTTTAAACTCCCTTTTTAAATTAGGTAACAAATATTTTAAAGTTATTTTATTCTTTTCTTATCTATTTGTATTCCTAAATAATTCATGTTTTTTACTTCCCTAATTTCCAAAGGTGTATCTTCAATTTTTAAAGTAGTAAAATCTAACTTTAACATTAACTTTTATATGTTTATTATTTTTTTGATTTTCTTAATCATTTATTTTTTTATTTTATTTTATCGTCGTTTTTTGTAAAAGTTATACAATAAAAATAAATAAGTAAATAATAATAAAAAAATAAAAATAAACAAAATAAAAATAGGCAATAAAAATACAGAAAATACATATCATGTGCAATAGACCATTTTAAAGGAAATTTTACGCCGATTCCAAAAATTGAGTAAAAAACCCATTTCGTAAGAAAAATACCAACTTAGTGTTATATCTTAAAAACTAAACGTTACATATAAAATTCAGTTTGACAAATAAATTCTAATTTAAATTATTTATAAAAAAGTACAAAAATAAAAATTTATTAATACAAAAATTAGAGACCAAATTCGAGCCCATAACATGTGTATTAGTTTTTCGTTATATCTCTTAGAAATACTCAAAACTCCACCAATCCCCTCGAATTTGGACCACCCTGTACATTCGAGGTTTATGTTGTAGATTGTCAGGGGTTTTAAAAATGTTTAATTTTACTTGTTGGGATACAAATATGTCTAAATTACTATGCATTAAGAATAAATCGCTCCTCCGCGTCCTAGTTTCCCTAAACATTTCAACAAAAAAATCGGTCCAGTGGTTTTGGCGTCACCCATAGAAATAAAAGTTTTATTTCTGTGGCACCACCGTATCTCGACAAAACTGCTTACATATTTAAGTCGAAATAGACCTGAATAGCCAATTCGATGATTATATTAACTTCTACTAAAAATTAATAGCCTATGGTTTGTTATTGCCACCATTTATATTTTTTTAGGGATTCCTCTGAATCGATGATAGAGCTGTGGAAATCGGGTCGAGCCGACCACTTGGTAGAGTTGCATAATAAGACACCTGTTTGGAATGACGATACTCAGTCTTACGTACTTAATTTTCAGGGGAGAGTTACACTGGTAAGTCACATTAATGGGACGTATTTAACACCAAAGACTAAGTGGAACTCGTTATCTCGAGGCAAATGTTTTATTAAGTGCTATAAAGGGACACCTTAATCTTGGTCTTTTTTTATTATTATTCGCACTTAACGAACTATGCACTCGGTTGATTTTAATTTGTATTAAAAAATATAAATTATGCCTGTTTTAAATTTACCAAAAGGAGTAACCTTACTTTATACGAAAAAAATCTCCAGAAAGAAATTGCAGTTATTTTTATATATATTTATAATATTTTCCATTACAATGTTACAACAACAACAAAGCACTTAAGCCATGCATTCATAAAATTCAATTTTAGGAGCCAACGCAAACCATTTACAAACCAAATGGACAACTTATTCAATTCAGTCTGCTAGTAACGCAAAAAAAAATAATATCATAAATCCAAATAAGGCTAACCATACACATGAAATAAGAAATAACAACAAAATTCCGCACTTTTTTGATTGACTATAACTTTTGAACTAATTAATGGAAAGATAAAACGTGAGAGTTTTTCGATTCGTTTAAAAATTTAAAACTTCTAAAAAATTCAAGATGGCGGACAGTTTTAAAAAATGTGTAATTTTCTCCCCCCCCCTGAAAAAAATGTATGGGCGACACTGAACAAATTCTAAAGCTTTCACTACAAGCGCTCATTGTTTATGTGTATATTGAAGTATCTTTTAATTAAATCAGTTGAGAAATAAAAAAGTTATAAGTTTTTTGCCTACGAAAAAATCACAAAATTACATACATTTTCCATTTTGCTATATCTTTTGACCTAATTGTTTAATTAAGAAAAATACTAATTTATATTTTGTCCGGTGTCTTACTTAAAAAAAAAATTGAATGTCAAATTTTTGAACAAACGGACGCAACTCTCATGTTTTGTCTCTTTAAACAATATTTTTTTTTAAGTAATCAGGGCAAAAGTTTTGTGATTTTTTTTTCAATATTTAGCCCAAACACTCATAATCTAAAAGCTTATAACTTTTTTATTTCCCAACCGATTAAATTAAACGATAAAAAAAATATCTTTAAAAATCGAGACGTGACAACAAACCACCAGTTCACACCTGCCACAAAAAGGAGACCCCTCAAAAATCGAAAATTACCGTCCAATAAGTCTCCTTTCATCCTTTTCCAAAGTTTTTGAAAAAGCCATGTTAAATCAACTTGAAAATTTCTTTATTTCAAAAAATTTGCTAAGCCACTCTCAACATGGGTTTCTTAAAGGAAAATCTGTTGAAACAGCGATATATGACTTTATTCTGAAAATTTTTCAAAACATTGAAGAAAAAAATAAAACCTAAGGTGCCTTTCTAGACCTGTCAAAAGCATTCGACAGCATAGACCATGAGCTATTGATAAATAAACTAAAGCATTATGGTATTTAAGGCCCAGCTCTACGTTGGATACAGTCATATCTGGCTGAAAGATCCCAAAAGGTCTGTCTGGAGATGGAGGGGTGTAAGTCATTCTCAGAGGCAATTAATATTAAACTCGGCATAGCCCAAGACAGTGTCCTGGGACCATTTATCTTTTTAATTTACATAAATGACTTATCCTCAACTGTTTCATCAGATACATCAAGTCTTGTCAATTTCGCAGATGATTCCAACATCTTGGTGTGGGCTAAAAGTTTGGAGGTACTTTTTACAAGAGCACGTGAAAATCTGGAGCTGGCTGAGGGCTGGTTTAGTGGCAATAAGTTGTTGCTTAACTGTGAAAAATCGAGTTTTCATGTGTTTCAGAACCACCCAAGCTAGTGAAGAATATCCAGAGACTGTGGAACTTTTATCTCAGAATGTTAAACTTTCAAGGTCTGTCCGCTTTCTAGGCCTCCACATTGATCAGCATTTAAACTGGGATGTGCAATTACAAAATGTTAGCAAAAAACTTAACTCTGCATGTTTCTCTCTAAGAGTACTTAAAGATTACCTTCAAGAAAAAACTTTACTCTCTGTTTATTATGCTAATTTTTACTCCATCTTGCATTATGGAGTCATTTTTTGGGGGGGAGCTGTGGGGGGCACCGAAATTTTGATTATCCAGAAGAGGGTCGTGAGAATATTACAGAAAATGAAGTCACGAGACTCCTGTAGAGGAAATTTTAAATCCTTAAATATTCTCACCTTTCCAGGCGTCTATATTTTCGAGTGTATTATGTTTCTTTTTAAAAATTTCAAATTGTTTAGTCACCTTATACCATGCCATGGCTATAATACAAGAACCATAAATCTCAATGTTCCCATTCACAGACTTTCACTGACAGAAAGAAGTCCCCTCTATGGCTGTGTGAACTTCTATAACAAACTTCCATTTTCTATTCGACAAGAGAGGTGTCCAAAAGTTTTCAAGAAAAAAGTATTTCAATGTCTTGTCAATATTGAGCCCTACACAATTTTTGAATTTATGGAGTGTTTGCTTCCAAATGCAGAATAAAAATAATAAGTTATTTTATTTTTGTCTTATTTTATTTTATTTTGTTTTGTTTTATTTTATTTTATTTTACTTTATTTAATTTTATTTTATATTTTATTTTATTTTTATTTATTTTGTTTTATTTTATTATTTTATTTTATTAATAGTCTAACCTACTATTCTGTTAATTATTACTGTCTTTTTACAAAAATTTTATTGCCTGTGATCTTTTAAACTATTTAAATTTGTTTTTTACTTACATTTATATTCTTAAGCTTATAAAATTTAATTTGATTTTAGTTTTAAATTAATTATTTCTTTATGACGTTATTTGCTCAATTATACCTAAAAAATTTATGCAAATAAAGAACTACTCTACTCTACTCTACACCATTATTTTTACCTTTCTAATAATAGAAAAATTATTCATAAAGCAGTATTAGTTCCTATTTTTTCATAAACAATTTACGAAACGTAAAAATTCGGAAATTTTGGTCCTCCCTATCCCCCTTGTAACGCACCTGTAATGGTAATTCGACCCCTCTGTAAGTAACGTAACGCTGGCTACCACCTCCCCCCCCCCTTTAGGGCAATTATTACGGGACAAATTTTAAGTAATTAATTTTTTTATCTAATTTTTCTCTCTTTTAAAGATATTCCAGAACGACCACATCTTAATGCATTATGGAGAGAGCGTGTCAGAATAATTTAAAAGTAACGGCCAATTAATTTTTTATTTAGGATCCAAGATGTAAAAAAAAATTGGTGATATCTGACAGGACTTGAAAAACGGTCAGATAAAAATTATGGAAAAAGTAGTTTTAAGTTAGTTGTTTACAATTGCCCTTTAGTTAAATATGTCAAGTAAAAACAGAAAAAAAATTTATTATAAAAAAAACACTGCTTATTTTTATCATGAAATGACAGGTACAAAGGTCGCTGGTCGGATTGGGCGTTACGTAACAAGACATCCCCTTCACTTATTTGACCCCTCCCTTCAAAGCGTTACGTAAATCATGTATTTTGTTTATTTTGACAAAAAAAACAGAACTAATAAAACTTCTGGTCATTTTCTTTTATAGATAGGTTCATGCTACCGCAATATGCTATTCAGCTTTAACATATAACCGAAAACTGTTTTTTGTTGACCAATGTAATAATTTATACAAGCAAACTTATGATCTTCCTTCAAAAAAATTGCAAGCTTTAGTATATGATGAATTTGTAGTGTTATTTTATGTTAACTAATTTGTTTACAGGCTTCTGTCAAAAATTTTCAAATAATTCACGATAGCGATCCAGAGTATGTAGTGATGCAATTTGGAAGAGTGGCAGACGACGTATTTACTATGGATTACAGGTGAGATAATATAAATTACTAAAACATGTAGGTATTTCATATTTATTTTGGCCCTTTTATTACTGCCGTCTTTTTAAAAGTATGACTTAATCAGGGCATTTTTACAATAGTCTTTTTTATAGTGGACTGAAATATTTGATATTTCGGAGTGTTTTTTTTTTCTTAAAGAATAATGTTTGATAAATTAGCAATAAAAGATAAAGAAAGCTCGAAATAAAGTTTTTGGTTGTGTTATAAAATATAGCGTCCTTTTAGGAGGATGTAGTAGTCAAAAAATTGATTTTAAAGTTTTCGTTCTTATTTTAAAGATCGTTAAAACTGCTATCCGTAAATTAATGCAGCTTAATTTGAATATCGTTCTCTGAAATCAAAAAATACTCCCACCTCCACCCCCGTCTGTGTAACACTTTGATATTACCCTCCCATTTCTCGCGTTACATAATTTATGGATGGTCCCATAAGCTCCTTGGGGCTGATTCTTAATTGGTGATCGTGTAAAAAACATTGAGAATGGGGGATAGGAAATAAATAAATAGGGTAAAAAAATCTTATAATGTAGGGGTGTAACTTCTTTGTTTTTAAGATATTTCGTTTTTAAAGTTCGAGGAGTGGGGGAAAAAGGTCATTCCAAAAATTGAAAAAACTGATACCCCCAAATGATATTATTAATCCCATGGGTAATTTTTTTTTATGAATGTGATTTTTTGAACTTTTAATTTTAACAAAAACAATTTTGTGTAAATTGTTTCTATGCTCAATCATTTCCAAACCAAAAAAGTCTCGAGCTTTGAAACACTATCTTTCTTGAACAAAGATTATACATTAAAATGTCGGACCCTATATACAGGATGTTTAACAACTTATACACTTATAAACGATATATTCAAGAAAAAAATTTAAACTTTGAAGTATAAAAAAAATAACTAACTAACTATGTCAGAAAAAATATATAAATAAAGACAGTACGCCGTTTGCTATTGAAAAAATGTTTCAGCTAGGCAAAACGATTCGTTAAAGTATGATATAGTTGGACCATAGATCTAAGAGACTCATTATAAATGCTAATCCCTTACCCTACTAATCACCTATTGTTCGGGGTGTGAAAGTAAATAAAAAAAAGCTGTAAACATGCTACCATTTCTGAGGATTACAGGTGCGGAAGTACACGTTTTTGACCGAATTAAAATTTATCAACTTTATGACTAATTACGAAACGTTATAACATTAGGGTTTGATTACGTTACAATGTAATTTTCTTAAAATAATTAGGACAGGCTTAAGATACCAAGCTGATTTGTAGTTTTGAAAATCAGTTAGCAGTTGGTGTTTGGTTACAAAAGAAGTTATTTGTTGTTATTTGTGATTGTATGAATTTTTCGTCCGTGGGAGGAACAACCGAGTACGTCACGTGGAGATACGGGGAATAATGACGTTACAAGAGAAATAAGTGATAAAAAACAATTTAAACGCGATATTTTGTCACTTGATACAAAAAAAGTGATATTTGACGTTTATACCACAAAAAAGTGATATTTGACGTTTATACCACCCTTCTAGAACGTGGGTTATCAAAATTTGGTGCAGTGAAGGAAGCGGCAGCTTTAACACGAATATGGGTAAAAACAGTGTGGCGTGTAGTAAATAAACCGATAGTTGGGAGAAGAAAAAGGAAGGATTCTAATACTTCTAAGAAATTGGACATGTGTGATATGGATATCATTCGTAGAAAAATATATCAACTGTGTAGGGAACAAATGATTCCTACTTTACATACATTAATTCAAAGATTGAAAAAAGATGATACAGGAATACAGTGTTGCCGTGAGACAGTGAGAAATTGTATTTTAAGAAACGGTTTTAAAATAAAAAAAATTAATAAACGGCAAGTGATTATGGAATCGGCCCGTTTAGAAGAATGGAGAATGGAATATTTAATTGCAATACACGAGTATAGAGAAAGTAATAGAGATATTGTTTATCTTGATGAAACTTGGTTTGACACCCATGAAGTTCCAGATAAAGGTTGAGTAGATTCGTCTGGTCACTGCATAACGAAAGCTCCATCAAATAAAGGAAAGCGTATCACAATAATTCATGCTGGAACAAAAAATGGGTTTATATTAAATGCGTTGACCTTATCAGCCAAAAATATAAAGGATTGCCATACTGACTACCACAGCGGAATTATTTGAATACTGGTTCAAGAATAAACTGTTACCCAATGTACCTCCAAATAGTGTAATTGTATAGAAGGCTAAATAAAGTTCCGTGTTCAAACGACACCAAACTGACCATTCAGGACTTCATGTTAGAAAATAATATGTATTTTAAGGGTAGCTACACCAAAAAACAATTACTTTCAATAATTAAAGCATTTTCAGTACAAAAACAATATTATTGTGATACTTTGGCGGAAGAAATGGGCCATACTGTGTTGAGACTTCCTCCTTACCATTGCATGTTTAATCCATTTGAACACATATGGAATGAGCTAAAAGCAGCGGTTAAAAAATAATATTTCGCCAACTTTAAATTCTTCTGTGGTAGCTTTAATTAGGTCGGCGGAACAGAATATTTTAAGTAAAAGCTAGGAAAATTGCAAAAAATAGGAAAATCATATGTAAATATAGATCTCCTACCCAGAGAAAAAATTATCATATTAGCATAGACTTTAATGAAGACAGTGACACTGAAAATTTGTAATTTTTTTTACTATCCCGTATTTTTTTGTACTATATATTTATGTACCTGTTAAACTCAATTTTATAAATTTAACTTATGTTTGTGTTTTTATTCTATGAGCAAATATATTTTGTAGGTGTAGGATGTGTCTATTTGATTAAAATAATTTTTTCATAAAAAAAAATTGTTAGACCGAACCGTCAACAAAACATATTATCTTCTTCACCTTTAAGGTGATCCGTGGTAGAAATTCACTGATCTATTACAACACTAAGTGCGTCCCTGCTTCCATTCGAACACCCGCTGAGTCGCAATAAATGCTTATCGGCCATGAATAATAACGAGTCTCCTAGATCGATGGTCAGACTATACATATAAAGTGACAAAAACCCCTGATCACTGAATATTCTTATAACTAAATAAAAAGGTCAAATAACGACATGCCTCTAAGAATGTAAGGGGACACAGAAATAAATTCGGTAAGCTTCTGCGGCGGATTGTTGTGCTTCGTTATAAATTAAAACAATATCCACTAATTTGCTGTTTAATTTCTTAAAAAATGAATAGTTGTGTGTCATTTTTTTACAACAAAACAAAATCACTAAAAAAACTAATACTATACTACAGCTAATATTGCATAGTTTGTTTACTATCTGTGGTACGATACGGAGATAAGAGCGGGGCAGGCAACGCACTTGCTTGCTTGATGCTTGTTTCTTATTAGGTGCTTTGTTGATATGCTTCAATGTGAAGTCAAAGGCGAAGAAAATGTTTTAGCATATTTTTGTTTTTTTTTGGGAAGACTTTTGAACAAATTTAAGCAAAAAACACCCTGTAAACTTAACTATCTTAAAACGTAAATTAAAATGTTACCGACCGACTTCATTGTATGGCCTTCACACATTTAAACGCTTAAACGTACCTAGTGGACCTAGGTTTATCAAATCCTCATTTTATTCTAGGTACCCTCTATGTGCCCTACAAGCGTTTGCCATAGCGTTAAGCAGTTGTGACACTAAGTTGGCGTGTGAATAAGGATTTTGGACGTTCGATTCGCGTATTTTTGAGGTTGCTTGTTTCTTATTAGGTGCTTTGTTGATATGCTTCAATGTGAAGTCAAAGGCGAAGAAAATGTTTTAGCATATTTTTGTTTTTTTTTGGGAAGACTTTTGAACAAATTTAAGCAAAAAACACCCTGTAAACTTAACTATCTTAAAACGTAAATTAAAATGTTACCGACCGACTTCATTGTATGGCCTTCACACATTTAAACGCTTAAACGTACCTAGTGGACCTAGGTTTATCAAATCCTCATTTTATTCTAGGTACCCTCTATGTGCCCTACAAGCGTTTGCCATAGCGTTAAGCAGTTGTGACACTAAGTTGGCGTGTGAATAAGGATTTTGGACGTTCGATTCGCGTATTTTTGAGGTTGCTTGTTTCTTATTAGGTGCTTTGTTGATATGCTTTAATGTGAAGTCAAAGGCGAAGAAAATGTTTTAGCATATTTTTGTTTTTTTTTGGGAAGACTTTTGAACAAATTTAAGCAAAAAACACCCTGTAAACTTAACTATCTTAAAACGTAAATTAAAATGTTACCGACCGACTTCATTGTATGACCTTCACACATTTAAACGCTTAAACGTACCTAGTGGACCTAGGTTTATCAAATCCTCATTTTATTCTAGGTACCCTCTATGTGCCCTACAAGCGTTTGCCATAGCGTTAAGCAGTTGTGACACTAAGTTGGCGTGTGAATAAGGATTTTGGACGTTCGATTCGCGTATTTTTGAGGTTGCTTGTTTCTTATTAGGTGCTTTGTTGATATGCTTCAATGTGAAGTCAAAGGCGAAGAAAATGTTTTAGCATATTTTTGTTTTTTTTTTGGGAAGACTTTTGAACAAATTTAAGCAAAAACACCCTGTAAACTTAACTATCTTAAAACGTAAATTAAAATGTTACCGACCGACTTCATTGTATGGCCTTCACACATTTAAACGCTTAAACGTACCTAGTGGACCTAGGTTTATCAAATCCTCATTTTATTCTAGGTACCCTCTATGTGCCCTACAAGCGTTTGCCATAGCGTTAAGCAGTTGTGACACTAAGTTGGCCTGTGAATAAGGATTTTGGACGTTCGATTCGCGTATTTTTGAGGTTGCTTGTTTCTTATTAGGTGCTTTGTTGATATGCTTCAATGTGAAGTCAAAGGCGAAGAAAATGTTTTAGCATATTTTTGTTTTTTTTTTGGGAAGACTTTTGAACAAATTTAAGCAAAAACACCCTGTAAACTTAACTATCTTAAAACGTAAATTAAAATGTTACCGACCGACTTCATTGTATGGCCTTCACACATTTAAACGCTTAAACGTACCTAGTGGACCTAGGTTTATCAAATCCTCATTTTATTCTAGGTACCCTCTATGTGCCCTACAAGCGTTTGCCATAGCGTTAAGCAGTTGTGACACTAAGTTGGCCTGTGAATAAGGATTTTGGACGTTCGATTCGCGTATTTTTGAGGTTGCTTGTTTCTTATTAGGTGCTTTGTTGATATGCTTCAATGTGAAGTCAAAGGCGAAGAAAATGTTTTAGCATATTTTTGTTTTTTTTTTGGGAAGACTTTTGAACAAATTTAAGCAAAAACACCCTGTAAACTTAACTATCTTAAAACGTAAATTAAAATGTTACCGACCGACTTCATTGTATGGCCTTCACACATTTAAACGCTTAAACGTACCTAGTGGACCTAGGTTTATCAAATCCTCATTTTATTCTAGGTACCCTCTATGTGCCCTACAAGCGTTTGCCATAGCGTTAAGCAGTTGTGACACTAAGTTGGCCTGTGAATAAGGATTTTGGACGTTCGATTCGCGTATTTTTGAGGTTGCTTGTTTCTTATTAGGTGCTTTGTTGATATGCTTCAATGTGAAGTCAAAGGCGAAGAAAATGTTTTAGCATATTTTTGTTTTTTTTTTGGGAAGACTTTTGAACAAATTTAAGCAAAAACACCCTGTAAACTTAACTATCTTAAAACGTAAATTAAAATGTTACCGACCGACTTCATTGTATGGCCTTCACACATTTAAACGCTTAAACGTACCTAGTGGACCTAGGTTTATCAAATCCTCATTTTATTCTAGGTACCCTCTATGTGCCCTACAAGCGTTTGCCATAGCGTTAAGCAGTTGTGACACTAAGTTGGCCTGTGAATAAGGATTTTGGACGTTCGATTCGCGTATTTTTGAGGTTGCTTGTTTCTTATTAGGTGCTTTGTTGATATGCTTCAATGTGAAGTCAAAGGCGAAGAAAATGTTTTAGCATATTTTTGTTTTTTTTTTGGGAAGACTTTTGAACAAATTTAAGCAAAAAACACCCTGTAAACTTAACTATCTTAAAACGTAAATTAAAATGTTACCGACCGACTTCATTGTATGACCTTCACACATTTAAACGCTTAAACGTACCTAGTGGACCTAGGTTTATCAAATCCTCATTTTATTCTAGGTACCCTCTATGTGCCCTACAAGCGTTTGCCATAGCGTTAAGCAGTTGTGACACTAAGTTGGCGTGTGAATAAGGATTTTGGACGTTCGATTCGCGTATTTTTGAGGTTGCTTGTTTCTTATTAGGTGCTTTGTTGATATGCTTCAATGTGAAGTCAAAGGCGAAGAAAATGTTTTAGCATATTTTTGTTTTTTTTTTGGGAAGACTTTTGAACAAATTTAAGCAAAAACACCCTGTAAACTTAACTATCTTAAAACGTAAATTAAAATGTTACCGACCGACTTCATTGTATGGCCTTCACACATTTAAACGCTTAAACGTACCTAGTGGACCTAGGTTTATCAAATCCTCATTTTATTCTAGGTACCCTCTATGTGCCCTACAAGCGTTTGCCATAGCGTTAAGCAGTTGTGACACTAAGTTGGCCTGTGAATAAGGATTTTGGACGTTCGATTCGCGTATTTTTGAGGTTGCTTGTTTCTTATTAGGTGCTTTGTTGATATGCTTCAATGTGAAGTCAAAGGCGAAGAAAATGTTTTAGCATATTTTTGTTTTTTTTGGGAAGACTTTTGAACAAATTTAAGCAAAAAACACCCTGTAAACTTAACTATCTTAAAACGTAAATTAAAATGTTACCGACCGACTTCATTGTATGGCCTTCACACATTTAAACGCTTAAACGTACCTAGTGGACCTAGGTTTATCAAATCTTCATTTTATTCTAGGTACCCTCTATGTGCCCTACAAGCGTTTGCCATAGCGTTAAGCAGTTTTGACACTAAGTTGGCGTGTGAATAAGGATTTTGGACGTTCGATTCGCGTATTTTTGAGGTCAGGTACGCTCGCACATGCACTGTGATATATATTGTATTATCGTTCTTGTTTTAGTTTTTTTGTTTCTCAATCTAGTCTAGTCTGTGTGGTCAAAAAATAGCCCGTATATCTGATACTTATTTAAGGGACCGTTTATCACCGAGGTGGATTTAGATATGATCTTACTTGTTTGTCGAACAAAAATCTCTGCGCGGTTTTGTACAATTCGATTTTATAAACCGGAAGAAATGACCTTAACTAATTAGCATGTTTTATTGGTTTTACAGGATCTTCGTTTTATCTTTATTGTTTTTACACACAGCTATACACTGTAATTTACATAGCTAGTTGTAATTTTGTTTTAATTTTATTGTTCTTGGTTTTTTGCGATTTCAAATTTAATATTTTGCATTAAACTTTGATTTCCATTGTGAAAAGCCGACTCTTTACATTATTAATTTTGTTTTTAGACAGAAAATCTCGCCCTTATTAAAAAATCTAACGATTTTTAAACAAAAGTTTACACTAACTGCTTTTTTGTCAGGACTTATTTGCTAATATCCAGTAAATAAAAAATATGTCAATTTTAATTTTTGTAGGCAGTTTTTGTGAAAATCCCTTTTATATTTAAAAATGTTTGTTATTAAGCCTATTTTTGTGTGTAAACAAACCTTTAAAACTTTTAAAATGCAAAACCTAGATAGACATGGAATATGTCGCTGTCACTGTTCAGAAAAGTCACACAAATTCTGTCTTTTCTTTTACATGGTGAGAATTTTCGACAATTTTTGACGTTTATTGGTACGCGTAGTAGTCATTTAGCTCCGCAGTAGAACTAGTCCTGCAGAATTTCTTTAAAATATTAAATTTACAAATTGTTATTAAAATAATGACGCAGCACGCAGCTTTCACGACGACCTTAGGATAAATGTTAAGGACGATGTGTTTTTATTTTAAATGAGGCAATAAGTCAAAATCACCACTTTCCAGAATTGTGACGGTCGAGATTTTCTGTCGTTCGTGAAGAATCGCGACCATCGTGCCAAAACGGCCATAGTTTTGAAACTGTGGAATATTATAAATAGACCTTGGTGGTGGACAGTCTCTTTAAATCAGAATATACTTAATGGTACTGACTTTTTCACCTGGAACCTGGTACAACTTTCAATTGAAAGTTAAGCCGAGTTTAAATTTAATCGGTGTGTAGAATGTGCTTCCACAATAAAAGTAAAATACGTACGTGTCACATTCTCAACTTTAATTAAATTTAAACCAGGTTTCACAGTACGGAGCAATTAGCAGACAAGACAAATCGACGTTTTAAGCAGATTTATTCGATCTCCAAACAACTCGAGTTTGACACGTCGCGTTTTTCAGGAAGCGCTATAAAGTAATATATTTATTTAAACTAGCGTATATATGTACAGTGAACCTCGACGGTTTATCAGAATGTGCAAAATCAAACTCGTTAAATAAAAGAAAGTTCAATCATAAAATCATTCACTATAAAAAGTGCAATTCGTTAAACCAATTTTTTATCCGGACCTTATTTCTTCAAACCCATTCAATAACAAATTCGAAATTTATAAAAGTCGGGGTTTTTTTCGAACCTATAGGACAGTGGTTCCCAAACTTTTTCAGTTTGCGGCGCACTTACAGGTTTAGTATTTCGTCAGGGCGCCCCTACTCGCAATATGCATATATAGTTGTGTCCAACAAAGTTGTCTACTGTATAGAAGCAAAGCGCAAGCGTTGTACAACACTTTATTTAACACCATTGTAAATATATTTCTAACGCTCATATAGGTTTATTATTAAACTAACACACAAGAATACATTATTATTGAAGGAAAAAAAAACAGTGTGATGGGTGAGCTTGGTGATCTCACTCTCATTTCTTGCTCCAAGTTGATCTTTGAACGATATTTGCTCTTTATTAGAGCTCCTGCTGAAAATCCAGCTTCGCATAACTAGGATGTTGCAAAGGGGATTACAATCCTCAAAGCTTTTAAACAGAGCCGGATATTCATTTTTGACGGATACCCAAAACTCCACCAAATCAGAAGAAGCGAATTTTGATTTTAGGCTGTTGTCGCAAGAGAGTTCAATAAGACTCTCTTCTTCTAGTGAAGTGAATTCTGGTGGAGATTGTGCATGGAAAGGATCTTGAATCCATGCAAATTTTTCGACATTTTCTTCTGTAAAGTATTTTGCAAACCATTCCGAGAGTTTCGAAAGGTGTTCGGTGAAAAGGGACAGCAAGTCTTGAGAGATAACGAGCTCATTATTTTTTCTTATCCACAACTGCAGTTTTTTTCTAAATGCTGAAATTTTCTCTGATAGATGTTATTGCCTTGGAGAGACAGATTTAAGGCATTCAGTTTGTCAAATATATCGCACAAATATGCCAGTTTTAGCAAAAAGTCGGGATCCTTAAAGTATCTGGAGCTTGCATGACCTTCCTCTTCTAGGAGAATGTGGATTTCTTGATGTAGCTCGAATGTGCGGGATAAGACGTTTCCACGTGAAAGCCATCGTACACTGAAGTAATATAGCAGCGCAGTGTGTTCAGCTCCCATGTCCATATAAAGAACGTTGAATAGTCTGGTTTTTAGCGGCCTAGTTTCTATGTCGTTAACTACGTCTATGATATGTTCCATAACCAAATTCAATTCACACCCCAACGACTTCGATGCAAGTGCTTCCCTATGAATGATGCAATGGGTCCACATGGCATACGGTGCTTTACTGCGAATAAGTGCGGTATACCTAACGGGTTCGAAATAAAGCCAAAACACACATATTTTTGACTTGTTTATGCGATGTTTCGAACGATGCCCGCTTTTTTGAAGGGTGCGATGACAGAACTGCTGGTTGAAATCGTTGCGTACGTTCGTGGGTCCGTAACGATACGTACATCCTTCCGTACGCAACGAGATTCTGTCATCACACCCGTCAAAGAAGCAGGAATCGTTCGAAACATGGCATGAACAAGTCAAAAATGTAGCGTATATTGACTTTGTTTCGAACGCGTTAGGTATACCGATACCGATGCGTTGAAATATTTACTTTAAGTGTCTAATATTACTGGATGATAATAGCGTACGTAACAAATAAGGTGTGCATCTTTATTACTGTCAGTAGCCTCATCAAGTTGCAGACCAAATTCCTTGCCTTTAATTTTCTCTATCAATTGATCATTAAGATCCTTAGCTATATGATGGATTCTTCGACTAATAGTGTTGTTAGATAAAGGTACCTTTGAAATTAGTTTTCCCGCCGATTCTCCTATCATAATGTTAACTATGTCGACAGCAGCCGGTAAAATAAGTTCTTCTGCGATGATGTGAGGTTTCTTGCACTTCGCCACCCTGTATGCCACTTTGAAAGAGGACAGCAGTGCGTTGCTAGGTACTGAAGTTTGTTGAGTAAACACGTTCTTTTGTTTTTGTACATTCTGCAACTTTCTTGTGAAAAATTCGCGTAACTTTCCAACCATCGTAGGATAAATGGTTTCGAGATGTCGTTTTAGCTTACTTGGGAGTATATTTTCGACCGCTAGAATTTTCAAACAGAGCACACACTGCGGTCTTTCCTCATGATTTACTTCTACTGAAGTAAAACCAAAGTTTAAATAGCTATCATCGCATCTGCGATGTTTCCTTCTTTTTACTCCTCCGTCACTTGTCGGTGCTTGATCACTCTGTCTCGATCTATCAATTTCCTTATTTAATAAAAATCTTTCCATCTTGTGATTAACTTTTTACGAAAAAACGAAGCAACCGATCCGATATTGGAACGTTTATGTGTCCTGAGTTTGTAAATCACATCACTTTGTATAACTACTAAAACTCTCTATTACTACTTCTATTTATCATAACAGTTCAACCGCTTACAATTCTTCTTACGGTAAACTAACCTATCAAAGCGGACTACGGCGACTTAAATACTGTCAAAGAGCGCTCGCGAAAATTCTCGTCGAGCGACGCGCAGGTCGAATACGGGCTTCTGGAAATTCTAGAAACTTGCTCTGCTCTCTCGGGCTCGAGGCTCGATTAATAGCGAATGCGGCGCCGGCGTTGCCAAACGTAACTCAAATTCTACCTTATGAGGAGCGCCATGCGGCGCCCCTGGTTTCTTCTCGCGTCGCCCCGGGGCGCCGCGGCATACACTTTGGGAACTACTGCTACAGGAAGATTTTTGGTGATTTTGTTCCAATTTGGCACACACTTAGGCATGACTCCGGGGACCATCAAACCAATATAAATTTTTTCGGGGAGGGCGTACGTTAGGCGTCGCGACGCCCTAAACTTTTTTTAAGGACATAGGGTCATTTTGACAGCTGTATCTCGGTTTTGTATCAATATTTTAAAATTTTGGTTAAACCTCTTAAAAAGCTACAAAATGACCTTTAATGTGGTATACAAAACATGATTTTTGACTTCCGGTTGATTGCATAAAAAAATAATCAATTAGAAATTTAAAAAACATTTAAGTATTTATGAACGGGATTGTGAAAATTCATTTTGAAGTGACTGTAAGAAGATCCTAGCTATTCGCCGATATCAAAAAAATGCAAATTCATGCCACGGAAAAATCACAAAAAAGCGGAAAATTGACACATGTTCAGAAAATTTACAAAATCTCAATTTTTTGACCCTGGCTGCTTAACTTCAAAGTTTTTAATCCACATTCCCTTTACAGAAATTAAACAACATACATAAAAAAAGCTTTTTGCTAAAAACCTCAAAAATAACAAAAATTATGTTAGGCTTTATATTTTGTCGTGCGTTTAGAAATTTTTTCAGGGGATTCCTGAAATTTGTACAGCTTCTTGAAGACAATGAAATATCCGTTGAAAAACACCAAACTTGAATCTTGAACGCGTGTAGGATTTTTGTCTGTGAGCTGTCAAACACTGAAGATTTTTACAAGTCGTCTAATTTTACTTAAAATACCATTGCTTCTTTTGTTATTTTATTCAGTTTTGAGCATGTAAGTATTTTTTATCGGTGTGGGGCAGCTAATCGGCAATACGTAAATAAAAATAACATTTTTTACCGTCTCCTCTTCACTCGTCTCTCGCATTTGATGGTTTAATCCATAATAATATATGGGAAGAATTTTCTAATTACTTTTTTGTTCCTTAGCCGATTTTTATAGAGTTTAGCATTTTAGGAAGTCAAAATTTACTATTTTTGTACAAAAGATGTAAAATGTCAAAAATTCAAGTTGGCGGACGTAGTCAAATTTTAGCCTGGAAAAAAAGATCTGAAACTTTTTTTCGACCTCCCTGTAATTTTTTATTGTCAAAATAGGAAACCTTATGCCTTTTCACGTCTAACGAGGAAGCACACATAAAATTCGGTTAGGTAGTACAAAAGTTGCATTGGCGCCAAATTTCGCATATTCTAACCACCCCAAAATAATGTATCTTTTTGTTTCCCAAGAACTTTCTTATTTCCTATCGGATTTTTACAAATTTATATTATTTTTGGAAAGATAAATAAACCTTCAGAACGTCAAATGTCAAAAACCCAAGATAACGGACATAGCAAAAAATTACTTTTTGACCTTCCTGTTATCTTTTATTGCAAATCTAGAAAATAATTTCACGTTTAACGAGATATCACTCATAAAATTCGGTTAAGTAGTACAAAAGTATAAGAATCGTTGTTTTCGTTAAAATTAGCTTTTTTTGGAAAAGTAATTTTTGAGTAGGTATGTCCGCCATCTTGGGTTTTTGACATTTTGACTTGGTTTATTTACCTTTGCAGAAAGGATACACCTGTAAAAGTCCGATGATAAGTAAGAAAGTTCTTGGTAAATAAAAAGAGACATAATTTGTTGGTGGTAACGTTATGCGATATATTGAGCCAATGCAACTTTTGTGTGGTACCTCGTTAGACGTGAAAAGGCATAAGGTTTCCTATTTTGGCCATAAAAAATTACAGGGAGGTCGAAAAAAAGTTTCAGATCTTTTTTTCCAGACTAAATTTTTGATTACGTTCGCCATTTTGAATTTTTGACATTTTACATCTTTTGTACAAAAATAGTAAACTTTGTTCTTTTAACTTTCTAAAATGCCAAACTTTATAAAATTCGGCTAAGGAACAAAAAAGTAATTTGGAAATTAAATCAATCTAAGACTTTCCGGCCCTTAGCTTTATATCATTATGGAGTAAACCATCAAATGGCTGAGACGAGTGAAGAGGGGGCGATAAAAAATGTTATTTTTATGTACGTATTGCCGATTAGGTGCACCCACAGCGATAAAAAATACTGACTTACTCAAAACTGAATAAAATAACAAAATAAGCAATTGTTTTTTAAATAAAATTGGACGACTTGTAAAAATCATCTATGTTTGACAGCTCACAGACAAAAATCATGAAGTCGTCCAAGATTCAAGTTTGGTGTTTTAGAAAGGATAATTCATTGCCTTCAAGCCCTGAAAATTTTTTTAAATACACGACAAAATATAAAGCGCGACATATTTTTTGTTATTTTTTAAGTTTTTAGCAAAAAGCTTTTTTTATGTATGTTGTTTAATTTTATTAAAACTTGGGGGCCCATCGTGACTTGTTACATTTAATATTCTAGCGTGTTATATAGCCTTCTAAAAAACACGTTTGGCAGGTCTGTAAAGGGGATGTGGATTAAAAAATTTGAAGTGAAGTGAAGATTTTGTAAATTTTCTGAACATGCGTCAATTTCCATTTTTTTTGTGTTTTTTCCGTGGCATGAATTTGCAGTTTTTTTATATCGACGAATAGCTAGCACCTTTTTATAGTCACTTCAAGATGAATTTGGACAATCCCGTTCATAATTAGGGAATACATTTTTTGTTATAAATTTTTGGAATTTTTTTTTTATTTCAAATTGATTATTTTTTTATGCAATCAACCGGAAGTAAAATGTCATGTTTTGTATACCATATTAAAGGCCATTTCATAGCCTTTAAGAGGTTTAACCAAAATTTTAAAATATTTACACTTGATCGAGATACAGCTGTCAAAATGACCGTATGTCCTAAAAAAAGTTTAGGGCGTCGCGACGTCTAACATACGCCGTCGCCAAAAAAATCAATATTCATTTGGTGGTCCCCGAAGTCATACCTAAGTGTGTACGAGTTTAAACAAAATCACCAAAAATCTTCCTATACAGTCGAAAAAAGATATGAGAAACCACCGACTATAAGACTCGTTTTTAATCGAACCTTTGTTCATAAAACTCAATCAATATCAAACTGGTAATTTGTAAAACCCATTTTTAATAAAACCCGGAATTTGTTAAACCATTACTTTTCAAAACCGGAGTTCGTAAAACCCGTTGTTTATCAGAAATTTTTGACTAAATTGATTGCGCCTTCGCCAATAATACATAAACCGGAGGCGTACACGCAGGTGGCGCGGCGGACTTGCATTCCAGTGACCCTACAGTTAAGAACAATAGAGCGACATCTATACACAAAGTATTGAACACCACCTGCGAATACTTTTACCCAAGTGTGCGCACATAGAACGACAAATGCATCGAAACGCCGCGCCACCTGCGTGTACTTCTCCGATTCATGTATTATTGGCGAATGCGCAATCAATTTAGCAAAAATTTTCTGATAAACAACGGGTTTTACAAATTCCGGTTTTGAAAAACAATGGTTTGACAAATTCCGGGTTTTATTAAAAATGGTTTTTACAAATTACGAGTTTGGTATTGAATGAGTTTGATGAACAATGGTTCGATTAAAAACGGATCTTATAAATTTAGAAATAAGGTTCGGATAAAAAATTGGTTTAACAAATTGCAGTTTTTATGATGACTTGTTTTTACGATAAAAATTTTTATTGAATGCGGTCTGATAAATTGGTTTCATAAACCATATGCGTGCTGTACAGTTTACAGATACACGTTACTTATAATAAATATAGAGAAGAAATGATCTTTAACTGTGTAGCAGATTATTGGTTTTAGAAGGTGTTCATTTTAAAATTGTATCGTCTTTAAATAGTTGTAATATTGTTTGTTTTAATTTTAGTATTCATGTACCTATTATTAATTCGTATAATTTTTAACTTGTAATTTTTCGTTCATAGTTTTTGCGATTCAATTTTATTGTTAGATAGCTGTTATTAGCACAGTTAGCATGGAGTGCATATTCAAGATAAAAATATAAACTTTGAACTATATATTTTTGAGATAAACATAGCCCTAAGTTAAATTACATATAAAAATGAAAATCTTTAATGCAGCAATTTTTGTGCGATCTCCTTTTTTGATACCAAATTTGAAATCCTTATAAAATTTTCTTTTTAAAGATACCTCATATCATAGGGTTCGCATGTCTAGTTCTCGAGATATCTGCAGTCGTCTTTAAAGCTTCAATTTTTGAAAGCGATAATCTCAAAAACTAAATAAGATACCATGATGTGTTTGAGATTAACTCTGTGTTTCGGACTTCCATTGTCTATATTTTATTTATACACGACGTTTCGTTCATTACAATTTCTGATCGTCTTTAGGTGCAAACTACAATCTATTCCTAAGGCTACTTATATACTGGGAAATCACTCAACCGTGAAGTTTAAGAATTTGGCTTCGCCCAAGAAGGGGGTTCCAAATATTTGGAATTTTAACACTTTCTTTTTCTTTCTTCCAGTGTGACTCCTTGTGCATAACCTTTGCTTCCATCTACTTCATTCGGTGTTGTTTTGACCATGCATGTTCGGCGATTCCTGATTTCGTTGTTTCACCCCTTTGTGTATTCCTCTGATGTTCTTTAAGCCTGATAGATAGTGGTCTTTTTGTTTCGCCTTTATATGATTCCCACACTCACAAGGAACTTGGTACATGCATTCCTTATTTTGTTTGTTCTCCGGTTTTGTTTTACTAAGTAGGCTTCGAATTGTATTCTTAGATTTAAAAGCTGTTTTAATATTAAAGTTGTTCGCTACTCCTCGAATTTTCTCTGATACTCCTTTAATTTGTGGAATTGTAAGGAATGAATTTGCCTGGTATGGTATCTGATTTAGTGTGTGAGATAATCGCTTTCAAAAATGGAAATTTTAAGACTTTGATTCCAGGTATTTCGAATATTAGATATCGAACCCTATGATATGAGGTATCTTTAAAAAGCAAATTTTATAATTATTTAAAATTTTGTCTTAAAAACACACAAAAAAATAGCTATGTCAAAGTTAGGCTACAGCTAGGGGTATCTCTATCTCAAAAATATAAAGTTTGTGTTTTTTTTCTTGAATATGAAGCTTGGGCGAACTGAGAGTAGGAGAAAATATAAAAATAATGAAATTTAGTAGGAATTGTATTTTAAAAAGTACTGATGTTTTTGGTCTTTTTAAAAGTTGTTTCACTGTGCCTGATTTTAAAGTTTATATTTTTTAACACAAATTTTAACTCAATACGTGCCTATTTAGTGTTTTTATGAAATATGATGTTGGATGCATAGACGGTGTTTAAAAATTTGCTACCACAAAAAACTTTTATATTTATAAAAAATTCGTAAATGGTTCTTAAATTATTTCGCTAAAACATTTTAAACAAATTTTATAAGTAAGCTAAGTAAGGAGGAAACTGCATCTTGATAATATAAAACCGTTTCTGAGATACGGTGGCTTTTTGAAAAGTCTGCATTTTGGGATGGGGTTTATAAGTTTTTTATTTGTAAAAATTTCTGTTTGGTGCAAATGGCTTTTTTGTAGATTTTTTAAAGCAGAATTCGACTGTCAAACTGGATTTTCTCTTGTCAGTTTTAGTTTTTGAAATATAACACAAAGTTGGCGCTTTTCTTATGGAATGACCCTTTTTTATGTGATTTTTAAAATGAGCTTAAAATTCCCTTTATAATGATGTGTCACACTTTATGTTTATTTTTTTTTGTATTTTTTATATATTTTAATTTTTTTATTACTTATTTATTTTTTCTCTTGCTATCTTATTTAGTTTTTTCCTTAATTTTTATAATATTAAAAAATAAAAAATTCAAAATAAAAAAATATTAAAAGTAGCTAATAAAGAAATAAAAAAATATATAGAAATACAAAAAAATAAAACACTAAGTATGACACATCATTTTGAAGGGACTTTAAAGCTGATTTTAAAAATCCAATAAAAAATGGGTTATTCCATAAGAAAAATACCAACTGTGTCTTTTATCTCAAAAACTAAAAGTGATAGAGAAAATCCAGTTTGACAGGTATATTCTGCTTTACAAAATCTACAAAAAAGTCTTTTACACCAAACAGAAATTTTGACAAATAAAAAAGTTATAGATCCCATCCCAAAATGCAGACTTTTCTAAAATTTTAATAAAGCTTTTCATTCTGTTTCCAAAACGGTTTTTAAATAAAATGACAAAAACTTTCAAATAAGAGCAATGATTTAGACAAATAATCACCGAATATCTGTTTTCTTGTTCAACTCATTGGACAGCCGCCTGCTTGGTGTCGGGGTTAACGCCGCGACTTTCAAGCAGGAGATGCCGGGTTCAAGCCCCGGGTCTTGCAGGTAGTCTACTTGGACTTTTTCTTATAAAATTGTAGAATTTTGTAAGGTTAAGGTAAAACGCAGTATGAAGCGGAGTAGGACGATTTAGCTAGAAGGCAGGCTAATTCGATTCCATACCGTCCCTCGGAGAGGACGTTAAGAAGACGGTCCCGTGTGATCCATATATTGATAGTGGAGCAGGTTAAAGATCCCTAGCCCCGACAAAGGGGTTTAGGTCTAAATCCCTCTAGGAAAAGAAAACTGCCTTCCTAGGGGGTGTTCATCAGACCGGTCTGGTGAGTGGGGTAGGGGGGAAATGAGCCACATTAGATCTCTCAGGTTTCAGTGGAGGGAGCTGTAAATTGCACCATTCATAACAAACCTAACCTAACCTAACTCATTAGACTTATGGCGATGATTTTCTCATTTTATTTAAAAACAAAAGAAAATTTTAAAAAAAGCATCGTCGCCGCCCTAACAGCACGTCTTTAATGACGGGTGCTTAGCTCTAGATTTTAGACAATTTTTTGTAAACCATCTAATTATGTGAAATTCTACATCTCTGCCTCGTTTAGTTTTGGAGATATTAGGTTGGACCGGAATTTTTGGGACATCCTGTATATGCTTTTGTAGGTCTAATATTAATTTTGATCCACTGCACTCTACCAAAATAGTCATTTGAAATTACGTTTTGGTGGAATCAACAATAAATTATATTGTCACAATTTGGTCAGGGTAATTTTTTGGTATGCAAATTTTGGACACTGTCTATAATAATTACTTAGAATCTCAGTTATTATAAATAAATACTTTCAAAATATTAAATAAACTCGTTAAGCGCGTTTTGTAATATAATAAAAATACCAGTGAAAATGCGTTATTATTAATGCAATGGTTCAAAAAAGATTTCAAATTCTAGTCTATTAAAAGTTCGGGGACTACGTTCTTGGATATTTTCCTCACAAAAGTGAGATTATGGGTCGGCAAGGTTTTGTTTTTGGATGTTAATAGATATAGTTTGGCACCACTATTTTTCTCGTAATTTATTATTTATGCCAAATTTGCTTTATTAGTTTTGGAGTTATAGACTCAAAATAAAAAATTTCAAATTTTTAAAGTCTACATCTCGGAAATTAAATAACATAACGCTATGTGAACAAGAGAAAGGTATAGGTTAAAAAAAACGTTTTCCTTATTATTTCTTCAATTTCAAAAACGAAGCTCCCCAAAATCACATACAGAGTGAATCTATAGTGAGTGGTAGAAAAAACTTGAAATAACCATGCCAAATATTCAGTCAATAATATTTATAGCCGAGTATGGATTTGTTCAAAGTTCTAAGCCGTAAAATTTTAGGTCACTCTAAATTGTACATACTATACATAGAAAAATATAAGGAACCGAGTTGTATAAATGTTTTACCGTGCAACTTTAATATTAAAGAAATACGGGGTGCTCCACAAGGACTGATAGTGGGGTGAGAGGGAGAAATTATTAACTCATATAAACACGTAAACAGATCCCTTCGCCTATAATCCTTGCGGGATACCCCACATGTTAATTGTGTATTAGGTTTGGTTGTGTTGTGTAGGATTTTTAAATTAAACTACATTCCCGGTGATTTGATTAAACTTTGAATGCCTTATATTATGCCTTACGTTTTGGGACAAAACCTATATATGACTATGCAAGGAAAAAAGTTAAAAAAAGGAAAAAAGTTAAAAAAATTACGATTAAGAGGATATTATAGTAATAGTATTATTGATATCTTCTTCTTTAAGTGACATACACTGTTTCAACGATGGATCATCAGCACGATTTTTTTGCTACTGTAGATATCTCATCTCCGGACAGTGGTTGGGATAATTATGAAACGGGGAGTTACTGGCACCGACACATTCATAGACCGTTGAACTAAACGACATGTATATGCGATACGTGCCCGTTGTACAACGTATTGAAGTTGGTTAATACTTAATAACTTTCTAATTATTCTTGCTTAAAAATTAAGCCTTTTCCGCCAGTTTTCACCAAGTATTTACGAAAAAAATCATTTAAAAAAATCGGCAAAATATCAAACTGTCAAAGATTAAAATGTCGCAACAATAAACGTCACCGAATAAAAAGGCCCATCACTATGGAAACCATATTGTTATTTCATTTACCAGCGGCCTTGATTTATAGTGTAAAGATGTTGTTTTGGGAGAAGTGCTCTTCGTTCGAGATTTTTAAAAGCATTTTCCGGTTTTTCTTGGATTTTTTGATAAAGGTATTAAAAAAAATAGTGTTCACAACTCGCGGTAAAATGTGCTTTTTTTTACTAGTTTTTAAATACCTCGCTGCGCTCGTTATTTAAACCAACGCTTGTAAAAAAAAGGATTATTTTAGCCACTAATTGTGAAAACTACTATTTGAATATGTATTTTCGTTTTAATATTTACAATTTTTTTTTTTAAACAACAATTTGTCAAAGTTTGTTTTTTTTATGTCGGATATTTTTGAACTTAAAAAAATTATCATTTTTTTCCTGCTACTTCCTTTTTTTTTCATGTCTTCTTTTCGACAGTGAGCAAGTTGCACGAGTGTTTCGTTTTGGTATATTGGGTTCACTATAATATCCCCTTAATTTATTAGAATGTATTTTCTATCAAAGAAACAGTATATTCTTTTTTATATTGTTTAATTTTCTAAAAGAGTTTTGCCTTGGTGACTTCTTGCATGGTTTATATTAGATCTCAATATAATACAGGAACGTTATTAGAAACATGAATCAAATCAAAATAGAGTAACCTTAAAAAAGTGAACAAGGAATTCCAATAATTGGCTCTAACTTTAGTAGTTTGTGAGAAACATGTAACACTGTTGGTTAACGAAATTTAATTTTTAGATACCTGAGAAAGATTTGGTCAATTGTAGAGTATTTAAAAGACATACACAATGTCAAATTACTAAAAAATAAGCCATTATTGAAATATAGTCTGATTAAAAAAAGGTATTTAATAATTACTACGTTTACTTTCCATAACGTTTTCGATCGTTCGCCGTTGTAATGGAGGAATAGTAAATCCAGATACAATTGAGTTTCAGCCCCCATGACAACGTAGTAGACATTTTAATTCGTGTCATCTATTGAAACCATATGTTTTATGATTTAAAAAGTCACAGTTTTGTACATATGTTATAAAACCTATGGGAAAAATATTTTGTGTATGGTCAATTGTCTAATTAAAAACTATATACTTGCTGTTAGATATGCAGTAATTTGATCAAATTTTAATATATTTGTTCAAAGGGTTGATGTTGTTTGAGTAAGAGATTAAGAAAGCAATAATTTTCTACTTTTAACTGTATTTAATTTTTCTCTTTAAGATATTTTTAAATTTCCCACAGTACACTCGAAAAGTTAGTACTTGAAATAGATTTTTGTCGTTTTAGATTTGTTTTAGGTTTGATCACTTTTTATTCTATGTACCTTTTTTGTACAAAAATTATGTTTTACAAAAATATATGTAAATACTGCACTTTAAATTGTTTTTTTTTCTTTTTAAATATTATTTATTTTTTTTAGCAAGATCCCTTTATTTTATATTCCCAAAAATCTTTTGACGATGTTATTATTATTATTATTATTATTATTATTATTATTATTATTATTATTATTATTATTATTATTATTATTATTATTATTATTATTATTATTATTATTATTATTATTATTATTATTATTATTATTATTATTATTATTATTATTATTATTATTATTATTATTATTATTATTATTATTATTATTATTATTATTATTATTATTATTATTATTATTATTATTATTATTATTATTATTATTATTATTATTATTATTATTATTATTATTATTATTATTATTATTATTATTATTATTATTATTATTATTATTATTATTATTATTATTATTATTATTATTATTATTATTATTATTATTATTATTATTATTATTATTATTATTATTATTATTATTATTATTATTATTATTATTATTATTATTATTATTATTATTATTATTATTATTATTATTATTATTATTATTATTATTATTATTATTATTATTATTATTATTATTATTATTATTATTATTATTATTATTATTATTATTATTATTATTATTATTATTATTATTATTATTATTATTATTATTATTATTATTATTATTATTATTATTATTATTATTATTATTATTATTATTATTATTATTATTATTATTATTATTATTATTATTATTATTATTATTATTATTATTATTATTATTATTATTATTATTATTATTATTATTATTATTATTATTATTATTATTATTATTATTATTATTATTATTATTATTATTATTATTATTATTATTATTATTATTATTATTATTATTATTATTATTATTATTATTATTATTATTATTATTATTATTATTATTATTATTATTATTATTATTATTATTATTATTATTATTATTATTATTATTATTATTATTATTATTATTATTATTATTATTATTATTATTATTATTATTATTATTATTATTATTATTATTATTATTATTATTATTATTATTATTATTATTATTATTATTATTATTATTATTATTATTATTATTATTATTATTATTATTATTATTATTATTATTATTATTATTATTATTATTATTATTATTATTATTATTATTATTATTATTATTATTATTATTATTATTATTATTATTATTATTATTATTATTATTATTATTATTATTATTATTATTATTATTATTATTATTATTATTATTATTATTATTATTATTATTATTATTATTATTATTATTATTATTATTATTATTATTATTATTATTATTATTATTATTATTATTATTATTATTATTATTATTATTATTATTATTATTATTATTATTATTATTATTATTATTATTATTATTATTATTATTATTATTATTATTATTATTATTATTATTATTATTATTATTATTATTATTATTATTATTATTATTATTATTATTATTATTATTATTATTATTATTATTATTATTATTATTATTATTATTATTATTATTATTATTATTATTATTATTATTATTATTATTATTATTATTATTATTATTATTATTATTATTATTATTATTATTATTATTATTATTATTATTATTATTATTATTATTATTATTATTATTATTATTATTATTATTATTATTATTATTATTATTATTTGATGATAAAAGTGAATCTTGAACCAAACTTAGGAATAGAAAATGTTTATTTTTTTTTTAAAGATATTAGAAATATTTGTATGCTTCCAGCATATAATATTTGTATGCTTCCAGCATATATTTACACAATAAAACTCAGCTCCGTTCTTTGATTTCTTTCCATACTTTTTTGAGCAAATACAAAATTAAAATAATTCTAAACTTTACATAAGATTATATTTAATTGTGTGAATTTTGTGTTCTATTCATTACTTTTGTTGGTGTTTTAGTGGTTCTAAAAAATTATTTTTGGTCCATATGCTTTATTATTCACGAAAACTCCTCAGTAAGTGCATTTGATGTCAGAAAAATATTGTTTTTTTACAACTTTAGCATTTTTTTTCTGTCTGATCTGATGGCTGCGCTACTGTTATGCTTAGAATGGAGAAAAAAAATAATTTACAAAACCTGTATTTAACAAATGGTAAGTCTATAAGTATATTTTAAGGTAGACTGTGTAGATGGCTAATGGAATCTTGTATTTTTAGATTTTTTTTTTGACTCTGGACTTCTTTTATTCTCCCTCCAACCAGAGGATGTACACAAAATTTCAAGATCTAAAATAATAACTATGACTTAAGAAGCCTTTGATAACAGTTCGGTAAGTGTTTTATATTGTTTTCCTACGAGGAAACACAAAAGTAACTTTTCCGCACGATTTTACTTTTCCGCACGATTTTAATTAATTAATAAACTTAAAAAGACACATGCAGGCACAGTACTAAAAAAATCGTGCGGAAGACTTCTGCACTAATGCTGAAAAGTTACTTTTCCGCATGATCTTTGTATTGTTAAAAATTAACATATTTAGGACTAACTATTGTGCGGAAAAGTATAACTTTCAAAACGAAAAATCGTGAGAAAAAGTAACTTTTCCGCACGCTCCACAGAGAACGAAATGACGAAACTGGGAGGAAAAAAACCCTGAAATGAAACTTTAAATAAAGTATTTTTTTATTATTTTTTTGAATACATATCGTCACCTTAGAATTACAAGATTCTATCTACCTGCCTTGCAACTTTTGGCAATTGCATTTTTGAAAAATCGTGCTCTAGAACTATGTTTTGTTTAAATATTTTAAACTAATAATTTAATTTGACTTAATTTCGAAGATTTTAAAAAAGTTGGTCTGATCTAATTTTTTCCACAGGAAACTGTCAATGTTTGACACGGAAAATTGGGATAGAACTTTGTGATTCTCAAAATAATGTTTATATTAAGAAACTAGTAGATAGAACTTTGGTACATTTAAAAGTTTTAATTTCTCGTTAACCGAGTTTAATAAAATTTGGTAAACTTAAGAAGGTGAGTGGCGGTAGATTTATTTAAAAATTAAAAAAATCATAACTTTTAAATCATAGCTGCTACGGATATGCAGTCTTTAGATTTAAGTTTCCCTAAGTTTTTTTCTAATTTTATAACAAAAAAACGATATTGTTGTGTGCTCTAGGGAGTAGTAGGGGGGTTGATATATTTAAAAATCATAAATTTTGAACCAATAATGCTATGAATATGCAGTTTTCAGATTTGAGTTTTACTAAATATGTCCTTATAATGGATAAAAAATCTATGATGATGGATGTGGGGTGATTAAGGGGGTGAGAGGGGTTGATATATTTAAAAATTCGTAACTTTTGAACCAAAGCTGCAGTTTTTAGATTTAAATTTACTCAGTATTTCCCAAACAAAAAAAATTACACCAAGAAGCAGAAAGTAATTAATTAAATAAAAAATAAGTTTTAATAAAGCTCTCCGTTTTTAAAACGGAATAAAAAGTATAAAATAGTTTGTGTTGGTGGAGATTAACGGTAAAAAATAACTTGAGTCGCATGCAATAAATAAATATAAGAACATAATTTAATTTAACTTTTTTTGTATAAAATTGGTTTTCAAACAAAATAAATTTAGTTTAATAAAAAAAAATTCTTAGGGCTTTTAAATGCACTAGTTTGCAAAAAAGAATACTTACTTAAAGTTACGGTTCCTATGATTCGGCGGACGCATGCGGCTGACGGACTGCGTCTGACTCATACGGCTGAATATAGCAGACGGGCCAAAGCAAACGATTACCTGCGTCAGGCGCCCATTGCGTCCGCCGCTTCATAGAAAACGTACCTTAAAAGGGACTGGCAGAGGAAAAAAGTATAATCAAAATCGCCACTAAAAATATTTTCGTCGATAGAACTTTGTAATTCTAAAATAATTTAAAATCATCCACTTGGAACTTTGTAATTTTCTTAATAAATCTGAAACTACCCACCGGTTTTTTTCTATTTATTTTTTGTTTGATAAAGCTCATAATTATACATTCATTTTTGCAACTAAGTTAAAATGTCAAAATGTTGTAGATAGAACCTTGTAATTCTGATGTGACGATATGTCCCTGTTGTTCAACTATTATATTATTATTTTTATAGTAGGTCATGGCGAGACGAAAAAGAAGCGTAAACTTGCAAATCAACTTAAATTGCATCAATGAGTCGTTTTTTTTCTGTAAAATTGTATAAAGTTTGAGATTTTCTTATGGATTTTCAGTACAAAAATTAACTGTAATGTTATAGTCGGGAGATATAGAGGTGTGTGCTGGTTAATTTAACATAATATTAACTGTTGTAGCCTGTACCTACGAGTACATTAATTTTGAATATAATTGTACATTTGGAAATGTTAATTAATGTCAATAAGAAGTTTGGGAAGTCAGTCGCGACATCTGTCTCTCAACGAGATTTTTGAACAGTATTTTAAATTATGATTCCAGCTTTATCCGAGTTGCGCAAAAGTAATAGAAGCCTTATGGATTTTCGCGATGATCTTGCGATAGATACGCCAACGTCTTCCCGGCGATATGGTGCCCAAGAAAAAGCAAACACAGAATCCCGTTCAAAACGCCTTGAGAAAGAGTTTTTTAGTTCTCCAAAGACTACATGGCGCCCTTCAACAGATGAAAATTTACGGAAAGTAACAGAAATTACTTCAAAGATCTGGGACGAGCTGAAAATTTTAAAAGATCCAACAAAGAATGTTCAAGCCTCTGTTCCTAGATTTTCTGGTCTAGATTACGAATGTCCCAAAGCGTTTTTGAAAAATCTAGAAGCATATTTCGCTGACCAGAAAGTACCGAGGACTGAATGGTGTCTAATGAGTAAACCTTTTTTAGAAGGAGAAACAGGTATGGTTTTCGTCAATTTTTTATCCTAAGTTAGAGTTTGATATGTTTTCCAGTCTATTTTTTACAAAAATACGATAACACAACAAAGCAGAGTTCGTTATTTGCTAAACTTTACGGAGAAAAACAAACCGATGAAACAGTATCTATTTTTTTAACTAAAAAGAGAGCTCTTTTCAAACGTTTGGAACCTCAACTCTCAGAAACAGTAATCACCACACGCATGATTTAATCAAACCAAATATTCATAGTAGGTTGAGATGTCAAAATTTTTCGTCCATAGATAAATTAGTAACAATCGCATCAGCACTAGAACATGATTTAGAAGAGGATAGTTCTTTTAACTCAACATTCGAAAACAGACGATTTTTGGAAAATCATAATACTGTACTGTATCCAGAAAAATCCCTGCTACCAAGAATACTGATCTCTATTGATCGTGAATTGCTTTATTAGATTTGGGAGCAAGCCATTCGTTTATTAGTTTCGATCTTTGTAAAAATTTTAGAATAAATAAAGAAGAAGTTTCCGTTTAATTAGCAAATTCATTAAATAAATTACAAACTAGTGGTACACTTACTCTGAACGTAAAAGTACAAAACCTAGAAATAGAGACGAATTTTTATGTTTTGAAGGATCTCAACGAACAAGTAATACTTGGACGAGACTGGCTGAATAAAAGTCAAAGCATCTTAGATTTTATGACAGGCTGTGTATATTTGGGTTCCAAGGAAAGAATAACCGTCTATTGTTCCAATTTTATCGATCAAAAAGAGCACAAAAAATTATCAAATCAAAAGCCTCTTCCTCCAGTCAAACTTGAACAGATGTCTATTGAAAACAAGATTGATTATCAAGAACTACTCGTTACTTTTTCGGAAGTTTTTGAAGAACAACTAGTACAACCAACAACCAAACTTGTTCAACACAAAATTACCTTAAAAGATGACACTCCATTTAAAATTCGGCGATATCAGTTTTCTCCTAAGAAAAGAGAAGTTATTTATGAACAAGTCCAAAAGATGTTAGCTGCAGGAGTCATTTGTCGTAGTCAATCCAGTTATTGTTCACCTGTAGTGATAGTAGAGAAAAAAAGACGGCACATCAAGATTTTGTGTTGACTATAGATAATTGAATAAACAATCTGAACCTGAAGTTGCACAACTACCACCAATACACGATGCAGTTAGAGATTTAGGTAATGCTAAAATTTTTACTTCACTTGACTTGAAAAGTGGATATTGGCAAGTATCCATGCACCCTGATAGCATACATTTAACAGCATTTAGCACTCCTGATGGTTCAATGTGTGAATTTTTGGTTATGCCTTTTGGGTTACAAAATGCTCCTTCCACCTTAATGACACAAGTTCTCCCTGGATATATTGACATTTTTGTCAAAGTTTACTTAGACGACCTAATAATTTATTCTCAAGATCACGTATCACATCTACGTCACGTAACTTTAGTGTTGGAAAGACTCAAAATTCATAAACTAAAATGTTCCTTAAAGAAATGTAATTTTGGACTAGACCATCTAAATTATTTAAGATATGAAATATTAGATGATTTCAATAAACCACAAAATCAACATGTTCTACGCGTAAAAGATTTTCCAAAGCCTAAAACAATGAAAGAACTGCAATCTTTTATTGGAACTGCAAATTGGCTTAGAGAATATATCCCAATTTTTTTTGTATTGATCGCACCGTTAACTGACCTTACCGGAAAACAACAACAACAACAAAATGCAGATAATGCATTTATTAATCTTCAAAAAACCATAGGAAAACCACTCAAGTTACACAGACCTAATCCTGGCGTTCCCTTTGTGCTACAAACAGACGCTAGTCAACTTGGAATGGGTGCTGTACTTTTTCAATGGGGTCCAGAAAATCAGCGACACATTATATCTTACGCAAGTTCTAAATTTAATTCATCTGAGAAGAAATAACATGTAAATGAACAAGAGGTATTAGCTGTAGTGTGGGCGTGCAAAAAGTTTCGACCTTATTTGGAAGATAAGCCATTTACTCTGATAACGGATAGCCGAGCACTGATTTGGTTAGACAAATGTAAAGATGAAAAACCAAATTCACTAGATGGTCACTTTTATTGCAAGAATTTAAGTTCACTGTCAAACATTGCCCTGGGAAAGAGAACCAGTTCGCAGATTTTTTATCTAGATACCCTTGTGAAGACCTGAACGAAGCAGAACGTGAAGTATTTGAGGAGAGATTATTATCACCAAATTTTCAAATTACTAATCAAGCAAGTGACGAGAATCATGTGAAATTAAATGTTCTTGAAGCACCAGTTGACAGTCTTTATACAGAAATTATGAACAATCAGAAATATGATCTTGAAATAAAAGACAAAATACTTCGTTATGAAAGACTGAATAAAGAAACAAAAGAAAAATTTAACAATAATGACGAAATTTTTTTGAATACTTATTTTGTTCAAAATGGAATTTTAATGTACAAAAATGGTGATAACACAACAATTGAAGTCCCTAAAGATTATATTGATATAATTTTACACGAATACCACGATTCAACCATAGCTTGTCACTCCGGCAGAGACGAAACTACCACTTCAATAAAAGACATTTTTCATGGGACTGGTATGTGGCAAGATATAAGACAGTATGTTCGTATGTATCTCATTTGCTCGTCGATTAAGTCAGGAATAGCACAGAAAGATATACCAGTTAAGCCAAAACCACCTACAAGACCATGGCAAAGTATCAGTTTGTATGTTATGGGTCCATATGAAAGAAGTTCTTTGGGGAAAAAATATTTAGTAGTAGCCACGGATTTATGTACTAAATGGGCTGAAGTCGTTGCTGTGTTTTCTGCTACAAACAACATAATTTTAAGATTGCTCCAAACAGTTTTTGGTCGTTATGGTTACCCGAAACAAATAATTACAGACAATGGTCCACAATTCAAAAGTCATAGTTGGCATGATTTTTTAAATAATCTACACATTTCACATTATACTACACCAATTTTTCATCAACGAGCTAATTCAGTTGAAAGAAGAAATCAAGAAATAAAAAAAGTACTAAGAGCTCAAGTTAGGGAACATGTAATGGCAAAGTGGGATGGCAATATCAACGATATGCTGTTCTCTCTTAATAACAGAACAAACAAAGCTACAGATTTCCCACCAAGTGTTTTATTATTTATAACTATGAACGATACGCTATTGCCAAATCAAATCAAATTAAATTTAATAATCAATGTTACAATTCCGAAGTAAAAACTGCTCCAAAATTTAGAGAAGGTGATTACTGCATGATAAGGGAATTCCGAAATACAAATTCTGGACCATTATCAAAAACTTGGACGGGTCCTCATGTTGTTCAGTCAGTATTAGGAAACAGTACCTTCGAGATTAAAAGAGACAATCAAATTATCAAAGTTCATATCAAGAACCTTACATTGCTATTCTGGATCATCCATCCCGTAGGGGTCAAGAGAGTGTGGAGAATAGTAAAAATAGAAGACAAGATAAATCCCTTGTTGCTGGATGTAACGGTCCGTCGGCTACGTGTGATAGTGGAAATTATCACGAAGAAAATAACGAGGATTTGGATAGCCCAATAGCAAGACTAATGACAAGATATTTTTTCAGAAAAAGACATAGTTGATTCATATGTAGTTGTATTCGTTTTTGATTTTCTTAAATAAATTTGCAGAGGGGGGAGATGTCGTAGGCTGTACCTCCGAGTATATTAATTTAGAATATTATTGTACATTTGGAAAGGTTAATTAATGTCAATAAGAAGTTTGGGAAGTCAGTCCCGACATCTGTCTCTCAACGAGATATTTGAACAGTATTTTAAATTATGCAAAAGTAATAGAAGCCTTATGGGTGAATATCAAAAAATTACCTCTTTCTATTGATGAATTTTGCAAAAAACTTAAAATGGCTAAGAAATAAAAGAAGTAATTAAATGTCTTGGTAATTTAGTTAGGTTTTTAAAAAATTGCTTGCTGTCAAGTGACGTTTATATTTTCGTGCCAGGAGAATGAGAAAGTGCCAGAATAATAACGTAACAATAATAATAACAGAATAATAAATAATACATGAATAAATAAAAAATATATAAATCAAAAATAAATAATAAATAAAGAAAAGAATAATTACAGAATAACAGATCATTTATTTCATTCTCCTGGGAACAAAGTAGCCAGGAGAATGAAAATGCCAGCAGAATGATATGCCAGGAATATGATAAAATACATCATAAATATTTTTTTTTTTAGTTAAATCGCAAAATTAGGATAACTGGTTTAAACTACTAAGAAAAATAACACATTACCTTATTTAAGACATAAAAACTTCACTTTCACTTCCTTATTTTATTTTGGACAAACTTTAATTTGTTACAAAAGGCAAATCGAAACAGGAGAAATTTAATGTTATTTTCAGTTTTTGAGAACGAAGAAGTTATGGGTTGGATGCAAAAGCAGGTAGTTTTATAGTGTTTAACAGAGCCAGGAGAATGAGATAAAAGTGGGGGACAATTTTTAAGGTATTCCAGTGCGCATATTTTTTAACATTATATTCTACTGTTTTTGCCAGGTGCAGATGGGATCAACATGAACCTAAACTAAATCAAACTTCTAATCTATGAGAACATTTTGTGGGGAAAAAAAACTTACCCGGAAGAAAGTGAGCTGGGGACATGCCAGGAGAATGAGATTGGAGGCTGTATTTTTTAAAATAAAATCTTAAAATCATAAAAATGAAGGTAGATTTTCCATTTTTACAATCAAATACACCTCTCTTCCTAACCACATCAAAAAAAATTCCACAAATCCCTCGTATTTGCAAAGTAAAATGGTAGGGACAACTAGAGAGGTAATTTTTTGATATTAACCCTTATGGGTTTTCGCGATGATGTTGCGATAGATACGCCAACGTCTTCCCGGCGATACATATTAATTTATTTCAATGAACTCATTTTTTGGGACTTTTAAAAAATACTACAAAATAAGAAGGCATTTTTTATATTATCAAACTTTAGAAAGCATTTAAAAAAAGGTACAAAAAGGTATTTTTATTTTTTTTGTAAAATCAAAGCCGACATTCTCTTCTTTAATGCAGCAAAATATAGTTTGCGTCTATTTGCGACTTTCGAAGTTATATAAGTATTTTTGGCACCATGTTACATAATCATATATTGAAGTAGAAAATTTAAAAACTAACTACAATGTCTATCAAATTTTAGTTAAATTTTGCTAGCTCATTTATAAAAGATTTGTTCATAATTTCATAATAAATTGGAGGCTATAAAAGTTTATACAAGGTGTCTAAACTTTCTGTGATTATTGGTTTGTAGCTTTATTATTCACCCTTGATCAAAAAACTAAAAACTAAGTTCGTAGGCGAAAAATTAGCGCCTATTTTCGTCTTCTTAAAATTTTATGTACAGGGTTACTTTTTATAAACCTTCCCGGTGGCAAACTTTTTATTATTGGTTCTAGAAAGCTGAGATAAAAAATGAATTGTTAAAAACATATTTTTTTATATATCACGTCATTTTTGTCGTACGTTAAGGGACATGGACAAAGTACTCTTATAATGAATGCTTTTTATTTCAACTTCCTAAACCCAAAAATAAAAAAGTTTGCCACAAGCAAGATTTTTAAAAATACAGTTAAATATTATCAAATATCACTATAAAAGTAAGATTATTTTCAAAAATATTTTTGAAGTATACTTGATTGATGGGTAGCAAGTATTATACCATTACTATAAACAGTGCATAACCATGCAACTAATTTTGTTTAATTTATGGTCTAACTAGCTATATGGTCTAACTAGCTAAATACCCGCTTTTTTACCCCTACCACCGACCCCTCTCCCACTCTCCTTATCTCTTCTTTACCCTTCCACCCACCCCCCTTCCTTCCCTTACCTTCCACTTAGTTAAGATTTCTTCATAATATACAGATGTTTCATTTAAATATTCGAAAACAATTTCACACAGCTGTCAGTAAGCGAAATATCAAATAAAATGTAACCTATTAGTCAATCCAGCAGGTCACATTCCATCTTCTTATTAAATTTTATCCAAATCGGTTTAGCCATTTTTGCGGAACAAACAAATATAAACACACAAACTTTCGCATTTATAACATAAGTAGGATTGATAACTATATGGTCTAACTAGCTAAATACCCGCTTTTTTTACATCTACCACCGACCCCTCTCCCACTCTCCTTACCTACTCTTTACCCTTCTACCCACCCCCCTTCCTTCCCTTACCTTCCACTTAGTTAAGATATCTTCATAATATACAGATGTTTCATTTAAATATTCGAAAACAATTTCATACAGCTGTCAGTAAGCGAAATGTCAAATAAAATGTAACCTATTAGTCAAACCAGCAGGTCACATTCCATCTTCTTATTAAATTTTATCCAAATCGGTTTAGCCATTTTTGCGGAACAAACAAATATCAACACACAAACTTTCGCATTTATAACATAAGTAGGATTGATAACTATATGGTCTAACTAGCTAAATACCGGCTTTTTTACCCCTACCACCGACCCCTCTCCCACTCTCCTTACCTCCTCCTTACCCTTCCACCCACCCGCCTTCCTTCCCTTACCTTCCACTTAGTTAAGATATCTTCATAATATACAGATGTTTCATTTAAATATTCGAAAACAATTTCACACAGCTGTGAGTAAGCGAAATGTCAAATAAAATGTAACCTATTAGTCAATCCAGCAGGTCACATTCCATCTTCTTATTAAATTTTATCCAAATCGGTTTAGCCATTTTTGCGGAACAAACAAATATTAACACACAAACTTTCGCATTTATAACATAAGTCGGATTGATAACTATATGGTCTAACTAGCTAAATACCCGCTTTTTTACCCCTACCACCGACCCCTCTCCCACTCTCCTTACCTCCTCTTTACCCTTCCACCCACCCCCCTTCCTTCCCTTACCTTCCACTTAGTTAAGATATCTTCATAATATACAGATGTTTCATTTAAATATTCGAAAATAATTTTACACAGCGTCAGTAAGCGAAATGTCAAGTAAAATGTAACCTATTAGCCAATCCAGCAGGTCACATTCCATCTTCTTATTAAATTTTATCCAAATCGGTTTAGCCATTTTTGCGGAGCAAACAAATATCAACACACAAACTTTCACATTTATAACATAAGTAGGATTGATAACTATATGGTCTAACTAGCTAAATACCCGCTTTTTTACCCCTACCACCGACCGCTCTTCCACTCTCCTTACCTCCTCTTTACCCTTCCACCCACCCCCCTTCCTTCCCTTACCTTCCACTTAGTTAAGATATCTTCATAATATACAAATGTTTCATTTAAATATTCGAAAACAATTTCATACAGCTGTCAGTAAGCGAAATGTCAAATAAAATGTAACCTATTAGTCAATCCAGCAGGTCACATTCCATCTTCTTATTAAATTTTATCCAAATCGGTTTAGCCATTTTTGCGGAGCAAACAAATATCAACACACAAACTTTCGCATTTATAACATAAGTAGGATTGATAACTATATGGTCTAACTAGCTAAATACCCGCTTTTTTACCCCTACCACCGACCCCTCTCCCACTCTACTTACCTCCTCTTTACCCTTCCACCCACCCCCTTCCTTCCCTTACCTTCCACTTAGTTAAGATATCTTCATAATATACAGATGTTTCATTTAAATATTCGAAAAAAATTTCACACAGCTGTCAGTAAGCGAAATGTCAAATAAAATGTAACCTATTAGTCAATCCAGCAGGTCACATTCCATCTTCTTATTAAATTTTATCCAAATCGGTTTAGCCATTTTTGCGGAACAAACAAATATCAACACACAAACTTTCGCATTTATAACATAAGTAGGATTGATAACTATATGGTCTAACTAGCTAAATACCCGCTTTTTTACCCCTACCACCGACCCCTCTCCCACTCTTCTTACCTCCTCTTTACCCTTCCACCCACCCCCCTTCCTTCCCTTACCCTACACTTAGTTAAGATATCTTCATAATATACAGATGTTTCATTTAAATATTCGAAAACAATTTCACACAGCTGTCAGTAAGCGAAATGTCAAATAAAATGTAACCTATTACAAAAAAAAAAACAAAATTATGATTGTTTTCCACAAACCAAAACTACACTTTTTTGCACTCGACGCGCGTTTCGCTAACAACGTTAGCATCATCAGGAGACGGTAAACAATGGTTATTATCATAATTTTGTTTTAGTGCAACCAAAGGTTCCAAATTCCCAACATAGTTGTAACCTATTAGTCAATCCAGCAGGTCACATTCCATCTTCTTATTAAATTTTATCCAAATCGGTTTAGCAATTTTTGCGGAACAAACAAATATCAACACACAAACTTTCGCATTTATAACATAAGTAGGATTGATAACTATACGGTCTAACTAGCTAAATACCCGCTTTTTTACCCCTACCACCGACCCCTCTCCCACTCTTCTTACCTCCTCTTTACCCTTCCACCCACCCCCCTTCCTTCCCTTACCTTACACTTAGTTAAGATATCTTCATAATATACAGATGTTTCATTTAAATATTCGAAAACAATTTCACACAGCTGTCAGTAAGCGAAATGTCAAATAAAATGTAACCTATTACAAAAAAAAAACAAAATTATGATTGTTTTCCACAAACTAAAACTACACTTTTAAGCACTCGACGCGCGTTTCGCTAACAACGTTAGCATCATCAGGAGACGAGAAACATTGGTTATTATCATAATTTTATTTTAGTACAACCAAAGGTTCCAAATTCCCAACATAGTTGTAACCTATTAGTCAATCCAGCAGGTCACATTCCATCTTCTTATTAAATTTTATCCAAATCGGTTTAGCAATTTTTGCGGAACAAACAAATATCAACACACAAACTTTCGCATTTATAACATAAGTAGGATTGATAACTATATGGTCTAACTAGCTAAATACCCGCTTTTTTACCCCTACCACCGACCCCTCTCCCACTCTTCTTACCTCCTCTTTACCCTTCCACCCACCCCCCTTCCTTCCCTTACCTTACACTTAGTTAAGATATCTTCATAATATACAGATGTTTCATTTAAATATTCGAAAACAATTTCACACAGCTGTCAGTAAGCGAAATGTCAAATAAAATGTAACCTATTACAAAAAAAAAACAAAAGTATGATTGTTTTCCACAAACTAAAACTACACTTTTAAGCACTCGACGTGCGTTTCGCTAACAACGTTAGCATCATCAGGAGACGATAAACAATGGTTATTATCATAATTTTATTTTAGTACAACCAAAGGTTCCAAATTCCCAACATAGTTGTAACCTATTAGTCAATCCAGCAGGTCACATTCCATCTTCTTATTAAATTTTATCCAAATCGGTTTAGCCATTTTTGCGGAACAAACAAAAGTAGGATTGATTTTTTTTAAAATTTATATTAGAACTTGTTTACTTGAATTGAAAATAACGTAATTACGCCATAAAATCTAAACATAAACCTCAGAATATTTTTGTCCTCCCAGAAATTAAATTTCGCCCAGTGTGCGCTCGTAGGAAAATAATCATTCCTACTCTCGTGCGGTAAAATACACTTATTTACAGAATTCACGTGGGTGCGGAAGTTGAGTTTCCCACACGTGGAGTTCGGGATAGCAGTCAAAACAAATTATCGAATTAAAAAATTAATTAAAACAAACTTCCTTTTCAATATAAAAATATTTATTAAAATTAAATGATGTAAATTCAACGATATGTAGGTCTGATTATACAATGAATACGTTGGTCGTTTGCATTTTGTCAATGACGTTTGAGTCACTTATCGTCAATACTTAGTCCGTGCCTCTGATTCAGTTAATAGTCCAACCAAATTAAAATAAAAGACAAAAAAATTTTTAACAGCGGTTTTATGACTGGAAATGGTAAAGGGGCTTTTGATAAACGCTTAAAAAAATGCGTGGTTGGGGCTTCTTCGGGGTGGATTTGGTGGGGGAAAGGGGGAGGAAAATGGTATTATTGTATTTCCGACAAAGTTGAACGTCATAGAGTAAAAACTTTAATACAAAAATTGTAGACGGTGCAAAGATCTACAACTTTGTAACATAACCTCAAATATTCAATATTTTTATTTTTTCGTTTCTTATTTTCCATTTTCGCAAAAATAATTGCATTTTCACGAAACTTGTCCAAATTATACCTCTCTATGTCCCTAATGCCTACAATTTTTTTAGGTAAAAAAGTTAAAACATTTTTAAGATATTATTTTTTTTCAGTCCAAATCACTTCTTTTTCAATCAAAAATTCTACTCAAGAAAATTCTCGTAGTATTTTTTGACGTTGCTCATTTTTTTTGTTTTGATATATACTTTTTGGTGGAATAATAAAAAATTACATACAAAAACATGCTCATAAATGTAAAAAACAAATAATGGCTTATGCAATAATGAGTTTTTCAGCAATTGTTGATAATTTCTTTCAATTTAAAGAAAAAATCAACAACCGATTACAACCTCTATTTGTACGAAAAAAATACAAAGAAGTCGGTATTTAATTTACTACGTTTATACGCGCTTAAACCGATTTTATATAAGAACGGTTTTACATAAAGTCGCTCTCTCCTTTATTAAAATCGTTTTAAAACAGCTGATCGATTCTCTTACCTTACAGTTTCTCTCAAATTAAAACATATATATTGTTATATTAAAAAATTCTTAAATTACATTTTTTTAAAACGCAAATGAAACAACTAAGTTAACAATTTTTTTTCCGGTTTAGAATAAAAGTGATTTCGTCTATAAAATTGTTCTAATGGTATGTTTAGGATAAGAATTTTCAAACCGTCCTTTGTTTAAAAGCGCTTTAAGAGTACCGTATAACTAAATAAGAGTACCGTATAACTAAAGTATATGTTTGACCTAAAACTTTATTTTTGTGCAGTACTGCTATTCAAATCTTATTTCGATTACTAAAGTATCATACATAAAAAAATTGTCGTAGAATCGATTGGTGCACTTTTTACCTTATAGTTAAATTTGGATCTAAATTTCTTGTTTATATGAATGTCATTTTTATGTAAAAAAATGAATCCGATTTTTGCTTTCAAAAATAGTAGATTTTTCTAATTTTTTACAATGGGTATTTATATTACTGTCTCACAAAAAATCGTAAGGTAATCTATTAGACCTTATTAAGCCGGAATTGCAAAAGCAATTGTCGTTTTCCATATTTATTTATTTTTTAATTTCCAACAAGAAGCTAAAATTTTGAGCTCTTTCCGTCCAACAATTATTTCGAGAGAAATAGAAAAAATACAAAAAAGGTAATAAAAAGGTTTTTTTTAAGGAAAGCAGTTTAGATTTCAAAATATATATTTACTAAAATGATCAAAAAAAGTGCATTCTAAGCTTGTAACAATACTATACAAAAATAACGTTTGTGCATTTTTAATTATAACAGTTACTGAAAAATTAAATGTTGGTAATGCCATTATTTGTTTTTCGCATTTCTGATCATGTTTTTTAATTGTAAATATAATTTTTTAGTATCTCACCAAAAACTATATGTCAAAACAAAAAAAATGAGCAATGTCAAAAAATTCTACTCAGGAAAATTTTCGTTTAAATTAAAAAATAAATAAATATGGTAAACACCAATTACTTTTGCAATTCCGGCTTTATAAGCTCTAATAGATTACCTAACGATATACCATTTTTGAAAGCAAAAATCAGAATTTGAAATAATTTATTAAAAAAATGGCCTATTCATTTAATTTCTTACTAGTAATAAGTATTTATTCCCAACCAACTTAAGTAGTTCATTACAGGGAATAAAAAAAACATTATAAACATTTGGGTACAACATGCATTAAGTAAATATTTATAGATATTATTAAATTTAAATTATATTAATTGTAAAAATGATAATAAAAAAAGTACTAATAATAATACTATTGAAAACCGACAATTTTATTTTACATAAAAATTACAATCATATAGACAAGGAATTTAAATTCAAATATTTTTATAAGGTAAAAAAAAATAATATATTAAAAAGATATATTTTAATTGTTAAAATAAAAAATATGTGCAACAAACGATTCTACGACAAACAATTTTTGTTTATATATGACAATTTATTAATCGAAATAAGATGTTTATTGCAATACTGCAATACTGCACAAAAATAAAGGTACGGTACTCTTCAAGCGCTTTTAAACCAATGACGGTTTGAAAATGTTTGTCTGAGACATACCATTAGAACAATTTTAAATACTAAATCAATTTTATTTTAAAACGGAAAAGACTTAGTTGTTTTATTTGCATTTAAAAAGAAATGCAATATAAGGTTTTATTCAATATAACAATATATATATTTTAATTTTTGGGAAATTGTAAGGTAAAAGGATTGCTGTTAGAAAACGATTTTGATAAAAAAGAAAGCGACTTTATTTAAAACCGTTCTTATATAAACCAGGTCTTAGGCGCGTATAAACGTAGTAAATTAAATACCGTCTCCTTTGTATCTTTTCCGTACAAATAGATGGTGTAATCGGTTGTTGTTTTTTTTTTTTAATTGAAAGAAATTATCAACAATTGCTGAAAAATTCATTGATGCGCAAGCCAATATTTATTTTTTTTTTACATTTCTGAGCATGTTTTTTAAGTGTACCTATAATTTGTTGCGAAAAAAATTAATATCTCAAAAAATGTTTAATCTTTTCATCTAAAATAAATTGTAGGTATTAAAGATACAGAGAGGTATATTCTTACCAAGTTTCGTGACAGTGCAATTATTTTTGCGGAAATGAAAAACAAAAAACGAAAAAATAAAAATATTACGATTTTTCGCATTTTTCTCGAAAATTTTGAGGTTATGTTAAAAAGTGACATTTACAAAATTTGTAGATCTTTGCACCGTCTACAACTTTTATATTGAAGTTTTTACTCTATGACGTTGAGTTTTGCCGGAAATTGCAATAATATCATTTTTCTTTCCTTTTTCCCCCACAAAATCCATCCGCAAGAGCCCCACTCACGCATTTTTTTTTAAAAACGTTTATCAGAAGCCCCTTTACCATATCCAGTCATCAAAATGCTGTTTAAATTTTTTTTATTTTTTTCTCGCTAAATGAGTTAATCCGATCGGTCTATAACGTTATTGGCTAGATTTAACTGATTTGATTTTTTTTAAAACTAATTATAAAAAAGTTAAACATACAAATACATCTGTTATTAAAATAATGAGCCTATCTTTGGCATTAGGGGCAATTTTATAAATTAGCGTCTCTTATATTTACATAACACATCTCAAAAGATTCTTACTTAAATAAAGGTATCTAACTTTATTAAAAAATATAATTTTTAAACATATTGTTTACTAAATTTTTCTGCAAAATAATCTGGGCGCACTATGAAACGCATATTTTATATTTAGGAGAGTATTTTAAACCTCTGTAAGTTTTTTAGCTGGTATTTTTTGCTAAAAAAAGGTTAAAACCAAAGTTTGACATCTGTTACAATCCACAACTTGGACGCCACTGGTAATCAAGATTAATTTTCAAAATAACTTTGGGTACGTTTTATTTTTAAGCGGCCTACCAGAGATTGCGAAAATGCAATTTAAAATTATTTGCGAAATCCGGTCAAATCCACGAGGCAAAAGAATGTAAAATACACATAAATTTTGAAAAAAAATTATATCTCAAAAACAAAAGAAAAATAAAAAATCAGAATTAATTTTGTTAAGAAAGATTTGATAACCAATTTGATATATTTAAATTTTTTCCAATTTTTGTTTTAATTTTTGTTAACTTTAAACTTTGACAAAAAAAACAGTACTTTTTTCACACCTTGTATACCGAATAGTGGTTTTAACCTTTTTTTTTAGAAAAAAATATCACCTGTACGATACCAAAAACCCCATTTAAAAATAATAAAACCTAAAAAGTTACAGAGGTTAAAATACTCTCCTAAATATAAAATATGCATTTCATAGTGCGCCCAGTTTATTTCTCTTTTTCATTCTACTTAAAGAAAAATATTTAAATAAATTTTCTATATACCTGATAACTTAAAAAATGTAATAAACCCAGGTTTGGTTATCTGAGCCGCCATATACCTATGAAAAGTGCTTACCCTTTTTTTAAAACCCACCCTCCCCCCCAAAAAAAAAAATAATTCTTACTGTTTACAAAGCTAACTTATTTTGCCTTTTTTCCAAATTTCTTTAGATTTACCACACTACTTTTTCCTAAACTATACATAAAGTGTTGTCCTTACAAACAGATATTTGAGCTTCTTGCATTATTCTTAGTCTTGGTCCCATGGGCACTCCCATTTTTTGAAGGCGCTCTTCTGTCATATAAGGCAGTTCTACCATGCCCACTTTCTCGTTTTCGAAGGCGTTTGCATATTTCTGAAAATAAAAGAAATAATCTAAATTGGTAGTACAGGTCAGTATCCTGCAACGTACATTATTGGTTTTAGTAAGAAAAAATGGCGCCAGCAGGCACATATAGTCATCCATAAGATCTTTAAAAAAAAAATTCAGTTTTGTTTTGGTTGAAAATCTTAATGTGAAAACCGCGTGTCGCTAGCTGCTACGGTTCGTGAGTTACAATTTTTTAAAAAGTTGAATCCTCCCCCTCCTACATTCTTACCAGCAGCTAGATAGATAATTGCATTTACAACCAAAAAAAAAGAATTTTTTTTTCAAAAATATTTTTAATTTTTTTTTTGGTTAAAGATGCAATATTTATTGCATGCAGTATTTCTGGATTTTATTTTTGCAATTTTTAGTACCTAGGGACTTAAAAGACCATTTTAGTCCCTCAATTTTTCGTCTCGTAAAGTCCAATAAATAATAATTTTTTGCCAATTATTTTTTTTAAATAATCATTTAAAACATTTTATTTCATTTTCTATATTCTAAATATATTATTAATACATACGTACCAGTGGTTAGAATAGATATCTACTAGTTTTTATTTAAATACTACCTACTATTCTATATTTAAATGATATTTGATGTAAAGATTTTTTCTCCAGGGGGTTGAGAGACAGTTCACTTTTTGATTGGTTTTAAGAAAAAAATATACTCTTTTCTAAAGTTATATTTTTGTGTAGGTGCCGTTCTAATAAAAATTTACATCTTCTATATACGTCCTACTGTCAAAACCTGCCAAAAATATGTAATTTTTTCCCAAAATGTAAAAAAAAATATTTAAAAAAAATAAAAATTAGGGCTTATAGAGCATTTCATTTTAGATTCTTTTTATAAACGTCATTTAAATGTTTGAAAAATGGAAAAAATTGTCACATTTTGAATTTGATCTGAAAAAGCAATGTGAAACCTGAAAGAGAACATATTTTCGCTAAAAAAACGTTACAATGTTTTTTACATCACTTATAGTTTCTATATAAAAATAAAATTGGTTGAAGAAAATGCTAAAATCATGTCGATTGTGTATTAAACGTCTTTGCACCAAGATTTTTGGTAATTATGCAGTATACGGTTTTCTGCCATTTTTGATTTTTTTTGAAAAATTCTTTATGGGGGCACCTTCTAGGGTCCCTAGGACCACAAATCCGTCTGCGCCGGTTGTTTTTTTTTTTTATTTTTTTTGTTTTTTTTTTAAATTTTTTTTCACTAAAACAAACCAAACCAACACAGTCCAACCCAACCTAATCCAAACCAACCCAAAACAATTAAAAAAACACTTTACAACCCCCCCCTGGGCACCCTTTTTTCTTGTTAAAAAAAAAAAAAAAATCGGGCGCAGGCGGATTTGGGGTCCTAGGGACCCTAGAATGGCAGAAAACCGTATACTGCATAATTACCAGATTTTTTCTATAAACCTAAACTTCTAAAAAAAATACAATTATGTGTTAAGTAAAAAGTTTTGACTTTCTTATGTTTATTAAGTAATACAGCCATTCCAGCTAAAAGTCCACCACGGGTAATATCGCGAAATATGAATTAACGAAGGCAGTGACCAATTATAGATTTTTCTATTTGCCTCCAAAAGCTGAAACTGTTTCTATTAAAAAAGTAATTTAAAATCCTTCTTTGTGACAAAAAAAATGTCAAAAACATGAAAGGGCGGTTAGTAGGCTTGCTAGTATTACCAAGACTTATTCATTTTGCGTAAATAACTTTTCTTGTACTTTAAATATTGTTTCTATTTTGAGTGGAAATAGTGTTCCGTCCGTTACGTTCCGTCCGTTACGCAACATTTTGTTTGTTCAATTCTTAACCTTTTCGTTTTTTGGTAAAATATTAACAAATATTATTTAAGTGTGATTTTAACTTTACGATTATTGTATTTATTTTTTGGTATTAGCGTTAACATATTTGCAGTGCCTAATGGCAATATTTAATTTTAAATTTAAAAAAATCGTGCAAAGTGTGCGTCCGTTACGCTGGAATGGCTGAAAAACAAGATATAACCAATTTTCAGCAACACAAGAAAAATAATTTTTTGCATAACCGTAATACTGACTAGTACATGATGCTTTGTGTTCTGATATTTTTTTTAAATGTTCTATAAGACCCTTCGAAGTCACCGGGATTAAGTTGGTCTAGAGAGGGGTTTTAAGAAAAAAAATATATAATCTTTAAAACATACACTTTTGTTTTTGATCCATCGCCAACTACTATTTATCGTAAAAAGTAAAATCCCCTATTTAGCCCTTTTCTGGGGGGCTATTTTTGGAAAATATTCTGGGAACCTTAAAAAGCAACCCCCTATTTTGACTTCATATTTAAATTCTCGCTGAAATTCTCTTTCCAATGGTACCCCATATCATAAAGTTTACTTTAGTAATTTTCGAGATATTGGCTTTCAAAATGTCTAAAATTTAATTTTCAAAGACCCATATCTTAGAAACTAAACAAAATATCTCTATTGTGTTTATTATCGATTTTAGGGGTTTTTACAAGGAAATAAAAAATGACAACAGTTTGACAATCTGACCTTCTACTTTATATTTTTGGAATAATATCGTCAAAATCACTGAAAATCAATAAACTGTAAATAGGAATGTGCAAACGTCAAACTATTGTCATTTTTTATTTGCTCTTATAAAACCCCCAAAATCGATAATAAACCAAATACAGATATTTTTTTTAGTTTCTAAGATATGGGCCTTTGAAAATTGAATTTTTGACATTTTGAAAGCCAATATCTCGAAAATTAGTAAAGCAAACCTTATGATATGGGATACCATTGGAAAGAGAATTTCAGCGAGAATTCAAATATGAAGTCAGAATAGGGAGTTACTATTTAAGGTTTTTAGAATGTTTTCCGAAAATAGCCCCCCAGAAAAGGGCTACATAGGGGATGTATCAAAAACAAAAATTTATGTTTTAAAGATTATATATTTTTTTTCTTAAAACCCCTCTCTAGACCAACTGTGAGATAGAAGCAGAAATAAGGGAAGTACCTTATATAGTCAATATTTGTTGTTATTTTATTGTATCTAAAAAGATGTCTTTCAAAGAGCTCCTCTTGTTTAATTCCGCCAGAGGTTACCTTTTCAAATCTAGTCGAAATTTTTTTACTGTCGTTTCATAGGTGATAAGAGTAACTATTCAGCAAATAATTGTTTTTTTAGAGTTTAGTTTTATAGAAAAATCTGGGTCAAAGAATTTCAATACAATCGACATGATTTTACCATTTTCTTCGACTTATTTAATTTTTTTATAGAAACTATAAGTGATGCAAAAAAAGTTGTATGGTTTTTTTTATCGAAAATATGTTCTCTCTCAGGTTCCCCATCGCTTTTTCAAAAAATATATTTTTTTAACTAACAGCATTAAAATTCAAAATGTTACAATTTTTCCATTTTTTAAATATTTAAATTACGTTTATAAAAAATGGCTAGTACTACAAAAATGCTTATGTGACTTTTTTTGTCTAGAATGGAATGCTCTATAAGCCCAAATTTTTTATTTTTTAAAAATATTTTTTTTACATTTTGGGAAAAAATTACATATTTTTGACAGGCTCTGACAGTAGGACGTATATGGCAAAAGTGAACTGTCAGTCTGCGGACCGATAAAATCATCTTAAATTCATGATAAGGTGAGCCAAAAAAAAACCGTAATTTTTTGTCGGCTTTAGTATTGTTACCGTAAGTTTCTTTTTTGTGATTTTAGCTTCTGCGAAAAGCTAAATCTTCAGACTATATGAAACTTTTGTCAAAATTGACATTTCTTTAAAATCCAAGATGGCGCATGATTTTTAAATTTCTCCATTTTTAACACCCCCCGCCAAAATTTTATGCCCCCCGCCAAAATTTTCTGTGTGTTACTATACTCGATTTTAGACATTTGCCATAGACACATCTTTGTCGTGCACAGAGAGGTATCACTTCTAAAAATCGGACAAGAAGTAATAAAGCTCAACACCAACGAAATAAGTAGTATCTTAACCCTTTGTAAAACATAGATCTAAAAACCTCTAGTCTTTGTTCTACTAGGGATTTGGTAAATCTCGTGCGATTCTTTAGATTTTGAGCTCTGCGGGCAGCTAAGGCTTTGGCCTATACAGGCTACTGCGAACATAGGGAGAATCAAGTTCAATTTACTCTCCGTGCCGTACGACCGAGGTGGATTCGAAGCACGCTGCAGTGTTATCTTTTGGAAATTTATTTTGTTTTTATTATTTTGTTTTATCCCTGCCTTGCTCGACAAACAGATTGGTAAGTTCTTAAGTGAAATAATACATTTTTAAAATTAAAAATGGATGTCTACGAAGTTGCCGAATAAGTACAGATAGTCAAATGGTACTATCAAGGCAGATTCATAGGTTTGTGCAGAATTTTGAAAAGTTTGGTTGTGTAGCGCCAAGAAACCCACTGTTTTAAATGACGAACAGGAAGTACGAGGTGTGATAATTTGCGCTGCAGTGGAGGAAAATCGAAAGTTAACTAGCCACCAAATTGCCGAAGCAGTTGATACATCTTCAGCCACTGTCTTACGTGTTCTCAAAAAGAATGGTTATCATTCTTACAAAGCGTCAAAAACGCATCAAATTGGATTGGATGGAAAGGGCGAATTGTGCTGAAAACTTTCTGAGATCTATTCTTTTCACAGATGAAAGCACTTTTCCATTATTGAATCGTCATAACCCAACACACGTTCAATATTGGTCGAGGGAAAATTTGCATTTGTATTTTTTTTTTTAAATCTTTGGGGGGGTATTGTAGTGGAACACGTAATTGGGCCATTTTTTATTTACGGCAATTTGAATGGTCCTAGATACTTGGATCTACTGCAGCAGCATATTATGGTTTCAACAAGATTGTTGTCCCACTCACAATGTTGGCCTTGTTAGGGAATATGTTGATAATTAATTTTCTAATCGGGTTATAAGTACACGGGGAACTATTTTATGGCCAGCTCGATTACCCGATCTTGCTCCTAATGGCTTCTATCTGTGGAGTTATATCAAAAATAAAGTTTACGGGCATGAAAGGGCTAATAATTTGGAAGAACTTCGGCTTAAAATTTAAGAAGCTTTTCAAACTATCACCCCTAACATGCTTGGAAACGTTAGAAGGGGTTTTTATAATAGGCTCGGATATTGTCTAGCCGAGCAAGGAGGACTTTGAACCTTTGCTCTAAATTTTTTTTGACTGGGACAACCTTTTTGGCTTTTAGAATGTATTATTTTATTTTGAAAACTTGCTTTTATTTTGTTTCTCCTTATGATTTTCATTGTAACACGTTGTTAGTGATAAATCTGTGCAGTTGAAAATAAAACGCTTTAATTTATCAGTGACAAAAAACAAGAAAATATAAAAATTTGCGTATTTATTGACCAAATTCCGGTTTCATTGACTACACTCCACATAGCACCGTGGTTCCACTGATAGGTGTGCGGTGTCCCTGCATGTACGTACACTGGCAAATTGGACTTCTTCCGGCCTATGTTCGCAGTAGCATGAAGCGGTCTGTATACGCTACCTGTCAAATTTGGCATTTTATTTAAATCTGTAATAGCGCATGTTTTTAACTTTTTTATTTTGCTCTCCTGCCAAACTTTTTTGTAAGCCAATGTACCTGATTTCAATTATTCGGAAAGTCACTTGTTTTCAGTGTACAAAGAGATAGCATTCGTAAAAATCGGACAAGAACTATAAAAGCTTTGCTTAACGAAAGAGGTGCAGTTTTTAAACCTCTGTAAAATAGATAAAATGCAGAAAATTTTTATTGGGCTGATTTATTTTTAATTTATTCCATTTTATTATTTTATACAGTGTCCAGAACACTTAAATAACATGACAACCTAGTTGCACTGTTTACAGGGTTAAAAACAGCACCTTCTTCATTGAGCAAAGCTTTTTTAGTTCTTGTCCGAATTTTGCGAATGATACCTGTTTGTACACTGAAAAGACGTGGCTTTTCGGATATTTAAAATCAGGTACATTGGCGTACAAAAAAGTTTAGCAGGAAGGAAAATGACAAATTTGAAAAATAGCGAATATAGGCGAGAGCCTTAGCTTCCCGGAGAGCTCAAAATCTAAAGAATCGGACGAGATTTAACAAATCCCTAGTAGAACAGAAACTACAGGTTTTTAGTCCTATGTCTTACAAAGGGTTAAAACATCACTGGCTTTGAGCTTTATTACTTCTAGTCCAATTTTTTGGAGTGATACCTCTCTGTGCACGACAAAGACGTGTCTTGAAGGCAAATGTCTAAAATAGTGACACTCAGAAAATTTTGGCGGGGGGTGTTAAAAATGGGGAAATTTAAAAATCATGCTCCATTTTAATTTTTTTTACAAAAGTTTCATATAGTCTGAAGTTTTTTGCTTTTCGCAGAAGGTAAAATCACAAAAATCAAACTTACAGTAGAAAAACTATATCCGAAAGACCACCTTATATTTTTAGTATTTTTGCGTTCTCCAAAAATTGAATTTTGCAATGCATTTCGTCAGTATACAAGCAGTAAGGCAAAACTTTAATTATCTTTGCTTATTTTAGAAAAAAAAACAATTTTCAGGGTACTAATAAATTGTCTGGTTTTTGCTCTATTGGCAAGAGTTTCTTAAACTTTCCTTAAAAATACATCTTAGCGTTTTCATACGCTAACCCATGTTCGCTATTGACAAAAGAACTTTACAATGTTGACTAAGAGTAAACATTAAACTTTTATTTGTTTGCCATGTCTGACTGAATGGTATCCAAAGGGAGTTGCTTATTTTTTTTTTCACAAAGTAAAGTTTTTTAGCTTTTTCTAACGGTAAAGCAATGATGGTAATTTAAGGCTTAAAATATTATAGCACAATTTAAGGGCTAACGTTTTTTTTAAAGCAATTTTTAATATGTTTTTTACTCACATTTTGAAGCTTTCTTTCAAAACTTTCGATTTCTAGAATAAAACACTAACATTTTTTAAGTTTTCACTGTTTTTCAAGCGTTCAAAAAAAGTACTGCCAAAAATTTTTTTCTCTGTTAAAATAAATATTTAAAGTTGTTGAAGAGAGACAGCATGCTAATAAAAAGTATTTTAGAGAAAGATGGAAATAATTTAAGGCATTGTAATAAAAATTTCTGTTTTGTCATCTGTCTGTCATCTTCAGTGCTGTCGTTCATATGATTTTTATTTATTTAAGGTGGTATTAATTTCTTCCAATCAAAGTTTTTTACATTCTTTAAATTTACCAAAAAATGTGTCCTACTATAAGTGTAAAAATAATTTTAACAGGTATTTAACTAAATTATTTTAAGGTTCATCATGGCTCTACCATTATAAAGCGTAAAAAGAAAACATGACTGTGATTTTAAAGAGCTGTATTTTTTTAAATTAAAAACTTTGGATATATAATTTTTTTTAGTTTCCGTTTTCCATTTTTTTATTTCCACGGGAAACGTCCGGGAAACTGATATTTGGGGTACTCATCAAGGAAAAAAATATAAAAAAGATAAAAAGTATATTTTTTTTAAAGGGAATATTTGAGCAATGATGAGGTTTTTACAAGCTTTTATTTAACTTGCAATGTATGTACAGTATGTGCAAGATTCGACCCGAACAAACTATGTTAGTTCGGGTGGAATCTTGCAACTTAGTTTTTGGATTTAAATTTGGCATGCTTATATAGTTGCGATGACAATACAAGAATATAGTGTGATGAAAAAAAGGGGGTGGCGGTGGTACAGTTGAAGTACGAGCGATTTCGTTGAAATTTGATGTGTTGGTGATGGAGATAACGAATTTCTAATCAGATTTTGAAAATTAAATATGGCGGATTAAAGATGGACGATTTTTTTTCATCTTTTGCTAATCAATTTTAACTAACTTATACACGTCCGATTGCCTTCAAAGAACCCTGCACAAATTACATTGGGGATGGCTTTAGGCTAAATTACATATTTTTTTTATATGTTGTAGTACTCGATCAGCAAAGAACAAAAATAAAAAAAACGAGATAGGGAGCAGGATTACTTTCTGAGATATGGAGCTTTAAATTTGACGTGTTTTAAATCTATATTTTTACATGGTCCAAATTTTTTCCCCACAACTTTATCGATTAGCGCCAAACACCCTGTCCATCCATGTAAAAATATTTCTATAAGGGTTCTTTGGTACCACCAGAAAAGTCAATGATTTGTAAATTTTAAAAACGAAAGAAAATGACCGTATTTAAAAAAATTAAAATTTTTATTTTCTTTAAACAAACGGACAGATTTTAATAGTTTTTACATATGTTAATAAAAATAATGCTAGTAAGGTAAAAAGAACATTCTTGCTTGAGTGGTACCATTAATTGGGAAATTGGTAGTTACCTTTAATGCTTTTTAATATTTTTGAAATATAGGTAAAATACGAAAAGTGATTTAAAATAACTTATGGGTAGGTTATACAAACTTTTTCTGGACAAATTGAATTTAAAAGCTTGATACGAATATGTTGGTACCGATGGGTATCCATTGGTACCGGTATTTGACCAATCAAATTGCTCGTGTGTTATATGCTTTTAGGCTAACTTGGGGTTGCCGGTAACGAATATGATAACATTTTTCCGGTGGTTAACACTGTGTTCAGCAAATGACGTCGTTTCTTAAGTAAAAGTTTAACGATGTCAAGCCTACCTTGATTTTTTTTTAAATTCAAAGCCGCCGCATCCCGACATATTAAACATATCTTGAGTTTTAACTTTTTGCACCGAAATGCATGCGTAAAAACCACTTTTCCGCACTTAAGTAGGAAAAACAGTTTCTACTTGGCGTTTGTTTTAAAGAAAATGAGAATTGCCATTTTTTTAAAATGGTCGTTTTCTTTCTTTTTTAAAACTTACAAATGAGTGACTTCTCTGGTGGTACCAAAGAAACCATATAAAAACATTTTTATATGGGTGGAAGGGGTGTTTCATTTCAGACAAATAGAGCTTCGAATCATTTTATTTCGGCGGTAATTAACAAAGTTGTGGAAAAAACTTGGACCATGTTCAAAAATATAGCCTAAAAACACGTCAACTTTAAAGCTCCATATCTCAGAAAGTAATCCTGCTCCCTCTCTCGTTTTTTTATTTTTGTGCTTTGTTGATCGAGTACTACAACATATAAAAAAATTATGACATTTAGCCGAAAGCCATTTCCAATGTAATATGTGCAGTGTTCTGGCATGCATTTATAGTTCAAGTGATAATACAATAATAAGTCATTATTAGGCACCCCTTCCCCCTACGAGGAGAGTGGAGGGGGAAAAAGATTTAGTTTGTGAATTAAGGGTGTGTGTTCAAATTTGGTATGCGTTTATAGTTCCGGCGACAAAACAATAATATGGTATTATTAGGTACACACTTCCCTCTAACAAGGGAAGTGGAGGGGAGAAAAGATTTGGTTTGTTCAATTTAAATCAAAATTGGCATACAGGGGATTTTCGGGAAGGGGATATGAATTTTTGATCAGATTTGAAAATTTCAATATGGCGGATTCAAAATGGACGAGTTAGGGTAAAAATCTAAAAATTAAAAAATAAATTTTTATTAAAAAAGACTTTTAAAGAACAAGCTTTTATTAAATGCACTCAAAAGTAGAAAATCATTTTTAATCTTTCTTATACCGTAATAAAAGCGATGGGCGCAAATTAAAAATTTTAACTTTATGGTGACAAAGAACTTTTTTTAACTTTATGGTGAAAAAAATAATTAAAAATAAAAAAGATGTTGGTCGATCAACAAATTGAAATGTGGGTTGGGTTGGGTGGACTGTTTGCCTTTAAACCATAGTTGTATCTCTTTCAATAGTTTTTTTTTTATTTGCGTATACATAACGTTTTTTTTAGTTAATGATTTTTTATTTGTAAAAATTTGTAATTTAAAACCAAAAGCCTACTTTTGAATTGTTTTTAACCCTTAAACTCTCGCTAAACTCCCTTCTAGGGACAATTTTTATACTGTCACATTCTATTTTTGAGGGAGGTTGAGAAAGTATAAAGTAATATACCCAATTCATAATTAATTACCTCATATCCCAATTTTCTTAAAAATAGTCTAAGTAATGGCGGCTCGTCTCCAAAAAACTTTGTCAGTTTTTTCACACGTGAAGGGTTAGCCAGAGTGGGCAGTTCTCTGCTGCTGACAGCTCTTGAAACTGACTGAGACCTAAAAAATAAAAGTTATGCAAAGTGAAATCTCCGATGAACAACACATCAACTAAAGTAGGTTAACGAAAACTCTTCAAAGTGGCAGTTTGAATTGAAGTGAAATGAGCAAGATACTTCATGTTTCCAAAAAGATGATGGTAATACCTAATTCAAAAGAACCAGACCCAACTAGCAATTTTTAGTTGTGCAAGTTGTAAAAATTAGAGTTGCACTAATTTTAAACGTTGTTTTACGGATAAAGAATAGTTCCCAACTAGCAATTTGTCGACGTCTCAAGGTTGTGCACCGCGTGCCAACGTTGCGTCGCAACGTTTACTTTTACTCAAAAACCACCCACTTTTGCACCAATTTGGTGGATGATTTTTTGGTTGAGTCAACGTCGCGATCGCGACTACAGTTGAAGTAATAGTTCAATGGGTTTTGGAGTAAAATTATTTGTTCAAAATATTCATTACGTAAAATGATATACACTATTATATTATTAAAATAACATGATATTTTATGTCATATATGCCAAAATATATAAACAGACGGTAGTTTACTGTCAAATGTACAGTTCGTAGCTCTAAAAAACAAGCGCGCCCTCGATTAAGATGATTTTATGAAATATATGCAAAAAGATCTTAGTTTATTGTAGAAAAAAGCAAAAAAAAATATTTTTAATGTTTGTTTACAAATTAGCATACAATGTTTTTAACAATCAATCATGGCGGCACTTATTAGTTTCTATGACAACCAAAGGAGTCCCGTGTCTCGACTGCTTTAACTACTTAACTTTGTTTTGAACGGATCCCCTAACTAAAAGACGCGAACACGCCTCAATTTTTACCCAATCGAAATTGCTCCACAGTTTGGCTTTCTGCTGCTCACTTAATTTCCGTCCTTGTTGTTTACACAGGACCTTCCTCTTTTTTTCCGACACACTGGGGAATCACCTTCAATGACAGCTGTCACATGTCAAAATATCGAAGAATATTTATACCATTTGTTCCTTTTCATAGTGCAAAATGTTCAAAGAAAACTAATAGAAACTTTTTTACTGAATTAATTGACGTTTGTATGACAGACAGCATTGCTCCAAAATTGGCTTGTTGCAAACAGAAGAGAAAAATTGGTTAGATGAAAACAGGCGCGCCCGCGTCTCCAACAAACCGGCCAGAAAACGTGGAGTAAATTGATCAATTTTTGGTTTAGCACACACCGGTTTGTAGTCGGCGCCTTCACAACTAAGGAATTACTGTTAGTACAATAGACGGTCATGAATAGTTGTGATGGCGACTGAAGTTGTGATAAACGTTTAGGCGTCGTATAATAGTCGACGTTGTCGACCGTCGCCATGATAACTATTCTTCAACGTTTAAAATTAGTGCAATTCTAATTTTTACAACTTGCACAACTAAAAATTGCTAGTTGGGTTATCATGGCGACCGTCGACAACTTCGACTATTATACGACGCCTAAACGTTTATCACAACTTCAGTCACCATCACAACTATTTATGACCGTCTATTTTACTAACAGTAATTCCTTAGTTGTGAAGGCGCCGAATGCAAATCGGTGTGTGCTAAACCGAAAATTGATCAATTTGCCCCACGTTTTCTGGCCCGTTTGTTGGAGACGCGGGCACGCCTGTTTTCATCTAACCAAGTTTTCTGTTACGTTTGCAACAAACCAATTTTGGAGCACTGCTGTCTGTCATACAAACGTCAAAAGTGTTTTGTAGAGTTTCTATTAGTTTTGTTTCAACATTTTGCGCTATGAAAAGGAACAAATTGTATAAATATTCTTCGATATTTTATCGTCGCAGAAGGCTTTAGCCTAGCATTTAGCTGATATACTGGATCAAAATGTGTCATCTTCTGTGTGGCGGAAAAGAAAAAGGAAGGTCCTGTGTAAACAACACGGACGGAAATTAAGTGAGCAGCAGAAAGCCAAACTGTGGAGCAATTTCGATTGGGTAAAAATTGAGGCGTGTTTGCGTCTTTTAAGTTAGGGGATCAGTTCAAAACAAAGTTAAGTAGTTACAGCGGTCGAGATACGGGACTCCTTTGGTTGTCATAGAAACTAATAATAAAAACCACTGTATGCTAATATGTAAACAAACATAAAAAAAATTTTTTACCTTTCTCTACAATAAACTACGATCATTTTGCATGTAAAAATTCGTATTTTGTTCTTAGGAATCCTAAGCAACACCTTCAGAGGTTTTTCGAAGCGACTTTTAAGTCATGATTTTCTTTTTGGTTTCATAAAATCATCTTAATCGAGGGCGCGCTTGTTTTTTAAAGCTACGACCTGCACATTTGACAGTAAACTACTGTCTGTTTATATATTTTGGCATTGGTTCGCATGTTTTGATGATGCAAAACATGATATATGACATAGAATATCATTTTATTTTAATAATATTATAGTTTAATTTGTAGTCGAATAGTTTAATTATCATTTTACGTAATGAACAATATTTTGAACAAATAATTGTACTCCAAAACCCATTGAACTATTACTTCAACTGTAGTCGCGATCGGGACGTTGACTCAACCAAAAAATCATCCACCAAATTGGTGCAAAAGTGGGTGGTGTTTGAGTAAAAGTAAACGTTGCGACGCAACGTTGGCACGCGGTGCACAACGTTGAGTCGTCGACAAATTGCTAGTTGAGGAAAACCTTAACTCAAGTAATTCACACCGACTTTTTTCAGGGCCGTACATTTTCTTACCTAACGTTTAGCATGTTGGTTTGTGCCCTTAGTGTGGCTATTTCTTGTCTTATGGTCTCCATTTCTTGAATCATGAGATGCTGTGTTCTCATTTCCGACGAAAGGTGAGCAACACTTCTTGCTAAAATAAAAAAAAAATCGCTTATTAAATTATGAATTGCAAAAAAATTTAATGAAATAAAATTTGTAACTGATATAAGGGACTTCCTAAAATAATTTATACGTTTTTTTTTTAAATAACAAACTGTTTAATTTGTGTTTTTAATTGAAGATCATTTTTTAGGATAAACCATTCGCCCATATCCGAGATTCCGCTGAAGTCACCTTTCGAGCCCTTTTTTGCTATTTCTTTGTATATTTTCGAAAAAATCAGAAAAATCCGATTTTCCAAAGCAAATTCGAAGCGAATATCTCCAAAACTAATCAACAGTTTCTAACACCCAAGAAAATTTAATATATTTCTCAAGGGAAGGGAATGGAAGTCAAAACAAATAAATAATCAACAGATCAATATCATTAATCAATCAATCAATAATCAACAGATTCAAATTCTGGGGCGTAAAGAGAAAATTAATTGACAGATTTCTGAAAGAACCACGCACAATTTAAATGGAAACTGGATCTCAGTGGGATTTCAACGCCGTTTAAGAATGTTATTGGGACATTTCCTGAGAACATTTTCTCTCATAGACACAGGTGCCGATATCTTCAGGGTGAGCCAAAGCTGCCAAAGTTTGGTATGAGATTATTATTAGCATGCTTATGATGACCGATATCGGAAAAAAAAGAATCAATACCAACTAAAATGACAACGCTGAATTTAAAAATTACGTTTATTTTGAAACCTGACAAACCCTGTCGAAATGGCCGTTAAATAATTAATGAAATTGAAGTTTTTGGAAAAGCGAATACCTTCATTTTACTCTGCTGAAGACATTTAATCGGAAACCGTAAAAAAAAGTGACAGTTGTCTTAACTGTCATTTACTGTTATGGGGTAAACCACTAGTGCGATGACACATATTTACGAGTGGGGACTCGAACTACGATGAACTCAAAAATGTTATTAGTTTTGACACCTGTCAAACCCTGTGAAAATGGCAAATAAATAATTTATGAATTTTTGGAAAAGCTAATACTTTATTTTTACTATTTTAAAGTTAAAAAATTGACACTTTTTTCAACTGCAATTCATCGTATCGAGTAAATGACTGTCAAGACAACTTTTTTTCCCGGTTTTCGATTCGATATCATCAACAGAGTAAAAAGAGACTTTTCCCAAACCTCCATTCGTTATTTTACAGGGTTTGACGGGTGTCAAAACTAATAACATTTTCATCGACCTCAATTTAGTGTAGTTCGAGTCCCCACTTGTAAATATGTTTCATCACACCAGTAATTTTTCCCATAACAGTAAATGACAGATAAGACAACTGTCACTTTTTGTTAAGGTTTAGATTCGATATCGTCAACAGAGTACAAAAAAGGTATTTGCTTTTCCAAAAACTTCAAGTTCATTAATTATTTTTCCGCCATTTTGATAGGGTTTGACAGGTGTCAAAACTAATAACATTTTTGAGTTCATCAACCTGAATTTAGTGTAGTTCCCGTCCTTACTCGTAAATATGTGTCATCGCACCAGTCGTTTCCCCCAAAACAGTAAATGACAGGTAAGACATCGGTCACTTTTTTTGACGGTTTCCGATTTAATGTCTTTAGCAGAGTAAAAAGAAAGTATTCGCTTTTCCAAAAACTTCAATATCATTAATTATTTTTCCGCCATGTCGACAGTGTTTGACAGGTGTCAAAATAAATGTAATTTTTAAGCTCGGCGTTGTCATTTTAGTGGGAATTAATTCTTTTTTTGCCGATATCGGTCATCATAAGCATGATAATTCACACAAAGTTATTTTTCGGGTTTATCTGCATTCGTATCCTTACCTCTATCAAGTCGACCTATTGTGCAGGTGTACTTTTAAACTAATGGCGAATGCGTGACAGCTCCAGCTGATCAAATGCGTCAAAACATCGTTTCGTTTGTAGGGACGGTCCTAATTTTACGACTCCGTTGTCTTAACTAACGAGGTTTTCGTGCATTTAATCAGCTGAAGCTGTCACACATTCGCCATGATTCTAAAAGTGCACCTGCTTGATTGATCGACACGATAGAGATAAGGATACGAATGCTGATAAAACTGAAAATTAACTTTAAGTGTCTATTAACAATAGGCTCATCCCAAAATTTGGGAGCTATTATTGGCTCGCCCTGTAGACATCAGCACCTGTGTTTATGAGACAAAATGCTCTCAGGGACTGTCCCAATAACATACTTAAACGGCTTTGAAATCCCACTGAGATCCAGTTTTCCGGTTAAATTGTGCGTGGTTCTTTAATACAGGGTTCCTAAGCAAATACTTAGGGGGCCAAGCAGCCGTGTATAAGACGTAGACAAACGGAAAAGCACATTAGGCAGAAAAGGATGGGCATGGGGCGATGTTGTCACTACATCTTACACGTAGTAAATCCATTCCAGGTTGTTGTTTTCTAATGTTTTCCATTTTCATACCTTTAGGACTGGAATAGAAATTGTTTTTGCTCGACTTTAATACCAAACTGATGAAAGATATCGTAAAAAAAATATTTTTCGGCTTTTCATTTTATAACCATTGTCCTTACGCACTGTTTACAGGCTGGGGACTGAGATACATGCAAATGCCTAACCTAAAGCGTTCATACACGGCCGGAGAAATCGACTGAGATATTTCCCTAGAAACTTTATCAAGCAAATAGGACGGGTTGACGCCTTCGAACGTCCAACCCGTGTTTTGCACTTTGATTCGAAATCAAAAAGGAGGAACAGTCAGATGTGGGGCCGTGCACAAATTACGTAACGGTGATTTTACCAATTTTTGACCCCCGCCCTATGTAATGTTTTGTAACGGTTTGGCACGCCACTCCCCTAATATTACGTAACGATTTGTAACCCCCCTCCCCCCTATGACCATTACGTAATTTGTGCACGGCCCCTGTAGTGCCAGTGAAGGAGGGCGAGAAAATTGATATTTTTTTCTTCAAAATTATACTCTTTAGACCTATTTCTTTGCGTTCCCGAAATTACGTAATTTTTGAAAAAAAACATTTTTGCGTTCGGCTAATTTAATTGAAAAATTTTTGCCTGCGGCGCCCTTTATCTTCTCACTCGAAACCAAGATCCCTCGTTTTAGGAAAACTGATCCCGTCTCTGTTTCTAAATTTTTTCGAATAAAAGTAGAGTATGACCATGGGGAAATAATTTTTTTCTACGGTATGACGAAAATTTCGAGAAAGTTGAAGAAAAAAATAAAAAAGTGGCGGAGCTCAAGTTTTTCGTAAAAAAAACGTTTTTTGTAAAGAAACAGAGCAAAATAAATCTTTTCACCCCTTTTTGGGTGTTACAAATATTGGCAGCCCCTTATTTTTCGCTTTTACCCTCCCGCTAGTTTTGAAGAATTGGTTCGCTACATGTTTCGAGATCATGTCATAAAACACCTCGAAAATATCAAATGTAGTGTAGGGCCAGCTTTATTTCAAATCAATAATATCGCAAGCAAAAAGCTCTGCAGGAAAAACAGCGCCGTTATTGATTTCTTTGGCTGCTAGTGCTCTGCATGGTTTGGCCGTTTCCGGATAGATGTCACTAGTAGAACAGAATGGAAATAAATTTAATTAAAAGCGAAGATATTTCTTTCTAATGTTAACAACCTCACGAGTTTATCGCTCAGTATCGTAAATAATGGACCCTGCCGCCTCCTTTAAGCAAGAAAAAGCTGTGGTTTGGACCTGAAAACATCTAATTTTTAATTAGGTGTGGCCGCCATCTAGCGAAATTTGCAGACATCTTGTCAACGGTTATTATTGCAACTATGATTTATGCTCACAATGAAAGACTGGCGACAATTTTTTCTCATGAAAGCAGTCCGGAGATAATAACAAACTGGCACCATTGCTCAATATACCTGTTTCTTTTGTGCGCGCAGAACTTTCTATGCCATTTCTGTTTGATTTATTGAAATCCTATCCCTAAGGAAAATCTTAGGAACCCTGTATATACTAAATTAGGGCAATTAAGATCAGTACCTAACTATTATGTATTTAAAATAAATTACTGCACTTATTTATTTTATGTAATGTATTTACCTAGAGTGACGACATGAGCTTCAAGCCTCTGAAACCTCCTATTTATCCCCCGTAGATCTCGCACTTTTTTACGTTCGTCGCTGGCTGAACCTCGCAGTCCTCTCCTGTCCCTCATCGGCACTCTACTGCTCACCGAGGACGAAGGGAGTGATGACATACTTCCGTACCTGTAATTTAAACAATAATATAGTGAACTACAAGGCTTAACCACGATCGAGACAAGTAGGCGAAGGCCATAAGTAGAGTTGTTTACCGTTTAGAGTGTGCTCTAAAGTGTAGTTTAAACTCGTATAACTATATGAGATACTATAACGGCCCAGTGCCGCAAAATGTGTAACGAAAATAACTTTGAAAAACAAAGAAGAAAATTCAAAATCGCGGTTGGCTTTGAAACTGTTTGGGCCACCAGGCCATAAACCAAAAATCTACCGCGCATGCACTAACAAATCCATGCCTGGTGTCGTAGTGACCTTACCAAGGTATTTATTTATTACATTATGGATAAAACATCTCCAACCGCAAGTTTAACCTTACTCCAGGGTTTCAATCCACAAGGTAAACCCGTTACACGAGGACATGGCCCCAAGTGCCGATCCCACTTCCTGAGAAAAATGGGCATTGTCGAAAAGTTTACATTTTTGACGAGGTATGGTTTTGCCATTTTGTTTATGTTATTGTGGACTTTTTCGGTGGGATTTACTAAAAGGGTTTAGTCTATTTTAGAACGGTCCTAAGTTTAAGTGAAATTTCTGGTTTTAAACACTTTAAATCCAGCATCCTTGAGTTTTGGACATAATTTAATTTATAAAAATAATTTTAATAAACTTGTTTATTGAATAATCATCTTAACACAATCTTTTGTTGTTAAGAAGAAAGTTTCAATTTAGAAAAAAAGAAAATTAAAAAATTTAAACCCACGCGGAGTTTAAGTAGTAAACACTCTGTAGAACAAATTAAAATTGGGGTTATATTTCACTCTAATTAAAACTTACCCTTGTTAATTAATTTTTCCAATTAATACCTGATGTCACACAAAGATTTAGATAGGTAATAATAAAATAAGGAGTAGATTAATTTTGTATTTATTTAAAAGGTGTTTTTATTTATGAAATGTATTAAAAAACTTAAATGCAAATTTTGTTCACATTTCTGTCACTGTCTAAATGTCAGTTTAAAAATATTAGCGCTGCGTTCAATCACAAACAGCGAGTTCGGATCTTTTACCTCTGCTTGCACCTTGGCCTGCACCAACCTCTACTGATGAAAGCTACAGCGTTAAAATGAGTGGGCTTTGAGTAAGGAAAGTTTTCTTGATTGAGCTTTTAGATAATTTCAATGTTTTAATTTCAGTTTGTAAATAAATTAATATAGTTGTTTTGGGTTTTTTATTTGGTATATTTTTCGTGCATAATCACTTATGTTTGTTTTTTTCCTCGTAGTGCCCTCATAAATATTTTTTTTTGTGCTGAAAACGGGTTCAAAATATGTCGTTTTTCTGGACAAAATTAGGTGTTTTATTGATTAATGAACAACTTGGGATATTAAATAAGGTAAATTAATCCTTGTGAAAACGGTTACTTAGGGAAATTATGAACGAACTTATTCTCAGTTGCCACAAAACAAACCTTTCTGGGGGTTATAAATTTAAATCACCCCCCAGAGGTGGTCTAAAAAATTACCAATTTTATAACCTCAAACACAGATTATGAAGCTATTATGTGCCAAAATTTTGGCGTATTCACCATTTGCCATTTTGAAACCTGTCAAAAATAATTAGTTTTAGGGCATTTTCTTCTAAACTATGGTATTTATTTTGACGAAAAAGCAGTTTTTCAGTGGTATTTAGCAATAAAAATACAAAATAATTAATAACTTTGTGTCTTTCTGTATGGTTAAGTGTTTTCTAAAAATTGGTTTTAAAATTTAGTGCTCCTCACAGGTGTAAATATTTAGACATGTGGGGGGTACTATTTACTTTTAGATCTTAGTAAATCCCACTGTTTGTGTTTTAAAATTTTGTGGCGGTATTTTCTGTGATTGCGTGCATTAATATTACGGGAAACACTAGACAATACTTTTTCAATTTTTTTACGGTACTGTCCACTCTTTTAATAGATTTTAAAAAAGTAAACACAAATATTAAACATAAACCTACATTATTGCTGTCAGATGGTTGTCAGTTGCTTTCACTACTGACGCAATCGACGCGCCTGCGCCTTACACTCCTCGTCTATGGGTTTTTTTCAGATTGGGAGAGTTATTATCTACTTATTACTGTTATTAAACTACTTAAAAATGTTATTATCTTTATTTGGGGTAAAATTGGACTTACGACTGTTTACCTCCGAGCTGGAAATTTATACATTACTTCATTCCCAATTCAATCGGAACAATGACTGTACCATTTAGTTTCTATGTTTAAATGCCAGCCGCCATATTGAAATTGGTCCGGAGAATTTGGAATACACAGTAGGAACCCGTGTTAAAAATCATACTGTATATCAAAAACAACAAAAAAAAAATGCAAAGAATATTGCAGTAGCTACAAGAATGCCAGGATAACCAAAATATTCTTTAAAAAAAGTTACACCAAAAAACAATACCTACCCTATGAAGTTTCCTGCAGAGGACCCCTATTCCCAAAAGTAAACCACAACTTTTTTTTGTTCGACGTCAAGAGTTGGGATCCTCAGTAAAGTATTCTCACTAAGTAACCGATGTTAAGTTTTATCGTTGTATCATAATTTAATTTTTTTTACGAAAACAGTGGTCCTCTTCAGCAGACTTCATGGTGGATACATATCTCAACAATTCCTTAAGAGCCTTAAAGTTTATAAAGTAGGTTAAAAAAGCAGAATTTTTTTCGAGACGGCAATTACATCAGTACATTGTTTTGTTAAATTTGGCATTAAAATACCTTCCGTGCTTGCTCTGCTTGACTCCAAGCAACTTGAGAACTTCCGAGTACATACTTTTTTTTGGTTAACTTCAAAACTTGGGATCTTCAGCAAAGTACCGCGAGTAAGTAACAGATGTCAAATTTTATCGTTCTACCAATGCAGGAGATTTCAAGGTATTTTCTTTCGAGACGACAACTATACCAGTACCTTTTTTTGTTAAATTTGGGGTCCGACGGCTGGTACCTGCCGTGCTTGCTCTGTTTGACACCCAGCAACTTGAGAACTTCAGAGTACATACTTTCCAACCCTTCGAGTTGCTTTCTGATGGCTCTAGCGTCGGTGGTACTGAGGTCGCCATCAGATTCGGTACCGTCCAGCATGGACTCTAGGTCTAAGGAGCGCGTGGTGGTCGAGGTGATGTCCGTCGTATCCAGGCCAAAAACTAAATAAAAATAGTATGGTGCATTAAAGTGAAGGGGCATGTGTGGGTTTTTAAATGAAGGAGTTTTATAACTATGTGGCATTGATAGCTCTTTAATCGAGTATTACCGGGTGTTTTGTTCGCATCTGTGTAGAAGGGATTGATATGACGTCATCTTTCAAGATGGCGATGGCGGACAAAAATCATAAAAAAATACAACTGATTATACTCGATTCCATATAATTCGAGAACGGGGATTCCAAAAAAATTTACTTTCAAGGTACCTTAAATAGCAAAAAACAAAATTTTTGCCATTTTCTCTTCAAAAAATCTTAATAATTCGAGGTTTTGTCAGTCCAACTCCAAATCTACCTTAAACTATTAGGCATATATGCCGAATTCGATCCTTAGAGTTTGATGAAGTTTAAAGCTTCATGACCTTGAAAAATACCTTAGTAAAATACATATTGCAAAAATAACATACTAAAGACCAACTTTGGTAAGAAAGATAAGAAGGTCAAGTTCAAACAATACTGTTAAAAAAATTTGGTTTCAGCTATGACGCGTTTCAATATGGCGGCTGATATATCAAAATGGCGACCTATAACCACATTTTATTTTATCCAATTTCGTAAAAAAGCAAAAACGACAAGTTGGCTTCTTGTTGACTTATCTCCGCTTACTATGAAAAAAAAGTTTAGTTGATGCATGATCTTGATTGACCTTGAAAATACCATGTACAAGTGAAAAATCAGCTTTTTGTGATGTTTTTCCAATTTACCACTACGCAAAAACTTTAAGTGCCGGAGATTAAACTAACATCTTAGCCATAAATAAACTCTTCATTTTAAACCTCACTACCATTTTTTTTATATGGCGTCCCAGATGTTTATGCTATACCCCGATAAAAATTACCTATATGCCTGCCGTTTTTATTAAGTTCCGGAACTGTGAATTTTATGTTCTACTCACTTGTCTAGCCAACAAAGTCATTTAAATAGCCTATAAGAGAGTTAACAGAAGTTAGATATATATTATCATGTACTGGACCATTGTTTTTAGATGCCATTTTCCGAAATGGCGGTCGAAAAAGCCTAAAAAATTCTAATTATGCCAGTAGGGCATGACTACACTTGTTTATTAACATTCATAATAAAATTCAAGGATGAGGATTTAACAGCTATTTAGTCACACATTCATGTGCCACCGCATCTCTGTAGAAGTTCCGAAAGCTAATAAAAACGATAGACATATAGGTCATTTTTACCAGGGTATAGCATAAACATCTGGCACGCCATATCAAAAAAAAATGGTAGGGAGTGGTAAATTGGAAAAAACATCAGAAAAAGCTGGTTTTTCACTTGAACATGGTATTTTCAAAGTCAATTAAACTTTTGTTTTCATAGTAAGCGGAGATAAGTCAACAAGAATTGATGCCACCTTGTCATTTTTGCTTTTTTACAAAATTGGATAAAATAAAATGTGGTTATAGGTCGCCGTTTTGATATATCAGCGGCCATATTGAAACGCGTCATAGCTGAACCATTTTTTTAACAATATTGTTGGACTTGCCCTTCTTTTCTGTCTTACCAAATTTGGTACTCTTCACTTTAATAGTTGATGAATAGCGCCCTTTAGTATGTTATTTTTGCAATGTGTTAATTTTACTGGGGTATTTTTCAAGGTCATGAAGCTCTAAGGATCGAATTTGGCATATATGCCTAATAATTTGAGGTACATTTGAAGTTGAACCGACAAAACCTCGAATTATTAAGATTTTTTGAAGAGAAAATGGCAAAAATCTAGGTTTTTTGCAATTTTGAAGGTCATTTAAGGTCCAATGACCTTGAAAGTTCATTTTTTGGAATCCCCGTTCTCGAGTTATATGGAATCGAGTATAATCATGCTCATGTTGCGAAAGTTGTATCTTTTATGATTTTTGGCCGCTGTTAACAGCTCTACGTTTGTCTGGCTTATTCAGAAAGGCTTTGTAGTGCTGTTGTTCGGGAGTTGAGCGCCAGTGCTGCCACCCCTTTTCTTTCAACCCATTTGGATAATTCCCTATTGACCGTGGCTTTAGTTTAGTTAGTCCAAAGCAGGGCTCTGGCCCTAAGAACGCAGATTCCGCTTCTGCCTTAGCAAAAGAGTCTTTTTCGTTTCCTTTAATTCCTGTGTGACCCGGTACCCATACAAGAGTGATTTTGTTGGTTCTTTAGCAGAGTTTGAAGGCAGTTCCAAACTAAAAGTGACTGGATCTTATTTGAGCTTGTTGCTTTCAGAGCAGCTTGACTATCTGATATAATTTTGATGCGTCTGTTAGAGATGCCTTTTTCAGCTATTTCTCTTGCACAGAGCTCTACCTGGAAGATGGTAGCAAGGTTACCGAGTCCAACTGAAATAGCAGCTCTTGAACCCGATACACCTACTCCCACGCCGTCCTTGGTTTTTGATCCGTCTGTGTACCAAACGTGGTCAGCTTTGGTAAGTTGATTTATATTCCCCTCCCATTCTTCCCTCGTTGGAAACAGAACTTGAAACGGTTGTTGTATTTTGGTAGCCTGTGGTCTGTTTTGTCTCAACAGCAAGTTTAGGTCTTGAAATCCTTGACACTGCAGCTTCTTAGCTTATTGTATCTCTTGCTGTGTGCCTTCCTAATCTAAGAGGTTTGACGACCTCGCGTGGAGCAGCAGCCTCTTTATTAGGTTTCTCTGGCAGTAAGCTTCTCTGGAGGGGTCGTCCTCCAGGAGGTTTTGTGTTCTGTAGAAGGTGAGTGCTGGGCACTCAAATATGATGTGAGCGGCTGATTCGTCATCCTTATCACATAGTCTGCAGGTGGGTTCGTTTCTATAGATTCCCATCCTATGCAGGTGTTTTCTCAGTGCGCAGTGACCGGTTAATAGTCCCGTCACTTGTCTGATTTCTTTCCTATTCAGTTTAAGGATTTCACAGGTGAGTGGTGTTGAAGGGGATGCCTCGATTCTTTTGCTGTGGTTTTGCCTCGATGTTGAATGCCGGTGGTTTCGATGTTCTTCGTGCACCCATTGCTTGGTCTGTTGCCATACTAAGGATTCGGTTATTACAAAATACCTTAGTTGGCCTTGCACAGTTTCCCAACGCCTGACCAAGATGCTCCTGATTTAAGCTATTAAATCTTGCTAGAGTTGCTCTTGCCTCCTTCTCCACCCAGATGTGCAGCGGGGGAAGGTTAAGCATTAATTCCATTGCTTCCAATGGTGTTATCTTCATTGCTTGGCAGCAACTCCACCCGTTGCAGTAATGGCAGGAGGGATATATAAATATGCTTCGACAGCCAGGCTGCCCTCAAGGCTCTAAGTGCACCCAAAATAGTCAGTAGTCTGGTGGAGGAGTGCGCTGAAGCACTGCAAACACTGGCTCAAGACAAAAGGGTGGGCACAATCGGCTGAACCCAACTAGCAATTTTTCGACGTCTCAAGGTTGTGCACCGCGTGCCAACGTTGCGTCGCAACGTTTACTTTTACTCAAAAACCACCCACTTTTGCACCAATTTGGTGGATGATTTTTTGGTTGAGTCAACGTCGCGATCGCAACTACAGTTGAAGTAATAGTTCAATGGGTTTTGGAGTAAAATTATTTGTTCAAAATATTCATTACGTAAAATGATATACACTATTATATTATTAAAATAAAATGATATTCTATGTCATATATGCCAAAATATATAAACAGACGGTAGTTTACTGTCAAATGTACAGTTCGTAGCTCTAAAAAACAAGCGCGCCCTCGATTAAGATGATTTTATGAAATTAAAAAAAAACATGATTTAAAAATCGCTTCGAAAATCCTCTAAAGATGTTGCTTAGGAACAAAATACGGATTTTTATATGCAAAAAGATCTTAGTTTATTGTAGAAAAAAGCAAAAAAATTATTTTTAATGTTTGTTTACAAATTAGCATACAATGTTTTTAACAATCAATCATGGCGGCACTTATTAGTTTCTATGACAACCAAAGGAGTCCCGTGTTTCGACTGCTTTAACTACTTAACTTTGTTTTGAACGGATCCCCTAACTAAAAGACGCGAATACGCCTCAATTTTTACCCAATCGAAATTGCTCCACAGTTTGGCTTTCTGCTGCTCACTTAATTTCCGTCCTTGTTGTTTACACAGGAAAATTGGTTAGATGAAACAGGCGCGCCCGCGTCTCCAACAAACCGGCCAATTTTTGGTTTAGCACACACCGGTTTGTAGTCGGCGCCTTCACAACTAAGGAATTACTGTTAGTACAATAGACGGTCATGAATAGTTGTGATGGCGACTGAAGTTGTGATAAACGTTTAGGCGTCGTATAATAGTCGACGTCGTCGACCGTCGCCATGATAACTATTCTTTATCTGTAAAACAACGTTTAAAATTAGTGCAATTCTAATTTTTACAACTTGCACAACTAAAAATTGCTAGTTGGGAACAAACATCTGACGCAAATAAAAGTAGCAGGAGTTCCAGTGTGTCCCGCTTGCGTCTCGAAGAGGAATCGGCGCAGCACTTGATAGCAGAGTGTGATGCATATGCCAGATCAAGGCAGCTGAAGTGGGGATTTCCCACGATATAGGAAGAAGAGCTGCACTCGCTCAAATGGGCCGACATACTGAACTTCGTAAAGAAGACAGGGAGGCCCGGAGAGAGAGGTGCAGCAGAAGTAGGGGCATAGAAGTAAGGAACGGGGTATGGCAGAAAGGGCACATGAAGAGGCCTACTACTACTATGACTGCATGCTGTTCCTTGCACGCCTTCTAGTTTTTATTTATTTATTTAATTATATTGTACTTACTCTGCTTGCTCCTCAGTATAGCATTGTGATCCAGTTTTTTACTGGACCTATGTTTTTGGCTGGGCAAATTGTATCTGGTTCCAGAGATAAGATCTCTGGCATGTTTCGACTTGTAAGACTCGTAGTCAGGTTTGCTGCCATACGGTAAACTACAAAATACACAAAAATTAATCAGTTTTTACAATAATGTATGTACAAATCAGTGGCGGTCGTAGCGTGGGACATTTCCCCAATAATAGCTTTTTGAGGGGAAACTGTTGCAGCATAATTTAATTAAAAATATTTCTTTTAGAGAAATATTTGTATTTGCTACTGCATAAGCTTGATTAAAATTAGCTTTTCTTGGACGCATTTAGTGGAATTGCAAACTTTGTTTTATGACATTTAAACTTGTAATATGAGTATTTCAACAGTAAAGTCTTATTTAGGAGATGGAAAACATAAAGAAACATTTTCAATTCCATTGGTGTTGCCATCTCTAAAATTCGAAGACTAGGAAAAAAAAATTAATACGCCGGACAAAATCCGGACATGTGCAAAAATTTATTTAGCACTTTAATAACCAACTTAATGGTTCAATCAAATTATGTCTTGAATCCGCCGCAGGTGAAAATTATTTTGAAAATGTAATTTTTTACGCGTTTTAAAGTATCGTTCATAATTAGAATAGTCATTGCAATAGTTGTAATTTTTGGTATAACGCACACGCTCTGTCACTGTCTTATTAACAAGAAAGACAGTGACAAAACCGATTACAAAAAATTTGTACCAATGATGTTATAATTTAAACAAATATGTAGTTCTAGAAAATTTAAATTATTTGTAAAATATTTATTAAAAAGTGGGTTGGGTTGCATACACTTCGATTATAGATTTGTCGCCAAAATCACGTCATAAATGAGCCGCGGGCGAAAATTGTGAGAACACTGTACCTATCATAAATGTCATTTCTTCTTGAATGCATTAAAAATGCCATTTCTTCTTGAATGCTGTTTTTGTCAAAAAATTTAATTAAAATTACAACAATTAATGACATTTTTTACAGGGTTTTCCAGGTTCCAGACTATGCCAGGTTTTTTCCTGACCAAAATTAAAAAAATCCGGCAATAAGCACTTTAAAATAGTAGTTTAAACAACTAGTCAAAGTCAAAGTTAAACATAGCTTTATTGTTTTATAAGATCATAAATCTCGCAAACAAAGCATAAAAAAATACATGTCAATACAAAATTAATTAAAAAAGAAAAGAAAAAAAAAACCATGTCAATACAAAATTAAATATACATACAGTGGCTAAAATAGTGCTTTTTTTACAAGCAAAAAACATGAATTTAGTAACTGTCTGCAGATAACTAAAGCATGGCTTTTTTGATTACCGATGCAAAACAAACTTTTTTTTTTGATCACGGGTGCAAAAAAGATTTCTGTCCATTTTTTACCCAAAATTAAAGAGAAATAGCGGAATATAGTAATATTGAAGAAAATCTAATTATTCTTGCCTAAAAATTAAGCCATTTCCTCCAGTTTTCATCAAGTATTTACGAAAAAATCATTTAAAAACATCGTAAAAATATCAAACTGTCAAAGATTAAAATGTCCCAACAATGAACGTCACCGAGTAAAAAGGCACATCGCTATGGAAACGATTGTTATTTCATTTACCAACCGCCTTGATTTATAGAGTAAAGATGGTGTGTTGCGAGAAGTGCTCTTCGTTCGAGATTTTTAAAAGTATTTTCCTGTTTTTCTTGGGTTTTTTTGATAGAGGTATTAAAAAAAATAGTGTTAACAACTCGCGGCTAAACTGTGGTTTTTTTACTCGCGTTTTTAAATACCTCGCTGCGCTCGTTATTTAAACCAACGCTTGTAAAAAAATGCACTATTTTAGCCACTAGTTGTTAAAAGTACTATTAAAAATCTCTAACGAAGAGCACTTCTCGCAACACACCATCTATACACTATAAATCAAGACGCTTGGTAAATGAAATAACAATCGTTTCCACAGCGATGTGTCTTTTTACTCGGTGACGTTCATTCTTGCAACATTTTAATCTTTGACAATTTGATATTTTGACGATATTTTTGAATTATTGTTTTCGTAAATAATTGGTGAAAACTAGCGGAAATGGCTTATTTCTTAAGCAAAAATAATTAGATTTGGTCAATATTACTATTTTCCGCTATTTCTCTTTAACTTAAAAAACGGACAGAAATCTTTTTTTGCACCCGTGATAAAAAAAAGTTTTTTTGCATCGGTAACCAAAAAACTCATGCTTTAGTTATCTGCAGACAGTGACTTAAATCATCTTTTTGATGAAGGTATAAAAAAAATATTTTTATTTAAATGTTTACGTCCTGAAACCGTTTTAATGAAAAGCTAATCACAAGCTTGTGGACTTATAAATACTTTGCAAATTTTTTGCGATTTAACACAAAAATTTACGTATTGAAAAAAGTGGGTTGGAGTGGTATTCATTTGGATTCCGTGCGCAAATTTAAAATTTTGAGAAACTATACTGAAAATGTCATTCTTAACAAATTTTTAATGATGTCATCATTTTTTGCAATATAGCAGTAAATTCTTTAAAAATGTTGATATCCACGTTTTGTCTTAAATCATGCCATAAATGTGATGAACTTCGAAGGCTGTTGAATTAAGCTTAAATTGCAATAACTAATGATGTTATCGCGCCGCAGGCAAACATTTTTGCAATTTAGGAAGGAAATTTCTTATAAGATTTTTCACGTTTTTTGCAAAATCTAGAAAAACAAAAATTAAACATTGACGAACAAAAAAAAATACTGTGTTTTTGACCTTATTTGAGGACCAGAGTGAGGAAAGCATAAAAGATAAAAACCATACTGTAAAAATTTCTTGATTTCCATGAACCCATTCTCTGACTTTTCCAGGTCACTTTTTAAATTCTCTGAATTTTCCAGGTTTTCCTGACCAGTTTAAACCCTGATTAAATTAAAATTTCTGCAACAATCGATAATTTTTAAAATTTAAGGAAAAATTTTTCCAAAAAAAGTGTCCTGTACTAACTAACCCTCTCTCATCCCCCTCCTCTAAGATCGCGCCACTGGTTGGAATTTGAAACTCCCGCAAATCAATATTTTATAAAAGTTTGTATGTTTATGTTACCTGTTGCTATGCTTGTACCTCCCCATATTTTTAGGTGTCATAGTGGGCGAAGAAATGTCCCCAGGCGAAAGCGGAGGTAGAGGAGGTGTCATGGAGGATATGCTTTCGCTGACAGTCGAGTTCGCCATATTGGAGCCATGCAGGTTGAGCTCGTGGAGTTTGGGCTCCAAAATGTGACGCAGTTCGTTTTCCACGATGTCCACCCATTCCGAGTCGTGGCCTGAAAATGTTTACAATTTTGGGTAAGTTTTTAAGTTGTTTTTAGTCGCTTAAGCTGGGTTTGTAAAGGCATTTATATACAGGGTTCCTAAGCAAATCCTTAGGGGGCCAAGCAGCCGTGTATAAGACGTAGACAAACGGAAAAACACATTAGGCAGAAAAGGATGGGCATGGGGCGATGTTGTCACTACATCTTACACGTAGTAAATCTATTCCAGGTTGTTGTTTTCTAATGTTTTCCATTTTCATACCTTTAGGACTGGAATAAAAATTGTTTTTGCTCGACTTTAATACCAAACTGATGAAAGATATCGTAAAAAGAATATTTTTCGGCTTTTCATTTTCTAACCATTGTCCTTACGCACTGTTTACAGGCTGGGGACTGAGATACACGCAAATGCCTAACCTAAAGCGTTCATACACGGCCGGAGAAATCGACTCAGATATTTCCTTAGAAACTTTATCAAGCAAATAGGACGGGCTGACGCCTTCGAACGTCCAACCCGCATTTTGCACTTTGATTCGAAATCAAAAAGGAGGAACAGTCAGATGTGGGGCCGTGCACAAATTACGTAACGGTGATTTTACTAATTTTTGACCCCCTCCCTATGTAATATTTTGTAACGGTTTGGCACGCCACTCCCCTAATATTACGTAACGATTTCAAGACCACTACCCCCCCTAAAAAAAAAACTTGTCACTTATTTTCATTCCAAATTTTCTTAGTTTGACACAAATGCAAACGCTGTCGAAAACCCCTCTCCCCCCTACGTAACGTTTTGTAACCCCCCTCCCCCCTATGACCATTACGTAATTTGTGCACGGCCCCTGTAGTCCCAGTGGAGGAGGGCGAGAAAATTGATATTTTTTTCTTAAAAATTATACTCTTTAGACCTATTTCTTTGCGTTCCCGAAATTACGTAATTTTTGAAAAAAAATTGTAAACGGCGCCATTTTTATTTCGTGCTTTGTTTTTCTAACATTTTGGCGTTCGGCTAATTTAATTGAAAAATTTTTGCCTGCGGCGCCCTTTATCTTCTCACTCGAAACCAAGATCCCCCGTTTTAGGAAAACTGATCCCGTCTCTGTTTCTAAATTTTTTTGAATAAAAGTAGAGTATGACCATGGGGGAAATAATATTTTTCTACGGTATGACGAAAATTTCGAGAAAGTTGAAGAAAAAAATAAAAAAAGTGGCAGAGCTCAAGTTTTTCGTAAAAAAAACGTTTTTTGTAAAGAAACAGAGCAAAATAAATCTTTTCACCCCTTTTTGGATGTTACAAATATTGGCAGCCCCTTATTTTTCGCTTTTACCCTCCCGCTAGTTTTGAAGAATTGCTTCGCTACATGTCATAAAACACCTCGAAAATATCAATGTAGTGTAGGGCCAGCTTTATTTAAAATCAATAATATCGCAAGCAAAAAGCTCTGCAGGAAAAACAGCGCCGTTTATTGATTTCTTTGGCTGCTAGTGCTAGGTGCATGGTTTTCGGATAGATGTCACTAGTAGAACAGAATGGAAAGAAATTTAATTAAAAGCGAAGATATTTCTTTTTAATATTAACAACCTCACGAGTTTATCGCTCAGTATCGTAAATAATGGACCCTGCCGCCTCCTTTAAGCAAGAAAAAGCTGTGGTTTGGACCTGAAAACATCTAGTTTTCTTCGATCATCTCATGGTGTGGGCGCCATCTAGCGGAATTTGCAGACATCTTGTCAACGGTTATTATTGCAACTATGATTTATGCTCACAATGAAAGAGTGGCGACAATATTTTCTCATGAAAGCAGTCCGGAGATAATAACAAACTGGCACCATTGCTCAATATACCTGTTTCTTTTGTGCGCGCAGAACTTTCTATGCCATTTCTGTTTGATTTATTGAAATCCTATCCCTAAGGAAAATCTTAGGAACCCTGTATACAAACTTTACTTTGATGCCGACAAACTTTTCTTCAAACTTGTATGTGTGGAAAAGTCTGTGCAAAATTTTGTCCAAAAGTTTGTAAAAAAGTTCGCCGAAAATTGGTTTGGAAAAACATAACGCAGTTATAAAGGATTATATGGGAAGTTTTTTTTTTGGTGGAATTCGCTATTATTATGATATTTTGTAGAGCAATATATAACAAAAAAAAATGTGAAATTATAAAAGTTTTTCTATGTCTAGTTCGTAAACGGTCAAAGTTGGAAAAAAGGCTGTTTTCGGCTATGTTTTATCAATGAAAACTCGTAACCCTTATCTAAAATAAAGTAAGTTACCATAAAATTAAAATGGTAGAAGCTTTTAGATAAATCTTATGATAATGTCATTTATGACAGTTCGTTGGTTTATATACAGGGGCTACTCAATAACTAATATTTTTTATACTTCTACTACTACCGAATTTTGAAAACAAACATGTTGTATTTGAGCAGAAAAAAATAGTTTTAAAAAAGAAAAAAAATTTTTTGTTTTTTTCGTAGCTTCTTCTTTCTTAGATAATGACTTTTCTTTCTGCCAAATAAAATCGAAAACATTTGATTGTACCTGTAAAAAACATTTTGTTTTTTTAGTTATATTTTTTTTTAAATAATTCGCAGCAAATCGTTTAACCTCCAAAAAATTGTTGTATAGCCTTTTGTTCAGATGCAGGGTCTATTAATTTTTTTAAATTTTTGTTTACTTTTTACCCATACATTTTTTAATTTATTTTTTAAAAACGACTCAGTCAATTTTAATAAAACTTTACCTGATTTTTTCTCTATCTATCCTCCATCATACAGAAAAACAAATATATTTTATATGTCTTTATCTAGAGATATTAATTTTTATATTTAGACCATTTTCAGACTTACCACGTCGAGAGGAATAAAGAGAAGAAAGAAACCTATTATGCATTTTTGCTGCTCATTTAAAAATAGTATATATTTTCCGATATAAAAATATGTTAGAAATGCAAAATAATCTACAGGATCCGTCAAGAGGATAGCTTGTTTAAATTGTTGTTCTTTTGTTAAAGTTAGTTAATAACAACTTAATTTAATATTTTTAATTCTGTAGCTTTTTTATTTAATCCACTTAATTAAACTGCTGCACTTAATGCAGTATTAAAAATCAACCTCCACGAATCTACTTTTTTGAGTTAATTAAGTTGTTTACCTATATTTATTTTTTGGTGAAGTAACATTAAAAAAAATAATGTCATAATGTGTCTTAATCTAAGAAAGAAGTCTACTAAAAAAACAAACTTTTTTCTTTAAAAATGGGTTAAAACTATTATTTTCTGCTCAAATACAACATGTTTGTTTTCAAAATTCGGCAGTAGTAGAAGTATAAAAAATATCAGTTTTTGACTAGCCCCTGTATATTACCTAATGAACGGTTTGTCTACAAGCTTCTACCATTTTAATTGTATGCTAACTTACTTTATTTTAGATAAGTGTTACGAGTTTTTATTGATAAAACATAGCCGAAAATAGACTTTTTTTCAACTTTGACCGTTTATATCTCAGGAACTAGACATAGAAAAACTTTTATATTTTCACATTTTTTTTGTTATATATCCCTCTACATCATATCATAATTATAGCGAATTCCACCGAAAAAAAACTTCCCATATAATCCTGTATAACCGGGTGCGGGGTCCTTTGGTCTAGAAATTTTATAAATAATAGAAAGCAATGTCGTTGTCGAAAAGCATTGAACTTAACTAAACATTTTATTTATTTAATTGAATAATTATTACCAAAAATTAAAAAAAAAACCGGTGCTGAGGTCGAGGTGATAAGACCATATGTGGCCAGGATCCAATAAGTTTTTTTTTCAATTTACTAATCATCCAATTTCCACGATTGTTTGTTGGTTTGACTGCCGTTAAAAGGAATGACAGTACGGGGGTGGGGGGTCTTAAACTTAACACCTCCCACAAAAAAATAATGTCAGTGGCGGCGCCCCACAATAAAAAAAAATGTAAAAACAAACCGGAAAAGTTTGGAACCAAACAAACATACTTGAAACTCACTTTTCTCCATTTCATAGTTTTCGTAATAAAAAAACAAGAATTGAGTGAGGTACAAAATGGTCAATTTTTGAATTTTAACCGTATTTTATGGCTCACCCTGTACCCCTTGAAGTACGATATTTTTTTTGGTGTTGACTAGTATAATCAACAAACTAAAGCCATAAATCAGACGGCAACACCAACCTGGTTCGGTTTTTTACTTGGACAACTTTTTCCTGGGGAGTTCCCCCGTCCCCTTGGGTATATGCTGTAATTGACAAGTGGCAAACAAGTAAAACCTGAAACAATTAGCAACAAATAGAGGGAGAGGGAGTATGTGTTCCCTATTATGGGCGAATCTCCAAATCAACCACATATTCTGTTTCAATTAGATTTTAGCTCGACATTAGATAAATTTGGGCCAGTAAAAATTAATATTTAAAAAAATATTTTTGCAACAGTTTTGGGCCATTTTAGGCTCCAAATATCAACTCCGAGTTTTTTTTACCTGTTTTATTATATAAAATATAGTAAAACAAAAATATTTGTCATTATTTTACCAATAGCGGACTAAAGGAACCTCTATTTTTTGCCTAGTAATAATCATAACACTATTTTTTAACATTCAGCATTCAAAATCTGCTATCAAAAACTGTCTCCAGCTTTGGACATCAACACCGAAGCGTCTTAGGAAAATGTAAAAATTTAGGGCATTACTATACTTACGTGTTGCCAGGTACCTTAAAATTAGACAAAGTTTCAGTCGAGTCGAAACTCGCAAGAGAGTGTACATGCGCTGCATCGTTAAGTTATAAAAAAATTTCAAAGTTCCCCTGAGATAAGCGTGTGTTTTTATACCGTCAACATCGAACAAGTCGCGAAAAGAAAATTTTTCTTATTTTTTTGTTTAAAAATGTGCTGTAGAATCTTTCTGATGACCTGTCAAACTAGGTAAGATTTCTTTAAATTTTAGCAGAGATTATAATAAAAAATGTTTAAGATCGTCAACTCCGAAGCCCAGACACGGCGATAGCTCGCAACAGTAGGTATATACCCAAAAACTTGACAAAAAACTGTAAATTATTATTTTTAGTGAATAAAATATATTACAAAACCTACTCAAAACAAGTTTAGTCAATTTTTAACCATCATTATTTGATTTACGTCAATGCAGTCAACTCCGAAGTCACAACTTTTCAGTTTTTCAGAAAAAATTAGAAAAAACTTTTTAATTCAATTTTATCTTACATCAAACTGCGGCTTATTTTGGAGATTCACTTTTATGCTGAATGAACCGAAAAGGAGCTTTTACTTACCATTTTTTACATATGTTTTGCAACGTTTGACAAAATAAGTATAATCCCAAAAACTGTGAATAAATACGAAATAATGTGAAATAATGTTACAAAATCTAAAATAGTGCGAAATAATGTGAAATGGTATTTTTAAACGTTTTTTATTTGGGGCACTCCGAATATATACAAAGATAAGTGCCAAATAAAAATTGTTGATAATACCATGTACAATCATATGTCGAAAGGATTTTTTTATAAACCTTATAGTTTTCTCATAAACCAAGGTCCAAAACGGCCATTTTTGGAACTTTACCCTTCATTGCTGGCTCCCCTGTACAATCATCGTATTGAAAAAATTACAAAAATTGACCAATATTTTAAAAACTTGCATTTAAAAGTCGTTTTTGGGACACCCTGTATAATATTGAAAATTGCGTTCATTTAAATATAGTTTATTGTGGCTTAACGAATAAATTCACTAAAAATAAATCAAATCAGAAAAGCTATATTGAATCTGCGAATTTTTTTGGAAAACGTACATAATTTGGTGAAACCATCCTGTTTATCTCGGTTTCCATGGCAAACCTTATCTTTAATAGGCATAGAACATAATACAGTGGAGAATAAAAGAAATGCAATATTTGATACATTTTTTGTCTTCTAATCTTTCACATAAAAGACCTTTTCTGAAAATTTTAAATCATTTTTCTCATAGTTTTCGGTCTTTTTGCATTGCTTACAGTTTACTTAAAAAATAAAAATGCCAAGAGTTCGCGGTCGCCAACAATTTCATCATTTAAACGACTTCGAGAAAGGACGCATCATGGGCATGAAAGAGACTGGTTTTGGTTTACGGGAAATTGCATCAACAGTGTTAAGAGTTTGGAGAAGGTGGTCCAATGATGAGACTTATAGACGTCGGGCGGGTTTTGGATGCCCTAGATTATTACAATGTCATGATTTACGGCATCTCAGACTTCTTGCTCTCAGAAATCGATGGGACAGTATACGCCAAGTAAGGTGTTCTAGTTGCAGCTACAGGTGTTTTCAAGTATGACAGTTAATCGAGGATTGCTTGGTATCGGGCTGAGGGCTTACTGTCCGCTTTTGTTGCTACCTTTGACCCCACAACGTGGAGTGGTGCAGACCTCGGGAAAACTGGAACGACGAATGGAATACCATAAGCTTCAGCGACGAATCCAGGTTTTGTTTAGGCGATTTCGAGGTGAGAGACGAAATGTAGACTTTGCTGTTGAACGTGATACAGCAAGACAGCAAAGTATCATGGTATGGGGTGCTATATGTTTAGGAAGCAGATCACCGCTAGTCTAGATATATCGATGAAGTGCTGCAGCCAGTTTTACATCCCTACCTACAAACTATCCCAAATGCGTTCTTTCAACAAGATAATGCCAGACCGCATATTGCTAGTGAAACAATGGACTTCTTACATGAACTTGGCATAGAGACTTTGAAATGGCCAGCAAGATCTCCTGACTTGTCGCCTATCGAACACGTATGGGATATGATAGGGCCCAATCTTAGTCGATTACCACGTCCCCCTGGAAACTTAGATGAAATCTGGCATGCCGTAAGGAGGATTTGGATGAGTGTTCCTCATTATGATATAGACCATCTTATTTTGTCAATGCCCAATAGAACAAACGAGTGCATAAATAATTATTAATTTTTTGATGATTACCATGGAGGAATCTTCTTGGATGTATTAATATATAAATAAATGACTTTAAAAATATTGGTCCTTTCTGCTGTTGCATTTTTTGCAATTATCTTTCGATCAGTGGGTTTCTTTTTAGATTGGCCAAGCACTTTTTGATATGTAGCGTTTTTCCACAAGGGAAACACACAAAAAAATGCAAATTTTAGGCTTTTTAATACCAAAATACAGGGTGGTTACTAAAATAGTTTGATCTATAACATAGTTTGGCCCGGGTGATCAATGTCTACCCAAGATAAATTATTTCTACAATGATCCACGTGGTTAATCAACTTCTAAAAAATGGGTCTCACCTTCATCATGCCTGTCTCTATAATGCCTCCCCAATAATCCACTTGGACCGCAGTCTAAAGAGTCTCCGGCAACGTCTGACATAGGAGGTCTCCTGCCGCTACTGTACGCGGCACTGCCCCTCCCAGAGTCGACGTTGGACGACGACTGTCCTCCGGCGGCCTTCTCGTAATCCGAGCTCGCGGCTGAACTTGGGAGGTTGTTCTTTTTGACGCGCGTAGGTGCCGATGTGGAGGTGCCCGGTTCTTCCGTGTTGGAGGTGCGTGGGTTCACGTTGTAAACACCTTCTATTTTGCCTAAAAATAATAATTTCTCTAATTTTTCGGAAAGGTTGCATTTTTTGAAAATTTTCCCAAAACATTTTATGATTGACCGCCATCCACGCCCTGGAAACAATCTTGGGTCTCCCATTGCTTCAAACTTGGATCAAGAAGGAGGCGATGGCGACGCACCTACAATTAAGAGACCAGGGACTATGGAAGAGCAGAGAGGAAAGGAAGGGCCATCTGGCGGTGAAGGGACTGATGACGAAAGAGTTGTCCCCCCTAAGACTGACCGTGAAAGCACCGCTTAAATCATGGAGGTTCGATAAAAAGTACAAAGTCACAATACCAACATAATGCGTGTTAAAAGGAAGAATTCCGAACGGAATTAAGCAGAGAGGCGACGGTCTGCTACACGGATACTGTCAGCCAGGCAGACAACAGGCGCAGGAGTGTACGCGGAAAGCCTATAAGTTCAGAAAAGTTATCCACTTGAAGAACACGCTACAGTGTTTCAGGCGAAGCTATACACCATTATGATGCCAGAAACCCTACCGGAGGTTGACGTCAAGGCTCTAAGTGTACCCAAAATAGTCAGTAGTCTGCTGGAGGAGTGCGCTGAAGCACTGCAAACACTGGCTCAAGACAAGAGGGTAACACTGATGTGGGTCCCGGGTCATAAGGGAATACCAGGGAACGAGAAAGTGGACGAACTTGCCAGACTAGGGGCCGAAACCCAATACATTGGACCGGAACCTCTCCTGGGAATAACAAGGAAACAGGTACATAGTGAGCTCAACAAATGGGCGAACAATGAACTGAAGACGTCCTGGAGGCAAGAGTCAAAGTCCAGACAGTCCAAGCTATTCGTGGTTGGTCCGAAAGTAGCCAGAATTAAATGGCTCTTAGGCCAGACCCAAAAGGACATTGGACTGCTGACAGGGATGCTGACTGGGCACAATCGGCTGAACAAACATCTGACGCAAATAGGAGTAGCAGGAGATCCCGTGTGTCCCGCTTGCGGGCTCGAAGAGGAATCGGCGCAGCATTTAACACCAGAGCAAATCAAGGCAGCTGAAGTGAGAATTTTCCACGATAGAGGAAGCTCAAATGGGCCGACATACTGAACTTCGTAAAGAAGACAGGGAGGCCCGGAAAGAGAGTTGCAGCGGAATTAGGGTCATAGGGGTAAGGAACGAGGTATGGCAGAAAGGACACATGAAGAGGCCTAATTGCCAGTTCCACGGGTCGCCCCTATACTACTACTGACATGGCTACCTGTCAACATAGAAGTGTCTAATGGACTTAAAATGATGGGTAAAATGTTCCTAAAATCTTATTAAAAAAAATTATGCTATATACTTATATTATGTCAGTTTTAAGCACCATAAAATTCTTCTTTCAGAGACGAATATCTTTATCAATTTTATATAATTTTAAAACCCAAGGCATTTAATTTTGCAAAATACATTTTGGTATTTTATTCAATTTTTTTCACTTTAACTTACCAATTTCCCCTTCAAGTTTTTTCCTCGGCGTCCCTTGCAACCCTTCATTTTGGCCAATGCTCGATTTTGTGCTTTCCTCGTTTTGGTTTTGCTGACCTCTGAGGTCGTCCTTCGGTGGGATGGGAGGTTTGTTTTCGAGATGGCGGTCTTTGGAACCAGTCCTACCATAAAAACATTTGCAAATTAGTGATTTCATGAACTTGCGGCACTGTATTTATCTTTATTTTGCATAAAGTTATTTCAAATTCATAAAAAAAGTAGATTTGGTAGCAAGGCAAAAAATTTCGTATTTTAGACACTTACATTTGCACAAATAGAGAGTGCTTAAGCATATCTCAGTGCGCATGCTCAGAATGATTACGTCATATAACAGCGTCACCTACGTTTCACCTATCTCTACGACCACCCTTGTAGTATTCGTACTCAGCTAGCGTATACTAACCATTTTGTTATCTGTGGGTTTTCATCCTGAATTCACTGAACAAGAATTGGTTTGTTTACGTCGTGCGTTGTAAGCACAACAAGTCTTTTTTTTAAGGACGCATCAAAGATACGCTAACAAGAAGGAATTAAAAATAGCTTGCAACTTTAACAGTGAGATTTACTAAGATCTAAAATAGTAACCCCCACAGGTCTAAATATTTACACCTGTGGGGGGTACTAAATTTTAAAACCAATTTTCAAAATACACTTACCCATACAGAAAAGACACAAAGTTATTAATTATTTGGTATTGTTATTGCAAAATACCACTGAAAATCTGCTTTTTTCTCAAAATACACCATATTTTAGGAGAAAATGCCCTAAAACTGATTTTTTTTTGACAGGTTTCAAAATGGCAAATGGTGAATACGCCAAAAATTTGGCACATAATAGCTTCATTATTTCTGTTTGAGGTTATAAAGTTGGTGATTTTTTAGACCACCTCAGGGGAGGTGGTTTAAATTTATAGCCCCCAGAAAGCATTGTTTAGTGGCATTTGGTAATAAGTTCTTTTATAATTTCCCTAAGTAACCGTTTTTACAAGGAATCATTTACCATATTTAATATCCCAAGTTGTTCATTACCCAATAAAACACCTCCTATTTTGTCCAGAAAAACGACATAGTTTGAACCCGTTTTCAGCACAAAAAATATATTTATGAGGGTACTACGAGGCAAAACAAACATAAGTGAAGGTCACTGATTATGTACGAAAAATATACCAAACAAAAAACCCAAAACAACTATATTAATTTATTTATAAACTGAAACTAAAACATTGAGGTTATCTAAAAGCTCAACCAAAAAACTTTCCTTACTCAAAGCCCACTCATTTGAAAGCTGTAGCTTTTATCAGTAGAGGTTGGTGCAACCCAAGGTGCAAGCAGAGGTAAAAGATTCGAACTCGCTGTTTGTGATTGAACGCAGTGCTAATATTTTTAAACTGACATTTCGACAGTGACAGAAATGTAAAAAAAACTTGCATTTAAGTTTTTTTAATACATTTAATAAATAAAAACACCTTTTCAATAAATACAAACTTAATCTACTCCATCTAAATCGTTGTGTGACATCAAGTATTAATTGGAATGTTAATTTATTCTACAGAGTGTTTACTATTTAAACCCCGCGTGGGTTTAAATTTTTTAATTTTCTTTTTTTCTAAATTGAAAATTTTCTCTGAAATCCAACAAATGATTGTGTTAAGATGATTATTCAATAAACTATGTCCAAAACTCAAGGAGGGTTGGTTTAAAATGTTTAATTAAACCAAAAATTTCTGTATGTACTGATCGGTCTTTAGTTGTTCAAGGCACAGACTTGCATTGTGGATAGTTTATCTTTGAATAGAGGTCGACTGCGTAAAAACTACCGCACACGCTAAACGCGCGCAAGGTCCATAACAGCAGCAAGACTAAGAAAACCAAGGGGACAAGAAATCCACTTTTCTTAAATTTTACTTGGCTTTGTTTTGCGCAACAAGCCTCCTCCGGAGTGATTGTTGCTGAGCCTTAATATAATGTAACGATTGACCGAAATAAGGAATAAGGTCGTTAATAATCCTCGAATATATTTTTAAAATTAAACTATCAAGGTTTTATTTAGAAGATTGATAAACCGAAAACACAGTTAGCGGGCCAAGGTTTGCTCAACAATCTTTTGTATCACGATCAACAGATTGAGGGGAAAGCCTACCTGCTTGCTGATCGGGAAATCAATCGGGGACTCGGTTTTTGGCAATGTGCTAAGTAAAAACTATTCCGCGGGCGAACCCGATAAAGTGGGTCCGCTCAGTGGCCAAACTACCATACCAGTGGGTGTGGCAGTTTGGACTCGTTTTTCAAGTGCGAACTCGTAAAGAGCTTTTTTTTCGGCCAAGAAAATTATTAATAAAGTCCGCGGAAGCGAAGGGGAACCAGAACCGAAAGGTGTACCCATCTTGAGTCGAACGGAAAAAGGGGTCAAAGCGTCGAGCGTTAACGGGCAGACCGAGCAGCTCAGAGTCAATTGGGCACCGCAGAATTTGTACATTAACGTAAGTCAAAGTGTGTAACGTCAAATCCTCATCTCTCTGTTTCTTGTAGGGCCACTCAGGCCACCCCTTAGTGTTCTTGTAAGTTTAATTAATACAACTGACTTTGTGGTCCTGGAAGTTAAACCCTCGTATCCATTTTGTCTTTAGTCAAAAAGCCCACCCAGGTGAAGTGGCACCCTTAGGGGAGATCCTGTATCTCGACCCCCTAGGCACCCAAACCCAACCCGGCCGTTAAAAGTGAAAACTTATAACGAATTTTAGACAGGATAGAGTTAAGGGTAGGAAATAGTCACCCCTTAGCCCTATTTTACTGTGACAATAAGGCGACGTAGTATAAACTCCAATTGGCGGTGGAGTTTCTGCGAACGTTGTGTTTCGAACGGTCTTCTTTCAGCAACCGGTATATTTTCGCAGATTCCACTTTTTATGTCCTTCTCGCAAATTTCATGCTTCTTGATATCACCTTATTCCGTCTTCCAACCTTATCTGTCATAAAGTGACGTCGTATTAGGTACAAAATAAAGTTGTCTACTAGTAAGTCAAATATCAAACGTCTTTTGTAATAAAATCCGCCGTTTACGTAGTCAGGTACGCATAAGCGAACCTTAAACGACGTCAAAATAAGCAACGTAATTTGTACAAATATTTGCCCAGACGGATTCACGTCAGTTTACGTTTTAAAGCCGACTGTTTTAACGACCACGAAACATCGTCGGCTTTGTTACCTTAATCGACGTCGCATTTCAGGGCCCTTATTTGGATACCTACCAAAAAAGGAACGAAGAAAAAGAAGGATACTTAACCTACAATTTTGCATCTGGGACATCAAATTGCGCAATTTGTTGGCTTGCTGCCAACCAAAAATCTGATGGACCTTCAGCTCGCACTTATATTTTTTTCCAGTCCACTTTATCTGAAGCATTAGAGGGGTCACACTGATATTGTTTAATGTCGCTTTTTTTGATGGGGAACCAACAATGGTTATCCTTCTCCCACATCTGCGAGACAGGTTCGAGCTCATTCAGTATTTTAGTAAATACAATTTTAAAATAATCCATGTTTTTAAGGAAAAAACAAGGAAAAACGGAAAATATTTTTCTAGGTTATGTTCAGCTGAACTGTCATTCTTCTTTTAAGTCAGTTTTAGTTACATGGCTAACGAAGAATGGAGGCGGACTCCGAACGTTTGCACATATTACGTAGTTTAACGTTGGCTAGTTAGATTTGGATAAAATTAGGGCTACAAATTGGTGTCCTTGTCCAAATAGGTGATAAATTGGTAAAAGTACTATTCGGCCATTTTGGAGTTACAAGTTTGGGCAGCCAATATTGACAACAATTTTTTTCTTGTTTTTATTACAAAAAAAAAACAATAAAAGAGACTTAAAAATACCTTAAAGATGCGTTTGGTATTATTCTTGAGTGATTTTAGTATTAATTACAACCGAAATAGTGCTTTCAAAAAATACATTTTTTTAGATATTTTTTCTTTTTGCTATTTTGTGCTAATTTGGAAGAGAGGAAGATATTTTTCGCTCCATCTTGACAAACTTTGTCAGTAAAGTGGCCCTCGCAGAAATATTTCGCTCTAGATTACTCGGTAAAGTGCCCTTTTTAATAACATAACTTTTATTGTTAATGAAATAAAAAGGTGGTCATTTATTTTTTGCGAGTTATAATTCGTTAATGTATATTTCACCTAAAATTTACTAAACAAGTACCACATTAGGTAATCAATTAAATAATATAAAATTACGTAAGCTTGCGGACGTATTATCACGTCGTCATACGTAAACTACTATACCATTGAAGTACAATTAGCGACGTTGAACCGACCCGAATTTGTATTCCCCATTTAGGTCGGATTGACTGATATTTATACTCCGCTTGCCAACCTCGGGGTTTTTAAGCCATCGAGTAGAGGACGTAGTTTGACGTCCAAATGCTACTTGGGTGCATATAGCCCGACCAACATCCCGCGTTGTTTGACGACGAAAGTTGTTTAAATTCGCTGAGTGTGATTGCTTATGTTGCGCTTCATACGCCAGATACAGTCCTATGTTACCCTGATGATTTCTAACAAGGATGAAACAGGCTTACAGGTTTCCCCAGATTAGATTTAGATCTTGGAGGTCTGGTCGTAATTAATTGCAAAGCAAAATATGCGTCCGATGCCACGAACCTTTCTTTTTATTTATTTTTCACGGACAAGAAATCTACTTTTCTTAAAAATAAGTGCGCTAAGTCGCTGTATATTAACGTGTGTTCCATGAACGTCAAGAAAGGGAGCTTCATAATCTGGAAAAAGATTAACAATGCACTAGAACAATTCTTTAGTCATGTCATAATGAACCTCAAGAAATTGTCAATGCTTTTGCAAACTTTTTTAGCAGTGTCTTTAATGACCCAACAAACCTTCCTAGCACACAAATACCTGTGGATGCTGTTTCATCAGTCACAGTAAGACAGCTGAGAAAATTGTACTCATGCTCTACTAGAACCTCTTCAACACATCTTTAACATTATAATAAAAACGTGCTAATTTCCAGACATTTGGAAATGTGCCAGAATCTGTCCAATCTTTAAGAATGATGACAAGAAAAATATCTGTTATTATAGGCCAATATCTATACTGCCAAACCTGGCGAAGACCTTTGAAAAGTCTATCTACGATGATATTTTTTGGCAAATAAAAAATCAAATAAATTTACAACAACATGGATTTTATCATCAGCGTTCCACAAAAACTAACCTCTCTTGTTATTTACAATATATTCATCAGACAAATCTCAATAAAAATTACCAAATCGATGCAATTTATACAGACTTTTCGAAGGCTTTCCACAAACTAGATCATAGTATAGTGTTGAAAAGTATAGCAGAAATTGGCTTTGATAAAAATCTTATTAGACTTTTCCATTCATATCTCTTATTTCTCTTCTCTCTTACAAATCATTATTTTTCGCAGATGATGGTAAATTTTTTAAAATTATATGCTCAGTCTCGGATTGCATTGCACTCCAAGATGACACTAATAAAATTGCTCGGTGGCGTGATCAGAATCGCTTACCATTAAACATAAACAAATGCAAAAAAATTACTTTTTCACGCAAAGTCACTTCTATCACGTTTAACTATAGCATTAATAACATAGCAATAGAAGAAACAAGTCTTATAAAAGATCTAGGAATTCTCATTGACTCCAAACTCACATTTAGTAACCATATTCATGACATCTCACAAAAAGCTCTTAAAGCTCTTGGCTTTCTTATTAGGCCAACTGCCAACTTTAGCAATCTAGACTGCTTAATCGCTTTATACTTCTCATTTGTTAGGTCCAAGCTTGAATATAACTCTATTATCTGGTCTCCCATACACAATGCTGATATAAGCAAGATAGAGTATGTCCAGCGACGATTTCTTAAATACCTGGCATTCAAAACATATGGCATATACCCACCAAGAGGCTTTGATCATGTCACCCTACTTCAGATATTTAACTTCCAGGCACTTGAAAGACGAAGAACACATTCCTTTGTCATATTTCTGTGTAAACTTATAGAGCTTTTAGAACAAGTCCCTTTTTCTGTTCCACAGGTCAATACACAGAAACAACATAGATATTTGCAGCAAATCGAAAATTAATAAAGCATGTTCCTTCCTCAATATTGCAATTACCAGGCATAATTTTGATCTGTTTAATTCCAGTCTTAGACAATTCAAACAGTTCTGTTTGGACAACCTGAAATAGTATTTAGTCAATATAAACCTATATGTTTTTTTTTTAGTTTGATAAGTTTTATACTTTATGACTTTTTCATTAGTATTTATAACATTTTTTTTTGTCTTGTAATTGGGGCAACCTGTTAGACAATAAAGAGTAATAAAATGCATTCACTATGAAAAACCCAAAACTCAACAAAGGTATATAAATGGATGGAAACTGGAAATGGAACATATGAAAAAAAAAGACAAAGATCCACAGGACGAAAACATATTTAAGCGCAAGTTCAAGTAAACATTATTCATACAGAGAAACCTCAATGTATTTTCTCAACAAAGCATCACTATCAAGAAGATTTGGAAATCCATATTTTTTGGTTATAACTGATTTTAGCTAAGAAATAGCGAAACCACCCTTGGGTAAACTTTATGGTTTAGTAAAGACAAGCTATCTAGGTCACTGAATTAGGTAGGTTTGGAAATTAGCATCGACGTACTAACTTATACAATAACAAAATTTATTCTATAACTTTTCACCTACCTTTTTAAAAATCCTCCATCGTCACTGTCCTTTTCATTTTCCCGGCTATGTTGACCTAGATGTTGCTGATTCTGCTGACTCATTTGCTGTTGCTGCTGACTTGTTTGCTGCTGCTGGCCCATTTGCTGACTTTGTTGCTGTTCATATTGCTGCGCAATGGCGTTCGCGTCCATAATGTTGCCATATGATCCCCTCCTTGTCGAGTTCAGGGCCGCTTGAGGTTGAGGCTTGTGATCAGCAACTGAATAATAGTAGTTTAAAATATAGAGAATAGGCACTTTTGGCAAAAAATAAACTATTTCAAAAATGGATTAATTTAAATGAAATTTGACCAAAAAGAGCTGACAAGATTTGGGAGGCGGGGGTGTTCCTACTTGATAGATTATGCAGTGGCGCACCCAGTAATTGACTTCGGGGGGGGGGGGGGGAGAGAAGTAAAAATGTGACCATAACCAGGCTTCTCCGGGGAGAGGTTAATTCCAAACCCTCCCCCCCTCGGTGCGCCAGTGGATTATGAGAAAGCTTTGATCGAAAGATCATAAAATATCTTTAATGAAAAGCTTATAGAACCTTTTAAAGAAGTTGAATGATCAGGATCTAAAGATACCGATACTCGATAGGTGATTTTCAGACTTGAATAAGAAGAAGTGTTCACCAAGGTTGCATTCCGATGTTGTAGATTGATATATAAATGGTATAGTAGTTACCTAAAATGAATAAAGAATGTAGTGGCGAAGAGGAACTGACTATAAACGGCTTCAATCAAAAAGTAAGATACGTTGGAAGGTTTGCAAGAGTTTTTAATCAAGCTATAGAGCTCGCAGTTATCTTGATCGCTTAGGAAATAATAAAGAGAGGGTAAAGAATAGCCAAACTGATCCGAGTTTTTTAGCGGTGAAAATGAGAGTAAATCTCTTAAAAACTTAAACTAATAAAGTTTTTGAACCTAGGAGGTTTGTTTTAGAAATCATATTTTGTTTTTTAGTGAGATATAAATTTCTATTTTATATTTTATTATTATTAAATGGTTTTATTTAAATTGACACTTACTTATTTCATTTTTGACTTCATCATCCAGGCTTAATTGCGGTTGGGAGGCAGCTCTTCTAGCCTCAAAACTCCTCTGCCTCAAAGTATCCCTTTCCAATTGTTGGGCGCTTCTTCTTTCGAAATTTGCAATGGCCGCTTGCCTTTCAAGAGCTGACGACGTGGAAACATACTAAAAATTTAAAGGAAAAATGTTTGTTACAACGGCAATTCTTTATAAATAAGTATCCTGAAGTAATATTACTGATAAAAAACGTAAACTTAAATACTTTGGCCATAATTGTGTGACGACATTTTCCAGAAAAGCAGTAGATAGAGCTGCAAATGGTTATAATGGAATTTCGGTTAAAACGGTAAATCATATAAAAAACGAACTTATTCCTATTTTAAAACAATTGTTCTTTTTGTCCATACAGACAAGTCAGTTTCCAAAAAATATGAAAGTAGCAAAAGTAACAACAATTTTTAAGAAAGGAAGTTCAGACAACCCAAGTAACTGGCTGGCTCAATTTTACCAACTTTATCAAAAATTTTCGAAAAAATTATGCGTAGAAAATTGCAAGCTTTTCTCGAACAAAATAATATATTGTACAAGAAATGCTGCATATTATCTCTAGATTTGCGAAAGGCATTTGACACTGTCAATCACAGTATATTATTAAATAAATTATACAAATATGGAATTAGGGGTATTATTTTCGAATGTTTTAAAAATTATTTAGAAAACAGAAATCAATTTGTCAAAATTAATAGTCAACAAAGCTCATTAAAGGAAATCAAATGTCGTGTCCCTATTAATAGTCAGAAAAGCTCATTAAAAGAAATCAAATGTGGTGTCCCTCAAGGATCATTCTTGCGTCAATTTTATTTTTAATCTTCGTTAATTCAATCGTAAAATCAAAATTAAATAGCAAAATTAAATTATTTGCGGATGATATAACTATTATTTATTTTGCAAACACATTAAGAGAAATAAAACAAAATATTCAAAATTATTTTAAACATCATAGAAAAATGGCTAACGTTTAACAACTATTAATTTTGATAAATCATCATACATGTTCCTAAAAAAGCAACATTTAAAATGAAAAGCACGAACCAATTATTTTCAGACAAAAACAAATTAAATATAAAAAGTTTACTCGGTTTTTCGGATTATTCATTGATGAAAACTTAAGTTGGAAACAACATATTAAAATATTATATTCCTCTAAAGTATTTAAAAAACATTTACTATACATTTTCTTATTCAAAAATCCAATACTTAATTTTAATCTGGGACTCTGATGAAATTGCAAAATAAAATTATAAAATGTATTCATAAACTTTTCTTTCTCGATCCGACTATTAATTTATAAATATTCAAATTTAATATCAAAATTCAACAAAATAAGAGTTTTACTAGACAAAATAATCAACTTCAACCAATATAGTTTAACAATAATACTGGGAAATAAATCTTTATTATATGATGGAATAAACATATATAACACGTTACTCATATCATTGCAACAAATACACCATTTAAGAAACATGCAAAAATATATTTTTTAAGATAAAACAAAATACTTTTATTTCGACTTTTAACTATTTATTTATTTTTTGTTCGTGTTGATATAATTAAATTAACCAATAGGTTTGATTTTTTGAAGAAAATGTAAATTCTTGTACCTGCATGTGCGGATGAACTTGTTGCATATACCCTTGCTGGTCTCTTGTACTAACGGGTGACTGTTGTTGCACGAATCTTTGTGGTGATCCTAGTGGCGTTCTTTGACTCTGGTAGGCTGCTTGGTAATAAATTTGTTCATCTGGCCGTGGGGCCAACATTTCTTGTGATCTGTAATCAACGAAATAATCTACAGACTTAATAGAGGAATTGAAGGAGAAATAGAAGTTTAGGAAGAAGTTGAGCTTTCTACAAATATGAAAGCTACTGACTTTAAAATGTTTGTTACATGCACTAAACCTTTTTCCCATTCGGTATAGAGCAGTGATTGTACCTTGCTTGGGTTAACTGCGAATAGTTTTGTTGCTGGGCAGCTTTCAAATGTTGCTGATGCTGTTGAAATTGTTGCGCTTGATGGGCTAGCATGTGTTGCTGAAGTAGATGCTGATTGTACTGCACTTGTTGGTGAACTCCTGATGATTGATTGTATACTGTAAAATATATTTTAATATTTTAATCTAAATAATTTTATATAAGAAAAAGCTTTTTAAATACAAGCTTATATAAAATATGAAGTGCACTAAAACGTAGAAAATAATTTTCAGCATTTTGATATTATAATAATAAAAGCAAAAAAACTTCCTAGGAAAGTAAAGTGCCATTTTCCCCCTTGTGAGCGGGTCGAAATCGTTATTTGCATACCAAGGGAGGAAGTGCATTTTACTCTAGAGGCATGTATTTAATTTTTTCTACTGTCTTTTGTAATAATTAAAAAAATTGAACAATATTTTTCATTCTGTTGAAGAACATTTGCGGAACTGTCGAAACAACCCCCGTATTTTATAACAATCCACTGACACCTGCCAAAATGGTTATATGAAGCTGTCTGAATCAAATGTTATTTAAAAGTAATCTGCCACCTAAACTGGAATTTATCCAAAGAAACTCGGCTAAGGTAGAGGGAGGAAAAAAAAATCAGATGCAGTTCAGATGCGGTACGGGGAGGAAAACTTTTCCTCCCGGCTAGCAGCATTTTGTCCTCCCTGTCTCTGGCAAAGCGCCATTATCTTCTAAGTCATTTTCTGACAGGGTAGTAGAAACATTACGTTTTACCTTGCTCATTAACGGCCGTTTTTTTGATCGCCTCATCTTCCACTAAATTATTTTGGCTTCGTCTGATTTCGTCTGCTACGTTATTAAGTCCGGAGTTGTTTTCCTCTTTTTCATCAGCGTTGTCTTTGCCACTTCGAAACCGACTCGAAATTATGTCTTTTAGGGTGTGGTAGGTCTTGGTGACGCCTTTTGTAACCTAGAAAAAAATCATATAGAAAGGTATTAATTGGATAAATGTGAAAAGTTTTAGTTTTTTTTTTTAGAACATTTATTGTTTTAAGCATATAGCCTCAGGGTTCGTAGCGTTTATCGTCTTTAAAATTCCCTGACTTTTCTAGGTTTTCCCTGACCAATTTTCTAAAAATTCAAGGTTGGTGCTCACAGTTCGCTGTAATTAAATAGAAAAATTTGAATTATTGTTGCTATTTCTTGAGGTGGTATTTTTGGGGGCAAACCCAATTTTTTTGGTGCGATCTCCTGTTTTTAATACAGTGGTTTCACTGGTCACCCTCGTCATACATCATTAAACACCATCATACACTTTGATTCCCAACTAGTAGGATTATAATCAATTAATTGCCTTAGGAGCATAATCCTACTGGAAATAGTAACACGCCAGGACGAATCCATATCAGGTAACTTGGATAAGTACCAGTGCGGAACGATGCCTATTTGTGAGTGATTTAAAGTTGGAAATCAAAGTGTATGATGGTGTTTAATGATGTATGGTAGAGGGTGACCAGTGAAACCACTGATGAGCTCACGCTGGTTACCCAGGGCGAAACATCGTTTAATTATTTCTCTTTTCGCTTTGGTCTTTTGTGTGTTCCTTATGGGATGCTCAGCCAAGTTTGAATTTTCGTTATTTCCACCCAAGATCTCTTGATCTTTTGTTTTTTACCTGTAATCAAAGTCTTAAAATTTCAATTTAACACCCAACATCCTGAACTACCTTATTTAGTTTGTGAGATAATCGCTTTCAAGTATTGAAATTTTAAGACTTTGGTTGCAGATATCTCGAGAACTAGACATGTTATCTTTAAAAAGCAAATTTTATAAAAATTTAAAATTCGGTATCAAAAACAGGAGATCGCAAAAAAATAGGATTGCCCCAAAAATAGCTACATCAAAGATTTTAGTGGTATAGGCCAGCCAAACTAAGATATATTGAGGAATTAATTCCCAGCTCGCTGGAAATCATTTTAATACCTTTATTCGGTCCTAAATGGGAGTAATCTGAGTTTTCATCATCCCAGTCGGTGAGCTTAACTCTTGGTAGCCATAAAACCGCCAAATTTTTACACTTTTTTTTTTGTATCTGGAAAACAAAATTTGTAAGAAAATTGCACAGAAAAATTTGATTGAATGTGACAATACGAATGCCATTGTTAACCCAAAATTAAACTAATACCGTAAGTATCAAAAGTGTTATAGCGCCGCAATTTATACCCTACTTTTGATTTTCTAAATATTTTCGTACCTACCCCCCTGAAATTCGCGTTTTTTTTCAAAACAAAACCTAATAGCTAAATACTTTTTTTTTTAGATCTAAAAAGCTTTTTAAGTTGAAAAATTACCTTTATATTGCATATCTCAAATATAGTATGCCTATCTCAAAAAAAGGTTCGTTTCCAGTTTTTTGGACAAACTGGCCTTCTGAGGCAGGAGAAGCTTATTTCTGACGAAGAATTACTTACTGACAAACATCTAAGAATGTTTTTATCAACGGAAAAATATCGCCACACTTGTTCATTGCCTCGAAAACGTTATCATATATGTTTTGATTTAAGCTTTTGCTTACTTCTGACCAATATTTGATACTAAAAGTTAATTTTCAGTTTTATCAGCATTCGTAGCCTTATCCCTATCGAGTCGACTAATCAAGCAAGTGCACTTTTAAAATCATGGTGAATGCGTGAAAGCATACGAAACGATGTTTGGATGCATTTGATCAGCTGGAGCTGTCGCGCATTCGCCATTAGTTTAAAAGTGCACTCGATACGTCGACTCGATAGAGATAAGGATACTTTAAGTGTTCACGTTCAAGTTCAAGAACTTTTTTAAATAACAAAACAATTTATAGTATTTGGAAACGACATTAGTTAATTTTGCCCTGATTTTGACTTCACGTTGTGTAAAACTTGATATGAATATGTTCAGGTGAAAAATACTTAGAGTCTCGTTATTGAACCGTGATTTTATGTCCGAAATGATTTTGTCTAAAACTTGTTTGTAAATTGAAACTCTATTATACTGTTCTGTATTTCTAAAATCGAGGTTTTCGTCTGTTTCAAACTGTCCCAAAATACTGTGGAGAGATTTTAGAATATCTTTAAAGGAACGTTTTGCAATTTCTCGTTTTTTCTCCAAAGACTTCAGGATTACCACCAGTATCTTTCTACTTTTTTCTGGATCAAAGTGGCGGGGGGGGTGATCGCCTTCCCCCCCCTGGGACCGCCACTGCCCAGGTTAACCGACGTTGCAAAATGTAATTTTTCACCGAAATGAAATATTATCCCTGTTTTCAACCGATTTCGGCTATACCACTAAACTGAATTCGACGCTTTCAATGTCATTTGAAGCAGAATTTAGTTCTCTGCATTATTGAATAGAATGACATTTTCCATCGGACGCAACGTTTTCCAGCTACAAGCAAAAATCTAAAAAAAGTGCAAACATTTGGCGGTTCTTTGGCTACCAAAAGTTAAGCTCACCACCTGGGATGGTGCAAACTTGGATTACACACATTTATGAACAAATAGAGGTATTAAAACTATTTTCAGCTCGCTGGGAATTAATTCCTCAAAAAGGTTTTTTTCGACCTAATTTGACTGGCCAACAAGTATCACATTCTAAACACTAATTAAGTTTAAATCAGGTTTAACAATACGCTGCAATTGGGCATAACAAGTATTTACCTGCTGCTTGTTTTCCTTATTGACGCTCTGCTCAATCTGCACCGAAACTGGCTGCCCCTGATGTATCTCGTTTTCCCCTTGTTGCGCGCTGTGGTAAGGTCTAGGAGCCGCTTTATTGGGGTCCCACCCTCTGGACGGTGTGACGTTGCCGCCCTGAGGGTTGTAGTAGTCTTGAGGAGGGTAGGCTGTGGCCCTGTAGAGGGCGTTGTCTGGCACTTGTTGGATGGTCTGAATTAAGCCGGAATGGGTCTAGAAAGCCAAAAAAAAGGGGCGTCAAAATAGCCTTTTAATTAAAATGGAACGATTTCTGGATCTCCATATATAGGGTGATTCAAAATTCCCTAGAAAGATTTGAACAGTGGTTAGATATCATTAATCTAAGAAAAATTAGGTACGTGATTATTTTGTTTTTCAATTTTTTTTTATTTTTTTGCGAATCGTTTTTAAAATAATTTACCAAGCAAGTCTACGTGTGCTGACAATGACATGTTTTTGGGTTTTTGTCAAGCATTTAGAAGTTAAAATTTTTAATTTGCGCCCATCGCTTTTATTATGGTATAAGAAAGATACAAAATTATTTTCTACTTTTGAGTGCATTTAATAAAAGCTTGTTCTTTAAAAGATTTTTTAATAAAAAATTATTTTCTATTTTACCTAATATTAACATTTTTATTAAATCTCCCGTGAACCTTTATATATTTTTTTTTGTCAAAGCGTGACATATTTTACTAACCAAAAAAGTCATCATTTTTCAAAAACTGTTTATGGAAATTATAAAAAGAGAAAACAAAACATCAGTCATTTTCATAAAATCGGTTTTACATGAGGGGACAATATGAGTTGCCCACCTTTGGTAAAAAAACAACTGTCAAACTAAACGATATAGATAGCAAAAATCCAGTTTTTAGAATTTTTGTCTGCCTGCCTATTTCATCAAAATCGGTTTACGGAAACAAAAAGCAAAAAAACGGGAAAAAAACGCAGGCAAAGCGGGTATTCGATTGGATGGGAGGGTTTGAGGGGCAGAAGATGAGGGTAAAGAATGCGGGGAAGCGATGAAAAGGAGAGGGGTGTAAGGCAGATGAGGGGTCGTGATTGGTAGGCTTTTTTCATCGAGATCGGTACACGGAACTAAACGCAAAAAAACAAAAAAAAACCCTTTCAAAGGTTTCGATTGGATGGAACGGTTTGGGGACAGAAGGTGAGGGGAAAGGAGGTAAGAGAGGGACGAAAGAGGGACTAGTGTCAGGCAGGTGGGGGAGGGGCGTGACAGGAAGAGGGAAATTGTAATTTTAAACACGCGAACAAAATCGCTGGCAATTTAGCTATTTTTTATAATAAAATAAACATATTCTCTATTTCTGCATCTCTCTCAACTTACAGCATTTAATAACTCTACAAAAGTAGCAATACGTTGATTAAGAGGTTCTTTTATTTTATACTAATGTTGGAATGTCCATATAAAATTTATAAAACGATAAAACTTGGTAAAAAGACATGTGAATGCACCGGAAGGCAGGTAAATATCCTGTCATGTGTATACATATAAAAGTTGAATGAATGTTTTTAACGTTGTTGATGATACACGCATCAGACTAATGATTTATAATTTAATTAATAAAACCAACTTAATTAGTAAAGCTTCTTTTAAATATACGTAATAAGTAAGAAAAGGTGATATTTATGAGAATACTTAATAAAATTAACCTGCCCACTTTTCTGTAATATTAAAAAAAGACTTTCTTAATTCCTTATAAATTGATAATTAGTGTAACTTCAAATTACTAAATTTTTAAATTATCCACTTGTTTTCTTTTGTTCTGGGATCACGGGACACAATTTGTGTCTTAAAAGACCTTCGTTTCAAAGGTTGTCACGGATTTGCAAACCCTTTTTACTCCTACAAACTGCTCATCCTGAACCAAAGTACAAGTTGCTTCAAATGAGGGGTTCCTACTCCACTTAAAAAACATGTACAGGGTGTCCCATTTTCGATAGGATTCAATTGAGCTACAGGGGAAATTTGAAAAATGGTCGGAAAAATTTAATCCGACGTTTCGTTCCGTAGATAACATCATCAGAATTAAAAAGTTAAATACGGACCAAAATGTTTTACTTCATATTTTAATTTATTTTTAAGTTTGTTTGATAATAAAATATTTTTTTTTTATTTGAAGTTTCGATCCCCAAAAAATCATCTTCAGTGCATTTTTTTTTCTGATACGCCCCTATCCCATTTTCTTATATATATAGTAGACCTGGACAAGCAAGATATATTATATGAACATACCGGGTGAACTGAAAAAAACCGGAAAAATGTTTTTTGCTATAACTTTACCAATCTAAATAAGCCTTTAAAGAAAAAGACATTCGCTTTGTCGCCATATTTAAATACGCACCTCTTTTCAAACTTGAATTTTTTATTTAGGTATTAATTTTAGTTTTTGTCATACAAAATAAAGTATTTACAAAAAATGGCAACATATAACAAAAAGGGGTTCAAAAAACGATAGGCTTTTGCTTTTCTCCGCCATCTTGGATTTAAATATGACGGCAAAGCATTTGTTTTTTGTTCCAAAGGCTTATGTGTCTTGTCAATACAGTTTTTTGTTATTGAAATTGATAAAGTTATGGCAAAAAACAATTTGTCCGGTTTTTTTCGGTTCACCCAATATGTTCATATAATATATCTTGGTTGTCCAGGTCTACTATATAGTATTTTTTTAAAATTTATATTTCACTACTATATAGTAGTGAAATATAAATTTTAAAAAAATATTAAAAATCGGACAGGGCCGTACCAGAAAAAAAAATGCGCTGAAGATGATTTTTTTCGGGATCGAAACTTCAAAATAAAAAAGTTATATTTTATTATCAAACAAACTAAAAAGGAACTAAAATATGATATAAAATAAGTAAAACTATGATACAAAATAAGTAAAACACTTTGGTCCGTATTTAACTTTTTTATCCTGATGATAGTATCTATGAAAGTCGGATTAAAATTTCGAAAAGACCATTGTGTTTTTCTAAAAAGGTTCCCACAGACATGTTTTTACAGAACTCAATAATCTCTTAAATTAAGGGAGATATCATCAATTGGTAATTCCGACCATTTTTCAACTTTCCCCTGTAGCTTAAAAAAGGGACAGAATAAATCTGTTAATACCATTTTCTAAAGCTCATAAAAGTAAGGCAGTAATGCGAAAACCGCATGTCTCTATGTTCAGTAACAACGGACAAGCCCTGTACATTGTAACCAAAATTGCCGAAACGTCAGATAAGTGATTTATTTTTCTTTGATGGACAAACATTTAGGTAAAGCATTGAACCAGCTGGCGTACTTAAAAACGATGAGCGCTTTCAACTATTAAAATTTCAGTTGTACTTTTAAATAATTTACGCAGTGGTTTTTCGAATTTTTTAAATGGTTCTCATTACCGTTTTAGTTGCTTAATTTAAGTTTCATAATGAGTAATCACTCACGCTATACTTCAGTAATTATTTTTTTATCATTACCGCTTAGTTTAACAATAGTAGACACTTAAAGTAAATTTTTTAACGCATCGGTATCGGTATACCTAACGCGTTCGAAATAAGGCCAAAATAGACTACATTTTTGACTTGTTTATGCGATGTTCCGAACGATGCCCGCTTTTTTGAAGGGTGCAATGACAGCACTGCTAATTGAAATCGTTGCGTACGTTCCTGGGTCCGTAACGTTACGTACATTCCTCCGTACGCAACGAGTGAAATCAGCTGTTCTGTCATCGCACCCGTCTAAGAAGCACGCATCGTTCGAAACATGGCATAAACAAGTCAAAAGTGTAGTGAATTTTGGCTTTATTTCGAACGCGTTAGGTATACCGATAACGATGCGTTGAAATATTTACTTTAAGTGTCTAGTAGATATTTCAACGTATCGGTATCGGTATACCTAACGTGTTCGAAACAAAGCTAAAATACACGACATTTTTGACCTGCTCATGCCATCACCGGAGTAACTAGCTTTCTGACCTGAGGAGGGGGCTAGGGGAGGGCCTAGCTTACAATGCTTGATAGTGAGGAATAAAAGACAATGATGTTTTTCTCAAAACTGTTTAATATTTTGCATTATTACCTTAACTCGTTGTATGAACAACTTTGAACCGTAAAGTAACTTAAATTAACTGCAACTTCCTTGTCTTTTGTGAGAATATTTCCAAAACGTGGTCTGCTGTAATCTCTTCTTTAACTAAATAATTATCGATGTTAATTGATACAGTGGAAAATCGGGTTTGTCCCATTGTAGTTTAGGTCCAATTTTGTATTTCACGCATTGTGAAATCTTGACTTTCTTTGATGTTTAACTTAAATAAAGCATCTACCGATTTGGCCAATAGCAAGTTTGAAAACCTCTCCCTAAAATTAGCTGCTAAATTATTCATTATTTGCGATTATTTGGTATTGGATGTTTATTTTCCAGTGTTCTAAGCAACTTACATCTGATAACAATTCTATCGCGCTGTCATGTCCAAGAGTGCTTTCCACTTTATAATCCTTAGTTTATGTTTATATAATCCTTAGTGTGTGTTCTGATTCTAAAGAAATATCAAATTTATAAGTCTTCGATTTCAGAATAAATATTTTCAAAGTTTCTTCTATAGATTGTAGCGTGCCATCTATTATTAAATTTACATTGCCGAGAGTAGCATCTTTACCCTGAAATTACTGACTCAAAACCTTGATACGTAATAAAACAGTGTATAGAGTGCGCAGGCAAATGCAAAACTCTGCTTTTTGAATACATGCTAATAGTTCAATAGCTTCAACGGTATGTCTATCCTAGTTATCAGTTACTTCACTTTCTAGTGCCACTTTAATAGCCCTAAAGTTTAATAAAACTGCTTTACAAGTTTCAGATCGACATGCTCAGAGAGTAGTAGAAAGGTTAGATACTTCCAAAAATTTAATACCCAAGGTATCTGCAACCTTTTTAAGTTTTTTTATGATTTCCTGTTTGCGAAAAATGCACATACAATGCCTCTAATGTGTTAAAGAAAGAAGCTGCTGGTGCCCTGTACACTACATTTTTGACTTGTTTATGGGATGTTTCGAACGCTGCCCGCTTTTTTGAAGGGTGCAACAGAACTGCTGATTGAAATCGTTGCGTACGTTCACGGGTCCGTAACGTTACGTACATCCCTTCGTACGCAACGAGTGAAATTAGCTGTTGTGTCATCGAAGTCATAAAAAAAGCGGGCATCGTCCGAAACATGGCATGAGCAGGTCAAAAATGTCGTGTATTTTGGCTTTGTTTCGAACGCGTTAGGTATACCGATACCGATGCGTTGAAATCTACTTTAAGCGTCTAATATGTTTGTTTTCTTACTGATTAAAAACGGTTCTTTAATGCGTTGCCTAACTTGGGGTCTTTAGATAAGTAATTAACATTTTTCTGTTACTTTCTTATTAATCTTTGAACATTTTTGGTTTTTATTATTGTACGTAGAAACAGTTGCTGTCTTCGAAAATTAAGTACAAAACAGAGAAATTAATAAACTTCTAAACAGTTATTAAAAACACCTGTTTTATGACTTTGCACCTGACATTTTTTTAGATATTTTTAATAATTAAAAAGGGTTTTTATATATTTACAGTTTAATGTATTTTTACGGCTGTTTATTGTATTATTAATTCAATCTGTTTGCATGGAAGTTTGAGTAATAAACTAAACAGTTATAACTAGTCGATGGTTGCTTTATCAACGTTTTTAAACCGGATTTAAAAGACGAAATGTTTTTCGGTGACTTTTATAATTACGAGCAAATTAAAAGTAGTTTAGTTCAGAAAACTTGAAATTACAAAGGCATTAGAGAATTTATTTTGATCAGCGGAATTTTGACAGCATACGGTATTCTTGATCTCTGTCTTTTGGGAAAAATAAAACATAATGACATGACACCAAGAACTACATCTGTCATAAACGTTCTTAAGCGTCCCTCCCCTCTCGCCTAGAGCCATTGAACATCAACTTCTAAAGATTTAATTTCCCCAGAAATCTCTCTCAGCAATTTACTAACTCGTCGATGGGGTATCTACATTAGGAAAACAAACCGACCAATGAAAGTTCGCCTTAAAGAACACAGACACAATATTCACCAAGGGAATACAACAGGATCAAAAATAGCGCAACATTGCTGGGACAATCAACACCATATGGAATGGGAAGAGGCAAAGGTCGTCGGCAAGGAAGAAAATATATTTAAATGATGGACCAGTGGCGGCTCGTCAGATGAGGCAAGTGAGACGGCGCCTCACCAACATTTTTGGAAAAACTGGTATATTTATTTTTTTGCGAGATTTTTTGTGTTTAATTTTTGTAGAAGAACAAAGCCCTTCATAACATTTTTTTAAATTTTAATATTAGGGTGCTATTTCTTTTATGTCATTCATTTCATTATTCCGCCTTGCTTTGTTTTGTATGTTCCATCAAAGATGGATGAAGCACTCATTCCGGTCGCCTCGCTTTCCCACTCTGCAACGGTTTTGCTTCGGTCTTTTATCAACGCTGTCCGAGAGCCTGCCGAGAGCGCGTGGTGGCATTAAAATTTTGCAAATTAAAAAACGCAAAATCCCGTTTTTTGTTATTGCAATTATAAAATCAACAAATCGTACATTTAAAAACCCCATTTTTCTTTGTATAAAGCCTTGAGACGACTTTTACTTTTTCTAAATTACATTACATTACAAAGATCCGTTTCATACCTTGACAACTCATCCTAATATAGGCGCCTCACGCTTTTAGGTGATTATATATTCAAACATTTTAATTTTGTCACAAACAAAAAAATTATGGAATGAGGAGATAACTAGCGTTTAAAGTTATTAAAGCCCTAGGGTATTTTTTTCGTTCTCGGTCGTTAAAATACAAAAATTCAATATTATTTGAAATGTTGTGGATTAATGCCATTCTATACAAAAATATAATTTTTTTTTATGTCAAAGTAAAAACGCATAAAATAGTAGATTGAAGAATAGTTTTTTTTTTATCTTAATAAGTTTTAGATTTAAAATTTGACCAATATTATTCTCATTTATGGTGTTTATTTTTTAAACATTTTTGATCTTGCTGCCTCATCAGTGTTATAAGTCACGAGCCGCCACTGCGATGGACAGAAGAAGCGTTCATACAATGGGACCAGAATGTATTTTCTCAACAAGCTTCATGTCTCCACAAGTGTCATTATTAAGGTACAATTGCACAGGCCGCCAAATTCTAGGGGCGCCAAAAAGAGGAAAAAAAATACTATAATATTACTAAGAAGAGCAGCCGTGGAGTATAGATTTAATATTAAATAAATAATTTTGATTATATGATGGGTACCTATAATTTATTATTATCCGATGCCACCCCTGCGATTGTGTGTGGGAAACTCAGCGCCCTGCAACGCCACCTCTGCGATAGATCGCGATCTACGTTTCCCTGGGGTGCCTTCAGATTGAAGAGTCCGGGTGAAGTCTGGCGCAGAGCGTTACCCGATAGAGTGCACTCCGAGTGTGCCCAGCGATTCGTCCAATATAAACGGACAAGACGCATTATCATAACCTCACTCTTAAGATTTTAAATTTTTTTGTAATTATGGAAGAAGTAATAGTAAATGCGTTTATAAATGAAGAAATACTCGTGGAGGATGATTTACTTTCACCACTTTTTCACTCACTTCACCACTCTTGACTGAATTGAAAACCAAATTATGGGAATGTGTACTAAATCTTTCCATTGCCAAAAATTAGACTTCCCAAGCAGCAATTTAACGGCGTAGCGACGTTGTTAAATGCGACCCGACTTTATGATGCGACGTCGTTTTAGCCAACATGCCGACCCGGATTTACACCAAAATGGTGGATGATTTTTGAGTCCTTACGTCGGTCGTTGTGCAGTGACTGGAGTCGGAAAAGTAATCGTTCTTGTTACGTCGTAAAATACGACCCAAAATGGCTACACTAGCGCCCTCTTTGTTATTGATTTTTGGGTGGTGTTTCACTACCCAAAATGTTGCCCATCTCAAACTTTGGGATTTTCGGTTACTAAAATGAACTGATTTTTATACATTTTAGAAAATGGCAATGTAGTATTTTTTGCCATGTTTAGTAAATATAAACAATGACGGCCACTTCGAAGATAAACGACGGCATCAAAATGGTGAATATTATGAGAATCCCAAAAAATACACGTAAATGGACTACAGTCGTCAAACATTCAAAACGCTCCAACAATTCCGCCGATGACAGTTGACAGTCCCCATAATCTTACTTTTTATTCGATTTTTCTAAATAAATGGTTGGTGAACTGCGAAATAAAATTTAATTTTTTCAAATATGGCAGGAAACTTCAAAGATCCTACTTCTTGGAAGAAAAAGCAAAAAGTATTTTTAGTGAGCGGCAAGAAGTGAAGCTGTGGATCAGACATTACTGTTTAAAGAGCACCAGTCTTTCTCTTTCGCCCATATACTTGTAGGATAATGTAATCAGGACCAGTTGAGCCAGTTATTTAAAATCTAGAGAGAGATAGGGCGATCTGCCGTACATAAGTGCGGCAGAGAAGGAGAATATAATGCCATTAGGAAAGTTCCTTTGGAAACTTTTCTTCTTCACAAGAAAAGGACACTTAAGTTCGTCAAAACTCCTGTCGGAAAACGTCGCAAGACCGGCCAGAAACGTCGTAAGTTCACGTAAGGTGAAAGTTGTTTAGACGTTGATACGTCGGCGGAACGCATAGAAATATATATTTCTATGGCAGAACGTAACTAGATTCTCATAAAAACGGCCACACGACGTCACTGGTTTACTAGAAAATGCACCAACGCGTGACAGGTCGGTTAAACGTTGCGTAGACGGTAACAATGTTACTGCAGTATTATCTAACGTTAAAGCAACGGAATTTTGTGGTAATATGTAAGACCATCTGAAGATCACTAATTTACACATCCAAATTAACGTCCATTTAGGGTAGGTATGTGGTCATTGGTCAGAAAAATGTTGCTTGGGTTCAAATTTAAAAAACAAATACAAAAAATATTTTCTCTGAAATAAGGTTAGAAATGGTTGTGCGAAAGTGCGCGTTTAGGTAGCGTCCGGTAAAAATCTACCGACAATCTGAGCAGCCGGGTAAATTTTTAACCAGAGCAATCTGAACGGCCAGGGCGCGCTCGGGCTTCACCCGACGTTCAATCTGAACGCACCCCTGTACTGCAAAGTGAGTAAAAGTCTGCGTTCAAAACTTGTATCTATTGTAGATATCACGATTTGCTAGCCTTTCCTATCTTACAGGTTGAATGCTTTCCCTCGAGATTCTAGGCTATTTTTGAATAGGCAGGATCGCGCTGAATTTATGTAATAATGGGTGAAAAATTGCGTAATTTAAAATCAAACAAAATTATTAGAAAACTTATTAAGAATAATTAGGAGTACCTTATAGAGTACAGTGTCTATCCAATTTAGTGAAGTTTGTTCACAAAAGCCAGATAGTAACATGGTGCAAAAAACTTGAGAACGTCTTAATTGACAAAGAGCTAGTTGACGAACTGGTCATTGTATATTTTCTTTTAAGCGAAACAAAACTCTTATACTCTTAAAGAAGTGCTTTAATTTATAACAAAATTGAATTTTGTTCCCAATTTAAGTATAGCCATCTGGATTCTTTTAACGCTTCCAGTCACTGTTGCTACAGGAGAAAGGAGTTTCTCAAATTAACTTTGTGGTCTTGCTATTATTGCAATGGAACACAGGATATGTGAGAAAACGGTTATTACAGAAATCATGAGACAGTTTGCTGAAATTAAAGTTAGATTTTTTTTTTGCTCACCTAATATAGGTAGAGCTATTCGTTTGTAAATTGTTTGTAAATAAGTTTATGTTTTTATTTTCACACCTACCTCAGCTACGTTCTTGTTCCTAAATCGATGGTTGTTTAAAATTCTTTAAAAATAATTTTTTTTAGAGCATTAAAAAAATTATACTAATTAGGCTAGATGGGGCGGGGGGGCGCCAACTCAGGATTTTGTACACGGTGGAAAAAATGCTAGAGCCGGCCCTGTAAGGATATTTGGAAACCCATACTTTTCGGGTCCACTGAAAACGTATTAAGGTATATAAGCTTAGATATAGTCTGACCATCGATCTAGGAGACTCATTATTATTCATGGCCGATAAGCATTTATTGCGTCTCAGCGGGTGTTTGAATGGAAGCAGGGACGCACTTAGTGTTGTAATAGATCAGTGAATTTCTAACACGACTCACCTTAAAAGTGAAGAAGATAATATGTTTTATTGACGGTTCGGTCTAACAATTTTTTTTTAATCCTACATCCTGCACCTACAAAATATATTTGCTCATAGAATAAAAAATACAAACATAAGTTAAATTTATAAAATTGAGTTTAACAGGTACATACATATGTAGCACAAAAAAATACGGGATAGTAAAAAAATTAACAAATTTTAACTTTGTCAGTTTCACTGTCACTGTCGTCATTAAAGTATATGATAATTTTTTCTCTTTTGTGGACAAGAGCTACGCAATTTTCCCAGTTTTTACTTTAAATATTCGGTTCCGCCGACCTAATTAAAGCTACCACATAAAAGTTGGCGAAACATTATTTCTTTTAACCGCTGCTTTTAGCTCATGCCATAGGTGTTCAATTGGATTAAACATGCAATGGTAAGGAGGAAGTCTCAACACTCTATGGCCCATTTCTTCCACCAAAGTATCCCAATAGTATTATTTTTGTACTGAAAATGCTTTAATTATTTCAATTGCAATTGTTTTCTTGGTGTAGCTATCCTCAAAATACATATTATTTTCTAACATGTAGTCCTGAATGGTAAGTTTTGTGTCATTTGAACAATCTAGCCTTCTACTGTGGAAGCTCGCATTATCCATCACAATTACACATTTGGAGGTATATTGGGTAACAGTTTATTCTTGAACCAGTCTTCAAATAATCCGCTGTGTTAGCGTCATGGTAGTTAGTATGGCAATCTTTTATATTTTTGGCTGATAAGGCCAACGCATTTGTTATAAACCCATTTTTTGTTCCAGCATGAATTATTGTGACGTTTTTCCTTTATTTGATGAAGCTTTAGTTGTGCAGTGACCAGACGAATCTACCCAACCTTTATCTGGAACTTCATGGGGGTCAAACCAAGTTTCATCGAAATAAACAATATCCCTATTACTTTCTCTATACTCGTGTATTGCAATTAAATATTCCATCCTCCATTTTTTTAAACGGGCCGATTCCATATTCACTTGCCGTTTATTAATTTGTTTTATTTTAAAACCGTTTTCTTAAAATACATTTTCTCAGTGTCTCACGGCAACACTGTATTTCTGTATCATCTTTTTTTAATCTTTGAATTAATGTTTGTAAAGTAGGAATCATTTGTTCCCAATACATTTGATATATTTTTCTACGAATGATATCCGCACCACCCATGTCCAATTTCTTAGAAGTATTAGAATCCTTCGTTTTTCTTCTCCCAACTATTGGTTTATTTACTACACGCCACACTGTTTTTACCGATCTTCGTGTTAAAGCTGCTGCTTCCTTCACTGCAACAAATTTTGATAACCCACGTTCAAGATGAGTGTATAAACGTCAAATATCACTTTTTTTGTATCAAGGTCGCGATTCTTCAAAAACCTTCAGAAAATCTCGCCCCTCCAAAAAATCTGACAATTTTTAAACACAAGTTTACACTTAATGCTTTTTTGTCAGGACTATTTGCTAATACAAACCATACAAAACCATAGATAGCCATGGAATATTTCGCTGTCGCTGTTCATAAAAGTCACACAAATTCTGTCTTTCCTTTTACATGCTGAGAATTTTGGACGTTTATTGGTACGAGTAGTAACAATTTAGCTTCGCCATAAACTAGTCCTGCAGAATATCTTTAAAATATTAAATTTACAAAATGTTAATAAAAAAATGACGCAGTTTCTCTTACAGCATTAGGATAAATATGAAGGTTGCTGTGTTTTTATTTTAAATGAGGCTATAAGTAAAAATCGCCACTTTTCAGAATTCTGAGAGGTGAGATTTTCCGTCGTTTCTGAAGAATCGCGACCCAAGTGCCAAAATATCGCGTTTAAATTGTTTTTTATCACTTATTTCTCTTGTAACGCCATTATTCCCCGTATCTCCATGTGTGGTACTCGGTTGTTCCTCCCACTGACGAAACATTTTTCATACAATCACAATTAACAACAAATAACTTGTAACCAAAGACCAACTGCCAACTGATTTTCGAAACTACAAATCAGCTTGGTATCTTAAGCCTGTTCCAATTATTTTAAGAAAATTAATTTGTAACGTAATCCAACCCTAATGTTATAACGTTACGTAATTAGTCATAAAATTGATAAATTTTAATTCGGCCAAAAACGTGTACTTATTAAGAAATAATTACACGTTTTTAAATCCGCACCTGTAATCCTCAGAAATAGTAGCATGTTTACAGCTTTTTTTATTTACTTTCACACCCCGAACAGTAGGTGATTATTAGGGTAAGGGATTAGCATTTATAATGATTAGACGCTTAAAGTTAATTTTCAGTTTTATCAGTATCCTTACCTATATCGAGTCGACCAACCAAGCAGGTGCACTTTTAAAATCATGGCGAATGCGTTACAGCTCCAGCTGATTAAATGCACGAAAACCTCGTTAGGTACGATAAGGGAGTCGTAACCTTACGAACGTCCCTGTGTACGAAACGATGTTTTGACGCATTTGATCAGCTAGAGCTGTCACGCATTCGCCATTAGTTTAAAAGTACACCTGCTCGATAGGTCCACTCGATAGAGATAAGGATACGAATGCCGATAAAATCTCTGAGATCTATGGTCGTACTATAATCCCTAGGTTTTGTTAGTATTCACCAAACGCTGTGAAAAAATAAAAAATAAAAATAATGAAAGTTCGAAACTCTAGTTTAAATTAATTTTCTTTTTCCGTAATTTTTTCCTTTAACTTTAACCTTTTTTTTCATTTTAAGTAAAAAGCTGGTTCATGCTAAAATTCCTTTACCTTAACTTTAGTCATTAATGATGACAGGCTCAGTCGCGATTTTGGCCTTTTGTTTACAATATTTGGGGTTCTTTTTGTCCCACAAATATGGAAACTCTTTCTCCAAACCTATTGTTCAATATGCATTTCTGTAATAACTAAGGCTTGAAGTATTAAAAAAAAAACAATCAGTTTTGAGGTGAAACAAACGTCAACAAATATTTTGGAGGTCGCACTTGCGCAACACGATTTTTCCGTTTCTTCCTCGTTTTTTGCAAAGTTAAATATTGGTTAACTTTCAAGGTCATTCCTTAAGCCTTCAGGAAACACCTTCATCTGAACACATGAGAATTAATAATTGCTAAAAGAAAAAGTTACATCAAGCGAAAGGGAAAAGGAATATAAGCATGAACCAGCCTTTAAACAAAATTTCAAAATCTTCACAACACATATAGGAGATATAAGATGTTTTTTTTTGTCAGTTTTTGTTTTTCAGTCCCTGTCAACTAATATTGCTGTGATAGTACACTTTAGTGTGCCGTTTTGTACAGTTGTGAAGTTTAATTATAACGTTCTTAGTGGCATCTTCCTAATCATGGCCTTTTCACAAAGTTAGACATCAGTTAAAGCAACTCTTTTGTTTGGTATCCGCTGTTTCCTTATTTTGTTCTCTCGGTTTTTCCATCAGCAAACAAAAGGCATTAACTCTTAAAGAATGGTTCAACTTTCTCACGATCGCGTTATAATTGTATCTAAAGATACCAGAATTTTAACGCGCGCCATTATGCCTACGGGGTGAACAAAAAGTTTTAGGCAGCAACAATTGGCTGGTGAAATCTACCGCCGTGTTCATCTAAAACTGCACCCAAATTGTCAAGGAAGAATTCCAAATGGCAACCTATAAGATTGGATGAGTTCTTCAACTAGATCTTTATTGTCCGATTTTTTGTTACGTCGGAAGTTACTACATAGATTTTGAAAGCCTTATCTCAAAAATGTAGTTTCGAAATTTTCGTCCTGAAAAAGTTCTTGTATTTGAGGCCCAACAAACATTCCCTCACTTATATACGCGTGAATTTCCGTCTCATCTTCTATACAGGGGTCTTTCTCCGTTATTTGAAGACACCCCTCATGTGGTGTTGCCAGATTATGCACAATTTCCCTAGATTAAGAGAAAATGTAGACTTAGCAACGTCGCACTCTACAATGCTATAGGGTGAGTTCACGATGACGCTCGGTAGAGCGGGCGGGGACTAATGACGTCACGAGCAAGGCGCACGGATATGCATCACCATCAGTTAACTGTCGAGTTTATAAATCCGGGGTTAGAAACTTTAGGAAATAGCAAAAATTTTATATTTCACAAGTGACAAGCCCAGCCTCTCGATTTTATTCGAAGTTTTGCCAGATCCGACCACGCACTTTGCAAAAACTACAATATTAACAAAACTTTTAGTTGGTTTAAAAAAAAGTTTCCATCGTTCTCCATCCACGCGCTCAGGTCACATAGGGCACGCTCCGAGCTCGAGCTCTTATGGCTCTCCCCGAGCGTCAAAACGAACGAAAAAGTGATCCTCGAGGCGCACGGGGTGTCATCGCGAACTCACCCATAGAGACAGATAAATATCGCACAGGTACATTCTTACACTTGCCTAATAGTACATTATACACCTAGGGACTAAAGAGGCACTTTTAATCCCGGGAGAAAAAGTTTATAGCCCGACCGTAGGGAAGGCTATAATTTGTCGAGGGATTAAAAATCACTTTAGTCCTGAGGTGTATACAGTATTTTATGCACTTCAGGAGAAAAAAAATTGTGAAAAATCTTAGTAGTGTGCATAAACTTCAAAATACATGCGTTGCTATGAAAATAAACAATGCATCTGCATTGCTATGACAATAAACAATGCATCTGCATTGCTATGACAATAAACAATGCATGTGACGCTAACAGAGTGAAAAATTCGGCAAAAATCGCGTTGTTCAAATTGAGAAAAATGGATATCGAGAAAGCTGCGGAAGAGGCTATAAGTCAATTATTGCCATCGAAATCCCGGAAGATTTATGAAAAACAGTTCATGGAATACCGCTCTTGGTGTGCCGAGCAAAAAGTTGAAAATTTGTCTGAGGAAAAACCACTTTTGGCCTACTTTTTCGGGAAATCAAAGAAGCTGAAGCCTTCAACCGTTTGGAGTCTATATTCTATGCTCAAAGCTAAAATAATTCAAGAAATGAACGTAAACATCAGCAAGTACGCCAAATTGGTTGTATTGCAATTTTTATTACTCCACACCTATGTATCATAACATTCCACACTGATCAAATTCAATTGTACTAAATGTCAATTTTTTTGTTACAGGTTGCTTTGATTATGGGGGTTGCCGGGGTCTGTCGTGGTCAATAATTGTGCCAGTTAGATTGCAAAGATGTTAAGGATCATGGAGAATTTTTCCTAGTAAATATCAGTAACACAAAAAACCACAAAGATCGCTCGTTTATAATCAAAGCATCTTCCTCTTCATGCGATATCGTAGGATTGGTAAGAAAATATATTGGGCTGAGACCATATACTGAAAAGCAATCTAGATTTTTTGTTTACTACCTAGACGGACGGTGACCCAACCAACCTATTGGGAAAAACACTTTTGGGCATCTGCCAACAAAAATTGCCCAATTTTTGGATCTGCCAGAACCACAATTTTATACAGGACACTACTTCCGTAGAACGTGCGAACACTGATCAATTGAAGCGACATCGTGACCATCGTCGTGGAGGGGTATGTAGAAAACTCGCTCTTCCAGAAAAAAACCAGTTTCTGACCAGATATTCGAAAACACAAACAAAACTGAGCCGATATCTGCTAATCCTTCTTCTTCAAAGACAGGCTACCATCTAATCACGAACACGTCAAGTTCTTCTGAACCAAAATATTTTGATTTTTATGAGAATCATATTGTGGAGCATAGAAACCAAGCGATTACAAGCAAATCATTGCAAGAAAATGTTTTATCTTCATGTGAAGTTGCAACGACTTTATCTAGTAATAGATTGGAACAGCATAAAGGTTCAAAGAAAAATATGTTAGTGCAGAGTTTGGTTTGTGAGAGCTCCAATCAGCCTCCATTTTCCAACTGGAATAATTGTTCAAATATAAATCTGAATATTCATTTTAATGATAAAAATAATTAGTTTGTACTAACCTTTTTGAAAATTTTGTAATGTTTTTAATACAATAAAGGAATAGTTCAAACCGTCTGTTTACCTGTTTTACTAGTGACATTCAATTTTCAGGGCAAAATGAGGCCAAATTCTAGAGAAAAAAGTAAAAATTTAATCCCTAGGGAAAAAAGTAAAAATTTAATCCCTAGGGAATAAAATACCCACTTTATTCCCGGAAAAGGGATTAAAAGTGCACTTTATTCCCGGAAAAGGGATTAAAAGTGTACTTTTATTCCCTGAAGTGCATAAAACATGTTGTTGGTACTCTTTGCACTCATCTGTTATGTGATTCGACAATTATTGAAATAACGTATTTGTTTGGCAGAGAGGAATTTCGTGCAGAACAGTGTTATTAAACAATGGTAAACGTAGAATTTACCGTAACCACGTACCTTTGTTAAACAATCGGATATCGGATACATAAAACCAATTATAGGGGTGAACCAAGACTTTTGTGGCACCCTATACATATAGGCCCATTCTTCACTAAAGAAGAAGACGTTTTTTAGCCGTGCGAATCATGCACAAAGTTATGATCAGATGTGGTTAACAGGTAAAAAAAAGAAGGTAGAATAAAAAATATATTACGCCAAAATAAGAGCGGTTTTTAGAACCATATTTTTCAAAGTATTACTAAAATATTTAAAAAAGCTACACATCTCAGTTGGAAATCTGCGTTTAAGGTTAGGCGCAGGTGCGGATACAGGGGGAGGGAGAAGGGTGATTCTGTCCTTTCATTTGAAGACGAAGGTTTCTCCAAATTTTCTCCCCGGGTTTTGAAAAAGTGCCATTTTTCATTTTGATTTTCCCAGGCACGCCAATAAAATCAAAAAACAGAAAATAGTAGTTTAAATGGGGAACATGAAGTTTGAGACGCGAGCCGCAGGCGAATGTCTTAATTTATTTTATCTGAGCGTGTAATGATCATAACATGTGAGTTGAGTTGAGTGTAGCATACTTTACCTATGACCAATGAAAATGTCATCATAAACATCAGAAATTATTAAAAATATCAAAGGCGAACACTCTTAAGTCAACAACCTTCATAACCTGAATTTATAATGTTCTATCTAAAACGCCAAGACAAATAAGGTTGCTAAGGGACTTTTCATATATCTTTTTGAAAACAAGGTTTTTTTTTCGTAATTCGTAATATGACAATTTAATGGGACTTATTTTTAAAATTATATTGGATTTATTTACGTTTAATAAATATTTATTTTCTTAAAAATATAGAAAAATAATTCACATTTTTGAAATTGATTAATTTACATAAAACTAGCAGGTACTCACTAATAAATTCTACCTCCTTTGACAGACAGAAAATGTCAAGACTTGTTTACCGAAATTTTGATATTTTTACTTATCTGACATTTATGGGGGGCAGAATTTATTAGTGACAACTGTACCTATATCATCTTACCATTACTGAATTTTTTGAAGCAATCATAACAATTTTGATCTATTCTGCTATAAAAAAAACTCCACAAGTAAACAGGTTCCTCAACAACACATTTTTGAGTTAGTTTCTAACACACTTTTCACTCACAAACTCATGCACACAAATGTTTTAATTTTTTTTTCCTGTTTAACTTAATTATGAATAACTAGACCTATAGCGAGGGCTTCTCGCAAAAATGTTATTTAAAATTCTCCGATTAAACACCGATTAGTAATTTGATGTGAGTAAGTCATTTTTGCGTTGTCAAATGACGTTTTCATTTTGATTTTCCCACACACGCTAACAATGCACCAAGAAGAAGAAAATGAATCAATTTAAATAAAACAGGTATAGCAATCATCTTACCGTTTCTGAATTTTTTAAAGCAAATTCAACCATGATCACTTCGATCGACTGTTGTTAAATTCACAATAAACAGATCCACTCAACAATACATACTTCTGACAGTTCTTCACTTTAAACTCGCACAAAATTTGTTAACATTTTTTTGTTTCCTCTTTTAATTAATTACGAATAACAAGACCCGTTCGTAATAAGCACGAACATTCACCAGGCACTATTTTGTAATAAACAAAACTGAAGAATGAAGCGGTGAAGAATGGTAAAGAGGAGCGCCTCTAGCCTGCTGACTGATGCCCACAGCGGTTCGGCGTACCCGCGAGGCATCATCATGTGAATTTTAAGTATGCCGCGGCGAAATCGTGTGCAACGCACAGCAAAATGCCCCTTTTTTGTAATAAACAAACTTGAAGAATGGCAAAGAGGAGCGCTTCTGGCCTGCTGACTGATGCCCACAGCGCACAGTTGGCTTCCAGAGCGAATTTTTGGCCAAAATGGCTTAGTGTGAAGTGATCCTAAAGCAAGCAAATTTAGCATTAAGTTAAAGTAAACAATCCAATAGGCCTGAAAATGCAAAAAACAAAAAGCAAAATATTGCTTTACGCGCTTCAGCGACGATTTGTTTTAATGTTGTGTTTTCTGAGTTTAAGCTGTTTTATTTTCTTCCACATTTTAAGAAAGTTGCACAGTTTTTTACAGAATTGGTTCATATAGTAACGTAAGGCTAAAATGAATTTAGTAGAGGAAGGTAAGTACATTATAAAAATTATTATTTAAAGAAAAATTGGTCAGCACTCTAAAAGTGGGCATTTTTTAGAGTGAGAGAGAAATGATTAAAATTAAATTAAAACACCTGTTGTGCTGATGAATGTAAATAATAATATTTTCAATGTTTTTGCCATCCTAAAGGAATGAACTTTATGCTTAAATAATTTTTGAACCATTTCTATGAGAGCTGACTAGTTAGATATAAAAACAAAGTTATGATTTTTTTCCAGAAACCAACACTACACTTTTTTGCACTCGACGCATGTTTCGCTAACAACGTTAGCATCATCAGGAGACGATAAACAATAAACTAAATTAACCTACGCTCTATCTTATATATAATCTTTTAGTGGGCTACTAAAGAATAGTGTACTAAACGGGATGGGTCCTCTATCTTTATTTAAACTATTTCTGGATTTAATGATTTCCATACTTTCATATGCATTCAAAAGTCTTTTATTTGGTACACTTTTTAGAAGTTTTAGGTTATCTAATGAGAATCTATGATTGTTTTCAAAAGCATGCTCGGCCACACTTGACTTTTCTGTTCTTCCGTATTTTAAGTGTGCTAAGTTTTCTTTAAAACGTGTTTGAGTAGAGCGTCTCGTTTGGCCAACATATTTTTTGTCACAATCCATGCAACTAATTTCGTAAATTCCACTTTTTCCTAGTAAACTTTTTATTGTGTTACCGGATTGATATACTAATTTAAGACCGGTGTTATTAAATACTTTTTGTAATCCTTTCGTATAATTAGGATTATAAGGAATTGATACAAATTTTCCCAACATAGTTAGATATGCCTCAATTATTTTTGGCCAAAAATTCGACTCGAGAGCCCACTGTGGCAGCGGTTCGGCCCGCAAGGGTGAATATGTGTGAATTTTAAGTAAGCCGCGGCGAAATCGTTTGTGAGGCAGTGTTAATTACTACATGCACCGGCAAGAGTCATCGAAATCGGTATGAAAATGAAGCAACTTTGGAAGCTGCTATTCTAAAAACAGAAAATACCGAGTTTTGTTGCAAAAAAGTAAATAATAAGTCATTTAAAGTTTAACCTCGTTTAAAAAGTTTAAAGCGTTTCATTTTCATTTGTGCTCTGGAGGTTGCAGATTGACTTGCTTGCAACCACCATTTTCTTTAGATTTTAGGTTTCTTAACGAGTATCGATCTATATTTTGCCAGAAAAACACGTCATTGTAGTCTCATTACCTTTATTAAAGACAAAGTAAAAACACTAATCACAATGATTTAAACCCAGACTAGGATCTTGGAATTTTACCTAACAGAAATTTAGAGATAAGGTAGGGAGAAGTGGTGCTTTTGGATCTGCAAGTAAAAGTAAAACAGAAAAGATCTAAAATAGTTGTGACCTTCGAGGTTCCACTACTACTACAAAGTGAAGAACTAAATATTATGACCAAAATCATTGGAATTCTCATCATTACATTTTGCATTCACTTTGCGGAAGAAAGGGTCATTGGTGATTAAAACAGCATTAAATGTAGCATTATATTAAATTGAACAGCGTTTATCCAACTAGGAGACATATACTTAAGGTTGGATCTTAAAAATTCTTCGACTTTTCAAATGGAACCTGAAAAATATTTTCAACTTCATTTGACCCTATTTTAACAAAAGGTTTTAGTGCAGTATTTAAACACCTGCAGGCCTCCAATTTAACAGAGATCTTAGGAAACCCTACGGATACAATTGGCACATAAGTCATAAGTCAGGTATTTAGGAAATAAAAAAACTTTTAAGTAAGTTTTAATCTTTCACGCCAAAGGTTCCGGTTGTTTTAGTAGTAACAATTACTTTGTATATAGATAGCCTTTAGATCCCTTGTTTTTTAGGTAAAATAATTAATTTTGTTTGCACCTGAAGACGATCAGAGATTGATCGTAACGTCGTGTATAAATAAAATATAGACAATGGAAGTCCGAAACACAGAGTTAAAATAATTAATGTTACAAAAAGTTAAGTGAGTTGAACGGGATATAAGAAAAAGAGGTGCTCAAGGGCCTACTTATTAGCATGAGAGTCACCCCTTCTACTGCACCCAGTGAAGCACAACATTGTTATTTTTAAAACGAGAAGTTAAACTTCCAAATCAGTTACATCAACCGAAAAGAATCTATAAAAGATAAGATCAAAAGATCTTGGGAGGAAAGAACGAAAATTCAAAATTGGATGAGTGTCCCACAAGGAACACATAAAAGACCAAAGCGAAAGGAGAAACAATTAGACGAAATGTGTTCCTTGTGGGACACTCATCCAATTTTGAATTTTCGTTCTTTCCTCCCAAGATCTTTTGATCTTCTCTTTTTTAGATTCTTTTCGGTTGATGTAACTGATTTGGAAGTTTAACTTCTTGTTTTAATTGTCTTAGAAGCATATTCCTATTGGAAAGATTAACACGCCAGGACGAACCCGTATCAGGTGACTTATAATAAGTACCATGCGGAACGATCCCTGTTTGTGAGTGATTTGAGGGTGACTAGTGAATCCACTGACGAGCCCACGCTGGACACCCCGGGCTAACATCGTTTAATTGTTTCTCCTTTCGCTTTGGTCTTTTGTGTGTTCCTTGTGGGACACTCATCCAATTTTGAATTTTCGTTCTTTCCTCCCAAGATCTTTTGATCTTCTCTTCTATTGTTATTTTTCTTGTAATTGTTTGTTTTTTTTTAATTATCCTCGATTGTTTTTTCAAATAGGTAACCAAAATACGTGAAATAAATAAATCTTCAATGTTTAACATTTTGTCGCTGAACATTTTAAAAAAGCACATTTTTGATTTAAATCCCGTCTTTCTTCTCTAAAACTTTTAGTTAAAAATAAGTGGTGATATAAGAACTTGACCGAAGTGGTCAAAGATGCGTGGAAGCACGCTATATGGTTGTGTTTTAAGCATACTCAATGATTTTTATTTAATTTGATAATTCCGTTCCAAGAATAATAAATTCTTATGAATTTTAAGAACGTTTCCCATGTAGATTCGTGAAATTATACAGGAAGGACATAAAGTACGTCGTCATTCTTTATTTTTGTATCTTATGGAAAGACTGTTACGATATCTGGGATTTGTATTTAACACTTAAACCTTGTAATAGTTATTTGTACACAACCTGGAATAAAAGTGCACTTTAACGCACGCATTTTCACGTTTATAATTTGAATTTTTTTTACTAGTGTCATTACAAAATTATAAATTATTATTTTTTAAGTATTAAAATGCGCAAAATGTTGTATGTATGCCTCGGTCAAAAAATGGTTTATCAAACCAGGAATTTATCAGACCGTATTTAAGAAAAACTGCAATTTGTTATCCGAACCTTTTTTCTTCAAACCCATTCAATAACAAATTCGAAATTTATAAGACCCGTTTTTAATCGAACCATAGTTCATCAAACTCATTCAATATCAAACTCGTATTTTGTAAAACCCATTTTTAATAAAATCCTGAATTTGCCAAACCATTATTTTGCAAAACCGGAATTCATAAGATCCGTTGTTGTAAACATATCCAAAATACTTATCTTTAAACGATACTTTATTTTTGTAGGCTTTAAAAAGGTTAGAAATAACGTCAAAGGTAAAATATTCATAAAATCTTAGAAAAAAAAATCAACATTTTTTTTAAATAATTTTTTTTAGCATCATATTATATCATATTATTATTGTAAAATAAATGATTGTTTAAATGTTGAAAATCGTGTGAAAAAGCGTCATTAAGGAGCGCGAAATAGGTTAAAAACTTTTTAAGTTATGAGCGTCAATTAGTCCATATTTCTTGAACACCTTATAATAATAAGCATAGGCGTTATTACCGGTAATAAATTTGCTATATATTTTATTACTTTAAGGAACTTGCATCTACTTACCTACATATGCTTTGATATCTAACTGCATTTTCATCCAATTTGTCCGTTTATATCAGGTTATATCAACAAGAAAAACGAAATACCTAGTTAATACTTTAATTAATTATTTATGGCAGTTAGGTTAATAATAAATTATTGAGATACACCTCAACATATTAATATATGGGGTAGGTCAAAAAAACCGGAGCACTATTTTTCAACCTAACTTTTTTAACATTTGATTTTTCGAAAAGGTAAAATAATTTTTACAACTTATGGATCAAATAGCGCTTTTTTACAGAATCGTGTTTGACTATAGGGTCAAAAACATACAAGGTGGTTCAAGAAAGATGGCAAAGCTGTTCGAATTCTTGTACTTTTTCTAAATGTTATATTTTGATAATGGGTTTTAAGAAAATTTTTTTAGCGTTCCAAAAACTTTTCAAACATTAGAATCTAGTTACAGGTTACAGAAAAAAAATCAATCAGACTCTACAAAAGAGTTAAGGATCATTCATACAAGGCATAGTCTTAGTCACTTGATTAGTCTTTGGTTTTTTTATAGTGTTAGTTGTAGGTTTAGTCTTAAAAATTGATCCCTGTTCATATTTGTCTTTGTCATAGTCATAACAATCACTAAGCAAGTGCATCTAACCTCACTTTTTTGATGTTTTGTTTTGTTTACTTTTGTTTTTACTTCCCTTGCTAAAGGGAAGAAATGTAATCATCGAAAAATCGCACTTCGAGATTTTCATGATCCTCCACGAATTTTGAGGTTTCGAATAGTGATAAGCCCGAATCCAGACGCCGTCGCTTTGTCTGTCTGTCGCCTACTTTGTAGCCACTCTAACTCAATAATCACTAATCATAACAAAATTTTACGTAGTGATTACTTTTGTTGACGCTCAGACCCCTATTGTTTTTGAGCATTCTCCTAGTAAACCCTTCGGAGCTACCCCCAAAAAAAATATTTTTTTTTCTTACCGTGTGATACCTCCTTGGAAAGCTTATAAAAATTGTAGTTGAATGGCGCCAAAATTTTGGACTACATATATACATATAACATAAAAATGCATATATCTGTGCCATATATCTCGAGTTATGAAACGAAATGTTAAATAAAAAGTAGCTTAAGATAAGATCCAGGTCACACTTTATTGTCTTATCAAATTTCATACAAATCGGTTTAGCCGTTATTGTGTGATTAATAGACAAAAATCTTATCTATACGAGGATATATATATATATAGCACATGTGAAACGAAATGTTTTTAGAAACAATAAAGTCTGAGTCTATATATGTATATATATATAGCACATATAAAATGTATTGGAAAAGTCTGGATACACCCTGGAAAGGTCTGGAAACACCCTGAAAAAGTCTGGAAAGAACCTGGAAAAGTCTGGATACACTCTGGAAAAGTCTGGAAAGACCCTGGAAAAGTCTGGATACACTCTGGAAAAGTCTGGAAAGACCCTGGAAAAGTCTGGAAAGATCCTGGAAAAGTCTCAATATGATCTGGAAAACTCCTCCTGGATACACTCTGAAAAAGTCTGGAGAGACCCTGTAAAAGTCTGGAAAAGTCTGGAAAGACCCTTGAAAAGTCTGGATACACTCTGGAAAGTCTGGAAAGACCCTGGAAAAGTCTGGAAACACTCTGGAAAAGTCTGAAAAGACCCTGGAAAAGTCTGGAAATATTCTGGAAAAGTCTGCAAAGACCCTGGAAAAGTCTGGAAACACTCTGGAGAAGTCTGGAGAAGGCTGGAAAGACTCTGGAAAAGTCTGGAAAGACCCTGGAAAAGTCTGGATACACTCTGAAAAAGTGTGGAGAAGTCTGGAAAGAATCTGGAAAAGTCTGGAAAGACCCCGCAAAAGTCTGGATATACTCTGGAAAGTCTGCAAAAACCCTGGAAAAGTCTGGATACACTCTGGAAAGTCTGCAAAGACCCTGAAAAAGTCTGGAAACACTCTGGAAAAGTCTGCAAAGACCCTGGAAAAGTCTGGAAACACTCTGGAGAAGTCTGAAAACTCTGGAAAAGTCTGGAAAGACCCTGGAAAAGTCTGGATATACTCTGGAAAGTCTGGAAAGACCCTGGAAAAGTCTGGATACACTCTGGAAAAGTCTGGAAAGACCCTGAAAAAGTCTGTAAACACTCTGGAAAAGTCTAGTTAGACCCTGGAAAAGTCTGGATATACCCTGGAAAAGTCTGGAGAAGTCTGGAACGACTCTGAAAAAGTCGGGAAAGACCCTGGAGCGACTCTGGAAAAGTCGGAAAAGACCCTTGAACGACTCTGGAAAAGTCTAGAAACACTCTGAAAAAGTCTGGAAAAACTCTGGAAAAGTCTACATATGTTCTGGAAAAGTATGGAAAGACCCTGGAAAGGCCTGGAAACACTCTGAAAAAGTCTGAATACATTCTGGAAAACTCTGGAACGACCCTGGAAAAGTCTGACTACACTCTGGAAAAGTCTGAAAAGACCCTGGAAAAGTCTGAATACACTCTGGAAAAGTCTGGAAAAAACCTGGAAAGGTCTGGATATACTCTGGAAAAACCTGGATTCACTGTGAAAATGTCCGAGTGCACCAGGAAAAGGAATACACCCCTGAACAGTGTAGATACACCCAAGAAAAGTCTGGATATACCCTGGAAGAGTCTGACCAACCAAATCTAATCCATGTATATATGAATAGCGGTTTTTTATATAATATATGTTATATGTATATAAGCGAGGGAAGTTTTGGAGTAAACCTTTACTCGATTTATTTCTTAAAGTATTGAAATACAAACAAACGTAGGTTTAAAGCTATTGTAAGGTTATTATAAAGATTGCAGCTACTTCGCAACCTGCGTACACGGCTAGGATATTTTAATTAATTTTGAATAAATATTATTACGTTTATCTAAAGTTTAAAAATTGTTTACAAAGCAGCTTGCAAAGATGCCAACTTTTTTAACTTGAAAGTTTCAAATGTCTTAAAAGTTTTATGAAATAAAAATGGAGTAATTAAAAAAAAAACATAAAAGTTTATGCATACAAAACAAACTGAACAATTAAATGTTTGAGGTCGCAAAGACAAACACGTGCATTTTCGCTTATATTTTTTGACTGTTTAATTTTTTATTAATTTAAAAAACAAAATGGCAGATAGACTGTAGGTAGGCAATTAAGACCAAATAATTAGCTATTAAAATATTGTCGACCTTTTTAAAAAATCTAGATGACTACAGTTTTGAAAAATGTGTACAATTGGGCAAATTTTGAAGCTTTTTGAAAAGTCTGCATTTTGTGATGGGGTTTTTTAATTTGTGAATATTTCTGTTTGGTGTAAATGGGTTTTTCGTAGATTTTTTTAAAACGGAATTTGACTGTTAAACTGGATTATTTCTGTCACTTTTAGTTTTTGAGATACAACACAAAGTTGGTATTTTTTGTATATTTTTATTTTTTTTGTTACTCAGTTATTTTTCCTATTATTATCTTATTTACTTTTTTACTCACTTTTTACAGTATTAGAAAATAAAAGTATAAAAACACAACAAACACAAACAACACAACAAACAGGAACCAGTAAACAAATGAAATATTATTTAAAAATAAAGAAATACAAAAAATAATAATATTAATTAAAAATCAAATAAAAAAAAGAGTCCATAAAAAAAATATCAACTTTGTGTCAATAACTAAAGACACAGAGAAAATCCAGTTTGACAAGTCGAAATCTACAAAAAAACATTTACATCAAAGAGAAATTTTTACAAAAAAGAAGTTATAGACCCCATCCCCAAATGCAGACTTTTCAAGAAGTCCCCGTAGCATGAAAATGGCTTGTCATATCAAGATTCGGTTTTCATCTTTAAACTTCTTTCAAAAATTAAGCCTCGCAAGTGGGGGTCAGTTTTTTTCTACCTCTCCTGGAAGCACCTTAAACCTCCATAAAGCGATTTAAGAAAGCAATTTATCGCTTTAAAACGTATTTTAGGGTCCGCCGCTTTAGCGCATTGCATCCAACTTAAAGAAAAATTCAACTCTAGTTTTACCGAAAAATCTGTTGTTAACTTAGTTTAAGAAAGGATGTGTAAACCCTCGGAGAAAACGATTTTATTTTAAACCGTCTTTATATAAAACCGGTTTTAGGCGCGTATAAACGTAGTAAATGAGTTGATAAACAAAAGTTTTAGAATTCAAAAACTCATTCAAAGTAAACATATATATTTTTAAAATATTAGGCAACATTATTTACATGGAAGGCCCAGGTTCGAATTCGGCTAGGTGCATGGATATTTTGTGTTATTCTAAAAAACGCTTGGCAGTCACTTTGGCAACACTAGGCAATGAGCCTGCAACGGATGCAAAGTCTAAGTATAAGAAAACTCAAAAAAAAACTTTCATTTTTAAAGTGTCAAAAAAGGTACTGCAAAAGGGTTTCCAAAATATCTTCAGTAAGTTAAAAAAAATTGAATTTGGGCTGATGATGGTCAGTTAACCCAAAACGTCAGGTGACTTGTCAAAATAGGTTTGCGAAATATTATCTGTGATCGTTTTGAGAATAAAGACGCAAAGGAATAAATACTAAAAATGAAATTTTCGGATTTTTTCGCCTCTCTCCGGAACTACACGGATTTTGTAAACTTTTTTATAGTTTTAAGGGTGAATTTGAATTCTTCCAATTACCCAATCTAAAAAACTGTGAACTGTTAAAGCATTATCCCTGATCCATTTCACGGATTTTGCATAATTTTAAGTTTTTTACATAATGTTAGGTATCCTAAAAATGCTAAATTCGCGGTAAAAATTATCCATTATTTAAAAAATACTAAATAAAAACAAGATATATATATTTTTTTGTAAAACCACGCGAATGGTCTGTGGAGGATACCAGAAGCCTCCGCTGTGCAAAATGTTGTTAATTTTTGATGTGCGGTTTATCTGCTTAAGTAATCAAGCTGTTTTTAGCATTCAAATTCACTCTTAAGCAAAGCAAGTTGACCTTTGGCCTAATGTAAACCTTTTAGTATCGCCTACCTATTAAGAGATTCCCATAGAACAGCTGATTGCACTCGTTGCTTATGTACGGAGGGATACTCTCTCCACATAGGCCGATCAGCTCTTATCGTTTTAGTGTCCTTTTCTCCACCTTCGCCGACATTTTGACAGAAAACTAATGGATTATCTGTCACTTTTGAGTGAAAATGGCGGCGAAGGTGGAGAAAAGGACACTAAATCGCTATGAGTTGATCGGCCTATCTGGAGAGGGTACTGGATAGACTTAAAGTTGCAGTCACAGCTCCTTTTATAAGTTTCTATTATTATTTTATATCTATTTACACAATCTAAAAACGTATCGGGGAAATGGATTTATCTGTGAGCGCAACAATTATCTAAAATGAAGGGAAGATTTCTTCCTCTCATTTTGTATATATGTTTGGCTAGAATAATTAGTTGGAAATTGGCCATCTAACACCTTCAATAAAACGCTATATGTCGTGTATCGTTGCTGATAGATAAATAGAAATTTCGTACAACTACCCAAGTAGCAATTTGACGTAATATAACGTTGTGCGTTCGTCCGCATTAATAATCGGACGTCGGTCCCCAACGTCCGTTTGACCTCGAACCGGCTCCTTTTTTCACCTATATGGCACATTCAAATGCGAGTCGTGTCGACGTCGAACGCTTTAATTATTAGGGTCTATCGATGTACTTAAACTGACCTGGCGGTAATAGGTATACGGGTCGATCGTACGACGTTAGACCGCCATCGGAATTACCTAGGTTTCTACAAAATGTCCAGGATGGAGTAGTCGCCAACGTAAAATATAGTTTTAGCCGACGTGGAGTAGGTAGAGGTAATCTCATTATACCTATTTATATCTTATTAGTTCCATCGGGTAAACTTGTTTGTGAATACAAGCTACCTATATGGAGAACAAAGAATATTATTATTTAGAAGCAGTTTATAATAATCATAACAAGACAGGCCTTTAACGCACGATGGGGATGTATATTTACTAATGAAGATTAGTTTACCGATAAACATTGATAAGATAATTCCGAAAAATACATGCGCCTCAAAATTTCTTAGATTTTATAGAAAAAAAACATATATTTTTTTTAAATTTGCAAACATATTTGACATTTCTTAGTTTAAGCTATATTCTAAAGACATATTGGTTGCAATATTGACCATTTTTGATTGTCAATATCAACGTAATTGGAAAATTTAACCTGCATTTGTCTAATGGCGGAAGACAGCTAATTCCTAAGTATGGCGGATTTCCGCTGAGGCCCAAAAAATAACCAATTCGGACCGGATCTCCAAGTTTAGTAGATGGTCTTTACTCGATCCGTGATAAATTGATTTATTCGAATGCATTTTGGACGTCGGGCCATGGTATAAATCTTATACGTAGGATTGACGATGGCTCAACGTCCCGCCGACAACTCTGGACCCGACGCCCAATTTTTTTCATTCCTAGGGTACGGCTTTCATGTAGGTACGACGATGGCCCAATGGCTCGGCGACCTAAGTGGAATTCGTCCGATCGTCGATGGCTCGGAATCCAGTAACTGTGCTTAAACGTCAAATGTCAACCATGTCGAAATAATCCTAACCGTTTTTTCAAATATTTCCTGCAATACAAAAGCAGTGAACAGTGAACAAATTTCGGCAAAATCGCAAAAAACAATGAGTGAGTATGTCTGAATAAACTTTTCTTTGGTATCTTTAAAAGAACCCTTGCTTACTGTTTTGAACTATCCACTTGACGCTAGACGGTAGGCCAAATGTCGACGTAAATTGACGTGCATCCATCGTTAGGCATTTTTCCTTCGGCAACCAGAACCAGAAGACACCAGTAGGTTATAAATACAAAAAAATACGTCGTGCAGGCCAACGGCATATATCGTCGGCGATATACCTATGACTATTGGCAAATCCACCTAAAACTACGTCGTATCTGTTGACGATGGGACATCGTCTGTATCTTGCCTTAATTTTACTTTTATCTATTAGGGTCTCTACCGGACGTTATTTGTAGTTGGCGGAAATTCTTAAAAATATGTTAGACATAATGACGTCCGTCCAACGACTTAGCGTGCACTAATATCTGAACTGGAGTAAGGTGGGCTATTGACCGACGTCAATGGGTCGATGAAACCTGTACTTAAAACTATATTACAATAGCTGACGTCGTCTCCACGTCTGGTTCAATTCTTTTTTGTAACTGAAACGTAGTTTTTAGTCAATCCGGACGTTGGATCATGATTTAAGGCGGTGTGTTCCACCAGGGAACCCAAATTCAACTTAAATACGACGTCGCATTGGTCAGATTAGGTCGTAAGTAAGAAAAATGCTGCTTGGGTAATAATCGTGAATAGACACTTAAAGTTAATTTTCAGTTTTATCAGCATTCGTATCCTTATCTCTATCGAGTCGACCAATCAAGCAGGTGCACTTTTAAAATCATGGAGAATGCGTGATAGCTCCAACTGATCAAATGCACGAAAACCTCGTTAGGTACGATAAGGGAGTCGTAACGTTACGACCGTTCCTGCGTACGAAACGATGTTTTCATGCATTTGATCAGCTGGAGCTGTCACGCATTCGACATTACTTTAAAAGTACACCTGCTCGATAAGTCGATTCGACAAAGATAAGGATACGAATGCTGATAAAACGGAAAATTAACTTTAAGTGTCTAATGTGTCTTAAATTTGTCCTTGTCTTTATAAAATCTCTAGGAGATCTCCCCACTACTTACAAATGAATCGGACGAAAGGATAGCCAGTCAAAACTCTCGGTAGCTCAGTTGGTAGAGCATTAGACTGGTATTCTAGAGGAGAAATTATCTAAATCGAAGAAAAAGCAAAATTTATATCAAGTTATTATATTTTTTGGAACACCCCCGTATTTAAAATTTTTATATAAATAGTGATAAGTTTACACTCGGCTGTTAACGACCTCTTAAAACCAAACCTGACGAGGTACCTACCTTTCTGATGTAATTGCCATGTAAATCAGTTTAATTAACTTCCGTCTTTAGTTTACTGAAAATATTTAAAAAAAAACTTTTTCTTTTTAAAAACTTCCGTTCATTAAATACGAGAAGCCTGGTGTTTAATCGCACTTTTTACTTTTAATTGCGTGAAAAATATCTTCCTTGATATAATATGTGGTTTACTTCTACTGGTTCTTTTTTGGCAATCGAGTTGAATTTAAAATGTTGTTTTAATCCTGTTCGGGAAGTACTCACTGGTTTAAATTTCAAGAATACGCGCACTAAAGTCACCTAGAGAGAAGATTAAGCGGGTTAAAACACCCCCCCCCTTCCACTTCCTGAAACCTGAGCTCACTGCTGAGACACTATATTTACCTACTGTTCGAAATTAACTCTGTGTTTCGGACTTCCATTGCCTATATTTTATTTATACACGACGTTTCGATCAGTACAATCTCTGATCGTCTTCAAGTGCAAACTACCTTGTTGTAGTTTGCACCTGAAGACGAAACGTCGTGTATAAATAAAATATAGACTATGGAAGTCCGAAACACAGAGTTAATTTCAAACACATCATTTTCTCAAACTTTCATACCTACTGTTCATTTCATTTTTTGCGGACCACATGCTACGGCGTAATACTGTTGGGTAATTCTTCGTCTTCTAACATCATTTTTAAATTACAAAAACAGCAATCCGAACAATCGCTAAAGTTGGCTACCGCGAACATTGTCAGCCTTGGTTTAAAAAGTTTGGTATCATGCCATTGACTTGTGTTTGGTTGTATCAACAGCTGGTCATTATACACAAAATTCGTGAACACATTCCTAAAAACTCGGATAATCATAAATATTTTAGTAGATTTGGTAATAATTTACTAAAACCTCAATTCAAATTAAAAATGTCTCCGTCTTAGATTTCTAAATGACATCTCTTTTAAGAAAAAAATAAAAGGGTTCCTACTTTTCCACTGCTTTTATACTGTGATAGACAATAAAGATAAGGTAAAATCTAACGCAGATCTCATCACAACCGGAATTGATAAATGAATTTATTCTTTTTAGTGTGTTTGTATTTACATTTTATGTTTATACTTTTTTCTTTATCTTGTTTGTATTTTATTTCATATTATATGTATTTTATTTGATGTTATATATATTATTAATTAACAATATTTTAAATTTAAATATTTTTTGTAAATGTTGACTTGCTACAATTATTTCATTGTAAAACGTAGTTAATAAAATCTTGTATCTAGATGGCGACTTGACATTTAAACACTAAACACAGTAATTAAATGGAATTGGTGTTATTTTTTTTTTGTTCTAAAAAAATCAATTGAAAATATCACAAATTGTGATTTGGATCAAAACGCATGATTACACGGCAATCGAACGATTTTAAAATAAAAAGATTTATTAACGGCAATTGATTATGGAATCGGCTCGTTTAAAAAAATGAAGGATGGAATATTTAATTGCAATACGCGAGTATAGAGAAAGTAATAGGGATATTGTTTATCTCGATGAAACTTGGTTTGACACCCATGAAGTTCCAGATAAAGGTTGGGTAGATTCGTCTGGTCACTGCACAACTAAAGCTCCATCAAATAAAGGAAAGCGTATCACAATAATTCATGCTGGAACAAAAAATGGGTTTATACCAAATGCGTTGGCCTTATCAATCAAAATATAAAGGATTTCCATACTGACTACCATGACGATATCACAGCGGAATTATTTGAAGACTGGTTTAAGAATAAACCGTTACCCAATATACCTCCAAATAGTGTAATTGTGATGGACGATGCGAGCTACCACAGTAGAAGGCTAAATAAAGTTCCGTGATCAAATGACACCAAACTTACCATTCAGGACTACATGTTAGAAAATAATATGTATTTTGAGGATAGCTACACCAAAAAACAATTGCTTGAAACTTTGGCGGAAGAAATGGGCCATACAGTGTTGAGACTTCCTCCTTACCATTGCATGTTTAATCCAATTGAACACATATGGCATAAGCTAAAAGCAGCGGTTAAAAGAAATAATGTTTCGCCAACTTTAAATTCTTCTGTAGTAGGTTTGATTAGGACGGCGGAACAGAATATTTTAAGTAAAAGCTGAGAAAATTGCGTAGCTCATGTCTACAAAATAGAAAAATCATATGAAAATATAGATCTGCTACACAGAGAACAAATTATCATAGACTTTAATGACGACAGGGACAGTGAAACTGACTTAAGTTAAAATTTGTTATTTTTTTACTATCCCGTATTTTTTTGTACTATATATGTATGTAGATGTTAAACTCAATTTTATAAATTTAACTTATGTTTGTGTTTTTTATTCCCAATGTAGCAAATATATTTTGTAGGTGTAGGATGTGTCTATTAGATTAAAATAATCTTTTCATTAAAAAAAAAATTGTTAGACCGAACCGTCAATAAAACATATTATCTTCTTCACCTTTAAGGTGATCCGTGTTAGAAATTCACTGATCTCTTACAACACTAAGTACGTCTCTGCTTCCATTCGAACAGCCGCTGAGTCGCAATAAATGCTTATCGGCCATGAATAATAATGAGTCTCCTAGATCGATGGTTTGTCGTTAGTTCCATGGAAAACTGGTAAGGCACTGATTTGGGACACTACGTACAGAGATACTATAGATTTTTCATAACAAAACATCAAAATTAAGTGGGGAAGCTGCACGTAGCGGAGAAATTTTAAAAAGAGCAAAATATAAAGAGCTGGAAAGCCCTTTCGTTTTTGTTCCCTCAAGTGTAGAATCCTTTGGTTCTTGGGGTAATGAAGCTAAAAAGCTTGTTTCAACAAATAAAATTAACATAATTTCTATATATTTCTATAGCTTTATTACCCAAAGGATCAGTCTCGCAATACAAAGAGGAAACGCGGCCTCAGTGTTGGGAACCATACCAGCAGATCATGGTCTAGATGGGGTTTTCTATTTATAATTTTAATTTTTATATGTCTAATTTTGTTAATTTTAAAAAATCTTTGTTTTTAAATTTTCATATACTGATGGTTAACTAACACAAGGTTGTTAATTGTTTAATAAGTATAGTCCCATTTGACTGGGAATAATCATCCATATTTTAAATCAAACAACTATGGTCTTTCTCCACTGAATTACCATAATAACCATATTTTGTTTTAGACCTATTTAGTACATTATAGCCATTTAAATAACCATATTGATTCATTGATGAATTTTGTTCTTGACCTTAATTAATATGATGGTTTTAATAAATTAAGGAAACCTAATAAATTATAATATTAGGTTGTGCTTTTCTTTTCGCGAATAAAGTAGACGAAGTAGTCGATAAAATCGGCTTTAATCTTTTTCAAACATTGTGATGATTGTTGCTTAGCCTTTCTTACTTTCTTCTTATAAAATTTTTGAAAGGATATTTTGTTCACGTTTATAAATTTTATCTAGAAAATAGAAATACATATACAAAAAGCTGAATTGTCCTCTAAAAGGAACGCTTGCTTTATCCGCCATGTTGGATTAAAGATGACAAAATCATGGTCTTATTTATAAAGCGATTTGTTTCAAAGAAATTCTGATGCATTATATAATATATACAGGTTGGAGACTTTAAATGGAATATTGGCTGTAGCGTATTAAAAAATTGTTTTTTTTTTTTAAATTCAAAAACATAGTAGTAGCTAAAATTTCCGGCCAAAAATTTTTGTGAACGAACCCTCAAAAAGGGGTCTTTTGACATACAAGTTATTTTTCTGAGGGTCAGTTCACAAAAAATTTTTGCCGAAAATTTTAGCTGCTAATAATCTTAGTTGACGTGTTTTTTAACCCGCTACGGCAAATATTCCATTTAAAGTATCCACCCTGTATAACATAAGTAACAAGTTTTTGTGAACCATGAGTTTTTTCATGTTTTTTAGTTTTACCACAAAAATATAGTTTTACAGGGACTTTTATGACTTTCGTAAAAAAGTAAAATTTTTGTGCCTGCAGGACAAAGGAAAATTTTGATTTTTAGTAGTAGTATTTACTCAAGAACCATATTGCACTCAACGTAGTACTGGTACCCATTATAAAACGTTTCGGAAGTGGGCATTTTTTATATTGAAAAGTTTTTTAGTGAATTACGGCTGGTTCATGGTTAAATTCGTTTTCCTTTTCCGAAACTTTTTCCATTTATTCTAACCTTTTATTTTTGTTAAGTAAAAAGCAGATTCAAGACAAAATTCCTTTTCCTTAAATTCAGTATTTAATGTTGACACTAATGACAGGCGCACACTTATGATTTTGACCTTTTGATACAAAATTTGAGGTTCTTCTTGTCCCACAAATGTGAAAACTCTTTTATCCGTTTCTGTATTAACTACTTCTTGAGGTATTTAAAAAAATCAATTTTCAGGTTAAAAAACGTCAAGAAATATTTTCCCGACCGCACTTGCGTAACACGATTTTTCTTTTTCCGTAAAGTTAAATATTGGTTAACCTTCAAGGTCATTCCTTAAGGCTAAAGAAACATATACAGAAAAGAAAGAACTATGAACACCCCACAAAGAGAAAAATATATAGAAAAGGAATTTAAGCATGAACCTGTCTTTACTTGTGCTTGTGAACAAACTCAGAAAACTTGTAAAAACACACACAAACGTCGAGTATATAAGGTATTGACAATGGTTTCGTACCTGATCGGGCAATATTTGATGACCTTGAATTTGCCCTTGACTTTGACTGGTCCATGCAGCCATTTGCTTTGGCGGAGCGTCCGGAGCAATAGAAGCCTGCTTTGATCTTTTCATGTAGTCGTTCAAGATGGGAATTTTTGAGTTTTTGTCCGCACTGGTGAGAATGACTTCGCGTTCTATCTAAAAAGAAACAGTTAATTTTTTTATTTTCAAATGCACCGAAAAAATAGGTGGTTAGTTTGTGGATGCTAATGCACATATAGATTTATGCAGTTAATAAAATGTGGGTGCTTTATGGTGCCAATTTTTAATCAATGAAGTTGTCATCATTGATTTGTAGGTACCAAACCAGGTATTTAATAATTTCACTCTAATTTATAGCTGTAAAATAAGGAGAACAATCGCTTAATTGCCATTGTTTTAATTTAAACAATGGCGAATATTGAACGAAATTTTCTTGTAAATTGTAGAGCGATCATAATCACATAAATCGTAATATATTCTATGGTCAAGATAATTTGTAAAATCTGATAAATTTTTACTTACAGTACTTCACGGAATCCCAAGGGAGCAAATCTGTAATAGTTTTAATTTGATTTTTAGGTTTAATGTAAAAAATGCCTGCTTATAAAAGTTGGTTAAGATTATGCCAAATCTGTACATTTTAACGACATTATAGTTCCGCAGGCGAAAATATTTGGAATTTAAACGAAAATATCTTTGAAAATGCTATATCTCTTTTGCGTTGTTTATGAAGTATTGAAGTTTAATGAGGGGGGAGGGGGTTATTACTTCCATGTCTCCCCTCAAATTCCCGCTTGAAATAAGTAATCGTATTAGATTAGTTCTTACTTACTGGAAATTTGTTGGAATGTGCCTGCAAGTGGCTCCCTTGAGGATGTGCTGCTGGACTGGAACTAGCAATCGGATGTTCTAGTGCTGTTCCTGGATAAAAAAACTTAGTTGGCTTTGGTACTGACTGTTAAATTAGACCACTGCTGATACTTTACAGATGAACTGCCAAGTGGCGCGCAAACATTGGCGAGAAGCAACGCCCAGTGGGCTAAGTTCATTATTTTTAGGTCTAGGTCAGGTCATATAATGTTCATTTCAGATTCTCCGGACCAATTTGACGGCTAGCATTTAAACAAAAAAAAAATAAACGGAACTGTCATTGTTAAAGTGAAGTGCATAGCTATGGGTAACAACAATGTAAATATGTATTTATATAGTTTGATTGATTTATATAGTTATTCTTACCAGGGATACTTGAAGGTTCGTTGAACAGAGGATATGGTGGCATCCTGTAGGGGGGAGGCGTCTGAGCTAAAGGTTTCGGTGGGGGCACAGGCTTATAGGGGCCAACATGCCCATCACCTGAAACTAAGAAAAAATGCGGTCTTAAAATATCAGTCATATAATTATACGCATATGCCAATATAAAGAACGCCTCCTATTTGATTTGCCATAAAAACTGCAATTCGTCAAACCAATTTTTTATCCGAACCTTATTTCATCAAACCCATTCAATAACAAATTCAAAATTTAACAGACCCATTTTTAATCGAACCATTGTTCATCAAACTCATTCAATATCAAACCCGGAATTCGTAAAACCCGTAATTTATCAGAAAATTTTTGCTAATGCAAGTGACATCTATATACAAACTATTGAACGCAACCTGAAAGTATAACAGCGACAAATGCAAGAAAACGCCGCTCCGCTGCGCCACCTGCGTGTACGCCTCCGTTTCATGTGCTATTGGCGAATGCGCAATTAATTTAGCAAAAAAATTGAATGAGTTCGATGAACAATGGTTTGATTAAAAACTGGTCTCATAAATTTCGAATTTGTTATTGAATTGGTTTGAAGAAATAAGGTTAGGATAAAAAATTGGTTTAACGAATTGCTGTTCCTATAGTGAATGATTTTATAATTGAACTTTCTTTTATTTAACGGGTTTGATTTTGCACATTCTGATAAACCATGGGCGTCCGATATAAAGACAATGATTACCGAGCATGCCTTCAAAAATGGTAGACTTGAGTTTCGTACTAGTGGTACTACGGTGCTAGCTAATGTAAATATCCATTTTTTGAGGGAATGCTTGCTTATAATCATTGACTATGTATGTATGTATTTTTCACCCCCCTTACCACCGCAATTATAAGAACTGGAACAAGTTTTATGCACAAAAGTTGCATAATTTTGTGTAAACTTCCGTAAAAAATTTTGAAATTAACTTCTTTATTTTAAATATATATATTTTTTAAAGTTTAGAATGGCCTTTTTTTTCTGATTTCAAAAAGATATAATACGTAGGATTTATCTTGGCTCGTTCTCGAGTAAAAGGAAAAACACTTTTCCACAAGTGTAATGTGTTGAACGAAGAACCACATAAACTACGTTTGTCTAGCACATGGTATTTATGGGAAAGTATTTTTCTTTTTACTCGAGAACCGTCCGAGATAAATTGAACATTCTATATACTTTTCAGGAAGAAAAGGCCATTCTAAATTAAAACAAAAATATTCATGGCGTTCTATTTAAAACAAAGAAGTTAATGTCAAAATTTCTTTATAGGAAATTATGCAACTTCTGTACATTAAACTGCCAGCTTCATTAGAAGGGAGGTAAGAGGGGGTGCAAAATATGGTGAGTCACCCTGTATATTATAGATTTATTTGCGATTCTTACATCTTAAAATAATAGCACATCTGACATCACTCTCCGTTAGCGCCTTTGTTGGTGGAAAATTAGCTTTTCTTCGCCGTTCATCTTGCTTAACTTGCCTTACAGTAACCCTGCTACTCCCACCATTCCCGTTTATTACCCCCACTACATTTCCGTTGCTTTTGTTTGTGCCCACCCAATTGTTGTTCGTCTTAACGTTGTTTCTCACATTGATATTACTTATTTTTTCGATTTTTGTGCCTGTCTTTTCTCCCACCGCTTTCAAACGTCCCCCACTGGTATCGAAGTGTCTTTCTCCGGCATCGTTAGCCACGCCCAGACTGAAATTTTGAGCAATAGTGTTGCACGTTTCTTCCCCTCCTGATGGCATTAGCGCGTGATTCATTCGAGGCACGCATTTTTCCGTTATCGTGGCTTTCTAGCTCAGAGGCGTACTACTAAATTTATTTGTTTTATTATTTTCTTTACTGCTTCTATTAATCACAAGGCCATATTTACGACCGATGAACTTAAACAAAATAATTGAATGGCTATTTCCAGACTATGTTCAATTAAAATTGTGTAATTTACTATGAACTCTGCAATTATTTAAGTATAAAAATAGATAGCTTATCAATTAGGTAAAGGTCAGACGAGTCTAAATGCAAAAGTGTATTTTTTTTAAATTTATAATTAAAAAAAAACTTAATTTTGGATTATTATCTATTATAGTTGTTGATATTTTTTCAGTTAGTGTCGGTTGTTTTTGACTAATATAAGTTTATCTAAACGACTATAGATTAATGCTGATGACATTTTTGATCCGAACAGGAACTGAAAAAAGTTTTGCTAAAATCGGTCCAACTTAGAAAAGTTTAGGGAGGGTTAAAAACTAAAATATTTTGAAAATAATCAGTATCGATAAAACCAAAAAAATTAACGCTGTTTTCGGGTCAAATCAGTGGAAATTTTGTGATACCATAATGAGCTTTAGTTTGCCAGAAATTGTTGCTATCCAAAAAAATATCTGGGAGGTGCTATAAGGATTCATATTTTTATTGTTATTGTTATACTACAGTAAGAAACTAGAGTTGAACTGGATAAAATAAATGTATAACAGACTTGGGAGTGATAATAGACACTTAAAGTTAGTTTTCAGTTTTATCAGCATTCGTATCCTTGTCTCTATCGAGTCGACCAATCAAGCAAGTGCACTTTTAAAATCATGGCGAATGCGTGACAGCTCCAGCTGATTAAATGCACGAAAACCTCGTTAGGTACGATAAGGGAGCCGTAACGTTACAACCGTCCCAGCATACTAAACGATTTTTTAACGCATTTGATCAGCTGGAGCTGCCACGAATTCGCCATTAGTTTATAGATCGATCGATAGAGATAAGGATACGAATGCCGGTAAACCCGAAAATCAACTTTAAGTGTCTAATATAATCTAAAATATCTGAATATTGTGCAGTTAATTTAAGAGACTTTAACTTTTTTGTTCTCCGTGGAACTGCTTTTTTATTTCTATTTTTAATTATAAAAAACTTTCGCCATTCCGTCCTTATTTTCGTGCAATTACCTTGTGTAATGTTGTGTTTTGTGGAGCGTTCACACGCAGAAATTTTGATTGTGTGGTACCAAGTTCTGTATTTTGATTGTTTTAAAATTACGTTGGGAATTTTATACTTTCTGTTATGATATTTACAATAATACAGGGCGTACCAACGAAAACGAAACGGGGGCGTTTTTGAGTATTTGTTGTACAATTTGGAAAAAAAAGTTTTCATAGGACAAGGGGTGTGTTCTACGAGGGTAGGTTTTACTAACAGAATTTAAATAGGGAAATGGGTGAAATATAATACCTTATTTTAAAGGTCTTTTAAATGCCTCTACAAAAGTGTTAGTGTGTTAGTTTTTTCAGATATTTATTTAGTTTTAGATGATTGACCTTACTTTAAAAGTGAATAAATAATCGCTAGATTTTTAATTTTGAGGCATTTGGCATTTGAGAGACCTTCAAAATAAGGTATCACTTTCTCTGTTTATATTCTGCTAATGAAACTTACCTCTTGAAGAAAATGCCAATATGGTCAAAGTAAGAAATACAGACAATGGAAGTAAGAAACTCTAGTTTATTCTTAAGTTCAAATCGGACTCCAAATATTGAAAAACGCCTCTGTTTCGTTTTCGTTGGTCCACCCCCTGTATGTTTACACCCAGAACTGCCTTATTTACAATCTCTTTAAGGCCGCCAGATATTTAACAAAAAAAAACTACAACGGGCAAAATCTTTTTTAAACGAAAAACTTTTGGTCCTTCTCCACTGTATTTATTAAAAAAATGTTTGTATTTTTTCACTAACCCGATATGTTTCGACGGTATAAGACCGTCATCTTCGGGGGGATCGCATTTACCTTGTATCACGCGTCCATACTTCTAAAGGGTTGCATTTTTTTAAATGTATTGGTTGTTCAAAAATAAATTTTTCTTCTTCCATTAATTTCCAACCTTTTAATGAAAATTCAACCCTTTAGAACTATGGACGGATAGATGGATACAAGCTAAATGCGAACCCCCAAAACATGTCGGGTTAGCGAAAAAATACAAACATTTTTCATTTAACTTTTAACTCCACCAAAATGGACTACTTTCAAAGTGTTTTTTCCAGTGGCGTAGCCAGAAATCGACTCTGGGGGGGATGGGTTTCATCATTATTAAAAATCAACTATCTACCTATGGCAAATTTTTAAAAATGATATACTCATACTTCTAAAGGGATGATTTTTTTTAAATGTATTGGTTATTCAAAAATACATTTTTCTTTTTCCATTAATCCAACCAACCTTTTAATGAAAATTCAACCCTTTAGAACTATGGACGGATAGATGGATACAAGCTAAATGCGAACCCCCTGAAGATGACGGTCTTATACCGTCAAAACATGTCGGGTTAGCGAAAAAATACAAACATTTTTCATTTAACTTTTAACTCCAACTCCACCAAAATGGACTACTTTCAAAGTGTTTTTTCCAGTGGCTTAGCCAGAAATCTACTCTGAGGGGGATGGGTTTCATCATTATTAAAAATCAACTATCTACCTATGGCAAATTTTTAAAAATTAAGTAGGGGTCTATTGGTTGAACTCTTAAAATAAAGGGAGGGGAGAGGGGCGATTTAATAGGTGTTGAGTTAGTGTATATGAAACAAAAATACTGATTTTTAGAAACAATTCTCATCTGGTCTCATTTGCAGATTTTTTCAAAATGAACCCTTAAATGTGCCGTTTGAAAAGAAAAAATGATGGATACGTCCCGAAGAAATAAAAAAAAAAACACTTTTTAGTACGCGGGACTAAAGTAATAACTTAACTATGTGAAGTGCGAAAAGAAAATTATGTAACTTTTGCATTTTCTCATACGAAATTTAAAGAACATTTTTTTTGCATGGATAGGGGAAAGACTAATTCCTTTTGAAAAAATAAATAAAAATACTTGGTTTCTCTATAATCCTCTAGGACCCCTAGGGAGTTATTCGGAGGGGTAAAAAAGTTTAAATTAGAAGGTGATTTAGTGCGAAATGAACTCTTAAAAGGTATATATCTATATTTTTTAATTAGTCCCCCTCCCTCCAAAATGACACAATTTTTTAAATTATTTTAATGGGAGAGGGGCTAAGTAGATGGACCCCATCAGAAACCGTCCAGAAAAAAATTTGTCCCAGGTGTAATTAGAAGCCTCAGCTTGTCTGGTATTTTTGTGGCTAAACTGATAAATTTTAGCAAAGGGCGATTTTGTAAATTCACCGATGAGTTTGTAAATTCATCTATGATTCTTGGTGACATTCATCGGGTTCTGAAATTACCCGATTGATTCCGCCAATTCACCAATTGATGGCATCGATGCTCGCCGACTCTGAGGACCAGTAAGCCTTCCCGATGAATGTCATTAACGTCATTCAATCAGCTGTTTTATGTCGTTATTATTATTTTGTTTTTAATTTTTTGATGTTTTTTTAATAACGATTGCCGACTTGATGAGAAGTCGCATTAAAACTATTTAAAAGACAGTTTTCGAGGACTAATGCTGGGTTTATACAGCAAAATAAAATAATACAACACCCAATAAAAAACGATATTTGGGATCACAGGGCTAGATACTACTTATTTCTTGTTTTATTTTATTTGATGTATAAACCAAGCATAAGGAGATAAATAAATCTTCAATTTGGGTTGGCATAAGATGAAGAAAAGATTTATCCTCCTGAAACCCTACAAGGATTTTTCGTTAGTCTTTATTATAATACATGGGATTTTTTCGAAAAAAGCACAATTTTTTAACTGGAAAAAAAATCTAGGCTATAGCTAAATTCTGACTGATTTTTATTGCGTTTTTTTTAGTTTCTGATGGCCAACGAAATCTGATATGAACTCACAAACTCGCTCAAATACTTTTTTCAAATTTATTCAACCCTCCAACAACTCTTATTAGCTTTAGTTTACGGTTCACGTTTTCTTACACTCGCACTCACTCACTATTACGCACCGCATAGGCAAATAAACAAAACAAAACAACCTTACAATTAAGACTAAAATGTGCGCTGTTTTACACACGCGTTTCGCCATTGTTTTTCTTCAATCACAGTGGGGAAAAGATGGAAAAAACGAGCTCAATTAGAACTCTAGAGTGCCTACTTCGGCGCATCAAGAGTAAAAGACATGGAAGGAGTGATTTGATCATCGATCAGCTAATATAGCCATATATAATATACAATACCATCCCCGCAGTGGTTGTGGTTGTGATCGAGCAACAAACTAAATAAATAAATAATGTTTTTTTTGAAAATGACATTTTATATATTTTTTAATGTTTGGCGAAAAGGACTCAAAAACATGTTTGTGGCTTCTTTTTTAGAAAAACACAATGGTATTTTCGAAATTTTAATCCGACGCTTCGTTTCGTAGATACCATCATCAGGATCAAAAATTTAAATACGGACCAAAATGTTTTACTTCATATTTTGGTTTCTTTTTAAGTTTGTTTGATAATGAAATATCATTTTTTTTATTTTAAAGTTTCGATCCCAAAAAAAATCATCTTCGTGTATTTTTTTTTCTGGTACGGACCTGTCCCATTATAATTTATTTGTTTTAGAGACCATTTATATTTAACTAATATATAGTGGACTTAGACAACCAAGATACATTATATGAACATACTAGGTGGACCGAAAAAAATCGGACCAATTGTTTTTTGCTATAACTTTACCAATTCCAATAAAAAACTGTAATGATAAGACAAATAAGCCTGTTGAAAAAAAAAACATTCGCTTTGACGACATATTTAAATTAAAGATGGCGCATAAAAACACTCACTTTGTAAAAAAGACAAAGAGTATGTAACCTACGTCTACGTTTCAAACTAAGCCATTTGGCAAGCCTTCTGAACTTTTTGCACACGTTCATAATCTCTGGCATGCAGATACGGATCATAGACGTTATTACAGTCATTTAATTAAGGCTTTCGGACAGTACGTGTCTGCTTGGGTATAGTAACTTTAATTTGCAATAAACTCCCTGGATACATTTGCTAATATGAGGTTTGAATCGAAGATTGCTATCAAATATTAGTCCTAATTTTTTTGCTGTGTTTGTAACCTCTAGGTTTTGATTCTCTATTTTCAAACTAAACGGATTTTCTAATTTTTTTGATTTTTGGATCCTTCTATATCTTTATTGAATCTATCCTCTGCATTTCTTTGATCACTCTTCAAAAATGAGAGTTTCAATTGCTGGTCATCAGCACATGAGTCCAGTATGCCAGAAGTATAGATTGTAAATAAAAGTGGTCCTAGGATAGACCCCTGTGGTACGCCACTGCAAATCTCCCTCATATCTGAAGCCCAGTTTTCTGTTTGCACAAATTGAAAACGGTTAGACATATAATTTTGAACGACATTAATTGCAAAATTTGAAAAACCAATAAAATTAAGAATTGAAAACAACAAGCGATGATTAATCCTATCGAATGCCTTCGAATAGTCTAAAAGAAGCAATACTGTGGTTTTTCCACTGTCGGCCTCTCCAATAATGTGGTCAGTCACATCTACAAGCGTATTAGTATAACTAAATCTAGGTCTGAATCCAGATTGCTTCTCGGGTAAAATATTGTAAGAATCCAAAACTTTTGATAAGGCCGGCAACTTTGCCGTGTGATAAATAATTAAGAAAGCGCAGTTATTTGGTAATTGGGCAAAAACTACTAAAATTCAAGTAGCTACCAAAGTCCTAAAGTGACTGGAGTAGTGAGAATTAATCGTAACGAAACCATATATTTACTTACTTTAATTGAAATTAATAAGACTTTTATAATATAGTTTACCAATACCTTATCTTAAAAGAAATATTTGATAAATTTTTTGTCTTTGCTTTTTCACCGATTTTTTCGATTCATTTTCAAAAACAAGCAACACATAAAAGACCTTTTCTGAAAATCTGAAATCATTTTTCTCGTAGTTTTTGGTCTTTTTGGATTGCTTACAGTTTAGTTAAAAAATAAAAATTCCAAGAGTTTGTGGTCGCCAACAATTTCATCATTTAAACGACTTCGAGAAAGGACGCATCGTGGGCATGAAAGAGGCTGGTTTTGGTTTACGGGAAATTACAAGAAGGGTTAATGCCAATCCATAAACAGTGTTAAGAGTTTGGAGAAGGTGGTCCAATGATGAGACTTATAGACGTCGTGCTGGTTCTGGACGCCCTAGATTATTACAAGGTCGTGATTTACAGTATCTCAGACTTCTTGCTCTCAGAAATCGACGGGACAGTATACGCCAAGTAAGAGATGTTCTAGTTGCAGCTACAGGACAGTTAATCGAAGATTGCTTGGTATGGGGCTGAGGGATTACCGTCCGCTTTTGGTGCTACCTTTGACGCTACAACATAAGGCTCGCCGCTTGGAGTGGTGCCGAGCTCGGTAAAACTGGAATGATGAATGGAATACCATAAGCTTCAGCGATGAATCCAGGTTTTGTTTAGGCGGCCATGATGGACACATGAGGGTTAGGCGATTTCGTGTGAGAGACGAAATGTAGACTTTGTTGTTGAACGTGATACAGCAGCAAAGTATCATGATAGGGGGCGCTATATGTTTAATAAGCAGATCACCTCTAGTCTTCATCAACGGCAATTTGACTGCTCGGCGATATATCGATGAAGTACTACAGCCAGTTTTACATCCCTACCTACAAACTATCCCAAATGCGATCTTTCAACAAGATAATACCAGACCGCATATTGCTCGTGAAACAATGGACTTCTTACACGAACTTGGCATAGAGGCTTTGGAATGGCTAGCAAGATCGCCTGACTTGTCGCCTATCGAACACGTATGGGATATGATAGGGCACAATCTTAGTCGATTACCACGTCCCCTGGAAACTTAGATGAACTCTGGCATGCCGTAAGGAGAATTTGGATGAGTGTTCCTCAATATGATATAGACTATCTTATTTTGTCAATAACCATTGAGGAGCCACTCATTATTAATTTTTTGATGATTATTATGGATGAATCTTCTTGGAAATGTAATTTATTACTAAGAGCATCCTAATGTATTAATATATCAATAAATTGCTTGAAAAATATTTGTCCTTTCTGGTGTTGCATTTTTTTTGTTCTCCAGTATATTTAGGGTAATTTTTAAACCATTGTTTCATTAAGTTCGCTGTTACTAGAACCAAAAAAAATTGCTAAGAATGCAAATTTTTAGAACTTAATTATCTGTTGTGATAAAAATAACAATTTCAAAAATTACTTTTTCTTTCTGACTAATCTCACTGATTTTTTTTAGATACAACTTGGTGCCAGGTCATGAGGGAATACCAGGGAACGAGAAAGTGGACGAACTTGCCAGACTAGGGGCCGAAACCCAATACATTGAACCGGAACCTCTTCTGGGAATAACAAGGAAACGGGTACAGAGTGAGCTCAACAAATGGGCGGAAAATGAACTGAAGACATCCTGGGGGACTATTCTTGAATATCGTAGGAAAAGTCGCACGGGAACGTCCACATCCTTCGTTTCGCTCAATAAGAAGGCTCAGAAGCTGCCGAGTTTGCATGGTGTACGCAAAAAGCTGACCAGATTGTCGTTTTTCAAAAGCGCTCGTTCACCTGGTCCTGGGGCAGGTGTATGAAAGTGTAAGAAAGTTCCTTCGATACACGGCAATCGGGTGAGGTTCGTTCGTGGTCGGATAGGTTTCGGATAACTCGTGATCGCTTCAAAGCCTATTATTGTTCGATATCAGGGAGAGGACCGTTCCCATGGGGTCTTTCCTATAAAATTCAGGAATCAGCCCCCGGGAGGCAAGAGTTATATTGCAGACAGTCCAAGCTATTCGTGGATGGTCCGAATGTAGCCAGAACAGAAAGGACAGGGATTCTGACTGGGCACAATCGGCTGAACAGATATCTGACGTAAATGAGAGTAGCAGGAGATCCCGTGTCTCCCGCTTTGGGCTCGAAAAGGAATCGGCGCAGCACTTAATAGCAGATCAAGGCAGCTGAAGTGAGGGTTTCCCACGATAGAGGAAGAAGAGCTGCACTCGCTCAAATGGGCCGACATACTTAACTTCGTAAAGAAGACAGGGATGCCCGGAGAAAGAGTTGCAGCGGAAGTAGGGGCATATAATTGTCAGGCCCACGGGCCGCCCCTGTACTACTACTACTACTGCTACTACTACTACTACTACTGGTACTAAATACAATTTGGCAACCAGTCAAAAAGTCGGTAGGGGCACACTCCCATTAAAGAAATTTGTATGTGCTGTGATGCTACTTCTTAAAATAAGAGAGAGAAAAATGAGACATTTAGGCACTTTACAACTAGATCGAAGAAATGAGATAATAATTTAAAGAAAGAAACGGAAAGGCAGGGTAAAAATGCTAAAATTCATGAGACCGGAAGAAAATTTACAGTTGGCTGGCCAAAAGGTGCTGTATGAGGATATTATGAATACACTAGAATACCACTACGTTTTCATATGGAACTGAATTCGTTTTCTGTTTTCGTTAAGGAAATTGAACGCGTTTTAAAAATCTTTTAAACTTTTGACATTTGCCTGATGCACTTTGAGGTTAATTTATGCCAATTTTACTTCAGGACAGGAGAAAAAGAAACTCTTATTCTTTTTTTTAACGGCCAACGTTTCGACCCTTTATTGGGATCTTTATCAAGGTAATAACAAGTTAATTGCCTTGATAAAGATCTTAATAAAGGGTCGAAACGTTCGCCTTTAAAAAAAAGAATAAGAGTTTCTTTTTCTCCTGTCCTATTACCCGCTAATTTCAAGATCATTAGTAAATTCCAAGGACGCAAAAACACCCAAAATGATGTACAGAACAATAATATAATACCTACTTGTTGCAGGAATATTGGAAGCGCTAACAGCTTATTAATTATTGGGCGAGTTTGTAAATTCACCGATGAGCTCACCGCTGAAAACAATCGAGTTTGTAAATTCATCTATGATTATGAATGAATGAATCATTACATTACATTTAAAAGGCTTTTTATTATTCTGAAGATATTTAGGACTAGTCTAGTAACTTAATAAATAAATAAATATTTACAAGCTAAACCTAATCCTACAAATCTTACTGTCTAAGACTAATTATAATATATACACGTTTAAAACTAGGGTTGGTGCGCGGGCTCCCCGCGCATGCGCCCCGGTCCACACGCGCATTTTCAATCTTCCTATTAGGATTGCCACCTGCCACCGCGGTTGCATGCAGGCTTCGGGGTACCACAGCAGGGCCTCAGCGAGCTGAATCCTCTTTTGCCCTGACAGAAGAAATTGGTTGTATGGCCAGTGAATTTTGTTGTAATTTATGGGAAAAACTGCGAAAAACCCATTACTCACACTCATCGGATGTCGTCCGTAGTCTGGGTGTGTTGTGGTTGGTCAATATTTTGTAAGTAGGCGGAGTCATATAACAGGCGTCAAAAACCACGAATTTCTAGGAAACTCGCGGAAGTTGACCCCCTCGTCTATGAGTACCGCCGGACAACAATCCAATCATCTATCCATAAACCGGAAGTTTATGATAGATTGGCTTGTACCGCAAGTTAGAGTTATGTCGTCGGTTAGACGTCATATCTCTAGTTAGTCGTGAATTTTGGATATGACTTGTGAAAAAAGTTTGTCCTTGTTTAAGTATGAAAGTTTGTAGGTCGGTCAGTCCCGTCATTTGTTGTATGCGGGCGTTGGATGCTATTCTGTTATCTGTGATGCCAAGGATATTTTTGAGGAATTTATTTTGTATTGTACGTAAACGCTGCATTTGAAAGTTAGATATGTGAGTGAAGAGCGGGCAAGCGTACGTTAGGAGTGGACGAATTATAGTTTTATAGATAACAGTTTTATTTTCAAGATCAAGAGCCGATTGCGCGTTGATTAGTGGATAGCTCCGATAGCTAGGGATATATTATCGTTGATGTGTCGGATAAAGCTTAGGTTCCGGTCTAGGTGTACGCCTAGATACTTTACACAGTCCTTTGTTGGGATTGATGTGTTTTCTATGATTGCCGGTTGAATAATGAGAGTGTTTTTACGTTTTTTCGTAAAAACGGTTTGCTCGCATTTTTCTGCGTTTATTTTTAACTTCCATTTCTGGAAGTATGAATGAATCTCTGATCGTCTTCAGGTGCAAACTACAATCAATTCCTAAGGATACGTACTTATATACTATGGGAAATCACTCAACCGTGAAGTTTAAGAAGTTGGCTCCACCCAAGGAGGGGCTTCCAAATATTTGGCATTTCAACACTTGGTTTACTATAAATACCGTGATTCTGCCCAATAAAGGCAGCTGCAAGAAATTTTCGTTTCTTCCAGTGTGACTCCTTGTGCAAAAGCTTTGCTTCTGTCCACTTCATTCAGTGGTTTTTTGACCATGCATGTTCGGCGATTCCTGATTTCGTTGTTTCACCTCTTTGGGTATTCGTCTGATGTTCCTTAAGCCTAATAGATAGTGGTCTTCTTGTTTCGCCTATGTATGATTCACCAGATTCACAAGGAACTTGGTAAATGCATTCCTTATTACTAAGAACTAAGAAGGCTTCGAATTGTATTACTAGATTTAAAAACTGTTTTAATATTAAAGTTGTCCGCTACTCTTCGAATTTTCTCTGATACTCGTTTAACGTAGGGAATTTTAAGGAATTAATTTGCCTGGTTTTGGTCTTGTAATCTCGGTCCGGTTTATTGACATTTAGAAATAGTATCTGCTATAACTTATGACCATTCTGCTGCAGATCCTTCTTAATGATTCTTATTGCATGGCCCTTGTCTGCCGTTAAGATTCTAACTGATCTGTCCTTTTGAAAATTCTTGAACGCGATTTCCTCTGTCTTGCTTATATCAGAGGTATGCTTAATAGGTTCGTCAATAATGGTCCTTACTTGATATCTGAACTCGTCGGAGTCTTATCGAGGAAGAGGATGACTTTCTATGGCGGTGATGATATCGATGGGGGGTATCTTCTTAGGAGCGATGGAAAAGTTAATTCCTTTGGCAAGTAAGTTTTCTTCTATGGGTGTCATTGACATTAATGATGGTTCTTACAGTGTCGGTGGTCGATTGGCCTTGTGGCTGTTGATGGCCGAATTTCCTTTGTTACTTTGCTTGCCAAGTCTGTCGTAGACGGTCGCAGGTTCGTGTGATTTTGCCCAGAATCGGCTGATAATAAAAGACCAAAACCAGGCAAATGAATTCCTTACAATTCCATACGTTAAAGGAGTATCAGAGAAAATTCGAAGGCGAAACAAAAAGACCACTATCTGTTAGGCTTAAGGAAATAAATAATATATAGACAATGGAAGTCCGCAACACAGAGTTAATTTCAAACACATCATTGTCTCAAACTTTCAAAGATATCCGTTTTCATGCAGTTGGATCCCGATACAATCCCAAAAAAGCGGTATTGAACTTTGGTAGTGCCAACGAAAAAACAGTTCGATTCGCTTCATTTTTATGGAGAGTTTCAAAGTGAATCTTATTGAAAACGTATTCAGTTCTACATGAAAACGTAGTATACGTTTGGTTTTAACGTAGGCTCTATACACACTCTTTTATCGGTACAATTTTATTGGGGCTTTTCCAAGAGCGCACTTTTGTTTTGGCGTTTCAATAATCCTGCAGTTTTAAGTTTGTTTTTTAACAAGAGGTTTGTATTTAGAGTCAAAATTATAATGTAACGTAAACATCCAAGATGGTGGGTCCTTTAAAAAATGACGAAGTAAATATACTGAGGTTTTGAAGCTTATAAAAAACGAAGACTCGCTGAATCCGCTGGTTAAACTTTTTAATTTAATTTCTTGCACAGGTAAACTCCCAGCCGACTGATTTTAAACTTCCTAAAAAACTTTTAGCAAAGAAAGGTAGTGATTACCATTTAGTCTAATCGCTTGGAGGCATCCGTGTTTTTTTGCCTGTGCAAATTTGACTTCAGTGCCCTTATTCTGGAACTGATAGAAATTCTGCGCCTCGGGAGTCAAATTTCAAATCTTCGGCTTGAATCGGTTTCTCTCACTTTTGCCCGATATTGATAGAAAGTAATTTCGATCAATATCGGGCAAAAGTGAAAGACGCCGATTTAAACCGAAGATTTGGACCAATGAGATGCATAGTAGCGAGAGAATTTGACTCACTGGGTTAAAAGCCCTTAAATTTGGGATCAGTATTTCACTTATTGGACATCTGTCAAACGCATATCAAATACAAGATGGGTGCTCACACATGAAAAACAGGACAATTTTTGAAAATTCACACCTTTTTAAATTGTGAACCGATTTTTTTGAAACTAATTTTTGAATTTTGAATTTGAATTATAGCGCACTTTTAGTGAAATAATCGTAACTACTTGCATTTTTCATATTTCTGTAACAGAAAAAAATATGTCCTGCAACATCATGTTTTTTAACGAGTTTTTTATTTTTTATAGAGTAACTTTCAATTCTCCAAAAACTCATAAGACACTCAAAATATGTGTATTAATAACTTAATGGGTACCTTTTTTACCATAAGTTAAAAAGGTTATGCTTAAAACACTGCGAAACACCAAAAATTCACTTTTTCATTAAAGTTTTAAAATCGGGATAAAAGCTACTACCAGAGCACCTGACCCTGACTTTGGTTTGAGAACTGAAGTACCTAGGGGTCACCCTAGACAAGGGGCTCACCTGGACACCACACGTTGCGAAATTGACCAATAAGGTGCAGGCAACGATGTGGCAACTGCGCCCCAGAAACCTTCACTGGATGTACACGGCAGTACTAAGATTAATGATTCAGTACGGATCCATAGTCTGGTGGCCAGCAGTGGAGAAGGTCACTACTAGCCTCAAGCTTAGGAGCCTACAGGGAACCATATGCAGAGGGATAACCGGCGCTATGAGGACGGCACCTATACAGGCACTCGAAACCATTCTGGGACTACCGCCGCTTTCGATCTGGATCAGAAAAGAAGCGATGGCGACTCACCTCCGGCTGAGAGTTACAGGTTAATGGAGAGGAAGAGGGGAATCTGTGGGGCATCTTAGGATTGCCCAAATCGTCGAGAGAGAAATTCCAATGGCAGCGATCAAAACACAAAGACCAAAAAACCCCTGGAGATTCAACAAGAGGTACAAAGTAGTCATCCCAGACAGGGAACTATGCCAGAGTGAAAACCTCCGCGAACAGTTCGAGGAGAACGCTGTGATTTGCTACACCGATGGTTTCAAACTGTTGGAGAAGCAAACCGCAGGATCGGGGGTTTACGTAGAAGACCAGGAGGTTCGAAAGACCTATCCGCTCGGAGAGCAAGCCACGATCTTTCAGGTATATGTCATAATAATGGCTGCAACCATGGAGGAAATAAAGAACGGTACGGAGGAGCATGTTTATATATGCTCCGACAGCCAATCGGCCCTAAAGGCACTAAGCGTGCCCAAGATCAACAACACCCTGGTAGAGGAATGTGCGGATGCACTAGAATCCTTGGGAGAGGGCAAACAAGTGACACTTATGTGGGTACCGGGACATATGGGAGTGCCGGGGAACGAGAAGGCCGACGAGCTCGCCATGATCGGGACAAGCACCCAGTATGTAGGTCCGGAACCACTCCTAGGAACAACCAAGAGGCAATTGCAAAGTCGACTCAATAAATGGGCCAACGATGCCATGGCGGACGTTTGGAGAGGAGGAACTGGATGCAGACAGACCAGGGACTTCGTGAAGGGCCCGGATGTAGCCAAACAAAAATGGCTTCTGGGGAGATCACGAAGGGACGCTGGTCTGCTGATAGACTAAAGAAGCACATGACTTGGATCGCGATGGAAAATGACTCGACCTGCCGGGCCTGCGGGCGGGCAGAAGAGACATCTCGACATGTTATAGCGAACTGCGAGGCATACCAGAGGACGAGATACCAGGTATTCGGTTCCCTGCACACGCTCAAATGGGATAAAATACTGGACTTTGCAAAAAGAACAGTAAAACCAGAAGAGCAGAAGGCCAGACCAGTGGTGCAGGCGGCGGATTAGGGGTAGGCTCGGGGTAAGCCAGAAAGGGCCCAGGGAGGCCTACTTGCCAGGCTTCGTGCCGCCCTCTCTCTACTACTACTACTACTACTACTACCATTTCTAATAAACTAACTGGTTTTCAATGGTATCTGATATGGCGGCTTACATATGGGTGCTCTACGAAAACCCACTTATCCATTTTTCTCATAAGGCGTACAGCTTTTGTGTGCCGAAGAAACACACTTTTCTAATTGATTATAACTTACCAAGAAACTGTCCTATTTGAATAGATTGATATAGATCCGATGTCAAATTTGACATTTCTGAAAAATCTAAGAGGGCGGACTTATTTAAAAAATAGTAATTTTTACGTTTTAGAAAGTACTTTCTGTGCAACACTGTATTTAATTCCAAACATCCGTTACACAGAAACATTCCTTCCAAGTATTTAAATGAAAGCTAAGAAATAAAGTAGTTTTAAATGTTTAAATAGACCAAAATTTGCCTGTAAAAACGTTGTACTTGTTTGAATGGCTATAACTTATTTTAAAATTAAACAATTTTAATAAGCTTGAACTTTTTGAAACGCATTTAACAAAAATCCAAGATGGAGGGCCTCTTTAAAAATAGGCATCTTGGACACTCCACTCATCGAAACATCAAACTATAGCCATTCACACAAGTACATTTTTGCAAGCAAATTCTGGTCAATTTAAACATTTATCGGCCACTTGTACAGACTTTTTTTTAATGGACCTTTAACTAATTCTCTCTTTAACAATGAGTGCAAAAGGGATACCTGATGTCTCCTCCTTTTTCTAAGGGATCAAAAATTAAACTATTTTTTAAAATTTCAAATTTGACATCGAATATACAGGGTTCCTAAGCAAATCTTTAGGGGGCCAAGCAGCCATGTATAAGACGCAGACAAACGAAAAAGCACATTAGGCAGAAAAGGATGGGCATGGGGCGATGTTGTCACTACATCTTACACGTAGGAAATCCATTCCAGGTTGTTGTTTTCTAATGTTTTCCATTTTCATACCTTTAGGACTGGAATAAAAATTGTTTTTGCTCGACTTTAATACCAAACTGATGAAAGATATCGTAAAAAAAATATTTTTCGGCTTTTCATTTTGTAACCATTGTTCTTACGCACTGTTTAGAGGCAGGGGACTGAGATACATGCAAATGCCTAACCTAAAGCGTTCATACACGGCCGGAGAAATCGACTGAGATATTTCCGTAGAAACTTTATCAAGCAAATAGGACGGGTTGACGCCTTCGAACGTCCAACCCGGGTTTCGCACTTTGATTCGAAATCAAAAAGGAGGAACAGTCAGATGTGGGGCCGTGCACAAATTACATAACGGTGATTTTACCAATTTTTGACCCCCTCCCTGTGTAATGTTTTGTAACGGTTTGGCACGCCAATCCCCTAATATTACGTAACGATTTCAAGACCACTACCCCCCCCCCAAAAAAAACTTTTCACTTATTTTCATTCTAAATTTTCTCAGTTTCACACAAATGCAAACGCTGTGGAAAACCCCCCTCCCCCCTACGTAACGTTTTGTAACCCCCCTCCCCCCTATGACCATTACGTAATTTGTGCACGGCCCCTGTAGTCCCAGTGGAGGAGGGCGAGAAAATTGATATTTTTTTCTTAAAAATTATACTCTTTAGACCTATTTCTTTGCGTTCCGGAAATTACGTAATTTTTGAAAAAAAATTGTAAGCGGCGCCATTTTTATTTCGTGCTTTGTTTTTCTAACATTTTTGCGTTCGGCTAATTTAACTGAAAAATTTTTGCCTGCGGCGCCCTTTATCTTCTCACTCGAAACCAAGATCCCCCGTTTTAGGAAAACTGATCCCGTCTCTGTTTCAAAATTTTTTCGAACAAAAGTAGAGTATGACCATGGGGGAAATAATTTTTTTCTATGGTATGACGAAAATTTCGAGAAAGTTGAAGAAAAAAATAAAAAAAGTGGCAGAGCTCAAGTTTTTCGTAAAAAAAAACGTTTTTTGTAAAGAAACAGAGCTAAATAAATCTTTTCACCCCTTTTTGGGTGTTACAAATATTGGCTGCCTCTTATTTTTCGCTTTTACCCTCCCGCTAGTTTTGAAGAATTGGTTCGCTACATGTTTCGAGATCATGTCATAAAACACCTCGAAAATATCAAATGTAGTGTAGGGCCAGCTTTATTTAAAATCAATAATATCGCAAGCAAAAAGCTGTGCAGGAAAAACAGCGCCGTTTATTGATTTCTTTGGCTGCTAGTGCTAGTTGCATGGTTTGGCCGTTTCCGGATAGATGTCACTAGTAGAAGAGAATGGAAAGAAATTTAATTAAAAGCGAAGATATTTCTTTCTAATGTTAACAACGTCACGAGTTTATCGCTCAGTATCGTAAATAATGGACCCTGCCGCTTCCTTTAAGCAAGAAAAAGTTGTGGTTTGGATCTCATGGTGTGGCCGCCATCTAGCGGAATTTGCAGACATCTTGTCAACGGTTATTATTGCAACTTTGATTTATGCTCACAATTAAAGAGTGGCGACAATTTTTTCTCATGAAAGCAGTCCGGAGATAATAACAAACTGGCACCATTGCTCAATATACCTGTTTCTTTTGTGCGCGCAGAACTTTCTATGCCATTTCTGTTTGATTTATTGAAATCATATCCCTAAGGAAAATCTTAGGAACCCTGTATAAATTTTGATGCCTTGGCTTTCTAAAAAGTAAAATCATTTAAAAAAAGTGTTTTTTTTTTCGGCACACCCTAAAGGATATAATGGATTTAATTTAAAAAAAAACTGTAGACTTTATGAGGAAAATGTTTAAGTGGGTTTTTGTAGAGCATGAAATTTCATTTTCCTCGGAGTATGTACCTTACAGCGTTGTATGAACAGATAGAAGGAAAAATTGCAAATTGCGCTATTATTGATAGCCATTGACTTGATACTCCTTCGGACGCTTCTGGAACTCAATGTTGATAGCCAACGTTCGAAAGGAGCATGGTACTTGTCGTAAAGAAGAATAAGCATGTGTGAAATGCGCTATTAGTTCAAATATTTTTATGAAATAAAAGCAAATTCAAAATGTATTTAGAGCGTCAGCTTCTAAGTCATCTTGATGATCTTGATATGCAGTTATTAATGGACCATTATTGCCATAACAATTGGCAGTTAACACTGTAAATACTGTTAGTATCTATAATAAATAGAGATTAATTACGATATTGTTTCGTTATGCGATTATATGATATAACTTTTTAACACGCACAAGAAAATACGTTTATTCATCTATAGACACAGAATTAATATATTATAATAGAGTTCAGAACATCTGCTGTTGCTGTTCTTCTTTGTTTACCGTCACTTTTTTGAGTCCCGTGGACACTATTAACTTAATCGGACGGATCATCAATTACCTTCGAACCCCAGACCAAGTATTTTTGGGTCCCTATAAAAAACCCGAAACCAAATTTGGCAGAAAGAAAATAAAATAATTGGTCTGAAAAAAATCCTATCGAAAATGAAAATGGCTAAAAAATATATGCATAGAATTAAATTTAAACGAAACATATTTTTATAGAAACACAAAATGTCAGAAAATATTATTAACGAAAATAATTTCATAGAAACATAATAATGCTGAACCACAAAATTCAAGAATCCCAATCTGTCCAAAAATGATTTGAACCGATAGCCACGAATTAAATTATTACATTGCCATGCTTACGGCAGGGAAAAGTCGAAGTAAGTTGTGATATTGTATTAATTTACCCCCTTTACATGCCTCAACCACCCCCTACCATCAAATTTTTTCATAATATTAAAATCGGTTCACAGGAATTGTGTCAAAAAGTCAAAAAAGAATCGCAAGATTTGTTAGACCGTTAGACAGCCAGAAACTGTGAAGTTTCATTTCCGCTATTTATTGATTTTGTTAAATAAAATCGTTTAATAAAGAAAAATCCCCGTGTCTTCTTCCAAATAAAGAAACTTGTCAACGCCACAATCCAAGGCCTACGGCGCTCTAGAGATTTAAATTTGGCGCATGCCCAATAGCGATTCGGATGAATTGTGGTTCGGCTCATCTAAGGATCGGGCATATTGTTTTCTAACAATTTGTGGTTCGGGTGTTTTTCGTTTCTAGAAAATTCTGATATTTTAAGGTTTGGGAAAATTATAATCGGTTGAATTATATTCGTGTCTTTTAAGAATCGAGTAAATTAAAACTTATAAAATTATATTCGTATCCATCATTTCCTGGATGGTTTACTTTCACTCATATTTCTTTTCGAACGTTTTATTTTCTGTTCAATTGTGTTTCGGTTATTGTAAATTCGGCTTTTTTGTGGTCTCCCGTATTTTTTATCTAGTGTTTTTGTTCTTCAATAGTCCACCAGGAGTGTGTAACCCGAGTATAACAAACTATACTCTGATGTAACTAGGGCCGCCTCCACGGGATAACGACCCAATCCGGCCTGGCTACCGGCGTGAATAGAGGTGTAGGACCAAGGTACACGGAAAAAAATATTTTACTATTTTTTCTTTTACAGAAATTATTTCAAGACGTAATACATTTTTATTAAATTTTTGATAGAGTATGTTTTCATTTCAAATATTTTTTTATGTTTAATTAGTTTACTTTAAAAATGAATACCTGAGTTATTTTTGTGGAAATAATATTTAGATTTTTAAAACAAAAAGACAATTTTTTAACTGCTGTCCTTAACATACAGATATTTTAGGAAATAAAAGAACAATATATTTCTTTATAAATCCGAACATTTCATGGAGGAAAATAGCAGGTTTTTAGTTTATAAAACAAGATTTATAAATTTACAAAATTAAAATAAAATATATTAAGCATTTCCAATAAAGCAAATAAAGCTGTTAATAAAAGCAAAATGTTTTGATAAAATAACATTAAAAAGACCGTTTTTACACGAAAACTCAAAAATGAAAAACTTTATAGCGCCGCAGAAAAAAAATTTTGCAATTTATGATTTTCTAAAATTTTTTGTTAAAAATTAAAGGCTCTTGTATTTTATTCCCTATATAATTTATTTATTTTTGTTATTTTATTGTGCAAAACTGCATCCTTTATTATTCTTTGTTTTTTTTACTTCATATTTCTACAGATTAAGAAATAAATTATTACTATTAATTTATTTATGATTATGCAGCTATTGTTTATTCCGTTAAATACATAATGTTGATGTGCACTATCATAACAACATATGCTTGAAGAAGAGTATATTGACCTTCAAAGGAATAACACTTTTTTTATGACTCAATAACAGACTGTGTCCAGCAGGGCAGAATAAATTATAAAGAAAAACACGGAGGAAATATTTTTAATGAAGACGTAATATGTAAAATTTATTTCTACATTATTAAATAATAAAAAAAGCGACGCACAGTGCAAAATTTGGAAAAAATCTAGAATTGATTAAGTTGTTCTTGTTTAAAGTTCTATCGTGACTAATTGTCAACCGTCATGTGAAAAACTACCCAACTGTTTTCAGTGCCGTGAATACTTAAAAAAAATGTGTTACTTTAATAAAAATTTTGGCACTTTATTTAAAGGGGAATTTCTGATTCATTAAAATAATCTGTTAGAAACATATCCCACTAAGCAAGGTCTGTTACATTTCAGGTTTTCAAGAAAGATGTTTCAAAAAAGTAAAATGTAAGTTCAAATTTAACATTCTATGAGAAAGTATCGCTGATACACGAAAGAAGAGCTAAATTTACGTTAATATTTAATCTTGGATTTAGCAAAAAATGTAAACGATAAAGAAACTGAAAAATAATATTATTTGAAGTTTAATACATGTCAGTGTCGAAACAAATTTGGTTCTTTATTGTGACATGACAAAATACACTATTGTAAGTGTAATAAAAATCAAAGTTGAAACAAGTTTAGTTTATTAATAATCGCATGAAAGCATCAGTAAAATGACCAAAAAAAATTGTAAGTTTTATGCAAAAATTCCGAAATTAATGAAACTTTTAATCCAAATATGGCGAAAATTTTTGAAAAAATAAATCCTGCAATTTTTTTGATAATTATAACTTCCCACAAAAGGCAAATAAGTATAAATTTAAGTACATGTATTTGAAGTAACATACGATCATTTTATAATTTGATTTTTTTACGGTTCGACGAAATTATATAGATAGGTATTTTCAGTTATTTTTTTAATTTTACCAATATTCAATTCCATGATTCAATATTTTTATATATATTTTTTATTGCAACTGAAACCTTTTTATATGTATTTTATTTATTAAAAAAGATTAATTAAATTGATAATAAAAAAACCAATTTCTTATTTTCTGTAAATATGGTATCAACCAATGACACCACATGCATTAATATACCGTGAATTGGTAACATTTCTTAACAAAACTGAGATGGCCTGGTGATCTAAGTCGCTAAAACCCTGGTGTATCGTCTTAAATTTAGACTGAGAGTTCGAGTCCCGTCTGTACATATTTTTTTCTTTTATTTTAATTATTTTTTTTTATTTGTTTAAGATGTAATCACGAAGATCAGAAATTTTAAAGCAGGAATATATATTTTTTATGTTGTTTGAACCAATATTTAACAAGTTAGAGTTAAAATTATTCACATACTTGTTAAAAAAATCGAATGTAACACTGTTACGTAAATTTTTAGGGCAATTGATGTACTGGCAATGTAATATCGTCGTTAAGGTTACAAGCTGTGTTAAGTAACAGGTCACAAAAATACGTTCAGGTAATGTAAATGTAACAGGTTTCTGCTTAGTGGGATGGTTTGTCAAACAGTGACATTTAGTGGACGTGTAGTGAAGAACCCAGTTAACACTGTTACGTAAATATTACGTAAAAGTTACAACGCATGATTACTTTGTTACATAAATTCTAGGTAAACTGGAAGTCACAACAACGTAAAAAGTAACCTCCATGTTCTGCATACTGCCATGCACAAAGTTCCCTACTTTTTACGTAAATAATATGCAATCAAAATAACGTAAATAATACATGGCAACAAAAAAATGGGAAACGGAACATATGGATTAACTATAGTAATCGAAAGATAAAATTGGGGTCAATTTTTTTACATAATATTTACATCTCTTACAAGTAACATCAAGGTAAACTTGACATCACATAAATAACGTAATCTTTATGCAACTACTATAAAAAATTTATAACACACGTATATATTATTATATACTTCTACCGTCATAACAAGGTAAAAGTCACTTCCATGTTCTTAATTTTTATTCAAAATTTGGTAGGTTACACGTGTTTCGACTACATAGGCATCTTCAGACCTACAAATTACAATATACTAGTAAGCTAATTCTAATTGCAAGAACCGTCAAAATTTAAAAAAGAAAAGAAAATAGTAATTACCTGGTGTATAAAACGTCACGGTAGAGATTAACATTTAAAGAACATTACAAAAGTTTAAAAAAGTAAAAATAAAAAACATTTAAACAAACGAGACTCGTTCTACATTTTACAAATAAAAACAAATGATCATTTTTAGGTTAGGTAAAGGACATAAACAAAAAAGAATAATAAAAGTTTTAAAAAAATTAAAAAAAAATTCTCCGGCATAAATAATTTTTTTAAAGCTTTTCCAATTATTTTGTGGTTATGTCCTTTACCTAACCTAAAAATGTTCATTTGTTTTTGTTTGTAAAATGTAGAAGGAGTCTCGTTTGTTTGTTTTTTGTAATGTTCTTTAAATGTTGATCTCTACCGTGATGTTTTATATACCACGTAATTACTATTTTCTTTTCTTTTTTAAATTTTGACGGTTTTTGCAATTAGAATAAGCTTACTAGTATATCGTAATTTGTAGGTCTGAAGATGCCTATGTAGGCGAAACACATGTAACCTACCAAATTTTGAATAAATTTTGTATTTTGAGACTTTATGATTTTGAGTTTCCCAAGTTGAAGCAAAGAAAGAAAAGTTGTGTTATGTAAATATTACGTAAATTTTATGAAAACATTTTTATGTAAATTTTTTTGACTTGTTAATATAAGATGTGTTTGCTGGCAGCAGCTATTTTTTGATGCCGCATCATAATTCTATCCCATCTAGTTATCGAGATATAGGCGTCCAAACATGGTCAAAATATAATAACCCTCTACCTATATAGACTCGAAGGATCTTAAATTGAATTTTGCTAAGGTTATAAACTCTTCAAGTCGTCTAAATCAAAAATCCAATTTTTTTATACTTAATATTCATTTTAAGAAAATCGAAAATACCTCTCGAATTCCCATAAGATCTCGTAAAGTGTTCAACATTTCAATATTAACAGTGTTACGCTTTCCTAACCCACATTTGAACAATATTATTTGTAATCGGTTTTTGTGCCTCTTTTGACACAAGATTTATCTATTTTAGATTGGAGAGATCTGATCTGATCTGAATTTGTTATAAATTAGAAAAATATTAATTAAGGAGTAAAGTCAGTTCTACTGTTCATTCAAAATTCTCCGCACCAATTCCAATATCTCGGTTGACATTTAAACACAGAAATTAAACGGAACTGTCATTGTCAGTAGGGAGTAAAAGCCACACCGCTTTACTTGAACGTATCGTACGCCGACTTTCAGCAACCTCATTGGTCAGATCCGACAGAAGTTGTCAATCGCACGTCGAGCGAGACTGATTTTACGTCGCGTCGCCTGACCCGCTTGCTGAAATCGCGGTAGTCGAGGTGGAAACGCCCACCTCTGCCGGTTTTCACCAATAGGAGCGCGGGATTTCAGAGCTACGTTACGTTTACGCGGAGGTTTGGCTTTTAGTCCATATTGTCAAATAATTGGTGCGGTCCGATTGAATTTAGAATAAAGAGTATTACAGCTCAACTGTCGGAAATAAAGAGGGCACATCGGTAAAAATCGGGCAGGGCTTTTGGTATGATGTTTGGACAGGTCTGAAGTCATCATAAAAAAATTTGGAACCGATTTTTCTAGATTTTTTTAGGTAGTGTCCAAGAAGATAAATGGCGCCGAAGTTTTTACCGTATTTTGACCACCAAAAAGTGATTTTTGCAAAGAACTTTCAATAAAAAAGCTACAGACTGTATCTCCATAAAGAAATTAAAAAAAAAATCGACTTTTTGCTGCGTGTAAAATTTCAGACCACATACTACTCATCAACGCCTGAACTAACGAAAACTGATTTAAGAATAAAGATTCTTTTTCTTTTGTCAGTGACCTTAGCTCAGGAAATGTCGAGGTGACGTTCAAAACGGGTCAGATGATATCCATACTTTTGGGAGTCAAATAAATATCAGAATTGGGCTAAACTAGAGATGTTTGATTCGTGAACGATTCGTTCACTATGATCGAATCACTTGCGAGTATTGAGTGATCGAATCATGTTTGCTCGGTATGATTCAATCAGTCAAATGAGTCAAATGACCGACGAAGACAGAATGAATCAAACAAGTGAATCAAATCGGAATGGATAAACGACTGACTGACCCACTGTGGCGATCATAAAGATATAACTTAAATAGAGACAGACACAGTTGCGATCAGACATAAGGTAAACAATTTGGCGACAATGCCAGATTGCGCTGAAGTTGTATCTCTACACGTAATGTTTTTAAAAACATATTATTTTTATAACTTTATTATTTACATGCAATTATGCAAATTCTCCGGTTTGTTTTTTTTAAACATGGATGTTATTATTCAAATATATAAAGAAATTTAGGTATATTATATAATTGCATTTAAATTTCCTTGAATCTTCACAACTTTAAATCAATAAAGAATTTATAATGTGGAGGTACATGTTATGGTACTTGAAATATACCTCATTTTTTCGATAGAAATATCATATAAAATAGGTACCTGATATTTTGGCCGAAAGAATAATTTTTTTTATTTCCCAATATATATCGGGAATAAAACCTACAACAATGTGACAACCTCGCATTTGTGGCGGGTCAGCCATATAAACGTGTGTACGCTGCTCCATTCATAATTTCTCTACGGCGTTGGAGTTTTAGCATAATCGAGGTTTTGGTATATTTTACAGATTAATCGAGAGTTTTTTAATATTTTTTCAATAGATTTTTAAGTGTTTGTGGCAAAAGTGATGTGACAAAGTGCCTAGTGTGATGAAAACTGGAGATTGCAGGTGAAAACCAACCATTTCACAGGTTTGTTATCATATATTTTTTCGACGCCATCTTGTGATAGGCCGCCATAGGCGTGCAACTAGTGTTCCAATAAATACAAAATGTAATTAATAAATAAAGGAAAGAAATAAGTTTTTTTGGGATATTTTTCCGAAGATACTTTTGTACATATTAAATAAAAATTATAGTAGAGTGTATAAATTCTATTTTTTTTAAACAATGAAAAACCATCATATAGTACCTATAATATAGGTACCATCCTTTTTCGAAATACCACTATTTTTAGTCGAATTTGCTTATTTTTTCCACATTGGTTTTTTTGGTAATTTTCCTAAACAGTGCGGAAAGTAATACTTTTCAGCACACGATGGCCGTTAAGGGCGAAAAAGGCACTTTTGACACGTTTTTAGTACAACAATTTCCTACTTGCATAAAAAGCTTCTGCGTAAGGTTATATATATTTGGTATTTTTAAAATTAAAACTAAAAAATAATTTGTTTCTATTTTTAATTTAATCTAGTTTATAAATGGATCTAAAAACTCTAATTAGACTTAAAATTCACGCTATGCTAAAAAAATTCTTTAACTTATGCTAATTTTTTAATAAAGTTTTGCAGGTCACTTGACATTAAATAGGTAAAGAAACTACTTCGCAAATACGTGTGAAAAAGTCGACTGTTACATATCAATTTTAATGTGGAGAGTTCAACTTACCACATGCCGTGCGTAAAAAAAAGAACGGCGTGTATAAAAAACTGTCATAGAGTGCGTGAAAAAACGATTAACGCACGCAATTTTTTTTTAATGGTACTTTATGGACCAAATTTTTAAAGTTTGAGTTTGAAATGTGTGTTCTAAAAACTACTTTTTTATCAAGAAAGTCATCATAAACACTCGTAGAAAAAAAATTGTACCTAACCCTTGCGAAAGTGTCTTTCCCGCCTGAACTCCTCTCGTGCATAAAATTATCACTTTCCGCACTAATTAGTCAGATAACAATCTGGAGAACATTTAAAAAATTAATATTTTCTATGTTATATCTTTACATAAATATTTTCACAATGACAAATATAATACCTCTCCATACCCTCGGTATCAATTATTAAGTATAAAAAAAAGATTGTATTTCCAAAAAAATTTGACAAGTCTGAAAATAACGACCAAACCTTTTTATATTTATAAATAATGAGCCGCTTCTGGCCGCTGCTAAACCTAAGGTAGTTGGAGCATGTGTTAGGAGGAGCATGTCTGGCGCAGCGTTGCCAGTGGAACATAAAATGGTTTTCCCTAAATCTAACGACTGATCGCGTTTCAAAGCAATATATGAATGACTTGATGGGTCTATTTTAGTTAAACGTCTTTGCTGGCGATACACTGACTCAGTTGGAAATAGGTCGATCGTTTCGTTCATTCATTCCTTTGATTTGATTTCCTGCGCGCGGGGTAAACTGTATGAAAATATAGATTTTTTGGTCAGCAGAGTATTTCGTAACAAAAAAGAAGTTAAAAAAAACCTCCAAATCAGTTACTTCAACCAAAAAGAAACTAACAAACAAAAGATAAAAAGATCTTGGGTGGAAATAACGAAAATTCAAACTTGAATGAGCATCCCACAAGGAACACACAAAGGACCAAACCGAAAAGAGAAATGATTAAACGATGTTTCGCCCTGGGTAACCAGCGTCATACACTTTGATTTCCAACTTTGAATCACTGACAAATAGGCATCGTTCCGCACTGGTACTTATCCCTGTTACCTGATACGGATTCGTCCTGACGTGTTAATATTTCCAGCAGGATTATGCTCCTGGAGGTTTTTTTTTAACTTCTTTTTTGTTTTAATAGTTTTGGGAGCATTCCTGCTGGAAATATTAACACGTCATCGTCAGGAGGAATCCGTATCAGGTAACTTGGAAAAGTACCAGTGCGGAACGATGCCTATTTGTGAGTGGTTCAAAGTTGGAAATCAAAGTGTATGATGGTGTTTAATGATATATGGTGGAGGGTGACCAGTGAAACCACTGATGAGACCACACTGGTTACCCAGGCGAAACATCGTTTAATCATTTCTCTTTTCGCTTTAGTCCTTTGTGTGTTCCTTGTGGGATGCTCATCCAAGTTTGAATTTTTGTTATTTCCACCCAAGATCTTTTGATCTTTTGTTTATTAGGGTATTTGCTATTTAGCTAAATCTTGCATAAACCTTTTTTTTTGTCCCCATTTTCTTTAATTTAATTTCAAATGATAGATTCAATGATCGATTCAAAAGATTCGATCATTCTACAAACGAATCACTGATCGATTCGTTCAGTACAAAATGATCGATTTACCCATCTCTAGGCTAAACTTTGAATGGAAGGCAAATTTTGTAAAAATTAAGACATGGCTCGGAGCAGTTTTTTCATTTTTTGCCGAATAACCTAAAATTTCTTTCTAATTCGAAATATTTAAACATTTGTATCGGTAGCCTTGGAAAGAAATTTTAGCCTATTACACTTTGCTAGAACTCTATTCAACCTTTGTACTGCATATGGGACTTTTACGAAAATTCCAATAATTAAATTACGATAATAACAATTCTAAAAAAAAGTAGTTTTGTTATTGTTTTCTCCAATACAATATATTTTTCATCCAAATTATGTACTTACTGCACGTGGGATATTTACGAACATTTTGAAATCAGTCACATAATCAGCTATTCATTTAACTTATCCTAAGGATATACCCAAAACACCTCACTATACTAAGCTAATTATGCTCAGTCAAAATAATTACGTTTTAATAAGCCCGTCCCAGCCCCCAGCAAAAACCAATCAGTCAATGTATTGCGCTACAATTAGCGGCGTATAATATACAGTATGTCCCGAAAGTCTGGAATAATGGATTTTTTCGGAAAACTATGGTTTTTTCAAAAAAAACTTATATAGGGTCATTTTAGGTAAAAGAAGCAGTTTTGAAACATGTACACTCTTTTATATAGGGTGTCCCAAAAATAAAATATGACACAAACCTGTCTTTTTGTAAATTGGACACCCTGTAAATTATCTCATTTTCTGAATCCTAAAAAAATAAGCTTTTTAAAAATATCAAACACTTTGTGTCTACCTTTTACCTTCTCCAAGATAATTGTTCAGAATACCATTTATTTAATTTTTTTAGTAATAATTAAAAGGGTTTTCCTAGACCATTTTATTTGTATGTACAAAAATACGTTAGCTCTTTTAAATTCAAATAATTATTGCCGCGCCAATATGTTCGCCCTCCCAAAAAGAGGTGTTTTCAAGATGCGCGCGCATTCTTCGCGAAAAAGACAGAATGGAAAAATTATTAGATAGAAGCGCTATATTCGCGATCACATAAAAGAAAAAATTAATATAACCCGCAATTACCGCAATTTACTAAAAACTATTACCCTTAAACTAAATTAAGTGATATTGTGCATCAATTACATCATAAGAAATTATTGGATCCAGTGAAACTCGCCAGAAAATCACCCACCAATTTTGGAATACGCAGGAACACGTGAACCAGGTAGGCGAACATTTGTTTTTCTTTAATTCAAATTAGGTTTCAAAATTAAGGTTCGTGGAACCAGCCTTTATCGAAAGGTATTTTTTGTTTATTTTTGTACATAAAAATAAAATGGTCCTTCGAGCCGGATTCTTTTTTGAAGTCCTTCATTTAAAATTAAAATCCTATTTATCGCCATTTTTATCCAGGTCCCTCAAAATTTAATTTACAAAATTGACCACTAGGTGTGCAAAGTCGCGTGACGTTGTTTCGAACCTCCTTCCTTGATCGGTCGTGGGAGCGCCTACACGTGGTATACTTACCAAAACAAAACAAATTTATTTTCCAAATTTAGTACGAAAATAGCCGCGGTCCAGTGAGCGAAAATTCTTATCTCCTTTTTTATTTACATTTACTCGCGACGGAGTTTGAATTTTTTTATCAAATAAAATTATACTAGTGTATTAGTTGGGAGTCAACAATCATTTTTTTTACTGTACACGCTAACTCCTGCTAATTCTTACAAAAATAATAAGACACAATGTCTGCTGAAAAACTTAAAAAGTATCAAGCTCTTCGGAACATAGAAACAAACAGGATTGAAGAAATGTTAGATGTCGGAAAAAAGGCTATGGTAACTCAGTCTTTCCAGAATAACTTTTTTGGTAGATACGAACATATTAACACTATTTACGAGGAGTTTTATGAGTTACATAATAAAATTATGCAACTGATATCTGAAGATGCTGATTTTACCGCTCAAGAATCCGGCTCGAAGGACCATTTTATTTTTATGTACAAAAATAAACAAAAAATACCTTTCGATAAAGGCTGGTTCCAAGAACCTTAATTTTGAAACCTAATTTGAATTAAAGAAAAACGAATGTTCGCCTACCTTGTTCACGTGCTCCTGCGTATTCCAAAATTGGTGGGTGATTTTCTGGCGAGTTTCACTGGATCCAATAATTTCTTATGATGTAGTTGATGCACAATATCACTTAATTTAGTTTAGGGGTAATAGTTTTTATTAAATTGCGGTAATTGCGGGTTATATTAATTTTTTCTTTTCTGTGATCGCGAATATGGCGCTTCTATCTAATAATTTTTCATTCTGTCTTTTTTCGCGAAGCATGCGCGCGCATCTTGAAAACACCTCTTTTTGGGAGGGCGAACATATTTGCGCGGCAATAATTATTTGAATTTAAAAGAGCTAACGTATTTTTGTACATACAAATAAAATGGTCTAGGTAAACCATTTTAATTATTACTAAGAAAAATTAAATAAATGGTATTCTGAACAATAATGAAGTTTAAATTTGGGGTGAAGAGATAGGAAAATAAGTACTTGGTTCGGTTTGATTGGTTCAGTTTGGTTGGGTCTACTGATTTTGGTTGGTTTGGTTTGTCTAATAAGTAAGTTGCGCTATCATGTCTTGCGCTCTTTTGTCGCACGGTATTTTGTTATTGCGCTCTTTTGTAAAATTGCTCTTTTATCGCAAGCTCCTTTCGCTCTTTTGTCGCACGCTTTATTGTTATAGCGCTCTTTTGTCGCACGCTCTTTTGGTACATCGCCTTTTTGTAGCAATCACTCTTTTATAGTACTCGTTCTTTTGTCGCACGCTATTTTGTTATAGTGCTCTTTTGTCCTACGCTTTTTTGTGACAGCGCTGTTTTGTAGTCGCTCTTTTGTCGCGCGCTCTTTATTTAGTCGCTCTTTTGTGCCAGAGCCACTTATTAAAGGTATTAATAAACAAAAAAAGAAGTTAAAAAACCTCCAAATCGGTTACATCAACCGAAAAGAATCTAAAAACAACAGATCAAAAGGATGGAAATAACGAAAATTCTAACCTGGATGAGCATCCCACAAGGAACACACAAAGGACCAAAGTGAAAAGAGAAATGATTAAACGTTGTTTCGCTCTGGGTAACCAGCGTGAGCTCGTCAGTGATTCCACTGGTCACCCTCCCCATACATCATTAAACACCATCATACACTCTGATTTCCAACTTTGAATCACTCACAAATAGGCATCGTTCCGCACTGGTACTTATTCAAGTTACCTGATACGTTTATACACTTTGAGAAGAGAAAAACTAAAAAAGTAATAATGAAAATTATGACAAACCATTTACCTACTGTTAATGGTACTCTAATGATAAAGAAATGACGATGTCAGCGCAAGATTGTTGAAGTTGATACCCCCACCAGCTTAAAGTGCTTGGCAGCTTTTTTAGTCTCTAGGGATTAAAAATTTACTCTTAATCCCTATGGAAAAAAGTGCCACTGTTTCAATGATATTTTAGGGATGAAAACTATAAATAGGAAAATTTCAGGAAAACTACACAAATCGAGAGAAACGTCATTTTGAACGAAATAAGACGGGTGGATTTTTCATTAAGGTCGCGATTCTTCAGAAACGACAGACAATTTCACCCATGACAATTCTGTATTTAAAATAAAATCGCGGCGTCCTTAAAATTTGTCCTAACGTTGTAAGAGAAACTGCGTCATTTTTTAAATAACGTTTTGTAAATTTAATATTTTAAAGATATTCTGCAGAACTGGTTTTACGGCGGAGCTAAATTGCTACTACGCCTACCAATAAATGTCAAAAAGTGTCGAGTATTCTTACCGTGTAAAAAGACAGAACTTGAGTAACTTTTCTGAACAGTGACATACTGAATGTTAAAAGTTTGGAAGGTTTTTTTACAAACAAAAATAAGTTTAATAAAATACATTTTTAAATAAAAAAAGGTTTTTCACAAAAACTGTCTACAGAAATTAAAATTGACAAATTTTTTATTTACTGAAACATTATTAAGCACTAAGTTTTAAGGAATATTACCAAATAATTCCTGACAAAAAAGCAGTTAGTTTAAACTTGTGTTTAAAAATCGTCAGATTTGTTGTAAGGGCAGTATTTTTTGACGGTTTATGACCCCCCTTCCCCAGTGGGATTGTATCTAATTTGAAAGGCACCCCAATCTAGGGTAGTACTCAAATTTATTCAAGCATTTTACGTCTCTTTTACGTTATTTAAAAAAATTTTGCTCTTGGTTTGAAACACCTTGTACCTACGTGTTCCTAATTTAAAACACACCTCAATCAAGGGGAGTAATTAAATTTATACTTTATACTTTTAAGTCTCTTTTACGATATTTCTAAACATTTTGAACCACTCTGTATATACTAATTTTCCTTGCTTTTCCACTGATGACTTTCGTAATGCCTTTTGTATGTCTTATGTTTTCATCTAAGCAACAATTCTCTAGGTACAGATTACCCGGTCAAACGTCTTTAAACCGTATAGAAAATGCCATTCTGCCTGACGCAAGTGCACATAAAAATGTGACTTTCTGCTATATGAGAAAATAAATATTTATTGATATCAGTTTATTTATAACTTAAGTGGAACAATAAATTAAAAAAATTAAAATTAACAATATAAACAATAAGTATACACAAACCCACTCTTACACGCACACAAATCTAAACGTAGAAAATGTCCTCCACCCCTGCCTCCTAGGCTCCTTATGTTATGCTTTGCATCAAACGTTTTAAAAGTGCTAGATTTAGTTGCATTGATAAACCATTTTTCCAAGACACAGGGAGTGGTGGAACAATAATGTCGAGTTGGCTACGAGATTATATGTATATGATCTATAAAAATATTAAAAATCAAGAAAATTTAGAGGAATACAAGCAAAAAATAAATGTCGGTAAAGTTATTCAAGAAGAAAAAAGGAAATATTATGAAAAAGTCCAAATAAAAATAATGCAACGGAAATGGGGAAATCGTTAAAAATTTTATTACCATAAAAAAAATTGATAGTACTGATGAGGTTGAGATTGAGGGTTTACTTGTGGATAAAATAGAAGAGATACCGGACAAACTTAATACATTTTTCGTTGAAAGTGTGAAAGATATTCTGCATAATATAGACAAAACTAACTGTATAGATTTACCTTTTCCCCAATACACTCGGGATAATGATTTTACAGATTTTAAGATGATAGACTACAAAAGTTTGAAAGAAATTTGTTTGAAATGGAAAACAAGTCAAGTCCAGATGATATAAATATAAATCTTTTAGAAAATACTGTTGAAAATATAAAACAACCACTTCTAAATTTAATAAACTTTTCACTGGAAGTAGGGGAAGTTCCAGATTTATTGAAAGTTTCTACGATAGTCCCAATTCCCAAAGTAAATAAGGCCAATTAACATATGTGCTATAGATAAAATTTTAGACCAATATAAAATAACTAACAACAATTCAGGGTGTATTGTAGGATTGGAGAAGAAATATTGATAGAAATCTGGCGACTGGTGCGATTTCTATTGACCTCAGAAGAGCTTTCGAAACAGTAAATAGAAAACGTCTGATTATTAAACTAAAAAATATAGGCATAAGGGGAATGGCTTTGAAATGGTTTGAAAGTTACTTGAGAGACAATAAACAGAGATTAAAGGTAAATAATATCATATCAGAGGATATAGCAAATGATTTTGGTGTCCCCCAAGGCAGTATGGTGGGTCCTTTGCTATTTATATTAAATATTTAATCCATAATGTAAAAAACTGTGGTATATATTTATTTTCAAATGATGCATTATTTTATTTTGCTTCTTCTGACTTGACACAGCCTAAAACGATACTAAACGAAATATTAAATATGGTACACCAATGGTGTAATTGCAATGACTTAAAAGTTAACACATTCCAAACAAAATACATGATAATAGCAAAGGATTCCATTTGTAGAGAATTATCATCTGCAGATTTTATTATTGAAAAGGTAGCAAAGTTTAAATGTTTAGGAATTTGGATTGACAATAAATTGGATTTTAAAAGTCACGCATTGGAAACCATTAAAAAATTATATTTTAAAATTAACTATTTATCGAGATGTTCCGCATATTTGTCGACTTGGACTAAAAAAACTATATTTAATGTTTTAATATTGCCACAGTTCAATTATTGTTCCAGCATTCTCTTACTCTTAAAACAAAATGAAATTTCTTGCCTACGAAAACTTCAAAATAGGGCAATGAAAGTTATTCTTAAGAAACCGAGGCTCATTCCGATCAAAGATGTGTTAAGGGAACTTCAATGGATAACAGTAAAAGATTTATTGAAAAAATAGTCCATACTTCTCTCAGTGGAGCTTCTTAAATTAGGGTATAAGAAGTAAAACACTCAGTCTTCTCCACAATGGTTTATGTAATTTAAACGTTTTTTTAATTACATAAGGTACTTAGAGTACATGTTTCGGTTTCAGATGAAACCATCATCAGCTCTTGATAAATTTTAAAAAATACAGTTTGTTCGGCCACAATGAAGTGGGGAACAGGAATTTCCAAAATTAAACGAGGAATGAAGTTTTTACATATAGGCAAACATTATCAACCAGGAAAGAGGGATGTCTACCAGCTCAGCTATCAACGAAACTGTGGAGAATCAAAAAATTTTTTAAATCTTGACTATAAATTTAATTAAAATTAGTTCTTGGGGCCTTAAATGCCCTATAAGGTTTTCCAACTTTTCATTTTTGAAGCAAGTTGCTTCTCCACGCTTTAGCGTGCTTAAACATTTCAAAAATGAAAAGTTGGAAAACCTTATAGGGCATTTAAGGCCCCAAGAACTAATTTTAATTAAATTTATAGTCAAGATTTAAAAAAATTTTTGATTCTCCACAGTTTCGTTGATAGCTGAGCTGGTAGACATCCCTCTTTCCTGGTTGATAATGTTTGCCTATATGTAAAAACTTCATTCCTCGTTTAATTTTGGAAATTCCTGTTCCCCACTTCATTGTGGCCGAACAAACTGTATTTTTTAAAATTTATCAAGAGCTGATGATGGTTTCATCTGAAACCGAAACATGTACTCTAAGTACCTTATGTAATTAAAAAAACGTTTAAATTACATAAACCATTGTGGAGAAGACTGAGTGTTTTACTTCTTATACCCTAAAGATTTATTATTATTTAATACCTTAATGTTTGTACACAAAATGAAAATAGGTCAGGCACCGCAGTATCTGCTAAACAAGCTCACATATACTTCAGAAGTACATCATTAATGTACTCGTAATCGAAACAATTAATACATTACAAAGGTAGATCTAGAACGCTCTCAAAATTCTTTGTTTTTTTAAGGGTTTAAACAAATGCAATGATTTAACAATAAATATGAAATCATTAGGAAATATAAAATTATACATAGATATACATAGATACATACAACATAGATAAAATTATTTAAAAGAGCACTAAAAAAACACCTACTTGTAATGTAAATTTATAATTAATTTTATTTTCTGTGTATTTTTGATTTGAGTAATATGTTAAAAAAAGTAGATTTATTATGTAATTAGTGTTTTATTTATAGACAGCTTTTATTTATCAGTTATTTAATGTTCTATAATATAATATAACTATAATAGTTCTATAATAGGGTGCTAAAATAGTAGACTCGACTATTTTCATAATTAATTTGCGTGGGTTAAGAATGTATATTGAACAAAATCGACCGCTTTTGACCTGTAAGCAGAATAACGTTACAATGTTCTTCTTGTATAAAATTACCCATAATCTTTAAGAATTGACATTGCTAAAAAGTCAAGCATTATATTTTGTCATAAATTATTTAAATTAACTTAAGTCTTTAGTTTTACTATGATTTGCGGATTTAATAATCTTTTCAACATTTTCGTTTATTGTGACGGTGGTCTACAGCAATAGCGTAGTCAGAAATCGACTCTGGGGGGGGGGTTTATCATTTAATAAAAAATCAACTACCTAGCTATGGAAAATTTTAAAAATTAGGTAGGTGCCTATTGCTTGAGCTCTTGAACTGAAGGGAGGGGAGAGAGGCGGTTTAATAGGTGTTGAGTTAGTGTATACGAAACAAAAATACTTATTTTGAAGAGCAAGTCTCATTTGCAGATTTTTTTCAAAATTAATTTTTAAATGCGCCGCTGGCAAAATTTTGAAGAAAATTACACTAAAATGCAATTTTTTTACGTGATTCCAATGTTTAACAATATTTAATATTGGTATAGCGCCGCAGGCAAAAATATTGATAAAAAAACAAAAAATTCTTTAAAAATTTTGATCTTTCTTTGTTAAAATAATTTTGAAAGAGTAGATTGGGTTTGATGCCAAGGAGGGGTGGGTTGCGGTGGCATACAAAGATTTGTTGCCAAATCATAAATGCGCCGCAGTCAAACCCCCCTCCCCTGGCTACGCCACTGTCTATAGAAGAAAGTTTCATTGGAGGTGAAAATACTTTATTTTTGACATTTGCTCTCTAAAATTTGAAGTACCTATTATACAATATGTTCCACCAAAATAAAACAGGGACTTTTTCACAAGTCGATTTTTTATTTGAGAGGGATATTTATTTTCCAAAGTACTGTACTGTATATTATTAACCGGCATCCTTGGTAAGTTCTTAAAGGTTATAAAGATATTCAAGAGACCTTTAAAACAAGATATCGCTCGACTCACTTTCCTTATTCAAAATATAGGGGTAAAATTTAACCCTAGAAGGGGGGGGGGTGTGCTCTGTTTCGTTTTTGTTAGATACACTGTATAATGGTTTTAAGAACATATAAGGGATGCCGATGAAGAATATGCACTAGACAGTACTTAAAAAAATAAATATACCCATACAATCACTTTTCCGTTACATTTTAAGAATAATTAAAATTATATCAGCAACCATCATTCCTAGGATTCTAAAAATATTCAGCTTCTGCTTATAATTAGTTACAAAAACATACAAAATTAATCACACGTTTTTTTTTTATATGACTACGTAACGTGTCGTCAAAATTCTTAATTTTATCGAAAGAGACGTATGATAGTAAACAATCTATATATACGCTTTCACTTACCGGTATTACCACTTAAAGAATAATCCAGTTTTCTGCTTCGAAAACCCGCAAAAACTCAAACAGATCCTTACAAAACTTTCATCCAACTTCAAACACTTAACTTTCAACTTTCTTACGTCCAATTACTGTACGAAAACCGCAAAAAACCCGACGAAAAACAACCCAAAAGTCACGAAATAAAACAAAAGACACATGCGCGCAGAAACCAACAAACAACTAACGTCATAGTGGGTACGGTGGTTATACCTACCATGGGCTGGTTAATGGGTATTCCATTTAAATCGCACCTGGCGTACGTAGGACAGGTTGATGGTTGGCCGAGGAATGGGTCGGAATTGGTCGTATGGTGTTTTGTAATGGTACCGGTGTTTGTATGTAACTTGCGTTTTACCTTCTTAAATTTTTATTAGGCTATAACATAACAGGACAGGGGGTAATTTGGATGATGGATTTTTGCTGTGTGATTAAGCCTCATTTGCACCGACTTTTCCATGTTTTCTTCAACTAATAACTTTCATCAGCAACAAAAGGAAAAATGGCGCTAGTGATAAACCGACCCTAAGAACGGAATTTGTTTGTATATTTGTATGTAATGAAATCTTGTACACATCCGATCGGCTTCCAATTTGGAACGCTTATATAGTTGTAGTGACAACAAAATAATATAATGTGATGAATTTGGCAGCTCCCCCTACTCGAAGAGGGTGGAGGGGGTACTTTTGTAGTACTCCCGATTTCATTGAAATTTTGTGTAGGGGGCATTTGGGGATGGCGATAATGAATTTCTAATCAGATTTTGGAAATTCAATATGGCGGATTCAAGATAGACGATTTTTTGTCATGTTTTGCTAACCAATTTTAACTGACTTATACACATCCGATTGCCTTCAAATTTGATATACGTTTATAGTTCCGGTGACAATACAATACTATGGTATTATTAGGCACCCCCTTCCCCCCTATAACGAGGGGGGATTATGAATTTTTTAACAGATTTGAAAATTTCACTATGGCGGATTCAAAATGGACGATTTAGGCTACAAATCTAAAAATTAAAAAATACATTTTTATTCCAAAAAACTTGAAGAACAAGCTTTTATTAAATGCACTAAAAAGTAGAAAACAATTTTTTATCTTTCTGATACCATAATAAAAGCGATATATATATCGGTCACATTGACGATTCACCTAAGAAACACTTGTATTAGTTTATTTTCAAAGGCTTGGCAAGCACGGCAATCTCATCCGTTCTCAGCTTCTTTAGATGAAAGCATTATGTTAATCATTCGAATACAAGAAAAATGTAGTTCTTCTTTTGTAGTTCCCCTTGTCACCATAAAGTTCAAATTTTTAATTTACGGCCATCGCTTTCATTATGGCATCAGAAAGATAAAAAATTATATTCTACTTTTTAGTGCATTTAATAAAAAGTTTGTTTCAATAAAAATTTATTTAAATTAAAAACATTTTCATAAAGTTAGGTTTTTGCAACGAAAATTTATAATAATCAGATACCTTTTTCAGAGTTTTTCATATTTTTTAGTATTTTATATTTTTTAAATTTTTAAATGTTGCAAAAATGTTATTCTTCTGGTCATGGTCTTTTTTACGTCAGTCACTCGTGCACCCAATAGCCGCCTATTTTACCATTGTCCTGCTACAAAAAAAAAACTTTTTATACGACTGTCTTGAAAAAGGAGGTTTTGCGCACGGATAACACGATCTGAAAACGGCATTTTGCGCACGCCATGTGCAAAACGTTTTGCACACACTTACATCATTTTTGCACACGGGTCTCCCGTCATTGTGATTTTTGTTGTTGTCACCCAACAATATAAGTTGGCTGAGTTCCATAGCAACCGTCACGGGTCCTTTGTTTTGTTGATTAGATACTTCAAAAAATTGTTGATTTTTCAAAGTTTAGGTGTAAAAATGTCGTTTTTTGAGGAAATTTTACAGAAAGCAAGCGGAATATGTTCGGGACTGCTACCCACAAAATCTAAAAGCAGGTATGAATCTAAGTATAGCCGATTCATGTAATGGAAACTAGCCAAAAATGTCCAAACTTTTTTAGAAAACGCATTAATGGTATATTTTGATGAACTGTCTGAGAAATATAAATATTCAATGCTGTGGACGATTTTTTCGATGCTCAAGTCAACGTTAAGTGCACAACATAGATCTTGGAAGTTATAAGAAGTTCCAAGCGCTAATCAATCGAAAATCCGAAAACTAAGTTTTAAATTCTTACAGAAGAAGATTTTGGTCGGTTTTTGACGAAAGCATTAGACGACAGGTATTTACTTATCAAGGCGGTGCGGGGGTTGCAGTTGGCCTGTCTGTGGCATGTCGAAGAGAGAAATTATGTTATCTCAAAATAGAAGACACGAAAGATTTCGGCAGTGCTATACTTAATCAGCACTGGAGAATACAAAAACAAAGGTACCAAGATCTTTTACAGTTACAGGAAGCCTTTACACTATCTTGAAGAAGTACTGTGCTCTTCGTCCTCCCGATCTGAAGACAGGCAGGTTTTTTTTGAACTATCAAAACGGAAAATGTTTAAGACAAAACGTTGGCATTAACAAAATGGGAAACATGGCTAGAGAAATCGCTAAGTTTTTGTTGCTAGAGAATCCAGAAAGTTTCACGGGACATGTTTTCGGCGTTCATCGGCCACAATTTTAGTCAATTCTGGCTCAGATCTGCTTGCCCTTAAACGACATGGCAGATGGAAGTCCAGTGGCCGACTCTCTGAGAAATAAAATGGAAGTTTAGAAAAAAATAGAGTCTTCAGTGTCTTCTGCTCATCTGTCGTCACAGAACCAGAACAAGCATTGTCCATTTGGAACAGAACAAGAAAACCACCACTACACGCTAAAAAACTCCACTGAAAACACGACACGAAAAATACTGTCTATTACCGAAAACAAGGTGAAAAATAAAACTGCTTTTAGTATTAATTAGTTTCCTTTGTTAATGCGTTAATATAATATTATATATTTTATTAACAAAAACGAGTTAAATTGATTTTTTTTTTAATACCTTCATCAAAAACATGATTTTAGTAACTCTCTGCAGATAACTAAAGCATGGCTTTTTTGGTTACCGATGCAAAAAAACTTTTTTTTTGATCGCGGGTGTAAAAAGACTAATAGTGGAAAATATATTATTGAAAAAATCTAATTATTCTTGCTTAAAAATTTCCAATCACATTCCGCCAGTTTTCACCAAGTATTTACGAAATAATCATTTAAAAACATCGTCAAAATATCAAATTGTCAAAGATTAAAATGGCGCATCAATGAACGTCACCGAGTAAAAAGACACATCGCTATGGAAACGATTGTTATTTCATTTACCAGCCGCCTTGATATATAGTGTAAAGATGGTGCGTTGCGAGAAGTGCTCTTCGTTCGAGATTTTTAAAGGTATTTTCCTGTTTTTCTTGGATTTTCTGATAAAGGTATTAAACAAAATAGTGTTCACAACTCGCGACTAAACTGTGCTTCTTTTACTCGCGTTTTTAAATACCTCGCTGCGCTCGTTATTTAAACCAATGCTTGTAAAAAAAGCACTATTTTAGCCACTAGTTCTGAAAACTGCTATTTCTGGTCTCTGTTTATTTGGAGTTGTATAAAAAGTATCATAAAAAACTCGTTTGAAAACCTCTTTGTACACTCCCTCGACTTGTGGACCTCGCCTTCGGCTCGGTTCACCAAACTGTCTCGATCGTGTGCAAAGAGTAGTTTTCAAACCTTGTTGTTTAAATAACTATTTTTTCATTTAGGGGCACTCGACTGAAAATAGGCTTCACTTTCGTTTCACCGCCGTTATTTATACCTCTGCATCCCTATACGCGCAGCAAGCTTCTATATACAGGGTGTTCATTGAAAACTTCCCACCCAAGAATTTTCGTTGCACGCATCCCCTTCGAGGGGTAAACTTTACCCCTAAATTTTGAATAAGGAAAGTGGCCACGATATGCTCAGACAATGACAGCAACGAAGAGATTAAAGCACGAATACACAGTGGCAATAGGTGTTTGTTTGCCATGCGAACCCTCATGCAATCCAAAACGGTGTCGAGAGTGTCAAAGCTGAGGGTGTACCAGGCTGTAATCAAACCGATCATCTGTTATGGCTGTGAGACCTGGACCCTTACGAAACACAATGAGCTTCTACTAAAGCGGGCTGAAAGGAAGATCCTTAGAAGAATATTTGGCCCCGTCAAGGATCCAAACACGGAGCAATATCGCATAAGGACGAATGCAGAACTCCAGGACCTATACCAAAAGCCGGACATAGTCAAATCAATAAAATCCCAGCGTCTGAGATGGGCTGGACATGTCCAAAGAGCACCTGACGACCGACTGATCAAGATAGTATGGGAAGGAAACCCAGCAAGAAAGAGACCACTGGGGCGGCCGAGACTCAGATGGAGAGACAACATTTTAAAAGATCTCCAGACTATGCAGGTATATGACTGGGAGGAGGCCATGATGGACCGGGACCGATGGAGGCAAATCGTTAACGCAGCCAAGACCCACCAAGGGTTGTAGTGCTACCCAGAAGAAAGTGGGTCGAGTGAGACCTTGAGTAATAATCTTGACAAAGAGTTTTTGGTTTTGCATTTTGAAAATTATACCTGCTTTTCTAAGTTGCGGCAAAGTTCCATAAGCGACATCTGAAGATCTTGGTGGCAAAGGAGGCCCATTTTCTGCAAAATTTCTGGTTGTTATCAGAAGCTGAGGATCTTGAAGACTGAGTCTTTGTAGCATCAGTAATGTCCTCTACAAAGAAGAATAAATGGATGACTAATTTGCAATCCTTAGCTAGGCTAGGATTAAAGAAACAGTTGCTCGGCCCTCAATCCGTATTCAGAATATCTAAAACTTCGATAGGTATGTACAGGGTGGGCTAAATTCGCTGGGATTTGGGGGTTTTGGGTACTTCTAGGCAAGATAGCCAAAAAATAGTATACATGTCCTGGGTTCGATTTTCGAGACAAGCTTAAATACGAAAACTGCATTTCGATATGTTAAGAGGTTTTTGAGATACGGGGGCGTTTTGAAAGTCTGCGTTTTGGGATAAGGTGTGTAACTTTGTTATTTATGGGAATATTGTTTTTATGTAGAAAACTTTTTTGTAGGTATTTTGACAAAGAACTCAACCGTCAAACTGAAATTTCCCTAAGGCATCTAGTCTCTGAGATATAACCTAAAGTTGGTATTTTTCTTATGGAATGACCTTTTTTTTCTTTGATTTTTTAAATCAGCATAAAATTCTCTTTAAAATGATGTTTATTTTTTGTATTTTTATATTTTCGATATTTATTTATTTTTTTAATTATTATCTTTTAAACTTTTTTAACGTAATTTTGACTATAAAGTAAAATTAAAAAGATAAAATAAATAAAAATATTCGTAAAAAGTAATAAAAATTTAAAAAAAAAAACATAAAAATAAAAAAAATACAAAAAATAAAACACAAAGTGTGATACATCATTTTAAAGGAAATTTTATGACAATTTTAAAAATCAAATAAATAAAGGGTTATTCTATAAGAAAAATACCAACTTTGGGTTCGATCTCAAAAACTAGATGTGTTAGGAAAAATCCCGTTAGAAGGTTAAGTTCTTTGTTAAAATTTCTTCAAAAAAGCTATTTACATTACAAGTTATGGACCCCATCCCAAAAGGCAGACTTTTCAAAATGCCCCCGTAGCTCGGAAATGGTAAGACATATCAAGATGCAGTTTTCGTATTTAAGCTTGTCTCAAAAATCGAGCCCAGGACAGGCATACTATTTTTTGGCTATCTTGCCTTGGTGAGATGATTGCCAAATTGGGCTAGGCGACGTTTTATCAACACTTTCAAGACGTTGTGGCACACAACAGCAAAAACACAAGAGTAGGGGAGTTTTGCTGTCGCAACGTTTTTGCATAAGTTTTTCAGCACCTTGTGTTACTTGGGTGCTATTTTGATTTTTGGGACAGAGTTGAGTAAATTTTTTATTTAGAAATTTGTTACATGCACTCTTTTTCCTTGTAACCGATTAATATTTACCTCGGGTATACTTCTTAATAAATCCTCAGCTTCGTTGTTTAGTTGCGGCGTTCTTTCCAAATTTATGTTCTTTGTTTGCATTTTTGAATCTCGGAAATTCAGGACTTTATCGCACCTTGTTAAACATTAGTTAACATGTTCTAAGATTTATTTTGGGTGTTTCGTCTTCTATCTGAAAACAAATAGAACTATTATATATGGGGTAAGTAAAAACGAGAAGATATAAAATGCAAGCATGTGATGTGAAAATGGCTTTTTTTATACCTTTATCAAAAACATGATTTTTAGTACCTGTCTGCAGATAACTAAAGCATGGCTTTTTCAGTTACCGATGCAAAAAAACCTTTTTTTTTAAATTGTTGAAGTAGTCCATGATGGTGGAGTTGATAAGAGAGTCACTTTCTTCTAGAACTTTTCACGAAAAACCGTTCCAATTTAAAATTTAAATTTTATCAATTTTTGGTTTTTTTAAATTAAAAACTTGATCCCTTCTGACATGGTCAGAAGAAAATCATGTTATTTGATATCAACTATGGGTTCCCCTTCCGTTTTTTTTCTTTCTCCATTGCTGAGGGTACTGATGGTCCGTTGATTCGGCCCATTTAATTTTCTTTGGTTTTTGTTCGGCCATACTGCTTTACTGCAGCTCGAACCAGGAAGATTCGAACTGCTTAGTTTTGACTTTCTTAGACCCATTTTTTTTTGTAATATTTGCTGATGACACAACTGTATTATAGAGACCCAAAGATGCTATTACCCTTAAAGAGATTGTGGAGAATGACCTGTCAAAAATAAAGGAATGGTGCGATTCAAATTGCCTTGTCCTAATTGTGACAAAAACAAACATTCTTTGTTTTAAATGCTCTCTGGACGAGATTATGTTAGATGAGAGGATCTCAGAAGACACAAGTACACTGAAATTCCTAGGCTTACACGTAGATTCCAACATGAAATTTGACACTCATATTGATCTATTAAATAAAAAACTTGCAAAAGGTTGCTATATTATCAAGAATATTGTTAATGAACTCGGTAAAGGAATAGCAAAAAGTGCATACTATGCACTAATTGAATCTCACATTAGATATGGGATTGCATTTTGGGGTTATTCCACACAAAGGTCCATTAATGCCGTTTTTGTCTTGCAAAAAAGAGCGATACGATATCTGTGTAGAGTTGGGTGTCGGTACAGCTGCAGATCTCCCTTCAGGACAGAGGGCATTCTCACAGTACCCTCCATCTTTATCCTAGAATCAGCATGCCTGATATTCAAGAAATTTGAGGGGTACTCTACACATGGGCAATACAACTTCAGGCATAGTAATTTGTCTCTTCCTATTCCGAAATTTGCTCTTAAGAAAAACTCTATAATTTATGAGAGTATTAAATTATTTAATGCATTACCGAGAGAAATCAAAGACATCGCAGATTATCGTACTTTTCGGAATAACCTCAGGATGTATCTAGTAGCGAAAGCATTTTACAGCTTCCAGGAATGGTGGCAGTTTTTAACATTTAATCTCTTATTTTACAATTTTATTTTACTTATTTATAAAATTTTTACCTGTTTGCTGTGTAACTATCGATGTTTAGTGTAGGTGTCTATTATTTTTGTAACTTTTTAACTGTTCAATTTTTATTCTCTTTTCTTTGTCTTTGTATTGGGTAATGTCTTAAATGTTTTAAGTTAATGTAAATGTTTGTTTTTAGCATATGTGATATGATGATGATATTCCTATCATTATCTTAACTAATACCTTTGGTAAAAAGTGTATAATTATAAAGTTGTCCTTCCAAAACCTTTAAAATGATTTTAAGGCTGTATCTGTATACAGGGTGTTTCAAATTCGATGCTCACCATGGGGATCTCCTAAACGGTATGAGATACGAAAAGGTTTAAATTACGGCAAAGTTGTGCAATTTGATGCTTTGCTCAAAACGCCTAAAACTTTCTACAGGCACTTTTTTAAGATCTACCTAATGAGAGGTCCGTTTTCAAGATTTAACATTTCAGTGTGACAGGAGAACTGTCAAGTTCATTTTTTCTGATGGACACATGCTTTTTTTCTCCTGCCGTTTGGTTCATAAAGGATAACAGATATTCTACAACCTCATTTTGACTAGTACCTGACGTTTCGAGTTAATTGACCATCATCAGCCCAAATTCAAAGATTAAAAAACAAAGAAAAAAACGTCTTTTTAAAATATTAAGTGATATTATTTTGTTATAACAAAATTTCATAAAAACTGCCAAAATATATTGAGTAAGTTAAAAGCAAAAATTAAATTTGGGCTAATGATGGTCAATAAAACCAAATCGTCAGGTGACTTGTCAAAATAAGGTTGCAAAATATTATCTGTCATCGTTTATGAATCAAACGGCAAGAGAAAAAAGGATGTGTGTCACACTGAAATGTCAAGTCTCAAAAACGGATCTCTCACCAGGTAGATCTTAAAAAAGTGCCTGTAGAAAGTTTTAAGCATATTTTGACATCTTTAAGAATAAGGGCGCATAAAAATAAAAACTAAAAATGAAGATTTCGTTTTTTTCCGCCTATCTTTGGAACTATACGAAATTTGTAAACTTTTTTTTTAGTTTTGAGCAAAGCTCAAATTGCGCAACTTTGCCCTAATTTACACTTTATATATGGTGACAAAATTGATTTTATTATTTATCAGAGTCAAGTATTAATTAAAAATTAAAATTGTATTTCTTTTACCATAGAGAAATAGGTTAGAATAGGACTTGCTTTGTCAATAAGATTATTATTAATTTTCGGACTATAAAGCTTGTTTTGAACTGAATTGAATTGAATTTAGCTCAGAAAATGTCGAAGTGACGTTCAAAACGGATCATGTGATATCCATACTTTTTGGAGTCACATAAACATCAGAATTGGCTGGACCTTGAATGGAAGGCACGTACCTCAACCCCCAGTGTAGTTCACAGTTCCTACTTCCTATTTCTGACGTCACAATCGCGCTTTTGACCTCACAAGTATGAAATATCTTACTATTTTTTCCGATTATTCTAGATTTTATAGATAGGTATTCCAGAATAAAATTTAGAAGTTGGTCAAATCGCCTATTTTTGCAGTTAGCCACGTCAGTGTTCTACGGTTGATGCCGAGTATGACTAACCAATTTTTGTTACATTATTTTAAAAAACAATAAGGCAACGGCCATACCACGCTGAACGTGCCAGTTCTCGTCCATTTTTTTTTTTAAATAATGTAACAAAAAACAAAAAAGTTCTGTCGGGCGCGGTTAGTACTTGGATGGGTGATCGCTTGGGAGCCTCGCGTGCTGTTGCCCCAATTTTTACCGTACTGGTTAGTGTAGTGGGTAAATACCTGGGCTTTCAACCAGGAGACCTGGGTTCGATCGCCGGGACACTTTTTCTTATTAAATTACAAAATTTGGTAAGATTAAGGTAAAACGCAGTATGGAGCGGAGTAGGCAGGCTAATTCGATTCCATACTGTCCTTCGGAGGGAACGTTAAGAGGACGGTCCCGTGTTATCCATATATTGATAGTGGAGCACGGTAAAGATCCCTAGCCTCGACAAAGGAGTTTAGCCTAAATTAAATCCTCGTAGCGAAAGAAAACTGCCTCCCTAGGGGGTGCTCATCAGACTGGTCTGGTGAGTGGGGTCGTCGCCGTCCGATTAAGTTAATAGTTGCCTACGGGACTCAAAAAAAGAGACGGTAATCAAAAAATGAGAAAGAGAAGAAACAATAAAATGCTAAAAGTAAAACCATTACTTTCGCCAAGAAAAGGCCACCTTCCGGCCAATTTTTATTGTATTATTATTTTTGTTTTGTTTTATATTATTATTTTCTTATTAATTTTGTTTTTTTTTATTTTTTATTACATTTAATTTTCTTTTTTCGTAAAAAGTATGCTTCAACAATAAGTATATAAATAATAAATAAAATTAAGCATACAAAAAAAATTGGAATAAAAAAAATAAAATATCATGAGCCATACACTATTTTAAAGGAAATTTTATGGTTATTAAAAAATAAAACAAAAAATAGGTCATTCCATAAGAAAAATACTAGTGTTATATCCCAAAAAATAAACATTACAGATTTGTTTTGATTGACAAATAAATTTTAATTTAAATTATCTATAGAAAATTAATTTATACCAAAAAGAAATTTTCATTCTAAAATGCATATTTCCAAAAAGCTCCTGTAGCTCAATCGGGACATACTGGCATGCGGTTTTCACCATTACATGTAAACAAAATAAATTCTCAAATTTTTTATTTTTTATTTTGTTTTGGAGATATGATTTTTTTTCAAAATTTATGCGTATTTTACATTTTTTTTGCCTCGGGAATTTATTAAAAATAAAATGTACCCAAAGTAATTTTGAAAATTAATCTTGATTACCAGTAGCGTCCAAGTTGACGATTGTAACAGATGTTTACAAAAAATAGTTTATATGTTTCACTTCAATTTTCTCGCTATTCATTAAAAAAAAAAAAATTTTTTCAGTTATTGGTAACTAGTGACCATTTTACCAAAGCGATTTTTTTTTTAAAATGTTAACCAGGGGCGGAGCTAGATTTTCAGAATACACTTTTATTGATATAAAATGGTTACATAAATTAGAGAAAGCAGGTTCATCTTATATTTTTTTAAATTATTATGTAATTTCTTTATAACAAGCACATCAGGGGCGGGCATAATTTATTATTTTAAAAAGTTTTTATTTAAAAATATTATGTTAGTTCTATGTGATCCTAAAGTGAATTAGGGAAGCCAATCAAATTTTGGTATCATTCAAAAGGTCCAATTTTGCACACCTATTTTGAAATTTTGCACACCCCCATGGAAACCCGTAATAGGGTTCTCGAGTAACAAGGCTCCCCCCCCCATTTTTCAAGATAGGTGTGCAAAATTGTGCGAAATTAGACCTTTCGAATGAAACCAAAATTTTCAAAAAATATCATCGGGGGGGGGGAAGCCTCGCTACTCGAGAACCCTTTTGTGTAAAAGTGGACCTTTCGAATGATACCAAAATTTTCAAAAAATATCTGGGGGGGGCAGCCTCGTTATTCATGAACACTATTGCGGGTTCCCATATAGGGTGTGAAAAATTTCAAAATAGGTGTGCAAAATTGGACCTTTCGAATGATACTAAAATTTTCAAAAAATATCACGGGGGGCCAGCCTCACTCGAGAAACCTATTGCGGGTTCAAATGGGGTGTTCAAAATTTCAAAAAAGGTGTGCAAAATTGGACCTTTCGAATGATACCAAAATTTTCAAAAAACCTTATATTTTATGATTGGTTTTCACTAATGCACTTTAGGATCACACAGATCTAACATAATATTTTTAATTAAAAACTGTTAAAATAAAAAAAATATGCACGCCCCTGATGTGATTGTTATAAAAAACTTATTTACATAATAATTTAAAAAAAAAGCTGAACCTGCTTTCTCTAATTTATGTAACCATTTTTTATCAATAAAAGTGTATTCTGAAAAAAAATCTAGCTACGCCCTTGGTTAACATTTAAAAAAAATTAAAAAACGCTTTGGTAACTAATAACTGAAAAAAATAATAATTTTTTTTAATTAATAGCGAGAAAATTGATGATAAACATATAAAGTATTTTTTGTAAACATCTGTTACAATTCACAACTTGGACGCCACTGGTAATCAAGATTAATTTTCAAAATAACTTTGGGTACGTTTTATTTTTAATAGGCCTTCCAGGGATTGCGAAAATGCATATTTAAAATTATTTTTGAAATCCGGTCAAATCCACGAGGCAAAAGAATGTAAAATAAGCATAAATTTTGGAAAAAAATCATATATCCTAAATAAAAGAAAAAATAGAAATCTGAGAATTAATTTGGTTAACAAAAATTTGAAAACCAATTTAATAATTTAAAAAATTTTCATAATTTTTTTTTTATTTTCGTTAACTTTATATTTTGACAAAAAAAACAGTACTTTTTGTCACACCTTGATACCAAAAACCCCATTTCAAAATAATAAAACCTAAAAAAGTTACAGAGGTTTAAAATACTCTCGTAAATATAAAATATGCGGTTCATAGTGCGCCCAGTTTATATTAGTTTTTCGCTATCTGCCCTAGAAATAGCCAAAACCTTACAATCCCCTAGAATTTGGAGCACCCTGTGGGACACAAAAAATAAATAAAAAAACTTATTTTATTTATTAGCCCGGTCGGTGTCACACTGTGCGTTTTTAACGCTGCGGCAAGACGGTTTGACGGGATGTCAAAATTTCACGTTATTAAATGAGAGCAATCACATACATGGTTTTTTATACAAACTAAAAGGCACAGTGTAGCACCGGCCTTATCTGTAAAATACTAATTTTTTCTTCGTTATTTGTATAATATTTACACTTTTGTGTTCTTACATTCTAAGTTTTTCTTACAGTCTTATTTAAAATCCTAAACTACATATACAATTTTTATTTGGTTTATCTGTATTATGTTTTTCTGATTTTCAGTGCTCTTAACCAGTAAAAACCATATTTTTATGTCTATTTGATTTGCGCTGAGGCTTGCAAATCAAATACTCGTGTTTATTTTTCGTAGTTAAAAACACGTTAAAACGAATTTATTTAAATAAATTGCTACAAGACAAGCACACAAAAACTTAATTACACTTATAATAGTTTGGTCACTTCACTAATAAAAAGCGCTCATTTTTTCCTCATTCTTTCTGATATAACATTTTTTAAAATCGTGAGCAGCTTCAACTAATATAGAACTTAGAAGCATCAGATTACCTTGAACGCACCTAAAACTATCAGTTCCTGCTTGTTCTATTTCTGATAATATTCTTCTGCTTAAAACTTGCCTTTTTTGGTCGATAGTATTGCCTAATTTGTTAGAACAGTCTCTCTCAACGGTTTTCTTACATTTTGCGACTGAATATTGTAGTAAACTTTTTAACTTTTTCAAAATTTCACTTGCGTCTTTCAGTATCTGTTTAGAAGCACACTGCTCCAATCCGGTTAATATCATATTTTCCCTAGAATTATCTAGATTTGTTAAACATTCTTCAATATCAACGTTGGTTAGGTTGAGCTCGAATTTCGCCTGATTTTCTAATTGTTCCAGTTCCATCTTTTGATCGTCTAGGGAGTTTTGGGCGACCTGTACGACATAGTCAATCCTGTCACTTGTAGAAGTTAGTTTTACAGTTATTTCGAATATAGTTTGTAACAATTTTTCCTTAATGCTGGACGGTATATCTTCAACAACAGAACTGCTTTCCTAAAAATAAGTTTTAAAACATAGAAATTGAAAATACCTCTTTAGATATTATAGGACTGTACGGTTTTTTCTGATATTTTAGTTCTTAAGGCTATAGTTTTTCCCCAGATTTTAAGTAAAAAAAGTACAACTGGCAACGCCTTGTTCTTTAATTTTTTAATCTTTTGCCAGAGTGCACAGGGAAAACTAAACATCAGAATTAGCTGAAATTTTGCAGGGGTGATCATTTTTAAATGCTTAACAAAAATATCTGAAGGATTTTTCAAAATTCTCAATTATTTTGTCTTCAAAATAAAAGCCTCAAAATAATTGCGGTTTAGAACAAACCCGATTTACAAAAAAATAGAGAAATTCCTCTGGATTACATTTTTCCTTTTTGTATTTCCTTGCTTTAGCGAAAATAGAATCTAAGTTTCCTTTTTTCTAAAAGCCTGTGCACTCCGGAAAACAAAACCGATCAATCAATCATACTTCATTGAATTTGGGAGACACACGCAGTTCCATGGTAACTGCAGGTGTTTTGTCAACAAACTTTAAATCAGGCCGCAGTGGGACAAAAGAATATTTTTACGTTTTCTGACACAAAACCATTCGAGGTTATGTTTATCTTTCAAAAATGTGTTTTCAAAAACATTTTTCTAAAACAGCATCACAACAGAATTGCGTGTGCGGTCGCCCGCCAAAAAAGGCCTAGCGCTGCGCGGGCATTACCCCGAGTCTATCGAAGAACCAAGATACTGGCTCGCTGGGATTACTAGGAATTCACATAGAAACATTCGCCGCCCATAACCCCACATAATTTTGTTTTTATTTTGATCCAACCATTTTTTTAAAATTTAAATTATTGCGGCATAGTTATGTGCAATTGTACTAGTGAAATCTTGGAGTGCAAAGGATAGATTTTAGAACCTTAGTTTCAAAAACACACGGATACTTGAGTACTAAAACACAGGTTAGTGAAGCTCCATTTAGAGGTTGGAAAGACTCTTGCTAGTCGTTGACGCTCCTGTTTAAAATAGAATACGATTATTTCATCTAGCGCCAGTAGCTGATTTTTAAATCTGCATGCTTTTAAGTTAACCTGTTGTCGGTATTAGCTAGCGGAAGTGTTTCCAATTCAATTATAAATGCACCTGTAAATACAACCTTAAACATTACACCTAGTTACTTTAATACGTAGTCGGGTAACGTTTTTTTAGCAGGTGCAGGTTTTTTATGTTTACTATCGTATCGCACACTAGCTTCTCTCATAATGATCAGCTACTTGCCGAATAGACCAACCACCGTCTAGTTTTGCTAAGATTTGAGCTTTATCAAATTCGGAAAGATGCGGAGGTATTTCTTTAAATTCGGCTGACATGGAAAACATGATGTTGTCAGGAGTCTCTGACAATGTCACTTATAGGAAGACAATAGTTGTTTTTTCTTCCGCAACGTTGCATTGGCATTGGACAACGCGAATGTTTTTTTTGTTTGGTGGAATTAAGATGTGTTCACACGAGACTAAAAACGGATTTTTTAACAGTTTTCAAGTTTATTCCTAAAACCATTTGTGACACTGTGAGGGAACTATTACTTTTATTTATTTTAATAGTTTTTTTGTATTAAATTGGGCAAATATTGTCATATTTATCAGAATTCATGAAATTTTATGTAGATCAGCCTTTATTATTATGGAGGCCGATTTCAAAAGAGGTATGTCCGAGAATGACGGAAAATCGTTGTTGTTTTCATTCTGTCTTTTTTTGTCATGCTATTGGTAAAGGAAAGCATATCTCCACTAAAACTTTAAATTTTCGGACACGCTCTAGCGCTGATTATTTCCATCAGCTTTGAAAGTCGGTGGCGTTCCGGTGGCTGCTAAATTTTTTGGTTAGAATTTCGTGTTTTTAATTTTACAAGAGCAGTGTTGTTATGTGGCCAAAACACGTCAAAATGGTTCAAGACTCGTCGTACTCATGATCTTTAGAAGATTTTTATTTTGACGGGATACTGAATTTTTATTAAAGGAGCCCAATAAGAACTTTCGGCGTTTAAAAAGTGGAAAAAGCAACACATCACAAAAGGAAAAGAAAGCAGTAAAATTGCAGCTCGCAAATGGGATTTACATAAATCATTTTATTTTTTTGTGTTTTTTAATCAAGTAAACTCATACATATATTAGACCTTAATCCTAACTAAGTCCAACTCGTCCCAACTAATTCCATATGACAAAGATCGCCATACACAATAAACAACAAGTCAAACAAAGATAGCCATCTCTTTATTTCTGAGATCACAGCTACGTTTACATTTGCACGCATAAACCTTTTGGATCCGTTCGAGGCCGTATCAACAAAAGCAAAAATACAAAAAAGGTACATCGATTATTGTGTTTTTAGATAAAAATTCGGTAATTATGCAGTGTACGGTTTTCTGCCATTTTTGATTTTTTTTGAAAAATTCTTTATGGGGGCACCTTCTAGGGTCCCTAGGACCCCAAATCCGTCTGCGCCGGTTGGTTTTTTTTTTTGATTTTTTTTGTTTTTTTTTTAAATTTTTTTTCACTAAAACAAACCAAACCAACACAGTCCAACCCAACCTAATCCAAACCAACACAAAACAATTAAAAAAACACTTTACAACCCCCCCTGGGCATCCTTTTTTCTCGTTAAAAAAAAAAAAAAAAAAAAAATCGGGCGCAGGCGGATTTGGGGTCCTAGGGACTCTAGAAGGTGCCCCCATAAAGAATTTTTAAAAAAAAATCAAAAATGGCAGAAAACCGTATACTGCATAATTACCAAAAATTCTAATTTATTTTCATGCAACTTGCTGCAACTGCATATATAATTAAACGTAAAAATCTGACTGGGTTTAAGAATTTTTAAGCATTGCCGAATGAGGTGCATGTTAACCAAACCGGATTTTACGACCCTTAAATCCGGTTTTAAAGTACGGTGCAAATGAAAATCGGCGTTTTAAATTTGAATCTGGTTTTAACTCTACGATGCAAATGCATGGACATTATTATATAATATAAATAGAATTGGCAAACGAAGTATACCCAATAAAAATAAATAAAAATATTGAATGGTGAGGTACGTCACTTAACAACAAATCTTGCAGTTAATATTTTTTTTTAATAATTGCTATAAAATTGATGTAAGTCGCATGTAAACGTATCTATTTCCTTTTTTTGCCATGTTTTCCAATGTCCGGTGGATTCGACGTCATTTTTGCCACCGCAACGTTGCAGAAAAAAACGCAACTAATGCCGTACTATAAAAATTTTAAAAATTAAATAGACCGCTTTCTTAAATCTCTTTAAAATAAAATCGATTTAGTGCTTAAAATTATGTAAGTGGTGTTTACACGACAAAATTTTGAAACCGTTTTTATATAAAAGCGCTTTAAGAGACCCGTATAAACAAAGTAATTGTTATATGGAAAAACTAATCAAACAAGTCCAAACGCGGATGTACTAAAGAGTTAGTGGCACATAAAAACTTACTGAAAATGTCACAAAACTTAAAAATACGTAGACAAGAACGCTTTTTAAATTTACGTTTGTCATTGTCGTGATCGAAATCAACAAATGAATTCCAACAGCACATTGTACTACTTATGAAAATTTAAATTGCAAGTAAGCTTACTTTATTTATAAAATAAACAAAAAGTTTAAACAATAGACTCAGATATCCTATACAAAAATCGTATTGTGCAATCGTACGTAAGTTAGATATTTTCTATCGTTTTTAATCAGCGAACTTTTTTTTGTTCCTTTATGCAAAATGAGGAAGAGAAAGAAAAAGAAATATTGGATTACTAAGGGTGTAAAAACATCTGAAAAAAACTTACGATCATTGTGTTACATTAAAAACTTTATTAATAATAGTTCTTTTACAGATTATATAAAAAGGTATAAAAGGATCGACCATAAAATTATTAAGGTTTCAAAACGGCACTTTTACGAAAACAAGTTAAAAAAGGCAAAAAACAAAACAAAGGAAGCATGGTCCATTATAAATGATCTGCGGGGTATGAACGGATCGCAACCTCATATATCAGACCTAGATCCAAACATCTTAAATGACTATTACTGGTCAGTTGCCAGTAAATTAACTGCTAATCTACACTCACGCCTTCGCCCACTAGAAAATCTACAATATTTATTTGTTCAGGATGAGTTGACAATAGAACCTACAAGTGTATCAGAATTAAAGGATGTATTTAAAGACATAAAAAATAAAAATACTTCAGGAGCAGATGAAATCACTGTAAAAATCTTTGAAATCTTAAACGACAATATTCTTGAAATTTTATCTCAAATAATAAATAAAAGCTTTTTTTCTGGTATATTTCCCAATTGTCTAAAAACCGCTGTTGTAATACCACTACATAAGACAGGCCCTTAAGATGATCCTGCTAATTTTAGACCCATATCTTTATTGCCGACTCTATCAAAAATAATTGAAAAAATTTAAAAAAAAAACAAATAGTAAACTTCCTCAAAAAACATAAAATTATAAATACTTCTCAATTTGGTTTTCAAGACTCTCTTAGCACTAATGATGCCATTTTCTCATTTTTGGAAAGCTTATATTTAAGTCTAAATGACAAAGAATATGCAGCGGCCGTCTTTTGCGATTTTTCCAAGGCCTTTGATTGTGTCAATCTCCAACTTTTAGCAAAAAAATTATACATTTATGGTTTTAGAGGAATATCTCTGTCATACTTAGAATTATTTACATCTGACAGACATCAATATTTGAAAAATGGAAATCAAAAGTCTGAGTTAAAGCCAATAAGGTATGGTGTTCCTCAGGATTCGGTCCTTGGGCCCATTCTTTTCATCCTTTACATTAATGACCTCGCTAAAGTACAAATCCGAGGAAAACTTACTAACTTTGCTGATGATGCAACACTAAAGTGGAGTGATAAGTGTCGGGAAAGTTTAGAAAGAATGGTTGCTGAGGATATATTTTGTTTTAATATTCAAAAAACAAAAGTTTTGAGTTTTAGATTTAATATTTCTGATGTACACTTGGAGGGTGGTAATATTAAAACTGATCAAAATATAAAATTTTTAGGCATATATATTGACAATCAATTAAAATTTAATCAACATATAATTAACCTAAATAAAAAACTGTCATCAGGATGTTTTGCAGTCAGGAAAACTTTTAATGAACTCGCTTCAAAAATGGCAAAAGACACCTATTATGCATTAATAGAGTCAAATTTAAGGTACGGAATTGCTTTCTGAGGTTACTGCAATAAACATTTATTTAGATCCGTCTTTGTATTGCAGAAGCGAGCTGTTAGGTCTGTCTGTGGATCAGGTATAAGGGAACACTGCAAGCCTCTATTTCTTAGGGAAAAAATTCTTACTTTAGCTTGCCTTTTTATACTTGAAACAGTTTGTTTAATATACAAAAAACATAGAGATTTAACTGCTTCGCATACCTATAACACACGATCTCGTGACAATATTCCTCTTCCAATTCCCAGATATGCATACACTTAACATTCTGTGATATATGGCGGCCTCAAAATGTATAACACACTCCCAGAAAATTGCAAAACAATTAATTCCTATTATTATTTCGTAGATCATTTAAAGACTTTTTAATCACTAAAGCCTATTATTATGTTCAGGAATATTTTGATGAAATATTGTACGCAGCAGTCAGTAGTAGGGATTTTACACCTTCATTAAAAATGTTTTAAAATTATGTGTAGGTATTATTGTATTTTTTGTTAGATCATGTTTGTGTAGTTCAAAATGTTTGTTATTTATTTTCCTTATGTATTTTATTATTATTATATTATTTTTTATTATTTTAAAAGTAATTATTAATAGCTAATACGTAGATATTATATACTATAAGTTTTTTTTCTTTTGTTGTTGTTTTGTTTGCTTTTATTGGTTTAAGATAGCTTTGTCTATAACAATATTTGTATTTTTCGACAATAAAGCACATTAAATTGAATTGAATTGAATTCCTGAAAAAAAAGTTTTTTTTGGGTTTAACTACACCCAAGTAACAAAAAAATATTAATTAAAGATTTAAGTTGTCTCGCAAAAAAAACTATATTATTTGTTACAAAATTAAGCATAAAATTAATATAAATAATTCTTATAACCATATATTTTTAATTTATCTAGAGTTTGGACACATTTTGCGCTTAGCCTGCTTTTTAAAAGTAGCATCAGTCGTAATAGGCCAGTAGTAGTCGGCTAACATCTCACAGATACCATGTTTAAAATATCTTGGTGGAACCTCTCACCGTGCTCACCAAAATTTTTCGGAAAGTAATCTAGATGACAGTCCAAGAAATTAATTTTTAACGACATGACATGACAAAAACGGTCAAACTTGAAACATTACAATTATTAAAAATGGAGTTCCTCAAGGCTCTATTTTAGGACTATTATTATTCTTTGTATTTATTAACGATCTTTGTTATTACATGACCAACACAGCAATTGGCAACTTTGCTGATGACATAATCTTTATCTCTTATAGCAAGATATTAGTTGCTTTAGATCAAATTTCCAATGGAAAGGTTCTCAAAGCTCAGAAGTGGGTCTCAGCCAATGGTCTTCAACTAAATGCTGATAAGACTCAAACTTTAGTCATTCCTACAGACAATCGTCTTTCTAAAGGAAAAAGTGTCAAACTACTAGAAGTAACGATTGACGCTAGTTTGAATTGATCTGCATACGTAGACGTTTTATGCTCTGAGCTTGCAAGTCTTACTTTCTTGTTTTGGAGACTAAAATCTTTTATTAATTTTGGAACCACGAAAATTTGTTACTTTGGTCTTTTCCACTCAAAGCTGTCATATGGAATATCACTTTGGGGATGCAGTTCTGCTGCAGAAAGTGCGTTTAATATGCAATAACGAGTTATTACAGTTTTAGCTGGAGTAGTCTATAGAGATCATTGCCGACCCCTTTTTTTCTTGAATACAAAATCATGCAGCTGCCCTGTGTCAAAAAGACAAACTTTCATTTAATTATAATTATAATATGAGGAGCTGTCGTTTAGCGATACCAAAATTTAAATTAACAAAAAGCAAGAAAAATTATTTTGACTTACAATTTTAATACAATACCCAAAACAGTACAAAATTCAAGTTTCAAAAAATTTAAAACCGCGATTAAAAAATATCTTTTATTAAATTGCTTTTACAGCATGGCTGATTTATTTAATATCTAACAACATTGTTATTGTCATTTTAAGAAATTACTTAGTTACTTAGTAGTGATTGTTTGCTACTTGCTTACCTTTTTTTCTACGTTGGGAGCTTCTTTAAACGATCATGGTAAGATTTTGATTTGATGTAGAACTTAACAGACATACTCTTGTTTAATTTTTTTTTATTTTATAATTTTTTGACTAGCTATAACGTACTAAACTTAAAATTGAAATTGAAATTAAATTGAAATTGTTACATCCCAGGTTTTGCTAACACTAAATAAGTTGGGCAACCAAGTCTTTAGTGCATTCTAAGCGTTTTTTTCCTTGCTTTGAAGTATTAGTGAAGGGGCATGTGTAAGTCCGTGGGATTTTTAATGAAGGAGTTTTGTGACTATGTGGGAATGATAGCTTTTTAGTAACACAATTAAGTGTTACCAGGTGTTTTGTTCGCATCCGTGTAGAAGGGGTTAATGTGACGTCATCTTTCAAGATGGCGGCCAAAAATTATAAAAAATACAACTTTCGCAACCAGGCCATGATTATACTTGATTTCATATAATTCGAGGTCGAGGATTCCAAAAAATTTACTTTTAAGGTCATTCGACATTAAATGACCTTGAAAATCGCAAAAAATAAGATTTTAGCCATGTTCTCTTTAAAAAGTCTTAATAATTCGACGTTTTGTCAGACCAACTTCAAATGTACCTCAAACTATTAGGCATGTATGCCAAATTCGATCCTTAGAGTTTGATGCAGTTTGAAGCTTTATGATCTTGAAAAATACCCCAGTAAAATTAACAAATTGCAAAAATAACATACTAAAGGGCGCTATTCATCAACTATTCAAGCGAAGAGATATGGCAACAAAAACAAGAAGGTCAAGTCCAACAATTTTGTTAAAAAAAATTTTGTTCAGCTATGACGTGTTTCAATATGGCGGCTGATATCTCAAAATGGCGATCTATAACCACATTTCATTTTATCCAATTTCGTAAAAAGGTAAAAATCACAAGGTAGCCATCAACTCTTGTTGACATATCTCCGCTTACTATAAAAAAAGGTTAGTTGATGCATAAGTCCAATTGACCTTTAAAATGCCATGTAAAATTGAAAAACCTGCTTTTCTTAGCCATAAAAAAAAACATCATTTTAAACCTCCCTACCATTTTTTTTATCTGGTGATCCAGATGTTGGTGTAACAAAACGTTAAACTATGGAGATTTTTTTAAAGAGAAAATGAAAAAAGCCTTTTTTTGCGATTTTCATTTGAGGTCGGATGACCTCGAAAGTGATTTTTTTTGGAATTCTCGTCCTCGAGTTATATGAAATCGAGTATAATCACGCACCGGTTGCAAAAATTGTATTTTTTTTATGGTTTTTTGACCGCCATTTTGGAAAATGGCATCTAAAACACCTAGTCCAGAATATGGTAATGTATATCTAACTTCTGCTAACTCTTTTATAGGTAACTTAAATGACTTTGTTGGCTAGACAAGTGAGTAGAACATACAATTCAGAGTTCCGAAAGTAAAAACAACAGGCATATAGGTCATATTTACCAGGGTGTAGCATAAACATCTGGGAAGCCAGATCAAAAAAAAGGTAGAAAGGTTTAAAATTAGGTGTTTGTTTATGGCTAAGATATTAATTTCATCTTCGGCACTTAAAGTTTTTGCGTAGTTGTTAATTGTAAAAAAAACACTACAAAAAGCTGATTTTTCAATTATACATGGTATTTTCAAGGTCAATCACGTCATGCATCAACAACATTTTTTTTTTATATTAAGCAGAGATAATTCAACAAGAATTGATGGGCACCTTGTTATTTTTACTTTTTTACGTAATTGGATAAAATAAAATGTGGTTATAGGTCTCTATTTTGAGATATCAGCCGCCATATTGAAACGCGTCATAGCTGAACAAAATTTTTTTTAACAAGATTGTTGGACTTAATTGATGAATAGCGCCCTTTAGTATGTTATTTTTGCAATTTGTTAATTTTGCTGGGGTATTTTTTAAGGTCATGAAGCTTCAAACTGCATCAAACACTAAGGACTCAATTTGGCATACATGCGTAATAGTTTGGGATCTATTTGAAGTTGGTCTGACAAAACGTCGAATTATTAAGATTTTTTGAAGAGAAAATGGCTAAAATCTTGTTTTTTGCGATTTTCATGGTCATTTAGGGTCGGACGACCTTAAAAGTAAATTTTTTGGAATTCTGCTTCTCGAATTATATGGAATCGAGTATAATCAATCATTCCCCGGTTGCGAAAGTTGTATTTTTTATAATTTTTGGCCGCCACCTTGAAAGATGTCGTCATATCAACCCCTTCTACACAGATGCGAACAAAACACCCGGTAACACTTGATTGTGTGACTAAAGAGCTATCAATTCCACATAGTCACAAAACTCCTTCATAAAAAATCCCACGGGATAGAAATTATCGACATATGCCTCTACACTATATGGAATCGAATTGCGCATCTCCGAAAAGTCTTCTAATCTGGGGACCCACAAAATTCCCTCTTTCGTTTTAGCGTCACTGATTCTAGAGAACTTTTCTTTTAAATAACTAAACGCATGGCCTTCTTTGTCCAGGGCCTTCACAAAATTTTTCATAAGTCCTAACAGAGATTATATGAAGTGGCGGTAGTAAATCTTTTCTGTGGGAATTAATGGCGCGCTGGTTATATTTTTTCCCTGGCTGAAAAGACTCTCTTGGTGACAAAATTTTCGTTTTATAGTGATCCGATCATGCTCGACTGTCCCATTCGCAGAAAAAGTAACAGTATGTAGTATAACCTAGCTGCATTGTCATAAAAATTGCCACATCTTTGAAATTCCCATAAAGAACCGCGCACAATTTAAATGGAAACTGGATCTCAGTGGGATTTCAACGTTGCTTAAGTATGTTATTGGGACAGTCCCTGAGAGCATTTTGTCTCATAGACACAGGTGCCGATATCTACAGAGTGAGCCAATAATAGCTGTCAAAGTTTGGAATGAGCTTATTATTATCATGCTTATGATGACCGCTATCGACAAAAAAGCATCAAATCCCATTAAAATGACAACGCTGAATTTAAAAATGACATTTATTGTGACAACTGTCAAACCCCGTCGAAATAGCGGAAAAATAATTAATAAAATCAAAATTTATGGAAAAGCGAAAACCTTCTTTTTACTCTGCTGAAGACACTAAAAAAAGTGACAGTTGTCTAAACCGTCGCACTGGAGCGATGACACATATTTACGAGTGGAGATTCGAACTATACTAAATTGAGGTCAATAAACTCAAAAATGTTATTATTTTTGACACCTGTCCCTATCAAAATGGCGGAAAAATAAATAATTAATGAACTTGAAGTTTTTTGAAAAGCAAATATCTTTTTGTACTCTTTTGATGATATTGAATCGAAAACCGTAAAAAAGATTTCTTAACTGTCATTTACTGTTATGGGGAAAACCGCTGTTAAATGTTATTAGTTTTGACACCTGTCGAATAACGAATAACGAATAAATAATTTATAAACATGGACGTTTGGGAAAAGCAAATACCTTTTTTTTTACTCTGTTGACGATATCGAATCGAAAACCGGGAAAAAACGACACATAGAACAACTGTAACTTACTCGATACGATAAATTGCAGTTGAAAAAAGAAAAAGACTAAAAATAAAGTATTAGCTTTTCCAAAAATTCGTTCATAAATTATTTATTTGCCACTTTGACAGGGTTTGACATGCGTCAAAATTAATGACATTTTTAAGTTCATCGACGTCAATTTAGTTAGTTCGAGTCCCCACTCGTAAATATGTGTCAACGCACCAGTGGTTTTCTCCATGACATTTATCAGAACTGTCACTTTTTTTCGATCTTTTTTTACGGTTTCCGACTTAATGTCTTTAGCAGAGTAAAAAAAGGTATTGGCTTTTCCAAAAACTTCAAGTTCATTAATCATTTTTCCACCATTTCTATAGGGTTTGACAGGTGTCAAAACTAATAACATTTTTAAGTTTATCGACCTCAATTTAGTGTAGTTCGAGTAACCACTCGTAAATATGTGTCATCGCACCAGTGGTTTTCCCTATAACAGTAAATGACAGTTAAGACAACTGTCACTTTTTCTTACGGTTTCCGATTTAGCGTCTTCAGTAGAGTAAAAAGAAGATATTCGCTTTTTCAAAAGCTTAATTTCATTAATTATTTAATCCGCTATTTCGACAGGGTTTGACAGGTGTCAAAATAAATGTCATTTTTAAATTCAGCGTTGTCATTTTAGTGGATATTTATGCTTTTTTGCCGGTGTCGGTCATCATAAGCAGGATAATAATAAGCTCATCCCAAACTTTGGTAGCTATTATTGGCTGCCTATGAGACAAAATACTTTTAGGGACTGTCCCAATAACATACTTAAACGGCGTTGAAATCCCACTGAGATCCAGTTTCCATTTAAAATGTGCGTGGTTCTTTGCCATTAAGTTTTCATATCGTACTCAATACGTATGGAAAATCAAGCATCCTGTTCTTTCATATATCACGCTCTTTGTCAGAACAGAGAACATGCTCTATGAAAGAAAAAGAAGACAATCTTTTGCTATACGTTTCATTCATATGGACTGCATGACCAACTGGTACTGAAGGCAACTTGTTTTCATTATTAGGTAACACAGCTTTAAGGCTATAGTTTCTCCCCAGATTTTAAGTAAAAGAAAGTACAACTGGCAACACCTTATTCTTTAACTTTTTAATCTTTTGCCAAAGTGCACAGGGAACACTAAACATCAGAATTAGCTGAAATTTTGCAGGGGTGATCATTTTTAAATGCTTACCAAAAATATCTGAAGGATTTTTCAAAATTCTCAATTATGTTTTCTTCAAAATAAAAGATCTGGTGCTGTCATCTATCCCAAAAGCCTCAAAATAACTGCGGTTTAGAACAAACCCGATTTACAAAAAAAAATAGAGAAATACTCACAATTTCTTCTGGATTAAATTTTTCCTTTTTATATTTCCTTGCTTTAGCGAAAATAAAAACTAAGTTTCCTGTTTTCTAAAAGCCTTTGCACTCCGGAAAAGAAAGCCGATCAATCAATCACACTTCATTGAATTTGGGAGACACACCCATTTCAAGTGTTGGCCGATAGATCGCAGAATTTATACGATTCCATGGTAACTACAGGTGTTTTGTCAACAAACTTTAAATCGGGCCGCAGTGGGACAGAAGAGTATTTTTACGTTTTCTGACAGAAACCCATTCGAGGTTATGTTTATCTTTCAAAAATGGGTTTTCAAAAACATTGTTCTTAAACAAATATGAAACCACTCCGCGTGTGAGGTCGCCTTCCGAAAAAGGCCTAGCGCTGAGTGGGCATTATCCCGAGTCTATCAAAGAACCAAGAGAACTTTACTGGCTCGCTGGGATTACTAGGAATTCGCATAGAAACATTCGGTGCCCATAACCCCACATAATTTTGTTTTTATTTTGATTTAACCATTTTTTTTGAGTACTGAGTACTAACAAAACAGGTCAGTAAAGCTCGATTTCGAAGGTTGGAAAGACTCTTGCTAGTCGTTCACGCTCCTGTTTAAAATAGAATACGATTATTTCGTCTAGCGATTTTTAAATCTGCATGCTTTTAAGTTAATCTGTTGTCTGTGTCAACTAGCGGGAGTGTTTCCAATTCAATTATAAATGCACCTGTAAATGCAACCTTAAACATTACACCCAGTTACTTTAATACGTAGTTGGGTAGCGTTTTTTTAGCAGGTAATTCTACAATAAATGGTTTTCTTTTATTTTAGTATTTTACTTGGTTTTTTAGCGGCGTAGAACGCGAAAAGTCAAAATAAGTAACCTAACCCCAAATTTTTGACCCGGTGCTAAAAAATCTCTGGTGTCCCACTGTGGATAAACATAAATAAAGTCTCCGTGTTGCCATGGAAAACAAAATCAAAGACGTAAAATTTTGCAAAAAAATCAGGTCGATACAGTTAAATTGATTTCCCGTACAGTGTTGCTAAAAACAATTCCCCAGATTGTAACTATGACCTTAAGATTGACTTTTGAAGATTCAATGAAAAAACTCCAGTCTTTTATATCATCGTCCAGATTTAAAGCTGTCATTAATCCCGCAATGTCAATAATAAAAATGTATAACAAATTAGGATTTATCTTTATAAATATTTAAATACCTTATAAAGTATAATTAGTCACATTCTATTTGTTATATACACTGTGAATTAGTATAATAAATACATTCTGATGAGCCCACGCTGGTTACCCATGGCGAAACACCGTTTATTCATTTCTCTTTTCGCTTTGATCTTTTGTGTGTTCCTTGTGGGATACTCATCCAAGTTTGAATTTTCGTTATTTCCACCCAAGATCTTTTGATCTTTTGTTTTTTAGTTTCTTTTCGGTTGAAGTAACTGATTTGGAGGTTTTTTAACTTCTTCTTTGTTTCAATTGCCTTAGGAGCATAATCCTACTGGAAATATTAACACGCCAGGACGAATTCGTATTAGGTAACTTGGATAAGTAAGTACCAGTGCGGAACGATGCCTATTTGTGAGTGGTTCAAGGTAGGAAATCTAAGTGTATGATGGTGTTTAATGATGTATAGTGGAGGGTGACCAGTGAAACAGCTGATGAGCCCACGCTGGTTACCCAGGGCGAAACATCGTTTATTCATTTCTCTTTTCGCTTTGATCTTTTGTGTGTTCCTTGTTGGATACTCATCCAAGTTTGAATTTTCGTTATTTCCACCCAAGATCTTTTGATTTTTTGTTAAATACATTCTCATTTAACTATATAATTTTTCCATACATTAAGCGCAGATAGGTATTTATCCTAATAAGCATGGATCTGTAAAACCGGAGTTAACTGAGACTTTTGCAAGACTGGTTCTTAATAAGTTTAATAAAATAAGTAAGATATTTTGCCGCTTAAAAAATAGCATTTTTAGTAGTTGATTTCTCAACATTCTAAGACTTGATTTTGGCAACAAAAAATTTTGAAGTTAGATACGCTTAACAATTTGCGCTTTTGCTTTCAAATATATTTTTTATATGTACACTTGATTTAAAAAAAACGCATACATGCAGTCACAAAATTGACCTTTCTAAAAGTGTATAATATATACGGACTACCACCTAAAATGCCTAAAAACTTCAAAAATACGACAATTTGTTATATTGTTTAAAAAAGGTCTCTAAAACTGAAATTATTATTTGACTTAAATTAAAGGCAACCTTATTTTTATATTAAATTTTGCATAATACTAAAAAATCAGCAAGAATAATGTTTTAGTAAAGTCTTTATTGAACAATATCAAATTATCACTCGAGTAACGGGCGAAGGCTGTTCTATAAAGAGGGCGGTAACCCATTTTGGAGTTGATAAAATAACAATAATACGATGGAAACAGCGTTGGATTGAAAACAATTCGACGAATAGGAAACTTGGATTAGGACAAAAACGATGGTAAACCTAATACTAATTATTGTAACTTAAAAAAGAACTAAAATAAATAATTTAGTATTTAATAGGATCACCATTTTTCTCTATTACAAGCTGCAAACGTCTGAGTATTGAAAAGGTTAAATTTTGAAAATACTGATGGTCTTCTATATTTTTTTCATTGGTTTAAGGTCAGGGCTGTTGGCTGGAAGGAACTGTTTCTATATTATTATTCTGAAACCATTGGCGAACAACATTAGCCGTATATACTGGACAGTTGTCCTGCTGATAAACGAAGTAATTATTTTCATGTAAAGCCTGTACAAATGGCAGCATAACGTTTTCAAGGATTTCAATATATCGTTCACTATTGAATCTTCCTTCGATTCTCTAAAAAAAACCAAAACTCTGGCACTAAACTAGCCCAACATGTTTACAGAAAAATGTTCAGCTTTTTTAATTTGGTTTGTATATTCGGGTTCAAATCTAGAATTTGGTGGACGATAAACTAAAATTCTCCTGCTGCTTGACGTTAATTAAAAAAATTTTTCGTCCTGAAAACCACCCTCTCCCAGAAGTCATTATCACGAAGACCGTTGTTTAGTGAAAAAATCACTCTGGCCTGTTTTTGTTCTTCTGTTAGAAAAGGCTTCTTTGCAGCAACTCGACAAGAGACTTCTGATTTCGTTACTCTTCTTTTTACTGTTGCTAAAGAACCCGGAAATAATGTTACATTAGCTGCTTCAACCGATGTTGAAAAAGGATTTTGTCTGAGATGGTTAATAAGTCTCTCATCTTGCGCTTCAGAACTTACTTTTGGTCGTCCTGATCCATCTTTCCTATCCGTAGAATTATTTTCAATCCAGCGCTTTTTCCATCGCATTATCGTCATTTTATCAACTCCAAAATGGGTGGCCGCTCTTCCTATAGACCAGTCGTCTTCTATAACTCGAGTAACAATTTGAACTTTTTTTTGAAATCAAGTGTACATTAATCTTCGAAAAAAGGGCCACATATATATTTTTTTTGCAATTCACAACTTTTTCTGTGAATTCACAACTTTTTCTGTGAATTCACAACTTTAACTGTGAATTCACAACTGTAATTGTGAATTCACAACTTTTTCTGGGAATTCACAACTTTTTCTTTGAATTTCCAACTTTAACTGTGAATTCACAACTTTTTCTGAGAATTCACAACTTTTAACTGTGAATTCATAACTTTTTTTGTGTATTCACATATTTTTTGACTTGAACTAACCCTAACCAGGATCTGTCATTTTGACAATGATTGAATGATGATGATGAAATCAGAGTCAAGTTAGTTGGAATTGATGCAGCATTGAAATTGGTCGGTAAATAGCAAATTGGCTAAATTGTCAAGTGGTCAATTTGCTATTTAGTCATTCGGGCACTTGACCATTTGGCCTTTTAGCCTTCTATCCACTTTAACCAGAATTCCGACTTTAAACCCGGAATTCTAAACTTAAACTCGGATTTCCAACTTAAAACTCAGAATTCTGATTTTAAACTTGGAATTCTGACCAAAGTAGATAAAAATCCAAGTGGCCAAATGGACAAGTGGAAAAATGGCCATGTGGCTATATGGTCAAATAATCAATTGCCTAAATAGAAAATTGGCTAAATGGCCAAGTGGTCAAATGGCCAAGTAACATGGCTAAGTGGTCAAATGGCCAAGTAGGTCATTTAGCCACACTTTGCCAGTGTGCTATTTTTATACAAGTTATGGTGAGTTCACCTAAGAAAATCTTGTGTTGTGAATTCACAGAAAAAGTTGTGAATTCACAGAAAAGTTATGAATTCACAATCCAACCCAATACCTACTAAAAAAAGCTGCGAAGGCCACTTAGAAAATATTTTAAAAGCAACTTAAAAATTACACCTGAATAATTTTTCATTAATGAATCAGACTTTCAGTTTTTTGATACAATAACTAATTTTACAGCCGAATTGCCGCCCCCTAAGTTTGCCGCCCCGGGAAAGGTCCCGGCTCTGTCGCCGGCTCTGATTCGCGAAATGACCTTAACAGTACTGCGATTTATATATACAGGGTGTTTTAAAAATCAGAGTCTACCCTAATATCTCCAGAACCAAAAGAGACGGAGAAGTAAAATTTCACATATTTAGATGGTTTACAAAAAAGTTTCTTTTTGGATGCTAATTGTGCTGTCATTCATTAAGGGGGCGGTCTTATGGAGATGATTTTCCTATTTTATTTTAAAATCGTTGGAAAAAAAAATAGGTTAGGCAATTTTTTTAAAAATCACCTGCAAATAAATGTTATCACAAGAGCTTTTTTATCGAAAAAAATTTTGAAAAATTTTAAAAATTCTTTAGATATTTTCGTTAAGAATTTGAAAATGAACAGCCGTGCAACATTTCAGTTAATTTGGGATTGATCCCTTCTCTTTAAATTCAAGAATTAGGCCCCAGTAAGGCCGTGGTTCTAACTAGGCCTTTACATTGACATAAGACATGTAATGAGGTTTCTTCTTCTTTCTTGCAGAAGCGACATGTTGCATCTTCTACCAATCCCATTGCATACAAGTTTTTATTGAGTTTGCAGTGACCTGTTCAGAAGTTCTGCAGTCAGCTTGGCTGAACGTTCTTTAATGAACTGTTTGGCCTGTCTTTGTCCAGGCGTTTGCTTCCATAGACCATTCGTCTCTTTGGTGAGCTACCCTTTAATAGATTGCTTTGCTCTGTCCTTAGCGATCGCACAAAATGGTTCAGACCCTGTGAACTTTATTGCCGAGCCTTGTCTGGCCAATTCGTCGACGTTTTCGTTTCCAGATTGTCCTGGGACCCAGGCTAGTGTCACTCTGTTGGTGCTTGCCAGCCTATTAGAGCTGTTATGTATTGCCGCTAATTCAGCTTGGAACATTGTGCAACTGTTTGTCAGGCTTATTGAGACTAAAGTCTCGTATTTTTGCCCGTATAAGCCAGCTCCTACACTCTCGTCGGTCTTGGAACTGTCTGTGTACCAGATCGATTCCGCTCCCTCCCAGTTGGCTCTATCTGGAATTTTGACTTTGTATTTCTCTTCGAAATTGTACTTGCAGACCATTACGTCGCTCGGCAATCCCAGTATAGGATCTTTTTTGAGCTCGTTTTCAAGTCTTTCATGCTCAGTTTCATATGAACTGATAATGGGTGCTTGACCCCGCGTTAGCCTGTAGGCTACCTCTCGTGCTTCTGCCTGAATGAAGACATGCAGAGGTGGCAAATTCAGTAGAACTGCCAAAGCTGCCGTTGGGGTGGTTCTCATAGCACCCTTACTACCTAATTTCAATTGGCCGACTGTAGCCTAGGCCAGTGCCCTCTGTACCTTAAATACAGAGGGCGCTGTCAGGCTAACGAATCAATCGGTGTCCGTTAAACCGCAGCTCCATCTAGCGGCAATATGTTACACTATTTTACGTTTGTACGGTTATGCCCTTGTAACGTTTTAGTATTGTAAACTTTTAGGCCAGTACGTTTTTAATTCAATTTTCTGTTTTTCCGCTAAATAGTTTTGTCATTTTTAGTGTAATTTTGGGAAAGTATGTTTTTACGTTTGTATGGTTTTGCTAAATTATAGGCATTCTTGGCAAAGTTATGGAAAAGGCGTTGAATGCTAGTTGTAGTAATTTTTCTTAAATACCTGGGGAGAAACTATAGCTTTAAGAATTAAAAGAAAAGCATTGTTTGTAAAATTTTGTTACGTTGAGGATTTGTGATAATATATCTAAAAATGAAAATAGTAGGTAAACATCAGTGTTATTGTTAGCATAACCTGGCTTTACCCGGATATTTAAATAAAAGAAACGTTAAATAAATAAAATAAAATAATATGGTTTTGAACTCAAGTTTAAACTGATATTTTATAGGGCGGGCAACCAAAAATGAGACTTGGATTTACAAAAATATAGTGGAAAGAATACACTTCAAGTTTTTCAGAACAAAGTGTCAAAAATGACGTTTGTCAAAAATTCAAGATGAACAAAAAACTTTCTTATCCCCCCATGAAACTTTTTTTCTCTGCGCCACTGGCACAAAATTAATTGTTCCCTCTGAAAGCTGGAGTTATTCCGAATACAAAAATTAACAACGCAAGGGGTCTTTGTTCTCAGTATATTTTTGCCATATTTTGTTAGATAGGTACATATTGTTTAAGATAAGTTTAAATAAGGTCTTTACTTTCTGTATAATTGGACAAATTTAATGAGCTTAAGTATTTAAAAAAGTCATTATCTTAGACTTTAACAGTGAGATTTACTAAGATCTAAAATAGTACCCCCCACAGATTTAAATATTTAACCCTGTGAGGGGTGCTAAATTTTAAAACCTATTTTTAAAGACACAAAGATATTGATTATTTTGTATTGTTATTGCAAAATACTACTGAAATTTATACCAGTTGTTTTAAACCAATCAGATGCTATGGCAACAACCCGAATTATTCGGAAATTTTTTCGGTCACGTGACCTAGTTGAAAAATTAATAAGTGATAATTTCCCTGGCTTGACAGCTGTCACGTGCAGATGTCAGAATAACAACAGAGGCGTAGGTACAATTTTCTATTCATTTTATGATATTTTCGACAACAAAATTTAATATGACGAATAATAATTAATAAACAAAACAAAAAGATATTGGTGAAACGTCATTCCACCAATGCTCTGCAGCAGTCACAGCGAACTTTGCAGATTTTATGTTTCCTACCTAAATACTTCTGTCAATATTTGTCATTCCGCACTTAATTTAATTTTCCATATCGGTTCAAACGATGAAAAATTATCAAGAGATTTTTAAGGATCCTATATGAAACCGCCAAAACCTAGATATTCCCACACATGGAACCCAGTACCTGTTTTAAAATATTTATCGTCATTGCACCCTTTAGATAAATTAAGTTTAGAAGAACTAACTTTTAAAATGGTTACCCTAATAGTTTTTGCTACTGCCCACAGAGTCCAAACTCCAAACCCTAAGCAAAATTTCATTAGAAAACTTTAATAAAGTTTCTGGTAAAATCGACGTAACATTTTCTGAAAAGATAAAAACATCGAAAGCTACAACCGGTACTGGAAAAATATATTTTCAAAATAAATCTATTTTATGTGCAGCTTCAGCAATAGACTTTTATAGCCAAAAACTGCGTGGACATTTTGAACAGCTTATTTTGACATATAAGAAACCTTTCACGTCCAGCTTCTTCCCAGGGTATTAGCAGATGGATCAAGTGTGTTTTGAAAAATAGTGGCATCAATGTTCAAAAGTTTAAAAGCCATAATGTTCGACACTACTTCAGCCGCTTCAAGGCGCGGTCTTACTATAGATAAAATTAAAAATACAGCTGGCTCGAGTCCCTCTTTGTAGGTGTTTTTTAAAATTTTATAATAGGCTAGTAGGTTCATCCAATGAAATATTTGTAAATACTATATTAGGTTTAGAATAATAACGAATTATTTGCCAATGCCATATTAGGTTATAATAATAATTAGCTGCCTAGTTACGGTTTTTTTTTTCTAATGATAATTTTATTTTGTAACAACAAGGATTCAAAATATATAAAAAATTTTATTTTAAAATTCTTGATTAATTATATATTTTTGTCTCTGGTAAATACTAATTTTTCGTATCAGTTAAGTACTTATAAAAAATTCCTTGAAACTCACAAAAAGTAGATCATGAAACTATATAATATATATATACACTTCAATGTTTTATCACGGCGGAAGACAAACGTAAGAGAATTTATTGATTAATCGAGTCGAATACTTACCCGTATGAAGATTAATCCTAATTCTCTGTAGTTTGTCTTCCGCCGTGATAACAACCCATCCCTCCCAATATTCCCTAAAATTTCGGCAATTTTGTAAGAAAACAGAATGAAATGCCTCGGTTTAGGTTTGGGTAAGCCAAATTAATGCTGATTTGGGTTTTTTGACTTTAAACACATATCGATGGAGTAGGAGAATCAGTACTACAATGTTTTATCACGGCGGAAGACAAACTACAGAGAATTAGGATTAATCTTCATACAGGTAAGTATGGTATTCGATTAATAATTAATTTTCCCTTCTCTCTAATAGTATAAGATTATTAGGGTATGAAGAAATGTGTTTATTTCGGGATTTTGAGAATCGTTTGTTTTTTACTAGGGCAAAGGGAAAGTGAAAAAAAAAAACAAATTCAAACTATTTGAAATACAATACACCTGGCGTTCAATATAACACACTTACTATACTATACTATACACCTATTTTTCCCTATCCTCTAGCACTATAATATTGTGTGATTTAAATAGAATATAATCAACTTGATACAAATATGCAAACCTTATTTTGCTAGAGTACCAGGGAATTGTAAAAATAATAGATGAATAAGTATATAGCCACAATATAGGTAACACAGACATTCAAAGTTTCAAAAAAGTAATTAAATAGCCTTATATTAGAACACCAAACCTCAAAGCAAAATAAACGCTTGCCAAATTGTCAAAATTTGTATTTTTTAAAAAATAATTTTTGGTATAAAATTTTCGTACCGAATCTCCCGCAAGCTTGAATTAATTAATCTCCGTAAATTTTCTCTGTTGCGAATTTTTATAAGAAAATTCGCCTCGAAAAAATTTTCGGAAATAATTCAAGCTCTAGGAAGATTATAAGTAAAAAACTGCTTTTTTTCTCAAAATATACCATATTTTAGGTGAAAATTCCCTGGTGGTAAATGGTGAATATGCCAAAAATTTGGCACATAATATAGCTTCATTATCTGTGTTTGAGGTTATAAAGTTGGTAATGCTTTAGACCACCTCTGGAGGGTGGTTTAAATTTATAGTACCCAGAAAAGATTGTTTTGTGGCAACTGGTAATAAGTTCGTTTATAATTTTCCTAAATAACCGTTTTTATAAGGATTAATTTACCTTACTTAATATCCCAAGATGTTCATTAACCAATAAAACACCTCCAATTTTGTCCAGAAAAACGCCATATTTTGAACCTGTTTTCAGCACAAAAAATATATTTATGAGAGGTCACTGATTATGCACGAAAAATATATCAAACAAAAAAACCCAAAACAACTATAATAATTAATTTACAAACTGAAATTAAAACGTTGAGGGTATCTAAAAGCTCAGTCAAGAAAACTTTCCTTACTCAAAGCCCACTCATTTCAAAGCTGTAGCTTTCATCAGTAGAGGTTGGTACAAGCCAAGGTACAAGCAGAGGTAAGAGATCCGAACTCGCTGTTTGTGATTTAGGTGGTAAATTTAAACACGTTTTAAATAAATACAAAATTAATCTACTCCTTATTTTATTATTATCCATCTAAATCGTTGTGTGACAGCAAGTATTAGTTGGAAAAAATAATTAACAAGGATAATTTTAATTAGAGTGACATATAACCCCACTTTTAATTTCTACGGAATGTTTACTATTTAAACCCCGCGTGGGCTTAATTTTTTTAATTTTCTTTTCTTCTAAATTGAAACTTTCTTCTTAAATCCAACAAAAAATTGTATTAAGATGATTATTCAATAAACAAATTTATACAAATTCTTCTTATAAATCAAACTATGTCCAAAACTCAAGGAGGGTTGGCTTAAAATGCTTAAAAGCAAAAATTTCACTTAAACTTAGGACCGTTCTAAAATAGACTAAACTCTTTTAGTAAATCACTCCGTAAAAGTCCGACGTCAATTTTGACAGTTTTTAAAATTTCAAGATGGATCACATTAAAGTTGATTTTTCCTAGTTAAAATTGGAATTTATTTATTCTTAACGTTTTATTTTATAATTATTATAAAATATACTTTTTGAGGTAAAAGCGCACAGAAAAAAAGTTTCATTAAGAGTGAAAAATTGCAAGTTTTTAAAATTGTTTAAAAATGTACTATATTCCGAGTACACTGAGCTTTGATACCTGTTGGATGGAAAGTATAAAAACATATTTTTTTAATGTAATTAATTTTTAAACCGGACCATCGATTGGTTCCAAAATTACAGGCAATACCAAAACTCTGTAATTTTGTGACCCACCCTTGTATTAGATGTTCGCGTTAAGATAGCCACTGATCAACCTCGCCCAAAAGGGGTGGAAGGTGGGGATGGATGGTAAAACGTTTAATAACGGGCTATTTTTACAAAGAAAATAAATAGGTATCTTCTAAACAGCCATTCCAGGAATATGTCAACCGCAGGTTAAATCGGTTTATTTAATTTATTTCAAATAAAAACTGATTATGGTAGTGTCAAGTTCATATATTATTCACAAACAACGGCCGCTTCTTAATTATTTAACTCGCAAAAGTCCTTTTAGTTTGCAAATTTGGCCAACATAATTTTTTTTTTATACCTTGATCAAAAACATGATTTTAGTAACTGTCTGCAGATATCTAAAGCATAGCTTTTTTGGTTACCGATGCAAAAAAACTTTTTTTTTGACCACGGGTGCAAAAAAAGAGTTCTGTCCGTTTTTTACCCAAAGTTAAAGAGAAATAGCGGAAAAAAGAAATATTGAAAAAATCTAATCATTCTTGCCTAAGAATTAAGCCATTTCCGCCAGTTTTCATCAAGTGTTTACGAAAAAATTATTTAAAAATCTAGTCAAAATACCAAATTGTCAAAGATTAAAATGTCGCAACAATGAACGTCATCGAGTAAAAAGACACATCGCTATGGAAACGATTGTTATTTCATTTGCCAGCCGCCTTGATTTATAGTGTAAAGATGGTGTGTTGCGAGAACTTCTCTTCATTCGAGATCTTTAAAAGTATTTTCCTGTTTTTCTTGGATTTTTTGATAAAATATTAAAAAAAATAGTGTTAACAACTCGCGGCTAAACTGTGCTTTTTTTACTCGCGTTATACCTCGCTGCGCTCATTATTTAAACCAACGCTTGTAAAAAAGCACTATTTTAGCCACTAGTTGTTAAAACTACTATTACAGTATTAAATGCACTCAAAAGTAGAAAATAATTTTTTATCTTTCTGATACTATAATAAAAGAGATGGGCACAAATTAACAATTTTAACTTAAGGTTTATATATCGGCCACATCGACGATTCACCTAAGAAACAGTTGTATTACTCTATCACCTAAGGACATTTTCAAAGGCTTGGCAAGCATGGCAATCTCACCCGTTCTCAGCTTCTTTAGATGAAATCATTATGTTTATCATTCAAATAGAAGAAGAATTTAGTTCTTTCTTTGTCACCGTAAAGTTAAAATTTTTAATTTGCGCCCATCGCTTTTATTATGCTATAAGAGAGATAAATTTGAAACGCATTTATAGTTCCGGTGACAATACAATAATATGTCATTATTAGGCACCCCTTCCCCTACGAGGGGACTGGAGGGGGGAAAACACCTAAGTTTGTCCGACTTCAACCAAAATTGGTATGCGGAGGCTTTTGGGGATAAGAAATACGAATTTTTGATCAGATTTTGAAAATTCAATATGGCGGATTCAAGATGGACGATTTTCGGTCATGTTTTGCTAACCAATTATAACTGATTCCGATGAAAATACAATAATATGTTACCCACCTCCCTCTAACGAGGGACGTTGAGGGGGAAAAAGATTTGGTTTGTTTGATTTCAATCAAAATTGGCATACAGGGGTTTTTAAGGAGGGGGATTACGAATTTTTGTTCAGATTTGAAAATTTCAATATGGCGGAATCAAAATGGACGATTTAGGGTACAAATCTAAAAATGAAGGGGGTGTGTTCAAATTTGGTATGCGTTTATAGTTCCGGCGACAATACAATAATATGGTATTATTAGGTACCCATTTCCCTCTAATGAGGGAAGTGGAGGGGGGAAAAGGTTTAGTTTATTCGATTTAAGTCAAAATTGGTATAGAGGGATTTTGTGGAAAGGGGATATGAATTTTTGATCAGATTTGAAAATTTCAATATAACGGATTCAAAATGGACGATTTAGGGTACAAATCTAAGAATTAAAAAATTAATTTTTATTAGAAAAAACAGTACAAGATTTTACTAATTAAATGCACTCAAAAGTAAAAAATAATTTTTTGTAAAAAGGGATTTAGCCAGGGTGCAGAATAAATAACAAACTATTCATTGATTTTGTTAAAAATTTTAACTTGACGGTGACAAAGAGAGAACTACACAAGAAGAACTAAATTCTTCTTTTATTCGAATGATAGACATAACGTTTTCATCTAAAGAAGCTGAGAACGGGTGAGATTGCCGTGTTTGCCAAGCCTTTAAAAATGTCCTTAGGTTATAGAGTAATACAACTGTTCGAGAGTCGATGTGACCGATATACAATACCTAAAGTTAAAATTTTTAATTTGCGCCCATCGCTTTTATTATGGTATAAGAAAGATAAAATATTATTTTCTACTTTTTACTGCCTTTAATAAAAGCTTGTTCTTTAAAAGTTTTTTTTTAATAAATATTTTTAGGATTCAAATTTACTCTTAAATGGTAAATGTTGGTACCTATATTTGAATTTTCTTATAAGAAAACTGTACAAAACGTTACCTCCGTTGGCATGGAATGGCTGTAAAGTTAAAATTATATTTACGCTACCTCTTTGCTTTTAGCCCTATTATAATATCTGCTGCCTTAGAAGTTCACATGATGATGACGTGACGACGTGGTATTATGATCATAGGCATAATAATAAAATTATGTTTAAACAATGCAAAATTTACTGTTCATTGTTTTCGATGAAAAATAAGTAGGAGGATTGGTTGGGCTACGTTTCACATAAATGCATAATTCTTTGACATATCATTTTCTAAGAAACATGTACACTCCATTCTAAATTGCTGCGGACCAGTTTTTTGACACTGACAATGACAGTTCCAAAAATACAATATAAAAATCCTGTAGTTCCAATATATAAACTGTAACTAGGTCCAAAAGTAGCTGTAGCTTTAGGAGCAAATAAACTATCCTAATCCAGGCTCCACTCGTTTCGCCTAAAATGCCTAAATTATTTTATTGAATAAAAATTCTTAAAAAACTTTTTTTTAAATTCCATATTATTTTAAAAATATAGAAACTGTTGAACGGTTACATTTTTTCACATTTTTCCGAAGAAGAAGAAAATTTAGACAATTAAAAAATTCGGATATAAATATTGAAATGGATGATATTAGGCTGTGGCAAAATTTGGGAAGGAGATGGAAATTTAGCATACTCCGAACTTATAAAAATAGTACATTTTTTATTTACTTTGCCACACAGTAGTGCTTGTGTTCAAAGAAATTTTAGTTTTAAGTTTTATGTCAGAAAAAAACTTATGATTATGATATACCTAACGAAATGGTACGTATCTTTAATACGTCCGTGGTATATTTGTCTGTTTATTATTATTATTTTTGGAATATAGCTCATTTTTTTTGTGATAAAAGAAAATAAAAATATGCTTTTAATATGTACTTCGATGTTTTCATTTAGTCACCCCCCCCCCGTTAACAAAAGTTTTGTAAGAGCCAGTAGAGCAAATATAAGTCTATAACACTGATTGCTCACTCCAAATCTGTTCATGTGTTGGTTGAGTCGTCAGTGGCCTGTAAACAGATCTGTGATTATTCTCAGCCTTGGTAGTTGCAGGAGCTGCTTTTCTCTACGTTTGTCTGGCTTATTCAGAAAGGGTATGAAGTGCTGTTGTTCCGGAGTTGAGTGGCAGTGCTACACCTTAACCCCCCACTTTTAGGGACCACGTGATGTCGCTAGCTTCATTAGTAAAAATCGACAGGTTCCTACCTAATTTTTAAAAATTTGCAACAGGTAGCTAGTTGATTTGACTCGCTGATAAATCCGGTATTGACAAACCGGCCCTTAAGTTTTATTTTGGCGCACGGAAAAAAAATATTTTAAATTAAAAAATAATTATTTCAAAAAATAATACATTTTATATTACTATATATTAAAGTGTTTATATATAAATAGATGTTACTTCTAATGATGTAGTATTTTAAAAGTTAATTTTATTTTATTTTAACTAGTGTATGTTAAGGATAGCAGTTAAAAAATTGTCTTTTTGTTTTAAAAATCTAAATATTATTTCCACAAAAATAAGCATCTCAGGTATTCATTTTTAAACTAAACTAACGAAACATAAAAAATATTTGAAATAAAAACATGTTTTATTAAAAATTTAATAAAAATGTATTACGTCCAAAGACGTTTAAACCTTTATGATTACGTCCTAAAATAATTTCTTTAAAAGACAAAATAGTAAAAAATACTGTGCAGTTTTTTCCGTGCGGAAGACATTTTGGAATAAACACTTTAAAATATTCTCGTGTACATTCGCACGTAATGTCGTAAATTTTGTCATTGACACGGCCATGCAACTGGACCGCAGGTAATGGCTATATAAATCATGTGTTAAAATGGTACTTTTTATGCAGTTCCTTCCTGCAGTGTGCCAACGGAAAATGGTCTTGTAGCCAAGTCGTAAATACGGATGGCTCGAATATAAGGGAGAGTTCAAGCTTTTAAAGTAATCATTGTATACCGGGCGTCCAAATTAATATTTGGGAACTTTTAATGGTTTTATTTAATTACAGAGCAAATAAGTCGGTAGAAATTGGTTTTACGCATTTTTTTTTTTAAAAAGCTTTTTTTCCAACTTTTTTTTGCTTCAAACTTGAAGTTCCTAAAAAAAACTTTCGATGGCCATTGGGATATCATATGCCTTTTAAAAAACTGCAGCGTTTGAGATACCCTAACTTTATGTGTGCCACTGTACAGAAGCAACAAAGCATAGATAAAAGACTACACAAAGCGCCTAGCTCCCAAAATCGAGTGGTGGGGATGGACAACATAACACACTGAGAGAAAGTGCGTGCGGGGTATTAAGTACACTAAAAAAACAGCGTAAATCTTCTTATGTGAGAAAAAGTGTTTTACATTTTGATTTAAATGATATATGGTTTGGTCAAAAATAATCAGAATTTAAATATTTTAAGCTTTCTTAAAAGTTAAAAGTCTAAGTTTTATGTACTTTATGCCAAAATTGCCATTTCTTTAAAATTCAAGATGGCGGACAAATCTGAAAAGTGCTTTTTTTACCTTCCTGAAAAAAAATTGGACACCACTGTAATAAAATTAAGTTGTGCGTTTATTTAAATCGTTTAAGAAATAAGAAAGTTATGCAGTTTCATTACTATGAGTCATCTTTTTAAGCTGGCAAACTAAAAGTCCAAATTTTATGCGGCTAATGTCAAAACTGGCATTTCTTTAAAATTTAAGATAGTAGATTTGAAAAGTGGCTATTTTTCCTCGAAAGAGAACGTGTGCGCCACTGCCTTATTTTTTTAACGTAACGAATTAAAGTCGGTTAAAAAGTAAAAAAAATCTGAATTTTTATTTGTAACAATTACATACCTATTAATTTAAGTCATTAGGTGTTGCAAAGTAAAAGATAATTTTTATTAATAAAAGAACATCGAATTTAAAACCGCAAAACTTTCTTATTTCTTAACCGACTTTAATAATCGTTACGTGAATATACCTTAAAAAAATAGGGTTATTAAATGAACATTTTTATTTTATTACACTGGCGCAGACATTCTTTTTCCAGAGGGGATAAAAAATACCCATTTGTCCATCTGTCCGCGTCTTGAATTTTGGAGAAATGTCAATTTTGACATTGGGCGCATAAAGTTTGTACTTTTAGCTATTCATAAAGATTAAAGCGTTTAGATTCTGATAATTTTTAACCAAACTGTACACCGTTGAATAAAAAGATGACTTACAGTAAGAAAACTGCATAACTTTATGTAATATATAAATGTAACGTGTGTTGACGTTAAAAGAATAAGAATATTTATCACATAACTCAATTTTGTTACAGAATCGCACACTTTTTTTTCAGGAGGGATTTTGTTTTAAACTCTGTCCGCCATCTTGAATTTTCACGAAATGTCAGTTTTTATGCTGGGCGGGTAAAATTTAGACTTTTAGCTTTTAAGAAACCTTATAGTCTTAAAATTCTGATAAATTTTAATCAAATTGTATAACGTCGAATAAAAAGATGATTTATAGTAAGAAAGTTTTCTACCACAAAAACGCCATCAAATTTAACACTGCAGAAATTTCTTATTTCTTAACCGATTTAAAAAAAACGAAACGGTTATATACCTTTAAATGATAAGGCTATTTACAGCGTATCTTAAATTTATTACAGTGGCACACAAAATTTTTTTGCAGGGGGGGTCAAAAATACCCATTTTTTAAAATCTCTCCGCCATCTTGAATTTTAAAGAAATGTCAGTTTTGACATTGGGCGCATAAATTTTGAAGTTTCCTTTTTCAAATAAACTTTAAATTTAAAAATTCTAAAAATTATTGTGGAAGTTGTAGGCAATCCAAAAAGTCCAGTCCAAAAATATGAATTTTGCGCTACAGTAAAGTATAGCTTTATTTTTAAGAGACCCTGTATGTACAAACTTGATATTTTCTGAGAAACCTCTTATAAAATTTTTATTGATAACGATTTTCTAAAATTAAGGTAGCTATAGTTTAAAGAATATACGATTTAAATCAACTAATATTTGTTGGTTACAATTTGAATTTTAGGCCATGCGTAAAATATATTTATAATTTGGAAAGTATTTTTTAAAAAACATTTTTATTTCATTCATCCTTGTCAACATTTGATGATATAAAGTACTCACAAAAAGACAAAACAAAAACAAAGAAACTTAAAATTTTGTCAAATATATAGGTTTGTGATTTTTTTTTAATTACATATGTATTATTTTATGTTAATAGATATTATATCACTTTAAAAATATGTTTTTTTATATATAATAGGTATCTATTATTTAAAAAAATGCATTTTTTATATTTATATATGCGTGTACATAAGAATTTGGGGACGCCCTGTATATATTTTAATATTAATAACTAAAATAAATTAGTCGTGACAATAATAATAAATTTGTAATGCATTTTTGTCTTAGAATTTTTTTTAATAAACATAATTTTATAGGAGTTATTGTGTATATTAGGCCTTTTCGGACACTCTGTATGTTATTATTTAAATATCAAACATAATGAAGCATAAAAAGTGCTAATATTATAGCTTTTTAACTTTTTGCGTTTTCTAAGCCAATTTTAATCTGTTTTTATGTATCAAAAATTTTAAAATCCTCTGTATATATTCTTAGATTACTATTATAATAAAGCATATATATGATATAACTAGTCGTTTCTTTGCAAGAGTCTAAATTAAAATAATTTACTACTTTCCTGTCTTACGAAAGGTAATTTTTTTTTTTCCCGTGGAGAGTTTCGTGCTTGTTCCCTCAGTGTGTTATGTTAGGTTACTGTCAAGTGACGTCATGGATTCGATACCCATAAGAGCAATGCTTTATCTGTCATGTTGTCGCTTCTGGTCTGACTCTTCTGAGCCACTGTGTCCAAAAATAAGCCACATTTTTTTCATCTTTCCTACGATCACAACTACGTTTACATTTGAACGCTTAAACTTTTTGGATCTGTTCGAGCAAAAAGTTCTATCGCGCAAGTATTGTCACGAACTAACCGCTTTTTGCGGTTTCGAGGGCGCCACAACAAAGCAAAGAACCATAATTACAAAAAAAAGTACATCGATCATTGTTTTCAGATAAGCATTTGAATCTATTTTCAACCGGCTGAAACTGCATATATAAACATATTTTTAATCTTCTTCACCATATTTGCAACGTTTGTCGAATGACGTTAAAATTTCCACCGCAACGTTGAAAAATGAGTTTTTTGGTGAAAACTTCGACAAAAACTTGAGAAAAATGCCGAATGTTTAGGTAGGAATAATCAGTTTTTCCAAATTTTACCCTTTGCGGTATTTTTATTTAAATTTGTGTAAAAAACAAATGGCCAACTTTTTTTGCACCCTTGTGCAAAAATAGTAGTTTTCACAACTAGTGGCTAAAATAGTGCTTTTTTACAAGCGTTGGTTTAATAACGAGCGCAGCAAGGTATTTAAAAACGGGAGTAAAAAAAATTTCACCACGAGTTGCTAACACTATTTTCTTAAATACCTTTATCAAAAAAATCCAAGAAAAATGGAAAATACTTTTAAAAATCTCGAACGAAGAGCACTTCTCGCAACACATCTTTACACTATAAATCAAGGCGGTTGGTAAATTAAAAAACAAAGGTTTCCATAGCGATGTGCCTTTTTACTGGGTGACGTTCATTGTTGCGACATTTTAATCTTTGTCAATTTGGTATTTTGACGATGTTTTTACTGACGTAATGGCTTAATTTTTAAACAAGAATAATTAGATTTTGTCAATATTACTATTTTCTGCTATTTCTTTTTAACTTTGTGTAAATCTTTTTTTGCACCCGCGATCAAAAAAAGTTTTTTTGCATCGGTAACCAAAAAAGTCATGCTTTAATTATCTGCAGACAGTTACTAAAATCATGTTTTTGATGAAGGTCTGAAATTTTTTTTTTTTTGCATCGGTAACCAAAAAAGCTATGGTTTTCTTTCTTTTGCACCCGTGATCAAAGAAAAAAGTTTTATTGCATCGGTAACAAAAAAGTCATGCTTTAGTTATTTGCAGACAGTAGCTAAAATCATGTTTTTGATAAAGGTATAAAAAAAAGTTTGAAGATGAAGATGAAGGTATAAAAAAAGCTTTATTTTGCTCTAGAACCATGAAGTATAAAAACCAAACCAGCTTTGACAGATATATAGCCACAAATAAAATGTACGGTTTTTTTTATTTCATTATTTATTCAGCAAAATGTAAAAAAAGTACGTAGACAGATATATTCTCTAACAAAAGTGATCCAGTCATATGCAAATGTGTACCTTAATTTGTATATTGTTGTGTTTTTCAGGATATCGAAACAGTGCTAGTGCAAAAACCAAAATTATATTCTGCGGATTTTGTGGTTTTGTACCGACACAACATGATACAAGGATTTTATAAAAATAATACTTTTACTAAGTCGGGCAGAGGCATGCAGTGTTTGCAGGGCTTTTAGTAAAGTCCCTTTTTTTTAGAATTTGATCCCTTAGCTCCCTATTTTTTTAAAAGAGGTTTTTTTAAAATATATCCTCCAAGTACATAAAACTAAGGGGATTTTCAGCTTTTTGGCAAGTTGAATAAAAGTTTCTATAGTGATTTAACTAACAAGGTCGGAAAGTGATACTTTTCCGCACAGGGCCAAGCCACTTTAAGTCCGGTACAAAATTTTTTCCTGAAAATTGATAAAGGATTGAATAAAATAACTAATACTTCAAAATATTTGGAGGGAGGTTTCGAAAATGTAAAGAAAAAGAGAGGGTCGAAATTAAAATTTGGCAAAATTGGTGTTAGAAGGCTACAGCAAGATGAAAATAATTTAATGGTCAAACCATGATGGTAATTTAAGGCTTAAAATATTTTAGTATAATTTAAAGACGTTTTTTAAAGGAGCAATTTTTTATTACGTTTTTCACATTTTTATGCCATGATATTGCTCATATTTTAAAGCTCTCTTTCCAAAGTTTCGATTTCTAGAATAAAACACTCAAATTTTCCAAGTTTTCACTGTTTTTTAGGCGTTCAAAAAAAGTACAGCCAAAAAATATTTTTTCTTTGTTAAAATGAAAATTAAAAAAAAAGAAAGAGAGGGCAGAATTTTAGAGGTAGATAAAGAGATAATTTAGTAACGTGCAAAAATATTTAAGATGATTGAAGAGAGACAGCAAGCTATAAAAAAGTGCTTTAGAGAAAGATGGACATAATTTAGGGCAAACGTTTACTAAAAATTTCTGTTATGTCATCTGTCTGTCACTGATGTGTGTCTGTGCATATGATTTTTATTTTGCAATTTTTATCCAAAAAACAGCAAAAATTGTAATTTTTCAAATTGTAAAACATAAGGCGGTATTAATTTCTTTCAATCAAAGTTCTTTACAGTCTTTAAATTTACCAAAAAACATGTCCTACTAAAGTGTATTTTAGCACATCTAAAAATAATTTAACAGGTATTTAATAAAATTATTTTAAGGGTCTTCATATCTTTACCATTAGACAATTGTTTACTAAAAATTTTTGTTATGTCATCTGTCTGTCATCTTGAGTGGTATCGTGCATATGATTTTTATTTTGCTATTTTTATATAAAAAACAGCAAAAATTGTAATTTTTCAAAGCATAAAGTGTGTGAGACATAAGTTGGTAATAATATCTTTCAATCGAAGTTCTTTACAGTCTTTAAAAACACGTGTCTTACTATTGGTGTATTTACGCACATCTAAAAATATTTTAAGGGTCATCATGGTTTTACCATTAAGTTTAATTCACAGTTTTTAATTATTTTTTTTTCGATAAAAATATATGAAATAAAGATATCTATTTTCGTTTCTCATTAGTGTGAAGACGTGTATGTATGGATATTTTTTCTCATACAGATCTCCGCAAATTTACGAATAAAAAGGGATCTGAGTAAGTTGCCCAATTAAAAAAGTATTTTTAGTCAAAAGGCCTAGTGGAAAAAAGTTTTATGCTCAATGAAGCATTTAACTTTGTCGCCATTCTTTCTATGTTTTCGCTAAGTACATATGACGGGCGTCTCCTTCAAAAAAGCTCAATATAAGCGGTTTCAGCCCGAGACGGAGCATCAAAATGACGTCGCCCCGTGTTATGAAAGTTGCACATCTTTGATAAAGATATGTTTAAATATTAGCTTATAAAGAACCTACGCTACGAAATTTACAATACCACAGTTTTTTAAGTTTCTGTATCAGAGCACTGACCAATATTATGAAAACCGCGAAAACACTTTTTATTCAGATGAAATTGCCACAAGATAAATTATTAAACAGTAGTTGATTCTACCTACAAAACTAATAATCCATTTTGTTTTGTCTGAGTTTCCGGTTCGTGGGTATGAAAAACAAAACTTTTTTGACAAAAATCGCATAATAATGACACAAAACTTTTCGTAGCTCATTTGTTTTATGAAAACGCTGAATTTGAAAGATTTCTGGCGTACAAAATTAGGAAAACAGCCTAAAGGTCGTGCTGCCTACTTGAAGTTGTACATTTAGAGTTTTTAAAACGCGCAAGTGTTTTAAAAGATACCTCGATAAGAATAGTGTAGCTCCGACTCAGGTCACGTTATTTTTGGGGGTATCTAAGACTAAAACTCTTTAATTTGTTAGCGAGAGTGAGTTTTGGTAGTAGTAGTAGTGGTAGTAGAGAAGGGGGCGGCGCGAAGCCTGGCAAGTAGGCCCTGTGCCCTTTCTGCCCTACCCCGAGTCTGCCCCTAATCCACCGCCTGCACCACTGGTCGGGCAGTCTGCTCATCTGGTTTCACTGTTCTTTTTGCAAAGTCCAGTATTTTGTTCCATTTGTGCAGGTCATCCTCATCCAGGGTCGGGAAACCGAATACCTGGTATCTCGTCCTCTGGTATGCCTCGCAGTTCGCTATAACATGTCGAGATGTGTCTTCTGCCCGCCCGCAGGCCCGGCAGGTCGAGTCATTTTCCACCGCGATTCGGGTCATATGCTTCCTTAGTCGGTTGTGACCTGTTATGATTCCTATCAGCAGACCAGCGTCCCTTCGTGATCGCCCCAGAAGCCATTTTTGTCTGGCTACATCCGGACCCTTCACGAAGTCCTTGGTTTGTCTGCATCCTGTTCCTCCTCTTCAAGCGGTCGTCATGGCATCGTTGGTCCATTTATTGAGTCGACTTTGCAATTGCCTCTTGGTTGTCTCTAGGAGTGGTTCCAGCCCTGCATACTGGGTGGCCGATTGGCTGTCGGAGCATATATAAACATGCTCCTCCCTACCGTTCTGTATTTCCTCCATGGTTGCAGCCATTATTATGGCATACACCTCTGCCTGAAAGACCGTGGCTTGCTCTCCGAGCGGGAGCTTTTTCGAACCTCCTGGTCTTCCATGTAAACCCCCGATCCTGTGGTTTGCTTCTCCGACAGTTTGAACCCGTCGGTGTAGCAAATCACGGCGTTCTCCTCGAACTGTTTGCGGAGGTTTTCACTCTGCCATAGTTCCCTGTCTGGGATGACTACTTTGTACCTCTTGTTGAATCTCCAGGGGTTTTTTGGTCTCTGTGTTTTAATCGCTGCCATTGGAATTTCTCTCTCGGCGATTTGGGCAATCCTAAGATGCCCCGCAGCTTCCCCTCTTCCTCTCCATTGACCTGTATCTCTCAGTCGGAGGTGGGTCGCCATCGCTTCTTTTCTGATCCAGATCGGAAGCGACGGCAGTCCCAGAATGGTTTTGAGTGCCTGTATAGGTGCCGTCCTCATAGCGCCGGTTATCCTTCTGCATATGGTTCCCTGTAGGCTCCTGAATTTTGGTAAATATTTAAAAAATATCCTTCTAACGTACAGAGTGACCGTTTATAAACTTTTTTGTTACTTGTTATTTTTAGGCTGGAATTTATAGTTGTTCCTCAAGGCCTCCTTAAGGCTGAGTGGTCTTTGAGGTCGGAAATGCATTTTATAGTCGCTGAAAGAAGCCTTAAGTTTGAGTAAAGGCCAAGGTAGCTCGGAAGCTACCCTAAGGATGCCTTGGGTCGTGTTTTTCAGGTTAGGTTCAAATTTTATGTATTGTTGTTGGTGTGATTTTTTAAGAGTGGTTTCTTTGGGTTCTTTTTTGCTGAATAATGGACAAACTTCACGATTTCTTGGACTACTACTCAGGATATGGTAGAAGTAGAAGAACCCCACTAAAAAATATGCCTCAGAGATTTTGGCAACCTTTTTGAGAGGTTTTCTGAAAAGACGTTCAAAAAACGATATTGGTTTTCTAAAAATATATTTCAAGATTATATACACCCAATTGTATATGATGAATTAAACAAAGATAATAGAAGAGGGCTGTTGATGGAACCGATGATTCAATTCAATCATGCAGAAAAATTGCTGTTGTAATATTTGGTTATTTCTTCCCATGCCCTTTGTTTTCTTTGAAATGATGTGGCATGCATCTGTTTTTTTTTGGATTCCAATATGGAAAATTTTGCCACCAGTGAAAACAAATACTTCTTCTATTCTCCTTTCGTTTTTCCATGGCTTATATAGCTTTAAAGACCACAACATGCAATCTAACAAAATAGTAAAATCACACAAACTAAAAAATAACCTAACATTCTTAACAACCACCACAGCTCACCACACAAAATCCTGTTTTGGCTGAAACCTGACATTGGCCAACAAAAAAAACGGCAAAAATGCAACGTTGCCACATATTTCGCGACCTCAGAGTGGCCTTCAGCAAGCCTTTCTTGAGGAAGACTTTATAAAACGTGTTCAGTGAGGAGCCCTCAAGGAATCCTCACCGAAGGAAGGTTTTAAGGATCGACTATAAATTCCAGTCTTATATAATCAGAAGAAAAACCTACTTATACAATAACATAACACCAATAGTTTAAAAAAATCTTCCGTAGTGTGTGGTTCTAACTAAAGTCGTTTTTTGGCGTGAGAAGATTTCGAATTCATGCAAGAAATGTCATTTTGGCGTCACGGTTCAAGACATTTTTCAAGGATTTCAAAACCGCTCCTCGGACTTCAATCACGATTCCAATATGGCGGGAGTTGTAATTTGTCAAAATACGCGGATAGTGTCGGGTTATGGAGCACCGGCTATTTTTTTTGTTTTTTCAATAATACAATGATGCAGTCTGTTTTGGTAATGTGCCAAATTCGTCAGTATTTAATGGTGGGTTTATAGAAAAGCAATAAGTTAGGTTAGGTTTTGTAAAACTGTCACTGGGAAGTGCATTTTGGCGATAGATGGTTGAACCGGTGACGTCACATTTCGAAATCACGCAAGCACCGTGTTCTATGCCAAAAAACGACTAATACCCGATGCACATCAACGCGTGTCCTTGCATGCCCACGCATGGCATCACGTGACTCTGCATTTAAAACCATTGGAAATATTTGTCCAGTCACATGGTGCGTTTTTTGAAGCAGGGTGAGCACGCGTTGGTGGGCACAAACAGAAATAGCAAATTTTTTTGAGCTTACTATAGTTACTACTGTTTTCTTTTTTTAAAAGCATTCGGTTAAGAGAGATCCATCATACTATAACTTACCAGTGAAATGGCCTACCGTCAGACCCGCCATGTATATACACCCTTCAACCCTGTGTATCTGTTAACGATAACGATATCAAGAAGATAGTTATATTTTCATGGACAGAGGAGTGCTTGCAGGGGGGGGAGCCTTTTTTGGTAAGCTTGATTCTCTCTAAGACCGATGCAATTAAAAGAAGAGAACAATAGTCACTACAGTAAGCTCACAAAAAATTGCTACAAGTGTTTTGAAAAATTACGTTTGGTGTATAAAATATGATGGTTCGAAGCATGAGATACTATAATGACCCAACTCAGGAAACACAAAATGTCGGTATTAAATCGGGCCAATGTCGACAACGTCGGCAGTGTATCGGCATCGGCGACTACACTTTTCGCTCAATAATCGACAACTGACAGTAGACTTTATGCCGACACCACTTTAGGACCGACGATAGTCCGATTGGAAGTTTGTTTAATCGGTCGAAAATCCGCAACTGACGATGGCCCGATTCACTATAGTCGACTTTATGCCGACGCCCTTTTTATCTGCTTTAGGGCCGACGACGGTACGATTGGATCTTTGTTTAATCGGACGAGAATCGGCAACTGACAATGGTCCGATTTACTATAATCGACATTATGCCAACGCAAACCTTATCTGCTTTAGTGCCGATGATGGTCCGATTGGAACTTTCTTTATTCGGTCGAGAATCGGCAACTGACGATGGCCCGAATTACTATAGTCGAATTTATACCGACGCCTACTTTAACAGCTTTAGGGCCGACGACGGTCCGATTGGAACTTTGTTTAATCGGACGGGAATCGGCAACTGACGATGGCCCGATTTACTATAGTCGACATTATGCCAACGCAAACCTTATCTGCTTTAGTGCCGATGATGGTCCGATTGGAACTTTCTTTATTCGGTCGAGAATCGGCAACTGACGATGGCCCGAATTACTATAGTCGACTTTATGCCGACGCCTACTTTAACTGCTTTAGGGCCGACGACGGTCCTATTGGAACTTTGTTTAATCGGACGGGAATCGGCAACTGACGATGGCCCGATTTACTATAATCGACATTATTCCAACGCAAACCTTATCTGCTTTAGTGTCGATGATGACAGCGACAATAAATATGTATGTCGTTGATTGTTTCAACTGTTACTTCAAACTGATAACAACAAATTATTTGACATGCGAACTGTTGACAACAAAGAAATACGTTTTCAGAGGCAAAAATGCCGTCAGGCCGCTCATCAAAAAAATTGGACTATATTTAACTTGCAATGTTTTTATGTATGTTTGTTCGGATGGAATCTTGCAACTTAATTTTGACCAACTTCCCGACATCCGATCGGCTTCAAATTTGGCATGCTTATATAGTTGCAGTGGCAACGCAAGAATATAGTGTGATGAAATTGACTGCTCCCACCTACTCGAAGGGGGTGGAGGGGGGTACAGTTGAAGTACGTCCGATTTCGCTGAAATCTGATGTGTTGGGGTACTTGCCTTCAAATATAGCATGCATTTATAGTTCCGGTGACAATACAATGATATGACATTATTAGGCACCCTTCCTCCCTACGAGGGGAGTGGTGTGGGGTATATGCGGGCTTTTGGGTGTGGGGTATATGCGGGCTCTAACGAGGGAAGTGGAGGGGGAAAAAGATTAAGTTTGTTTGATTTCAATCAAAATTGGCATACAGGGGTTTTTAAGGAGGGGGATTATGAATTTTTAATCAGATTTGAAAATTTAAATATGGCGGATTAAAAAAAAAATTAAAAAACAAATTTTTATTAAAAGAAACTTTTAAAGAACAAGCTTTTATTAATGCACTCATAAGTAGAAAATAATTTTTTATCTTTCTTATACCATAATAAAAGCGATTCATCTAAAGAAGCTGAGAACGGGTGAGATTGCCGTGCTTGCCAAGCCTTTGAAAATGTCTTTAGCTTGTAGTTTCTTAGTGTTTGTTAAAGTGTAGGTTTATCGGTTTGAGGGTCTTTAAAATTGAGACGTCCTTTTTTTTAAAAAAATGCGAACGTTTTGCAAAATTTATTCGCTACTTCTTCTTTGCTAAAAGACGTTATGGTTAGGCAAAAAGGCATCATTTTTGGTAACGTTGCGTAAAATTGATTTAAAAATACACACATTTAAAAATATTTAAGAGGACGTAAACAAAACTCATTAAAATATTGTTAAAAATACGGAGAGTACTATAGTCTAATTTGATTATTGCAGTGCAGTGTGTCAATGGTCGAACTGACCCAACCATTTTATATAAGATGGGCCAAAAAAAACCGTAGATTTTTTTTTCGGCTGTAGTTTTGCTACTGTGAATTCGATTTTTGTGATTTTAGCATCTGCGAAAAGCTAACTAAAGCTTCAGACTATATGAAACTTTTGTCAAAATTGACGTTTCCTTAAAATTCAAGACGGCGCATGATTTTTACATTTCCCCATTTTTAACACCCCCTCCAAAATTTTATGTGCGCCACCGTACACGATTTTAGACATTTGCCATGCCAAACACGGTTCCCTCGAGCCTTCGTTGGTCCGATGTCGATTGCCGAATTTGTCGTCATCGGCACGACGTCGATTTACGACATCGAACCAGCAGTATTTTTTTGTCCGCTTTGCGATGTAGGCCCAATGTATGTTTTCAGACGGAGCGTTAGACTGTAGCCCGCCGTCCGTTGGACCAATGGTAAATTTTACTTTTTGCTGACATCGGCATACCGTCGCCGTACGATTAAGGTCCAATATGGTTTAACCACATGCTACCGACCATCCGCTCATAACTGCTTAATTTGGTCGGTCTAACGTAGTATTCAAGCCCGACATTGGTTTATTAAAGCGGTCCAACGTCGGCGATTGACGGAGGTCCGTAGTGGTAGCTTAAAGCGGGCCGACATTGGCAAACTACAAAGTTTCGATAATGCGGGTGCTTAACCAGTCGGGCTGGTTTAAGTGGCAGAAGAGGTGATTCTTGTAGAGAAGTACCACCATCTTGTTAAGTCCGCATTCTAGTTTTGAAATATCCTTGCTCATTATATATATAATATTATCTTCGACTGTACAGGGAACAAAGTGACATTACCGCCATCTCTACATACTAGGAATCGGACCATCGTCGGTTGCCGATTCTCGACCAATCAAACAAAGTTCCAATCGGACCATCGTCGGCCCTAAAGCAGATAAAGTGGTCGTCGGCATAAAGTCGATTATAGTAAATCGGGCCATCATCAGTTGCCGATTCTCGAGCGATTAAAGAAAGTTCCTATCAGACCATCATCGAAATTAAAGCAGATAAGGTTTGCGTTGGCATAATGTCGATTATAGTAAATCAGGCAATCATCAGTTGCCGATTCTCGACCGATTAAACAAAGTTCCTATCGGACCATCGGCGGTCCTAAAGTGGTGTCGGCATAAAGTCGACTGTAGTAATGTGGACCTCCGTCAGTTGCCGATTATTGATCGAAAACTGAAAATCGTAATCTGACCAAGATCGGGCTAGTGTAGTCGCCGATGCCGACACACTGCCGACGTTGTCGACATTGGCCCGATTCAGTGCCGATGATTTGTGTTTGATGGGATCACTTGTAAAAATCGAAGTAATAAAGTTCAACTCTAATGAAGTAAGTGGTATTTAAACCCTTTGCAAAACGTAGACCTAAAAACCCTTATTTTTTTTTCCTGGGGATTTCTAAAATATCGTTCGATTCTTTAGTTTTTAAACTCAGCGTAAAAATCCGCAATGGCGCATGCTTTTGAAACTTGGATATTTTTCACTCCTTCCTGCCAAAATTTTTTGTAAGCCAATGTACCTGATTTCAATTTTCCGGAAAGCAACGTCTTTCCAGAGTACAAAGAGGTATCATTCGTAAAAATCGGACCAGAACTAAAAAAGATTTGGTCAAAGAAAGAAGTGCTTTTTTAAACCTGTGTAAAGTAGATAAAGCAAAAAGTATCTCAAAAAGTTATTATGATTTTTATTACAATTTTAGATTTCTGGACACTGTGTAAAATAACAAAGTCGGATAAGTTAAAAAAAATCAGCAAAACAAAAATTTTCTGCATGTTATTTATTTTAAACAGGTTTAAAAAAAGCACTACTTTCGTTGAGCAACGTTTTTTTAGTTCTTGTTTGATTTTTACGAATTATACCTCTTTGTACACTGAAAAGAGCCGGCTTTCCGGATAATTGAAATCAGGTATAATGGCTTGCAAAAAAGGTTGGCAGGAAGGAGTAAAATATCCCAGACAGCATTACTCGTCCCAGGGACGTACATTTTACATTCATTCTACGTCTATACGTCCAGGGACCTACTAGGTACGTATGACGTACGTACAAAAGTGTGCGTAAAATGTATTTTTACGATATTTTGAGGTCTTTTTTTGTGCGTACTTACTAGGTTTTTAAGTTGTCTTAACTTGGACCTAGTTCATTTATGTAACATTTCTCTCACTTCTAACGCAAACTTTTGTGTAAGTATTTTTTATTCTCTTAAATAAGTAATTGGTATTTTATGAATAACCATCCTCTGTCAGGAATTCTTTCCCGGAGAGTCCAACCAGCAGAGAGGAGTTTTCGGGGTTTAAAATTACCGCCCCCCCCCCACCGCTAGGCATAATAAAATATTTTGTATTTTATTTATTTACGTCCCCCAAGGTACACTTCTCTCCACATAAAACTGGTAGCTGCAAATACGATATTTTATATTTTCCTATGTGCAGCACTGACTTTTTGACTTTGTCATTTTAGGTTATATTTTTGGCATATATAAACTTTTTATAAGGAGACGGCTTGTTTATTTTTTACTAATTTAAAATATAAGGCCACTAAAAATAAAAACCCCATTTCAAAAAACTAAACAAAAGCTACACAGTAATTGGTCTATTCGACTGTCCGAAAGGAAGGCACCGATTTGACGAAAGTTACAAGCCCAAAACAATTAAAAGACGAAATCAAGTTAACGAAATAAATAAAGTTAAAAAAATAACAAAACTAAAAACCTATAAAAAAAAATACTTATTTTTAATAGCGCAATGCGACACCTTAGCCTCGAACGCGTAATCCTCTTTTTTTTTTACTTCTTTCACTTTGGAAAAACGGATGATTTTCCAGAAAATTGATTGCCTCTTGGTCTTCCTCTGAACTAGTGACTTTCGTAAAAACGGTGCCTTCCTTTCGGTGGATAGTTCCCTCCTCTTGAAATCGGTAGACTTGCTTCTCCCATAATGAACAGCTTCTTGCCGAATAAACCAACCACCGTCTAGTTTTGCTAAGATTTGAGCTTTATTAAATTCGGAAAGATGCGGTGGTATTTTTTTTTTAATTTGGATGACACTGACATGCTAAAAATGATGTTGTCAGGAGTCTGTGACATTGTCACTTATAGGAAGACAATCCCGTACTATAAAAATTAAACCAGTTTTATGTGGAGAGAAGTGTACGTACCAAAAACATCTCCTGTACGTACCCCGTACGTACATCGTACATTTTACGTCCAATTTACGTCTTTTATTGATCCCCCGCGGAACATACAAAGTACGTACTTGGTAGGCGTAAAGGCGTGTATTTATGGAAAATGTCTAAAATTGAGTACAGTGGCACACATAAAATTTTGGCGAGGGGTGTTAAATATTGACAAAAGTTTTATATAGTCTGAAGTTTTAACTTTTCGCAGAAGTTAAAATCACAGAAATCAAACTTATGGTACTACCGTAGCAAAACTACAGCCGAAAAAAATGTACGTTTTTTTTTGGCCGACCTTATAGTATATATAAATACTTGCCTCAAGAAAAAAAAACTAATTCACCCATATCAGTTGCACTGCACGTCACTAAATCGGAATAAAGTCGCGCGAAAGAGTTTTTATTCTCAAAACAAAACACTGTTTTGGTTTTTGGTCCATATACGTACGGCCACTTTCGCGCTTTTCCTTTGTTCTTCACAATTTTCTTTCAACCGTATTTCTAACCGGGAAAATTAAAATTAAAATTTTTTCCGAAGCCATTGTTTTGCGTCACGGTCTTTGGATGCTACTATAGTATAGGATAGAATAGGGTACCTACTTGAACGGCCGGATTTCTTTGGGAAGCACTTGAAACCGCACGGAAATCAGAGATTTCTGTTAAAAATAGATCGAAATTTGGTAAACGAATTTTGGCCAAAGGTTTTGCTATTCATGCGGGGTCCTTGCACATTTTTGGAAACTATTTAAAAAAATAATCGACTTGCATTTTTTCTAATACGACAAAAGTGACAGTTAACCGAGAGCTTTAGTCGTTGTAAAAAGATGGCTGTGTGCACTGTAAGTCTAACAAAAAAAAGTTTAGAAGAAGTTAAAAAACCTGCAAATCAGTTACTTCAACTGAAAAGAAACTAAAAAAATAAAAGATCAAAAGATCTTGGGTGGAAATAACGAAAATTCAAACTTGGATGAGTATCCCACAAGGAACACACAAAAGATCAAAGCGAAATGATTAAACGATATTTCGCCCTGGGTAACCAGCGTGGGCTCATCAGTAGTTTTACTGGTCACCCTCCACTATACATCATTAAACACCATCATATACTTAGATTTCCAACCTTGAACCACTCACAAATAGGCATCGTTCCGCACTGGTACTTACTTATCCAAGTTACCTGATACGAATTCGTCCTGGCGTGTTAATATTTCCAGTAGGATTATGCTCCTAAGGCAATTAAAACAAAGAAGACGTTAAAAAACCTCCAAATCAGTTACTTCAACCGAAAAGAAACTAAAAAAACAAAAGATCAAAAGATCTTGGGTGGAAATAACGAAAATTCAAACTTGGATGAGTAAGTACCAGTGCGGAACGATGCCTATTTGTGGTGGTTGGAAATCTAAGTGTATGATGGTGTTTAATGATGTATAGTGGAGGGTGACCAGTAAAACTACCGATGAGCCCACGCTGGTTACCCAGGGCGGAACATCGTTTAATCATTTCTCTTTTCGCTTTGATCTTTTGTGTGTTGCTTGTGGGATACTTATCCAAGTTTGAATTTTCGTTATTTCCACCCAAGATCTTTTGATCTTTTGTTTTTTTTTAAAAAATTTTGTTGTACTTCAGTGCAAAATGAACGTCCTGGTCTTCGATGACGTTTCGTCTGTATTAAGGACTTATCAGCAGTGCCATCAGCTAGCTGTACCACAATGACAGACAATTTCGGTCACTCTTACGTCAGCAGCAACTATCCCAAATTAAGAACTAATTTCGAATTCCTAATATCATCAAAAAGAATTTCGAAAAATCCACTAGTAACCCTGTTTTTTTTTAATATGGTGGGCGGTACAGGTTGACGTCAAGCCACACCCCCCTCCAAAAAAATTCGAACTTTGATATGCTTATAATTTTGAACAGATTTTGTACAACTTAAAAAAAATTATACCTTCATCAAAAACGTGATTTTAGTAAGTTTCTGCAGCTAACTAAAGCATGATTTTTTTTGGTTACCGATGCAAAAATAGTAGTTTTAACAACTAGTGGCTAAAATAGTGCTTTTTTTACAAGCGTTGGTTTAAATAACGAGCGTAGCGAGGTATTTAAAAATGCGAGTAACAAAAAGCACAGTTTAGTCACGAGTTGTTAACACTTCTTTTTTAATACCTTTATTAAAAAATCCAAGAGCTTTAGTCGTTGTAAATAACGGAAAAACAGGAAAATACTTTCAAAAATCTCGAACGAATAGCACTTCTCGCAACACACCATCTTTACACTATAAATCAAGGCGCTGGTAAATGATATAACAATCGTTTCCATAGCGATGTTTCTTTTTACTCGGTGACGTTCATTGTTGCGACATTTTAATCTTTGACAGTTTGATATTTTGACGATGTTTTTAAGTGATTTTTTCGTAAATACTTGGTGAAAACTGGCGGAAATGGCTTAATTTTTAGGCAAGAGTAATTAGATTTTTTCAGTATTACTATATTCCGCTATTTCTCTTTAATTTTGGGTAAAAAAACGTGATAAAAAAAAAAATTACATCGGTAACCAAAAAAGCCATGCTTTAGTTATCTGCAGACAGTTACTAAAGTCATGTTTTTGATGAAGGTGTAAAAAAACATTTCATTCATCAAAAACATGATTTTAGTAACTGTCTGCAGATAACTAAATTAAGCATGACTTTTTTGGCTACCTATGCAAAAAAACTTTCTTTTTGATCACGGGTGCAAAAAAAGATTTCTGTCCGTTTTTTACCCAAAATTAGAGAGGAATGGTGGAAAATAGTAATATTGAAAAAATCTAGTTACTCCTGCCTCAAAATTAAGCCATTTCCGCCATCACCAATTATTTACGAAAAAATCTTTTAAAAACATCTTCAAAATATCAAAATGTCAAAGATTAAAATGTTGCAACAGTGAACGTCGACGAGTAAAACGGCACATCGCTATGGAAGCTATTATTATTTCATTTACCAGCCGCCCTGATTTATAGTGTAAAGATGGTGTGTTGCGAGAAGTGCTCTTCGTTCGAGATTTTTAAAAGTATTTTGCTGTTTTTCTAGAATTTTTTGATAAAGGTATTAAAAAAATAGTGTTAACAACTCGCGGCTAAACTGTGATTTTTTTTACTCGCGTTTTTATATACCTCGCTGCGCTGGTTATTTAAAACAACGCTTGTTAAATAAAGCACTATTTTAGCCACTAGTTGTTAAAACTACTATTTAACCATAAATAAAAATAAAAACTCACAGAAATTATGGTGTGAGTTTTTATATTTACTCAGTTTTGAAGAAAAAGTATTTCCATCTTTTTTGGACATTTATTGGTACCTATGGGCATGTGTAAAGCAGGCCCTGATTTTTTGAATATAAAAAAAACAGGAAGGAGTTGTGGTTCAAAATTTTTAAAAGTGGTTCAAAATTAGTTCGAAATTGGTTCAAAATTATAAGCATATCAAAATTCAAATATCTTTGGGGGAGGGGTGCGCCTTGACTGACCTCGAAACTACTGTAGTTAGCAGTAGGTGGAGGTAGCATAGATCTTGCGAGAGACATACAATTATGCCATCTGTATGTAGGTTTTGTCTAGAAACAAGCGATTATAAATCGCAGAACAACCAATATATCGTCAAAATTAAAGTCGTTTTCGGGTGTGAGAAGATTTCGAAAATGGTGGCGTCACGGTTCAACACATTTCAAAGAATTTCAAAGCCGCTCCTCAGACTGTTTCGAAAGTGCTTCAATCTCGATTCCAATATGGCGGGAGTTATCATTTGTCAAAATACGCGGGTAGTGTCGGGTTGTGGAGACCCGGCTATTTTTTTTTTCATTATAATAATCATTCTATCATTATAATAAAATGATGGAGTCTGATTTGGTAATGTGCCAATATAAATTGGGAGAATTCGTCTTAGAGGTAGCTACCAGGCAGCTTTCGTCAAATAAGTTATTTAATGGTGGGTTTATACATTAAATAAATAACAAAATAACCCCGGATTTATAAACCGGGGATAGGAAAAAAAAACAAAACGCTAACAAATATTTTATAACAATAATTTAGGTTAGGTTTTGTAAAACTGTCACTGGGAATTTTGACCCTAGCAAGAACTGATGACGTTGTGGTTGAACTGGTGACGTCACATTTCGAAATCACGCAATTACCGTGTTCTACGCCAATAAACAACTTAAATTTGATATAAATATACATATTTAGGTGTCAATCATGTAAGCTTAGCTGCCCATCATTGGCAGTGTTTTTTTTTTTTTCAGTTCCTTGATGTCTCCGTGAAAGGTGCAAGAGACTAGAAATTTGGCATGCTGATAAATGATTCGATGAAGAATGACACTTGCTCCGTCACTTCGCACGATAAAAAAAGTACTTATTTTTTACGATCTGGTTTTAAGGTCGTAGTTACAATCTGGGGAATTGTTTTTGGCAACACTGTACGGGAAATTAATTTAACGGCGTTAGAGGAAATAATCGTATTCTATTTTAAACAGGAGCGTCAACGACTAGCAAGAGTCTTTCCAACCTCTAGTACTCAAGTTTCCGTGTGTTTTTGAAACTGAGGTTGAGATCTAAAATCTACCCTTGGCACTCCAAGATTTCACTAGTACACTTGCACATAACTATGCCGCACTAATTTAAATTAAAAAAAAAATGGTTTAATCAAAACAAAAATAAAATTATGTGGAGTTATGGGCGCCGAATGCTTCTATGCTAATTCCTAGTAATACCAGCGAGCCAGTTAAGTTCTCTTGGTTCTTTGACAGACTCGGGGTAATGCCCGCGCAGCGCTAGGCCTTTTTCGGGGGGCGACCGCACACGCGGAGTGGTTTCATATTTGCTTTAGAACAATGTTTTTGAAAAAACACATTTTTGAAAGATAAACATAACCTCGAATGTTTTTCCGTCAGAAAACGTAAACATACTCTTCTGTCCCACTGCGGCCCGATTTAAAGTTTGTTGACAAAACATCTGCAGTAACCATGGAATCGTATAAATTCTGCGAACTATCGGCCAACACTTGAACTGCGTGTGTCTCCCAAATTCAATGAAGTGTAGTTTATGATTGATTGATCGGGGAGCGCACATGCTTTTAGAAAAAAGGAAACTTAGTTTTTTATTCTCGCCAAAGCAAGGAAATATAAAAAGGAAAAATGTAATCCAGAGGAAATTGTGAGTATTTCTCTATTTTTTTTTGTAAATCGGGTTTGTTCTAAACCGCCATTATTTTGAGGCTTTTGGGATAGATGCCAGCACTAAAGCTTTTATTTTGAAGAAAAGATAATTGAGAATTTTGAAAAATCCTTCAGATATTTTTGTTAAGCATTTAAAAATGATCTCCCCTGCAAAATGTCAGCTAATTCTGATGTTTAGTTTTCCTTGTGCACTCTGGCAAAAGATCAAAAAATTAAAAAGCAAGGCATTGCCAGTTTTGCCGATGGAGAGTCAAAAAATCAATAGACGAGCGGTCGAACCAAAAAAAGCAAGATAGATACATGGTAGTAAAATGTAAAACAGAAATATCCGAGCCTGAAAATTTCACATATACCGCTGGGCACCTCGTACTTGTTACTTAAAGAGTCTGATATTGCGCTATATTTCACGCCTACGCGTACGTTCTATAATCCTTAAGCTTTAATCATGATTAACATTAATCGCAGTTTAAAATGAGTCTTACCAAATACACCGATTAGTATTTAATCATGCTTAAAAAGCCTAATCGAGGAATTTTTGCATTGGTGGATACGAGCATTAAACTGCCTACAAGGCCGTAGATACGATTTTTACCTGGAGGGTGATATTTGTTGCTAAAATCATGTCATGGATGCGTCGTGGGCGAAAATTTTGTAAAAATATAGTAATAACACATTTTTTAAAACGTAAATGCCATTAACAAAAATGTCCTAATATTAAAGTAAAATTGTAGCAATCAATGTGTTATAGCGGCGCAGGCAATTTTTTTTTCAAATATAAAAAGAAACTTGGCAGGATTCTGGTCTTGATTCTAGATTTGTTAGCGCCTAAAAGTTTTTGCAGTTTAAGAAGAAAGTTCTTCAAAAATTTTGAACTTTTTTAATACGTGAGAGTAACGGGTATGGATACCGATTGGGGGGGGGGGAATTACCCTCTTGTCTCCCCCTTATCTACGCCCTTGACTGCCTAACATTTTTTCAGAGCTCGTAACGCAAATTAGACTACCTGTTGTTAGAATGAGGTGATGTACGTTTTCTTTAAATATCTATGAAAACATAAATCGTGCCGCTTTTGGTGAATGTCTCGCCTCCGCCCCTTGGGAACATCCGTTGTTGCAAGTGCATGAATGGAAATTGGTCGGGGGCCCAGAAGACCGAGCCTTGAGGGACACCCGATCTCTTTACTTGCTCGACAAACTGTGCGACAGGTGAATGTTAGTAGATCATAAACACAAGGAATTCCTGTTTTGTTTTTTAACTTGTTTACCAAAACATAAAGAAACAGACAAGACAAATTAATCAAAATTATAGGTAGAAATTGTACATCTCCAAAAAGGTTTTGAGGTAACATCGGAAATATAATAGGGAGTTTTTGGTGAGCACGAAAAAATAACAACCTCGGTGGTTATTATAGAAAGTTATTTTGATTTATTTTCCCAACTGTTTTTATGCTTACCCAAACGCAATATATTCGGCATCTCCTTAATCATTTAAGCTTTGTTTGCCAAAAGCACCACACTTTGACTTGGACTGAAAAAAGTAAATATAAACAAAATAAATATAACTACAAAACCGTGCTTATTACTGCCAAAATTACATTATTTTTGTGGTTAACTTTATTTTGTTTATATTTACTTTCAAAGCTCGCATCAAAGTGTTTGTATATTTGGATTTTTTTTTTAAGATTATGTTTAGAATTGTTACTTTTTGATACACAATATATTGCTTTATGGTTAAGTGTAATTACAGGGAAAATAAGTCGAAATAACTTCAGTTATTACGGCTTGTCAAATAACGATAACAACAAGGGTTGTTATTTTTGTATGTTGACCCAAAACTCCCTAATAACCCACTGATTAAAATAGTAAATTATAAACCTAGGAACTAAAGTGCCACATTTAATCATGCGGCTCACGGCTCCCTACGGTCGGGCTACAATTCGCTAAGGGATTAAACGACACTTTAGTCCCTAGGTTTATATACTATTTTATGCACTTTAGGAAAAGATCTTTGTTAAAATTACGTTATTTCTACGCCAAATGGTTCGTCAAATACAAGAAAGGGTGCTAAGAATGAAATAGTTTTTTTTTAATCCCTGAGGGATTAAATTTACTTTTTATCCCTAAGCTGAGAGATTAAATAAATTTTTAATCTCTTAAGGATTAAATTTTCTTGGAATCCCTTAGGGATTAAAAGTGTCACTTTAGTCCCCAAAATAGGGGTTAAAAGTACCTATTTAATCCCTAAAAGAGGGATTAAAAGTACCTATTTAATCCCTGAAGTGCATAATAGTACATTATAAAACTAGGGACTAAAGTGCATCTTTTAATCTCGCGGCGAAAGGTTTGTAGTCCTACCGTAGGGAGGGCTACAATTCGCCAAGGGATTAAAATACTCTTTAGTCACCAGGTTTATATACTATTTTATGCACTTTAGAATGCGAGAAACTAAAAACAAAAAATCACAAAACTAACAGTGGACCACTTAACGGTACTCTAGTTTCAAGATTGACAGCTCGTATTACTGATAGTTGTCATTGATTGTTGTTGCCATGGTGGATTTACTCAAAATTTATTGTGCCATGGAAGTGTTGCTATGGCACAAAACAAATGTCAGTCAGTTGTTGTTATCAAACGGCGTCACCACAAAATATGTACCTACGGTTATAGAAGTTGATCTGACGACTTAGGGCCCTGTCATAAGTTTTTTGCTACCGTTGCGCCTCTAGTGACTCGGTCTCGAAGCTTGAATTAGGGTAGCGGCGCCGGCGCCGGGAAATTTGAATTCGGGCAATGTTTAAAGTATTTTAGTTCATTAGAAACAACATTATTTTGGAAAACCTAATTGATCAATAATTAGTTTTATTTTCCAAAATATTGTTGATTCTATTGACTACAAATTTAAGAAATAAACCAAATGCGTCGTATTTAATGTATTATATTAGTCTTTTTAGATGATATATACATATCGAAACTATTGTATTTATTAAGCTTCCCATGGCGACCTCAATAGCAGCAGTTTCTTTTAAGACTTGCGATTTTTCGTCATTTTCAAAAAATTCGGTAATTGGTTACCCATCAGCATTTTTGAACGGAATAGGCTAAAAAAATGTAATTATCAAATAGACCAAATAAATGCCCTATTAGAGAGTTAATAGACCATCAAAATTGGTGATACCGTAGGCAAAATTGGTTATTTTTCTCCGGTATCCAAAAATATCCGAACCGAAATACGTTACTTAAGGAGGCTTAATGGGCCCGCTCGGTTTTTTCTTGCAATTAACTAGATTTATTTCTGAGCAAAAGCTGCAGCTGGTAGGTGATAATTCGTTTTTTTGTTTAGTTTTTAATATTTTTGTGAAAGTGAATTTGTAAAAACAGGAATTTTTGTTTTCTATTCTATTTACATTGACAGTTTGTATGTGGAAAAAATATGCGGTTACGGTAATTTATGTTTGTGGTATAAAAACTCTTTTTAAAATCTCAATTACGGTAAAACGGTAAGCAAATAAGGTGACGATAAATTAGTGGTCTATTTACTCTCTATCCATATAACAAAATTTGGATGGATATTGTATGGATATGATTTTGTGATTCCAAACATGTCCAGATGGCCACGAGATGGATGCTATATTTTCGGATATCCACATGAAGATATGCACTGTATATCAACCGAATATACACCGCATATCCATGGATGACTAATTTATATTCGGTGGATATGCAGTGCATATCTTTATGTGGATATCCACTGCATATCCTAAAATATATCATGTATATCCATCTCGTAGCCATCTGGAGATGTTTCGAATCACAAAATTATATCCATACAATATACATCCAAATTTTGCGATGTGGGTATTGAATAGGCTGTTTTTCCTTTGGTATGTAGAAACTTTGCCCGGTACTTACCATTAAAGTCTGTTTCAGACTCGGGCGGTAAATGCAAGAATGAAATTACATGCCGCATTAGAAGGCTTCGTCCACAGTTTTTTGAATAGTTTTCGGGTTTAAAATGTCGGGTGCATACCATTGTCTTTGGCGAACTTGATCTCTAGGGTGTAGAAAGCGATGAAGCAGAGGATCACTGGAACACAACACTTGGGCATAGTTTTCCAGTTGTACTTATTACAGAAATCTATTACTGTAACAATTCAAAAAAGGTCAAAAACACACAAAACTAAAAAACTTCAATAAAAAGACCTCATGAAAAGAACGAAAAGACGATGACATCGATGGACATTGATTAAGATAGATGTCATCGGCGCAATTTGTCGCGTGAGCTTCGAGACCGAGTCCCTAGAGGCGCTGTAACTTGTTTTTTGCGATGCCCTTAGTAAGAGTTTTCTCCGGAGGTATATGCTTTATGGGCGTCACCAAACGGTGAGTCCAAAAAAATCGTACAGTATTTTTTTTGAAAATGAGAATTGAAGAGGCCGCGGAAGAGGCCATCGCTAGCCTTCTTCCACAAAAATCTTGCGAGGTCTACAAGAAACAGTTGCAGAGAATTTTACAGATGAAAAGGTGCTCCTGGCATACTTCCTACAGAAGTCTAAGAATCTCAAGGCATCTTCTATATGGAGCCAATATTCCATGATCAAAGCCACGATAATATCTGAAGCAAACGTCCACATCAGCAAATATAGTAAACTCACGGCATTTCTAAAGAGACAGAATGACCATTATAAGCCGAAAAAGTAATTGGATTTCGACAATATAAGAGATTTTGTTCAAAATGAAGAATATCTAGCCCAAAAGGTAAGATTCTTTTCTTTACTTTGCGTATTTTCCTGATAGTGTTACTAAAAATAACACCATTGATTGTCTACAAAACTTTACTAATAGGAGACTAATTTTGTTGCAGGTGGCACTGATAATGGGAATCGCTGGAGCATGTCGCAGCATATGTAAGCTTTTTTCTGGTAAACCTACGGGGCACAAAATCAGGCAAGGATCGCTCGTTTGTGACAAAAACGTCCGGTAAAACCTCTACGAATGTAGTGGAAATGGTGAGAAAATATATTGGTCTAAGGCCATAGAAAAAAAGCTACCAAGGAGAATTGCTGGCTACTTGGGACTACCAGACGCAAATCTATATACTGGGCATTGTTTTCGCAGATCATCAGCTTCTTTACTTGCCGACTCGGGAGCAACTATAGATGTGTTGAAAAGACATGGTGGCTGGAAAAGCAGTTCGGTTGCTGAAGGTTGTGTTGAAAATTCATTGTATCAAAAGAAGAATGTCCACCCTCCGTAAGCCTTGCAAATTGCTCCCAAGTAAATGTAAATGTAAATATATATCATAATAAGAACTAGATTTAAGTAATACATATGCTAATTATTTTTTTCGTTCATACATTTTAACAAATAAAAAAAATTTGAATTATTATTTTTTAATTGTACTAAAACTTTGTTTTAAATCGAAAAGCCTTGCGGAATATAAATCCCTTTAATTCCTCGGAAAATTAAGCGTTATAGATATACAGGGTGTATAACGATCCAACTGCACACTGTAAGGAGGGTCAAAACAAGAAAAAAAATAACTAAGTTAAAATTCCTTCGTTTCCAAAATACAGGATATCAAAGCATACAATTTTTTGATTAAAACACAAAAAAAATCCAAAATTTGTAAAATCCATAAACCATGGGCATAAAAACTAGATGAATTGCTTTGTTAGTTTTTCGACATGTTATTTTTATATTGAATATATGTTGTTTTGGAATAAGAAAATTAAATTCTAACCTAAAGAAAATTATTTTCTTGGACATTTAAAAATATTATTTTTGGATGTTTCACATATTCTTAAATGAAGTAAATCAATTGTCTTCAACATAGACCATATTGACTTCCTGTAGAAAATATTTATTCTTAATTTAAGAAAATAAATCCTTTAGAGAAAACACGCAATGTAAAAATTTCCTATATTTTAAGTGATAATATATTATTTTCGTTATATACAAATTACCTATTTGAATAAATAAAAACACTTTGCTTTGGTTCAAGAATCGATCTGTGTGCGCTGGGAAGTAGTGAGATAAATATAATATTTTTGTACTTTTTTGGATAATATATTATTTTCGTTATAAGAAAACACGCAATGTAAAAATTTCCTATATTTTAGGTGATAATATATTATTTTCGTTATATACAAATTACCTATTTGAATAAATAAAAACACTTTGCTTTGGTTCAAGAATCGATCTGTGTGCGCTGGGAAGTAGTGAGATAAATATAATATTTTTGTACTTTTTTGGATAATATATTATTTTCGTTATAAGAAAACACGCAATGTAAAAATTTCCTATATTTTAGGTGATAATATATTATTTTTGTTATATACAAATTACCTATTTGAATAAATAAAAACACTTTGCTTCGGTTCAAGAATCGATCTGTGTGCGCTGGGAAGTAGTGAGATAAATATAATATTTTTGTACTTTTTTGGATAATATATTATTTTCGTTATAAGAAAACACGCAATGTAAAAATTTCCTATATTTTAGGTGATAATATATTATTTTCGTTATATACAAATTACCTATTTGAATAAATAAAAACACTTTGCTTTGGTTCAAGAATCGATCTGTGTAAGCTGGTAAGTAGTGAGATAAATATAATATTTTTGTACTTTTTAATTTTTTCTCCGTGGAAACTTCTGAAATTTTTTTTTAGATGTCAGATCGTGACGAGAGGCAATAAGATATTCCAGCTTTTAAAAACAACGTATTTACATTGCTATACTCAGGGGTGGCTATACAGATTTCCCGAAAGGGAAGGGGGGTCTGAGGGATAGAAGGAAAAAACATTTTGAGGAAACTTATGAGTAATTTTTATTGTAAAATTTTCCCACAAAAAGCGCCATGGGCAAGAACTCGTATAAATACCATTAATTTTTTTAAACTCATAAATTAACCTGTATAGGGTGGTTTAAATTGGGGGGGTTTTATTTATTTCTAGAGGAGATGGGTAACCAGCGTGGGCTCATCAGTGGTTTCACTGGTCACCCTCCACCATACGTCATTAAACACCATCATACACTTTGATTTCCAACTTTGAAACACTCACAAATAGGCATCGTTCCGCATTGGTACCTCCACCCCCCATCAAATAACAGAGGAAATAAAATATATATATATAGGGAATAAAATACAAGAGCCTAGACTTTTAACAAAAAAATGTTTGATTTTTTTATTTGTTTTCAATTTGGATCACCACCAAAATGATCTTTTTAATCTAATTTTATCAAAACATTTTGCCCGCGATTTGTTGTGAAAAATTTTAGGTGTCATTTTCGCAAAAATTTTCGCTTGCGGCGCATTTTACCATTTTTACCAACAAATTAAGGGTAAATAAACAACTCAAATTCCCAAAACCCCATCAATATTTACGATTTTAGTTTAATTTACTTTACGTAAAAAATAAAGGCGAACAAGCTCTTAAGTGTGTAAAAAACTGGCTTAACCTAAATGTCCTTAGCTTAAATTGTGATAAAACTAAATGTCTACCCTTTTTTATTAACGAAAGGACAAACTCTAATTTTAAAAGCTTGATTATACACGAGTGTAATAATGAACAAAATCGTCATTGCTCTCAAAATATTGAGGTAGTTGACAGCCTTAAGTATTTGGGCTTAAAATTGGACAGTCGACTCAATTTTAAAGAGCACGCTGACAAACTAGCTTCAAAGCTTCGAAAAATAAATTTTATGTTCAAAAAACTTCGTAACATTCTAAATATCTCAAACCTTAAAACGGTATATCATGCAATCTTTGAATCACTACTTCAGTTTGGGATACTCATCTGGGAAGTAGTTACGACGCGTCTCTTAATAATTTAGAAGTACTGCAAAAAAGATGTATAAAAATAATTTTGCAAAAAAATCAATTGTATTCAACAGATCAACTTTTTCAAGACTTCCCAGTACTTAGATTAAGACAGTAATATGCAAATAAAGTCTTACGATATATACAAAAGTATCCAGACACTATACTCATCATGAACTCCAACCGATATAGAACCCGACAGGTAACGCAAAATATCGCTGAGATACCAAAGAAACATAAAAGATTAACTCAGAAGTGTATAACCTACATGGCACCAAAAATATTTAACCTTTTAACTGCCGATCAAAAAACGTCAATCTGTCAAAATTACAAAAACATAAAAATGTATAAAACATTTATCACATCAATTAATTATGAAAAACTTAAATCCTGTTTTCCGTAAAAAAAAATATTCAAAAATACCAAAAAACTTAAACAAGCAGAGTCACTTATTCTAATTCTAATTCGACTAAAATAAATCCATTTAAGTTCTTTTTTCTTTTAGAATTTTTTTACATATAAACTAAATCTTAAGAAATTTTCTAGCATTAGTAGGTATAGTAGTTATTTAGCATAAATAACATATTTATATTGCGCTAAGAGTATTGAAGAAAGTGGGAAAAGCTACGCCCTGGCAGAAGTACTGCCTTAGTAGTAATCCCTTCCTACTTTATTCATATTCCTAAAAATTTTTATTTTATTTATTTATTTATTTAATCAGATTTTATATTAATTGTAATTATTTTTAGCTTGGATTTTGAATAAAGTATCCATTCATTCATTCAATTTTAAGTCAAAAATTGTATTGCCTGCGGCGCATTGAATCATGATTTTGCCGTCAAATTTTGGATAAATAAACAATTTTAAATTTGGTTAACACCCCTCCCCCTCTATATTTGAGCCTAGGTCCGCGCTTGTATCAATTTTTAGTCCACTATACCAATATGGTATGGGGGACTATTGAAATCGTGAAATTTTGACTTTTCTTAATTTTATCAAAAATGAGTTACTAAGGTTCCAAAACAACTTAATCAACGAAAAAAAAGTTGTCTGTCGGTCTGTTGTCTGTCTGTATACACGATAACTCAAGCATCGATTAAATTTTAACAAAATTGGTACAAAAACCCTTTTGGGTAGGATGGTGGGCGGTTGAAGGGGGGAAAATGGGGATAAAATATTTAAAAAATTGTTACGTTGGAACAAAAGCAAGTAGCGATGTATACGGTTTTCAGATTTAAGTTTCCATGAATATGGACTACAAATTTTTTTATAAAGGCCAAATTCGTGGGAGCTTTAGTTCCCGAGTTATTTGAAAATAACGTTAAAATATATTTCAAAAAATCATAACTTTAGAACTAAAGCATCTTTTATATTACCCAAAAATTTTGTTCAGATTTTGAAGAAAGAATTAAGATAAGATTCAAATCTTTAAAAGCTACAGTTTTCGAGTTATTTTCATCTCCTTTCAACATAAAATAATTGATTGTATGGTGGAATATCCGTGCTTTCTGGCACCAATTTTTTTAAATATTTATCCTTAGGTTTCTTTTGAGTTTCATATGTACTTAGATATTGTTTTTAGTTTAAAAATAAACATTTAGAGAGTCAAAAAATAGTAGAAATAACTAAAAGAAAACCAAAAGAAAAATAGGTAAATTTAAAAAAAACAAATATAAAATATGTGCGATACACCATTTTAAAGGAAATTTTATGCTGAGTTCAAAAATCGAGTAAAGTTTGACAAATAAATTCTAAAAAAGAAAAAAACAAAAGATCTTGGGAGGAAAGAATGAAATTTCAAAATTGGACGAGTGTCCCACAAGGAACACACAAAAGTCCAAAGCAAAAAGGGAAACAAACGATGTTTCGCCCAGGGTGACTAGCGTGGGCTTTTCAGTGGATTCACTAGTCACCTTCAATCCAGACATCATTTAACACCATCGCACACTCTGACTTCCAACTCTGAAACACTCACAAATAAGCATCGTTCCGCATGGTACTTATTATAAGTCGCCTGATACGGGTTCGTCCTGGCGTGTTAATCTTTCCAATAGGAATATGCTCCTAAGATAATTAAAACAAGAAGTTAAAAGTTCTAAATCAGTTACATCAACCGAAAAGAATCAAAAGATCTTTCGATCTTTTCTTTTTTAGATTCTTTTCGGTTGATGTAACTGATTTGGAAGTTTTAACTTCTTGTTTTAATTGTCTTAAGAGCATATTCCTATTGGAAAGATTAACAGGCCAGAACGAACCCGTATCAGGCGACTTATAATAAGTACCATGCGGAACGATGCCTATTTGTGAGTGTTTCAGAGTTGGAAGTCAGAGTGTGCGATGGTATTAAACGATGTCTGGATTGAGGGTGACTAGTGAATCCACTGACGAGCCCACGCTAGTCACCCCGGGCGAAACATCGTTTGTTTCCCTTTTCGCTTTGGACTTTTGTGTGTTCCTTGTGGGGCACTCGTCCAATTTTGAAATTTCGTTCTTTCCTCCCAAGATCTTTTGATCTTTTCTTTTTTAGATTCTTTTCGGTTGATGTAACTGATTTGGAAGTTTTAATTTCTTGTTTTAAGTAAATTCTAATTTAAATTATTCATAAAAAAATCAACACCAAAAAGAAATTTTCAAAAATAAAAAGCCCCGGTAGGTTTAAAAGGGGTTAAAATAATGACATGTGGTTTTCATCATTGTTAATTATTCAAAAATCGAGCCCATAACATGTAGGTGTATTAGTTTTTTGTTATCTCCTTTAGAAATACTCCCCAATCCCGTCGGACTGGGACCACCCTGTATATTCGATATTTTTTATTACCTATCAGTTATGAAAATGGCCTTAACCTGTAGCACTAATAATATCTCTGTGAGCATATTTCGACGCGCCCTGACTCACCTTGTATAATGTAGATACATGAGATATTAAGTCCACGCACAACTTCAAATTTATTCAAAAGTTACCTTGTTAGCAGAGTTTGGTGGAATATAATAAACTTTAAATTAATATGGGAAATAATTTAGCAAACCTCCTACATGCCACAAGGAGAAAAAGTTTTGGATAAATGTAGAATTACTGGCTGGATTTGATTAAATTTGAAAGTTCATTAAGTAATATTACGTTAGTAAAACAATTTCTTAAGTCAGGGAGAAGGAGAATTGAAAAAGCGATCTTAAACTTATTTTTCTATTATCATTCAATAAAGAACCAATTTGGAAGCTTTTATAAACTTTTAATACTGGGCTGCGTTCAGAAAGCCCACACCATGGTGTGGCTGAGCGCACCCGGTGTGTCACACCACCTATTATCTGTCATTCTTGTCCACAGTCAGTTGATTTACAAAAATAAAATGAAGCGATGTTTTTTCTTTTTTGGGGTTTTTTAGGGGAAATGAACCGTATAATTAACAAAAAGTGACAAGAGAGTGAGAGGAGGGGAGGGTCGATGATCATTTAAAGTCACGTTTTTTTGTTTGCAGCAGAAAAAATTAGTATAAATGATAAAATACCCTTTTTCCCTCTTACCTTCCCTTCTCTTTTCCCTATTACTTTCGAATGTTGGGTTGGCGACGTTATCTAATATGAAATGACCTTAATAATAGATTTCTTTAGGCTAAAAGTGGGCAGAAAAGTGTTTGATATTTATTTAATTATGTGTGGGTCATTGAAAAGCTATATAAACATCTTCTCTTTTGAAGTTATTTTTTTTAAATAAGCTCTTAGTCAATAAAAATAAGTGCTTTCTAACACAAAATACAAACAGTTTTTCTGTAAGCCGTAACAATAGCATAAATATAAATTTCTCAAAAACCACACAAAGTGCTGTTTTAAGTACCTACATTAGTATCAATTGAAGGTCATAATATTATAATGGTAAAAACTACTAAATAAAAAAGTAGTTTTAACATTTCTAAAAGTCTGTAAAATTTTTATTTTAACGTAAGTAAGTGTTTACGTTAGAACCAATGTTTACATTAAAACCGATACTTACATATTTTTTAAAAAATCTTAAAGTTTTATTTTGTGGATTATCATCTAACTACAATTATTACAAATTATTAAAGCGCTATTTACCTTGGTAGAAGTGCGTAAGAGATAGAGATAGTGGACACTCATTTTTTTAACATTGATTTTCGAGCTTATTTTTTAATATTTTCCAAAAACGCCTTCTCTTCTATATATGCACAAAGGACCAGTACTTAAAATAGTACCTTTTATTTAAACAGCATCGCTAGTGGTTATCGGAAAATTTACATTTTTGTTAACACTACGGCTTATGGGAAAACGGTTTGTATGTGTCCTACGTCAGCTGATCGTGCGTGGCAGCGCCTTATTCTTGATTGGTTAAAATACTCAGTGAAAACTGAAAACTATAACACAAAAATGTACACAAAATTTTCAGTTATTTAAAAATAAAACTCAAAAAGCAAATGCATAAAGCAACATTGTATTATCTATAATTACCGTATGATCAATAATTACCGTTCTATGATTTTAGCAGTTGTTCAGTGATTTTGGTTCGCTTTGGTTTGACAAATAGTCAAACAGATCCACCATTTACAGAATTTCTACCGCTCTACTTCCCCCGGGAACGCCGGCCTAAACTTGCCACTCTGGCACCCTTGGGGAACGTCTTATATTCAAGAGGGCGGTCATTTTTTAAAGATAAAAAAATATGGGAGAAAATAAATAAAATATGGGCAAGTCATCCTAACTAACATTTAAAGTTGTCACGACGTAACCGGCACCACATAGAATTTCCTGAAAGTACCCGCAAGTTGCCCCCGCTACGTGCCTTTATACCATACAGTGACCTAGTAATTCCTTACGCGGGGAACAATTCTTCGGTTATTGTTACGTTCCCACGACTTCAAAGTTAGGTACCAAATACTACACTGCTATAAAACAAAAGATCAAAAGATCTACAAGGAACACACAAAGGACCAGAGCGAAAAGAGAAATGATTAAACCATGTTTCGCCCTGGGTAACCAGCGTGGGCTCATCAGTGGTTTCACTGGTCACCCTCCACCATACATCAGTAAACACCATCATACACTTTAATTTCCAACTTTGAATCACTCAGAAATAGGCATCGTTCCGCACTGGTACTTATCCAAGTTACCTGATACGGATTCGTCCTGACGTGTTAATATTTCCAGTAGGATTATGCTCCTAAGGCAATTAAAACAAAAAAAGCTAAAAAACCTCCAAATCAGTTACATCAACCAAAAATAAACTAAAAAAGATCTTGGGTGGAAATAACGAAAATTCAAACTTGGATGAGCATCCCACAAGGAATACACAAAGGACCAAAGCGAAAAGAGAAATGATTAAACGTTGTTTCGCCCTGGGTAACCAGCGTGGGCTCATCAGTGGTTTCACTGGTCACCATACATCATTAAACACCATCATACACTTTGATTTCCAACTGTGAATTTCTCACAAATAGGCATCGTTCCGCAATGGTACTTATCCAAGTTACCTAATACGGATTCGTCCTGGCGTGTTAATATTTCCAGTAGGATTATGCTCCTAAGGCAATTAAAACGAAAAAAAGAAGTTAAAAAACCTCCAAATCAGTTACTTCAACCGAAAAGAAACTAAAAAACAAATGATCAAAAGAGCTTGGGTGGAAATAACGAATATTCAAACTTCGATGAGCATCCCACAAGGATCACACAAAGGACCAAAGCGAAAAGAGAAATGATTTTTAACATTAGTCAAAAAAACATTTGTAAAAAAGCCCTCTTATTCCTTCAAAGGTTAGGATTTCTCCAGACTATTAAGGGATTTTTTATTTAAGAATTGGCAGTGGTTCTGGTTGACATTATTTTGATACAAATTTTTACAGCGATTCGAAAATAATGTCGCCATTTAAAATATTGTGAAGATATCTTTGATTTTACTGAAAAAAAGATCACCTATAATTTTTCAAAATTTTAGAGGTTGTGTTTACAAGCAAAGGGCCGAACCAACCTTTCAGGCTGATTTTAAAATTTCATAACCGGGTTGCAACTGTGACGTCATTGTTTTAAATCGAAAGGACTGGTTCCGGTTCTGGTTCAACCAGAATTGGTCCGTAAATCGAAAACCCTTTTAGTTGTGCTAGACCCAATAAAAAATAATTCTTCGAATTAGTTCAAATACAAGTTGTTGCCCAGGGGCCTAATTCTTGAATCTCGAGAGAAGGATCGATCCCTCAAGAGAAGGGATGAATCCCGGGGAATGATCCCATCCCTCTAAAAAAATATTCTCTTCCTTCAAACCTTTTCAAAATTTTAGATTGAAAATTATACATTTTATGCGCATGCTTGCCTAAGAAATGGGACCGATCCCTGGCTTTGCAGTCGGGGAGCGGGAACGCCCAATTTTTGATAGAATGGAATGATCGATCACCGCTCAAGAATACGAAATGCGTTCGACGTGGGATCATTCGACACAAATCTATGTCGTTCCTTGCTCAAGAATTAGGGTACTGATGTTTAGACATCGTCATTACGCAACGTTGCGTTGCGTTTGCGCTCTTTCATCGAAAACTTGCTATTTGGGATGGCATGATGTGAAGCTTTTCATTCATTTCCCACACTAATTTAATAGCTCAAATTTCGGTTTAAGCCAATTTAAAATTTACATTAATGGAATCATATATGTATACCTACAAAATATGATACGAACATAAAGAATACAAAGAGTACTTACATTCATCCTAATGTTTTTGTTTCATGCTGTGGTCTAACGGTTCGTTTGTGACCCAACTATCTTAAAACATTTTGTTGATAATTTAAATAAGCCAAATTCAATTAAAATCCTCGAACAGAAGTCTTCGTCTTTCCTACGGTGAATCAGAGGTTGGATTCTAGAATCTGCGTCGAGTCGTCTTTCAAGCGAAAGTCGTTTTTTTGTAGAAAAGAATACAGACTACCTATTTGATGTGTATTCGGATGGTAGAATCTGGCCTCAGGTCTCAAGTTTTAAATCGTTTTAACAATATTTTGGCAGGAGGGTTAAAATGAATCTTTAAGAAACTTAAAACAAACGAGCAAAAATATGTAAAATACATTGTAATATATTGTAGAATAAACAACGGCAGGCTACAAGGAGTCATTACCACCTCCTTGGACTTAAAATTTTTAATGTTGACTAAAAGAATTCTTTTAATTTTTTAGACTAACATTGGGGCTAACAAAAAATATTGAAAACATTAACTAAACTTGCATTCTGAAAAAACGACAAAAAAATTTATTTTCGTCATCTTGTTCCACTAGCGGGTTAAGTTGACGAGACTGTTAAGGCAAGATGATGACTAAACTCAGATGTAACAAAGGAACGTCGGCGTCGGCGTCTTCGTGAACGCTTTATGTCACCAATTCTCGCAACCTCCACATTGAATCCAGTCCTCAATTGGAAGTTCAGTGTAAAGTTTCTGGCACCCTGGCGGATAATATTTTCATTATTCTTTTCTTTTCCTGGTAGGTTTTAATTTACGTCGTTAAAAAGTTTTCTTTTTATTTTCTTGATCAATTTTTTCAAGGAAAAGCGTGAAACTTTTCTTTAATTCGTCATCTTGCCGCAGTCAACGGTATAATTATTTAGTAAGAAAACCGAGCAAAGATGTCATAATTTTCATTTTAGTACATTGGAAACACAATAAACCATTGCCTAATTATTATTAACGAATATTTTTTTGAAAATATTTATTTTTTCGGCACTCATTTAAAAAAAAAAAACTACTCGGATTTTGGCTTGTAAGCCACTGCACTCTAAGTATTCCTACTAGCGCCATCTATCTCCACCTCCTAAAACTTTGATTTTAAAGAATTCTAATGGTGCAGAAATGAACTGGTTGCCACTTATAATGTTTGTTCGTCATCTTACCTCCCGGCTATCTCCTACAGAGAAAAAAGATTAAGTGAAATAAATATTAGTTTCCCATGGTCCAAAAAAATATTTATTTAGGTCAAAATGATTTTTTTTTAAGTCAAATAAAGCTTGCTTGTCAGAAATAAATATTTATTTGATTCAAATAAATACTTGTTTGGACCATGGGAAACAAATATTTATTTGGTTGTGTATAGGTTTTTTATAGTATTTTCGTGTACGAATACAATACCTGCATATAATGTGCCTTTATTATTGTGATCTTAGGGTAATAATATCTTTTTTCCTGTATGATGGACATTCCTCACAAAAATGTTCTGCTAACCGATTATTTCTTATGCTAATTTTTTAAATTCGCTACCTGCGTGGGGAAGGTTACTATGTACGTAGACTGCAAACAAGTTATAATAGAAGGTAGGAACTGAGGAGAGGTCAAAATGCATCAAAATATCGGAGGCAAACCTGAGGTGAAATCGAACTTGGTAATTACAGGGTTAAAACTTTGAAAAAATTATAGATAGCAGCGCCAGTTCCAGGGTCTACCGGGCCCTTAGTATCATTGGAAAAGCGGGTCCCTCCCCTACTCCCGAACCTAGATAAAAATAATTTCGGGAATCAAAAACCATACTAACATTTATTAAAACAAAAATAATCAGAAACTATAACTTTGCACGTTAACAAACTTTATATGTCTAGTTTTACATAAAAAAACATATTCTCAGACTTTTATATTCACCTCTATATACAGGGTGGATTTGGGGCCCCCAACTGGAGGCCCAGGGTCTACCAAATATTTTTTTTGTAACAAGAAGGTACCACAAATTTGGAGGATGTTTACTTATAAAAAACGAACAATAATCAGACACCATTTTTTTTCTAAAAATTTGTTGTCACTGCCGTTTGAAATGTATTAAACAGAGATAAAGAAAAATGACGTCACTACAAATGGGTATAATTTCGACTACACAATTTTTGCTGTTTTTTGGATAAACATGACACCACGAAAGATGACAGACAGATGACAAAACATAAATTTTTGTTAAACAATTGCCTTAAATTATTTCCATCTTTCTCTAAAATACTTTTTTATAGTCTGCTGTCTCTCTTCAACAACCTTAAATATTTTTTATTTTAAAAGAAAGAAAATGTTTTTTGGCAGTGCTTTTTTTGAACGCCTAAAATACAGTGAAAACTTGAAAAAGAAAGCTTTAAATTGTGAGCAAAATCATGGCATATAAATGTAAAAAACATAGTAAAATTGCTTAAACAAAAACGTTACCACTATGTTGGGAATTTGGAACCTTTGGTTGCACTAAAAATTATGATTGTTTATCGTCTCCTGATGATGCTAACGTTGTTAGCGAAACGCGCGTCGAGTGCAAAAAAGTGTAGTTTTGGTTTGTGGAAAACAATCATAATTTTGTTTTAAAAACGTTACCAATTAAATTATGATAAAATATTTTAAGCCTTAAATTACCAGCGTGGGTGGCTTTACCAAGTTATTTGAAAATTAAATATAGTATATAAATAAAATAGTCATTATAAATAGAATAGTCTTGGATAACTTTGGAATGAGGCGAATTCAATCTTCAGGAGGCAATATTTAATGACTCTAGAGGGCGGGTTGATCTCGAACTCTCCCCCCTCAACTACGTATGACAATGGTTAAACCATTTATTCTGGTATCCTAAACCAGAGACAACGTAATAACTTACGGAGACTAACAGAAAAATAGGGCCGCGGAGAACTATGTTCCTGTAGCGCATTGCGGCGGAGAGTGAAAGTAATGCTTGTATTAAGTAAACACTAACCTTGCCCCGTTCATCTCTTCCTGTATGATCATGAAAGAAAGACAGTAGATTTTTCAATTTCGAAATATATTTCACACAATTTTAATTTAGTACCTGCCGGTTTTTGCCACCGCTTGTCAAAGTCTGTCAAGCCTGGCAAGCGGTTTTTTTAGATTTTAAATAGTGAGTTATTTTAATCAGTTCTGGTTGGAAATCGCGCGAGTTTATGGGATTAGCTATATAGTGGATTAACAATTGTAAAGTCTAAAACGCCATTCAAATCAGGTTGGATCACTACCATTAAAACTAGATTGCGTGGGACTATTTGAAGAGTACCGAAAATTGGACTTCAGATTTTTGCGAACCAAATCCCTGAAGAAAATATTGTGATGATTTATACAGAGTTTAGCAAGAAGATAATAGGTTAAAATACATAAAAAATAGAGATATAGGTTAAAACATTTATAAAATCTGTAAGACTTTTATACTGAGATTTTTTCCCAATTAATAAAAGAAAATAACATAATAAAATGTTGTTACCTTTAATATTTGATAATATTCCGCAACATAGTTATAGCCCCCTCCTCCTATTTTAGATTTTTAAAGGGTCCAAAACACCTTTTGTAAGCTAAATAAGTTTTTTAGCTGCATAGAACAGTACAATGTTGGTTAAAGTTTGTATAGAGCTAAAACCTTTCGCGAATGCATTGCTTTTTTAACACTAAAAAGTATGGAAAAACTGCGCCTGTTCAGTTTTTTCATATCTTTTTATTATTAAATAAGTAAGTGTCTGTAAAAAATTAACGAAAAGAATTATGTGTCTGGCTGTACAAGTCGTTCATTTCTGTAGCCACTGGCTGCGCTCGTGTCGCCGACAAACAATATTCCCCAAGTATAACACAGTATTGATCACTCTCGCGTAGCTATTACTTTCTCTATGTCCTAAACTTGTCTTTAGCACAAAGGGCTTCCTATAGTATACTCATTCCTAATTCTAATACCTACTAATAAATTAACACCTACTTCATTTGCCGTACTTTGCGACAGATAACCAACGCAAGGGTTATAAAATATGATTCCTCAGGAAGTGGCCGCAAAGAAAAACAAAGCGAAACTTTAGCAAATATAGGGGGATACTTACAATAATGGTCAAGTTGTGTACAAAAATAGAGTGTTTACCAAAACTTGTGGGAATTTTATGTTTGGAAAACATGAATAGACAAAAGTTAATAAAATATTTTAGTTAATATATATAGTTTGTACAAAAGCTCTACCACAAAAGCTAGAAGGAAAAATAGCTATGATTATGTGAAATAATTTTTCTTTTGAAACTACATGTTTATTTTTAATTGTTTCTCTTAGGGTTTATTTACAATTATGTTATGATCTGTCAATCCAAAAAATTCTTCTATTTTATTTTTAGGATCCCAGAGTTACTAAAGTTTTTTTTGTCCACTAATAACTTTTACATAATATTTGCGTAACGGTGTTGGCTGGGTGATGTTGATAAGAAATACTTTAGTTTTTGAGTTATTCCTTTTGAATTGATTCGATGCCATGTGTGTTTTTTTTATTTGCGATGGCGGCCTTAATGACCAATAATATTAAAAATGGTACCTCCAATTTATGTCCAGAATATGAAGGTGACGGCGAATTTTTTACTCCGCTATTAGGACACTATACTTTACTATATAAGTACACTATACTAGACTATACTATAGTACTAAGTACTATAACTTAAAGTGTGTAAGTAGAAACATTTACTGTGAGTTTTAAGATAAGTTTTAGAATGTGTTTATACTTAAATATAATTTTTCCTTCTAAATTATTCAGTAAAATTAATTTAAATAGGTATCTGCAAAATATTAATATCACCTACACAACAACTTTTAAAAACGCTATGCCCTTATAAGCCAACCATTGGGAGAAAACAGGAATTCGGTAAATTAATTTCTGAAAAACTCCCAAATTGTACAAATTATATTAATGCATAAGTAGTAAATAATAATAGCCCAATGTCAAATCTCTGGAAATACCCGAAACCTCCTAAAGCCATCGAATTTTGTACATCCTGTACGATTTGAGCATACTTTGAAAGTAAATATCTCAAAAACGAATCGATATGTTTTCGAAATTTTTACACGGTTGTTAAAACATTCAAGAGAGCTTCAAAACAAGTCACTCAACCCATTTTCACTATTAAAAATTTAGGGGTAAAGCTTACCCCTCGAAGGGGGTCAAAAAGTATCCCCTCGAATAAACAATCGACGTGTTTGGGGATTCTTTCAAAATACTCTAAATACGTGAATACGCCTTTGTTTCGTTGTCATTGGAACACACAATAATAAATCTCTAGATAGACTATTATATTTCTTCGTTTACGTTTTGGAATGAGGATTATAACTTTTTTATTTGTAAAAATTTCTCTTTCGTGTGAATTGCTTTTTCTAGATTTTTTAAAGCAGAATTTGACTGTCAAACTGAATTTTATCTATCACTTTTGTTTTTTGAGATATAACACAAAGTTGGATTTTTTTTTGTATAATGACCCTTGTTTATGATTTTAAAATCTTTAAAATAATGTGTCACAATTTGTGTTTAATTTTTCTGTTTTTTTTATTATTTTTATTTAATTTTTAATTTTTTTATTACTTACTTTTAACATTTTCAATATATTTTTTTTATTTTTTAATATTGAAAAAATTAAGTGAAAAAAGTAAATAAGATAGAATTAGAAAAAATAGATAATAAAAAAATAAAAATATAAGCAATAATTCCATAAGAAAAATACCACCTTCGTGTTGGTTGGGACCCAACAGGAATTAAGTAAATTCATTTCTGAAAAACTCCCAAATTGTAAAAATTATATTATCTGTTTCGTGTAAATTGCTTTTTCTAGATTTTTTTAAACACAAAATTTGATTGTCAAACTGAATTTTATCTGTCACTTTTGATTTTTGGGATATAACCCAAAGTTGGTATTTTTTATATAATGACCCTTTTTTATTTGAGTTTTAAAATATTTAATATAATGTGCCACAATTTGTGTATAATTTTTGTGTTTTCTTTTTATTTTTATTTAATTTTTGATTTTTTTATTACTTACTTTTAAAATTTTTATTTTTTTCTTATTTTTCAATATTGAAAAAATTAAGTGAAAAAAGCCAATTAGATAGTAATAGAAAAAATAGATAATAAAAAAAATAAAAATATAAACAATAAAAGAAATAAAACTGAAAGTGTGATACATCATTTTAAAGAGAATTTAAGGCTAATCTAAAAAAAATCAAATAAAAAAGGGTAATTCCATAAGAAAAATACCAACTTTGTGTTATGTCTCCAAAAACTAAAAGTGGCAGATAAAATTTATCTTGACCGTCGAATTTTGCTTTAAAAAATCTACAAAAAAGCAATTTGCACCAAACAGAAATTTTCACAAATAAAAAAAGTTATAATCTCCATTCCAAAGTGCAGACTTTTCAAATAGCCCCCTCTTAAAAATTAAAACTAGCAAGTGGAGGTCAGTTTTTTTCGATCTTCTCTGGAAGTACCTTAAACCCCTCAAAATTTCCCAATATAAAACACTTAAAACACTAAACAATTTTTGTTGTCGTGTTCTTGCGTAACAAAATACAATTTTAAAAAATGTTGTCTGTTTGTTTCAGCATCACGCAAAATCTGGATTCCTGGGAAGAACACAGGCTTTATTCGGTTCATGGAAACAAAAGTTAAAACCTAGAAGTCCGCTATACAATTGACAGTTGTTGTTTTACCAAAGGTGAGCAACTGATATTGCCCCCTCTTTCTAGTTTTAATAATACCTGTCAAAAATTGTATACAGGGAGGGCCTCTATTAAAACCGTAGCGTACATTCTATTATATTATAGCGTATAAAGGAGGTAAAAAGGGATCCAAGGAGGAGAGGTCGAAGGGTGAAAGACAATAGCTGGTTTTAAGTAAAGATTTGAAAAGAAATGTTTAAAAAAAAATTCTGACCTTTTTTCCTTGCCGCTCCCACCCCTTTCTTAAAGGAGATAGATAATTTAGATAATTAGCTCTTAAATTTAAACGTAGGTACTTATAAAATAAGGTAATTTACAAAGAAGCTGCGTACAAAAAAACGTCCTTTAATTTAGTCTATTACCTCATTAGATAAGTTACTTAGTTAGGGAAAATTAAGGGTTATATAACGGCCTATCCTGTAATTAAGATAAAAGTCTCTGTCTCTGGATTTCACCCTCGCGCCTTTGTATTCAGACGTACTTAAAAAAAAGCTTTTGTACCTACTTAAAATCGGGTCGATTTTTTTAATTAAAATTAAGTTTTACATACATAAAACTGCCAAATGGTTCGTAATTTTGTATAACCTGTACTCGCTGCAAAAAATCACTATTTCGCCACTAGTTACACATACTACTTTTTTCTTCTGATAGAAAACCGTATTATTTCCACGGTATAAGTTTCAAAATTTATTGTCGTGTCTAAGGGATTGAACTTGAAGCTCAACGCAGTAAAATAGCGAGATCAAATGTTTTATTTTGCATTAGGATAGAGGAACTACATTAAACCAGCTATTTTCCAACAATCTATATATATAACAAATCTCTAGGTAGACCATTTCTGTACATTGAATATTTTTTAAATTCTAGGTGTCCGATTCTGAGCAATCCATATAGATACCAAAAATAGAATTTTTAGAAATTTTGTCTGTTTGATTGTCTGTTTTATATTCCGGCTGGATCTGTTCTAGATGAAATGTTTTATATCTAAAATTGTATTCCTTTTTTTTTGTTAGAACTTATCTAATAGTTTATATTTTATTTAGTTTTAATATCTATTTATTTCTTATAATTTTTTTACGATCATTACACAAATTAGAGTTTGTTTTGTGATATATAAACCTACCATTAAATAACTTATCTGACGAAAGCAGGGAACGACATAGATTTGTATCGAATGATCCCACCTTGAACGCATTTCGTATTCTTGAGCGGGGATGGCTCCCCGACTTGAAAGCCAGGGATCGGCTCCATTTTTTAGGCAAGCATGCGCGTAAAAAGTATATATTTCAATCTAAAAGTTCAAAGAGGTTTCCAGGAAAAGCATCTTTTTTTCGAGGAATGGGACCATTCCACGGGATTGATCCCTTCTCTTGAGGGATCGTTCCTTCTGTCGACACAGCTTCCTAAACTCAGGCTTTCAAGAAAAAAATATACATTTTCCAAATTTGCGTTTTTTTAAATGTTCATAATAGCTTTGATCAACAAAACTTGTTTGCGAAATATTTTATGTGGAATTGAGTGTACAGTCGGCTGATAAATGATGACTATACCAAAAATGGTACTTTCTTATTGATTTAATAATAATAACAAAAATTACCAAAGTTGGCCATGACTTAAAGTTAAAAAACAATTGCTCTTACAATGACAGGTTTACTCCTGCATGTTTCATTCTTTTTTAGCGGCGTGCAAATTGGTTTAGACCAACTATTCTAAAAATGCTGAAGCTAAATTATCATGAAGAGTGCAGAAAATCGGTGTGCTTTTGTTGTTTCAATAAAGCCCGTCAAAAAACTATAAAATTAGTGGCAAGCTGTTGACGTTATAAGAAAACAAGGGTGTCAATTTTGATCAATACGATGAATTAAATTTTTCAATTTTGTATAATCCACCATTTCATCCAGGCTTCCTTGCTTCAGTTTTATATAGGATAAATGGAATTTTTCAATTTTGTATAATACACCATTCTATCCAGGCTTCCTTGCTTTAGTTTTATGTAGCATCGGCTGCATATAATGGACGGCTTACATTCATCGTATTGATAAAAGTTGATACCCTTGTTTTCTAATAACGTCAACGCTTCAGGTGAATGGCAGATCGAGCGTATGTTTTACCGCGGTCATTCTTGAACTCTGAGCATGCATTTGATTTACTTTCGCTGTTGAGTGATCGATTCTTCTCGCGACCTCGAAAATTAGGTCCCAAGATTTCTCAGATAATAATATAACCAAAGTCTCCATAAGCATCGGGTATCTTTCAGTGTAGTTCATCTAAGATTCTATCCAGGCTACCTTGCTTTAGTTTTATGTAGCATCGGCTGCATATAATGAACGGCTTACATTCATCGTATTGATCAAAGTTGATACCCTTGTTTTCTAATAACGTCAACGCTTGCCACTAATTTTATAGGTTTTTTTACGAGCTTTATTGAAACAACAAAAGCAAACCGATTTTCTTCACTCTTTATGAGAATCTAGCGTCACCATTTTTATAATAGTTGGTCTAAACTAATTTGCATGTTGCTAAAGAAGAATGAAACGTGCGGGAGTGAACCAGTCATTGTAAGAGCAATTGTTTTTTAACTTCAAATCATGGCCAACTTTGATAAGCTTTTAATATTGGAAGCAATGACAAGTCCCGGGATTGTCCCGCTTTTGATTAATGCTTCCTGCCAAAAATCGCAAAGATTAAGGGTCCTGATTTTTTCGAGAATATCCCGATTTGTCCCGATTTTTCAGTGCTGCTGTTAACACTGGGTTTTTGGCCTGTTGACAATATTGTAGGCCTATGATGATAAAGGATCGTGTGTGACAGAGAAAGTGTATTTATATCTTTTTCATGATGTTCGATAGTGCGCAGGGGTGACTAAAATCTATCATCTCCGTATTTTTCATAGTAGATAGTAGAAGCAGGTACCACCTGACTGCAAGACGAATTCCATGCTCTATGGGTAACAAGAGTTAATATAGGTGTATACTTCGTTTTTCGAAAAAGCTCTGGTTCTGCAAGCTTAACATTTTTTTGAAAAAGAGGACTTAATATTTTATGCAACTAATATGGAAACATTTCCTTAAAATTCAAGGTGGCGGACAGTTTTGAAAAATGGGTAATTTTGACCCTTCCTAGAAAATTTTTATGTTTGCCACTGTAATGTTCGCTAAATAGCCTTATTCTTTCTACTTATTTACACGTAACATTTGTTTAAATCGGTTAAGAAATAAAAAAAGTTCTACAGTTTTACATTTCATGCTCTTTGTGTGATAAAAGACTTTCTCACTTAAGTCAACTTTATTCGACGGGATACAGGTTCGTCAAAATATATCGGAAAAAATTGTAAGGTCTAATGCCAAAACTGTCAGTTCTTTAAGGTTCAAGATGGCGGACTATTTAGAAATTGGGTATTTTTACCCCCTTGGAAAAAAATTGTGTACGCTACTGTAATAAAATTGATATGTGCACTAAATAGCCTTATTCTTTCAACGCATACACATGTAACGCTTTTTTAAATCGGTTAAGAAATAAGACTTTCCATGGAGCCGTCCGCGATCTTGAATTTTAAAGAGATGTCATTTTGACATTAGGCACATAAAAATTAAGCTTTTAGCTTGTCAGAAAGTTTTAAATTTTTGCCAAAACTGTATCCCGTCGACTAAAAAACGACCTATGGTCAGAAAGATGCATCAAACTTAAAACTGCGGAACTTTCTTATTTTTTAACCGATTTAAACAAGAGTAACATGTAAGAGACCTCTAGTCAGAAAGAATAATGCTATCTAGCGCACGTCTCAGTTTTATTACAGTCGCGTACATAAAAAAATTTCAGGGGGGTCAAACTTACCTATTTTTCAAAACTGTCCGCCATCTTGAATTTTAAGAAAATGTCAACTTTGATATTAAGCTCATAAAATTGGAAGTTTTCTTTTTCAGAGAAACTTTAAAGTTCAAATTGCGGAGAATCAATATGAAAGTTATAGGCAATCTAAAAAGTCCGTTTTTTTTGGAACACCCTATATAATATCACTCTTCTCTGAAACGATTGTCCTGCTTTTTGCTAAAAAAACTGGCAACTATGCTGAAATCATTTGAAATTCATAAAGGATAAGCATTTATAGTTGATGAATAGTATCGAGGGTACCCTTCCTAACAATTCAGCGAAGGAAGGGGGCGCGTCAGAAGAGGGGGGGGGTGAACAGCCTTTTTTTCTTGCAGTAGTTGATATATTTTTTGTATAAAATTATGTAGTTTAAAATTTTCTGATTATTAAATCAATAAGAAAGTACCATTTTTTTATAATCATTTATTGATCAGCCGACTGTACACTCAATTCCACATAGACGATTTGGAAAACAAGTTTTGTTGATCAAGGCTATTATGACGATTATAGAAAACGTAAATTTGGAGAATGTATATTTTTTTTCTTGAAACCCTAAGTTTAGGAACCTGTGTCGAGATTCAAGAATTAGGCCCCTGGCAGTGTTCGAATCTACCTCTAAGAGGAATTTTCCAAATTTAATTTGGCACATTACCAAATCAGACTCCATCATTTTATTATTGAAAAATCAAAAAAAGTAGCCTGTGCTCCATAACCCGACACTACTCGCGTATTTTGACAAATGACAACTCCCGCCATATTGCAATTGCGATTGAAGCGGTTTCGAAACAGTTCGAGGAGCGGTTTTGAGATCCTTTGAAATGTGTTGAACCATGGCGTCACCAGTTCAATGCCAAAATGTCTTTGTGCTTTGTGGTGAAGGCGTGGGTATACGTTAAATGAAATGGTTTTTCTGTCTACTTTCTTCCTATACCTACTTACGGTACGACGATCATCTTATAGGTACTCAATTACTACTTAAAATACTTGAATAAATATTAGTATTTTTTCTTTGAACGGATATGCATTATGTATCATAGAGTTAGTATTATTTTAGCATTTTTATTCAGTTTCCTTATTTCTCAGTTTACATAAATAACGCGGCGAATGTATAGGTATATAGTGGATTTTCTTGTTTATTATTTGTGACATTTTTCCGCACACAAAGGTAATAAGAAAATTGAAATTCTACCGTTTTGGCTTTCAGAAATATTAGAGATTTTAAGCATGCTATAAAATTGCGTCTGCCCATGCAGAACAGAAACGATAGGGATCTTGCGATCTGTTAAATAAATCATTACAGACACTTTTTCCTAATCCTGTCCTAATCATTACACGTCAATCAACACACAGTCAAAAGACACTACGAAAGGTCCGCTGTTATGGTAAATGTGATGATATCCCTACGTATGCAACGAGTATAATAATAGTCAGTGGCATAAACATGTAAAAAATTAATACTACCTAATATTCTTAAAGGCTCTGTTTACTGTCTACGCATCTCTAATATGTTACGGATAGGAATGCGTATTCGTGGCAAAATTTATTACACTTAAACTCTCTAGTATAGGTTTAGGGTTTATGTGGTTTAAGGATTTGGAATCCGTTTTGTATAGTATACTTGGATATAAAGTATCGAATCTCTTAAGTTTTTTATTTTATGGTTCATGGTTAAAAATATTGCAAAATAATTAATAACATTTTGTCGTGCGGTATTAAAAACGATATCTTAAATAAAAAATTTTCGATATAGAAAAAGGGCGATATTTACTAAGGACTATAGTTTAAGGAAATTTGACTTTAAGCCGGATCACACCGCAACTGATAATATATTTTTAAATGGATGGATGTTAAAATGCACTGGAATGAGACGAGTAAAGTCATTTTTTTTAAACAGTCCAAACAATCCGTAAAAATGATTAAAATCTAGATAATGTTACGTTCCAAATTTAACTAATTTATTTTGATAAAATTTATGGAGAAATAATGTTAGTCTAGCGCATTCACCATATAGTTAAAAAATTTCTATAACGCATGGCAATATTTGCAACACTTTAATTGATAATAATAAACATATTACTAAATAACGTTAATTAATTTAGATTCAAAAAGGTTTAAAATCAATCAATCGAATAAAAAAATCACCATAACAACTATAAAACATCAACAGTAAATATATAACTTAACTTAAACTACAATAAAGTATTCTAGAAATGAAATAAAAATAAATTATATCTAATAATTCTAAGATGAATAACTCCAGCAACTTAATTCTTACGTCTTAAGTCTAAATTGTGCTCTAGGTTACTTTCTTGTTACATTTTGATTTATTCTCCAACCTCTCACTTCTTTTTTCGTTTATTACTCTCCATATTAGAGTTCGTTTCTATTTTATCTCTATGCATATATTCTCATACTAGTTGTCTTTTTTTCCTAGCTGTAACAAAATAGATTTAAATTTAGTGTCTTGTCTATATCTATTTTCTAACTTTTTACTAGTTCTATAGCTTAAATACTAAGTAATGATTTTTACCTCATGTCTCATCTTCATCTATTTATATATTTTCTAGTTGTGTCTCCTATTCTCTCTTAGTTTTGCTCTTCTGTTTTTTTTATTTTGTGATGATTTGTGCTTTTCAGTCTATATCTTCTAATTCCTAAAATATTAGCATACTACTGTACCATCGATGTACTAATACTGTACTTACAATTCTGGCCTATTATCTATAATATTCTACTGCCTACCTTAAGTTTTTTTTTTCTATTTTATTAAATATTTTTATAAAATAACACTGACTTTTATTCACTTGAAAACTCGAAAATTCAATAATTTTCTTTAAAATTACCTGTTGCCAAATTATTTCCCTAAAACTGTTTGTTGTTAGCTACTAAGCAGTGTAATTCACTATTTTTTAGTCTTAAAAAGTACATTAAATAATGAAAACTTCCTATCTTGTCACCGAAATAATATATATGCCTTTATGGTTTTAAGGATTTCTTTTATCTTGGTCTAAAAGTGTTTTTGTAAAAATTTGGCAACATTTTCCAATGTCCACTTTCACATTGCTACCTACCTCTGTCGATATATTGTGTTATTTCTTATCACTGTCTTTGTCGTACTTTATTAATAGCACATCTGTGATAATTTTCAATATTTCTTGACTGTCGTCAGGCTGTCTACCATTTACTCAATAAGAGCAAGTGAGATGGATTTATGTATATTTACCCTAGGTGCGAAAGAGAGAGAACCTGGTACCACACGGAATTGTCACTTTTTGGTCAAGTCTTCAGCTAGGAAGAGTAATTTATTTGATTTTGGTCTAAATCATCGTCTACGGATTTAAGTTATTTCTTCTTCAGAGACAACGTGGGACCACGAGCTTTTGAGCAGATAAGCCTTAAAAATTAATTTTGATCATTAATTAAGCGCACTAATTAATTCCTATTAATACAATCGGTGGTCATAATCAGGTTTTTGTCACTAGTAGGAACAAAGGACACGTACATTTTTAACAGAGGTTTTAAAAGCTACTTAACGAGATTATGGATACTCATTCTATTGGTGAGAAGAATTCATCCTTAAGTTATTTTTCAAAAATATTTCTTTTTAAATTTTCTGAAAGTTGGTTGAAATATTTTGGAGATAGGAAGTCTGGAAGTCTTTTTCACAACATGTTTTGTTTGTTTATTCCATCTTAAATGATTGTCTACAATTATGCCTAGGTATTTGACCTCCTCTGCTTCCAAAATTTCGGGAGTATGAAGTATAAGTTAAAAATTTTGTTTTACTTTGGTTAAGTATAGGCTTGTTTTGTATTTAAGATCAGTTCATGATGTGTCATCACAAAAGCTAATAATTGTTCCTTCTGAATAAATTTTTAGGAGGGTATTAATATAAATAATAAATGAAAGCGGTCCCAAGACAGTCCCCTGCGGTACGCCACATGTAACTGTCCTGGTATCACTTTTTCCAGCTTTTTTTTGCTCCAGAAATGCTAACAAATTGTTTTCTACTTTCCAGATAACTTTTAATAAAATTTAGAGCACTTCCTCTTACTCCAATTTGTTCTAATTTTTTTAGAAATTTTTTGTGACTCACCGTGTCCAAAGCTTTTTTAAATCTACAAAAACACACAAGGATGGTTTATTTTTATCCAGAGCTTCGTAGACTTTTGTCGTTAAACACAAAATAGCATCTTCTGTTGATTTCCCCTATCTAAAACCAAATAGGTTTTCTGATAAAATTTTTTATTTTTCTAAAAATTTACTAATTCGTATTTTCACAATTTTTTCAAATATTTTATTAACATTAGATAATAGCGACATTGGCCGATAATTATTTAAATCGGTTTTTGGTCCGTCTTTAAAAAGCGGTTTAATTTCCCCAATTTTTAAGCTATCTGGAAAGCTTCTGATTTGAAAACTTAAATTGGTCAGGTAAGTTAAATGAGGAATAATCTCATCAGCAATCTCTTTCAAAGTTTCTGATCGAATTTTGTCACAACCGGGTGATTTTTTTGTTTTTAAGTCATTAATAATCTTTTTAACCTGATCTTCGGTGGTGGGTTTAAAAAAGTGCATGCTTTGATTAGACCATTTCTCATTTTCGTTATAACTGTCAAGTTCTTCTATTTTTTTTGCTAGTTCCTCTCCGATATTACTAAAAAATTCGTTAAAGTGTTCTGCAATTTGGTTTTTATCAGTAACTGTGTTAAAGTTTGGTAGTACTATTTTATTTATTGTTGTTTTTTCATTTGTTTTGTTGCATATGTCATTAACGCAATTCCAAAGAGTACTTGTTTTGTTTTTATTTTCTGAAATTATTTTTCAAGATATTTAAGTTAATATTTCCCGTGATTATGTATTTTTTATTACTTCGGCTACTTTCTAGGTAATCTGTAAAAAGATCGACAAAAACGTTCTCTAGGATTGCGGGTGATCTATAAATACAACTCAATAGGAATCTATTATCTTGCTCTCCAATATAAACCTCAATACACTTTACGTCACCAATCAATTTAAAAGAAAACTCAAAGGAAAGATTGTTCTTAATTAAAACTAGGACTCCGTCGCACTTGTTGTAAGATCCTTCATTATATATGGTTTTATATCCACTTATATTAAAACGCTGCAAGTCCCAAATAGTGTGAGTTTTTGTTAAAACAATGACATCGAAACCATTTTTAAATTTTGCCATAAAACAAAGAAATTCATCCAAATTTTTATTAATGCTACATATATTGAAATGAATGATTTTAAACCTGTCCTCAACATAATTTAACTCATTAAAATAATCTATATCATTGACTATTTTTGTAGCAATAACTTCCTCTTGAAAATTTGTAATAAAAGAGTTCGTTTTATTTTATGTTATTAAAATAAATTACAAATAAAACAAAACGCATTAGATTAAACAAAAATCGCCAAGGTAAAATAAAGTAAGTCAGTACTGCAACTAAAACCAGCAAAACCTAAAATTATCGAACTACTTATTTTTTTAAAAATTGCATAGATTAACAAGTTAAACTCTACCTCTTGCTAGTCTTGAGGAACTTCTTGTCCCAAAGCATACGTAGGAGAACCGCTAGCACCGCCCGACCTTACTATCTGCTGTCTCCTATTATTTAGTACCGCCTGTGTTGCCTTAGTTGGTTCAGTCTCCCCCGTTACTTTGGCTATTCAACGCTGATTGTTGAGGTTGAGAGAGTAGAGTGTTGAAATAATTATTTAGTCTTTCTTTTGCGTAGGATTTTAATGTATAAAGTCCAAGTTTTTATTATTCCTTGATTTTCACTACATAATTATTTATTTTGAGGAGTTAATTTAATTAATTTATTCAAATTATTTACTTATTACGATTTAATTATTTATGAAGGTATGCCTAATTACTACACAATACTTAGCATTAAGTCCCCCCTGTAAGCAAGTAGCTACGACTTTTTTTTATTTAGACGGTTAAATAGGTTACTAAATCCTATTTTTGCCATAGTGGAGTAAACAAATTAATTTTTTTGATTTGTGCACCGTACAACGTTATTTTACTAAATAAACGTTGACTATTATTTTTCTAGTTTTTATTGGTTTATTAATAATTAATGCTAGTTATTTGTAATTTTTGGTGAGTTATGAGCATATGTAATTTTATATCAATTAAACTGGGATTAAATTAGAGGCCAAAAATACCTTGGCAGTTTTGAAGCTTTTCTGGACAAAAGCTTCTGGCGCTCAGAGCCCCGGAACCACTTATCCCTATTGCTTTGTAGCTAGCTAGCGATTTAGACCCAGTGATTGAGTTTTGCAATTTAAAATAATGTTTTATTATCAATTCCTATTACCCCCGCATTAACCCTGCTAAAGAGCGCGGCAGTAGACAAGAAATTTGTCAACTGTCAAAATTTTAAACTACTTTAAATTTTTAAAAAATCAAGATTTTGTTGATTTAAAATATATTATTTAGAAAAATAATCAAATTTCAGGCTCTCTTGTGCTTTAATTGAATATTTCAGCCTGTTCTTTAAGTCAATGTTGTAATTATTTACTCGAGGGAAATTATTTAGAAAAAGGAAAAATTGTTGTTAAAATTTGACTCTTTTTCTTTGTATTTTATAATAATAAAAATGAATTTATTCCTTCTTTCTTTTAATTAAATGCCTAGGTATGACTCAATGTTTTGTAATGAGAGCACAGGGCGTGGGTTCAAACCTAAGTTGCAAATATAAAAAAAGAATTTTGAAATAAGAATTTTTAATATTAATTTTGAAAAATTTTACTTAAGTAACAGGTTGTATCTTCTTTAATTTTATCTTTTACCAAACTATTTTGTGGGCGCCCTGTCTATTAGTTGCAAAGACAGAAAATTGAACTGCTCAATTTATTCAAATATTTATTTCAGAGTACGATTTTAAGTTGAGCCTCTTAAAATCTATTTTCAAAGATTCATATTATGAAATTAAACAAAAATATCTCAACTAGTAAATGTATTAACAAAATAATTTTATAAAAAAATTAACAAGATTTGAAAAAAAATCAATAAATAATTTACAATGACTAAAATCTCATATTAATTAATATAGTTAACTTAGCATAGTGTATATAACGGTATATGACAGTATATATTACACGCAGACAACTTTGTGGTCTTTCCGCGAAAAGAAATGCATCAATATATTACACAAGGTACAAAAGTGTGGTCTTTCCACAAAAAGAAATGCATAAATATATTACACAAGGTAAGAAGTGTGGTCTTTCCACCAAATAAATGTAAAGTGAAACTTATATGTTACACAAGATAATAAAGTGTGGTCTTTCCACAAAATAAATGTAAAGTGAAACTTATATGTTACACAAGATAATAAAGTGTGGTCTTTCCACAAAAAAACATAACATGGTTTAAAACCAATAAAGGCAAAGGAAAACAACTTAAGGACAAAAATAAGTTGCCTGGGCAATCTTGACACATCAATAAGTTCTTATAGTCAAATAACGTGCTAAACACCTAGTTTCTGTAGTACAGAAAAACTTGACTATAGAAAATATTGTGTTGCCAGATTTTAAAACAGCAAATTTAGGTAGGCAGATTTGCCCAAAGAAACAATCTAGCACATCAACAACCCCTACATAATCTGTAACGTGCTAAACACATCCTTGGCCTTCCAAAAATCAGAATTATGAAAAGTTATTGTGATACTAGATCATGCATATGCCTTCTTAAGAACATATTAACGCACTATACCAAGTTGGCATAACCAACCCTAGGAGTATGAATGGACACACTATAAATAGTCATACTCTAGGCTAATTACTTAAATTTAAAAGTATATAACTCCACCCAGTATCCATTTATCAAAAAAATAATAAACTGCAAAACTATATTACCAAAACTAAGGTTAAATAAAACCAAAAAGGTCACACGGTTTATAATTCTGAAGGAATTATAAACCAACATTTATGGGTGTAGGTAAACACACTAAACTATACAATAGTTAGTTACACTCCGTAAATAACGAAACTTAAATATATTTGGCTTCACCACTTCCAAATATAAGTGCCAAAAAAATTTATAAAAAAATCCAAAAAATTGTGAAAAAGGCAAATTTGACCATTACCAAAACAAAGGTTAAATAAAACCAAAAAGGTCACACGGTTTATAATTCTGAAGGAATTATAAACCAACATTTATGGGTGTAGGTAAACACACTAAACTATACAATAGTTAGTTACACTCCGTAAATAACGAAACTTAAATATATTTGGCTTCACCACTTCCAAATATAAGTGCCAAAAAAATTTATAAAAAAATCAAAAAAAATTGTGAAAAAGGCAAATTTGACCATGTTGACCGCTTGAGTTGAAGAAATTAAGACGCAAGGAAAGTTAGTAAGAATAAAAGCAGGTGTACTTAGCTTTTAACCATAGATCCTAATCGCACCAGACATCAGTACCCCTCCCTGGACTCTCGATAAAACTGCTGACGCAATCCATGCCACATGGAAACTCAAGAACTCCGGGTGGACACAGGAAGTTGGATGATTGGATTGGAAATCTCTGAACTTGGTCTTAATTCATCGTAGAAGTAAAAAGATGGAAAGTAGCTTGACGGAAACGCTGGTTAAAGAGTTGGTCGTAGGCTTTAAACCATGATGTGGCAGTTTAAGCCTAGGTGGTCATTATGAGAAGTGTGGTCAGTAGAAAGGTGATCTTAGAAGTTGGTAGAAGGGTAGCCCTTGAAGTTGGTAGAAGGTTAGCCCTTAAAGTTGGTAGAAGGTTAGCCCTTAAAGTTGGTAGACGGTTCGCCCTTAAAGTTGGTAGACGGTTCGCCCTTAAAGTTGGTAGACGGTTCGCCCTTAAAGTTGGTAGACGGTTCGCCCTTAAAGCCTATTAATAAAAAACTTACATCAGCCCCCACTATTCTATGAGTTAATAAAAATCAAGGTTTACAAAAAAATTAATTTTTACAAATTTTTCTTACGGATTTTTAAGGTTATTCCTTGAATCTTGTTTTCTTCCAAATATATTTTAGGTCTTACAAACTGTGCAGTGGATTTGAATAATTATGACACTGCTCTAACTACCAATTTCTAACAGAAATAAAAAATAAAATTTAATGAACTATAAAAATATGCTTGTTATATTATAAAAAATTAAGTGAACTGCACACTGACCAGTTTTAAAGGTACCTAATAAAACTTTACAAAAATTTCAAAAAAATGGTTTTGAGCTATTTAAAAAAATAATCTAATTCAAAAATCAGTAATCCTCAATTTTGTAAGTAATAGTAAGAAATCAAAAAAAATAATTTAGGCTTATAGAAAATAGAAAAACATACCGGTTGTTCTGGCTTATGAATCTGTCAGATTACATTTTTCACTTTGTTGTTAATTTTTTTTGGACACCACTTAGTGCTGCATTTCTAGTGTTGAAAAGAGCTCATCTTTTGGTGTCTTTCTATTTTATAGTAGTCACTCCCTTTACCCCGGGACCCCTTAAAATTCACTGGTTCCCCAACTACACTCCGACTTGACTGTTTTTTATTAAATTTTTTACACTAACCAAGACGACTGCTTCGTCGAATTTAACACTTTAAATGCATTTATAATATTAAAATTTTAAATAGTAAAGATTACCGTTCTACGTAGGCTGTCTTTATTACATGGAGAAAGATGAAAAAGGATAGATATTCTCTCGCATTATCTGCTTCGACGTATGTGATTCCTGTACCTTTTTACGTATGTTCGACAAAGACAACTAGATGGATGGCTTTCGCATACGTTGATTAGGCTAGTAAAAACCGGCTTTGCGACGATTTTGTAGCATGCTGGAGTTAATAGCAAGATTAGTGTAGGAATTCAGGTTGAGGTATTGAGAAAATTGGTAGGTTTGCTTTTATTAATTTGACTTGTAATGTTTTGACTAAAAAAAACATTACAAATACCCCCCTTCTACGAAAAAATAAGATTTGCCTTTGACACTTACAAAATAATAGTTAAAAGGGTACATCATTTAGGTTTTCTTATAATTACTTAGTTACTAGTACAAACTAACTGACTTAAAGGCTAGGGATGCTCACTTTCAGAGTCCGATTCACTCAAGGTTGGTTTTAAGTCTTTAACATGGATCCGGGTAAAAACCTGACCTTTACCGTCCAGAAGATCATATATTAAAGGACTGATTTTCTTGGTAACTTGACATTTAATAAAACGCTGAGCAAGTCCAGCAGCAAAAGCTTTAGACGCACTGGAGAGAACATAATTTTTCTTGTAAACCGTATCACCCACCTGAAATTCAATGTTTCTCTTTCGGAGATTGTAATATTTTTCATTCGTTTGGTGTGATTTTTGAAGCAAAACAGAAACCTTTTGGTATATCTCTGGTAGTTTAGCCAATTCACCAACCAATGTTTCAGCGTTAGCAAATTTATAGGGACATTGATACATATTTTCTAGTTTTCCATAATAATCACCGTAAATCGGTACAATCCGCCCGAACACCAGAAAAGATGGACTATATTTGGTAACTGAATTTACTGAATTATTCAAAGCACTCATGATTTGGTAAAGATATTTATCCCATTCTTTATGTTTGTTTTGATTTAAAAAACATCGAATACAAGTTTTAATAGTGCGGTTATAACGTTCACAAAAATTTATCTGAGGATGGTATTTTGCATTGTACCAAATATGCTTAATCTTATACCGTGAAATAAGGTCCCTGAACTCGTTACTAATGAATTGGGCCCCGTTATCACAGACAATAGTCATAGGAGTACCAAATGTCAAAAACATATGATTCTCGACAAACTTGCAAATTTCTTGAGCGGTAGCACGTCTCAAGGGATGTAAAATTGTAAATTTAGTGAACCAATCGACAACGACAAACAGATATGAAAAACCTGACTTGGACCTAGGGTACGGACCCATGATATCCATAGATATTAATTGAAAAGGCATATCAACTTGTTTTCCAACCCCCATTACACCAAGGCGGCCTAATTGTGAAGCTTTCTGTTGGTTACATATATCACACTTTGAAACGTATCTTTTTACATCCTTTTTCAAGTCTGGCCAGAAATATTCTTCTAAGATACGATTATAAGTTTTATTTACGCCAAAGTGGCCTGATAAAGGGGAATCATGATGATTTTTAATAATATTAATTCTCTCTGACTTTGGTATCACTAATTTCCAATTTTTTAAGTTGGTATTAATCCCGTGAGAAGACTCTATATACCTATACAACCGATTTTCTTGTACTGAGTAATTTGGGAATTTTAAAGGGTCATCAGATACTTGTTTTAACATTCTGTCATACCACCTGTCTGTGTAACATTCAAAGGAGGATATTTCAATTCTACTTAAAGCATCCGGTACAATGTTATTTTTACCTTTTCGAAAAATGATCTCATATGTGAATTGAGAAAGAAAGATAGACCATCTAGCTAACCGTCCCACTGGTTGTTGAATTCTTGACAGCCAAAGTAATGCATGGTGATCAGTATAAATTTTAAAAAAACTTCCCTCAATGTAAGGCCGGAATTTAGTTACGGCAAAGATTATTGCATAAGCCTCTCGCTCAGTTACCGTCCAATTTTGCTCAGTACGCGTTAAAGTTTTAGAGGCATAACAAATCACTTTCTCATCATCACCCTCACCCTGCACAAGCACAGCGCCAACCGCAAAATTGCTGGCATCAGTCTGAATAATAAATTGTTTTGAAAAATCGGGATTGGCCAATACCGGCGTGGTTATAAGGCGGGTTTTAAGTTCTTGAAAGGACTTTTCAGCTTCATCCGTCCAGTCAATTTTTTGCTTTTTATTCTTTCCTTGCATTAGTTTGGTTAAAGGACAAATTAAATCAGAGTAACCCCTTATAAACCGTCTGTACCACCCAGTGACTCCTACCCATCTTTTAACTTCAGTGACATTTTGAGGCCTTGGATATTTAACAATAGCAGATACCTTTTCCGGGTTAGCATGTAGACCATTTCTATCAATTACATATCCCAAAAATTCCAATGATGGAAGGCAAAATTTACATTTCTTTAAGTTAATAGTAAAACTCGCGGATTTTAATGTTTCAAAAATTTTTGTCAAGGTTTCAACATGTTTCTCAAATGTATCCGTACAACACACTAGATCATCAAGGTAGACAAAAATATCATTCTCAATTGATGGGTCAAAAAGGGTATCCATTAGCCTCTGTAAAGTTTGCGCTGAATTACAAAGACCAAAGGGCATTTTTGTAAACATAAAATGACCTTTACCAACCACGCTAAAAGCTGTTTTCTCCATTGAATCCTGGTCATGTAACGGAATTTGCCAAAACGCATGTTTAAGGTCAATAGAAGAGAGATATTTCGCGTTTTTAACTTTATCCAGGATTCTGGTTAGATTTGGTAATGGATATCGGTCTTTCTTAGTAATTTTGTTAAGATCCCGACCATCAAAACATAACCTCTTTTCCCCGTTGGCCTTAGGCACAAGAAGAACGTTTGAGCTGTAAGGGCTACGAGAGGGGGTAATAACATCTAACTTTAACATCCGGTCAATTTCATCGTTAACATGTTTATGCATATAAGGACTTAAGAGAAATGGTCTTTTGCGAAATGGCTCTGGGGTGGTAACTTCAATTTTATGAGTTATTAGGTTAGTGCAACCCAATTTTTCTGACACTAAGGTTTCAAATTTCTTTATAACCAACTCCAATTTCGTTTTTTGTTCAGGGTTTAAATCACTTTCAGACTGAATACAAGTTTTAAATTTCTGTTCTTGAACAACAATTTCGTCAATGGAGATCTGAGATAAAATTTCATCAATGTCATCAAAAAAATTTTCATTTTGTAAAAGGTCTAGTAAATCCAATATAGGGTCATTAGTAGAGGGTGGTTTATTGATCGACTGTTCAAATTTTATTTCAGGAAATAGTAAGTTTGTTGTGTGTATCTTTTCATTACTGATAGGATTATTTTTAAAAAAATTGTTGACTATATCTTTAATTAATAAGAATTGACAATCATATTTAAAGCTAGGGTTTTTATGTTGAGAAATTGATGAAATTTGAGAATGGCCAGGGGTATTTCTAATTTGAGGGATTGGTGACAAATTTTGATTTATTTTAATTTTATTATTACTGTTTAGGGATGATAATTGATTATCTTGTGATGTTTCATTGAAACAAAAAGAATTATCCGCAAAATTAAGATATAAATTAAATTTTCTACAAAAATCTATCCCTAAAATCATTTTGTGTTTTATACTGGGCACTATTAAAAACTCAAGTTTTTTTGTGTGATTTTCAACAGAAATAGGAATAATAACCCGACCCTTTACTTCTTGAGAATTCCCATCAGCTGTGCTAACAGAACTGTAATTATGTGGCAAGATTTGTATTTTATTTTTTAGCATTAACTCATATCCCGATTTGCCCAAGACAGATTTCATAGCTCCGGTGTCTAATAAAGCTGAAATATCTAAATTTTTGAATTGAATGGATATATATGGCCTCAAGTCGTTACCATGTTGAAGGAAAAGCGGTGAAATTTGATTGTTAAGAAAAAAATTTTTGACAATATTAAGCCATTCCGACCAGTTGTTTTGCTTGGAGTATTCTTTATGATTGGGTTTTTGAGCTTTAGTTCGAAATTTTGAAGGTTTATTTTTATTGAGAAAATGGTCTTTTTGGGAGGATTTTAAGTCGTTATTTGGTAGGTTCTTGGTTAAAGAAAAGTTTTTAACAAATTGAAGCCATTCTGACCATTTATTTTGCTTGAAGAAATTTCGGCTATCATATTGAGTTTTATTTTGGTCAGAATAAGTTTTACTTTTGTCACCTTGAGTTTTTTTATTGTGAGTAAAGTTTTTATGCTGTGTACGGTCAAGGGGTTGTAAAGAACTTATTTGAGGAGATATATTTTCTGTTTGGGTCTGCGCTGATGTAAAGGAAATAGTTTGAGTGGAAACAGTGGAAGTAATGATTTTTTGACCAGTTTGGTCGGTATTTTTTATGCATTCGCAGTCCCACCCGACCTTGGAGCTGCGCTGGGCAAGTTTTTTGAACACACCGGGCATTCACGCACTGTTTTATTTTTGTAACCACATTTATAACAAAATTTCGTTCTGGGTTTGGTGCATTTTTGGAAAGTATGGGTATCTTTTTCTCCACAATTCCAACAAATTAAACTGTTTAGGGCACTAATGTTTGGTTCAAGGTTTTCAGTTTGACTTGGGGAATTTGATTGAAGTTGAATATTAGAAGTTGAAACGCTTGTACCTTGAGAATTTTCATTTGTAAGACTTGGATTTTGGTAAAAAGGATCATCACAGGAAATTTCATTAATCTTAAAATTGTTCTTTGGTCGTTGATAGGCTAATTCTGGTGCCATTAAGTTTATATTATTATTTGTAGAAGGAGTCTGAAAGTTTTGTGATCTAATTTTTGTTTCCTCTATCATTCTACACAAATAAGTCAATTCATCGAGGTTCATAACTTGTTTCAATGCCAAATGATTCTGGTAGTAAGGTTGCAAATTTTTTATTACAATTTGGACCTGTTCCCATTCACTAACTTGTCTCGTTAAGCGAGTAAATAAAGTTTGCATAATACTAATGAAAATGATTGGCCTTTCGTTAGGTCCCTGAGTCCTAGAATGTATTTCTTGCCAAAGTTGATTTTCAAAATTAGTCGGTAAAAAGTTTATTTTTAATTCCCTAACCAAATCGTCCCAAGAATTTATTCTTTGCTTTATTTGTCGATACCAAGTTCTAATTTGACCCTCAAAAAATTCATGTGCAAATGTTAGAAGTTGATTTTTATCAATGTTGTATGACAACACAAACTCTTCGACTTTATCTAAAAATGTCAGTACACTCCCACTACCAGTAAATTTAATATTGTTTTGATGAATATAACCTATTTTTCTGAATAAATTCGCATCATTGCTATGTTGACCAGAATAATTTTTTGAATGAGAAAATTGTTGGATCCCATACTGGGGTAGTTGAGTAGGAACTTGAGGCAAGGGATTGGCAAAATTTAAATTATTATTGTTGTTTTGAAAGTATTGACGTGGAACAAAATTTGGGTGGTTACTGGTTAAAGGAAATTGTGAAAAAGTATTAGTATTTAAATTTTGAGAATTAAAATTTTGATTAGATAAAATCTGATGCTGAGAGTTTAATTGAGTTTGACCAAATGTTTGATGGGTAAACTGTTGACTAGGTATTTGGTTGGTAGCAGGCTGAAAGTTTAAATTTTGGTTGGAAAAATGTTGTGAGTTGTTCAAGGTTGGGTTGGTCTGATAATTACCTATTGGGTTTGATAATTGTTGGTTAAAATTGACCTGAGGATTAAGTGGACAACCTGACGTCTGATTATATAACTGGTTTTGGTTTGAATTTAAATTTAAATTGGGTAAAAAATTAGAGGCTGGATTTATACCGCTACTTAGAGTAGGTTGGTAGTTGATATTTTGATTACCAAGGTTTTGATTTTGACATGGTTGATAAAAATTTGAGCCCATCATGGATTGATAGTTTAAAATTTGACCAGCATTGCTTTGATTCAAGTTGGCGTTGGGGTTGTTTGGATTGTTTATAGCCTGTATTTGTAAGGGTTGGTTGATATTTAAGCTTTGACTAGTCTGATTTTGGTTTGACATATTTTGGCCTGGATTTGACATTGAAATTTGACCTACATTGCTTTGATTTAAATTTGTATTGGGGTTATTCATAGGCATAATTTGTAAAGGTTGACTAAAATTTGAACTTTGAATAGTTTGAACTTGGTTTGACATATTTTGACATTGATTTGACATCGGGTTTTGACCTACATTGCTTTGATTTAAGTTAAAGTTGGGGATAATGGTGTTATTTATAGGCAGCGTTTGCAAGGGATGATGGAAATTTAAACTTTGACTAGTTTGATTTTGGTTTGCCATATTTTGACATTGGTTTGACATTGAATTTTGACCTAAATTATTTTGATTTAAATTAGCATTGGTGTTGATCGGGTTGTTTATAGACGGGGATTGCAAAGGTTGGTTAAAATTTAAGCTTTGGCCAGTTTGACTTTGGTTTGACATATTTTGACACGGGTTTGACATGGAATTTTGACCTATATTGTTTGGGTTTACATTGGCCATGGGATTAATGGGGTTATTTAAAGGCAATGTTTGCAAGGGTTGATTAAAATTTAAACTTTGACTCGTTTGACTTGGGTTTGACATATTTTGACATGGACTTGACATGGAGTTTGGTGCCGATGTACCAGCTGTTTGCGATGTGGGCTGATTTGTTGGAGTTAAACTTGTTCCTGGTATACTTTGGGTTGAAATTTGAATGTTAGGTTTCGGGTCTTTTTTGGTATAACTAGCAATTCTATCTAATATTTGGGAGAGGTCTAATTGAGAAATATTCTGGGGGGTTGACTCTACTTGATTTTCCGTACCGTCGTCTAAAGGAGAAACATGTTGGGTGCTTGACATTAAAACCAATTCGAGATTTTCGTCATCTGACGAGTCATGCACACTTTCAGTCTCACTATCTTTATATACTTCAGATTCATAGTTATCTTCTTCAATTATAGATTCTCTTAAGCTTGGGGATTTTAATAATAATAAAGATTTGTTGGCTTTGGCCTTTTGATTTAAAACTGTCAAGAGGAAGGAGACTTTCGAAGAAAGTTCCTGTTTGGTTTCTGATTTTGCTTCAGGGAACCTTGAAATTCGGTTTAGAATATGCGCTAGGCGATTTGTTATAACCCGATATTTAGTATGGCGCTTGGTGAGATTAAACTTAACTACCATACTCTCCAATGTTTCCAGCTTATCCCTGCATAGGCCATTCTCATTGTCAAAGTCGAGGCTCACTTCTGGGTAGTTGATAGGTCCTGCTTTTTCCGTTTTCCGAAGTTCTCTCAGCAACTTGTTCTTTTCTTTCCGCTCACCTTGAGTGTCTCTGGATCTGATCATCAGCTCCCAATCCAATTCGTCAATCAAAAGGTATGAGGGTTCCATTTTATCTAAAATCGTTACAAAAATGTGAATAAAAGACAACTCAGTAATAGAAAATCAGGGAAAATTTTATCAATTTAATGAAAGTTGAACAATAATGATCAAAAAAATTTAAATTAAAACGTTGAGATATTTTGTTGAGTTTGGTATAAGATACCCAGCCACTATAAGTACTTAAGTAAATTGTTCTACGTAAACTTTAAACTTGGAATGTCTTTAAATTTACAAAGGCATTACAAACACCCCCTTTCAAGGGAAATAAAAACTCAGAAAAATACCTGTAAGATTACAAAAAACTTTAGGAAAAAAAAACAACGCCCCACGTTGGGCGCCATTTGTAATTATTTACTCGAGGGAAATTATTTAGAAAAAGGAAAAATTGTTGTTAAAATTTGACTCTTTTTCTTTGTATTTTATAATAATAAAAATGAATTTATTCCTTCTTTCTTTTAATTAAATGCCTAGGTATGACTCAATGTTTTGTAATGAGAGCACAGGGCGTGGGTTCAAACCTAAGTTGCAAATATAAAAAAAGAATTTTGAAATAAGAATTTTTAATATTAATTTTGAAAAATTTTACTTAAGTAACAGGTTGTATCTTCTTTAATTTTATCTTTTACCAAACTATTTTGTGGGCGCCCTGTCTATTAGTTGCAAAGACAGAAAATTGAACTGCTCAATTTATTCAAATATTTATTTCAGAGTACGATTTTAAGTTGAGCCTCTTAAAATCTATTTTCAAAGATTCATATTATGAAATTAAACAAAAATATCTCAACTAGTAAATGTATTAACAAAATAATTTTATAAAAAAATTAACAAGATTTGAAAAAAAATCAATAAATAATTTACAATGACTAAAATCTCATATTAATTAATATAGTTAACTTAGCATAGTGTATATAACGGTATATGACAGTATATATTACACGCAGACAACTTTGTGGTCTTTCCGCGAAAAGAAATGCATCAATATATTACACAAGGTACAAAAGTGTGGTCTTTCCACAAAAAGAAATGCATAAATATATTACACAAGGTAAGAAGTGTGGTCTTTCCACCAAATAAATGTAAAGTGAAACTTATATGTTACACAAGATAATAAAGTGTGGTCTTTCCACAAAATAAATGTAAAGTGAAACTTATATGTTACACAAGATAATAAAGTGTGGTCTTTCCACAAAAAAACATAACATGGTTTAAAACCAATAAAGGCAAAGGAAAACAACTTAAGGACAAAAATAAGTTGCCTGGGCAATCTTGACACATCAATAAGTTCTTATAGTCAAATAACGTGCTAAACACCTAGTTTCTGTAGTACAGAAAAACTTGACTATAGAAAATATTGTGTTGCCAGATTTTAAAACAGCAAATTTAGGTAGGCAGATTTGCCCAAAGAAACAATCTAGCACATCAACAACCCCTACATAATCTGTAACGTGCTAAACACATCCTTGGCCTTCCAAAAATCAGAATTATGAAAAGTTATTGTGATACTAGATCATGCATATGCCTTCTTAAGAACATATTAACGCACTATACCAAGTTGGCATAACCAACCCTAGGAGTATGAATGGACACACTATAAATAGTCATACTCTAGGCTAATTACTTAAATTTAAAAGTATATAACTCCACCCAGTATCCATTTATCAAAAAAATAATAAACTGCAAAACTATATTACCAAAACTAAGGTTAAATAAAACCAAAAAGGTCACACGGTTTATAATTCTGAAGGAATTATAAACCAACATTTATGGGTGTAGGTAAACACACTAAACTATACAATAGTTAGTTACACTCCGTAAATAACGAAACTTAAATATATTTGGCTTCACCACTTCCAAATATAAGTGCCAAAAAAATTTATAAAAAAATCCAAAAAATTGTGAAAAAGGCAAATTTGACCATTACCAAAACAAAGGTTAAATAAAACCAAAAAGGTCACACGGTTTATAATTCTGAAGGAATTATAAACCAACATTTATGGGTGTAGGTAAACACACTAAACTATACAATAGTTAGTTACACTCCGTAAATAACGAAACTTAAATATATTTGGCTTCACCACTTCCAAATATAAGTGCCAAAAAAATTTATAAAAAAATCAAAAAAAATTGTGAAAAAGGCAAATTTGACCATGTTGACCGCTTGAGTTGAAGAAATTAAGACGCAAGGAAAGTTAGTAAGAATAAAAGCAGGTGTACTTAGCTTTTAACCATAGATCCTAATCGCACCAGACATCAGTACCCCTCCCTGGACTCTCGATAAAACTGCTGACGCAATCCATGCCACATGGAAACTCAAGAACTCCGGGTGGACACAGGAAGTTGGATGATTGGATTGGAAATCTCTGAACTTGGTCTTAATTCATCGTAGAAGTAAAAAGATGGAAAGTAGCTTGACGGAAACGCTGGTTAAAGAGTTGGTCGTAGGCTTTAAACCATGATGTGGCAGTTTAAGCCTAGGTGGTCATTATGAGAAGTGTGGTCAGTAGAAAGGTGATCTTAGAAGTTGGTAGAAGGGTAGCCCTTGAAGTTGGTAGAAGGTTAGCCCTTAAAGTTGGTAGAAGGTTAGCCCTTAAAGTTGGTAGACGGTTCGCCCTTAAAGTTGGTAGACGGTTCGCCCTTAAAGTTGGTAGACGGTTCGCCCTTAAAGTTGGTAGACGGTTCGCCCTTAAAGCCTATTAATAAAAAACTTACATCAGCCCCCACTATTCTATGAGTTAATAAAAATCAAGGTTTACAAAAAAATTAATTTTTACAAATTTTTCTTACGGATTTTTAAGGTTATTCCTTGAATCTTGTTTTCTTCCAAATATATTTTAGGTCTTACAAACTGTGCAGTGGATTTGAATAATTATGACACTGCTCTAACTACCAATTTCTAACAGAAATAAAAAATAAAATTTAATGAACTATAAAAATATGCTTGTTATATTATAAAAAATTAAGTGAACTGCACACTGACCAGTTTTAAAGGTACCTAATAAAACTTTACAAAAATTTCAAAAAAATGGTTTTGAGCTATTTAAAAAAATAATCTAATTCAAAAATCAGTAATCCTCAATTTTGTAAGTAATAGTAAGAAATCAAAAAAAATAATTTAGGCTTATAGAAAATAGAAAAACATACCGGTTGTTCTGGCTTATGAATCTGTCAGATTACATTTTTCACTTTGTTGTTAATTTTTTTTGGACACCACTTAGTGCTGCATTTCTAGTGTTGAAAAGAGCTCATCTTTTGGTGTCTTTCTATTTTATAGTAGTCACTCCCTTTACCCCGGGACCCCTTAAAATTCACTGGTTCCCCAACTACACTCCGACTTGACTGTTTTTTATTAAATTTTTTACACTAACCAAGACGACTGCTTCGTCGAATTTAACACTTTAAATGCATTTATAATATTAAAATTTTAAATAGTAAAGATTACCGTTCTACGTAGGCTGTCTTTATTACATGGAGAAAGATGAAAAAGGATAGATATTCTCTCGCATTATCTGCTTCGACGTATGTGATTCCTGTACCTTTTTACGTATGTTCGACAAAGACAACTAGATGGATGGCTTTCGCATACGTTGATTAGGCTAGTAAAAACCGGCTTTGCGACGATTTTGTAGCATGCTGGAGTTAATAGCAAGATTAGTGTAGGAATTCAGGTTGAGGTATTGAGAAAATTGGTAGGTTTGCTTTTATTAATTTGACTTGTAATGTTTTGACTAAAAAAAACATTACAATGTATAGGAACGCATGAGATCTAACTTCAAGTTGACTACCAATCACTGCCCTCTTAAATCAAGAAGGAAGCCTTTTACATATAAGTTTAAAATTAATTTTGAGTAATTCAAAAAGAAAAATTCTCCGTAAATGGTTTGCGCTGTATATGCTAGGGCGGTAAAAAATCTAGCTGTGAAAAACTTGCGGTAATTTTTTGCGTTACACATCAGTAATGCGTGACCATCTCCACTTAAATAATTTACGGTACATAAAGATTACAGGGCAATGTAAAAAATAGAAATTAAGATCATTAGTTGCTAATCGATTTCGTTAAGAAACTCATCGGATGAGTTGGGGTTAGTTCGTGTTCGTAGTTCAGAAGTTAGGTTATGAAGTTGTTATTTTTCTTGTTTTGGAAGCTATTTTATTTTGTACTTGGCAGAATGATTATTTTCTTATAATATCACAGGGTATTTAAAATTAGGACCAGAAGACAATAAATGATGAACAAATACAATTTTTATTACATAAATTTATGCAAAAATAATAAAACCCCAAATATCACCCATCAAAAAAATCAATAAAGAAAGCAGGCTGATATCTTTGTGTCGTCATCAGGTGGGCGGAGCATGCTAAATTACTAGACCGTGTTACAAACCTTATAACCAAAAAAATAGACTGATGATGTTGCTTTAAGAAATGACTGCTTCATGTATTTGACAGTTTGGTGCCAGAAGCAGTTGGCAATGCACCAAAATCTCTATAACTACCAACTGAGAAGCACAAATAACACTAGACGCGGCTAATTGTAAAAAAGGCTCTGGCATAATAAATTTGCAATTTTTTTAACAATAATCTTAAATAAAGCCCCCCCCCCCCCTTCACTTAAAATATGAATTTTTTAAATGGGTAAAGTACATTTTGTCTTTAGGAAAAAAAGTTCCCCTTCTTTAAGTATCTACACCAGTTTATGGATGACCCCTTAAAAAAAATCACCCTGTCTGTTCGGTACTCTTTATATATGCAGGCAAATAAAAATAATAATTCAAATAAAAGTTGAGCTTATGGGAAATAGTGTAGGCGTTTATACAGCAGAAATAAAAATAGAAAGATGGGCAACTTTTATTATCTGAAAAAAGATTTGCGCATAACCTCACTCATTTTTTGGTTTGGTTTAGGCAGATAACTATTATTTAAGAAAACAGTATGATTGAGTTTAGTTTAATTATTTCAATTATTGAAGCTGTATGCTGATTGGTTCAGTTATTTTTATTTTCTAGAAGGTGTATGTTTATGGGTTAAGGGATTTGGTTAATAAAACGTCCTTTTTTTGAAATGCCAACGTTTCGCAAAATTTATTTTTATATATTGAAATGCCGACGTTTTGCAAAATTTATTTTTATATAAATTTTGTGAAACATTGGCACTTCAAAAAAAGGACATTTCATTAACAAGATCCCTCAACCCATTAACATACAGCTACAAGAAAATTAAAAATAGGATCGTTAAACCATTCTGCCAAGTTATTTTTATTCAGCTGTATAAACCAAAATTATTTATTTTTATTTTAATTTTTGTTATTTTAATTTTTATTTGCTTGTATAAACCCAGCCTTAATACATTTTATTTGTAGAAAATAATTATTTAAAAAATACCATCAAAAAAGTTACAATACAAAAAATACTTAAAAGTAACTTATTTACAAACAGAAACTACTTATTTTTAATTAAAGATAATACAGGGTTCCTAAGCAAATCCTTAGGGGGCCAAGCAGCCGTGTATAAGACGCAGACAAACGGAAAAGCACATTAGGCAGAAAAGGATGGGCATGGGGCGATGTTGTCACTACATCTTACACGTAGTAAATCCATTCCAGGTTGTTGTTTTCTAATGTTTTCCATTTTCATACCTTTAGGACTGGAATAAAAATTGTTTTTGCTCGACTTTAATACCAAACTGATGAAAGATATCGTCAAAAAAAATATTTTTCGGCTTTTCATTTTGTAACCATTGTCCTTACGCATTGTTTACAGGCTGGGGACTGAGATACATGCAAGTGCCTAACCTAAAGCGTTCATACACGGCCGGAGAAATCGACTGAGATATTTCCGTAGAAACTTTATCAAGCAAATGGGACGGGTTGACGCCTTCGAACGTCCAACCCGGGTTTTGCACTTTGATTCGAAATCAAAAAGGAGGAACAGTCAGATGTGGGGCCGTGCACAAATTACGTAACGATGATTTTACCAATTTTTGACCCCCTCCCTATGTAATGTTTTGTAGCGGTTTGACACGCCACTCCCCTAATATTACGTAACGATTTCAAGACCACTACCCCCCCCAAAAAAAAAAAAAAACTTTTCAATTATTTTTATTCCAAATTTTCTTAGTTTCACACAAATGCAAACAGTGTCGAAAACCCTCCTCCCCCCTACGTAACGTTTTGTAACCCCCTCCCCCCTATGACCATTACGTAATTTGTGCACAGCCCCTGTAGTCCCAGTGGAGGAGGGCGAGAAAATTGATATTTTTTTCTTAAAAATTATACTCTTTAGACCTATTTCTTTGCGTTCCCGAAATTACGTAATTTTTGAAAAAAAATTGTAAGCGGCGCCATTTTTATTTCGTGCTTTGTTTTTCTAACATTTCTGCGTTCGGCTAATTTAATTGAAAAATTTTTGCCTGCGGCGCCCTTTATCTTCTCACTCGAAACCAAGATCCCCCGTTTTAGGAAAACTGATCCCGTCTCTGTTTCTAATTTTTTTTGAATAAAAGTAGAGTATGACCATGGGGAAATAATTTTTTTCTATGGTATGACGAAAATTTCGAGAAAGTTAAAGAAAAAAATAAAAAAAGTGGCAGAGCTCAAGTTTTTCGTAAAAAAAACGTTTTTTGTAAAGAAACAGAGCAAAATAAATCTTTTCACCCCTTTTTGGGGGTTACAAATATTGGCAGCCCCTTATTTTTCGCTTTTACCCTCCCGCTAGTTTTGAAGAATTGATTCGCTACATGTTTCGCGATCATGTCATAAAACATCTCGAAAATATCAAATGTAGTGTAGGGCCAGCTTTATTTAAAATCAATAATATCGCAGGAAAAACAGCGCCGTTTATTGATTTCTTTGGCTGCTAGTGCTAGCTGCATGGTTTGGCCGTTTCCGGATAGATGTCACTAGTAGAACAGAATGGAAAGAAATTTAATTAAAAGCGAAGATATTTTTTTTCTAATGTTAACAACCTTACGAGTTTATCGCTCAGTATCGTAAATAATGGACCCTGCCGCCTCCTTTAAGCAAGAAAAAGCTGTGGTTTGGACCTGAAAACATCTAATTTTTAATTAGATTAGATGTGTGGCCGCCATCTAGCGGAATTTGCAGACATCTTGATTTATGCTCACAATGAAAGAGTGGCGACAATTTCTTCTCATGAAAGCAGTCCGGAGATAATAACAAACTGGCACCATTGCTCAATATACCTGTTTCTTTTGTGCGCGCAGAACTTTCTATACAATTTCTGTTTGATTTATTGAAATCCTATCCCTAAGGAAAATCTTAGGAACTCTGTATATAAAGCATGTTGTTTAAACAACACAAGTTTTGTTAAAACTTTTCGGACCTTTTCTCCAGATATACTTTCACTAATTTTATTTGCAGAGCTATGACTTCTCAAAGTGCTGTATGTTTAATGATTGCTTCAACTAAAAGCTGGTCAAAACAGAGTCTTTGGTATTTAATAACAGTCTTAGAGTCTCTTCAAATGCTCAGTAACCACTTTCTACTAATAGCAGCATCAGATGGAAACCTATTGAAAGAAATAGAAAAACAATAATTAGACTTTTTCATTATTACGATACTTAATAATACTGCCATCAGCTGATGAGCGATTCAACATGGTTGCCTTAGGAAAAATAAACCCTTTTTCATAAGGCATACTGCTAATACAGGGTGTCCTAATTAACATGGGACACTATTGCTATCTCAGTAATTATAAGAACTACAAGGTTAAATTTATTGAGATTAAATAAGTTTTTAAGCTCATAGTTTTAAGTATTGCATTTTTTTGACAAATCTCTTTTAAAGAATTTATGTTTCTTTCTTTCTACAAAATGTAACCCTATCAACAATGTTGATTTTGGTGTATACTCTGTAGTTCATAGGTTTATTTCCAGTTTTTATAAAATTAGTAGTAGCAAGTAGTAGGGCTTGAGAGAGATGACTAGAAAACAATTCACAAGTGCATGCGAGCTAAAAGTACAAAACAACTGCAACTGAGCTTCTGGTTCACATTTTATCAAAATGCTTATTTTTCTCTGATTCAGAAAGAATTATTCTATAAAATAGTCACTTTTTTATTCTGTGTTCTTTCCCATTTCTACAAAATTTTCATTTATAAAAAAGTAGATTTCTTGTCCGTGAAAAATAAATAAGAAGAAAGGTTCCGATAGCCACGAACCTTTCTTCTTATTTTCATTTATATTAACATTATGCACTATGGAAAAACGGTTTGTCCTATGGCAACCATCTGGCTCAAGTGTTTTGCCATGAGATGAGGCCTCCCAGTAAACACAGAAATATTCTAGGAATATTCCTCTTAGATTATATCTTCGGTTTAAATGCAAAATCAACTAAGTCACTTTTTTTCACAGAGACAAATACAATTTTTTATACTAGCATTAATTTTACACTAATTTTATCCATATAAAATTGAAAATTCTCAAAATAAAATAACCAATTAAATGCATCACAGAATTTAATATCGCCTTTTCTTAAAATTGAACTTTTTTAACTTAGTTGATTTTGCCTTTCAACAGACGATATAAATGTGATAAAAATTGATTGCAGACGAGGTTTTTTAAGTACAGTTAACATGAGTAGAATATTCTTTTTTTTTTAATACTCCTGTAACATTCTTAGAACCTTCTTTAGATTAAATTTTATAAACAAATATTTTTAGCACAAGAATATTTTTAAAAAATATTAATAATTAATATTCTTATCATATAAACAGTATGCAATAAATTTATATCACTCTTTTATCACCTAATATGAATATCCTTCGAATATTAATATTCTTACTTACTGTGCTGCTACTGCGAACAAATTCTGCATGTCTCTATATTTTTTCACACAAGTCAAAATAAGGCTGGGTTTACCCAACTTTTCATATTGATAATTTAAAGTTTTAGTGCTAGTATCTCTGTCTCTTTATTTTAATAACAAAGAAAAAAATAGACATACAGAATTAGCACAAAGTTATGAATTATCAATTTGAAAAGTTGGGTAAACCCAGACGTGAAAAGGGTGAGAAATGTGCGGAGATTTTTGAAATCCAAACCAGCGAGTACTCCCCGAAATTTGTGAGTGAGGTGGAGATATACAAAAGTACACAAGTAAGAAGAGGACATGGATTTCCACTCGCAGAATTGCTGTTGTTGCAGCCGACAACAAAGCACTTCATGATGCAAAAGGGCACAGAAAAAGTATATTAAAAACACAACACGTTAAGCAAAAACTTCTTCATCTTTTTCTCGGTTACTATGGATTCGCGTCTTTACAGACGTCTATCCAAAGCAAAATCTTCGAAAACCAAGAAACGAAAATAAAGAAAATGGCGAATCTACTAACGCCAAGACCGTCAAACGCAGTGGTACCAACCAAAAACGTGGATAAAGAGAAAATAAGTTGTCACGTCATGACACTGTTTACACTGCTCCTTTGAAATCTAGTTAATTCGAACAGTTTTCTAAATAAATTTTTTAAAATACTCAAGAAACAGTGGTTTTATATTTTTTCTTAAATTTCGTCAAGCAGTGCTTGTTATATATTCATCAAATACTAAAATATTGGGTTTACAACCACAACAAATTTTACTCAAGTCGGTTTACTCTGGTTCCAGTAGCACCAAACTGTCACTTCCATGAGGCAGTCATTTATTGGGAGAAAACCCATAAGCATTAGCAGTCTATTTTTTTGGTTATGTGGTTTATTCTAGAGACCGTGGTGTTCAATAGTTTGTGTATAGATGTCGCCACCTGCGTGTACTCCTCCGGTCCATGTAAATATTATTGGCGAATTCGCTGTCAATATAGCAAATATTTTCTGATAAACAACGAGTTTGACGAAATCCGGTTTTGATAATGCGAAAAAAATTCCATTTGAAGAAAATACCATTCGAAAAAAAATCAATTCAATTCAAAAAATTGATATTTCAATTTGTTTCTATAAAACAATTCCGCGACCCATATTTACAAAGTTACTAATAGTACATTATAAACCTAGGAACTAAAGTGCTTCTTTTAATACCGCGGCGAAAGGTTTGTACAATTGGCTAAGGAAAATCACGTTATTTCTACGCCAAATAGTTCGCTGACTACAAGAAAGGATGCTAAGAATGAAATCTTGGCCAAGAGCAAGTACTGTTTAGCTTGACTTGCGATAAATTTAATTATAATTTTTCAGGGATTATTTTTTTTTAATCCCTCTGGGATTAAATTTACTTTTTTCCTTAGGTATTAAATGTTTTTTAATCTCTAAGGGATTAAAAGTGCCACTTTAGCCCCTAGAAACAGGGATTAAACGTAACTATTTAATCCCTAAAGTGCATCAAGTGTCTTTTTATTTTGCATCAGTAAATTGAAAACCTTGCTTTGATCAGGTTTGCTTCGATGTTATTAGACACTTAAAGTAAATATGTCAACGCATCGGTATCGGTATACCTAACGCGTTCGAAATAAAGCAAAAGTACCCTACATTTTTGATTTGTTTATGCGATGTTTCGAATGATGTCCGCTTTTTTGAAGGGTGCGATGACATAACTGCTCATTGAAATCGTTCCGTACGTTCGTGGATCCGTAACGTTACGTACATCCCTGCGTACGCAACGAGTAGAATCAGCTGTTCTGTCATCGCACCAGTCAAAAAAGTGGGCATCGTTCGAAACATGGCATGAACAAATCAAAAATGTGGTACCGATGCGCTGAAATATTTACTTTAAGTATCTAGTATGTTTGGTACAAATTTTGCAACTTTTCTTTTTGTTTTCTAGTACTACGTTTTTACGTGGAACTGAATATGTTTTCAATACAATTCACTATTCGGTTTTAAGCGATTTGAACGCATTCCCGATTGAATCGCAACGAAAGCGGTATTGAACTTGGGCAGGGCCAACGAAAAAAATGTTCGATTCGCCCCGTTTTCATGGAAGGTTTGAAAGTATTTAAAACGTATTCAGTTCCACGTGAAAACGTAGTAACTATATCCGATCAACTTTAAATTTCGTACGCATTAATAGTTCCGTTGATAATACAATACTATTAAAAAAGTACGTTTGTGGAGGGTCCTTAAGGGGGGTAAGGGGGCATGATATATAATACTGGAGAACAAAAAAATGCAACACCAGGAAGGACAAATATTTTTAAAGTAATTTATTTATATACTAATACATTAGGATGCTCTTCCCAACAAGCATTTGGACGTTATATTACGTTATGGTCACGTAGGGCAAGAAATTCCTGACGTCGGCTCCGAGGTCCATCAGTCTTCCTGAGGACTCGATTTAGCACCTAAGTGGGGAATCAAAATTCGAGTCGTTTCGACGTCGGGTGCTGCACAGTGTTTTGGTCAAATATTACGTCAAATTACGTAGACCCACGACCCAAGGTTTTACTGTGCACACCAAGTTTAAATTTATTAGGTAAAAAATTTTATATGTCAAAACAAACACATCCCAATGAACTGTGGATGACAATAATTATTATCTTAGTTATTGTAGGTAACTGAAAAAAGTTAGTTTTACACATTCTAGGGATCCAAATCTTCCAACGAGGGTCAGTTTACTGATAAATATAATTAAAATAGACATTAAAAAAACAGAAACCCGCATAAATAATTCAAAAATATTAAGAAATTAATTTTGAAAAAAATTAACCTAAAAATAAAATCTTTATAAGGAAGCCCGTTTCTTGTAGTAAAACATTATAGGCATTTAAAAAATGCATTTTAGTTGCCAACAAATGAGTTAATTTACATATTAAGCCTTTAAAATGAAAAAATAAAATGTACTGTTGTAATGGCGCATCGATGCTAAACGTTTAAAATGGCGTTTCAGGCGCCGACCAAATTTGTAATGATTATTTACCTATTCGGACAAGAACACCTCCTGCGACGTGGTCTTGTAGAACGACCCGACCTAGAATATTGCAGTATAATTGTAGATCACGCACCCACGTCGGTGGACCTCGGAATAGTTACATTTAATAAATAAAAGTTTGGCAACGTCAATTTTATTACAATTCTACTTTAAAATTCATACTAAATACAACCTCTCATGAATTGGACGTTATACCGGGTGCTCAAGGTGAGTGGCGTATAAGATTATTTTGGAAACTATACAATAGAAACTTTTAAACTTCTATTCTAACATAAGTCCATGTAAAGTATATTTATAAAATACTTTCTTATTTGCAGTGATGCCATTTACAGGAAATCTTGGCAACAACTAAATTTATTGACGTCGGTTTTCACTTTGGCCCGACCTTGAATTTTATTCTAAAAATTACGTCGCCGTAATTAAGGTTAATTTACGTCGCTGATAAGTAGCGAGTATCACCAACATTTGGCTACGTCAGTTTTGGTAAGTATCGACGTCAACTGTTGCACTAGTTGTTGGCGACGTCAGGTATTAGTAAAAAATACGTTGTTTGATAGACAAACCAACTGCCGACCTAAGTTTGGGCCAAAACCGACGTCATGTTAGGTTGTAATTAGTCGGAAGTCAGAAAAATGCTGGTTGGGTTAGTAATTGATGACATTTCCAAGAAGATTCCTCCATGATAATCATTAAAAAATTAATAATGAGTGGCTCGTTTGTTCTATTGGGCATTGACAAATCCTCCTTACGGCATGCCAGAGTAAGTTTCGTGTTCGATAGGCGACAATTCAGACGATCTTGCTGGCCATTCCAAAGTCTCTATGCCAAGTTCATGTAATAAGTCCATTGTTTCACGAGCAATATGCGGTCTGGCATTATCTTGTTGAAAGATCGCATTTGGGATAGTTTGTAGGTAGGGTTGTAACACTGGCTGCAGCACTTCATCGATATATCGCCGAACAGTCAGATTGCCGTCGATGAGGACTAGAGCTGATGTGCTTCCTTAAACATATAGCACCCTATACCATGATACTTTGCTGTCTTGCTGTATCACGTTCAAGAGCGAAGTCTACATTTCTTCTCTCACCTCGAAATCGCCTAACCCTCATGCGTTCATCATGGCCGCCTAAACAAAACTCGGATCCTTCGCTGAAGCTTATGGTATTCCATTCGTCATTCCAGTTTTGCTGAGCTCTGGACCACTCCAAGCGGCGAGCCTTATGGTGTTTGGTCAAAGGTAGTACCAAAAGTGGACGGTAAGCCCTCAGCCCCATACCAAACAATCTTCGAATAACTGTTATCCTTGAAAACAATCGTCCTGGAGCTGCAACTAGAATATCTCTTACTTGGCGTATATCGTCCCGTCGATTTCTGAGAGCAAGAAGTTTGAGATGCCGTAAATCACGACCTTGTAATAATTCAGGGCGTCCAGAACCCGCACGACGTCTATAAGTCTCATCATTGGACCACCTTCTCCAAACTCTTAACACTGTTGACGGATTGGCATTAATCCTTCTTGCAATCTCCCGTAAACCAAAACCAGCCTCTTCCGTGCCCGCGATGCGTTCTTTCTCGAAGTCGTTTAAATGATGAAATTGTTTTATTTCTTTTTAAAAGAGCAAAAACTACCAGAAAAATGATTTAAAATTTTCAGAAAAGGTCTTTTATATGTTGGTTGTTTTTGAAAATGAATAGAAAAAAATCTGTGAAAAAAAAGATTAGAAGACAAAAAATTTATCAAATATTTCTTTTGAGATAAGAAATATACACAAATAATTTTAATTCAAATCCATTCAAACCAATATACATGGTGTTGCATTTTTTTTGTTCTCCAGTATATTTAAAAGTTCAACAATGTACAACTTTTGAACAAAAGCAGCTACGAATATATCGTTTTCAGTTTTATGTTCCACTAAATATTTTCCAATTTTGAAAATAAAAATTATGTTGTTGGGGTGTGGTTAAGGGAATAATAAAGTTATTATATTTGAAATTTCGTAACTTTTCAGCCAAATCTACAACAAATATACAATTTTGATAATTGGAGGGGGAGGTAGTTCAGAAAGTGATGTTATGAGGTTGACAGTCCCCTTCTTCGATGGGGGGTGAAGGGGGTCTAATCATCAATGTATCTCCGATTTCGTGCAAAATTGGTATATAAGGGTTTTTGAGGTTGAGGGGGGGAAAGGAGAAGGGGGGGGGGGTTTAAGAAGTCCGATTTAGTACAAAATTGGTGGCCAATGGGTCTTTAGAAGAGAGAAGAGGATTACAAATTTTTAACAGCTTCCACCACTTCGCAGGCGGGGGAGGGGGGGGGCTGAAATCTAACTTAGACCCATTTGGATTAAAATTGGTGTATTGTCGTTTCTAGAGTCGAGTTTAACGAATTTTCATGTAGAGTATAAAAATACCAAATTATTCAATTTTTATTTTATAATGATTTACCTACACCATTTGGTTTAGTCGCACGCCCAAATGTCGTTCGTGCAACTGATACCGCGTGCGGAAAACTAATTTTTTGCTCTGGTCAGATAAATAACTTTAAAAAATAGTAGTTTTCACAACTAGTGGCTAAAATAGTGCTTGTTTACAAGCGTTGGTTTAAATAACGAGCGCAGCGAGGTATTTAAAAACGCGAGTGAAAAAAAAGCACAGTTTAGCCGCGAGTTGTGAACACTACTTTTTTTAATACCATTATCAAAAAATCCAAGGAAAACAGTAAAATACTTTTAAAAATCTGGAACGAAGAGCACTTCTCGCAACACACCATCTTTACACTATAAATCAAGGCGGCTGGTAAATGAAATAACAATGGTTTCCATAGCGATGTGCCTTTTTACTCGGTGACGTTCATTGCGGCGGCATTTTAATTTTTGACAGTTGACAAATGATCTTTTCATAAATATTTGGTGAAAACTGACGGAAATGGCTCAATTTTTAGGCAAGAATATTAATTAGATTTTCTCAGTATTACTGTTTTCCGCTATTTCTCTTTAATACTGGATAAAAAACTGACAGAAATCTTTTTTTGCACCCGTGATCCAAAAAAAAAAGTTTTTTTTGCATCGGTAACCAAAAAAGCCATGCTTTAGTTATCTGCAGACAATTACTAAAATCATGTTTTTTGATGAAGGTATAAAAAAAAGTATTTAAGTATATGTTATAAATAAATTGACAAGTAGTTTGTTTTGGCTATAGTTTGTGTGTGTGTTTAGGATTAAGTTTTATCTATCTATCACGCCATCGTCTGCCTCATAAGAAAATTTTAGAATAAATCTCTTTTAAGCACCGGGAAAAGGGCCGAAATCCAATAGGGAAATGCCATCGTTTTTTCCCAAAGGACTCAAAGAGAAGAAAATCCCCCGGAATGCTAAATGTCTGGGGATTTGTTGGACTGAACGACTTTTATTTTATTAGGAGAAGAAAGAGAGGCGCTGCATGTAGGGCTTTTGTCGGTACATAAAGGGCAGGTTTATTATCAGGGTTTCCTTTTATCAATTCCTAAAATCCGCTAAAAGTTCTTTTACAATGACGCTGGTAGAGCGATTCTAATTCTATTTGTGTGCAAAATAGATATAGTGGCGTAACACCAGGCCAGCGGGCCCTGGTTCAAATCAACGTCGGAGCCCCCTTTCCATCCTGTGGGTCTATCTTGAATCGAGAGAAGATTTGGACCAATGAGATGCATAGTAGCGAGAGAATTTAACTCCCTGGGAGCAAATTTTCTCTCGATTCAAGAATAGACCCCCTGCACTAGTTCCTTTTTTTACCAATGGACAATTTAATTTGGTTATAGGACGTCCGCGTAAACGTGGAATATTGGGAAATCAAAATAAGCAAAGCGTCCTCTAACCTAAAGCCCTCAACTATCCTAAGGCCCCCGATACCATGGCAACTGCAGTTGTTTTGTCAACAAAAGCAGCAGTGGGGCAGAAGAGTATTTTTACGTTTTCTGACAGAAAATCATTCGAGGTTATGTTTATCTTTCAAAAATATGTTGTCGAAAACATTGTTCTAAAATAAATATACGCCCGCCGAAAATGGCCTAGCGTTGCGCGGGCATTACCCCGAGTTTATCAAAGAACCAAGATAGAAACAACAAAACACATCGCCTATAACCTCAATATTTTTTTTACATTTAAATTATTGTGGCATAGTTATGTGCAAATTTACTAGTGAAATCTTGGAGGGCAAACGATAGATTTTAGATCCCAACCTCAGTTTCAAAAACACACGGATACTTGAGTATTAACAAAACAGGTCAGTAAAGCTCCATTTAGAGGTTGGATATACTCTTGCTTGTCGTTGACGCTCCTCCTGTTTAAAACAGAATATGATTATTTCGTCTAGCGTCAGTAGCCGATTTTTAAATCTGGATGCTTTTTAAGTTAACCTGTTGTCCTAAAACCAGTGATAGCAGCTAGCAGGAGTATTTCCAATTCAATTATAAATGCACTTGTAAATGCAACCCTAAATATTACACCCAGTCAAGTAATTCTGCAGTAAATGGTTTTCTTTTATTTTGGTATTATTAGTATTAGAATTTAGTATTAAGGAATATATTGATATCCATTGCATATTTTTGGAGTCTTTAAGCACATCAAGGGGCACATGTACTGCATTAGCAGAAACCGAGGCACAAACACAATAGAAAAACTTATTGTTTTTGTCTGAAAAATCAAAATAGACACGCGGTCACATGGACCTAGAGGGTTATTTGCGCCGTGGTACGGTACAGCGGCGGTAATGATAGTAAGGAAAGTTCGGGCTACAGCAACGCAGTATGACTTACACGGACGCGTGCCAGATCGCACACACTTTACGAAAAAAGCGAAAGTAAAAAAAAACTTAAGTGCTTTAGCGGCGCGGAATGCGAAGTCAAAATAACTAAAACCCCAAATTTTTTATCCGGTGCTAAAAAAGCTCTGGTGTCCCACTGTGGATAAACATAAATAAACTCTCCACGTTGCCATGGAAAACAAATGCAATGACGTAAGATTTTGCAAAAAAATTAGGTCGCCACAGTTAAATTGAGTCCAGTCCCTACGATCTAGCGTTGAGCTTTTTGATCAAAGTCTCGATTTTAGCATGTATAACGTTCAGGACCGGTATTCTCGTAATACGTAACGTTTTGAAGTCGCTAAGCGAAACGAATAGCGAACAGCGCGCTCAGCGGCACGCTGACCGACGACTTTTCATATTCTCTCTGCCGAACGCGCTGCCCTGCGAGCAGACAGAATCAAATTCGCTTAGCACATTCTTGTTAGCCTTGTCGCTCCTTTTCTTTTTCTATGTGTAAGAAAGAAGCCATTGTGTGATCGATTTCGAGCCGTATTTCAGAAAGGGTAAATCAAATGTGACTTGTACAAGTGTTGATCCTTTAAAAAATTACTTGATGGTTTGGTTTAGCTCAGTTAAACCCTCCCTTTGATCCTGTGATATAAACTCGTAGCACGTTGCGGGAAAAAGTTTACCCCGAGACTTAACCGCACACTTACAAAAAAATTCCGCACTCAGTGCGGAAAAGTTTAAATTTATTCCGGCACTCAGTCAGGGAAAGTGGTGTTTCCGGTACGGTCGTATATTGATATTGATACTTTATTATAAAGCATTTATTGTTAAAATGGTTTCACAATAGTTACTTATATATCTAGTAAGTTATACCTTATAATTATAGTAAACATGCGTATTCTACATTTTAAGAAACAGAAAATAAAACTCTAAGGTATTTGTTACCCAAAAAATAACCTAACCAATTCAACAACAAACACAGAATTCATACATCCACAAGAGAAACCTCGCGCGTGGAAAAATTTATATTTTCATGGAAGTGTTGAATTAAAAAAATAAAATAATAATTTTTAGTACATTTATAAATAATGAATGACAAAAGATAAAAAACATAAAAATGGTAATTAATGTGAAAAATGTGATATTTCAGAAAAGTAAAGAAAATACAGACGAAAACACAGAAATAAAGGTAGTTACCTATATTGTTTGCTAATTATTTTTTATATCAATTAAGCTATTTATTTCATGTTTGCTAATTTCATATTTCATGAAAGCTTTTAGTTTATTTTTGAAAGAAAACAATTAATGTGGGCAGGAGCCTAACAAAACCAGATATTTTTTGGTACACATCCGATGAAAGATACAAAAAGCACCGCTGACCAATGGCTTTTTTTACCCTTGGTTTTACAGAATTTTGATTGCTTCTATTTCTAGTATTATACGGATGCTCCATTATTTCGATGTCGATTTTGATAAGAAAAGTTTTTGTTGCAATTTTTTGGAAAAAAAAGTTGTCTTACATCGAGCATCAAATAGTAAGGTTGATGTGTACGTGTTTGTCACCCGTCCCCAAGCTACTAATAAGAGATTTTTATTTTTCTAATTATTAATAAAAACGCAAACTGAAAAAACTACTATATTTTCTGCAGCACTCTACAAATTATTGTAGTAAAATCGTACGCGCGGAGGGCAAAACAGCTGGCAAATGGTAGGTGTTTCTCAAACGGTCGCCACGCGCTGAGCGCACTTCGTCGACGCCTTGCGTCCAATATACGTGAATACCATTTTTCTTACTTTGGTCACGTGGTATGCGAATATTACGTTATCATACGGTCAGCGCGTACGAAACGCCGAGCGTATTTAGTTACGAGAATACCGGTCCTGGTCAGACGCAAGCTTCCGTTCTATGTCTGCTTTATGTTGCTAAAACAGAGATAAAATGTAAAAGACAGAAACGCCCGATCCAAAAAATTCCACGTTTACCGTCAGGCACCTCGTACGTGTTATGACAAGGGTTGCCAGCCCTCCCGATTTAGGCGGGAGTCTCCAGCTTTTTTTAATTTCCCGCCTAATGCGATATGGTTTTCCATTTTTAAACATTCCCCAGCATCAAAGTAACACTCGTGGCAAATCGGACAAAGCGTTTTTGTTCCTCACTTCATTACGACCTCCAATGTCTAATGGAGAATCCAGACACCTACAGACCAGTTTCATCCTTATTAGGAATCATCAGGGAGTCATAACGCTTTGTCCGATATCAGTGGCGTAGCCAGAAATCGACTCTGGGGGGGGGTCATCATTTAATAAGAATCAACTACCTACCTATGGCAAATTTTAAAAAATTAAGTAAGGGACTATTGCTGGAACTCTTAAAATGAAGGGAGGGGAGAGGGGCGGTTTAATAGGTGTTCAGTTAGTGTATGTGAAACAAAAATATTTATTTTTAGAGGCAAGTCTCATCTGGTCTCATTTGTAGATTTTTTAAAAATTAACCCTTAAATGCACCGCAGGCAAAAATTTTGAACAAAATTACACTGAAATACTGTTTTCCATGCGTTTTAAATGTTGTTGACAAATAAATCGCTGTAATGTAAATGTAAAAAAAAAATTAAACAAAATTGTAACAATATTTAATATTGGTATAGCGCCGCAGGCGAAAATTTTGACAAAACAATCAAAAAATTATTTAAAAATTTTGATCTCTTAGATTCTTTGTAAAATATTTTTGAAAAAGTAGATTGGGTTAGACGCCAAGAAGGGGTGGGTTGCGGTGGTATATACATAGATTTGTTGCCAAATCATAAATGCGCCGCAGCTGAAAATTTTAAGAAAAATTATGCTAAGAATGCCATTTATTACACGTTTTGAATGCTGGTGATAAAAATTCCTAATTAAACTAAAATTGTAACAAACACACGTGACAAACCGGAGTAAAGAGTCAGCTATAGCTCTTTCTGGGGTCTTGATCTTGATTAATTTATTGTAGATTGGGTCGGACCTCCTGGTGGAGGTGTAACCCCCAAAACCCCCCCTGACTAAGCCACTGCGCCACGAGTGTTACTTAAATTTTTATTTGCGGACACGAGATTCACTTTGTTGTTTTTTAAATATTCCCCAGCATTCTTGAAGGTTCTTCTTGTATTATAAGTTTGTCTTTTACATTTTCTTTGATCTCTGAGTTTTCAGAAATTTAATAATATGCATTCTACCTACCCTTTTATAGCTGTATGTTGTATTTCACTTTCATTGAAGTCCGGCTCTGAGCAGTTTTGAGATTTTTACCTTAAATAATGGTGAATGCGCAAGCCATTTTAACGAGATATCACATTTTCTTTGTTTTTACAAGCTTTTATTTAACTTGCAATGTATCTATGTATATATGTATGTAACGAACTAGATATGTTTGTTCGGGTTTAATCTTGCAACTTAATTTTGACCAACTTCCCGACGTCCGATTGACTTCAAATTTGGCATGATTATATAGTTGCGGTGACAACACAAAATATAGTGTGATAAAATTGACAGCTCCCCTCTACTCGAAGGGGATGGAGGGAAGTACAGTTGAAGTACGCCCGATTTCGTTGAAATTTGTTGTATTGGGGCACTTGGGGATGGAGATAACGAATTTCTAATCAGATTTTGAAAATTTAATATGGCGGATTCAAGATGGACGATTTTTGGTCATCTTTTGCTAACCAATTTTAAGTAACTTATGCACATCCGATTGCCTTCAAATTTGGCATGCATTTATAGTTCCGTTGACAATACAATAATATGTCATTATTAGGCACCCCCCTTTTACGAGGGAGGTGGAGGTGTAAAAACACCTAAGTTTGTTAGATTTCAACCAACAGGGGCTTTTGGCAATAAAGAATACGAATTTTTGGTCAGATTTTAAAAATTCAATATGGCGGATTTAAGATGGACGATTTTCGGTCATATTTTGATAACCAATTTTAACTGACTTATCCACATACAATAGTATCGTATTCTCAGGTACCCACTTCCCTCTAACGAGGGAAGTGGAGGGAAAAAAGGATTAAGTTTGTTCGATTACAATCAAAATTTACATTCAGGGGTTTTTAAGAAGGGGGATTATGAATTTCTGACCAGATTTGAAAATTTCAGTATGGCGGATTCAAAATGGACGATTAAGGGTACAAATCTAAAAATTAAGAGTGTGTGTTGAAATTTGGTATGCGTTTATAGTTTCGGCGACAATACAATAATATGGTATTATTAGGTACATACTTCTCTCTAACGAGGAAAGTGGAGGGGGAAAAGATTTAGTTTGTTCGATTTAAATTAAAATTGGCATACAGGGCTTTTTTTGGAAGAGGATATGAATTTTTGATCAGATTTGGAAATGTCAATATGGCGGATAAAATGGACGATTTAGGGTACAAATCTAAAAATTTAAAAATAAATTTTTATTAAGAAAAAGTTTTAAAGAACAAGCTTTTATTAAATGCACTCAAAAGTAGAAAATATTTTTTTATCTTTCTTATACCATAATAAAAGCGATGGGCGCAAATTAAAAATTTTAACTTTACGGTGACAAAGAGACAACTATAAAAGAACATCTAAATTCTTCTTCTATTCGAATGATAAACATAATGCTTTCATCTAAAGAAGCTGGGAACGGGTGCGGTTGCCGTGCTTGCCAATCCTTTGAAAATGTCCTTAGGTTATAGAGTAATACAACTATTTCTTAGGTGAATTGTCGATGTGATCGATATACGATATCTAAAACTAAACAGTGGGATTTACTAAGATCTAAAATAGTACCCCCATAGGTCTAAATATTTACACCTGTGGGGGGGCCCTAAATTTTAAAACCAATTTTCAAAAAACCCTTACCCGTACAGAAAAGACAAAAAGTTATAGATTATTTTGTATTTTTATTGCTAAATACCACTGAAAAACTGCTTTTTTGTCAAAATAAATACCATATTTTAGAAGAAAATGCCCTAAAACTAATTCGTTTTGACAGGTTTCAAAATGGCAAATGGTGAATACGCCAAAATTTTGGCACATACTAGCTTCATAATCTGTGTTCGAGGTTATAAAATTGGTGATGTTTTAGACCTCTGGGGGGTGGGTTAAATTTATAACCCCCAGAAAGGATTGTTTTGTGGCAATTGGTAATAAGTTCGTTCATAATTTCCCTAAGTAGCCGTTTTCACAATGATTAATTTACCTTATTTAATATCCCAAGTTGTTCATTAATCAATAAAGCACCTCCAATTTTGTCCAAAAAAACGCCATATTTTGAACCCGTTTTCAGCACAAAAAATATATTTATGAGGCCACTACGAGGCAAAACAAACATAAGTGACTTGAAAATAAGAGTTATGTATGCAGCACTCCAACAACTCCATCACCGCTGGAGGGAGTTGTTCAAGTGAAAGATAGGTTTTATGCTCAGGATGACGGTCTGCCAATGGGTTCATCGCTTTCGCCAGTGGTGGCCAATATTTACATGGAGTGGTTCGAATCACACGCGGTTGATATCGCAACATATAAACCTAAGCTATGGCTGAGATATGTTGATGATACTTTTTTTGTCTGGACCGGGAATGACCAACAACTTTCAGAATTTCTTCACCATCTAAATAACATAAGACCCACCATTAAATTCACAATAGAGTTGGAGCAAAATTGTCAAATTACTTTTCTTGATGTACTTGTCACACGAGTAGAAAGCGACATCAGAACAACAGTCTATCGTAAACCCACTCACACAGGACAATATTTAAATCAAGGTTCAAATCATTCTGCTACAACCAAACGAGGCATAATCAAAACTTTGTATAACAGAGCCGTTCAAATTTGTAACAATTCTCATGACTTGGAAATCGAAATAAAAAACATTAAGAAGGATCTGCAGCAGAATGGTTACAGCCTGAAACTTATAACAGATACTATTTCTAAATTTTAACAAACAGGAAAGAGATTACAAGACCAAAACCAGGCAAATGCATTCCTTAAAATCCCATACGTTAAAGAAGTATCAGAGAAAATTCGAAGAGTAGCGAAAAACTTTAATATTAAAACAGATTTTAAATCTAGTAATACAATTCGAAGCCTTCTTAGTAAAACAAAACCGGAGAACAAACAAAATAAGGAATGCATTTACCAAGTTCCTTGTGAGTGTGGGGAATCATACATAGGCGAAACTAAAAGACTACTATCCGTTAGGCTTAAGGAACATCAGACAAATACCCAAAAAGGTGAAACCACGAAATCAGGAATCGCCGAACATGCATGGTCAAAAACACCGAATGAAGTGGGCAGAAGCAAAGATTTTGCACAAGGAGTCACACTAGAGGAAACGAAAATTCCTTGAAGCTGCCTTTATTGGGCAGAATCAGGTTATTTTCAGTAAACCAAGTGTTGAAATCCCAAATATTTGGAAGCCCCTCCTTGGGCGGAGCCAACTTCTTAAACTTCAAGGTTGAGTGATTTCTCACAGTATATAAGTACGTAGCCTTAGGAATTGATTGTAGTTTGCACCTGAAGACGATCAGAGATTGTACTGATCGAAACGTCGTGTATAAATAAAATATAGACAATGGAAGTCCGAAACACAGAGTTAATTTTTAAGTTTATTAGAAAAATATTTTCGAAATGCTAATAGTTGATAGGAAAATCAACTACAGCTGACAAATATAATTAGCAAGTGTCATAAAAAAATCGTTAAATTTTTTTAGTTTTAATATAAAAATATCGTATTGTTTTATTGTTTCTAATTTTTATTTTTTGTTAAGGCTGACCGCGGAACCATTGTAGCTAAGCTAAAGCCTCTTCACTCTACATTGCGTCCAAATTACATGGGATTTTCAGGTGGGCCAACTTTTAAAAACAAAAATGTAAAGAAATACCGCTTCCGCCAAAATTTCTGCCAACAAAAAATGACTGTCTGCCAATGGGTTCATCGCCATGGCCAATATTTACATGGAGTCGTTCGAATCACACGCGGTTGATACCGCAACATATAAACCTACGCTCTGGCTAAGGTATGTTGATGATACCTTTATTGTCTGGACCGGGAATGACCAACAACTTTCATAATTTCTTCATCACCTAAATAACATAAGACCCATCATTAAATTCCCAATAGAGTTGGAGCCAAATTGTCAAATTCTTTTTTTTTGATGTACTTGTCAAACGAGTAGAAAGCGACATCTGAATAATATTTAAATCAAGGTTCAAATCATTATGCTACAACCAAACGAGGCATAATGAGTACTTTGTATAACAGAGCCGTTCAAATGTGTAACAATTCTGGGAGGATATGCAGCAGAATGGTTACAGCCTTAAACTTATAACAGATATTATTTCTAAATTTCAATAGGAGAGAGATTACAAGTCCAAAAACCAGGCAAATGCATTCCTTACAATTCCATACGTTAAAGGAGCATCAGAGAAAATTCGAAGAGTAGCGAACAACTTTGATATAAAAATGACTTTTATATCTTAAATACAATTTGAAGCTTTGTTATTAAAACAAAACCAGAGAACAAACAAAATAAGGAATGCATTTACCAAGTTCCTTGTGAGTGTGCTGAATCATACATAGGTAAAACAAAAAGACCGCTATCTGTTAGGCTTAAGGAACATCAGACGAATACCCAAAGAGGTGAAACAACGAAATCAGGAATCGCCGAACACGCATGGCCAAAACAACACCGAATGAAGTGGACAGAAGGAAAGGTTTTGTACAAGGAGTCACACTGGAAGAAACGAAAATTCCTTGAAGCTGCCTTTATTGGACAGAATCAGGGTATTTTCAGTAAACCAATTGTTGAAATTCCAAATATTTGGAAGCCCCTCCTTGGGCGGAGCCAACTTCTTAAACTTCACGGTTGAGTGAATTCATATAGTGTATAAGTACGTAGCCTTAGGAATAGATTGTAGTTTGCACCTGAAGACGATCAGAGATTGTACTGATGGAAACGTCATGCATAAATAAAATATAGACAATGGAAGTCCGAAATACAGAGTTAATTTCAAACAAAAAATAACCTGAAAACTTTAAAGCCCTGTTCTCACCATACAACTTTTTCATGCATCTTGGGTGCGCGAAAATAGAACATGTTCTATTTTTGACAGGAATTTGCATGCATGCTGGGGAATTTTTTAGTTGCCTTTTAAATGCCAACCGCTTTTTTATGTTTTCAACTTTCCGCTCGGCTGTGAATGTTAGGTTATGGTTTTATTTTCGAATTTTCCGACAAATATTCCTCTTCCTTAACGCAAAATCAAAAATTAAGCAGTTAAAAATCTGGTGCTATTTCGAATTTCTTAACTATTTATTTTGTTATATTGGCTAAAAATGACATTTTCTCTAAAAAAACCGATGCATAGTGGGAACATTCCCCACAGCTCCATGCTTTAAAAAAAGTTGCATGTAAAAAGTTACATCAGTTTGAATCATAGTGAGAACAGGAGTACAGGGCTTAACTTTGACATTTACTACAGTTTATGGCCATTCGAATTTAACTTTCATACCAGTTTTTGTTCAGTGGGTTATTTAGGTTAGGTTTTATCTTTAAAAAAAAATGGAACCAACTGTACGTATGGGCGAGTTTGTAAATTCAACATTTTTTTTTGACAGAACGCGTTGTGGTATAAACAGCTGAGTACCAATAACCACACTTAAAACAATAAATTCATACCTCAACTTCGACTCGAGAAAATCGGAAATGTGACTTATAAGGGCCGTATTCACAGTCGTTCCCAAGGTCTTCCTTGAGAAATGTAAATTCTTATGGGCGAAGGAAGGAAGGAGCCTTGAGTAACGACTATGAATGTCGCTCTTAAAAGCACTCATGCTGTACTTCTGGACAGTTTTTTCAACATAGTACGTTTTTGCCTCAAACTTAGTACGATGTCTAGATCATCATTAGTCTTCACTTGAACTGTCTTGCATAAATATTATGGCTCACCACTCCATTCAGCATTATGTACTGTACCTTGTATTAACCAAAATGCATAAAAAATATCTTTGTTTGACTAAGTTATAAAAAAATGGAACAAATAAATAACCCTAAAGTAGGGTTATGTTTAATCCAACGACAATTTTCCATCGAATTCTGAAGCCGGTGGCGATCGGTGCTAACATTTGTTAGACTGGTGAAATCCATCGAAAAATTTAGGAAATCTATTGTTGGACTGGTGAAATCCATCTAAAATTCACCGGTGGATTAACAAACTCGCCCTATACCTGTCGACAGTGAATTACCACAGCGACCGGTCATCATCATCCAGTGTACAAAGTACTCCCTTTCGACGCTTATTTAAAACATAAGATTTTATGAACTATACTACACATAAATTTATGATATTTCATAATTTTTACATTATATTTTACCAGTCAGTTGGTTTATAAATATTTCATGATTTTTAATATGAAAATACCTCATAAAGGTTTAAGGATACAAAAACGGCATAGATTTGACAACACTGCTTTGCTGTTTTTGGGCCAATCTTTACCGGCCAGAATATCGGAAACGAGAAAACGGAATCTGTTGAAATTTGTCAGGAATATTTATTTTTGAATTCCTCACAACCGTATCCAGACAGTTTTTTGCTGGACTCTCTCATTTTCGAAATAAACTAAACACGGATAACAATAGCAAAAAATCTTACCTGGCTTTTTTTGTCGATAGTACAGAAATCTGTAACAGCAATTTTTGGATTTTTTGAAAAAAATACACCAAATTTTGAAAAATCCTTTGGATACAGTTGTAGATTTTTATAAATGCTATTATCTGATAACAAAAAAGTTATGGATTTTTTCTTTGTAAGCAATATTCTGCCGGAATTCTGAAACGCCAAGGACACGTAATTTAGTAGGCACAAGGAAACTGAAGTGAGTTCGATTGGAGTATTGGAATTCAGGTTCCGCATAGCCACCGGCCACTTGTCTAATGGAACATTCAGCCAATAAATTGATACATGTCAAGTGATAAAAATAATATGGAAATTTGTTATTTTTTTGATGTCGAATGATGCTTTTTCTTTTATTTCTTTTTAATTTTGGGACATTGCAATCCATGAAGCATGAAGCCGAGCATCAAAACCTTTAAAAGAACCATTAATAAATGGTTACGTTCCTAATAAGATATACTTTTCCTCACATATGGTGTTCGCAGCGCGTTCTGAACACTGCACGATTTCACTCGAAATGGTATTAGTAATGCCACCTATTGTTGATCTTTCAAAAAAATAGCAAAGCAGTGTTGTCAAATCTATGCCGTTTTTGTGGCCTTGAAAGATTCTGTAAGATCTGCATGCAACATTCTAAAATCAAAAATGACGCCGCAGCTTTAGCAGTGGTAGTAGTAGTAATAGTAGTTGGGCTTGCACAAGCTCTACATGTCAAATAGGAAATGGTTTTCGTATAAGTACTTATTTGTCGCAGAAGGTGGGGGAGAGATGTTACTTTGATAAGTTTCTATGAAATTGTTTGAGGCATTTTGTTTTTTTTTCAAGGGTCTCAAGGGGAAATCCTGCATACTACTTTCCTGCCAGAGTCATTTCTCCTCTACGAGGAGTGCCCAGGTAGTGTCGGATTTCTACCGACTAAAACCTCTCGATTGTGACTCCAACCTGCCTGGTGACAAGCCACAGTCACTGCACTGCAGCCATTACTGACTTATTGTGCATCTTCTTGGTTCCTAGGCTAACCACTTCATTAATTTTGTCCCCTGTGCAAGTTTGTACAGGTCCTTAATGGAGTAGTCCCCAGTCGATATTGAGTCTAGTTCAACTTCCCCAAATATTAGGTGCCTTTTGCGATCCGTTGCCCCTCATTACGCATATTACATGTTCTACTGTTTCCGGTTCCTGATTGCATAGTCAGCTTAGCTTTTTTAGGTGAACTTTAACCGCCATATGGCCGGTCACGATTCCTATTATAGTTCTCACTTGCATTCTACTATAACTTAGCAGAGGTCTTTCGTGAGTTTGGCATTCAGGCCTTTGATAAAGGCTCTGCTGCGTCTTAGCCTCTGTCTTTCTAGCCAGTGGCTTTCGCGTTTTGTTCCTTATCCAGAGTTTGACCTGGGACCTTATAGTACATTTTGGTACCCCCAGGGCTAGCTCTGGTTCAATATATTTTTTGACGATCCATTCGTCAGCTTTTTCATTGCCTTGGTTGTCTTGGATATCTCCTGGCACCCATACTAATTTTGTTTTATTATGTTCCGCCAGTTTCATTAGTACAGCAAGGCATTCCCACATTAGCTTTGAAGTGACATATAAGCGCCTTAAGGGCTGCCTGGCTATCTGAGTATATAGATATGGTTTGACCGAAGTATCCCATTCTATTATTCTCTCTTGAGCATTCTAGGATGACAAAGACTTCTGCTTGGAAAACTGTTGGCTAAAATCCCAGTGAGAAATGCAGATCTCTCCTAGGTCTTTTCCCGAATATTCTTGCCCAACTGCCTTCGTCAGTTTTAGTTCCGTCTGTGTATCAGATCAGTCCTTCCTGTGGCAACGGGTTGTTTTGTCCTGACCACGCTACTCTCTCCTGTATAATTACTTCTAATGAATTTTATTTATAAAAGCCTACAAGATTTCATAAGCCAAAAAATATTTTTTTTTTTGTAAAAGTATTCACGACAGATTATGGTGTTTCTTATAAGATTTTATAAGTTCAGGTGGGTGATTTTTTTTTTTGTGGAAGTAATTACGATAGTATATATAACTAAGTAAGTAAGTATACTAAGTATAGATTACTTTTCAGGTTGAAAACACGGAGTTTTTATTTATGAGATTTGTCTGTTTCAAAGACCTTAGCCATGTAGTAAGAAAGATTATAAAAGAATAGTAAATTTCAACCGCTAGTCAGTCCAAAATAAAATACTTATTAAAATATAAAAAAAACAGCCCGGAAGATGGCCCCATAAATGGTGCCGAAACGTTGGCAATTAAATAATTTGCGTTTTTTCGATTTGGACCCTAACCCACCAATCAAACCAATGGTAAATTTCTTTGTTCTAGAAGAAGTATCTTATTTTGTTTAAACTCTTATAAGTAGCTTATATTCCACAAAAGTGCCAATATAAAACACGTGGGACACATTCACTTTCTATACCAAGGAGGAATATGGATAAAGGGCTGTCATAAAAGCGCGTTATGTTACCCAAAGCCATCGATCGATCAGTCCCTCGAATAAGAAAACAAAATTAAATTATATTTTACCTTACGCAAAGCATGTCGCGGCATCGTCGTTGAGTCGCATAAAAGCGAAAAGGGCTCTTAGGCAGTCGTAAATAACACTGACGGCCTCAAACTGGATCTAGGGAAATTGTTTTTTTGCAACTTTGCATAAATTCGCCCTACTACGTGTTAACGTATTTTTACTTTTTTCTCTTCTCTAGATGGAAGTTAAGTATTCGTGCTTGTTTACGATTTTGTCGATCTCTCTGTCGTTCTTGTGGTTGCCACTATAGCTCAAAGCACCTGCACCAAAATTTAGAAGATTTTAAAACGATTATACTTGTATTGACGTGCAGAGTCCTATGTTTTTTAAACTTTTAGCAATTTTTTGTGAGCTTACTATAGTTACTAATGTTCTCTTTTTTTAATTGCTTCGGTCTGAGACAGATCAAGCTTACTAGAAAAAAATAAATGCTCCCCCTGAACCCGTCTGCCCCTGAAAATATGATATATAAAGGGGGGGGGGGGCAGAACAAGCCAAAAAGTTCATATGACTTATGGGGCAAAACTCACCAGATTTTTGTCTAAATGACTTAGTTGAAAAATTTAGGTGCTTGTATCTACCAGAATTTTAGAAAGATTCATGTCTAACTTTAACCATTTTACAATAGGGCCATTTCCAAATATATAAAAATAAATATTTTCTCTAAATACTCTAAATTTAAAAAATTTATATAAAAAAATATTAATAATTTCCTTTGAGCTAAAGATTTAAAAAACACTTGGCAACAACGCAATTCGCTGCATTCGTGAGTCTCTGACCTCCGACACGCTCTCTTTCTGTACAGCACAGTGCATGATACAATAAAAGAAAGGTATGATACGTAGCGGTTCCAAATTCGTCTAGATCCGCGCATGACGTCATCTGGTGACATTTTTCTGGCGCAAACAGGGAACTACCTACGCATAGCTGATACCAGTTCACCTACAAACATGAAAATTTGAGGATAGTTGGGGTTGATAACGGAGGAGCTTACTAAGAAAAGATTTGTTATTATTTTACCCCTGAAGGGATAAAAATAGAGGTTGCAATTTTAAAAAGATGTCCTGTATCTCAAAAACGAAAAGCAACATAAGTTTGAAAATTGGTATGTAGAATCTACTAATAAAATATAGGCTTCGGCATTTTTTAAAATTCAGACAGGCGGCGGTTGAGAAATAGGGGTGACTCTGTTTTGAAGGGGATACAAATAACTGACAATTACTTAGAGTTCTAAATTCTAAAAATTTGCATTTAGGTTCTTCCTTAAAGTTAACAAATAGGTATTTTTGGAAAATTTTAACGGGTGGTTGCAACCACCTCCCTGTATACGATAAATATTTAAATCTGTCAAAGTATAAGTTGTGGGGTATCAAACTAAAGGAAACAAAGTCAGGAATCTAAAACAATGTTTTTTTTTTCAAAAGTAACAATTTAAGGTGGGGAAGGGGGTTGCAGGTAGGAATGTTTTTCCATGAAAGAGTCCTAGAAGGTTTTAAATTAAACAAAATGCAGTCTGGAAAATAACGAAGGGGTGGGGGATTTTGAGGGAGTAAAGCTGGATTCAGAGTTGAATAAGGTAAGCGATGTGACGAGGCAAGATGCAATGGAAATAAATTACAAGGTGGGGAATTTAAATGGAAAATTGGCCCTAGCGGGTTAGAAATTTGTTTTTTATAAAAATCCTAAAACACGTACCCTCAGAAAGGGGTCTATTAACACACAACTTTTTTTTCAAATTAGAAGGCTCCGCTTGTGGCATTTTCTTGAATAGCTTATCGAACAAAATTTAGGGAAAAATTTTTTTTTTTAGTCGAGGGGGAAAACACCTACGTTTGTCCGATTTCAACCAAAATTGGTATACGGGGACTTTTGGGGATAAGGAACACGAATTTTTGATCAGATTTTAAAAATTCAATATGGCGGATTCAAGATGGACGATTTTCGGTTTTGTTTTCCTAACCAATTTTAACTGCCTTATTCCCATACGATTGTGTTCAAATTTGGTATGCGTTTATAGTTCCGGTGAAAATGCAATAATATGGTATTCTCAGGTACCCACCTCTCTCTAACGAGTGAAGTGGAGGAGGAAAAAGATTTAGTTTAGTCGATTTCAATCAAAATTTGCATACAGGGGTTTTTAAGGAGGGAGATTATGAATTTTTTATCAGATTTAAAAATGTCAATATGGCGGATTCAAAATTTATATTACTTTAAAAAAATTAAAGAACAAGCTTTTATTAAATGCACTTAAAGGTAAAAAATAATTTTTTATCTTTCTTATACCATAATAAAAGCGATGGGCGCAAATTAAAAATTTTAACTTTACGGTGACAAAGAGAGAACTACAAAAGAAGAACTAAATTCTTCTTCTATTCGAATGAGAAATATAATTCCTTCATCTAAAGAAGCTGAGAACGGGTGAGATTTCCGTGCTTGCCAAGATTTTTTTAAAATGTCCTTAGGTTATAGAGTAATACAACTGTTTCTTAGGTGAATCGTCGATGTGACCTATATACGATACCTAAATTTAAAATTTTTAATTTGCGCCCACGCTTTTATTATGGCATAAGAAAGATAAAAAATTATTTTCTACTTTTAAATGAATTTAATAAGAGCTTGTTCTTAAAAGTTTTTTTTAATAAATATTTATTTTATTTCCTCGAGAACATATGGTATATTTTAGGAATCAGGAAGAAATGATCTATCGAAGTTATAAAAAATATACAGGGTGTTCAATTTAAAATAAGGAAGTTGATGTCTAAATTTGACATGGACAATTTTGACTTGCATAATTTTATAGTCTACTTAAAGTTATGCAACTTTTGTAAAAGATTATTTTTTATAAAATGCATAATAACAGAGAAAAGGGGAGGTAAAATTTATAATGGATAACCATGTACAGGGTGGTCCAAATTCGAGGGGCCTCTATAGCTTTGAGCTTTTGCAGCATAGTTAGCCCAAAACTAATATACATGTTACGGGCTCGATGTTCAAGAGAAGTCGAAAACGAAAAACCGCATTGCGATATGTCAAAGCGTTTCTGAGCTACAGGGTGATTCTCAAAAATGTGCGTTTCTAAAAACCCTTTACAACTTTTTTATTTGTAAAGATAGAGATTTTCATTAAAAACATTTTTTGAAGATTTTTTAAGGAAAAATCTACCTGTTTCACCGATTTTGTCTTAAAGCCTTTAGTTCACGAGATATAACACAAAGTTACATTTTTTTAAATGGAGTACTCCAATTTAAAAAAAAATAGTTTTGTAATAAAATTTTCCGTTAAACGATGTGTCATACACCTATTTTTATTAAGTAGTTAAACAGATAGAACAATTTTTAATAATTACCATAGTAGGCTGTGTTTAACTCTGACCTATGCAGTTTTAGGGTATCTATCTAGGTAGCTATGATCAAATAAAAACAATTGCTGTGATCAAGTGTCAAAAGTGGCGTCTTCGTCAAGATATAAAAATGTTTGAAAACTTTGAAAAGTACGACATGATAAAATGTTATATTGAAAGTTTCCAGAGATATCCGGAAAGAAGGCAACCTAGCTCAAAAATATTTTTGAAGTTAAAACGTCATCTACAAGAATACGGATCCTTTACAAAACCGTGGTCTAGGACGTATAGAAGCCTAGCCAGAGATAGAGAGTTGGAAGAACTAACGGTTCTAGGAGAAATAGAAATTAACCCGAATACTTCCACCAGGGCTATGGAGAGAAACACTGGAATTTCATGCAGCAATGCCGTTCGGGTGCTTACAAAATACAAGTTTAGGCCCTATCGACCCCAACGGGTGCACCAATTACGGCAACGAGATTTTGCTCGAAGACGTGCATTTTGCAGGTGGTACCTAAATAAAAGCCAAGAAGACCCTGATTTTGTCAGAAAAGTTATTTGGACGGATGAGGCAACGATTTCTAGTGATGGAATATTCACCAGATATAACTGCTATTACTGGAAACAGCAAAATCCCCATATTATGGTGGAACAAGCGAATCAGGGAAGGTTCAGTTTTAAGGTATGGGTAAGCATCTACAGAGGACAAATTATTGGGCCATATATTTTTGATGGAAATTTAAATTCCGAAAGATATCAACAAATTGTAGAAGAGCAGGTGATTCCGTTTATCGACAATTTGCCACTTCAGCTATACTTTCAACATGACGGTGCACCCCCTAACAATGCACGAGACATTACTAATTTGCTAAATATTGTGTTTGCCGAAAACTGGATCGGAAATAAAGATCCTATATATTGGCCCCCCAGGTCTTCAGATCTGACCCCTTGCGACTTTTTTTGTGGAGGAGAGTCAAGACCTTGTATTTCGAAATCGCCCAACTACTAGAAGCTTCGTACTGCATTCAGGCAGCTTCGTGCGGTAGAACTTCTTAAAGCAGAAAATAGCGTCAAGGGAAGATGTAGGATATGTTTACAAGAAAACGGCCGTCAATTTGAGCATTTGTTTTAGAATTAAAGAAAATTGTTAGATGTAGATTTTAGGTGTTACATAGTTTAATAAATACAAATTTTAAATAAAAACTTTTAATAATTTTTTTTTGTTTATTATTTTAGTGTTGTAGCCAACTTGATTTTGTATGAAAAAAAAACAATAAAATTTTATTTACACATTTAGGGCGCGCACAGCGCCTACTATGCTATATCAAAATATGTCTGTTCCTCTTTTAAACTATTTAATAAAAATAGGTGTATGGCACATCGGTCGACAGGAAATTTTATTAGAAAACTGATTTTTTAGAAAAATTGGGGGTATCCCATTTAAAGAGAATATAACTTTGTGTGATATCTCGGGAACTAAAGGCTTTAAGAGAAAATCGGTAAAATAGGCAGATTTGTCTTTAAAAAATCTTCAAAAAATCTCTATCTTTACAAATAAAAAAGTTGTAGAAGGCCTTTAAAATCGCACATTTTTGAGAATCACCCTGTAGCTCAGAAACGCTTTGAAATATCGCAATGCGGTTTTTAGTTTTCGACTTTTCTTGAAAAAACTATGCTGGAAATGTCCAAAGCTATAGAGGCCCGTCGAATTTGGACCACCCTGACAAAGTGTTTTAAATTGGACACTTTTGGGGGGTTTAAGGTACTTTCAGGTGAGATAGAAAAAACGGACCTCCACTTGCGAGGATCAAATTTCAAGAGAAGTTAAATGGTGAAAACCGCATCTTGATATGTTAATCCGTTTTCGAGCTATAGGGGGGTTTTCAAAAGTTTGCATTTTAGAAAAGGCCTTAAAACTTTTTGGTTTTGTGTTAAGAGCTTTTTAATAGATTTTTTTATAAGAAGTTTTCTGGTGGAAACAGTTTTTCTCTAGCTTTTTTAGTTTTTGAGATATATCATAAAGTTTGAGTTTTTCTTATGGAATTGCCCTTATTTTTTTCACTATTTAAAGTGACCATAAAGTTCCCTTAAAAATTATGTAGCACTCATGAAATTCGGTTTAGTAGTTTTAGAGATATTTGACTTTCTTTATTCTAATAGTAGACTAAGCTTATTTTTAAGTTGGTATAGGCTTTTTTAAAATCATCATTAATATTGCAGACGTTTGGAATTATTATCCATGCAATAATTTTACAAACTTATAGTAGGCCCGGATTTTCTTCCATTTTTAAGGAAGTGACTAATTAGTCAAGCCACCTATGGTTTGACAGGCATTACAGTTTGTCTAATTTTGAGATTCCTTTAGTGAATCATTTATTGCATGCGTTTGATTCAATAAGGAATATTGAATTCATTAATGCGTCAAGAGAAGCCGTCTATGCAGAAGGCAAAATGGTCATCATTTTGAACACCTGTTATAGTTACTTTTTTATTAGTCTATTAATCATTTAAATTATGCCTTAATGATTTAGTTTACTAGTGTCGCGTTTAAAAACTACCTTAGTAGATTAACTTATTTAGAAAAATAGTATCAAAAAACTCATGATTTTTTATTTATTTCCATATTATGAGAAAAAAGTTATTGACTACCTCCTATTTAAGCAAGCGTTAAAAACTGAAATTACACAATTAATTGTTTATTTTTAAGTTCATGGCCTACTATGATTTAAAAGAAGCCTATGCCCAATGCAACTAAAAAGTGTAAGCATAGCACACTATTGGAATAAAGAAAAAGTGAAATATCTACTAAACCGAATTTCATGTATGATACTTAGTTTTTACGGTAATTTGATGCCCATTTTAGAAAGTAAAAAAATAATTTCATTCTATAAGAAAAACATAAACTTTATGATATATCTTAGAAACTAAAAAAGCTACAGAAAAACTGTTTCCTTCAAAATACTCCTCATCAAACAATCTATTAAAAAGCTTCTCACACAAAACAGAAATTTCCATAAATAACAAATTTATAAGGCCTTTTCCAAAATGCAAACTTTTGAAAACCCCCTGTAACTCGAAAACGGCTTGACATATTAAGATGCGGTTTTCACCATTTAACTTTTCTTGAAATTTGTACCTTAAACCTCCCAAAAGCGTCCAATTTGAAACACCCTGTACAATACCTTTCTTATTTTGATGCTCTTTGTCACTTCCTAAAACAAACTACAGAACTTCAAAATCCCCTGTAGGAGTAATAACTTTTAGATTTTGGAGAAAAGCGACTAAATGCTCTTGGCTTATTATCCAGGCAAAGCACGTAGTAAAAAAGGATCTAAGATAACTTCGTAACTTCTACGTCCATATGTATAACAATGTTTCATTTCGAGTGGTATTTTGCATAGTAATGCGTAACACATGTCTTTTGAGAGGAACTTTTGTTATAATCCATTGACATATAATTTAAAAATAAAACAAACGGAAGATGGCCGTGGCATTGTAAATCTAACGAAAAAACAAAAGTTTTTTGTACTTCAGAGCAAAATTAACTTCCTGAATATCGATTGCTCACACAGAAGGTGGAACCTAGGACGACGACGTTTCGTCCTTATTAGGGACTCATCAGCTAGGTGTACCACAATGACAGAGAATATCGGTCGCGCTTATGTGCCAAAGATTACTGGCGCCCTATGCCTGAAAAATCGAAACCAAGAAAATACCTACTGGTAGTTAGCAGTAGGTTGAGGAAGCATCGATTGTGCGAGAGATATATTATTATAGTTATGCTATATGTATGCAGGTTTCGTCTACAAGCAAGCGGTTATAAATCGCAAAACAACCAAAAGGTGCCGTACTGCACGATTTAAAAAACAAATGGAAGATGGCTGTGGCACTGTAAATCTAACGAAAAAACAAGAGTATTTGTACTTCAGTGTAAAATGAACTTCCTAAAATTCTCTGTCATTGTGGTACACTATCGGCATCATAAAAGTGGTACACAATACTTTTTGTTGTAATACCTTGGTCTATTTTTACAAACAAAGTCACCCATTATTGTATTTTTCTTAAACTGTCAAAGTATGTCATTCTGTATTTCAGTCTGACAAATAAATAAAAAATGCCTCCACAAATTTCTTTATTTGATAAAGCCCAACTCCTGGCAAAACTACAGCTTATGGACGCATTAAAACCACGATTAAAAAACGATGGAAAGAAGATCAGACAATAGAGAGAAAACAAGGGACTGGTTTATTGAAAGTTTCAACTGATGAACAAGATTATGACCTTATCGCTTTTATGGAAGAAAACCCTTTTGCATTTGTTGCCCAGGCAAAGAGATTAACTTAATTTCCAGGATGGCACGAAATCGCGTAAGGAAAGTCTCTAATTTGTGTAGGTGCTAAAAAAATTAAACTTACGAATGAAAAAAAATAGGCCAGGTTACTTTTTGCCCTTAATTACTCTCTAAAGTAACCAGAGTTTTGGCGAAAGGTAATATTTTCCGATGAAAAAGTTTTCCAGTCCTGTACTGATAGAAAACAAATTCGGGTGTATCGTCCACCAAGAACACGCTATGAGATCGCGCTGGAAGATTTTCGGTAAATATGTGGGGTTGGATTTCTGCTAGAGGCCATGGTGCTAGATTTCGAATCAATGGAAGGCTCACACAGTGGACATTTTAGAGAACACCATGCTTCCAGCCGTCACAGAACTTTATCAAGACCAGTTTATTTTTCAACAAGACAACTGCCCTGCTCATACGGCCAGAATTTGCCAAGCTTGGTTTCGGGAGCAAAATATTGAAGTTCTTCCTTGGCCTGCGAAAACCCCAGACGCCAATCCTATGGAAAAAATCTGGGGTTTAATTTCAAAAAAGCTGGAGAGCTCTAATATTGTGCCGGGAAATCAACATCACTTGGTCCAGTTAATAGTCAATGCTTATGAAGAAGTGATTGGTGAAAATTAAAACATTTTTGAAATTTTGGCTGATTCTCTACCAAGAAGGTTAAATGGTATGTATAATTGATGCGAATGGCGCAATGACTAGATATTAAAATTTATATACCTAATAATTTGTTTCTATTGTTTTATAATTTTCGATACATTTGTGTTTTTTTAATTTTTGTTACAGTTGTTTTATGCGTTAGCGTATTATTGTAATATAAAAATTATTTTTGAAAGCAATCTGATGTCACTATTTTCACATTTTAGTACCAGTCTGTCACAAAATATAATCCGGTAGTTAACCATACAATTTAAAAAATACCTATGTTTATCACGTACCACTTTTATGATGCCGATAGTGTACACCTAGCTGATGAGTCCCTATTAGGGACTAAACGGCGTCGTCCTAGGTTCCCCCTCTAGAAGTTCATGTTGCACTGAAGTACACTTGATTTAAAAAAAACTCGTACATGCATTTTTTCCTATGCCACAAAATTTTGTTTATACTATTATTAGGCACCACCACCTTAGTTTGCTCGACAGCTTAACATTCAGTGTGACATCCTTAAAAATGCCACAGATATCAACATTTACAAAAGTTCAAATTATCACTCAAGATATAGAAGACGGCTGGTCTATAAGAAGAGCGGCCACCCATTTTGGAGTTGATAAAATGACGATAATGCGATGGAAAAAGCGCTGGATTGAAAATAATTCTACGGATAGGAAAGATGGATCAGGACGACCAAAAGTAAGTTCTGAAGTGCAAGATGAGAGACTTATTGACCATCTCAGACAAAACCCTTTTTCAACGTCGGTTGAAGCAGCTAATGTAACATTATTTCCGGGTTCTTTAGCAACAGTAAATAAAAGAATAACGAAATCAGAAGTCTCTTGTCGAGTTGCTGCAAAGAAGCTAACAGAAGAACAAAAACAGGCCAGAGTGATTTTTGCACTGAACAACGTTCTTCTTGATAATGACTTCGAATATACAACAAATTAAAAAAGCTGGACATTTTTCTGTAAACATGTGGGGCTGATTAAAACAAAAAAAAAACCTCCAAATCAGTTACTTTAACCGAAAAGAAACTAAAAAACAAAAGATCAAAAGATCTTGGGTGGAAATAACGAGAATTCAAACATGGATGAGCATCCCACAAGGAACGCACAAAAGATCAAAACGAAAAGAGAAATGATTAAACGATGTTTCGCTCTAAGGGCTAAGTTTACAACCAAAGGTAAAACTCCAGATTAAACCATAGTTTAAACTTCAGTTTAATCTTTGGATTAATCCAACGGTAAACAAGTTGTTCAATTTTATAAGTCGGAGTTAAACCACGGCCATGAAGAAAGACTACATTTTCTTTACATATATAGGGTTGATTATTTTAACCAAAATGGCACCAACTAGAGCCAAACGTGATAAAAATCAGTCAAGTAGTTTTTGAGATATCAGCGTTGGTTACAGACAGACATACAGCCAGACGACACAACAAAAAGTTTCAGATTTGTCCAAAAGATATACAGTATATATATACGTGTGAGCTCGATGAGAATAAAACTTGCTGTGGTCTGTGGGATGTTCCAACTCTTGTCGAATTTCCTTGTGCACAATTTCGCATATCTCTTTAGATAATTCCAACCTCTTTTTAAAATCTACATATCGTCGGACTCCTCCAAATGATTTGTTCTAGGGCAAATAATATAGTCTTCATGCTTCGACAATGTCAATAATTTCGTCATTCTTTATCCAGTTGATTAAAAACAAATTTTAAGTCATTTATCATAGCGATTTCACTAAATACTTACAGTCTTTTTACCAAAAACAAATTTTTAATAACTTTTTTGAGGTTAGAATCTTTCGGTAACTATTAAACTGAAGTTTAACAAACACCCAGACCGCCGGTAACGGTTAAACCGAAGTTTGTTGGTAAACTGCACCTATAAAACGTAAAAAAGTCGACATCTGTGGGTTAAACTGAGGTTTGACGTTTAACTATGAGTTGTAAAATTGCGCATAAGTAACCAGCGTGGGCTCATCAGTAGTTTCACTGGTCACCCTCCACTATATATTATTAAACACCATCATACACTTTGATTTCCAACCTTGAACCACTCACAAAAACGCATCGTTCCGCACGGCACTTATCCAAGTTACCTGATACGAATGTGGGGCTGATTTAGTGCTAGAGGTTTGGGTTTTTTGTGGAGAATCGAAGGAAGATTCAATGGTGAACGATATATTGAAATCCTTGAAAACGTTATGCTGCCATCTGTACAGGCTTTACATGAAAATAATGACTTCGTTTATCAGCAGGACAACTGTCCAGTACACTTCCTTGGCCAGCCAACAGCCCTGACCTTAACCCAATGGAAAATATATGGGGTCGAATCGTTAAAATAATACACCAAAGGAATTGGAGACCACGAAATGCTGAAGAGTTAAGAGATGCTATTTATCGCGCATTGGATCAGCTCTCAGAAGACCATCAGTATTTTCAAAATTTAACCTTTTCAATGCCCAGACGTTTGCAGCTTGTAAAAGAGAAAAATGGTGATCCTATTAAATACTAAATTATTTATTTTAGTTCTTTTTTAAGTTAAAATAATTAGTTTTAAGTTTGCCATCGTTTTTGTCCTAATTCAAGTTTCCTATTCGTCAAATTGTTTTCAATCCAGCGCTGTTTCCATCGTATTATTGTTATTTTATCAACTCCAAAATGGGTTACCGCCCTCTTTATAGAACAGCCTTCCGTTACTCAATAAAAGACTTTACTTTTACTACGTTCAATAAAGACTTTACTAAAACATTATTTTTGCTGATTTTTTAGTATTATGCAAAATTTATTATAAAAATAAGGTTGCCTTTAATTTAAGTAAAAAAATATTTTCAATTTTAGAGACCTTTTTTTAAACAATATGACAAATTGTCGTACTTTTGAAGTTTTTAGGCATTTTAGCTGATAGTCCATATATATTATACACTTTTTGAAATAAAGTGTACAAAAAACTCTTGTTTTTCGTTTACAGTGCTACAGCCATCTTCCGTTTGTTTTTTAAATCGTGCAGTACGGCACCTTTTGGTTGTTTTACGATTTATAATCGCTTGCTGGTAGAAGAAACCTGCATACAGATGGCATAATCATATGTCTCTCGCAAGATGGATGCTACCTCAACCCAACTAACATTTTTTATTTAATACAGGGCAGTTCTGGCATGTAAGTGCCTTATAAATGTCACCAGATTACAAGTTTGCTGTGTTACGGTTTCGAAAAACTCATCTAGGTGTTAAAATCAATTTAGCGATGATTATATTGTTTTAAGAATGTTCTTACAGCAACAGTTTACAGGAATATTCAATAAAAGCTCTGCCTCTTTCTCTAACCTAGGCCACGTTATTCTAGGTGACCTCTAAATAAGTAAATATGTTGGTGCAAATGGCTGTTAGCTACTTCTCTAATTTTTCCTTGCTTTTGTGTTATCCTCATAATTGGCTAACTGCTAGGGTTGCCAACCTGTCCCGATTTGTCGGGATTGTCCCGATTTGAAGCAAAATGTCTTGGGGTCCTGACAAGGGTCTTGTCATTACGCCAAATGTCCCGATGAAAAATTTTCAGCGAAATCGGCACTAAAAGTTGCCAATTAAAGTCAGAGTCCTATATCTATTGGCCAGTGATTAAATCCTTTCTTTTTTCTTAGCCACGTTTCAATGTTCTAAACAAAAATCCTATCAATTTCATAGCTTTATTTGCAATAATATCTATGTGTTCAACAAAACTGAGTTTTCTATCAAAAAAGACACCCAAGTCAAGCATGATAATTGCAAGGTTTTTCCAAATTGGAGTTATCCAACTGATAAGTAAAATCTATATGGTTTAATTTTCTATAAAATATGTCAACATTCATGGATAAATTGTTATATTCACACCATGCTGAAAACCCATTCAACTCTTGTTGTAAAATATGGCAATACATTAAACTTCTTATAATTCTAAAGAATTCTAGATCATCAGCAAGAAGTACAAAGTTAGTTTTCTAAAGCGGAAGATATATTATTTATAAATGCTTTAAATAACAATGGATACAAATGTCCGCCCTTGGGGACACCTGACAAAACGTTAAACTCGGCGAAGACAGCATTCTTTATTTTTATACATGGCGTCTTTCAGTTAGATTAATCCGAAACCAGTTGAAAGCTGAGACATCGATACCCATGACTTTAAGTTTATCGAGTATTAGGTTATGATCGACCCTGTCGAAAGCCTTGGAGAAATCAGTATAGATGACATCTACCTGATACCTACTCTCCAAGGCTTCCAACAAAGTTTCTGCATATATCAAGACATTAGTAATTGATGATTTACCTTTTAGAAACCCGTGTTGTTGGTTTATAATTATGTTTTGAAAATATGGTGCAATTTTATCTGTGACTATTGATTCAAACAATTAAGGAAATCAAGAAATTTTTGAAATACTTCTGTAGTATTTAATGTTTGACTTATTGCCGCTTTTGAATATTGGTGTGACATAACTTAGCCTCCAAGCTGTCGAAAAATCTCCTGTAGAAAATGATCTATTAAAAATTTTAGCCAAAATACTGGACAAGAAAAATTTACAGTTTTTTATGAAAATTACTGGTAAACCATCTGGTCCACAGGTTTTTGTGTAGTTTAACTATTTTTTCCTACGACCACATATGAAAATAATGGATATCACACGATTGCATGATTTGTGCAAAATTAAAGACCAATTTTTACAAAAATTAGTGCAATTCAACAGTGTTCGTAGGAAAAGTAGCGTACACAACTCGATAGAAAATAACTTTCTTACACTCGCGTGTCGTTTTACTCGGCTAACGCCTCGTTCACAATGTTCACACTCGTGTGAAATTTGTCACTTTCTTTTCTTGTTATGTAATATACTATTACTTTGTTTTGTTTCTATTGAAATTTCTTAGCTAGGTTGTAAATTAAAATTAAAAAACCTTCAGTATTTCAGTGTTCTATTTCTTTTCTAAGCGTTTTTGAAAATGTCCTGATTTTGCATCAAATGTCCTGATAATTTAGAACAAATGTAACTGACGATGGCCCGATTTACTATAGTCGACATTATGCCAACGCAAACATTATCTGCGTTAGGGCCGATGATGGTCCGATAGGAACTTTGTTTAATCGGACGAGAATCGGCAACTGACGATGGCCCGATTTACTATAGTCGACATTATGCCAAAGCAAACCTTATCTGCTTTAGGGCCGATGATGGTCCGATTGGAACTTTCTTTAATCGGTCGAGAATTGGCAACTGACGATGGCCCGATTTACTATAGTCGACTTTATGCCGACGACCACTTTATCTGCTTTAGGGCTGACGATGGTCCGATTGGAACTTTGTTTGATTGGTCGAGAATCGGTAACCGACTATGGTCGGACTACGTCATCTTAAAATTTTTAAACTGCTTAATAGTTTCTTCCTAGTATGTAGAGATGGCGCTAATGTCAATATGTTCCCTGTACAGTGGAAGATAATATTATATATATAATGAGCAACGATATTTCAAAACTAGAATGCGGACTTGATAAGATGGTGGTACTTCTCTACAAGAATCACCTCTTCTGCCACTTAAAACAGCCCGACTCGTTAAGCACCCGCATTATCGAAACTTTGTAGTTTGCCAATGTCGGGCCGCTTTAAGCTACCACCGACGGACCTCCGTCAATCGCCGACGTTGGAACGCTTTAGGAAACCAATGTCGGGCCGAGACCAGCTTGCCTACGTTAGACCGACCAAATTAAGCAGTTATGGGCGGATGGTGGTACCATGTGGTTAAACCATATCGGACCTTAATCGTACGGCGACGTAAAGTAAAAATTTACCATTGGTCCGACGATGGGCCACAGTCTAACGCTGAATCGGCAAACATACATTGGGCCTACATCGCAAAGCGGACAAAAAATACTGCTGGTCCGATGTCGTAAATCGACGTCGTGCCGATGACGACAAATTCGGCAATCGACATCGGACCAACGAAGGCCCGAGGGAACCGTGTTTGCTGGGATACTTGCTATATATATGTTATAAATATTTACAACAGAGCGTGTCGTCCATCTTAGAAATGTTCTATCTTTCTATGAATTTAACAATAAATCCCAAAAGCAACAAAAACCTCAATAACGTGAAAGTATAATTCATAAAAATACATAGAAACGATAAACCATGCACAAATATTGCATAATTTGCTTATAAAACGTCTTTTGTTTAAATTTTGTCACTTTGAAATTAAGTCAGACACTATTTTAAGCTCCAAAGAAAGATATTTCAATGGCGCGTGAAAATTTTCTTACATAAATGATAGTTAGCAGTAAAGTGGTGTTCGTTAACAAAATTGTGGTGTACGTGTTTCAAAATGGGTAAATTTTTCGCGTAATATGTATTTACTGTCAAGATAGTTTTTGTGTCGCCATATAATACCTACTGCGGAAGAAAGATCGGTCATAGTTAAAACCCCATTTTGTTATTGAAATATTTATTCAAACCACATTAAAAAAACATTTCTTCTCTTACTTTAGGAGTTCCTTTTCTATCAATAGAAATAAAATACTGTATAATTGTTTTCAGAAAAACCTTTATAGTATGGATAGGTGTTAAAACTATTCTATAAATAACACATAAGAGTTACGTAGATCTTTTATACAGTTCTTATGGGTTTATCAATAGGAGTAATTTGCTCTATAAAGTGGTGCCCATTTTGCACTTATAAACGGCCTGGTAGCGTCTTACAGAACATTTATATAAGTAAATTATACAGGCATTTATTCCTGCAGTTTTTGCTGTAAGAATGTTCTTTCGGCTCTTACAGAGAAAACAATGCTGGCTGGAAACCTACTGCTAACTACAGTAGGTTTTTTTGTTGGTTTCGATTTTTCACACAGAGGACGCCATTGACAGGATTTCTTTCGTTTGAGCCTTAACGAATTTATTAATAAAGATTCTAGTCAAGTTTAAAACATCTAGGGCCGGTTCAATCAACTCCAGGGTAACTAGGGCTTCAAGACGAAGGTAAATTACCTTACCTCAGAGTTAACCTAAAAAAATATTGGCATAAACAGAAAAAAACACTGGAATTTATTGCCCGAGTTAATTTAACTTTCTGGTAACCCGTAATTGAGAAACCGGCTCTTAGAAATATTCGTCAAAACTGTGGTAGATTGACTCTCGTGCCTGTATCTATAAAAACAAAATAAGTATGTAATAATTACTGTGAGAATTATTGCTGATTTTAAATGTGACATTCAATATTTTAATTGTAAAAATAAATAAAACACTTTTTTAATGATATTAGGAGGGTAGTTTAAATGATATTAGACTAGTTTCTAATAAATTAAATTATTTTAGAGTATGAATTGACAAGTTCTACACCAAAAATGCTATAAATATTTGTAAGAACATACAATGAATAAACTAAACTTACCCAACACCTATTAAACCGCCCCCCCTTCCTTGCCTTCAGCCCAAGAGCACGGCCCCTCCATGTTTAGAGGTCACGTAACGCCGCTAACCTCATCAGTAAAAATCAATAGGGACCATATTGTACCTAATTTTAAAAAGTTTATGCTACACTTGCAATGTAAATAACGTTTTTTTATATCTTCATCAAAAATATGATTTTAGTAACTGCCTGCAGATAACTAAACCATGGCTTTTTTGGTTACCGATGCAAAAAACTTTTGTTTTTCATCACGGATGAAAAAAAGATTTCTGTCCGTTTTTTACCCAAAATTAAAGAGAAATAGCGGAAAATAATAATATTAAAAAAAACTCATTATTGTCATTTAAAAATTAAGTTATTTTCGCCAGTTTTCACCAAATATTTACGAAAAAATCATTTAAAAACATATTCAAAATATCAAACTGTCAAAGATTAAAATTAAAAATGAATGTCACCGAGTAAAAAGGCACATCGCTGTGGAAACTATTGTTATTTCATTTACCAGCCGCCTTGACTTATAGTGTAAAGATGGGTGTGTTGCGAGAAGTGCTCTTCGTTCTAAATTTTTAAAAGTATTTTCCTGTTTTTCTTGGATTTCTTGATAAAGGTATTAAAAAAAATAGTGTCAACAACTCGTGGCTAAACTTTGCTTTTTTTTATTCGCATTTTTAGGTACCTCGCTGCGCTCATTATTTAAACCAACGCTTATAAAAAAAGCACTATTTTAGCCACTAATTGTGAAAACTACTATTTTCTTATTTAATATACGTTATGAGTGGACGAAACCTAATCTGTTAAGGAATCCTCCTGCCTGTCAGACTGATTTAAGTCGTAATACATTATCTTCCGCTCAAAAAAATGGAAGGTAGAAGCAAATATATAATTAAATTTTTTTCTCTTTTCGAAGCATTCCGAGATTAAATCCTGATAAATTTAAAATGGGGGAAAGTAACCGTTCAAAAGGAAAAAAAATCAAGGGAGAAAAATTTTTAGCTACATTGATTTGCTTAAAGTATATTGGCTTTAACACCAACGACTCTACTATAGTCCATTTATGAAGAAGAGAGAGTAATAAGACGAGTTAAAAATATATATTATATTTTAACCTGATAGAGAAATTGTTTATTATCCGTCTTTGTGTTTTTGCACTATAATGCGTAGGTATGTAGATAATGCCACAATTGTTTCAGGTGCATAATTAGAGGATTAAGTTTAAGGATTAAGAATTTTAGATTATTAGCAATTTTTGTTTCTTCCTGGTATTATAGGTACTTATGAGTTGGTTCTAAATAATATTTTTATTAGGTAATTAAGAGTAATTCTTTCTGAAATATTAAAGTTGACTACAAATCTGCTTTGCTTTTTATTAGTTTTAACTTTTAAAGTGTGTGCAGTTTGTGTATCTAGAAAGTAAAAAATATAGCTTCTACTCCGAGTACAAATAAAAGTCGTGCACATTTAACGCTTAGAGAAAAACAAACAGTTCTTAGTGTGTTCGATAATCTGCAAAAAGACTATAAAACATTGACAGTGGATTTGATTTTAATAATTTTTGTAGTTATAATAATTGGCAACCGTAACATTTTTTTTATGTACCAACCATTTGTTTAGCCTTAATTTATTTTTAGGTGTGCTTATTAATTATAGTTGAAACGCCAATCCGTTTTTGTATATATATTATAATATTATTTTTATTCCTAAAATTTAACTTTTTTCTAATAAAGTAATATTTACTATTTTCTTCACTAATACCTATATACCACGTTACTTAAAATGTAAGTTTCCCCCAATTGCGGCGCCTATGAGAATAGTTTATCGCTTGCCTTCTATTTATCTCGGTTTTAGGTTCTATTGTATTCTCCGGTCGAACAGGGTGAGGTAGATAAAAATAAAGGATTTTTAGCTGAGGTGCACTAGAAAATTTTTAAAAGAGAAGAAAAAGTGATTGGTCACTCAGTACAAAATTTATCCAAATTTGCATTTTTATTACTCTCTCTTCTTTATGGACAGAATTTAGAGATGCACATTATTTACCTCTAAATGCACTGAAGCCACTCAATCGCGATTACCTATCTAATCCCTTATTTTGTATTTTGACGGTTATAAACGAATATTTAGGTGAAACGTAAACATCCCGATTTGCAAATGCAATCAAGTACGATTAGACCGCTAAAATTATAATTTGTATTTAGCGGTCGTTAGCCCTATGAGTGCCGAAATAGCATGTATTGAAAAAGAAGCGCAATGACTAGTAGTTGTGGGTTTACCAATGAATTAAGCGTACATTTATCAGTATCTTTAAATTTAGTAGTAGTATCAAAAAAGTGAAATATGTACAAACACATGGACCTGTTTACTCAAAATTTAGTGTTAATCATAAACACAAGCACAAATTTATCATCAAGAAAAATTGATAACTTTCAACATTTATGATTGTGCTTGTTAAAAATCGTTGGAAATCAAACATCGCGCCACGTCAATTGTCCATTGCAGTCAACATAACCTTAAAAAACTTCTTTTTTTTTAAAAGGGATTAATGGTTTTTTTTTTAAATCATGGATATGGAATAATTTTGGTTGATCCAGATAACTAACCATTTGTGTTTGTGTTTACAGAATGGGTGAACAAATTTTTTTAAGCTTAAATTTAAAATTATGTTTACTGGTAAATTTAAAGATATAGTCTGACCATCGATCTAGGAGATTCATTATTACTCATGGCCGATAAGCATTTATTGCGACTCAGCGGGTGTTCGAATGGAAGCAGGGACGCACTTAGTGTTGTAATAGATCAGTAAGTTTCTACCACGGATCGCCTTAAAGGTGAAGAAGATAATATGTTTAGACACACCCTACACCTACAAAAGATATTTGAGTTTGAAAATTGAGTTTAACTGGTACATACATACATAGTACAAAAAAATACGGGATAGTAAAAAAATTAACAAATTTTAATTTAAGTCAGATTCACTGTCACTGTCGTCATTAAAGATATGATAATTTTTTCTATGGGTAGCAGATCTAAATTTACATAGGATTTTTCTATTTTATGGACATGAGCTGCGCAATTTTCCCAGCTTTTACTTAAAATATTCTGTTCCGCCGGCCTGATTAAAGCCATCACAGAAGAATCTAAAGTTGGAGAACCATTATTTCTTTTAACCGCTGTTTTTAGCTCGTGCCATGTGTGTTCAATTGGATTAAACATGCAATGGTAAGGAGGAAGTCTCAACACTGTATGGCCCAGTTCTTTCGCCAAAGTATCACAATAGTATTGTTTTTGTACTGAAAATGCTTTAATTATTTCAAGCAATTGTTTCTTGGTGCAATGTAAAATACATATTATGTTCTAACATGTAGTCTTGAATGGTAAGTTTTGCGTCATTTGAACACGGAAATTTATTTAGCCTTCTACTGTGGTAGCTCGCATTATCTATCACAATTACACTATTTGGAGGTATATTGGGTAACAGTTTATTCGTGAACCAGTATTCAAATAATTCCGCTGTGTTATCGTCATGGCAGTCAGTATGGCAATCCTTTATATTTTTGGCTGATAAGGCCACCGCATTTGGAATAAACCCATTTTTTGTTCCAGCATGAATTATTGTGATACACTTTCCTTTATTTGATGGAGCTTTAGTTGTGCTGTGACCAGACGAATCTACCCAACCTTTATCTGGAACTTCATGGGTGTCAAACCAAGTTTTATCGAGATAAACAATATCCTCCGTTTTTTTAAACGGACCGATGCCATAATCACTTGCCTTTTATTAATTTTTTTTATTTTAAAACCGTTTTTTAAAATACATTTTCTCAGTGTCTCACGGCAACACTCATCTTTTTTAATCTTTGAATTAATGTTTGTAAAGTAGGAATCATGTGTTCCCTATACATTTGATATATTTTTCTACGAAGCACCCATGTCCAATTTCTTAGAAGTATTAGAATCCTTCCTTTTTCTTCTCCCAACTATCGGTTTATTTACTACACGCCACACTGTTTTTACCGATCTTCGTATTAAAGCTGCCGCTTCTTTCACTACACCAAATTTTGATAAATTTTGATAAACGTCAAATATCACTTTTTTTGTATCAAGTGACAAAATATCGCGTTTAAATGGTTTGTTATCACTTATTTCTCTTGTAACGTCATTATTCCCCGTATCTCCACGTGACATACTCGGTTGTTCCTCCCACGGACGAAACATTTTTCATACAATCACAATTAACAACAAATAACTTCTTTTGTAACCAAACACCAACTGCTAACTGATTTTCAAAACTACAAATTAGCTTGGTATCTTAAGCCTGTCCTAATTATTTTAAGAAAGTTAATTTGTAACGTAATCAAACCCTAATGTTATAACGTTTCATAATTAGTCATAAAGTTGATAAATTTTAATTCGGCCAAAAACGTGTACTTATTAAGAAATAACTACACATTTTTAAATCCGCACCTGTAATCCTCAGAAATGGTATCTTAGATCTATGGTCGTACTATACTGATAAATTTCTGCAATTGATGGGTAATCTCACCATAAATGAAACCGAAAGGGATGATAAACTTGACAAACCGATACTGTGTTTCCGATGTCACCCGCAATTAACTAAAAGATTCCCAAGTAAGATCTCGTTAAACTTAACGATAAATGTTGCCTTCCAAGGGCGAAAAACAGTGATTTTGAGTAATTTGTTATTTTAGTTTGAAATTAGAATCCGCTAAATTAAGTAAAATACCCATTTATCCACAAACTTGTACTATCGATTGACGTTGCTCTTTCAACAAAGCTGCGAAAAGTCTGAGCCTGAGCTGCCATAACCAGTTATGCTAAAGTCCCGACTCTACGAGACAATTTATCGTAGCTCAGTCTCGCGTTCTCACGAAATATCTTGTTGAAATAAAGGACCTCGCAACCGGTTATACAGGATTATAGGGGAAGTTTTTTTTTTCAGTGGAATTCGCTATAATTATGATATGTTGTAGAGGTATATACAGGGTTCCTAAGACTTTCCTTAGGGATAGGATTTCAATAAATCAAACAGAAATGGCATAGAAAGTTCTGCGCGCACAAAAGAAACAGGTGCCAGTTTGTTATTATCTCCGGACTGCTTTCATGAGAAAAAATTGTCGCCACTCTTTCATTGTGAGCATAAATCATAGTTGCAATAATAACCGTTGACAAGATGTCTGCAAATTCCGCTAGATGGCGGCCACACCATGAGATGATCGAGGAAAAAATTAGATGTTTTCAGGTCCAAACCACAGCTTTTTCTTGCTTAAAGGAGGCGGCAGGGTCCATTATTTACGATACTGAGCGATAAACTCGTGAGGTTGTTAACATTAGAAAGAAATATCTTCGCTTTTAATTAAATTTCTTTCCATTCTGTTCTACTAGTGACATCTATCCGGAAACGGCCAAACCATGCAGCTAGCACTAGCAGCCAAAGAAATCAATAAACGGCGCTGTTTTTCCTGCAGAGCTTTTTGCTTGCGATATTATTGATTTTAAATAAAGCTGGCCCTACACTACATTTGATATTTTCGAGGTGTTTTATGACATGATCTCGAAACATGTAGCGAACCAATTCTTCAAAACTAGCGGGAGGGTAAAAGCGAAAAATAAGGGGCTGCCAATATTTGTAACACCCACAAAGGGGTGAAAAGATTTATTTTGCTCTGTTTCTTTACAAAAAACGTTTTTTTTACGAAAAACTTGAGCTCTGCCACTTTTTTTATTTTTTTCTTCAACTTTCTCGAAATTTTCGTCATACCGTAGAAAAAAATTATTTCCCCCATGGTCATACTCTACTTTTATTCGAAAAAATTTAGAAACAGAGACGGGATCAGTTTTCCTAAAACGGGGGATCTTGGTTTCGAGTGAGAAGATAAAGGGCGCCGCAGGCAAACATTTTTCAATTAAAGTAGCCGAACGCAAAAATGTTAGAAAAACAAACCACGAAATAAAAATGGCGCCGCTTACATTTTTTTTTCAAAAATTACGTACTTTCGGGAACGCAAAGAAATAGGTCTAAAGAGTATAATTTTTAAGAAAAAAATATCAATTTTCTCGCCCTCCTTCACTGGGACTACAGGGGCCGTGCACAAATTACGTAATGGTCATAGGGGGGAGGGGGGTTACAAAACGTTACGTAGGGGGGAGGGGGGTTTTCGACAGCGTTTGCATTTGTGTGAAACTAAAAAAATTTGGAATGAAAATAAGTGAAAAGTTTTTTTTTTTTGGGGGGGTAGTGGTCTTGAAGTCGTTACGTAATATTAGGGGAGTGGCGTGCCAAACCGTTACAAAACATTACATAGGGAGGGGGTCAAAAATTGGTAAAATCACCGTTACGTAATTTGTGCACGGCCCCACATCTGACTGTTCCTCCTTTTTGATTTCGAATCAAAGTGCAAAACCCGGGTTGGACGTTCGAAGGCGTCAACCCGTCCTATTTGCTTGATAAAGTTTCTACGGAAATATCTCAGTCGATTTCTCCGGCCGTGTATGAACGCTTTAGGTTAGGCATTTGCATGTATCTCAGTCCCCAGCCTGTAAACAGTGCGTAAGGACAATGGCTACAAAATGAAAAGCCGAAAAATATATTTTTTTTCGATATCTTTCATCAGTTTGGTATTAAAGTCGAGCAAAAACAATTTTTATTCCAGTCCTAAAGGTATGAAAATGGAAAACATTAGAAAACAACAACCTGGAATGGATTTACTACGTGTAAGATGTAGTGACAACATCGCCCCATGCCCATCCTTTTCTGCCTAATGTGCTTTTCCGTTTGTCGGCGTCTGATACACGGCTGCTTGCCCCCCTAAGGATATGCTTAGGAACCCTGTATAATAAAAAGAAGGTAAAATTATAAAAGTTTTTCTATGTCTAGTTCCTGAGATCTAAACGGTCAAAGTTGGAAAAAAGGCTGACCAAAAACTGATATTTTTTATACTTCTACTATTACCGAAGTTTGAAAATAAACCTTGTATTTGAGCACAATATAATAGTTTTAACCAATTATTAAAGACAAAAACAGGTTTGGTTGAAGTCGGACAAACTTAGGTATTTGCCCCCCTCCACTCCCCTCGTAGGGGGAGGGGTGCCTAATAATGACATATTATTGTATTGTCACTGGATCATCAATCAATCGGATGTGTATAATAAGTTAGTTAAAATTGGTTAGCAATAGATGACCAAAAATCGTCCATCTTAAATCCGCCATATTGAATTTTCAAAATCTGATTAGAAATTCGTTATCTGCATCCCCAAATGCTTTAACACACCAAACTTCAATGAAATCGGGCCTACTTCAACTGTACCCCCCTCCACCCCCTTCGAGTAAGGGGGGAGCTGTCAATTTCATCACACTATATTCTTGTATTGTTACCGGTCAAATTTGAAGTCGATCGGATGTCGGGAAGTTGGTCAAAATTAAGTTGCAAGATTCCATCCGAACTAAAATAGAAAAGCTTGTAAAAAGCTACTTATCACACAAAATCCTATCTGCACAGCTTTTCATCAAAACAGTACGCCCTGTACGCTAGGGGCAAAGTTCGATTTAAAGTTTTATACAATTATTTTTGACACATGGATTGACAATATACATGAGCGTTTTTTGTTTTCCATAAGCCTTCCAACAAGGGTTCGAAAAAAAAAGTTGTATGTGAATAGACCCCTTCCTGAGGGTCCGTTCACAAAAAATTTTTGGCGAAAATTTTAGCTGCTAAATGCCTTAGTTGAGGGGTTTCTGGATTTATCTAAAAAACAGAACGCTACGGACAATACGTTCTCCACCCTGTATATATAATTGAAGCGATATGGACCATACATATCCATCGCTTGCTATGTGGGAACGGTTTTAAAACTGTTTCCAATTTCTACGAAATACCCACTTTATAGACTTTTTTGTACCCCAATGACTAATGCGACTTTTTCATAAGAAAATTAAAAAAGAGTTGAGGAAAGCTGATAATAAATCACCCTTGTTTATGAGAAGGGGTTGTGAGGTATTTTCGTGATCCATAAAAGAAAAGGGAAATTCCATGGAAAACCTTTACGATATAATGTCATCATCTAAATTTCGACAAAATACCCTTCTGGGTTGATCAATTTTCACCGGTGCACAAGTCTATGCACAGTGGTCACAACGACTTCTTTATGAAGGGTCCATATATTACCATAATTTTTTTTGATGGTATCATTCCTCGAAACTCTCTTCGATCGCTAGAAACTAAACCAACCAACCTTTATTTGTGGTTGTCTTGCTGACCTTAGGTTTGTTTTTTCGAGCTTAACATAGTCACTATTCTTTCTAAATGTAATCGTCTGAGAGAGATTGAGCATACTACACCATACCAGGAGAATACCAGCCTGGACACCCTTCGACTCCGTATATCTGATAGGGACAACCATCTCAAGAAGATGGTTGGACATCCCTGCCAAAAAAACCGCAAAAAAGATGATAAAAATAACACATAAAACATTATAAAATTTCATGATCTATGCTCGCATAAATTTATGATATTTTATAATTTTTGACCAGTGAAAAAGTTTACAATATTTTATGATTTTTAATATGACAATACCTCATAAAGGTTTAAAAGATTCTAAAGATCTACCTGCAACATTCTAAAATAAAAAAATTACGGCACAACTTTATCTGTAGTGTAGCGTAAACTATCAACTACGACGACCTAACCTACTACAATATTGGCCTTGCACAAACTGTTCATATCTAAAAGAAAATTACTTAGTTGTAACCAGAAGCTGAGAGAATGTTTGAGGCATTGTTTATAAAAGCCTACAAGATTTCGTAAGCCAAAAACTATTTTTTTTGTAAAATTCTTTACGACAGGGATGATGTGATTATATTTTTTTTTTAATAAGATTTTATAAGTTCAGGTGGGTGAAATTTTTTTACGACCTAATATTTGCTTAGGGCAGTTAAGATCTTATTACTTCGATAAGTTTCTATGATATTTAGGGAGGCTTTGATTATAAAATTTTATAAGATTTCAAGAGTCAAAAAAATAACTAACAGTATATATAACTAAGTAAGTAAGAAAGTATACTAAGTTTAGCTTTCTTTATTGGTTTTCAGAAACGGAGTTTTTATGAGATTTGTTTGTTTCAAAGGCCTTAGCGATGTAGTAAGTAAGATTATAAAAGAATAGTAAATTTATTATAGAAACCTATAGAATATAATAAGCCTGTTAGATTATAAAATGCCCTGGAAAACCCATAAAGATGTACACGTAAAAGCATATAAAACTTTGTGCGTTTATCTGAATATAGAATCTATAGGAAGACTTATGACACTTGTGTTCTTACATTATAAAAATTGGTGCTAGAAAGCACGGATAGTCCACCATACAATCAATTATTTTATGTTGAAAGGAAAAAAAAATATCTCGAAAACTGTAGCTCTTAAAGATTTAAACCTTATAACAAAATTTTTGGGTAATTTTTACGAAAATCAAAATCTGAAAACTGCATATCAAAGCTGCTTTACTTGTTCAGTTATGATTTTTTAAATATATTTGAACCTTTTTTCCAATAACTCGGAAACTAAAGCTCCCACGAATTTGGACTTTTATGAGCAAATTTGTAGTCCATATCCATGAAAACTTAAATCTGAAAATCGTATATCGTTACTTTAGTTTTTTAAATATTTTATCCCCCTTTCAACCCCCCTACCAACCTACCCAAATGTTAATCAGTTCATGGTCAGTCGATTAAGGCGTTCTTGAGTTATCGTGTATACAGACAGACAACAGACCGACAGACCGACAGACAACTTTTTTTTTGGTTGATTAAGGTGTTTTGAAACCTTAGTACTTCATTTTTGATAAAATTAAGAAAGTCAAAATTTCTCGATTTTAATAGTCCTCCATACCATATTGGTATATGGTGGAGTAAAAAACCTGTTAAGTTTAATGATTCTGTTTGATTACAAGATCTCTTAGAAAAAATTCTTCCCTTAACCTAAAAAATATTTGAAAATAAAATGTTTGTACTATAAAATTTTATACATGTTTATTAGTCTGTCAGATTATAGGATCAAATAAAAACAAACTGCACAAAATCTTACCAAAATAAAAGACATAAATCACAAATTATTATAAATTTTAATAAATTCACTCACAAAAGCTTATAAACCTTCTCAAAACTGATAAAAATCAGGTATATTCTTCATGAGATTTAATGAGGTTTTTTTTTGGCAGGGGTACAGGGTCAAAGGGTGTGCGGGCAGGTATTTTTTCTGGTAAGCGTAGTATGCTGGATCTCTCTCAGACGCATGTATTTAGAAAAAGAGAACAATAGTAACTAGGTTAAGCTCGCAAAAACGTAGGTACCTTTTTCTTGCGTTTGCTTTAGGCTTGTTTTAGTTTCAGCTAAAAAAGCGATGTATTACTACTAAAACACAGTGGCGTAGCCAAAAATCGGCTCTGGAGGGGGAGGTTATCATTTAATAAAAATCAACTACCTACCTATGGCAAATTTTTAAAAATTTGCTAGGTGCCTATTGCTTTTGCTCTTGAACTGAAGGGAGGGGAAAGGGGCCGTTTAATAGGTGTTGAGTTAGTGTATACGGAACAAAAACACTTATTTTTAAAAGCAAGTTTCATCTCGATCCAAAACTTTAAAAAAATTACACTAAAATGCTATTTTTTGCGCGTCTCAAATGTTGTTGACAAAAAAAATAGCTTAAAATTAAACAAAATGATAACAATATTTAAAAATTTTCATCTCTTGGGTTTTTTGTTAATTATTTTTATAACAGTAGATTGGGTTAGATGCCAAGAAGGGGTGAGTTGCGGTGGTATATATAAACTGGGCGCACTATGAAACGCATATTTTATATTTAGGAGAGTATTTTAAACCTCTGTAACTTTTTTAGGTTTTCTTATTTCGAAATGTGGTTTTTGGTATCGTATAGCTGCTATTTTTTTGTTAAAGAAAGGTTAAAACTAAAATTTGGCATTTTGTATTTTATTCAGTATACAAGGTGTGACAAAAAGTACTGTTTTTTTTTGTCAAAGTTTAAAGTTCACGAAAATTAAAAAAAAAAAATTTGGAAAAATTGGAAATTATTAAATTGGTTATCAAATCTTTCTTAACAATATTAATTCTGAGATTTTTTATTTTTTCTTTTCTTTGCCTCTTGGATTTGACCGGATTTCGAAAATAATTTTAAATATGCATTTTCGCAATCTCTGGAAGGCCTATTAAAAATAAAAAAAAGTTATTTTGAAAATTAATCTTGATTACCAGTGGCGTCCAAGTTGTGAATTTAACAGATGTTTACAAAAAATACTTTATACGTTTAACATAAATTTTCTCGCTATTAATTTTAAAAAAAATATATTTTTTTCAGTTATTAGTAACTAGTGACCATTGTTACCAAAGCGGTTTTTTATTATTTTAAAATGTTAACCACCTTTTTTTTTAATGAATAGCGAGAAAATTGATGTGAAACATATAAAGTATTTTTTGTAAACATCTGTTACAATCCACAACTTCGACGCCACTGGGTAATCAAGATTAATTTTCAAAATAACTTTGGGTACGTTTTATTTTTAAAAGGCCTACCAGAGATTGCGAAAATGCATATTTAAAATTATTTGCGAAATCCGGTCAAATCCACGAGGCAAAAGAATGCATTAATTTTGAAAAAAATCATATCTCCAAAACAAAAGAAAAAATAAAAAACCTGAGAATTAATTTTGTTAAGAAAGATTTGATAACGAATGTGATAATTTTAAATTTTTTCCATTTTTTTTAAATTTTCGTTAACTTTAAACTTTGACAAAAAAAACAGTACTTTTTGTCACACCTTGTATAACGAATAAAATACAAAATGGCAAACTTTGGTTTTAATATTTTTTTTAGAAAAAAAATATCAGCTGTACGATACCAAAAACCCCATTTAAAAATTACAAGACCTATAAAAGTTACAGAGGTTTAAAATACTCTCCTAAATTTGTTGCTAAATCATAAATGCGCCTCAGATGAAAATTTTAAGAAAAATTATACTAAGAATACCGTTTTGACTGCTGATAAAAATTCCTAGCAATTAAACTAAAATTATAACAATTAATGACGTCATAGCACCGCAGGTAAAATTTTTAAAATTTAAGACATCAAACCGTGCACCAAATACATGTGACAAACTGGAGTTAAGGGTCAAAAAAGTGAGGAAACTATAGCTTCTCCCTGGGGCCCTGGATCATGATTAATTTATTGTAGATTGGGTTGGACCTTCTGGGGCGGGGGTTTAACCTCCACACCCCCCTGGCTACGCCACTGTAAAACACGCGTGCTGGGTTGCGTTTTTAAGGCCCCGCGTTTGTTAAACGATATGTTACTGAACAGTAGAGATTGAATTTGGAATGAAATGTAAGTAATAAGTATAAATTTGGTTATTAAAAAACCATATTTATGACTTACACGTTTTATGTAGTCAAGGCAAAATTAAATTTGCGTCGTTAAAATATTATTTTTATGTATCGTGTTCATAATAATTCTAATAACACTGAATAACCCACGTACGGTGTGCTATTCAGAGCTAATAATCCCTTTTGAGATTTTTCCACCGGTAATCATGCTCCTCATACCACTGCGCGCCGACACAGTTTCCCTCGACGCGGCGCATGGCTTTTCAGCACGATGAAAATTCAGCTTTTCTCCTGAAATTTCAGTGCACGGCGTATCGGATGACCGAGCGCGCTTTTCTTCGGAGAAACTAGGCCAAAATCTCGAGATTTTTAACTGTTTTGAGTGTGTGTCAAGTGGGCATGTAAGTTATGAGTGAAAATATGACATTACGAGACTTTAGTAACCCGGGAATATTGTGAAAAGGATAACTGACTGCATTTATATTTTTTCCCAGGTAAGAATTATGAGCTACACCATTGACTGAAATACATCAAAACTTCATTTCAAAGTACGTAACAAATTAAAAATTTGATATTCCAAACCGTTTTTTTAAATTGCGTATAATTTGGCGAAAGTTCCGGGATTCCCCAGATTTTATCTAATTAATTCGCTCCCTTTTTATGCGCTGTGCTAAAGTCGTTTTTTGGCGTGAGAAGATCTCGCAAACCTTTCGAAAACATGCAAAAAATCATTCGTCACTGGTGACGTCACGGCTCAACACATTTTAAAGGATTTCAAAACTGCTTCTCGGATTGTTTCGAAAGCGCTTCAATAACGATTCCAATATGGCGGGAGTTGTCATATGTCAAAATACGCGGGCAGTAGGGAGATTTTGGTCAGGCAGTTTAACGGCAAATTTCGTTATCTTATGGTTACCGTTACCGTAAATAAAAGTAACTTCAAGAGGTTAAAAATAGAGCTTCTGAGCGAAGTCAATCGTTTGGCAGTAAACATAACCTTACTTTTTTATTGACATTTGTTGTCTTTTTTTTTTTGGGAGACGAACACCGAAACATAAATTTGGTCTGCCAAGTGATTTTGCAAGACATCTTTCGTGGAGTAATAGAAGAAATCGAGCCTCTGCAAACCTATATGTACTTACTCACCTGTTTACCAAAGAAAAAACGGTACAAAAGGCACCCCACTACTACTATAAACACACAAAATGTTTGTAAAACAAAACAAACTTTTATAACCTAAAAATCTTCCACCACAGAATCACATCAAGTTTGGTTGGTTGTCTTTTATCGGTAAAAGTAGTCGCTATTCGATGCTAATTAGCGCCAGTGCCGCCTTTAATACTGCTGCGCCTGCCCAGAATAAAGGTAAGGGTAACAGAATGACAAAAAATGACCAAAATCTCCGTAGTGTCGGGTTGTGGAGAAACGGCTATTTTTTTAGAAAAAACGGTACAAAAGGCACCCCAATACTACTATAAACACACAAAATTTTTGTAAAACAAAACAAACTTTTATAACCTAAAAATCTTCCACCACAGAATCACATCAAGTTTGGTTGGTTGTCTTTTAACAGTAAAAGTAGTCGCTATTCGATGCTAATTAACGCCAGTGCCGCCTTTAATACTGCTGCGCCTGCCCAGAATAAGGAAACGGCTATTTTTTTAACAGAATTCTGTTATTCTAGTATTTTTTCGTATTATCCATCTGAAAAAACAAGGGTGAAAGCAAGAACCGATGAGGTTGTGATTGGACCGGTGACGTCACATTTCGAAATCACGCAAGCGCCGTGTTCTACACACTACAAAGGAAAAAAAGTAATTCCCCACAAATGCACGGTTCTCATCGGTCGATGTCGCTAATAGGGCGTTAATAGCTAGACCATCAAAATTGGGGATATCGTAGGCAAAATCGGTTATTTTTCTTCCGTATCCAAAAATACTTGTACCGAAATACGTTCCTTATGAAGGCTTAACGGGACTCGCTCGGTTAATTTTTGCAACCGACCGAAGCTGTATAGTGTAGGGGCATATGTCGATAATTTCTATCCCGTGGGATTTTGAATGAAGCAGTTTTGTGACTATGTGGGATTGATCTCTTTAGTCACACAATCAAGTGTTACCGGGTGTTTTATTTGCATCCGTGTAGAAAAACTTAATAAAAACGACAGGCATTTTTACCGGGGTATAGCATAAGCATCTTGGACGCCAGATCCAAAAAAAATAGTAGAGAGGTTCAAAATGAAGATTTTAGTTATGGCTAAGATGTTAATTTCATTTTCGCCGCTTAAAGTTTTTGCGTAGTGGTAAATTGGAAAAATTACAACAAAAAGCTGGTTTTTCACTTGTACATGTTATTTTCAAGGTCAATAAAGGTCATGTATCAACTAAACTTGTTTTCATAGTAAGCAACGATAAGCTAACAAGAATTGATGGCTACCTTGTCATTTTGTTTTTTTTACGAAATTGGATAAAATAAAATATGGTTATAGGTCGCCATTTTGATATATTACCCGCCATATTGAAACGCGTCATAGCTAAACCAATATTGGTGTACTTGACCATCTTATCTTTCTTACGAAATTTGGTCCTCTTCCCTTTAATAGTTGATGAATAGCGCGCTTTAGTATGTTATTTTTGCAATATGTTAATTTTACTGCTTCAAACTGCATCAAACCTCAAGGACCGAATTTGGCATATATGCCTAATAGTTTGAGGTACGTTTGAAGTTAGTCTGACAAAACGTCGAATTATTAAGATTATTTGTAGAGAAAATGACATAAATCTTGTTTTTTGCGATTTTCAAGGTCATTTAAGCTCGGATGACCCTAAGAGTAAATTTTTTGGAATACTGGTTCTCAAATTATATGGAATCAAGTATAATTATGCCCCGGTGGCAAAAGTTGTATTTTTCATGATTTTTGGCCGCCATCTTTAAAGATGACGTCATATCAACCCCTTTTAAAGAATACGGTTATGGTAATTTGTGTTTGTGGTTTAAAAACTCTTTTTAGCATCTCAATTACGGTAATACGATAAGCAAATAAGGTGACGGTAGTTAGTGGTTCATTAACCCCCTAATTTCTCCCACAAATAGGTAATTTTGGTCAAGTTTTGGGCCAGTCTCTTACCTGCACCTTTATTCTGTGCGGGCATGCTAGCGCTCTGTCACGCTGTTAGCACCGAATACCGACTACCTTTACCATTAAAAAGCCAACCAACCAAACTTGATGTGATTCTGTGGTGGATGATTTTTAGGTTAGAAAGTTTGTTTTCTTTTATAAAAATTTGTTAGATTTTATTGTATTTTTATATAGTAGAAGTGTGGGGTTGATATGTGTAAGTCAAATAATTTTATATATAATAAATATTTATTAAAAAAAACTTTAAAGATCAAGCTTTTATTAAATGCATTCTAAAGTAGAAAATAACATTTTTATCTCTCTTATAACATAATAAAAGCGATTGGCGCAAATTAAAAATTTTAAATTTAGGTATCACATCGACGATTCACCTAAGAAACAGTTTTAGTTATTACTCTAAGGTTGTATTACTCTATAACCTAAGGACATTATCAAAGGCTTGGAAAGCACGGCAATCTCACCCGTAAAATTTTTAATTTGCGCCCATTGCTTTTATTATGGTATAAGAGAGATAAAATATTATGTTCTACTTTTTAGTGCATTTAAGGAAAGCTTGTTCTTTAAAAGTTTTTTTTAATAAATCCTTCATTTTTAATTTTTAGATTTGTACCCTAAATCGTCTATTTTGAATCCACTATGTTGAAATCGAACAAACTAAATCTTTTTGTTGCGGGAACTATAAACGCATACCAAATTTGAATACACACCCTTAATTTTTAGATTTGTAACCTTAATCGTCTATTTTGCATCCGCCATATTGAAATTTTCAAATCTGATAAAAAATTCACAATCCTCCTCTTTAAAAACCCCTGTATGCCAATTTTGATTTAAATCGAACAAACTAAATCTGGTCCCCCTCCACTTTCCTTGTTAGAGAGAGGTGGCCAACAAGCATTTGGATGTTATATTACGGTATGGTCACGTAGGACAAGAAATACCTGACGTCGGCTCCGACGTCCATCAGTCTTCCTGAGGACTCGATTTAGCATCTAAGTGGGGAATTAAAATTCGAGTGTTTTCGACGTCGGGTGCTGCACAGTGTTTTGGTCAAATATTACGTCAAATTACGTAGACTCACGACCCAAAGTTTTACTGTGCACACCAAGTTTAAACTTATTAGGTAAAAACTTTTATATGTCTAAACAAACACATCCCAATGAAATGTGGATGATAATAATTATTATCTTAGTTATTTTAGGTAACTGAAAAAAGTTAGTTTTACACATTCTATGGATCCAAATCTTTCAACGAAGATCAGTTTACTGATAAATATAATTAAAATAGACATTAAAAAAACAGAAACCCACCAAAATAATTCAAATATATTAAAAAAATAATAAAAAAAATTAACCTAAAAATAAAATATTTATAAGGAAGCCCGTTTCTTATAGTAAAACACAAAACACAAAACAAGAAATGCATTTTAGTTGCTAACAAATGAGTTAATTTACATATTAAACCTTTAAAATGGCGTTTCGGGCGCCGGCACGGACAAAATTTGTAATAATTATTTACCTATTCGGAAAAGAACACCTCCTGCGACGTCGCCTTGTGGAACGACCCGACCTAGAGGATATTGTAGTATAATTGTAGGTGATGCATCCACGTCGGTGGACCTCAGAATAGTTACATTTAATAAATAAAAGTTTGCAACGTCAATTTTATTACAATTCTACTTTAGAACGCATACTAAATATAACGTCTCATGGATTGGACGTTATACCGGGTGTCCCAAGGTAAGTGGTCTATTAGATTATTTTGAAAACTATACTCTAGAAACTTTTGAACTTTCTATTCTAACATAAGTCCATGTAAAATATATTTATAAAATACTTTCGTATTTGCAGTGTTTCCATTTACAGGAAATCTTGGCAACAACTTTGTTATTTTAAATTGAACACCCTGTATATATTTGTATTTTTGGATAAGATTGATTGACAAGTTTTCACGTTCTTATCTTGGTTTTTCATAAGCTATCGTTTTAGACTACTTTTAAATTTAACTCAGAGTTAAAATATTCCAAGGTAAATTTAACCCTGGATTTTTTGTTTTATTCTATCTTTAACCGTCATGATGTTACGGGCTGTCAAAGTTATAACATGGCTATTTTCACCTGTCAATATTTTAAAAACAGGGAAATAGGACCATCGACGTTTAGTGCATCGATGTATGTATAGGACATTATGCATAAAATGTACCTAGAATTTTTTGTAGAATCCAAAGATGCGAAAATATACGGGGTGTTTTATTTAAAATAACAAAGTTTTTGTCAAGATATCCTGTAAATGGCAACACTGCAAATACGAAAGCGTTTTATAAATATACTTTACATGGACTTATGTTAGAATAGAAAGTTTGAAAAGTTTCTATTGTATATAGTTTCTAAAATAATCTAATAGGCACGCATCTTGGAACACCCAGTATGACGTCTAACATACATCCTAAATTTATTGCCGTCCGTTTTCACTTTTTTAATTTACATCGCTGATAAGTAGCGAGTATCACCAACATTCGGCTACGTCAGTTTTGGTATCTACGCCACAACTGATGCACTAGTTGTTGGCAACGTCAGGTCTTAGTAAAAAATACGTTGTTTGATAGACAAACCAACTGCCGACCTAAATTTGGGCCAAAACCGACGTCATGTTAGGTTGTAATTAGTTGGAAGTCAGAAAAATGCTGCTTGTTGGTACCTGAGAATACCATATTATTGTATTTTCACCGTCAGTTAAAATTGGTTAGCAAAACATGACCGAAAATCGTCCGTTTTGAATCCGCCATATTGAATTTTCCAAATCTGATGAAAAATTCGTATTCCTTATCCCCAAAAGCCTCAGTATACCAATTTTGGTTGAAATCGGACAAACTTAGGTGATTTCCCTCTCCACTCCCCTCGTAGGGGGGAGGGGTGCTTAATAATGACATATTATACATGCCAAATTTGAAGGCAATAGGATATGTATAATTTAAAGTTGGTTAGCAAAAGATGACCAAAAATCGGTCATCTTGAATCCGCCATATTGAATTTTCAAAATCTGATTAGAAATTCGTTATCTCCAACCCCAAGTGCCCCAACACACCAAATTTCAACTAAATCGGGCGTACTTCAACTGTACCCCTCTCCACCCCCTTCAAGTAGGGGAGAGCTGTCAATTTGACAGATTGACTCTTGTTGCTCTGAATGCAAGAGACGTAAAAATATTTAAATCTTATTTAACGGACACACAACTAAGCGTGTTTTAAAATGGTTTTCAGTCTCGTAAGTTTTTATCTACATCAGGCGTGCCTCAAGGCTCTAATCTTGGGCCCAATTTTTTTTCAATTTTTATAGACCACTTGCTTAAACTACTCGACGAGCTCAAGTTTAACTTCGCCGATGATCTTAAAGTTTATTCTTCAATTAGCAGTATCGAAAACTATCTCCTCCAAAATCAGCTTCAAAATTTGAACGACTGGTTTGTGGATAATAAACTTAACAAATATAGAAAAATGCGAAGTGGTCGTGGTCAGATATACCAGAAAAATACAAGACATACAATTTCAATATGACATATATGGCAACGCGCTGACTCGATCTGAGAAAATGAGGAATCCCGGAGTCATTTTTGATCAAAAGTTGTCTTGTGATAGTCATATTCAAACCGTAGCGCCCAAGGCAAATAACTGTAAGCAATTCACAAATATCAATATGTTTTTTGCCTACGTGCATTCTAGTAGAAGAGCCAGTGGCCAAATCGACTAAGGTTTTTTAGCACGGCTAGAAATTTGTAAACATATGTTTAAATAGTCGTTGATAAAAATGGTACTGACCTGCCAAACCATACCGCGTTCTTGAGAAATAAATTTTTTAAAATTAAAAAAAAAATTATTTTGCTTTAACAATCTGATTCTTCGTGACAGGCGGGCATATACTCACTATATTTTATGCAAAAAGAATGGCGATTCTGCTGGTTATAAGTGACTGACAGGCGAGAATTTTTGTTTAAAAAGTTTTTTTTTTATTTAAAATTAGGTACCTATTAAGTTAAAAAAAATTGTACACGCAATTTTCTTTTTCAAAAGAGCTTTTCAGGAAGGTGCTACACGTACTATCATGCCGTTTAAAAAAATTAAATTGGGTTGGGTTTCACCCTCTAAAAGGGGTAAAAAAAAGTTTTTTTAGTATGACTGGAAAGCACAAAAAAACTCAATCGACGTGTTTTTGCGTTTTATCCGCATTTATCACCTTAAAGCTGTAGCGAATTTGCTCCAGTTAAAGTCCTCTCCAGTATACTGAATACATACTACAATGATTTTGCATATCAAAGTAGCCTATGAAAATGTTGTTACTGTTATGTCGATCATTGTTTTAAAAATGACGCGAAAAAAAACTTCGCTTATCCATGCGTTTCAATTCTTCATTGGGCAGTTTTTACAAAAAATTTTATTAAATAAGAAAAAATTTGTGATATTAATGATGGAACGGTCGAACTTTATTTGCGTAATTTGTCAGAAAAACACTTTTTTTTGTCTGCAGATAACTAAAGCATGGCATTTTTGGTTACCGATGCAAAAAAAATGTTTTTTGATCACGGGTGCAAAAAAAGATTTCTGACTGTTTTTTACCCAAAATTAAAGAGAAATAGCGGAAAATAGTAGTATTGGAAAAATCTAATTATTCTTGCCTAAAAATTAAGCCATTTCCGGCAGTTTTCACTAAGTATTTACGAAAAAATCATTTAAAAACATCGTCAAAATATTAAACTGTAAAATATTAAAATGAACGTCACCGAGTAAAAAGGCACATCGCTAGGGAAACCATTCTTATTTCATTTACCAGCCGCCTTGATTTATAGTGTAAAGATGGTGTGTTGTTTTTCTTGGATTTTTTGATAAAGGTATTAAAAAAAATAGTGTTCACAACTCGCGGCTAAACTGTAGTTTTTTTTACTCGCGTGTTTAAATGCCTCGCTGCGCTCGTTATACCAACGTTTGTAAAAAAGGCACTATTTGAGCCACTAGTTGTGATAACTACTATTTTTTTTTATAAAAAAAAGTTACATAATTATTTTTTTAAATATTTTATTATTATTAACATGTAACAATAGTTTATCCGAATAACATACCTACTTTAGAATGTAAATCAGTATAATTAGGGGCGTACCCAGATGCTCAAGCCCCTCAGAACTCCTGAAAGCTAGATCTTTTATTTAAAAAAAATTCGCCTACGACGTTTTTTTTTGCAGAATTTACAGTATTTTTTACAAATATTTTTGCCTGCGCCTAAATTTCTATCTTAATTACAAAAACATTGTACATTGTACAGTATTTTTTACAAATTTTTCGCCTGCGGCCCAATTCCTGTCTTAATTTACATTGCTTTCTAAAAATTTTTTAGGCCATTATCGCAATATTTTTCGCCTAAGGCGTAATTTCTGGCTCAAGTTTGCATTAAGAAATTTTTTAAAAAATTTCGATTTTTTAAAAATTATCTTTAGTTTATTGCATTTTTTTCAGAAAAAAACTTGAGATTCCCCCCCTCTGATCTAACCTTAAGTCTCAAGCCTTGCCCCCCTAGACAAAAAAGAATATTAGGTAAAAGTGGATTTATCCACTTAAATATTCAAACAACCTCCTGTAAAATATACTTTCCTGTCCGTTACTTGTAACCAGCAGAATCGCCAGTCCTTTTGCATAGTGCCTTGCAATAGATGCATGAACATCTCCTATAAATTATAACTTTGTTACAGCAACATAAAAAATTAAATTATTGTATAGGTATTTTTTATTAATAAAACTAAACAAACAAATATCTCCGTGGTGGGTAGTTGGATTATTACATGGGGTTTAAAAGTTCCAAAGCAATAACTTTTAAAGATTCGATTTTCCAGGGCCGTTCCTATGACTAAAACTCAAAATATAGCACTGATGATAGTTGTTGGGGTCGAAACGTCGAAAAATGAAAATATAAGGTAAACCATTTAAAAAAGTACTAAAAACTATACAAAATTACGCAAAAAATTTTTAGGTCCGTATTTAATCGTTGCATTAAAATTTTGAGTACGCCGTTTTGTTTCCGTTAAAAAGTTGCACTGAAAAAGTTTTTACAGAATCAAAATATCTTGCATATTAAGGAAGATATGGCAAATTATTAAAAGTGCCAAATTTTGATAACACCATTTTTCAAGTCTCGAAAAAGTGGGGCAGTAATGTGTAAAAGGCATCTTGATATCTTTAATATTAACGGAGTTTTCCATAAGGACCCATCGAAAATGGGACACCCTGTACACTGTGCAACTTGACGCATCGATCGGTTACGTGCGAAATAGAACCCGTGCTCAGATTTCATTTTCCAGACTTGATCAAAATAAGTACAGTCTCTGTTTTTTTACCGTGTAAAAAATAAATGGAATCTGTGCCCTGGTGCAAATTTCAAAATTAAACATTGACGAAGTTGAAGCGGGTTAAAATGTTTCGGTGGTTTAATTTTTGACTGAATTTTTACATATTGTAGTAGCAGAAACTAATCAAAACAAGCTATTTTTTTTTTAAGTTGGCTTTTAAACTACATTTTTTTTAAGTGGGGAAGTGTCATCGTGTACAGGGTCTTTCATTATAAACTTTCCCTGAAGAAAAGTTTTTTACTATGAGTCTTACGAGGTTCAAGACAAAACAATTCAAAAGAAGGTAGTATTTCTTACTATCGAGATCACCTTTGTCAAATCTGTTAATAGTTTACAGGCTGCTAAATGTATTTTTTAGATTTTTTTGAAATTCTCTTTCCAGCAATACCACTCATGATAACTTTTTCTTAACGGTTTGGGAGATATCGACATTTGAGTTTAATAAAATGTATTGAGTTTAACAAAATGTACAGGGCGGATTCCTTAAATGGAACGGTGCTTCTAGAGGCTTTAGGGAAGAGGTTTTAAGAAAAGCTAAAAGCAAATCTCTAATGATTTTTTACGGACTTTATGGCACCTTTTCGGAAAGCTAAAAAACAATTTTTTTGTCAATTGTTTTAGCTTCAAAATAAACTACATGTTGTTTTTCTCTTTTAACAAGCTTTGTCCTTTTCAAAGGGCTTGGCCACGTAGTAAATAAGATGATAAAAGAATAGTAAAATTATTACAGAAACCCATAAAATATTATATAAGCTTCTTAGATTATAAAATGCCCTGGAAAACCCATAAAAATTGTGGATATATTTAAACTTGTATTATATATTTTTTGTAAAGATGGACCAATAAAAGCATATACAATTTTGTGAGTTTGTCTGATTATAGAATCTATAGGAAGACTTAAAAAAACTTGTTTTTTTACAAACCCCTAGCAAACTATTAAAAAACAAAGGTTTGTGTTAATGATTTTTTTTAATTATAAAATCTCTTAAAAAATTTAAAAATATTTTAAAACAAAATGTTGGTACTACAAAATTTTAGACATATTAATAAGTCTCAACAAAATTAAAAACATAACTCACAAATTTTATTAATAAACTTTAATGAACCTAAAAGCAAAAGGTTATAAAACTTATAAAAACTGATAAAAAGCGGTTTTTTGGCAGGGTGATGATAAATTTTTAACTTGGGTCGTTTTTTCCGCATTTTTCATGTAAGTTGTCAGTTTGGGTCAGTTTCCAAGAGTCATGATACATTTTTTCCTGCAGACATAAATAAAAACCAAAATTATTAATGGTAATTTTTAATTTAAATTTTAATTCTGTTTTTGGCACCTACTTTGAACAACTTATTAACAAAAGGAGGAGTAAGAAAGCATATCTCCCCTTTGAAATAACGTCTTTGTCTTTAACCCGTAGACTTCATTAATTTTACAGCCCTTTAAAAGGTCGAAGGCACTAAAATTCTAGAAGAAAAATTTACCTTTATTTAATGACTACGCATGCTTAGTGATAGCTAAAACATTTTGGTTTTGGGATTTTCTTTCGTCCCCGTATTCTGCCGTCAACGGAAAATTATTAATATTATTATAATTAATTATAACAGATCTTTTGTTTTTAGACTCTTTTCGGTTGATGTAACTGATTTGGAGGTTTTTTAACTTCTTTTTTGATTTTTAATTGCCTTAGGAGCATAATCCTATTGGAAATATTAACACGCCAGGACGAATCCGTATCAGGTTACTTGGATAAGTACCAGTGCGGAACGGTGCCTCTTTGTGAGTGATTCAAAGTTTGAAGTCAAAGTGTATGATGGTGTTTAATGATGTATGGGGAGGGTGACCAGTGGAACCACTGACGAGGTCACGCTGGTTACCCAGAGCGAAACATCGTTTAATCATTTCTCTTTTCGCTTTGGTTCTTTGTGTGTTCCTTACGGGATGTTCATCCAGGTTTGAATTTTCGTTATTTCCACCCAAGATCTTTTGATCTTTTGTTTTTAGACTCTTTTTGGTTGATGTAACTGATTTGGAGGTTTTTTAACTTCTTTTTTAATTTTTAATCCGTATCAGGTTACTCGCATAAGTACCAGTGCGTGAGTGCGGAACGATGCCTATTTGTGAGTGATTCAAAGTTGGAAATTAAAGTGTATGATGGTGTTTAATGATGTATGGTTCTTTCTGTGGTCCTTATGGGATGTTCATCGAGGTTTGAATTTTCGTTATTTCCACCCAAGATTTTTTGAACTTTTGTTTTCAGACTCTTTTCGGTTGATGTAACTGATTTGGAGGTTTTTTAACTTCTTTTTTGATTTTTAATCCGTATCAGGTTACTTGGATAAGTACCGATGCGGAACGATGCCTATTTGCAAGTGATTCAAAGTTGGAAATCAAAGTGTATGATGATTTAATGATATATGGGAAGGGTGACCAGTGGAACCGCTGACGAGCTCACGCTGGTTACCCAGAGTGAAACATCGTTTAATAAACTATCAGCTTTTCAATCTATAATTACCTACTTGTAATTTCGTCGTCGGTAGAACCCTCCCCCCGCCCAAAAAAAAATCTTTTTGATACGCCACTGACACACATAAAATTGACCATTTATGAGCAATTTTTTTAGCCTTCCTGTATAAATACGGGCTGAAGTGTAGATGCAAAAAATGTTAGTTATGCTTTACTAAACAACATAATTCAAACTCACTTTTCTCCATTTCATGGTTTCTGTAAAAACAAGAATTTAGTGAGGTACAATTTTTGAACTTTAACTTTATTTTCCGGCTCACCCTGTACCCATTGGGAGGGGTTACAATGATAAAAAATATTTGTCTGACCCTCCCCTATAACATATTAAAATTGGAAACGCAAATGACGAACGTACTTATTTATTTAAAAAGGGATTTAGTGAGGGTGAATAAATAACAAAATCAATGAATAGCGAGCTTTTCCTCAAAAAAGTTAATGGTAACCGTAGATCCGGATTTCGCACTTGTGGTGCTCATCAGTACGGTGCTAGGAATTAGGAGATGAAATGATGAAATGATGATGGAAAAATATGACACAGGATTCATGTAAAAGACAACCATCTGTCAAATTGCAGAATCGGCAGATGTACCTTCATTTTGAAGGCAAATTAAGCGTCTCTACGGATACCGATATAATTATCTTTATAGATATCCTAAGCTCTGGAGTTAATAAATTTAAAAAGGGATTTAGTGAGGGTGAATAAATAACAAAATCAATGAATAGCGAGCTTTCCCTCAAAAAAGGTAATCGTAACCGTAGATCCGGATTTCGCACTTGTGGTGCTCATCAGTACGGTGCATGGAATTAGGATATGAAATGATGAAATGATGATGGAAAAATATGACACAGGATTCATGTAAAAGACAACCATCTGTCAAATTGCAGAATCGGCAGATGTACCTTCATTTTGAAGGAAAATTAAGCGTCTCTACGGAGACAGATATAATTTTCTTTACAGATATCCTAAGCTCTGGAGTTAATAAATTTAAAAGTGGATTTAGTGAGGGTGAATAAATAAGAAAATCAATGAATAGCGAGATTTTCCTCAAAAAAGGTAATGGTAACTGTAGATCCGGATTTCGCACTTGTGGTGCTCATCAGTACGGTGCTAGGAATTAGGAGATGAAATGATGATGGAAAAATATGACACAGGATTCATGTAAAAGACAATCATCTGTCAAATTGCAGAATCGGCAGATGTACCTTCATTTTGAAGGAAAATTAAGCGTCTCTACGGAGACAGATATAATTAACTTTACAGATATCCTTTTTTACCTTTTTTGAGGGAAAGATCGCTATTCATTGATTTTGGTACTTATTTGTCCTACTAACGAGGGCTAATTTATTAAAACGCGATAACCAGTTAATTATATTCTTAAATAAAGGAAGTCCATGTTTAAAAGCAATTTACAACAAGGATCGATAAACATAAATAAAAGATGCTTGGAATTCTATTACGGATGCCAATAATTCCACCGAGACTCCTCAAATTTCGTGATACCACAATATGAAAACAAATCATGGTATTTTATTGAGACAATAGGTTATAAATTCATCTTTAAAAGTTAAGGATTACGGATTGCTAGGATTTATGCATCAATTATTACTTAGGCACTTTTAGCTAATAGGTACTCGTATTTAAAAAAAATGGAAAAAACTGTCATAGTTAAGGCAACCATCAAGAATTATACGCAATTTTAAATGGCTACATTAATACCCAATTGCACCAACGTTCATAAGGCCTCCTTAGCGGTATATACACCTTAAGGTAAGAATTTCATTTGCAATAACTTTAAAGAATCCTTAGGCACTCATTAAGGTTTTCTTTTGGAAGTCTAGCCCCGCGACCACTTATTCTCTCCTTAACAGAAAATATTTATTTTTTACCCTTTTTTATTGCGTTTATAGACGTCCCGAAGAAAAGTCCTGGATATGGGCATCTGTAGTTTTTTGACGTTTCATGCCAAATGAAGTACTTCGAAAGTATTTCTTGTCATTAACAATTAAATGCAAACAGTTGAGATTTTGCGTCTTTTCAGATATTCCTTTTTTTGGATACATGGATTATCTAGATTATTTTGGAAACGATCCCGCCTGCTCGACCTGCTGGAGGGCGAGGCACCAGATACTCGGACGCCTGAAGGGCCCCTTTCGGGGTAGGGCAATAAAGAGCTATATATATTCCTTGGCAAAAAGGAACCGTTGGGGCCTCGGTTAGGGCCTATTTGTCAGGTCTTCAAGCCGCCCCCTTTCTCTACGTCTACTTGGGGGACGATCCTGACCTTATTGAGGGTGATATTGAATTGCTTGACCTCTCGTTGGGTTTAGTATGCCGAGAAAAATATAACAGAAGTAATTCTCAGCAATCCTATGAACGCTCTCTTCACTTGCTGAATTAAAGGCACTAGTTATCTGTTTCAAGTCATTTAACTTAAGAAAATTTGGAATGAAATTGGCACGCCTTTTTCATCAGTGTTTCCAAAACAACTGTCAGACAAACGAAAGTTACCACATTTCTGCAACGCTGCCAGATTTTAGAGCGACTCAGCTTATCAAACCTCAGAAACGAATGGTGCAAACGAAATTGAGGATTCCTTACATTTAAGGTTCCTTAAGTGAATGTTGGTGCAACTGGTTATAAGAGTAAAATAAACATTAGAATTGGCTCACATTACAGAAAGCTAAGATTATTCTAGGTTATTTAGCAAAAAATTAAAAAAGTGCTCCCAGCCGTGTCTTAGTTTTTAGAAAATGTGCCTCCGATTCAAAGTTCATCCACTTCTAATGTTTATCAAAAAGTATGACATCATCCGTTTTTGCTAAGGTCACTGACAGAAAAATAAAGAATCTCTACTCTTATTTAAAAAGATCGGTCATGATATTAAGATCGTGGGTTTCCACCAATTAAAATGATTTAGTTTGTAAATAATCTCTAGGGAAAACTGTAAATAGATTGACTAATATGAGGAGTTTTAATTATAATTAAGTAGTTTATCATTGTTTTTCTAAAAGCTTTTTGAAATTATACCGACGCAGGAGAATACTCGGCGTCCTGAGTTAATTCTGTACTTTATAACAAATAACACTTTCAAGTATCATAATGATGACTGTAATACAAAACCTAAATCCTGGAAAAATGCTCATTGCTTTTTTCAGGGGTTTTCCGTCAAATGACTTTTACGAGGAATAATTTTTACTATGAGAACAAATGAACCATCCGATCGGCTTCAAATTTGGCATGCTTATACAGTTGCGGTGACGACACGAGAATATAGTGGGATGAAATTGACAGCTCCCCCCTACTTGAAGGGGGTGGAGGGGGGTACAGTTGAAGTACGCGCGATTTCGTTGAGATTTGGTGTGTTAGGGAACTTGGGGATGGAGATGACGAATTTCGACTCAGATTTTGAAAATTCAATATGGCGGATTCAAGATGAACGATTTTTGGTCATCTTTTGCTAATCAATTTTAACTAACTTATACACATCCGATTCTCCTCAAATTTAGCATGTATTTATAATTTCGGTGACAATAATACAATAATATGTCATTATTAGGCACCCCTCACCACTACGAGGGGAGTGGAGGGGGGAAAACATCTAAGTTTGTGCAATTTCAACCGAAATTGGTATACGGAGGCTTTTGGGGATAAGGAATACGAATTTTGGATCAGGTTTTGAAAAGTCAATATGGAGGATTCAAGATGGACGATTTTCGCTCATGTTTTGGTAACCAATTTTAACTGACTTATCCACATCCGATTGTGTACAATAATATGGTATTCTCAGGTACCCACCTCCCTCTAACGAGGAAAGTGGAGGGGGAAGAGATTTAGTTTGTTCGATTTAAATCAAAATTAGCATTCGGGGATTTTTCGGGAAAGGGATATGAACTATGTTGGAAATTTGGAACCTTTGGTTGCACTAAAACAAAATTATGATTGTTTTCCACAAACCAAAACTACACTTTTTTGCACTCGACGCGCGTTTCGCTAACAACGTTAGCATCATCAGGAGACGATAAACAATGAACTAAATTAATCTACGCTCTATCTTATATACAATCCTTTAGTGGGCGGAGATAAGACTAATAATTTGTGATTGATCACGATTTTTAATCCTATCTCCCCTCAACCAAAGAATAAAGTGTACTAAACGGTCCTCTATCTTTATTTAAACTATTTCTTGATTTAATGATTTCCATACTTTCATATGCATTCAAAAGTCTTTTGTTTGGTACACTTTTTAGAAGTTTTAGGTTGTCTAATGTGAATCTATGATTGTTTTCAAAAGCATGCTCGGCCACACTTGACTTTTCTGTTCTTCCGTATTTTAAGTGTGCTAAGTGTTCTTTAAAACGTGTTTGAATAGAGCGTCTCGTTTGGCCAACATATTTTTTGTCACCATCCATGCAACTAATTTCGTAAATTCCACTTTTTTCTAGAACTGTAGTTTTATCCTTGGGATTTCCTAGTAAGCTTCTTATTGTGTTACCGGATTGATATACTAATTTAAGACCGGTGTTATTAAATACTTTGTGTAATCCTTTCGTATAATTAGGATTATAAGGAATTGATACAAACTTTGAGTCGCAGGTATCTTTTTGTCTGAAAAAGGTAGAATTCCGAAAGGTCTTTTGAAAAGAATGTCTATTTATCAGCTTATTTATTAAGCCTTCGTCGTAACCGTTTTCGCCAGCTATATTCCTAATCCTCCTCCTAGTGTGCCGATCCCCAATACCTTACAATACCTGGAGGAACTACTAAGAAAAAACAATCTAGAAGACAAACAGACTTTAGAATACCTATCTTTAACAAAACTCTGCATGAATCAAAATTACTTTCAATATAAAAATAACTACTACCAGCAATTAGAAGGAACCACAATGGGTAATAGTTTATCACCTTTTATCGCAAACCTATTTATGAGCAAATTTGAATCAGATATAAGTAAAGAATTTGAGTATTTCCCCAGAGTATGGTTCAGGTATGTAGACGATGTGTTTGCAGTATTCAACACTAAAGTAACTAGTGTTGAAAATTTTATGGAAAAAATAAATAACAAATATCCCACTATTAAATTTACTTATGAAACAGAGAACAACGGTACACTGCCATTTCTAGACACTTTAGTTATAAGAAATAAAAATAAATTGGACTTTGACCTATACAGAAAAGGCACGGCCACCAACAGGTATATTCCAAATGACTCTTTTCATTGCTTACAACATAAGCTTGCAAGTTTGCACTTTCTAACATATGGATTAGTAAATTTCCCCTTAAACAAAGAAAGATTTGAAGCAGAAAAGAATAGGATTAGGAATATAGCTGGCGAAAACGGTTACGACGAAGGCTTAATAAATAAGCTGATAAATAGACATTCTTTTCACAAGACCTTTCGGAATTCTACCTTTTTCAGACAAAAAGATACCTGCGACTCAAAGTTTGTATCAATTCCTTATAATCCTAATTATACGAAAGGATTACACAAAGTATTTAATAACACCGGTCTTAAATTAGTATATCAATCCGGTAACACAATAAGAAGCTTACTAGGAAATCCCAAGGATAAAACTACAGTTCTGGAAAAAAGTGGAATTTACGAAATTAGTTGCATGGATTGTGACAAAAAATATGTTGGCCAAACGAGACGCTCTATTCAAACATGTTTTAAAGAACACTTAGCACACTTAAAATACGGAAGAACAGAAAAGTCAAGTGTGGCCGAGCATGCTTTTGAAAACAATCATAGATTCACATTAGACAACCTAAAACTTCTAAAAAGTGTACCAAACAAAAGACTTTTGAATGCATATGAAAGTATGGAAATCATTAAATCCAGAAATAGTTTAAATAAAGATAGAGGACCCATCACGTTTAGTACACTTTATTCTTTGGTTGAGGGGAGATAGAATTAAAAATCGTGATCAATCACAAATTATTAGTCTTATCTCCGCCCACTAAAGGATTGTATATAAGATAGAGCGTAGATTAATTTAGTTCATTGTTTATCGTCTCCTGATGATGCTAACGTTGTTAGCGAAACGCGCGTCGAGTGCAAAAAAGTGTAGTTTTGGTTTGTGGAAAACAATCATAATTTTGTTTTAAGGGATATGAATTTTTGATCAGATTTGAAAATTTCAATATCGCGGATTCAAAATGGACGATTTAGGGTACAAAGATAAAAATTAAAAAATAAATTTTTATCAAAAAAAAACTTTTAATGAACAAGGTTTTATTAAATGCACTCAAAAGTAGAAAATAATTTTTTATCTTTCTTACATCATAATAAAAGCGATGGGCGCAAATTAAAAATTTTAACTTTACGGTGACAAAGAGAGAACTATAAAAGAAGACCTAAATTCTTCTTCTTTTCGAGTGATAAACGGTCCTTATAGTTATAGAGTAAAACAACTGTTTCTTAGGTGAATCGTCGATGTGACTGATATACGATACCTAAAGTTAAAATTTTTAATTTGCGCTCATCGCTTTTATTATGGTATAAGAAAAATAAAAAAATGTTTTCTACTTTTTCTTTACGAGTTTTTTTTAATAAAAATTTGTTTAAAGACGTTTTCGCAAACCCATCAATGATAGGCTAACAACAAGGAATCAAAAATAACTTGCCAACTTGTCTATTTTATATGTGTCAAAAATCAGACGCCACAATAAAATGCATAGTGATAAAATGCATAGCGTGAGTATTTTTTTACTTTTTTTATAGAATACTTTCCCGTAGAAAATCTATTTTGTTGTTTTTATTTGTTCTGAATTGCAACACGAACATCGTATTGCATTTGATTTCCTTTTCCTTAACACAACTGAGAAACCGGGAACAATTATGCTGGGTTGTTAAATATACAACTAAGATTTAAAGGGATAAATCCTACAGCTAAAAAACAAGCATGCATATAATCATGAGATAAAATAACGGCGCTGTCCTTACGTTTCCCGAGAAAAATGCGTACCGATAATAACTCTCTCAATCAAGTTAGCCTGGAAATAATCCAGAGGCGAAGAGCTTACCGGGCAGGCATATCGATTGCGTCAGTAGTGAAAGCAACTGACAATCATCTGACAGCGAAAATTTAGATTTTGCTTCATATTTTCGTTTGCTTTTGAAAAATTTAGTAATATTTCTGACAAAAGAGTTTCTTAGCGATTTAAAAACAGAAATTGTTACCACAGGGCCGGTTCTAGCTCTTTGGCCGACCTCGTGCAAGAGCTTGTTTTGCCGCCCCCCATAAGGAACTCTTTGCTTCGAAGGGGGGGGGGGCGGGTAATTTTTTGACAATAATAATTTTACCAAAAAAATTTTTTGACAATAATAATTTTCACAAATAATTTTTGACAATAAAAGTTTTCGCAAATAATTTTTTTATATAATATATTATATTTGAAACAATATATACAGGGTGGATTCTTCAAACGGAACGGTGCTTCTAGCGGGTTAGAATTTGGTTGAATAAAAAAATCCAAAAACAGGTCAACTGAGATTTTTAATTTCGGCGAAAAAGCGAAAATCGTACTATCTATGTCATTTAGTTTACGAGGTATGACAATTTTTAATTTTTTTAAAACAGGACACCCTGTATATTTTGCAATTTTTTAAATCTGCAAACAGTTCTCTCTTCAGCAACACCACACAGTAGAATCTATCTTTTACGATAATCAAGATATTTTTATCTAAATCTGTATGGAAAATTTCGATATTCATTCAAATATCCCCCGTAAAACAGGGCATAGACAACAAACCCATGCAAGTTTAAATGCCTCTATCTTGGAAACCATAAGAGATAGAGTATTAGTGTGTAGTATTGTCAAAAATATATTTTTTTTTAGATTTAAAAAATGTCAAACTATACAGGGTGTCCTATTTAAAAATATATTTTTTTAGCCATACCTCGTAAACAAAACGAATAAAAAAAACTTGGGGATGGAACGATTAAAGAAAATTAAAAATCTTAGTTGACGTGTTTTTGGATTTTTTTGATAAAACCAAATTCTAACCCGCTAGAAGCACCGTTCCGTTTAAAGAATCCACCCTGTATATATAATCCAATTTAAATATGGCGGTTGACATTTTTACACAGCAACTTAATGAAACTATCACTGTCAGTGTCAAAAAGTTGGTCCGGATGAATTTGGAATAAAGTAGTACCTATACTTATATCTCAAAGTAAACAAGAGCATTTTGTAACATTTATCCACCCCTTTTATTTGCTCCTCGCGCCCTTACAGACTCTTAGCGCTCTTGTCCGCCTAACTAACTCAAAAAAATAAGTAAGTATACACTACCTATATGGCTAGGTAAGTACTTACTGCTGGATTAATTTCTCTTCATAATCACACAATTCTATAGATATTCTAAGAAAGAAAAAACAATCACTTTCTTATTTAATTTAGTTGGTTAGATTTGAATATAATTTAAAAAATCTTGTTGTTATCACTCCAAACCCGTGCGGAAAACCACGATCTTCAGGCGCAGAGGGGAAGATTCCAGGAAGTGCAGAGGAGCTACCTTATAAAGGCGAAGCATGCTGCCGCCAACAACACTCTCCGTTGAAATTTTCGAGTCTCACCAACTCTCAGGAGTCGGTATGTCTCCAGACTACGAAGCAATGTTCAAGAATTTTAAAACATGTATTTTTTCATATAAAACGGAGAGACACTATCTTTTATGGACGGCCATGGTCAACTTTAAAATACTTTAGTTAAATACTTATTAAATTATTTATTTCTAGAGGTGTTAAAATATTTTAAGGCATGGTCACGTTCTTCGCTAATTTTAAAGGCTTTAAGAACTTGGTACTTCGAAAAAAGAAGTTAATATTATAGTATATTTTTTAAATGTGTGCGTCCAAATTTTAAAGTGTTTGTAAAAGTCAAATGACAGGAGTAATGATTGTTGAAGTCTAATGATGCCATAATAAGTTTGCACAAAATACAAAACTTCTTTCGATTTTTAGTGTGTGTGCACGCAACCACTCAACAAAAAGATAGAAAAAATTGCTTAACGGCGCAAGAACAATCCAGAGATAATATAAATTTGTCAATCGATTTCAATACGTCATCTACCACTCATTATCTATCTCTGGTTACTTTCCTGTATTCTCCTGTTCACAGATTGCGCCGCGAATCATTGGGGATTAGGGTCACTGGATCCTAAAACCTGTGGCTGGGACCGCAGGTCTCAGGATCCAGTGACCCTATGGGGGATTGTTTATTTATCACCTAGGTGATCGAATTGAGAGCAGTGACAACTAGTCAAATGCCCATACACACAGACCACTTAAGGGTTCTAAAAAGTAGCTTTTCACCAAAGGAAAAATTATTAAATAAAACACAAAAACCAGGCCGACGAACTCCAAAACAAAACGACAAAACTAAGGTTTTGAAGAATGTCAGGCAGACACACTGACATTGGTTAGTTGCAAATACAGTGAGTCGACCAATTTCGATGTTTGCATGGCATAAATTTTTTTTCCTGGTAAGGGGTGTTACCTAGGTATACATGCTAGATCTCTCTTAGCCGAATACATTTAGGAAAGGAAAACACTAGAAACTATGCCTAGGGTAAGCTCACAAAAAAAAGACGTGGTGGTTAATTTTCATGGTGGCGGTATCTATAATATAACCATTTAAGTACTTTTTGATGCTAGGCATATAACTAATATTGATAGTAGTATAAGTAACCAGTATAGTCCATGTTTTTACATTTCCGCATGTTTTAGCTTTAGAGAAAAATAATACTCAATTTGTTTTTTATTAGAGGAAGAGGATTACAAAGCTTATTAATACAATCTAGAGAGTTTTTGAAATTAGGTGTCCATTATTTGGAAAATTACAAATATTTCCAATTTAGTTTTACAGGTCTCTATAAAGGGTATTTCTGACTGTTTCTGACGTAATATGGGCGCGCCAATTTTGAAACACCACAAAAGCTAAAACAGTTTTTTTCAAAAAATAAACAAAATTTAAAAAAAGTACCAAGATTTGATGGAAAAACATAGTCCAATAAACAATTTAGGCAAAATTTCAGGCCATTTGGAAGTCCCGTTTCCGAGAAACATGCGGAAAAAGAATTGCCTAATAAACGGACCCAACAGCGTTGCCGGTTTAACGATGTAATTGGGCCGTTAAATACAAACGTTTACCCGCTTAAATTACGCTTAATTATTTTAGGCCTTAAATTATCATCATGGCCGTACCATTATATCTGGATTTAAATTCAGAGTTTATTTGCTTTAACAAAGAAATAAAGTTCTTCCAGTGTTTTATATAAATGTTTTCTTTTTATTGGAGAAAAAAGGACAAAATACCAGTTCAATCCAAAAACTTTAGAACCAACTCTGACATTAATAAAATTTGCCGCCCCTTTTCTAAGAAACAAAGATCTTATTTTAGAGTAGGCATCTCTCCGTGGGTGATAAGTTTATTGATTATCGCTAGCAGGTGATTGACCGGGGGCTCTAGTACTACTTTGCGAGGTGTTCTCGTACCACTTGCTCTGTAGCACGCGCCCCAACACTCGGCCGTCTGTTCGTGCAGTATAATTTATCTATTTTTTTTTAAATCTGTATAAAATGCCGCCGCCTCAGACTGCCGCCCTCGTGCGGCGCACGAGTGGCACGACCGTAAAATCCGACCCTGCAATGGAAGTCCGAAACACAGAGTTAAATTTCAAATACATCATCTCAAACTTTCAAGTATCTGTTTATTTGCAAAGAGAAAACTTCACAGACTAATAATAAGTAATTACCTAGATTCTGTGCATCGGTCCTTATCACCACTGGGCACTTTCAGCTCTCGCAAACTCAACATAACCTACCTTTAGTTCTTCTTTGTATGTCTCTACACACACATACTCTACTGTCCTGGATTCAATTACTTTTTTATGCAAATGTACCTATACGCGTTTTAATGATTTAAAATCATCTGCGATATTGAAAATACTAAGGAAATTAAAGAAAAACAAACGGCCCTAGAAAAGTAAAATATATACGTTTTCTTTATAGGACCACATATGAAAATGATAGGTTTCACTAGCCTGCCGAAATTTTTCCGCACATGTGTGGAAAAGTTTACGATGATGTTAATTTGTGCAAAACTAAAGACCAATCTTTGCAAAAATTAGTGCAAATCATCAACCGTGTTCGTAGGAAAAATGACGTACAAAACTCAATAGAAAGTAACTTTCTTACACTTGCGTGTTGTTTCACTCGGCTAACGGCTCGTTCACAACATTCACGTTCGTGTGAAATTTGTCACTTTCTTCTCCTGTTATGTAATATACTATTGTGGAAGGCAGGTGAGAAACAAAAATTCAATTTTTAACCACTGTGAAAACACCAAAATTTACATGTTTTTATATGCATTGAGCAAAATGTTTCTATTTTACATTTCGTGTGTAATAAGTTACCATTTTATGAAGCTTTTATTAGCTTGTAGCTTCATTCAGTTTCGTATTTAGGTATATTCGTATAACCTAAGCAACTTTTGTTTGCGTGATCTGGCTTTATATAGGTAGTCTGATGATTGCTTTTTGACTTAACATAATATTAATTTTATAGTTTAGAAAATAATTTTTAATTTTGATCTCGTTTACCAACACGAACAACAAACGTTATTATTTTAATAATAATAAACTAGGAACTATCTTCAGAGTTGAGTAAATTCGTAGGGATTTTTAAAGGAAAGCTGCAAAAAGGTCTATTTTTAGTCCACCATATCAATATGGTATGGGGGACTTTTAAAATCGTGAAATATTGACTTTTTTTAATTTTTATTAAAAATGAGTTACTAAGGTTGCAAAACACCTTAATCGATGAAAAAAAAGTTGTCTTTTGGTCTGTTGTCTGTCTGTATACATGATAACTCAAGAACGCCTAAATCGATTTTAACGCAATTTGGTGCATGCAAAAATCCTCTATCGGCTGCCCATGAACTTATTAACTGGGTAGGAAGGTGGGGGGGTTGAAGGGGGGAAAAGGGAGATAAAATATTTAAAAAAACTGTAATTTTGGAACGAAAGCAAGTAGCGATATACGATTTTCAGATTCAAGTTTCCATCAATACGGACTACAAATTTTGTTATAAAGTCAAAATTCGTGGGAGCTTTAGTTTTCGAGTTATTTGAAAAAACGTTAAAATATATTAAAAAATCATAACTAGTGACTCTTCCAGTTTTATGTTTTCAAGCAACAGATTGGTTAACTCTTCCTTCCTGCATGCTCCAGCCAGACCAAAAATTGTTGCCACTTTAATTAGGAGGAAAGCAATAAGCTTGAAATGCATGCTAATGTCGACGATTTTCTTTAGTTTGAGCACGCATTTTAGCTTTGAATATCTATACCGCAGTCTGGACCATTGCCAAGATTTTGACAATCGTCCAGTTTTTTTGAAAATTGGTATTTTTGTGATTTATGCATCATTTGAGGAAGGATGAGTATTATTTTTGATACCTTTTTTTGACTTAATAAGTGCCAACTCGTTTTTCACATTTTCTGCAGCTTGAAGTACTCCTCCTGTAACCCCATCAACTTTCATTCGTTTCGTAAAATTGTCAAAAATTTGGGTGGGTACCTCGAAAAAAATGCGGGGAGGCTAAAATTTTTATGTGTTGTTGGGGGGGGGTGCTGAAAGTAATATCCTTAAGTTTGTGTTTCCTCTACTCCTCGAGAACCATCCGCCATTTTGAAAAAACTTTGTAACCGACTTTTCTACATTTGTATTGGTCGGAGGCGAAAAAGTCTGAGAAAAAAATATTCGGCATAAAATTTTCAAAATTTTTGTCCAAGTGCTTAACTTTCTGTAGTTAGTTTGCAAAAAGTTAGATGGCGCCGAAGTTAGACAAAATCAGTTTTAACGTATTTTGACCAACAAAAAGTGATTTCTTTCAAAAACTGAAAGAAAAAGTTGTAGATTTCGGAAAAATCCTATAAAAATATGTATATTATTTATAATTAATTAAACAGTCTCTGACCTACAGCGACTGAAAATCGGTAACATTCTTTAAGAACGGCTTTCTTCTCTTCTCTCAGAAATGAAGAAAATTGGTTCCAAAGTCTTTTCAAAATGGCGGATAGTTCCCGAGGAGTGGGAGAAACGCAAACTTGGGAATTTTACTTTCAGACTCCTCAAAGAACATAGAAAAAAACTACTACCATCAATTATGTAAAACCATTTTTCTAAATTTTGACCCTGCCCCCCTGCAACACTTTATAACCCCCCTTGCAATACTTAACACTCCCTTTTAGCACTTAATAATACGTCCTATTCAGTTTTGTGGGTTTAAGGTCAGGAGAATGAAAAACACAGATTTTAACAAACATTTTGTCTGTAAGAGACCACTGGAAAACAACCCAAATAAACCCTGAAGATGATGTAAAATGCATCAAAACGTCGGTAAATTTGAATTTGTTTTTCATTCTCCTAACCTTAAACCCACAAAACTGAATAGAAAGAAACTAGTTCTAAAGGTTACTAAATAATTCCATCCCCTCTTGATGCGTTTATGTAAGCGATGGATGACCCGTTACCCAAAAGAACACGACTATCGCGACCCGAATAAATGTCAGACTGTCAGATACTTTCGGCAATTTTCATGCCGACAGACTGGGTCATTTGTGTAGCGTACGTCAGAAGCTTTAATTTGATACTTTATTTGTACTGCTCTTACTTTAAATAATAATAATATATAATCCACAACACGCGACTTCATGCATGCCCAAAAAGCGGTTCTCAAAGAATTTTACCAACTTTCAGTCGGGGTAGTTCAGAGACTGTTTATTTAATTATAAATAATATGCGTATTTTTATAGGATTTTTCTGATATTTACGACTTTCTTATTTAAAGTTTTTTTTATTAAAAATCACTTTTTGTTGGCCAAAATATGTTAAAATTGTATTTTTTTGGAAACTAACTACAGAAAGTTGAGCACTTGGACAAAAATGAATTTCTTGCCGAATATTTTTGTTCTCAGACTTTTTCGCCTCCGACAAATAGAAATCGAGAAAAGTCGGTTACAGAGATTTTTCACAATGGCGGATAGTTCCAGAGGAATAGGGGAAACACAAACTTGGGAGGTTTACTTTCAGACCCCACGAAAGAACATACCAAAAACTCCCTGGATTTTGTCCGACCTCAGATAACAATTTTACTGTACTAATTTTAGCATTGAATATCTAGACCACAGTGTAGACTTTTTTTTGAAAGTAGTTGTTTTTCTGATTTATGCACCATTTGAGGAAGTATTCGTATCCTTTTTAATACTTTTTTCTCGATTTAACAAGTACTAACTTGTTTTTCACATTTTCTGCAGCATGAAGTATGCCTGCTGGAACCCCATGAATAATATTTTCATTCGTTTCGTCGTCAGAACTCATTTTTTTCGATTAAAATCTCGCCTAAACAACTTGTTAGTTACACAATAAGAGCAGAACTATCCTATCTGAGGAAAGTAAACTTTTCAGTAGAGCGTTTTTTGTGAATAACGGCAACCAAAATTCAGCAGCATTTTTAGATATGATTAATTTTCACCGATGCCCTGTATTTTTGTTTTTTGCAATTTTTCCATGATTTTGACATATCAGTACGGAAAAATGTTTTCCTACTAGCGTGCACACACTACTACTGCACTTTTACGCACGCAATTGCGTGCGGGAAGTTGCATTTCCCGTACGCCGCGGGAAGAATTTGCTATTTTAATACCTAAAAATGAAAATACAATGTTGTCTAGATGGTTTTTACTAGGGTTGCCAACCCGTTCCGATTTGTCGGGACTGTCCCGATTTGGAGTAAAATGTCCTGCGTACTGACAAGACCCTTGTCAGTACGACCAATGTCCCGATGAAAAGTTTTCAGCGAAATCGGCACTAAGTTTTCAATTAAAATCAGAATCCAATATCTATTGGCCAGTGGTTAACTATAAATCCTTTCTTTTTTCTTAGCCCCGTTTGAAATATTTGGCTATTGGCAATGTAGTGTTAAAAAAATCGACATCAGTTTATTCAATCAGTTCACTATTTCTTGTGTTCCGTGATGGCACATATGAAACTTGAATATTGATAGTAAATCTACAGATTCAATTTCATTATTTAGTATTTTCAACAGAGTGACAGGATCATAGTACTTTCTACGATTGCCTAGATTTGTTAAGTCTATATATATATATATATATATATATAGCATATAAAGCGCAAGAACTTTCTTTGTATTTTTTCCAAACGATCTTTATGAATCTCATAATATGGAGACCAAATAGTACAACCATATTCTAGAATTGACCTTACAATTGCAAAGTAAACATTTTCTCAATGTAAAAATGAGTTATCCAACTGATAAGTTAAATCTATATGGTTTAATTTTCTATAAAAATATACAGTTTTATATTTTTCACCATTCAGGGATAAGTTGTTATATTCACACCATGCTGAAAAACCATTCAACTCTTGTTGCAAAATATGGCAATCCTCCAAACTTCTTATAATTCTCAATTATTTTAAATAACAATGGAGACAAATATGTTCCCCCTGAAAAAACGTTAAACTCCACCAAACCAGTTGAAAGCTGAGCCATGGATACCCATGACTTTAAGTTTATCAAGTATTAGGTTATGATCGACCCTGTCGAAAGCCTTGGAGAAATCGGTATAGATGACATCTACCTAATAGCCACTCTCCAAGGCTTCCAAAAAAGTTTCTTCATATATCAAAAGATTACTAATTGATGATTTACCTTTTGAAAACCCGTGTTGTTGGCTTATCATTATGTTTTGGAAATATGGTGCAATTTTATCTGTGACTATTGATTCAAACATTTTAGGAAATTTTTGAAATACCTCTGTAGTTTTTAATGTTTGACTTATCTCCGCTTTTGAATATTGGGGTAACATAACTTAGCTTCTAAGCTGTCGGAAAATCTCCTGTAGAAAATGATCTATTAAAAAAATACTGGACAAGAAAAATTTACAGTTTTTTATGAAAATTACTGGTAAAACATCTGGGCCACAGGTTTTTGTGTTGTTTAACTATTTTTTCCTACAACCACATATGAAAATAATGGATTTCACATGATCTGCATACTTAGAAAACGTTAAATTTCACACGTGTGCAGAAACTTTTTGCGCACATGTGTGGAAAAACAGTTGCGTTTGATTTGTGCCAAATTAAAGACCAATTTTTACAAAAGTAACTTTCTTACACTCGCGTCAATAGCTCGCGTGTTGTTTTACTAAGCTAACGCTTCGTTCACAACATTCACGCTCCTGTGAAATTTGTCACTTTCTTTTCTTGTTATGTAATATACTATTACTTTGTTATGTTTCGATTGAAATTTCTTAGCTAGCTTGGAAATTAAAATTGAAAAACCATCAATATTTATTGTTTTATTTCTTTTCTGAGCATTTTGGAAAATGTCCCGATTTTGTCCAGATAAATCAAAAGTTGGCAACCCTAGTTTTTACGCAAGTAGGAAAATATTTGTACCTCAAACGTGCAAAAAGTGTCTTTTCCGCCCTTGACGGCTTGCCCGAACTCCGCTCCGCATCGTTCGTGCAACTGCCGTGCGGAAAAAATGTTGCCGCACAGTGCGGGATAATCGATTTTTCGAACGATTGGACAAAAAAAACTATAGATCTTTTGTATTCAGAATCATCTTCTAAATTATTACAAGAGTTATTTCATTAATAATAAAAATATGATGTTTATTTTATTCATGCAAAATGGGGATATATAGGACAAAACAGTCAATAACCGCAAAACAGAATTATACTCAGTGGTTAATTTTAAACAAACCCAGCTTTATTATGGATTTGTATTATTAGTATGTCCATAAACTGTTGAATGTATGTTTTCGGTCGTTTGCTAATTTCAAAATAATTAATTTTCATAAAGGTATAAATAAAATAGAGACATTATGTTTACCATAGTTGCGATCAGACGTAAAGTAAACAATTCAATTCAATTTATTAATCCCATAAGCTGATTACATAAGTATACAGGTTAAGACATGTCAACATATAAAAATCTAAAAATATACCTAACCAGCCATCCAATTGAATAGCATAAAACTCTTTGTTAAAATTTCGATAAAACATTTAAAATTGTAAATGACGCAGACAATTTTAATACAATACTGACACACTTTTACATCTAGATGTAAATCTAAACTAATTTTTTTTATAAATAAATAATCCCTTAAAACATCGAAATACTAATTATATATCTAGGTTAAAATCTTGGAATATGTAAATAACGCAGACAATTTTAGTAAAATGTTGTCACACTAAAAACTAAATAATTTCAAATCAGTACTGTAATAATCAAACATAAATGAAACAAAATCAACACAGAAGTAGATTCGAAAGACACCCAGACTAGCAAAAATAAACTTATCTTTTATTCATAAATTCCTCTACTGAGTAGGGTTCAATTTCACAAACATAATCGAACAGTACCTTCTGAAGCTTCTTTTGGCTAACCATCATGTTTTGTATATGGGTTGGTAATGCGTTTTTAAATCTCATGCATTGATAGTGCGGAGAGTTTTCAAACAGAGTTAATCTATGTTTTGGTAATGCATATTCGTTTTTGCGCCGGGTGTGGTATTGATGTTTCTGTTCAAATTTTGCAAAATCGTTTTTGTGTTTAAAAATGAAAACCAAGCAAGAATATATATAAATGCCAAACACAGTGAGTAGATGGTTCTTTTTAAATACACCCCTGCATGATTCTTGATAATGCATCCCAAAGATGACCCTTATTGCTTTTTTTTGAATTACAAATATTTCATTGAGTCGATTTGAGCTTCCCCATATTACTATACCATATTTCACCCGACTATAAAAATTAGCATAGTATATGCTTTTGAGTACTGTGCTGTTAAAGGATTTTGATAGGATTCTTAGGGCATAGCATATACTGTTTAGTTTGTCACTTAGTTTTTGAATTTGGCTATCCCATTTACAATTTGCATCCAGTGACACACCCAAGACGGGGACGCTATCCGAAAATTGAAAAGTATTGGAACCAAGGGTAACTGATGCAGGATGGTCGGCAGCCTGGCAGGTTTTAAATAGTGCACATTTTGTTTTATTTTCATTTAGTACTAAGTCATTTATGTAAAACCAGTCACCTATATCCTGCCACAGTTCCCCTGCCATGCATTCGAGGTTCTGGAAACTTGATGCTCTTAGTTCTAGATTCGAGTCATCACAATAGTTATAAAACGAGACTTTATCTGAGCTAGATACTAAAGACAGGTCGAAAATATAACCAATAAAGAGTAGAGGTCCAAGGACGCTGCCCTGAGCTATGCCCGTATTTGTAATGACCGTTGATGACTCCCCGCAACCATTTGTGGACCTAACATATGTTTTTCGAGGTCTGTCGGTAAGATAAGATTGAATCCAGTTTCCACATTTTCCCCTAACTCCAAATTTATTAAATTTGTGCACTAATGTAGCATGGTTCAAAGTGTCGAAAGCCCTGGACAGATCCAGGAAAAGGCCAAGTGTCACATCCTGGTCCTCCAGTGCAGTCAACACGCCCTGAACCAGACTACAAAGTGCAGTTTCGGTGGATTTATTTTTGACAAATCCATGCTGGAATTTTGAAAAAAAGTTGGCTTTTTTTAAAAAGGGAATTAGGCGATTGTACGATACCATATTGCGCTGAGAGTTGTATCCCTATCCTTTACAAACATATTATTTTTATAACTTTTTTATCATTTACCTGCAATTATGAAAATTCTCTGGTATGCTTTTTAAAACATGGAGAAATACCTTATTTGTATTCAAGGCGCCTCTGTACTCGCAGGTGAGCCTAAAGGCGCATTTACACAGACAAACTTTCCTTTGATGTTGAAATGCCGACAAACATTTACACGAGCCTCTTGAGCAAAATGCTCAAAGAAATGTTCGAGCAAAATCTCGTACAAAAAAACACACGTAAATTTTGGAGATAATCTTGAGCAAAATTTGTTTGAAGAATTGGGGCTATAAAAATTTCTTTACAAATTTAAAATATATATTGTTATCGGAATTCATTGAACTTAACTCATAATAGAAAAACAAAGTTTTGAAATAAGGTACTTTTAATCAAGTGCTTTCCGACGGAAAAACGATTCGATGCCGAAATTCACATTTTACCTCATAAGCAACTTCGATTGATCTGATTTTTATAGGGGATATGCCAGTATACTTGTAACTTTTTTGGGGTTGTAAAAAAAATAATAATTGGCACTAATTTATTGCTGTTGCCTGTAAAATGTAATGATAAAAATTTACGTTTAAAAGAATATCCCTTTATTTTACTTCCTAGTTTAGTCTTTTACAATAATAATTAAGTCAAATTAAAAAACCTATATACATTTTATTAAATCTCAAATATATGATCAAAAGCACCTTCGGTTTAAATAATACCCGTTTATTACCCACTTTTACAACCCTACGAACCCGACCCTTGTCTAAAAAATACAATTTAGCAGTAATTTAGTAGACTGTGTCGCCGATCTATCATCCCGAGTTTTGGATTTCGCAGGTAGTAGGCAGGACACTCTTTTGAATCGCAATGTTGCCCTTTGCATATTGTTGGTTCAGTGTCAGTAATCGACCTTGATTATTACATTAAATTGACAATAAATATCTATATCTTCAGCATTTTGCTTTTTTAAGCAACCCTTGGGACCTTAAACTAACTAGGTAAATCTGGTGTGAGGAATTAAAAAACAACAATAAAAGCTAAAGGTAAAGTAAAGCTACAAAAATCCCCCTCCCCACCACTCCTCATAGTCGTGAGGCGCGGATTACCGCTTAAGGGTGCAATTTTTAAGTTTTTTGCCGATATTTGAAAAACTCAAAATTTTTTTGGAAAAGAATAATTTTCCTGGGTTTTGACTTTAGGAGAAAAACCCTTGGAAATAAAAAAAAACTCGCAAGAAAATCCCAAAAAAAAACCACGGGCAAAAAAATCCGGGAAAAACCCTAAGAAAAAAATATTATAAGTAACCCTAATCCATGTGACAAAACTGATAGTAGAGGCAATAATAATGTTTCGCTTGCCGTCGGCTTTTTTTCATAAAAATTTTAAATAAAAGTTGGTGTTCCATTTTTTTAAAGAATTGAGATCACTGATCATTGATGTGAAATTTTATTTATTCGCGTCTTTAAAAATATGTTTCCAAAATAGATAGCAATAATTTGCTCAAAAATTTACCCGAACAAAATGTTCAAAGAAAAGCTCACAAAAATGTTCACGCAAAAAATTTTAGATATTTTGCACGAGCTTTTATTTGAGCATGTTCGTCTGTGTAATTGCGCCTTTACATTTGACTGGCCGCCATATTGAAACGTCACCTGGGTACTATAAACGCTTTTTTATTAACAAAATGGTAGCGTCATTTTAGGTTTTTTGAAATTTTTGTTACTTTTGTTAAGATTTGTTTATAAAAATTGCAAAAAGTTATTAAGCAGTTTGTGTAAACAAAATGACGATTTTAATGAAATAAAAATTTAAATAAACTTTTTTGTGAAAAATAAGAAAAAATGTTTTATTTTTGCAAAGAAATATTAAAAGCAAAGAAAAAACACCAAACTATAAAAAAAACTGGATAAAATTTCGATCGCTACCCACGCGTTGTCACAAAGCAATATTGTAAATGTTGGTCTCACCTGTCTATAAAGCGCCTTGATTTTTATTTACTTATTCACAAATTCACAAAAAAGGGGACACGTATTTGACCTTTGGATACGTAATGCCCTCGTTTTTTTTAACACAAGTGTACACGTTATGATCCATATAACGTAGTGGAACCGTAATCCGTCCGGTTCCCTGATTCCGGTCACTTTAGTTATTTAACTGTACTTACTGTAATACCCTCGTAAAAAAGGGTTTGACCTTGGATCGAAGATCGTACACCCCCACTCTAGATTCTCACCTAGACGCGATGTTAGAACAATTGGTGGCATCATTTTAATTTTGACGTGTGTGGATTGTGATCCTTTACAGTTTAACAAATGATGAAAGTGACGTAATAAATTGAGCTGATTTTGGTGAATAACAAAGACCTAGGTAAGTTTTTGCTATTTTTTTAATAAAATATATAGGTCTTGGAAGAATCCAAATGCTTTATTTTAACAAAAAAATAGAAATTGTGACTTTTCTAATGAAAATAAAAGTGGACGGAAAGAAGACCCTTAAAAAAAACAGGGTCCCCTGATACCGTCCAACTGGACGGTATTGAGCATTATTTAGAGATCGAAATTCTATGAGTTTACTTAGCCGTAGCACAATTTTTTGTACATATTTTTTGCTTTTTATAATGAGTAGATTGTGAACTTTTTATAAACCTGTATACGACCTAGTCTATATATAATAGATTTTACAATAATGTAAAAAAAGTGTTTGTGATTTATGAAACATTTAAAGATAATCTTAAATTAAAGATTAAACTTCTATGACAAGCAATACGCAAATTATAAACTTAATTTATTGTTTGTGACAAAAAGTAAGAAAATATATATAATTAGAAGTACATTTTCGCACAAATAATTAAAAATACATAAAGGCACTTTAAATGTACTTAAAATAAAAAATGGACGGTATCAGGGGCCTGGTTTAATTAAAACAAAACATAAAATCTTGAACTGACCAAATTTAGAGAGTGATGAAAAAAATAAATAAAATTTTATACTTATTTATGAGATGTTTATGCAGTAATTTTTTGAGGTTTGGAAATTTATATTTTTTTTGTAAATTTTGACTTCCTTTTTCCCGTTCTGAAGATTTAACAGGGTGTGGCTTCTACCATCCTTCCATTCCCTAATTTAATTGCCCACCACCAAAAACAGATGATTTGTGACACTTTCAGACTTGTTATATGTCTAAACATTTTTTTTTTCATTTCCAGGTTAAGTATAAGAAAAGCTGCAAAAGTCAGGTTTCTAATCGAGGAATGTTTCTGGTTTCAGAAAAGGATGACTTAAAAAAAAAAATGTTTTATATCCTTTGAATTTAAAGTTTTTTATTATTATCTATTATCAGTGTTTATTGTAACTATTTTTTTTATTTATTAAACGATTTAAAAAAACACTAAAATACCTTAAATTTATTGTACAGTATAACTATAGGACGGACAACGGAGCCTTGGTGGACGGTATCAAGAAAAAAAAAGTAGCTAGACGGAGAACGGGGAATTTTAACTTTTGTAAAAAGAACTTTTTAAATCATTAATTTTATAGTAAAAAACCTTGGTCACAATATTAAGTTCATAATTTTTAAGTTTGTTTAGTACATTCTTTATAAAAACCCCTTACATACTCAAGAACTGGACTTAAATGTATCTTTTAATCATTCTTAGCAATCAATCTCATTAGTGGGCGGACTTCGGTGCCATTACGTTATATCCCTCATTTTCTCGGTCAGATAAATATCTGATATTTCGACCAAAAAAATTATTTTAATTTTCCAAAGTATATCGGGAATAAAAACTACACAATGTGACAACCTCGTACTTCTAGCGGGTAACCTATACAGACCGCTTCAAGCTACTGCGAACATAGGGGGAATCAAGTCCAATTTACTCTCCGTGCCGTACGACCGAGGTGGATTCGAAGCACGCTGCAGTGTTATCTTTTGGAAATTCATTTTGTTTTTATTATTTTGTTTTATTTCTGCCTTTCTTCTTGAAATAATACATTTTTAAAACCAAAACTGGATGTCTACGAAGTTGCCGAAAAAGTGCAGATGGTCAAATGGTCAAATCGTCATAACCCAACACACGTTCGATATTGGTCGAGGGAAAATTTGCATTTGTATTTTGACGTAAGAACACAGTATCCCCAAAAACTAAATGTTTGGGGGGGTATTATAGGGGAACACGTAATTGGGCCATTTTTTATTAACCGCAATTGCAATTTAAATGGTTCTAGATACTTGGATCTACTGCAGCAGCACATTATTCCAACTGCTAGGCAGTTGTTAGGTGTAAGATTTGGTGAAACATGGTTTCAACAAGATGGTTGTTCCGCTCACAATGTTAGCCTTGTTAGGGAATATCTTGATAATGTATTTCCTAATCGGGTTATAAGTACACGGGGAACTATTTTATGGCCAGCTCGATCTCCCGATCTTGCTCCTAATGACTTCTATCTGTTTTTGAAGAAGCTTTTCAAATTATCACCCCTAACATGCTTGGAAACGTTAGAAGGGGTTTTTATAGTAGGCTCGGATATTGTCTAGCCGAGCAAGGAGGACTTTTCGAACATTTGCTTTAATTTTTTTTTTACTGGGAGAATCTTTTTGGTTTTTAGAATGTATTATTTTATTTTGAGAACTTGATTTTATTTTGTTTCTCCTTATTATTTTCATTGTAACACGTCGTCACTGATAAATCTGAGCAGTTGACAATAAAACGCTCTTATTTATCAGTGACAAAAAATAAGAAAATTACGTTATAAAAATTTGCGTATTTATTGACCAAATTCCGGTTTCATTGACTACGCTCCACACAGCACCGTGGTTAGAGGCGTACTAAATACCAAAGGAAAGTCATGCAAGTGGTGATCGCAAGCCTGAGTATTGGTTGCTTCACTGATAGGCGTGCGGTGTCTCTGCATGTACGTACACTGGCAAATTAGACTTCTTCCGCCCTATGTTCGCAGTAGCTTGAAGCGGTCTGTATAACCGTGTACTACTTTGCCTCATTTATTATTTGTCGTCGGAGTTGCCGCTTTAGTAGAATCAAGCTGGTAAATATGAGGTGGAGCAAGCTTGGTATTGCCTGATGCAGCTTTGCCAGTGGAGAGGACAATGGTTTTCTCTAAATCTAACGACTGATCGCATTTCAAAGCGATTTATGAATGACTTGATGGGTCTATTTTAGTTGAATGTCGTTGTTAATTTTAAATTATAGTGACTTGTATATGTGTATGTTTTAGGTTTGCCTACCTACCTTTATAGGAACAAACCAGTCCCAACAGTCCAGTAAATCTAGATATTTTTTTATAGTCAGAAAACGCTCGCCGTTCTGGAGAAATGGGGTCATTTATTTTTTGACATCTGTGGTCTCACTTGCGTCTCTAGTAGTCGATACTCTTATGGACCAAGAGCCAAACCTTGAAGTCCTTGTTATCGATGTGACCCTTTATCATATTACATAATATACCGACCGTTTTAATTATTAATTTTTCGATTTTTATTGTTTGTGAAAATTTTAATTTTTTAAATGAGGAGCTTGTAGTAGACCATCAACTGTATTTTAGAGTGTATAAAGTAATTTCTGGTGGGTTGTCACACTGCTCTCCAGCGCAGTTTTTACAGATTGGGGATCAAAGCAATCCAGCTTTTACGTAAACATATCAGTGGCGGTCGCAGCTTTCCCAAAAGAGGGGGGGGGGCATAAGGTCAAAATTTTGTAAAAGCAAAGAAAAAGTTTTATGCAAAAGTTCTGAAATTAATGTAAGTTTCGACCCCATAGGGCACCGCAGGCGAAAATTTTTGAAAAACTATCAAAAATTTTACTGTTTTTTTTTTGAAAAACCGGAGATTTTTTAACTAAATTCTTAAAAAAGGGGGGGGGGCGGTCGCCCTCACAGCCCTTCCCCCTTGAAGCGTCACTGACCATATGCAGATTCACATTTTTTTAAGTAACTGCAGGAAACCAATCCCAAGAGTGTTTGCGGTGCTTTTATTTGATCCTCATTCTGTGGCATCAAGTTTTATGGCACAACTAGACGACAACATGTGTTTCAGACTAGACTAGACAAACCAAACCATAACATAGGTTCAGCTGAACAATAAAAAACGTCTACCGAAATGTAGTAACCTCTATTGGGCGGCGCATCGTTCATGTTTTCGGGGAATTACCTAGTATATGTGCGGTAAAATACATTATTGATTTTAATGTCACAAATGATCACATAAAATTAATGTCAATCAAACCATTTTATGCGCCCAATAAATGAAGTTTTGTATTTTTTTAATAAAAATTGTTTATAATTATATGATTGAGCAGCTGGTAGCAGGAACTACATTAAAAAGACAGACGACGGACGCGGCAATGAGAGCGCACGAGACGGAAAGAAACCTGGCTGTGTTAAATTTTATATACTATTCTAATTTTGACGCGGTGACATAATAATCAGCGCTGATGATAATAGGAAGTTTCGGAAACATTACAAAGAATAATATAAATCAAACATTTTATTATTACTTCTTTATTCCGTGTGGGGGTGCCCGTGCTCATGTCTTCCTATGGAGGAACCGCCACTGATCATCAGTGCGTGATAAGTTTTTATAGACGAATACGAACAATCAAATCAACAAGTCATGGACTATTGCGTGACTCCCGAGAAAACAGCGCTAATACCCTTCACGAAAAAAAGGAAACTGGAAGGACTATCAACTCCCACCATCTTTCAAAAACAGATACAATATGCCAAGAAGGTAAAATATCTCGGGGTTATCCTGGATGCAAACCTAAACTTGGGGAAGCACCACACATAACCCATTGGTTATACACGACGGTGGTAAAACCCAAAATAACCTACGGCGCCACAGTATAGTGGGGGAAGGCCGAATAAATCGCTGTAAAACTGGAGCTCTCCAAACTCCAGCGACATGCATGTATTTACATAATGGGAGCAATGAGCACAACACCAACCGCTGCTATAAAGACTATTTTAAACCTCCCACCACTTGACATTGTCGTCAAAGCGGAGGCGAAAATGGGAGCATACAGATTAAAATGCAATGACAACTGGTATGATAACTATTTGGGACATACCAAGATTGCAAGCATTGTCAACTCGCTGCTAGAGATGAGGAGTGACATCATGACTCCGAAAATCAACACGAACAAGCCGTTTAAGACCCAGCTTTCCTGGGAAAACAAGACGGAGAAATCACTAATCCAGTCAGGAAAATTGGTATGGTATACCGACGGATCCAAGATGGACAGTGGATCAGGAGCGGGAGTACATAGACTAGCCCCAAGATCAAATTGGTTTGCATCTCTGGGGAAACATACCACAGTATTCCAAGCTGACATACATGCCATAGACACTTCTCTGCGGCAAAACCTGGCAAGAAGATATAACAATTTTCTCAGACAGTCAAGCAGCTATTAAAGCTCTGGCATGCCAATAAATTCACTCAAAATTAGTGTGGAACTGACTTCAAACTCTCCTAACCCTAGCGAAACACAACAGAGTCACCCTTGCGTAGGTGCGGGGGCACACAGGGGTAGCAAGCAATGAACACGCAGATTCTCTAGCAAGAAGAGGATCAGAAAGACCATTTATAAGACCTGAACCTGTATTTGGAATACCAAAAACCTCGATACGTAGCTATATCAAGCGATGGGTGCACGAAGAACATCGAAACTACTGGCATTCAATATCGAGGCAAAACCACAGCAAAAGAATGGTGGCATCCCTTTCAACACCACTCACCCGTGAAATCCTTAAACTGAATAGAAAAGAAATCAGACAAGTGACGGAGCTATTAACCGGTTACTGCGCACTGAGAGAATACCTGCATAGGATGGGAATCTATAGAGACGAACCCACCTGCAGACTCTGTGATGAGAATGACGAATCAGCCGCTTACATCATATTTGAGTGCCCTGCACTAACCTTCTGCAGAACACAAAACCTCCTGGAGGACGACCCTTCCAGAGAAGCTAACTGTCAGAGAAACCTATTGAAGGGGCTGCTGCTCCTCGCAAGGTCGTCAAACCTCAAGACGTAAACTTGCTGTTGCGACAAATCAAATTAAATCAAATCAAATTGCTCGGCAAATACTAAAATATCCAAATGATAATGGACATCGGGAATTTATTGATCATTTTGTTCTTCGCGCTACCCGTTTCTACTCCAGGTTCCCCTAATCTCTCGCAAATTTCCACCAATAAAATTTAACCTTACACACCTGTTTGCAGCTTCGTTCTGTGGGAATCAACCTTCTGCTTTGAACTGTAGAGATATTTTAATTAAACAGACGTGAACAAATAGATTTTGTACACCCTATGTGGTTTAACCACATTTAAAGTTTTGGAAAGATTGTAAAGCACACTCGAAGCAAATTTCTTAGTAAAATCATCATAAACATTTATTACCAACGTAGATAGAAAATACTTAAGATATGTAACTGATAAGTGGAAGTGAGAATAGTCCGTTGCACTTCCACTCGTTATAAACCCTGATCAGGCAAGTGGTGCCCCCCATTTACCTTGCGGAAAGTATGGAAACCAAAAATTTTGTTTTGCCGAGTAACTGTTAGAGGGCGCTAGCGGAGACCGCAATAAATAGGTAGTGCTGGCAACTAGGATACATGCTAATATCCGACGAAAGCCGACGGTATCCGAACAGCCAGCCAAGCCATGAAAGGGGAATTACCGCAAGTTTTTGATTCTTTGCTGAATACCGGTTTATCAGTGCCGTAAATGAATGAACTTGTTGCTAAGGGAATGGGAGCTGGTAGAGAGATCATAATATAAATTCATGAATATGCTGAATGAAGCAAGACAGTTTTTATTATTATTAAACGATTATATTTAACTTTACAGTCTGCCTGACTATCAAATTTTGCGATTCGTTTTTGACACACTTCCCGTAAACCGATTTTAATAAAATTTGGCACAGTAGTGTAGTTCGGATGATAATACAATATTATGAAAAAAAAATTGGTGGGTAGGGGGTGGTTAAGGTTTAAAAATAAGGGGCTAAATTCATTGACACACTTCCCGTGAACCGATTTTAGTGAAATTTGGCACAGCAAAGTAGATCCGATGACAATACAATATTATGAAAAAAACCTCGAATAAAACACTCAAATTTTTCAAGCCTTCACCGGTTTTTTAGCGTTCAAAAAAGTACTGCAAAAACATCTTTCCTCTGCTAAAATGAAAAATATTTAATGAGAGAGGGCAGAATTTTAGAGGTAGATGGAGAGATAATTTAGTAAAGTGCAAAAATATTAAGGCAATTGTGTACTCAAAATTTTAGTTGTCATCTGTCATCTTTAGTCGTGTCGTGCATATGATTTTTATTTTGCCATTTTATTATAAATTCTCCTCCGTATGACAGTAGCTATTTGGATTAAAAGTTCCTTTTTTTCCAAAAATTTAGTTTTGGGATACAAGAGTGTCGCATTTAAGCATTGCAAAAATATTTCGGAAAAAATTATTTTATTATATATTATATTAGTTGATGAGCATAAACATAATAAATGCTATAATCTTATTTCTATTATAGGTATTTATTGTATTTAATTTTTTTAAATATGCTTTTTTATTTTAACTTAACAACAATTTGTTTTCAAATTTAAATATTTAGCGGCCACATTACAAAATAGAATCATCTACCATGATGAACCTGGAAATAATTTAGTTAAATACCTGTTCAATTATTTTAAGATGTGCTAAAATACACTTATATACACGTTTTTTTGTAATTTTAAATACTATAAAGAACTTTGATTGAAAGAAATTAATACCACCTTATTACTTACACGATAAACAATTACAATTTTTGTCGTTTTTTGGATAAAAAAAAACACTCAAGATGACAGACAGATGACAAAACAGAAATTTTTAGTAAACAATTGCCTTAAATTATTTCCATCTTTCTCTAAAATACTTTTTAATAGCCTGCTGTCTCTCTTCAACAACCTTAAATATTTTTCATTTTAACAGAAAAAAATGGTTTTATTGCAGTACTTTTTTGAAGCTAAGAAAAAAGTGAAAACTTGAGAAAACTGAGTGTTTTATTCTAAAAATCGAAAGTTTGGAAAGAAGGCTATACAATGGGAACAAAATCTTGGCATAAAAATTTTTTAAACAAAAACGTTACCCCTTTAATTATGCTAAAATATCTTAAGCCAAATTTATTTATACCTATTTAATATTTTGTTTATAACTGAAATTTTCTAGGAAATTCCCGAACTGCCTGATGTTTTTTTTTAAATAGTTCCTACCTACTTAATTATTAATGCGAAAAAACGGTAATTATGCAGTATACGGTTTTCTGCCATTTTTGATTTTTTTATGAAAAATTCTTTATGGTGGCACCTACTAGAGTCCCTAGGACTCCAAATCCGCCTGCGCCGGTTGTTTTTTTTTATTTTTTTTATGTTTTTTTTTAATTTTTTTTTCACTAAAACCACTCAATCCAACACAGTCCAATCCAACTCAACCCAAAACAATCAGAAAAACATTACAACCCCCCCCCCCGGGCACCCTTTTTTCTCTTAAAAAAAAATCGGGCGCAGGCGGATTTGGGGTCCTAGGGACCCTAGTATAGGTGCTCCCATAAAGAATTTTTCATAAAAAATCAAAAATGGCAGAAAACCGTATACTGCATAATTACCGAGAAAACATTTACCAACAGTTTTTTGTTACTATAAAACAAAAACATGCAAAATAACGAACACTTACCTGTAAGCGTTAATAAATCACAAGAATAAAACTGTTTTTGTTTCAAAAATCACAAAATCAACAAGATAATCTTTTTTATTCTAACACTAAAAAAGTACTGATAAGAACAAGAAGAATATTCTCTATGTCGTCATAAAAAGTTAAATTCAATGATATACGGTTCGATTTCCACCAAATCTAAACAATGGCAGTGATATTTCTATTTTCTACACTATCTAGCGCAGGAGGAATGTTAATGCTAAGTTAATAGCGCCACCTATACGAAGTCAAGTGAAACATTGGAGAGTTATTACAGATTGCAAAGGAAAATTGATTATGTCTTCTATGCTTACAGATTTCGCTGCGGCGAAATGCACTGGGTTGATGACAGTCGAGTTGTCCAAAAGCGACTATGCGCGCTCTGGGGAGTTATCCACGAACGAAATTTTTGCTAACATTTTAGCCCGTAAGGTTACCTATCTTCAGTATTTCCTCTATCTACGATTACCAAGCATGCAAGAAATTTAATGAACCCTTAACTTTTATTTTTACTGTGTACATTTAACGATTTTATTAAAATTTTGATAATTTATGATGAATTTATCGGACCGTATTTAATAAAAATATTCATCGTAAGAGCGATTCACCATAGAAACTGAAATTCGTCAAACCAATTTTTTATCCGAACCTTATTTCGTCAAACCCATTCACTAACAAATTCGAAATTTATAAGACCCGTTTTTAATGGAACCATTGTTCATGAAACTCATTCAATATCAAACTCGTAATTAGTAAAACTAATTCTTAATAAAAGCCGGAATTTGTCAAACCATTATTTATCAAAATCGGAATTCGTAAAACTCGTTGTTTATCAGAAAATTTTTGCTAAATTGATTGCGCATTCGCCAATAATACATGAACCGGACGCGTACACGCAATAAAGTGATATCTATACATAAAGTATTAAATACTACCTGTGAGTACTTTTAGCAATACAATAGAACGACAAATGCATTGAAACGCCGCGACGTCGCGCCACCTTCGTGTACGCCTCCAGTTCGTGTATTAACAACGAGTTTTACGAATTCCGGTTCTGATAAATAATGGTTTGACAAATTCGGGATTTTATTAAAAATGGGTTTTACAAATTACTAGTTTGATTTTGAATGAGTTTGCTGAACAATGGTTGATTAAAAACGGGTCTTATAAATTTCGAATTTGTTATTGAATGGGTTTGACGAAATAAGGTTTGGATGTAAATTGGTTTGAAGAATTGCAGTTTCTATAGTGAATGATTTTATGATTGAACTTTGTTTTATTTAACGGGTTTGATTTTGCACATTCTCATAAACCGTTGGGCGTCCGATGTAAATGTGTTTTTTCAAAATGAAGCACCTAAATTTTATTCATAGATAAAATCGATGAATGATGAAACTCAAACAATTTTTAAAATAAACGTAAACATTAGCTCGTTTTTATTTTTCGTGTAGTGGGCGATTGATTTTTTTTGACAATATTGTCCAAATATTTGGAATGAATCTAGGCTAAAAGCATGCTTAGTATAAGCACTTTATACATAGGTTTTTCTTTGGTAAAAAATAAAACAAAGAACGTATAATTTTTCCAGATTAGTCAGCATCAAAGAAATTAAAATAAACTAGAAACCGCTTAAAAATTTAGACGGTTAAAACCCGGCTCCCATCTATGCTTTTCTCATGCTCTCCTGACTCAAAACACGTATCACGTGGTCTAAGCAAGATTTGAGGTCAGTAAACCCCCCTCAAAAGATATTCGAGTTTTGATATGCTTATAATTTCGACCCAATTTTGAACCACTTTTAAAAATTTTGAACCACACTCCTTCCTGTTTTTTTTTTATATTCAAAATGGGGGGTGCTCATTTCAAGCGTAGAGAAAAATAAAAAGCAACTATTCCAAAATTAAGCACTAATTTCGAACTTCTAATATCACTAACAAGAATTTCGAAAGTGGTAAAACCCAAAATAACCTACGGCGCCACAGTATAGTGGGGGAAGGCCGAATAAATCGCTGTAAAACTGGAGCTCTCCAAACTCCAGCGACATGCATGTATTTACATAATGGGAGCAATGAGCACAACACCAACCGCTGCTATAAAGACTATTTTAAACCTCCCACCACTTGACATTGTCGTCAAAGCGGAGGCGAAAATGGGAGCATACAGATTAAAATGCAATTACAACTGGTATGATAACTATTTGGGACATACCAAGATTGCAAGCATTGTCAACTCGCTGCTAGAGATGAGGAGTGACATCATGACTCCGAAAATCAACACGAACAAGCCGTTTAAGACCCAGCTTTCCTGGGAAAACAAGACGGAGAAATCACTAATCCAGTCAGGAAAATTGGTATGGTATACCGACGGATCCAAGATGGACAGTGGATCAGGAGCGGGAGTACATAGACTAGCCCCAAGATCAAATTGGTTTGCATCTCTGGGGAAACATACCACAGTATTCCAAGCTGACATACATGCCATAGACACTTCTCTGCGGCAAAACCTGGCAAGAAGATATAACAATTTTCTCAGACAGTCAAGCAGCTATTAAAGCTCTGGCATGCCAATAAATTCACTCAAAATTAGTGTGGAACTGACTTCAAACTCTCCTAACCCTAGCGAAACACAACAGAGTCACCCTTGCGTAGGTGCGGGGGCACACAGGGGTAGCAAGCAATGAACACGCAGATTCTCTAGCAAGAAGAGGATCAGAAAGACCATTTATAAGACCTGAACCTGTATTTGGAATACCAAAAACCTCGATACGTAGCTATATCAAGCGATGGGTGCACGAAGAACATCGAAACTACTGGCATTCAATATCGAGGCAAAACCACAGCAAAAGAATGGTGGCATCCCTTTCAACACCACTCACCCGTGAAATCCTTAAACTGAATAGAAAAGAAATCAGACAAGTGACGGAGCTATTAACCGGTTACTGCGCACTGAGAGAATACCTGCATAGGATGGGAATCTATAGAGACGAACCCACCTGCAGACTCTGTGATGAGAATGACGAATCAGCCGCTTACATCATATTTGAGTGCCCTGCACTAACCTTCTGCAGAACACAAAACCTCCTGGAGGACGACCCTTCCAGAGAAGCTAACTGTCAGAGAAACCTATTGAAGGGGCTGCTGCTCCTCGCAAGGTCGTCAAACCTCAAGACGTAAACTTGCTGTTGCGACAAATCAAATTAAATCAAATCAAATTGCTCGGCAAATACTAAAATATCCAAATGATAATGGACATCGGGAATTTATTGATCATTTTGTTCTTCGCGCTACCCGTTTCTACTCCAGGTTCCCCTAATCTCTCGCAAATTTCCACCAATAAAATTTAACCTTACACACCTGTTTGCAGCTTCGTTCTGTGGGAATCAACCTTCTGCTTTGAACTGTAGAGATATTTTAATTAAACAGACGTGAACAAATAGATTTTGTACACCCTATGTGGTTTAACCACATTTAAAGTTTTGGAAATATTGTAAAGCACACTCGAAGCAAATTTCTTAGTAAAATCATCATAAACATTTATTACCAACGTAGATAGAAAATACTTAAGATATGTAACTGATAAGTGGAAGTGAGAATAGTCCGTTGCACTTCCACTCGTTATAAACCCTGATCAGGCAAGTGGTGCCCCCCATTTACCTTGCGGAAAGTATGGAAACCAAAAATTTTGTTTTGCCGAGTAACTGTTAGAGGGCGCTAGCGGAGACCGCAATAAATAGGTAGTGCTGGCAACTAGGATACATGCTAATATCCGACGAAAGCCGACGGTATCCGAACAGCCAGCCAAGCCATGAAAGGGGAATTACCGCAAGTTTTTGATTCTTTGCTGAATACCGGTTTATCAGTGCCGTAAATGAATGAACTTGTTGCTAAGGGAATGGGAGCTGGTAGAGAGATCATAATATAAATTCATGAATATGCTGAATGAAGCAAGACAGTTTTTATTATTATTAAACGATTATATTTAACTTTACAGTCTGCCTGACTATCAAATTTTGCGATTCGTTTTTGACACACTTCCCGTAAACCGATTTTAATAAAATTTGGCACAGTAGTGTAGTTCGGATGATAATACAATATTATGAAAAAAAAATTGGTGGGTAGGGGGTGGTTAAGGTTTAAAAATAAGGGGCTAAATTCATTGACACACTTCCCGTGAACCGATTTTAGTGAAATTTGGCACAGCAAAGTAGATCCGATGACAATACAATATTATGAAAAAAACCTCGAATAAAACACTCAAATTTTTCAAGCCTTCACCGGTTTTTTAGCGTTCAAAAAAGTACTGCAAAAACATCTTTCCTCTGCTAAAATGAAAAATATTTAATGAGAGAGGGCAGAATTTTAGAGGTAGATGGAGAGATAATTTAGTAAAGTGCAAAAATATTAAGGCAATTGTGTACTCAAAATTTTAGTTGTCATCTGTCATCTTTAGTCGTGTCGTGCATATGATTTTTATTTTGCCATTTTATTATAAATTCTCCTCCGTATGACAGTAGCTATTTGGATTAAAAGTTCCTTTTTTTCCAAAAATTTAGTTTTGGGATACAAGAGTGTCGCATTTAAGCATTGCAAAAATATTTCGGAAAAAATTATTTTATTATATATTATATTAGTTGATGAGCATAAACATAATAAATGCTATAATCTTATTTCTATTATAGGTATTTATTGTATTTAATTTTTTTAAATATGCTTTTTTATTTTAACTTAACAACAATTTGTTTTCAAATTTAAATATTTAGCGGCCACATTACAAAATAGAATCATCTACCATGATGAACCTGGAAATAATTTAGTTAAATACCTGTTCAATTATTTTAAGATGTGCTAAAATACACTTATATACACGTTTTTTTGTAATTTTAAATACTATAAAGAACTTTGATTGAAAGAAATTAATACCACCTTATTACTTACACGATAAACAATTACAATTTTTGTCGTTTTTTGGATAAAAAAAAACACTCAAGATGACAGACAGATGACAAAACAGAAATTTTTAGTAAACAATTGCCTTAAATTATTTCCATCTTTCTCTAAAATACTTTTTAATAGCCTGCTGTCTCTCTTCAACAACCTTAAATATTTTTCATTTTAACAGAAAAAAATGGTTTTATTGCAGTACTTTTTTGAAGCTAAGAAAAAAGTGAAAACTTGAGAAAACTGAGTGTTTTATTCTAAAAATCGAAAGTTTGGAAAGAAGGCTATACAATGGGAACAAAATCTTGGCATAAAAATTTTTTAAACAAAAACGTTACCCCTTTAATTATGCTAAAATATCTTAAGCCAAATTTATTTATACCTATTTAATATTTTGTTTATAACTGAAATTTTCTAGGAAATTCCCGAACTGCCTGATGTTTTTTTTTAAATAGTTCCTACCTACTTAATTATTAATGCGAAAAAACGGTAATTATGCAGTATACGGTTTTCTGCCATTTTTGATTTTTTTATGAAAAATTCTTTATGGTGGCACCTACTAGAGTCCCTAGGACTCCAAATCCGCCTGCGCCGGTTGTTTTTTTTTTATTTTTTTTATGTTTTTTTTTAATTTTTTTTTCACTAAAACCACTCAATCCAACACAGTCCAATCCAACTCAACCCAAAACAATCAGAAAAACATTACAACCCCCCCCCCCCGGGCACCCTTTTTTCTCTTAAAAAAAAATCGGGCGCAGGCGGATTTGGGGTCCTAGGGACCCTAGTATAGGTGCTCCCATAAAGAATTTTTCATAAAAAATCAAAAATGGCAGAAAACCGTATACTGCATAATTACCGAGAAAACATTTACCAACAGTTTTTTGTTACTATAAAACAAAAACATGCAAAATAAGGAACACTTACCTGTAAGCGTTAATAAATCACAAGAATAAAACTGTTTTTGTTTCAAAAATCACAAAATCAACAAGATAATCTTTTTTATTCTAACACTAAAAAAGTACTGATAAGAACAAGAAGAATATTCTCTATGTCGTCATAAAAAGTTAAATTCAATGATATACGGTTCGATTTCCACCAAATCTAAACAATGGCAGTGATATTTCTATTTTCTACACTATCTAGCGCAGGAGGAATGTTAATGCTAAGTTAATAGCGCCACCTATACGAAGTCAAGTGAAACATTGGAGAGTTATTACAGATTGCAAAGGAAAATTGATTATGTCTTCTATGCTTACAGATTTCGCTGCGGCGAAATGCACTGGGTTGATGACAGTCGAGTTGTCCAAAAGCGACTATGCGCGCTCTGGGGAGTTATCCACGAACGAAATTTTTGCTAACATTTTAGCCCGTAAGGTTACCTATCTTCAGTATTTCCTCTATCTACGATTACCAAGCATGCAAGAAATTTAATGAACCCTTAACTTTTATTTTTACTGTGTACATTTAACGATTTTATTAAAATTTTGATAATTTATGATGAATTTATCGGACCGTATTTAATAAAAATATTCATCGTAAGAGCGATTCACCATAGAAACTGAAATTCGTCAAACCAATTTTTTATCCGAACCTTATTTCGTCAAACCCATTCACTAACAAATTCGAAATTTATAAGACCCGTTTTTAATGGAACCATTGTTCATGAAACTCATTCAATATCAAACTCGTAATTAGTAAAACTAATTCTTAATAAAAGCCGGAATTTGTCAAACCATTATTTATCAAAATCGGAATTCGTAAAACTCGTTGTTTATCAGAAAATTTTTGCTAAATTGATTGCGCATTCGCCAATAATACATGAACCGGACGCGTACACGCAATAAAGTGATATCTATACATAAAGTATTAAATACTACCTGTGAGTACTTTTAGCAATACAATAGAACGACAAATGCATTGAAACGCCGCGACGTCGCGCCACCTTCGTGTACGCCTCCAGTTCGTGTATTAACAACGAGTTTTACGAATTCCGGTTCTGATAAATAATGGTTTGACAAATTCGGGATTTTATTAAAAATGGGTTTTACAAATTACTAGTTTGATTTTGAATGAGTTTGCTGAACAATGGTTGATTAAAAACGGGTCTTATAAATTTCGAATTTGTTATTGAATGGGTTTGACGAAATAAGGTTTGGATGTAAATTGGTTTGAAGAATTGCAGTTTCTATAGTGAATGATTTTATGATTGAACTTTGTTTTATTTAACGGGTTTGATTTTGCACATTCTCATAAACCGTTGGGCGTCCGATGTAAATGTGTTTTTTCAAAATGAAGCACCTAAATTTTATTCATAGATAAAATCGATGAATGATGAAACTCAAACAATTTTTAAAATAAACGTAAACATTAGCTCGTTTTTATTTTTCGTGTAGTGGGCGATTGATTTTTTTTGACAATATTGTCCAAATATTTGGAATGAATCTAGGCTAAAAGCATGCTTAGTATAAGCACTTTATACATAGGTTTTTCTTTGGTAAAAAATAAAACAAAGAACGTATAATTTTTCCAGATTAGTCAGCATCAAAGAAATTAAAATAAACTAGAAACCGCTTAAAAATTTAGACGGTTAAAACCCGGCTCCCATCTATGCTTTTCTCATGCTCTCCTGACTCAAAACACGTATCACGTGGTCTAAGCAAGATTTGAGGTCAGTAAACCCCCCTCAAAAGATATTCGAGTTTTGATATGCTTATAATTTCGACCCAATTTTGAACCACTTTTAAAAATTTTGAACCACACTCCTTCCTGTTTTTTTTTTATATTCAAAATGGGGGGTGCTCATTTCAAGCGTAGAGAAAAATAAAAAGCAACTATTCCAAAATTAAGCACTAATTTCGAACTTCTAATATCACTAACAAGAATTTCGAAAGCTTCACTAAGCCTAAGAAGCACCATTGGAAAAATCAGGTGCTTTATACATGCACATATTAGGTACCAAAGGTCCAACAAAGATGGAAATAGTTTTCCTTACGTGATTTCTAGTCATTTCTAGTATATTTCTGTGCCTTCCCACATAAGAATTAAACATTCCCGTAATGTAATGGAGAACAAAGAATGTGATAGAAATGTTACATTTTACCATTGGCAATAAGTTACGTTCTAGCTCATACAGGTGATATAAATGTGACAGAAACGTGACGTGAAACATGACTATAATACGACCAGAACGTTTTTTTTAAAGAATTATAGTAATATACCTAGGCATTGACTATAATATCCCACATAGCAAATATATATCCCTATTGAATATTGAATGGATATGATTTTGTGATTCAAAACATCCAGATCCAGATGGCCACGAGATGGATATCCTAAGATAAGCAGTGGTTATATATCCACAGAAATCAGGTATATCAATGTATCACCATTATATTGATGTACTACTTAGGATTAGTTATCAAAAAATCACCTAAATAACTTTTTGCTGTATTATATTTATAATAATATTACCTGCTACATAGAGAACATATTGATTCCAGTGCCATCTACCTACAATAGATGACATTAAAGTAAATTATAATCGCGTTTTTTTCACAAGATGGTAATATTTATAGAAATAACTTGATTATCACGTTATCATGGGAATATTATTATCTTATTACCAAAGAAATATAACTATCACAAACTAATAGGCCTGGAACATTCCTTTTATATTCGCAATAGAATATTCCAAAAATAACTTTAAGGGAATATTCCTATAAAATGAATATTCCTTCAATGTTATGTGGGTTCCAAACTGACTGGATTTCAATTGGCTAAATTGAATAAATATAAAACATCACAGAAATTAAGGTGCTTAAAACTTTTTTAAAGTTGTACAAAATTAGTTCAAAATTAGTTCAAGATTATAAGCATATCAAAACTTTTTTTGAGGGGGGTGTGGCTTGACGTCAGCCTGCACCCCCCACCGTATTAAAAAAACATGGTTACTAGTGGATTTTTCGAAATTCTTTTTGGTGATATTAGGAGTTCAAAATTAGTTCTTAATTTTGGGATAGTTGCTTTTCATTTTTCTCTATGTTTTAAATGAGGGGGGGGTGTAGCTTGACGTTCGGTTGCAACCCCCCATTTTGAATATAAAAAAAAAACAGGAAGGAGTGTGGTTCAAAATTTTTAAAAGTGGTTCAAAATTAGTTCGAAATTATAAGCATATCAAAACTCGAATATCTTTCGGGGATAGGGGGGGGGGATCTGTCACACTACGTGATAAGTTTTTGAGTCAGTGTGGTCGCGCATGGGAAACGCATAGGTGGGAACCGGTTTTTAAAAGGATCATTTTTCCCTGAACAATATTCATTCAAATCATGTTTTTGTTGTTTTTTTTTTCGTATTTTTGCGTGAAAAAAGTTCAAAAATAAACCCAAAAAAATGTGAGTACACTTTTCTCCACGCAAAACTGGTACAGCAGAAGGTAGCTGCAAATCCGATTTTTTATATTTTCCTATGTCTAACACTGACTTTTTGACTTTGTCATTTTACTCTCCCTCGAAAGGAAAGCTCCGGTTTGACGAAAGTAACGAGCCCAAAACAATTAAAAGGCTAGATCAAGTTAACGAAATAAATTTAATAAAAATTAACAAAATTAAAAACATTAAAAAAAACTTATTTTTAATAGCGCAATGTGACACCTTAGTCTCGAACGTGTAATCCTCCTGCCTAATGTTGTTATGGATCTTGAAAAATTTTATTCAATTTTTACTTCTTTCGCTTTGGCAAACGGATGATTTTCCAGAAAATTGATTGCCTCTTGGTCTTCCTCTGGACTAGAAACTTTCGTCAAACCGGTGCCTTCCTTTCGGTGGATAGTTGAAATCTGTTTTTTATATTTACTTTCGTAGACTTGCTTCTCCCATAATGAACTGTTTCTTGCTAAATAGACTAACCACCGTCTAGTTTGGCTAAGATTTGAGCTTTATTAAATTCGGAAAGATGCGGCGGTATTTTTTAAAATTTGGATGACACTTACATGCAAAAAACATGTTGTCAAGAGTCTGTGATATTGTCACTTATAGGAAGACAATGCCATACAACAAAATTTTTAAAAATTAAACATTCTGCTAACTTCTGCTGTACCAGTTTAATGTGGAGAGAAGTGTACCTATTACAGATACTCGGTAGTTAAACATTTTGGTAAATTAAGATTTAAAAAAAAATAAATTAATGGTAAGAAAATTTGCAGAAAATATGTTTGAACTTAAAATTGGCATATCTTAAAAACTTTCTTTCAAATGTTTTTAGTAACTAAATGAAATGTTTTTTTTTATAAGCTGGTAAATGTCCAAGCTATAGCAAAAAGCTATTATTTTACGCAGTCATGCTATATTTGGCTAGGCTGCTGTGTTTTTATTGCATTTTAAACATTGTTAAGTATAAATAATGACCAATGAATATTTATTTCAAAAAGAAAAACTTATGTTTGCTTACCAACAACAGATGACTTAGCGAATTTCCAACAATGTCGTTTAGTAATAAAAAAAAAGATCTTCCTGATTTTTCTTTTTTAACATTTCTTTTAACTTTTTTATAACTGTGGATATGGAGTTATAAGAGGTACTTTCTGTCACATCAAGTTTGTCTGCAACTTTTTTAAATGTATTATTTTTGCAACGCTTTAGACTTTGATATTTCTGGCCAACCAGCCATGTAATTTTTACCAATGGTAATCATGCCACACCCAACCAGCATTTTTTCTCTGTACGAGCCGAAAGAACATTCTTACAGCAAAAACAGCAGGAATAAATGCTTGTATAATTTGCTTATATAAGGGTTCTGTAAGACGCTACTAGGCCGGTTATAAGTGCAAAATGGGTACCACCGTATAGAGCAAATTATTTCTATTGATAAACTCATAAGAAGTGTATAAAAATCTGCGTAACTCTTATGTGGTATTTATAGAATAGTTTTAACACCTATCTATACTATAAGGGGGTTATTCTGGAAACTAATAATGGGGTTTAAATAAACCAAACCAAACCAAAATGGGCTTTTAACTATGACGAAACCAAAACTATCTTGACAATAAATAAATATTACTTTACCTATTTTGAAATACTTACACCACAATTTATTAATTTATTAACAAAAGGCACTTTACTGCTAATAAACCTATCATTTATTTAAGAAAATTTTCACGCGCCATTGAAGTATCTTTGTTTGGAGCTTAAAATACTATCTGACTAAAAAAAAAGTGACAAAATATATACGGAAGACGTTTTTTTAAGCAAATTATCCAATATTTGTGCTTGGTTTATCGTTTCTATGTATTTTAATTATGAATTATACATTCATGTTATTGAGGTTTTTGTTCCTTTTGGGATAGATTATTAAATTCATAGAAAGACAGAACATTTCTAAGATGGACGTCTAGTTGTAAATATTTCTAACACATATATATATATATATATATATATAAATAGCAAGTATGCAATAACCATACAGTAATTGTAATAAGTTGTAGGGATTCCCATCCGCCTTAATTTTCTATTATCCGCATCTTTTCCAATTTGAGTGGTCCATGTTTATACTTTCAGGTCCTTTCTTTAAGGCTGATTTATAAACTTAAACTTTCTATTTACTGTTTTTTGTTTAAGGTTATGTGAGACTGAGAAATGACGTTTAATTTCAACTGGGCAGTTGGCCAATTATGAGGATAACACAAAAGCAAGGAAAAATTAGAGAAGTAGCTAAATATTTTCATCCACCATCACTTAAGTGCATTTTTGTTTTGTGAGAAAGATCGGATATGATGTTTATCACCTTTTTGCTTTTGTAATCTATCTTCATAAAGCAAAATTACTAATTATAGAGCCTTTTTGATTTAAAATTGTTGTATTATTGGGCCTGAAAGACTCTTATACAATACTTCAAGAGCCTAAAGTATAGTAAAACCGTATAAATATTCTTGCGGAAAGAAGCAGAGCTTTTATAGAACATTCCTTTAATTGTTGCTGGAAGAACATTCTTACATAAGCAAAATTACAGGTAAAACCTTATAGAACCCTTTTGATTTAAAATTTTTGTATTATTGGGCCTGAAACACTTTTATACAATACTTTAAGAGTCTAAAGTACTTTGTGGCAATTGCGCTCTGTAGTAATATCGTATAAATATTCTTACAGAAAGAAGTAGATCTTTTATAGGATATTCCTTTAATTTTTGCTGTAAGGACATTCTTACAGAGAGCAAAATTACAGGTAAAACCTTATAGAACCCTTTTGATTTAAAATTGTTGTATTATTGGGCCTGAAACACTCTTATACAATACTTTGAGAGCCCTTATAGTAACACCGTATAAATGTTCTTAGAGAAAGAAGCAGACCTTTCATAGGATATTTCTGTAAACTGTTGCTGCAAGAACATTCTTATAACAATATAATCATCGCTAAATTGCTTTTAACACCTAGATGTGTTTTTCGAAAACGTAGCACAGCAAACTAGTAATCTGGTGACATTTATAAGGCACTTACATGCCAGAACTGCCCTGTAGTTCATACAAATTGTTAGTTGGCACCGCATTTCCACTGAGTCTCGGCACATGCGAAAATGTTTTCTTGAAGACCTTATCTGAGTAAGAAGGCAGAGTGTTTTCAAAATAGTTCCCTGTTTTAGAATGCACTTCACGAAATGTGATTCCTTCCAGTTCATCTGTGTCAATTAAAGAAAATGCACTGGAGTCGCTGGAACTTGTGCTGGAGCTGTCTCTATCTTGGGTTTTTAGAAAGGCTTCCAAAAATTGTCTCTTCATATTGGTTACCACTCACTTGTTTTTCATTTAAGCTTTTAAAATGACTGGGGTTTACTGGGAAACATAACTCTCAAAATTTCGGAAATCCGAAAAAAATCTAACTAACAAAACGCATGTCAAAATCAGCTGTTAAACTCTTCTTCTTTCAATGTGATTGAAGTTAGCAAACTGATGTGGTAATAGAGATTTTTTGAATCTATAATTTTGATGCCTTTTTACTTTATCGCTTATTTTGGGCATGCGCAGTTACGAGGTAATAACGGAATCCCTTACTAACTGATAAAGTTTGACGTTATCTGCGGGAGAATACCGCATCCCTTATAATTGACATGGTTGCCGATAGTAAAACGTTAAGTAGAAAAACAAAAAATTTAAATTGTTTTTTGACTGCATATATGTTCTGTATTATTTTTAATTGTAAATATATATGCCAATCTTTGCTTAGTGATTTTCTTTGCCTAGAATCTCATAAGATAAAAACATTGATTTGGACTGGCAACTATGACAAGTGATTCCGATCTGTTTATCATAACCTCCCTTTTCTCTGTCGTGTTTTTGAGTTTTTAAAGATTAATAATTAAAGTTCATCCTAAAAACACAAGAATAAGATATTCTAAATGAAAAACAATACTGGACAAATTTTTTTTTTAATCTTTATAATAATAAATACCGTATGTCATAAACAAATCAAAGGCGGAGTGCAAAAACTAAAAATGCCTTCTTAAAAATAACGTCACGTTAGCTACGTCACAACGCGTTATTAAGCGATAAAGTCACCGAACGGGGATTTTTTGTAAGAGGTGCAAAAGGTCTCTAATAAAAAATCACTTTCACTTCCCATAATCAGTTCAATCAGAACGAAAGGATACTCGTATTTTGTTACACAACTATGATCAATCCACACCGCAAAAAATACAAATTTAATATACGCTCAACTATTATTTGTACTGTGTCCATTTAAAGGTTTTTGCTTGATGAAAAAGTGTTTTCTTTTCAAAATTAAGCATTTCAATTTTATTTATAGAAAACTTTTAAAATCGATGAATAATGAAACTCAAACAGTTTTTAAATTAAACGTAAACATTAGCTGGTTTTTCTTTTCGTGTTGTGGGCGATTGATATTTTTTGACAATATGGTCGCGATTCTTCAGAAACGACCGAAAATCTCACTCGTCACAGTTCTGGAAATTGGCGATATTTTCTTATTGCCTCATTTAAAATAAAAACACAGCGTCCTTAATATTCATCCTCACGTTGTAAGAGAAACGGCGTCATTTTTTTAATAACAGTTTGTAAAGAAATTTCTTTCTCTTTAAATCGAAATTTGTATTCGGTAGATTGCCTGATTTTTTTTATATGTTGAAATACTCGTCCTAAGAAGATTCTTGTTTCATTGCGCCAACTTTCTATCCCTCCTAGAAGTACCGAAACGTTAATCAAATCGTCGATTTCGCACTTTTTAGAAATTTTTGAATTATTGTACTGACCTTATTGGCAAACCGACCGAAATCTATTTTTTTTTGAATTTGCCATAACAGCTTTTTTAAAAATAAAATTTTAAACGTCAAAATTGCACTGCCATCTTGGATCCGCCATATTAAACTTTTTTATTTCTTATCTGATTTAAACGAAACTTTATCTAAATTTTAAAACATTTCCAAGACACCTAACTGTGACAGAAAACTGACAGATGTCAGTCTCCATCTTGCGTCGCCCATATGGAACTTCGTTAATTTTTGTCCGATTTAAACAAAAATTTTAGTGCACAGATCAAAAGATCTTGGGTCTTGGGTCTTTTTTTTTTTTGATTTCTTTTCGGTTGATGTAACTGATTTGAAGGTTTCTTTTTTTGTTTTGATTGCCTTAGGAGGATAATCCTATTGGAAATATTGACATGCCAGGACGAATTCGTATCAGGTAACTTGGATAAGTGCCAGTGCGGAACGATGCCTATTTGTGAGTGATTCAAGGTTGGAAATCAAAGTGTATGATGGTGTTTAATGATGTATGGGGAGGGTGACCAGTGAAACCACTGATGAGGTCACGCTGGTTACCCCGAGCGAAACATCGTTTAATCATTTCTCTTTTCGCTTTGGTCCTTTGTTCGTTCCTTGTGGGATGCTCATCCAAACTTGAATTTTCGTTATTTCCACGAAAGATCTTTTGATCTTTTGTTTTTTTAAAAGTTTTGTCGTCGTGGGATTTTTGCGTTTGTTATTTTTATATTTTTGTTTTAAGACCTACAAAAATTCTTAAGGAGTGTGTGTTGTGTAAAAAAAATGCCGAAAAGTCGCCGTATTTATCTTGTCATGGGTAGTTAACCCATTAACGGCCATATTTTAAATATTGCCTTAGAACCAATCAGAACGCGGGTCTGCAATGTTGCCATGAACAGTTCGAAGCAGTTTCCTTAGTTTTGGTTACTAATTTGAAATAGTAGTTTTAACAACTAGTGGCTAAAATAGTGCTTTTTTTACAAGCGTTGGTTTAAATAACGAGGTCAGCGAGGTATTTAAAAACGCAAGTAAAAAAAAGCACAGTTTAGCCGCGAGTTGTTACCACTATTTTTTAATACCTTTATTAAAAAATCCAAGAAAAACAGGAAAATCCTTTTGAAAATCTCGAACGAAGAGGACTTCTCGTAACACACCAACTTTACACTATAAATCAAGGCGGCTGGTAAATGAAATAACAATTGTTTCCATAACGATGTGTCTTGTGACATTTTAATCTTTGACAATTTGATATTTTGACGATATTTTTAAATGATTTTTGCGTAAATACTTGGTGAAAACTGGCGTAAATGGCTTAATTCTTAGGCAAGAATAATAAGATTTTTTCAATATTACTATTTTCCGCTATTTCTCTTTAACTTTGGGTAAAAAACGGACAGAAATCTTTTTTTGCACCCGTGATCAAAAAAAGAAGTTTTTTTTTGCATCGGTAACCAAAAAAGCCATGCTTTAGTTATCTGCAAACAGTTACTAAAATCATGTTTTTGATGAAGGTATAAAAAAAAATATATTTTTAATATTACGTAGGTAGAAACCCTGTACAAGTAATACCCATTGAATAAATCACTGCAACATGCGTCCGCCATACTGACGCTCAATAGCATGTGTCTTCTTAATTACAAATGGCAGGATTGTCTTACTGAAATCAGTTGTTTTCTTATGATCACGAGACCTAAAATAATTTACTGTACTAAGAAAAGACATACCCATCACTAAAAATTGTGTGTTAGTATGGTAGCCTCCTTGTAGCAGTGATTTTTCGCTAATGACAGCACAGGCTTTACTCCTACAGGTTTTTTACCGACGTGCTTTAATATACGAGATGCGCCTTCTAGTTTATTTTAATTTCTTTGATTAATATCTCCTATTCAAGGCACAAAAAGCCTTTGCATTTTCGTAAGCACTCTCAATCCATAAAGAGGAAAAAAAATATATAACTTCAACTCCTATGCACGCTCATTCTCTTTCTTTTATCTTGTCATAACATAATCTCGAGATATTTCATCTGTTGTATCTTTCATGTTTTAAAGTAGAAAGGCTTTTATTCTTTTTGTTAGAATTTAACTTAGAACGAAAGAACGAATGATAAATTGCAGACATTCTAATGCCTAATTCTGCAACTTTGTCGCCGCAATTTGACGCTGCAGGCTATCGCAGCAACTTAATATTAACATACAATGTATCAAAAGATCTATTTTAAATTTCAGTTTTTATAAGAAAAATTTACAATAAACCAAACGTTTTTAGGAGATGACCGCCAAAGAGGCCTAATGGCTAATATTTTATTGGTAATACCGAAAAAAATTCGTCGCGACTTCTCGCATGAAAATGGAACATGTTCTAATTTATGCAACTTATCCTGGATTTATAAACTGGACTATATCGGCGAACGACGATGTTGCTGCTATATAGCGCTAACGGCAAAAAGTTTATAAATGGTATGATGGCATTTCAATAGTTGATCTTCCACCGATAACAGCAACCTCACTGTTCGCCGATATAGTCCAGTTTATAAATCGAGGGTTACAACGTCATCAGAATTAGACTAGAAAGCACGGATAGTCCATCATATAATCAATTATTTTATGTTGAAAGAAAATAAAAATATTTCGAAAACTGTAGCTTTGAAAGATTTGAACCTTATAACAAAATTATTGGGTAATATTTACGAAAACCAAAATCTGAAAACCGCATCTCAATAGATGCTTTACTTTTAAAGTTATGATTTTTTGTATATATTTTAAGGTTTTCCCAACCTTTATTAGTAATTTAGAATGTTCCCTCAATGATCTAATTAGTTGTTGTTTGAAGGTGGTAGAAAATGTTGAACTTGAGAGTAAGTTAGAGTTTCGAACTCCATTGTCTTTATTTTTTAATTTTTCACAACGTTTCGAATCCTTACATATCTGCAATTGTCATCAGGTAAATTCTAATAAAAACTAAGACTACCAAATCTTATATACTAGTGTGTGTTCAGTGAACCAGGAAGTTCATACCTGGTTGGCTCCGCCCTTTCGCAGTTAAAATCCGTTACCTCCGAGAAGTATGGGTTTCCAAATATCCTTGATGGTGGCGCTTTGTTGAGAAAATATATTATGGTTGCTCTGTATAAATGCTGTTTATTTGAACTTCCGTTTGAATAGATTTTCCTCCTTGGCCACGATCTTTGCCTCTTTTCCATTTCATATGATGTTGATTGTCCCAGAAATGTTGAGCTATTTTTGATCCAGTTGTGTCCCCTTGTCTAGTTTTGCGTTTGTATTTTGTAAGGCGAACTTCCATGGGTCGGCTGGTTTTTCCGATGTAGATAAACTCACTACTGTCTTCTCGTTGCCGGGAGAGATGGTTAGATAAGATGACACTCTGCTGCCTCCTTCACCATGCAGGATACCAAGCTCAAAGTTTATCTGCGTCTAAACCTTTTAAAATGAAAAAGAGAATAAGATGACCACACTGTTGCGTCCTTTTCCCGTGCAATATTCTCTGTGTTACTCGCTCTCTCTCTGTGTGACCTCAGAAACGTCAAAAAATTGAAAAAATAGTATAAAAAGAACCTCTCGCCACCCTTTTGTAGACTTCTCAATTCTTTTAAACAAATTCATGTAGTTTTTTACTATAACATAAGGCCCAAAAGGGCAAAAAATGCTCAGAGTTGTCCAGAGATATCTAGCTTTATTGTTTTTGAACCCACTTTGGTGAGTACAGAATTATTTAGATATGTGTATATGGGTACCTGTATAGTTTATCTATAATAGTTGTAATTTAATTAAGTTAATTATTCTAATGGCTTGTTAACTTATTGTAGAAGTCCTGAAGAAGAGAAAAATATATTCTCAAAAGCTTGACTGTCAAAAAAGGAGTTTACTTTATGATGATGATTTACTCTAAAAAAAGACTCTTATTTAGGCCATTTATTTCATGCTGCTAAAATATTCTCCTCTTATGATAAATTACCGTAAACCCGAACCGTATGGAATTCGTATAACATAATAATGTGTGGGAAAACCCTGAAAATTCAGAAAATATGGTCTTTCAGCTCGTCGTCAACGTCAAAATTTTGGGATAAATTGGATAATGGAAAAATATGAAGTACACGGGAATATTTTCAAATATTCTTAATGATTTTAGATTCTTTGGGGAAAGCCAGTTATAGAAGGGGAGTCATGCCCAGGAAAAAATAACTCCAAAAATGGACCCACTTTACATAAGATTTTGTTTCTGATCTGATATATTACATAGATTTGTGTAAACTTTTTATAAGGAAATGTTCAAAAGATCTGAAAAAACTTTAAACAAACTACCTAGTTGTCAGCTCCATGTGCCCCGCACCTGAAGATTTTTTTTAAAATCTGGCGAGACTGAAATAAACTAGTGGCTAATCTACATCTATAGACCAAATATCATCATGAACATCAAAAATAAATCAAGATCAAGAACGGAAAGAGGAAAATATCGTCGCCAAGGAGTGAAATATTATGATACATCGTGTGTGTATTGATTACCACGCGTTGTTTTTTAATGAATTGTATTAGGTGAATTGTCAATGTAATATAGACAGATTTAAAATAATAAATAAATATATTCTTCTAAACATATCATAGCGCAGTCATAAATAAAGAACTAGTTCCAAACACAGGAAAAACAAGCCGCAAGGAAATTACAGAAAACTACTGCATATTTTGAAATTGCATCAAAACCTGTAACATGGACTAAAAAGAAGATAAACACAGAGGTAAACGAGACTCCAAAAGAAATTATTATTTATTAAGAAAACAAAAAAATTACAAAACATAAGTGAATCACATGAGATTACTTTACTAAGGACACAAGAATCTGTTGTATTGCTTGAACGCAACACAAAGGATATGGAAATGGAATAACTAACAGAAATTATCTCTTCGTTGGTGATCAAACCGAATGTGACTGAAACAAACACAAGGGTTGAACAAGACAAATAATCTATTGGGAGAAGAAAGGACTCCGCACCAACAGGTAACACATTTAAGATATCGGGAAATTTTCCATTGCCTAGTAAATTATCAGAAAATTTCACATTTTCACAATTTCAAGATTGGAAAAGAAGCTTTGAAAATTACATAATGATTCACGGCTTACAGGATATATGTTTTTGAGCAAGATATTTTAGATATTATACGCTTAATTCTGAAAATTGAATAACCCATCAATATCAAAACATCTGATCTGCTCACACAGTTGGAAAATTATTTTAATAAGAAAGAAAACTATCGCATAAGACGCAGTCAATTCATAGCTAAGAAACAAGAGTCAGATAAATCTGTTAAGGCGTTTTTTAGGCAAAAGTCCACAAGCCTCTATTACGAATTCTGAATGACTAAATTCTTGACAAAATGGATAACTGCAGAATAAAAAGATTGAAAGAAAAATTATTCATCTTTAACTTCAAAGCTGTTTGGTGCCAAGGAAAAAATAATGTAATTACTGACGCACTATCAAGATCACGTATAGATCCTCTAGATGAAAATGATTTACTGGCAGAAGATATTACATGGTCAGTGAAAGCTGTTATGGTAGAACAAATCGAAAATATCAACAACTATTGTGACACAATGTTTTTTGATCTATCTTTCAAAAAATTACAAGAAATGGCCAGCAAAGATGCAGTGTATAAAAATTTAGCAAATCAAATTCAAGTAAGTTCCCCAGCTAATATAAAATAATTTAATGATACTTTAAAACCATTTTGGAATGTTTATAAGGAACTTACTTATTCCAAAAGAATTACAATTAATTATTCCAAAAGAAGCACGCAAAAATGTTTTAGAGAAATTACACTTTTCACACCAAGGAATTGTGAGAACGCTTCTAAGACCAGAAATACAGTTTATTGGCCAGCAATGTCTTCGGACATAAAAAACCTAACTTAGTCGTGTGAAGCATGTCAGACAAAACAATCATTTACTCAAAAAGAAACAATACTGTATGATCCACCTCCATCAAGACCATTTGTTGATGTTTCTTCAGATTTTTATATGGTTTATGTTGACCGACTTTCTGGCTGGCCAATAGTCTGTCATTATGGCAGCTTGTAGGAATAATTCAAGATTTGAAAAAGATTTTTGCTGATACCGGAGTTCCAACAAGATTTAGATCAGACAATGGCCCACAGTACACCTCCTACGAATTCAAGAAATTCTGTGAAGACTGGAACATCAAACATAGCCCATCAACACCTTATTATGCCCAGAGTAAGGGACACGCAGAAGCGGCAGTACATACACATTCAAGAGCACTAAAATGGAGAAACACACCGTCTGAAGATGAACTTTCCCCAGGACAAAAGTTGTACGGTCGGGAGATACGTTCCCTGATAACAACACATCGAAATAACTTCGATATAAATTGGAAAAAGCTAGCCAATTTAAACGACAAGAAATTAGCACAGAAAGAACAACAAGCTATCAGCTATAATCGTCATGCTAAAGATATTCCACAAATTACGAAGGGAACTACTGTGAGAATTCAAAATCCTACTTCAAAGTTATGGGACAGAATTGGAATTGTTGTCGAGGCGGTATACGATCAAATTAATACGTGGGAAACTATTTAAAAGAAATCGAAGATTTTTAGGACCGAGTTCAGAACCCGAAAAAAAAAATGGATTAAAGGGAGATGAAGAATGTCATCTAAAAGGGAAGATGAAATATTACGATACATCCTGTATATATTTATTACCACGCGCTCTATTTTAATAAATTGTATTAGGTGAATTGTCCATATTAGATAGACAGATTTAAAATAATAAATACACATAATCTTCTAAACATATCAAGGAGGAAAATCTATTCAAACGGAAATTTTACTTTTCGGAGGTAACATATTTCAACTGTGAAAGGACGAAGCCAACCAAGTATAAACTGAACTAGATTTAATTAGGTAGTCTTAGTTTTTGTTAGTATTCACCTGATGACGTTAAGCGAAACATTGTGAAAAAGTAAAGAATAAAGATAATGGAAGTTCGAAATTCTAGTTTACATATAGCGTTTTATTGAAGGTGTCAGACGCCCTTGCCCTCTACGCCAAAAATCTTTTCTGTAAATTTATAAGGTTGCTAAAAATTTTCCTTATTTAAAACCTTTGTATTTATTTTGAATTTTCCAGGTCTATATCCCGTACTATTAGATATATGATAAATAAATTAAAAAATAATATTTTAAAATTAAACAGATGACCACTTTTTGCTTATTTTGCATATACCTCTTCGCGTTACGTTATAACATTTTTTGGCGTCATATTTTATGGAGCAAAAATGTGGCTGACTTTTTGTTCTGCCAGCGATTCTTTGTTTTTATCTTTTGTTAAATAGAAAATGTAGAGAAATAAGGGGGACTTTGGCGCTGGTCGAGAAAATAAATGCTAAGAGATTTATGCTACTTTCTATTGTGACCCATGAAATATATTATGCCCTTAACGAATAAAAAAAAGATTATAAATTTGTGGTTTTAGAAACCTTCTATTTTAAAAAAAGTCTTAATTATACCCGGTTTTTGCGGAGGGTAATGTTAGGTACCGGGTGTTTCATTGTATTTTGAACCCCTTGTTAGCTCGTTTTGTACGAGGGATCGAAAGCAAAAGTTTTATAATTAATTTTTTGAGGGCTTTTCCTACCAAAAATTTTTTAAATAGAACACTCCATATATTATTACATTTTTAAATCGGCCTTTCTTTCTTTATTTCAAAAATACCAAACATGTTACTACTATCTATACTGGTTCGTAAGAAACTTGCCGAGGACGCCCACGGTTTATCAGAATGTGCAAAATCAAACCCGTTAAATAAAAGAAAGTTCAATCATAAAATCCTTCACTATAGAACCTGCAATTCGTCAAACCAATTTTTTATCCGAACCTTATTCCACCAAACCTATTCAATAAGAAATGCGAAATTTAACAGACCCGTTTTTAATCGAACCATTGTTCATCAAACTCATTCAGTATCAAACTCGCAATTTGTATTTTTTAATTTAATTTGTCAAACCATTATTTTTCAAAACCGGATTTCGTCAAACTCGTTGTTTGTCAGAAAATATTTACTAAATTGATAGCGCATTCGCCAATAATACTTACATGAACCGGAGGCGTACACGCAGGTGGCGACATCTATACACAAAGTATTGAACACTACCTGTGAATTATTTTATAGAACGACAAATGCATCGAAACGCCGTGACGCCGCGCCACCCTCGTGTATGCCTCCAGTTCATGTAAGTATTATTGGCGAAAGCGCTATCAATTTAGCAAATATATAAACAATGAGTTTGACGAAATCCGGTTTTTATAAATAATGATTTGACAAATTCCGGGTTTTACTAAAAATGGGTTTTACAAATTACAATGAACAAGGTTCGATTAAAAACGGGTCTGTTAAATTTCGAATTTGTTATTGAATCTGTTTAATGAAATAAGGTTTGGATAAAAAATTGGTTTGACGAATCACACTTTCTATAGTGAATCGTTCTTACGATGTTTTTTTTAATTAGATACGGTCTGATAAATTCTTGCTTTGATAAACCATAGGCGTTCCTTGACGAAACACTTATCATATAGGACTTTCGTTTTTTATTCTAAAACCATTGGGTCCTAAAGTGCGCGCCGCGAGAAGAAACCAGGGGCGCCACCAGTCGCTCCTGATAAGGTAGAATTTGAGTTACGTTTGGCAACGCCAGCGCCGCATCCACTATTAATCGAGACTCGAGCCCGAGAGCAGAGCAAGTTTCTAGAAATTCCAAAAGCCCGTATTTGACCTGCGCGTCGCTCGACGAGAATTTTCGCGAGCGCTCTTTGACAGTATTTAAGTCGCCGTAGTCCGCTTTACTAGGTTAGTTTACCGTAAGAGGAATTCTAAGCGGTTAAACTGTTATGATTATTAGAAGTAGTAATAGAGAGTTTTAGTAGTGATACAAAGTGTTGTGATTTATGAATTTAGGACACATAGACGTTCCAATATCGGATCGGTTGCTTTGTTTTTTCTTAAAAAGTTAGTCACGGGATGGAAAGATTTTTATTAAAGAAGGAAATTGATAGATCGAGACAGAGTGATCAAGCACCGACAAGTGACGGAGGAGTAAAAAGAAGGAAACATAGCAAACACGATGATAGCTAGTTAAACTTTGGTTTTACTTCAGTAGAAGTATATCATGAGGAAAGACCGCAGTGTGTGCTCTATTTGAAAATTCTAGCGGTCGAAAATATGCTCCCAAGTAAACTAAAACGACATCTCGAAACCATTCATCCTACGATGGTTGGAAAGTCACGCGAATTTTTCACAAGAAAGTTGCAGAATGTACAAAAACAAAAAAAAAGTGTTTACTCAACAAACTTTAGTATCTAGTAACACACTGCTGTCCTCTTTCAAAGTGGCATACAAGGTGGCGAAGTGCAAGAAACCTCACACCATCGCAGAAGAACTTATTTTACCGGCTGCTGTCGACATGGTTAACATTATGATAGGAATAGGAGAATCGGCGGTAAAACTAATTTCAAAAGTACCTTTATCTAACAACACTATTAGTCGAAGAATCCATCATATAGCTGAGGATCTTAATGATCAATTGATAGAGAAAATGAAAGGCAAGGAATTTGTTTTGCAACTTTATGAGGCTACCGAAAGTAATAAAGATGCACACCTTATTTGTTACGTACGCTTCCTGGATGATAATATTATTGTTGAAGACCTTCTTTTCTGCAAAAGTAGCGATGAAAGCAGAAGGGTTCAAGACTTGTTTCAAATTCTTGACAAGTTTATAACAGAGAATAATTTAGATTGGTAGGAGTGTATTGGAGTTTGTACATGGGAGCTGAACATACTGCGCTGCTATATTACTCCAGTGCACGATGGCATTCACGTGGAAACGTCTTATCCTGTACATTCAAGCTACATCAAGAAATCTACATTTTCCTGGAAGAAGAAGGTCATGCAAGCTCCAGATACTTTAAGGATCCCGACTTTTTGCTAAAACTGGCATATTTGTGTCTCTGTCTCTCCAAGGTAATAACATGCATATCTTGAAACTATCAGAGAAAATTGCATCATTTAGGAAAAAACTGCAGTTGTGGATAAGAAAAACTAATGAAGATGGCGCTCAAGATTGTTTTCCAGAATTGCATAAATTCTCAACCTCTAATGAGCTCGTTATCTCTCAAACTTGCTGTCCCTTTTCACCGAACACCTTTCGAAACTTAAAATATTTACAGAAAAAAATGTCGAAAAATTTGCATGGATTCAAGATCCTTTCCATGCACAATCTCCACCAGAATTCACTCCACTGGAAGAAGAGAGTCTTATTGAACTCTCTTGCGACAACAGCCTAAAATCAAAATTCGCTTCTTCTGATTTGGTGGAGTTTTGGGTATCTGTCAAAAATGAATATCCGGCTCTAAGTTTAAAAGCTTTGAGGATTCTAATTCCCTTTGCAAGATCCTATTTATGCGAAGCTGAATTTTTAGCTATAGCTATGATAAAGAGCAAATATCGTTTAAAGATCAACTTGGAGCAAGAAATGAGAGTTGCAGTGTCAAGCCTTATTCCCCGCTTTGAAAAAATGTGTGCAGATCACCAAGCTCACCCATTACACTGATTTTTTTTTCATTTAATAATAATGTATTCTTTTGTGTTAGTTTAATAATAAACCTATATTAGCGTCAGATTGGAGCTGTTTTCATTCATGTGTTTTGTAGTGCCAATATATTTACAATGATGTTAAATAAATTGTTGTACAACGCTTGCGCTTTGCTACTATACAGTAGGCAAGTTGCAAAGCACATATTTTATACATTATACATATGCAACACTTTGCTGGACACTAAACTATATATGTATGCATATTGCTAGTAGGGGCGCCCTGACAAAATACTAAACCTGTAAGTGCGCCGCAAACTGAAAAAGTTTGGGAACCACTGCTCTAAAACCATTCTCGCGTACTCCAAGATCGATCCGAAAAGGATTTGGCTGCTCCGTGTAGCGTGTCCGGTTTTTCGAATCTGTTACTCCTGATTTAAAACAGGTCGATCTTTCTGTTCCCGCAAAATCGCGAGAGTAGAGGATTTAGACCAAAACAATGTTATAACCTTACTTTTTTTACAACAATTTTTGAAATTGATGGATTGTTCCTCAAATCTTCTACTTCATCCGAGGAGGAAGAAATGTTTGTCCAACTTGTACTTGATAGCGGTAGCCTCCAAAAGCGAGCCAAAATACGCAATTATGTTCGGATTTCTTACCTCTGCTTCTAACTTGGCTTGCACCAACCTCTACTGATGAAAGTTACAGCTTTGAAATGAGTGGGCTTTGAGTAAGGAAAGTTTTCTCGACTGAGATTTTAGATAACCTCAATGTTTTAATTTCAGTTTGTAAATAAATTAATATAGTTGTTTTGGGTTTTTTTGTTTGGTATATTTTTCGTGCATAATCAGTGACCTTCACTTATGTTTGTTTTGCCTCGTAGTGCTCTCATAAATATATTTTTTGTGCTGAAAACGGGTTCAAAATATGGTGTTTTTATGGACAAAATTGGAGGTGTTTTATTTGTTAATGAACAAGTTGGGATATTAAATAAGGTAAATTAATCCTTGTAAAAACGATTACTTAGGGAAATTATAAACGAACTTATTACCAATTACCACAAAACAATCCTTTCTGGGGGCTATAATTTTAAACCACCCCCCAGAGGTGGTCTAAAAAATCATCAATTAACCTCAAACATAGATAATGAAGCTATTATGTGCCAAATTTTTGGCGTATTCACCGTTTGCCATTTTGAAACCTGTCAAAAAAAAATTAGTTTTAGGGCATTTTCTCGTAAAATATAGTATATTTTGAGAAAAAAAGCAGTTTTTTAGTGGTATTTTGCAATAACAACAGACAGTAATCAATAAATTTTTATCTTTTCTCTGTGGGTAAGTGTACCGCTTTAAGCTACTGCGAACATAGGGCGGAAGAAGTCTAATTTGCCAGTGTACGTACATGCAGAGACACCGCACGCCTATCAGTGAAGCAAACAATACTCAGGCTTGCGATCACCACTTGCATGATTTTCCTTTGGTATTTAGTACGCCTCTAACCACGGTGCTGTGTGGAGCGTAGTCAATGAAACCGGAATTTGGTCAATAAATACGCAAATTTTTATAACGTAATTTTCTTATTTTTTGTCACTGATAAATAAGAGAGTTTTATTGTCAACTGCTCAAATTTATCAGTGACGACGTGTTACAATGAAAATAATAAGGAGAAACAAAATAAAAGCAAGTTCTGAAAATAAAATAATACATTCTAAAAACCAAAAAGATTCTCCCAGTCAAAAAAAAATTAAAGCAAATGTTTGAAAAGTCCTCCTTGCTCGGCTAGACAATATCCGAGCCTACTATAAAAACCCCTTCTAACGTTTCCAAGCATGTTAGGGGTGATAATTTGAAAAGCTTCTTCAAACAGGTAGAAGTCATTAGGAGCAAGATCGGGAGATCGAGCTGGCCATAAAATAGTTCCCCGTGTACGTATAACCCGATTAGGAAATACATTATCAAGATATTCCCTAACAAGGCCAACATTGTGAGCGGAACATCCATCTTGTTGAAACCATGCTTCACCAAATCTTACACCTAACAACTGCCTAGCAGTTGGAATAATGTGCTGCTGCAGTAGATCCAAGTATCTAGGACCATTCAAATTGCAATTGCCGTTAATAAAAAATGGCCCAATTACGTGTTCCCCTATAATACCCCCCCCCCAAACATTTAGTTTTTGGGGATACTGTGTTCTTACGTCAAAATACAAATGCAAATTTTCCCTCGACCAATATCGAACGTGTGTTGGGTTATGACGATTTGACCATTTGACCATCTGCACTTTTTCGGCAACTTCGTAGACATCCATTTTTGGTTTTAAAAATGTATTATTTCAATTAAGAACTTACCCATCTGTTTCTCGAGCAAGGCAGAAATAAACCAAAATAATAAAAACAAAATGAATTTCCAAAAGATAACACTGCAGCATGCTTCGAATCCACCTCGGTCGTACGGCACGGAGAGTAAATTGGACTTGATTCCCCCTATGTTCGCAGTAGCTTGAAGCGGTCTGTATATATTTAGACCTGTGAGGGGTACTATTTTAGATATTAGTATATCCCACTGTAAGATAGTCTTGAACAATCATAATTACAAAAATACGACCGAAAAATTAATGAAATCACAAAATACTTCCAGCTCTCAGTGATAAACAAACAATTCGGCGGTGACGGGAAATCAGCATTCCGTGTCAGGTGTATCTTGGATTTTTCTAGAGCAGACTTTCTGCTGTGGCTCGGTTTGAGTCAAGGTCGTATTTTTTATGGGCTTGATATTTAAAATAATTTTTAGCGTTGTTAATGCAATCTAAAGTAATTGTTTTCTATTTCAGAAATTACATTTAAGAAGATGAAGTTTTTTTTAGGAAACGCACTTTGGAGCCACTTAAGACACTTAAATATTGTTGTATGTATATATCGTTTTTGGAAAACCGTCTATATTTCAAAAGTTTTATCGGGTTTGTATAAACTAGGTAATTGTTTTCTGTTAAACAGCACAAAGTAACACAAATTAGCTGAAGCGTAGAGAAACTTGAAACTAAAACAATAACCTGAAAATTTTGAAACTGTGTGCCATACACAGATATACGAGAGCGGAATAGATACCGCCTCCTTTACCCGCGCGAACATTGATATTTGTTAGCTACGTCACATTTGGCAACCTAACCTTACTTTTTTTTAAAGTGCAAAATGCTGTTGACGTTAGAGACACGTGGCAAGGCCAACTCCAAGTAGCATTCTCTTCCAGCCTCTCAGCAGTCTTCCAACCTAATCTGTCATAAAGTGACGTCGTCGTAATTCAAACGACAAACGTCTTTTGTAATAGAATCCGACGTTTACGTAGTCAGGTACGCATATGCGAACCCTAAACGACGTCAAAATAGGCAACGTAATTCGTACAAATATTTGCCCAGACGAATTCACGTCAGTTTACTTTTCAAAGCCGACTGTTTTAACGCCTATATCTAAATTGACCACGAAATATCGTCGGCCTTGTTAACTTAATCGACGTCGCATTTCAGGGCCCTTATTTGGATACCTACCAAAAAAGGAACGAAGAAAAAGAAGGATACTTAACCTACAATTTTGCATCTGGTATATCAAATTATAAAATCTGTTGGCTTGCTGCTAATCAAAAATCATATGGACCTTCGGCTTGCACTAATTTCTTCCAGTCCATTTTATCTGAAGCATTAGTGGGGTCAGACTGATATTGTTTAATGTCGCTTTTTTTGATGGGGAACCAACAATTGTTATCCTTCTCCCACATCTGCGAGACAGGTTTGAGCTCATTCAGTGCTTTAATAAATACAATTTTAAAATAATCAATGTTTTTAAGGAAAAAACAAGGAAAAACGGAAAATATTTTCCTAGGTTATGTCCAGCTGAACTGTCATTCTTCTTTAAGTCAGTTTTGGTTACATGGCCAACGAAGAATGGAGGCGGATTCCTAACGTTTGCACATATTACGTATTTTAACGTTGGCTAGGTAGATTTGGATAAAATTAGGGCTGTAAATCGGTGTCCTTGTCCAAATAGGTGATAAATCGGTAAAAGTACTATACTAGCCCAAATTCAGCCATTTTGGAGTTGCAAGCTTGGGCAGCCATTATTGACAACAATTTTTTTCTTGTTTTTATTGAAAAATAATAATAAAAGAGACTTAATAATGCCTTAAAGATGCGTTTAGTATTATTCTTGAGTGATTTTAGTATTAATTACAACCGAAATAGTGCTTTCAAAAAATATATTTTTTTAGATATTTTTTTCTTTTTGCCATTTTGTGCTAATTTAGAAGGGGGTGGAGATATTTTTCGCTCCATCTTGACCAACTTTGTCAGTAAAGTGTTCCTCGCAGAAATATTTCGCTATAGCTTTTATTGTTAATGAAATAAAAAGGTGGCCATTTATTTTTTGTGAGTTATAATTTGTTAATATATATTTCACCTAAAATTTACTAAACAAGTACCACATTAAGTAATCAATTAAATAATATAAAATTACGTAAGGTAGCGGACGTATTATCACGTCGTCATAGGTAAACTACTCTACCATTGAAGTACAATTAGCGACGTCGAGCCGACCCGAATTTGTATTCCCCATTTAGGTCGGATTGGGGTATGGATTGAGATTTGTAGTCCACTTGCCAACCTCGGGGCTTTTAAGCCAACGAGTAGAGGACGTTGTTTGACGTCCAAATGCTACTTGAGACGTCTGTGATACCAAATCTCATGGTGTTGAGTCGACCAGTTTTGGTTATCATGTAAGAAAGTCTGTAAGGGAATTCCAGAAGGACCCTCCGACAACCAGGAGTTGAAACAGGAGGCCCGACATGGAAGTGCACAAGTACCCAAACAAGCAGCTCAACAAGCACCTAGAGGCGCTGGGAATCGCCGGAGACTCAGAGAGTCGATGGTGCATGGAGGACGAATAATTATCCTTGCATGTCCTGCTGGAGGAGTGTCCGGCTCTGGCCATGTCAAGAGAGTCGCACCTCGGGAACTATCTGTTGGTCCCAGGCGATGTAAGAAGGTTGTAGCCCAGAAAAATCTAGTGAAGGGGCATGTTAAGTAAGGATTTTGAATGAAGGAGTTTTGTGACTATGTGGGATTGATAGCTCTTTAGTCACATAATCAAGTGTTACCGGGTGTTTTGTTCACATCCGTGTAGAAGGGGTTGATAGGACGTAATCTTTTAAGATGGCGTCCAAAAATCATAAAATATTCAATTTTTGCAACCGGGGCATGATTATACTCGATTCCATATAATTCGACGACGAAGATTCCAAAAAATTCACTTTCAAGGTCATCCGAGCTTAGATCCGTTTTGTCAGACTAACTTCAAATGTACCTCAAGCTATTAGGCATATATGCCAAATTCGATCCTTGGAGCTTGATGCAGTTTGAAGCTTCATGACCGTGCAAAATACCGCTGTAAAATTAACATATTGCAAAAATAACATACTAAAGGGCACATCAACTATAAAAGGGAAGAGGACCAAATTTAGTAAGAAAGATAAGATGGTCAAGTCTAACACTACTGTTAAAAAAAATTGGGTTAGCTATGACGCGTTTTAATATGGCGGCTGATATATCAAAATGGCGACTTATAACCACATTTTATTTTATCCAGTTTCGTAATAAATGACAAGGTGGCCATCAATTCTTGTTGACTTGTCGCTGTTTACTATGAAAAAAAGTTTAGTTGATGAATAACCTTGATTGACCTTGAAAATACCATCTACAAGAGAAAAACCAGCTTTTTGTTGTATTTTTTCCAATTTACCACTACGCAAAAACTTTAAGTGCCGGAAATGAAATTAACATCTTAGCAATAACTAAAAACTTTATTTTGAACCTCCCTACCATTTTTTTTATCTGACGTCCGACGAATTTTATTATGAATGTTAATAAACAAGTATAGTCATGCCCTACTGGCATAATTAGATTTTTTAATGTTTTTTGGTCGTCTTTTTGGGAAATAGCATCTAAAACACCTGGTCCAGTATATGGTAATGTGTATCTAATTTCTGCTAACTCTCTTATAGGTAATATAAATGACTTTTTTTGGCTAGACAAGTGAGTAGAATATAAAATTTACAGTTCCAAAACGACCGAAAACGACATATAGGTCATTTTTACCCGGGTATAGCATAAACACCTTGGACGCCAGATCAAGAAAAAAATGATATGTTTAGTTATGGCTAAGATGTTAATTTCATCTCCGGCACTTAAAGTTTTTGCGTAGTGGTTAATTGGAAAAAAACACTACAAAAACCTGGTTTTTTACTTGTACATGGTATTTTTAAAGTCAATCAAGGTCATACATCAACTATTTTTTTTTTGTTTATTTACGAAATTGGATAAAAAAAATGTGGTTGTAGGTCGCCATTTTGATATATCAGCCGCCATATTGAAACTCATCACAGGTGAACCCAATTTTTTTTAACAATGCTGCTCGACTCGACCTTCTTATCTTTTCTACCAAATTTGGTTCTCGTCGCTTTAACAGTTGATTAATAGATTTAGTATGTTACTTTTACAATATGTTAATTTTACTGGGGTATTTTTCAAGGTCATAAACCTTCAAACTGCATCAAACTCGAATTTGGCCTATATGCCTAATAGTTTGAAATATATTTGTAGTTAGTGTGATAAAACGTCGAATTATTAAGTCTTGTTTTTTGCGATTTTCAAGATCATTTAAGATCGGATTACCTTAAAAGTTAATTTTTTGGAATCCTCGTCCTCGAGTTATATGGCATCGGGTATAATCATGCCCCGATTGCGCCATCTTGAAAGATGAAGTCATATCAACCTATCTACACGGATGCAACCAAAACACCCAGTAACACTTGATTGTGTGACGAAAGAGCTATCCATTACCCTCTCCACATAGGCCGATCAGCTCTTATCGTTTTAGTGTCCTTTTATCCACCTTTGCCGCCATTTTGACAGAAAACTAATGAATTATCTGTCACTTTTGAGTGAAAATGGCGGCGAAGGTGGATAAAAGGACACTAAATTGGTATGAGTTGATCGGCCTATCTGAAGAGGGTACTGAGCTATCAATCCCACATCGTCACAAAACTCCTTCATTGAAAATCCCATGGGATAGAAATTATCGACATATGCCCCTACACCAATCGGTTTTTTTGCGAAAGAGGCAGGCTTCCAGGGCTAAACCATGGATAGTGGGCGTGCAACAGACACAGAAAGGTGGCCTACGTATATGTCCAGCCCGTACTTCCACATTCATTCATTCATTCAAGACAGTCTCAATGAGATCGCCACCGCCGGGAGACTGATACTTGGCTGCGAGACGAAACACGACACAGGTCTTGCTATATTTGTTTACTCAGTTTTACGTTAAACATATGCCGAACCACAGATAAAAATTGGTTGGTTAGTTATTTTGATGCTCTATCGTCAAACATCGTTCTATTCCCCTCTAGTTTCTGTTGGTTTTATGATAACATTTATATATACCGGGTGTCCCAGGGTGAGTGGCCTATTAGATTAGTTTGGAAACTATGCAATAGAAACTATTTTTTCCAATATAGGTGTATGTAAAGTATATTTATAAAATACTTTCGTATTTGCAGTGTAGCCATTTACAGGAAATCTTGGCAACAAAGACCCTGTATATATTTGAATTTTTGGATTCACTACAAAAAATTCTAGGTATGTTTTATGTATAATGTCTTATAACTGTCTTTACCTGTTTTTAAAATATTGACAGTTGAAAATTGGCACCGGATAACTTTGACAGCCTGTAACATCATAAGAAGGTTAAGGATAGAACAAAACGGTTTTCACGTTTTTATCTTGATTTTTCACAAGCTATAGTTATAAACTATTTTTAGATTTAACTCAGGGTTAAAATATTCCAAGGTTAAGTTAACCCTGGGTTAAAATACTGTAAAACGATAGCTTGTGAAAAACCAAGACATGAGCGTAAAAACCGTTTTATTCTATCCTTAACCGTTATGATGTTACGGGCTGTTAAAATTATCAAATGTCAATTTTCACCTGTCAACATTTTAAAAACAGCTGAAGGTAGGTATAGGACATTATACATAAAATATACCCAGATTTTTTTGTAGAATCCAAAAACGCAAATACATATACAGAATGTTTCATTTAAAATACCAAACTTGTCGCCTAGATTTTTTGTAAATGGCAACTTTGCGGATAAGAAAGTATTTTATAAATAAACTTTCTTCTTCTTCAAGTGTCATGCTCTCTTCGAACGTTGGCTATCATCAACGTGATCTGCACCCTGTCCACTGCTTTTCGGAAAAGTGTCAAACACCAAACCATTGTCTAAAGGCTCGTGTCCACTAGCAATTAAATTTGCCTAGAGTACTCTCACAAGTCACTTGTAATGCGTATAAACAGCAGCGCTAGAGAAATTTTGCTGAAAGTTTACTCTCGGGCCAAGTACTTGCCGACTTGTTAGAGCTTCTAAAGTACACGGCTAATCTAAGCAAATTAGTTTGCACTTTTTTATTTCGAGACTGTTTCGAAATATTTGCAGCAAGTAGTGAAATTTTGTGAAACTATTTTAAATTTTTATTTCATTTTGTGAATCTGAATTAAAATTCTGATTTTTTTTGCAAAAATGGAGGAACGCCGTGTTTGGAATAGGGAAGAAACTCTTCTGTTAACTGAAAATTTTGAACTGTAAAATTCAGAAAAAAATCAAAATCTTCCGCAGACATTCGTAGAAAATGTTTTAACTGCTGTGGATCTTCCATTCTCAATTCAGAGAGCAGCTTCTCATGTATACCTAAAGTAGATCTCCGCTGAATCCATTTTATGACACAAATTTTTCTACGCTTTTTGTCATTTTCCTTTTCTTTTATTTGTTTTTTTTTTAACTGAATATATGTCACAACCGCAGCAGCCACTTGCTGAGTCGACATTTCGACATTTTTCTGGAAGTGTGTGTACACGTTACTTAAGCAAACGAACTTGCTACAGTAATTCCGCAATAAATTTCAAAACAATTGGACTACAGTGTAGACACGCCGGCAAGTACTTGGTGAAAAAACTTTAGCAAGTTACTTGCGAGTGGACACGAGGCTTAAGATTTTTGAGCCATGCCTTTTGCCTTCTATTATCAATTTAAAGTGTTTATATTTGTCATTTCTCAAAATATGGCCAAAATATTCAAGTTTTTGTTTTTTGATGGCAAATAAAACTTAAAGCTCTTTATTTATTCTAAGCAGAACATCCACATTAGTTACTCGGTCCATCCAAGATATCCTTAATATTCTACGATAACACCACATCTCAAATGCCTCCAACTTTTTGCACATGGCCTCAGTCAGTTTTCATGCTTCCATGCCATAATACAAGATGCTAAAAACTTAACACCGAAGCACACGAATTCGGAGAATGGTATTAAGATCACGATTACACAACACTGATTTCATTTTGATAAAAGATGATCTGGCCTGTTCAATTCTTGCACGAACTTCTTGCATGTTGTCCCAGTTCTCATTGAGGAGACAACCTAAGTATTTGTATGAATCCACGCGTTCGAAATGATGCCCATTTATTTCTAATATGCCATGTTCTTTTTTCGAATTGCGAACTTTTGGCAGCAATTTGATTCAACAACCGATATGCCGTTTATGGTCAAACTCTCTTCGCAGTTATGAAGTGCATTTTTTATTATTTTGTTACTATAGATATTAAACAATAGGGGAGACAATATACAACCTTGACGTACGCCTCTTCTTATTTGGACCTCTTCGGACAGTTGGCCATCAACCTTTATTTGAGCAGTCTGATTCCAGTATAGATTAGCGAATATCTTTAGATCTTGGTCATCTAGACCAACTTCTTTTAGCGATTCTATGAGCTTTTCGTGTTGGACTCGATCAAATGCTTTCTCATAATCTATGAAGCAGGCATATACTGGCCCCGATACAAACCGAGACTGCTGAACTAAGACTTGAATGCCAAACAAGGCCTCTCTTGTCCCGAACCCACTACGAAATCCAAACTGCGTGTCGCCCATAAAGGATTCGCATTTCCCATAAATTCTTTTGTTGATAATCTTTAGAAATATTTTTAACATATGGCTCATTAGGCTAATTAGGCGGTAATCACTACACTTCTTTGCTGTTTTTTAGGCAGCGTAACAAAGGTTGATTTTAGACAGTCAGCAGGGGTTTTATAGCTACGGTAAACCAAGTTAAAAAGTTTGACCATCGTATTTACATGCACTTATGTCAGAATAAAAAGTTTAAAAAGTTTCTATTGCATAGTTTCCAAAATAATCTAAAAGGCCACTCACCCTGGGACACCCGGTATATATATATATATGAAAACTGAATAACCAACGAACATTTCAGGGCCACATCAAAACTAAAGAGCAAGTTTTGGAATGGTAATTAATTTAACGGGGTTCTAAACAAGGGCGGATCTGGGCAATTAAATTTTGGGACGCTTAAATTTTTACAACTATGAAAGCCGTTATGGTGGTGTTTAAAAACCACTATCACGCGCCGATTTTACCAAAGTTTTTCGAACACATTAAAAACTGCCACTTGGAAAAAAATTTAGAGATGAGCAAAAACTCAAAACTGGGATATTACAAAATAAGTGTTTATATCAAAAAAAGAAGTAAAAAGAAACCTCCAAATTCAATTCAATTCAATTCAATTCAATTTATTAATCCCATAAGCTGATTACATAAGTATACAGGTTAAGACATGTCAACATAAAAAAATCCAAAAATATACCTAACCAGCCATCCAATTGAATAGCATAAAACTCTTTGTTAAAATCTCGATAAAAAATTTAAAATTGTAAATGACGCAGACAATTTTAATACAATACTGTCACACTTTTACATCTAGATCTAAACTAATTTTTTTTTTATAAATAAATAATCCCTTAAAACATCGAAATACTAATTATATATCTAGGTTAAAATCTTGGAATATGTAAATAACGCAGACAATTTTAGTAAAATGTTGTCACACTAAAAACTAAATAATTTCACATCAGTAATGTAATAATCAAACATAAATGAAACAAAATCAACACAGAAGTAGATTCGAAAGACACCCAGCCTAGCAAAAATAAACCTTTATCTTTTATTCATAAATTCCTCTACTCAGTCACTTTAACCGAAAAGAAACCAAAAACCAAAAGATCAAAAGATCATGGGTGGAAATAATGAAAATTCAAACTTGGATGAGCATCCCACAAGAAAAACACAAAGGACCAAAGCGAAAAAAGAAATGATTAAACGATGTTTCGCCCTACGTAATCAGCGTGGGCTCATCAGTGGTTTCACTCATCAAGATCTTTTAAACTTTTGTTTTTTAGTTTCTTTTCGGTTTAAGTAACTAATTTGGAGGTTTTTTAACTTCTTTTTTGTTTTATTTGCCTTAGAAGCATAATCTTACTGGAAATATTAACACGCCAGGACGAATCCGTATCAGGTAACTTGGATAGGTACCAGGACGGAACGATGCCTATTTGTGAGTGATTCAGAGTTGGAAATCAAAGTGTATGATGGTGTTTAATGATGTATGGTGGAGGGTGACCAGTGAAACCACTGATAAACCCACGCTTTGATCTTTTATTTGTTCCTTGTGGGATGCTCATCCAAGTTTGAATTTTCATTATTTCCATCCAAGATCTTTTGATTTTTTTAAGTATTTTATATATTGGAACCTGGTAATATTTTATTATTAAACACACGATATTTATGGTCTCGGTTTTTGTCTTCTTCTAACACATTGTGATCCAAATTAATGAAAGTTGTTAATGGCTTTGCTTCGTCTCAATTTTTATGAATAGTTTAAACCCAACATAATAAATTTTTGGTAACATCATTAAAGCAAATTTTCTTAATTCGTATTTATTTAAGACCTTAAAAGCATCATAAAATGCAATTCCGATCTCGAGTTATTAAATTGGCAAAAGATTTAATTATATAAAATCAACAGCGGGATCTAAAAAACCTCTTGAGGGGGAAAAATTGACGGGAGTATATCCAGAGGAATTAAACCAAGGCATAGATATAACACAGAAGAAGTAAAAGACGCAATAGAAAAGCGGTAGGGCAGAATGAAGCACATCCGGAAGTATTAAAGCTCATCTTCTTCTTCAACAAATGCCATACTCTTTTCGAACGTTGGCTATCATTAGCGCGATCTGTACCCTGTCCACTGCTTTTCGGAAAAGTGTCTAGTACTAACACCATACCATTGTCTAAGAGCCAAATTCATAGTCTTCTTTCAAAGCACCCTTGTTCCTTCAAGGAGGCCTTCGGGCCAATTTGGTATTTATAGTGTTGAAAGTCACCCTTGAAAGAATCTTTACATCAAGGTAGCTAAAGAGCTACCTTTGACCTTCATCGGCAAATAATGTGAGGTTAGAAAAACGAAAATATTGTTGGGTTTGTTTTGATAATTGGTTTTTTGTCATTTAGTGGGTTGCTTTTTAAGATATCCTAAAAATAATGGCTGGTTTTTTGGAATTTATTGATCGGGTGGAAAAAAAAGTTCCGTCTTTCAAAGGGATATACCTGCATACGGGACTGACTTCCAAAGTTCCTTCGAGTTCTTTAGTATTAGAACTTTGTTCTTGTATTGATGTTTAGTATACTTTAAATAAAATCAGCGAGAGTTTTTATATTTCTCAATTGTTCTAATATCTACTTATTTCTACCAAGACCCATTACAGAGAGACCATAAAAATATTCCTAGAAGCTACCTACGCGCACGTGCGTAAAAATAGACATGCCGTATATTTATACAATTTACTATAATGAACGTCCTCACATTTAGAGAAAAGGAGTTTTTGGCCAGATAAAGATATTCAAAAAACTCCACACTGCACATTATACTACCCATGATCGAAGATCAATTTAATCATCCAAACAACCGGGGTTTCCCAGTGTCCCCAATGTTGGCCTTGATATGAACCCTACGGTATATGGCACTGGAAGTATTCAAGTGGCTAGCTACCTTTTATAAAGTTGGATTTATAGTTCTGAAAATTATGAAGTAGGAAGTAAGACGCAAATAAAATAAACTATCTTACATACATTTTTTTGTTCATACATGAACGTAACATATTCACATATTCAAGTTTTCGTTTTTTGACGGTAAATAAAACTTCAAGATCTTTATTTATTCTAAGCAGAACATCGAGATATCCTTAGTATCCTACGATAACAACACATCTCGAATGCCTCCAACTTTTTGCACGTGGCCTCAGTCCATGCTTTCATGCCATAATATAAGATGCTAAAAACATAACACCAAAGCACACGAATTCGGAGAGTGGTACTAAGATCGCGACTACACAACACTGCACGAACTTTTTGCATGTTGTTCCAATTCTCATTGAAGACGCAACCCAAGTATTTGTATGAATCCACGCGTTCGACTTGCTGCCCATTTATTTCTAACATGCCTCTGATTCTTGGATAAGGTCATCCATTGTGTTTTTCCAACATTTAAGTTAAGCCCGAGTTGAAAACTTTTGGCAGCAATTTGATTCAGCAACTCTCTCAGGCCTTCCAGCATGTCTCTTATAATGACAGTGTCGTGTCGTCGGCATATCGTATGTTGTTGATTTTTATTTCGTTTATGGTTTATGGAAGAGGATCTCTTCGCAGTTATGAAGTACATTCTTTTGTTACTATAGATATTAAACAACAGCAGAGGCAATATGCAATATTGGTGCATACCTCTTCTTATTTGGACGTTTTCGGACAGTTGGCCATCAACCTTTATTTTAGCAGTCTGATTCCAGTATATTTGGGCGATTATCTTTAGATCTCGGTCATCTAGACCAAGTTTTTTTTAGCGATTCTATGACCTTTTCGTATTGGACTCGATCAAACGCTTTCGCGTAATCTATGAAACAGGCATAAACTGGCACTTACATATCCCTAGATAGCTGAACTAAGACTTGAATGCCAAACAAGGCCTCTCTTGTCTCGAACCCACCACGAAATCCGAACTACGTGTCGCCCATAAATGATTCGCAATTGCCATAAATTCTTTTAAGCTGATTAGGCGGTAATCACTACACTTCTTTGCTGAGTGTTTTTTAGCTCATAGAAATATATATTTGCTGAATGATCAGCGGTAAAATTACACCAGACTGGATGGAAATAAGAGAATTAATGAAAAATGCGAATAATTTATGGACAAAAACAGCTTGAATTTTGTAGAGGGCTCAAGAAAAACCTTATTTGGTGTTCAAGTCTTAGTTCAACGTCGATGCCAAAATATGCCTATTTCACAGATTATCAGAAAGTTTTTGATCAAGTAGAACACGAATCTCTTAAAGAAGATGGTCTGGATAATCAGGATATTATCTTCGCTGTTTTCTACTATCTGTTGGTCATTCCAAATTCTTCGGACCCATTTTAAAATGGCGGATGACATTTAAACAGAGAAACTAAATAGATCCGTCATTGTTAAAATATTGGTCCGCTTGAATTTGGAATAAAGAATACAGAAATTAAAAAAAAAAATAGAGAATGCACTTCACAACTGCGAAGAAGGTCCGACCATAAACGACTATAAATGCTGCGGGCAAAAATTTGTTGAAAAACAAAGGCTACTAATAATGTTTTTAAAAAAATAAAGAAAATCAGTAAAGCCAGCAATTCTTTTTTTGGAAAAACCAGGTGCAATTTAACAAATAGTATAGAAAAGATTTGTGGCGTAGAGGGCAAAGGATGAGGGAATAAATCGGAAAAAAGTTTTTCATCGACCAGGATTTGAACCCAAGACCTCTAGAATACCAGTCTAATGCTCTACCAACTGAGCTACCGAGGAACTGGGGTTTTAACTGGCTGTTCGGAAATCCTTTTGTCCAATTCATTTTTTAGTAGTGGGGAGATCTTTGAAGGCTACTGCGGCTTTAAAAATCTAGACATGTTATAAAGACAAGGAGGTACACATTCACGATTATTAGTTGTACGAAATTTCTATTTATCTATTAACCAACGATACACGACATATAGTGTTTTATTGAAGGTGTCAGATGGCGAATTTCTAACTAATAATTTCAGCCAAACATATTTACAAAATGAAGGAAAAATTTACCGCACTAATAAATTTACAGAATAGATTTGTGGCGTAGAGGACAAAGGGTGAGGAAATAAATCGTAAAAAAGTTTTTCTTCGACCAGGATTTGAACCCGGGATCTCTAGCATACCAGTCTAATACTCTACCAACTGAGCTACCGAGGAACTGGGGTTTTAACTGGCTATTCGCGGGCTAGACATGTTATAAAGACAAGGAGGTACACATTCACGATTATTAGTTGTACGAAATTTCTATTTATCTATCAACCAACCAAGTGCATAAACATGTGTGTGTAGTGAACAGTTCTGTTTATCAATAACCAAATAAAATAGTGCCAAAAGACACACAAAAAGACAATTTAAATTGATCAAAACACATCAAAAGACCGCTTATGAGATAGAGAATTTGTGTAAGTAAAAAGGAATTTGAAATTTATAAGAATAATTTAGATATTAGAAATAATTGGTTATCTATTTGCTGAACTGAGTAGGCAAATATAGATAACTTATAAAGAACTTAGACTGCTTTAAGTATAACATGGCTGGCGAGATTAGTAATTCTGAACAACTAGAAGCAATTAAGAAAGTTATTTTAAGTTGTACAACTCGCCTAGATTCATCAATTGAGGTTTTACGTCAAGATCTTAAACAACACGTCGATTATACGTCAGAAAAAGTAGAGAAGTTAGAGAAAGAAAACACGTACTTAAAAAGCAGGGTTGATTATCTAGAAAGGGTAAATAGAAGAAAGAACGTTATACTTTTTGGTTTAGAATCTGACCTCAAAGGTATAGAGTTGGCTAGGTGGGCGGTAACCAAAATAAATGAATTTACCGGGGTAGACCTCAAGCTAGAACTACTAGAATTTACAAATACATTTATCAGAGACAGCCTCCTGAAAAAAGGAAGTAAACTAAAAAACACAGGCATCTCGATCCAAGCAGACCTTTCTATCGAAGAACAAAAAATAAATAAAGTCTTGGTTGCAAACTTAAAAGAAGCCAGGTAAAATAATCTAAAGGCATTTATAAAAAAGAAAAAGTTACACGTCGGTGACGATTCTTATTCATAGGAGCAGCTACTGGAAAACGATATTTTCTCAACAGAATCGGCAGAGAATAACGAATTACCTTCGCCATCTCCTTCTAGTAAATTATCTCTGAGTGCCCCCGAAACTCCCACTATCAGCAGACTGCTTGACGCCGAAAACGTCACACCTACCGCCGTATCTATCGAAAACGAGGTACTGTGCGCGCAAAAACTGCCGCCACCATCAACATTCATACTCCCGCCAAAACCGAATTGGCAACAACAGTACAGAAATCAGCAATTGATAAGAGTATTAATAACGTTTCTAAGGACATTCTGAAATCTAGCACATGAACTAAAACTATAAGTTCTGGCAGCAGTTCTCCAGCAAGTAAGGAAGCGTTCTCATCAAGACACCAAAGAAAGTAACTAACGATTTTGTATTTCTATTACATATTAAGCATAATATTAAATCAATTTATCCTTGTGATTAGTTTTAATAATTATTTTGTTTTTTGTTATTATCCAGATTTTTCTTTTTTTCCTTCTTTCTCATGGATCCTTATATTATAAACTACCCCGACGAGATAGTAACCGCAAAATACATAGAAAATATAACCATCTATAATCAAGTTTATCGGTTCGCAAAAGATTCAAGCTTAAGCATTTTACATCTGAACATATGTAGTTTAAGTAAGAATTTTGATAATTTGTGTTTATTTTTAAGTAGTCTACAAACTTCCTTTGATATAATTGTTTTAACAGAAACGTTTCAACAAAAAAACCTTGGAAAAACTTTTTTTTTCTTAAAAAATTACGATATTTTGTACAATCAGGTCAACTACAATAAAAATGATGGGGTCATAATTTATATTCATAACAACTTGAATTATAACTATAAAATAGTACCGCTAGGTCCTATAAAAATCATGGAAGTTAATATTTCCTACCAAAACAAACAACTTTTACTAACTGCAGTTTATAAATCCCCTGCTATAGATAAAGATTCGTTCAATCAATACTTATGTGACTACTTAGAAAGTCAAAAAAATCAAACCCTTCATGTTCTAGTGGGAGACATAAATGTAAATCTTCTGGGGGATGAAGACTATATTGAAACATATTAGTTCAACACAAATTTATGTCATTTATAAATAGTGTTACTAGGCCAAAAACAAATACTTGTTTGGATCACATTTTTATCAAAAGCGCAAACGAAATACAAAAAAATACAAAATCTTACATTTTCAAAAGAGATATTACTGATCACTACCCTATCTCAGCCACAATAAATTTTTTACCACTACCTAGAACATCAAAAGAAACACCCAATCCTCAAAAATCAAAAACTTTTATAAACTATAATACTTTAAAAACAGATTTAAGAAATGAGCCCTGGAATAATGTTTATATGTCAAATAATCGAAATGTATGCATGATTAATTTTGTGGAAAAATTAAGAATCTACCTAAATAAACATAGTAAAACCATAAAACTGAACAAAACACAAAACAAAATAAGAAAAGAATGGATATCAAAAAGTCTTCTTAAATCTATAGAAAAAAAAATAAATTATACATTGAATTACGAAAAAAACCCGATGACCAACAAATTAAAGAACAATGCAATATGGCAAAAAATGAAATAAAACTGCTTGTAAAAAAGGAAAAACGAGACTTTCTACAAAAAACTTTAAAACATCCAACTCAAACACAGATCTTTGGAAATTGAAAAAATTATCACCGAAAACAATATTTGCGTTACCGATACAACAGAAATAGCCAACTTATTTAACAATGATTATGTTATAAAAATGTTATACCAACACTAAACAATACTTTATTTTTGAGTAATACTAGTATTATGGAAGTACAAAAAGAGATAAAACAATTAAAAAATAAAAAATCTCCGGGATGGGACGAAATACGGAGTGAAACGATTAAACAAATTTCTACAACTATTGCCCCTGTTTTAACATTTACAATAAACTTTCTCAGTATAGAGCAATTGCCGATTCTCTACGGATCACTAATACAGAGCCACTTGTCATACGGAATCATTGGGTGGGGGGAGTGTCTGAAACTTATTTAAAAAGTTTAGACACTCTTCAAAAATGGTTTATAAAAATTATTTATAATATAAAAAAACCTACTCCACTGACCGTTTGTTTGAGGAAAGTAAAGTGTTGGACATACGACGGTTATTTAGCTTAGAAATTCTGAAATATATTAAAAAGGGCAAAATAGAACTAAGTATTAACGAACACAACTTTAATACAAGACACAAAGGTGCGTACCTAACAATTTTCCAAAAAACTCACGGTCAGCGCTCAATTAACTACTACGCTCCCAGATTGTACAATATGTTACCAGAAAATCTAAAAAATATTCAAAATTTTAAAAATTTTAAGAATAGATTAAAACTATTTAAAATATTTAAGGTAAAAAAGTCCTCTTCTTTATAATGCGTATCCCGAAATGTGACTTAAACCAGATAATGACTCTTAATACTTATGACTTCTTTCCTTAATAAGACAAAAAACCCGGCTATACTAAAAAAGAAAGAAAAAAAAGGAAAAAATCTGCAAAATTCATTCATTTAAGTTGATTTTATAAGCTACTATTATTACTATATTTAAGAATATTTAGTTTTTCCTTAAAATGTACGAAAAATATCCCGCAAAAGCACTTTTTAACTGCTTCAGGGATTATTCTTCCTACGTTTATTGTTATTATTAATACACGCATCTATTGTGAAATTTCTAACCTAATTACTATAATAAACGTATAATTTATTATTATTATTATTATACGACACACGGCATATAGCGTTTTATTGAAGGTGTCAGATGGCGAATTTCTAACTAATAATTTCAGCTAAACATATTTACAAAATGAAGGAAAAATTTAGCGCCCTAATAAATTTACAGAATAAATTTTTGGCTTAGAGGACAAAGGGTAAGGGAATAAATCGTAAAAAAGTTTTTCCTCGACTAGGATTTGACCCCGGGAACTATAGAATACCAGTTTAATGCTCTACGAATTGAGCTACCGAGGAACTGGGGTTTTAAACTGGCTATTCGGAAATCCTTTCGTCCAATTCGTTTGTTAGTAGTGGGGAGATGTTTGAAGCCTCCTACCTAAAAATAGTACCTTGGTCTTGAGAAAACTTTTGTGTAATTTTAATATTTTGTCGAAACATAAAACAGCAGGTAAGAATTCAAAAAATACCGATACTTTTGAAAGACAATCGTACGAATTAAAAATTGTTTTTAGAGCAAAATTTTAATTTAAAGGTGAAATTTTTCCATTTTTTCCCCCTTAGATCCGCGCCTGGAAAAATAGAGCATAAAACTTCCCTACAGAAAATTGGTTTTCAGTCGCGTTTTACAACGAAAATCTAATTTTTCCCTGCCTGTGAAAATTATTATTTTAAAGTACGCTCGAAAATAGTTTTTAATAAATTCTAACTATGTGCTCGTGCACAAAATTGTAAGTAATCTAATTTTTAAAATTAAGCGATATAAATTGGTGAAAAATAATTTAAAAAGTAAACTAGCGAAAACAAAAAAGTGTTACAGTAAAGATACATGAAATATACTTTTTTTACTAATAATAAGTCCAAATAATAAATAAATCTGGTGACTGATGATCTTTATATGTAAAATCATTTGATCTGCGTGGTAAAGGGAGGAAGAGTAAAAAAAACTCCCGAAGAAGGTAAAGTTAGCAAATCTCCCTAAAGAATAAAGTTAATCTTGACTGACCAAAACGGCTCGCAAGGTACTTTACGCATGAGTTGAGATCAATATTTTTTCTACGACAACGGAAAAAATAAAAAAACCGATAATAAAAAATCCTGGTGCGGCAAAAACTTTTAGGGTTAATTCACTCCCGCACTCAGTGCGGAAAAGTGTCACTTTCCAAAATAAAATACGTGCGGGATAATGAAATTTTCTGAACACTTGTAAAAAAGTAGTTATTATCCTCACTAGTTCGGAAAATTACTTTTTCTACTCGCGGGTGCAAATTGACTGCGTTGCGTACTCATTTCCGTGTGGAAAGTTCAATTTTACGTACGGAGACTCATTTTGCACGCTTTTCTTATGTTGTTATTGATAAGTAATATTATTTGTTTTGCGTTAAAATTTTCTTAATCTGAGCTAATTTTTTTATTTTTGGACTTTAAACACTCGTGGAGAAAATATTGTTTTCCTACGAGCGTGCAGAAAAACGCTTTTGTCGCACTCATTTCCGTGCGGAAAGTGCCACTTTTTCGCACGCCGTGCGTGAAAAAAATTACCGCACACCGTGCGCGAAAAAAAATTTTTACGCACGCTGTGGAGCAAAAAAAAATTTTCACGCACGCTGTTGAGAACGCTTGTTGTTGAGCACGCTGTTGCTCAGTGAAGAATCAGGAAGACTTGAAGTCGACGATGGCATTAACCAACATGAGCAGTGGTACTTTCTATGTTACCGTGATTAATAATTACCATAAAAATTGATTTTTTAAGCTTGTTAAAGTTTAGTTTTGAATAAAACATAAAATTCGTAGTTTTGACTATTTTTTCATTTTTAGTCTGCTAGGTTTAACTAAAATAATGACAAAATATTTTGATATTCTACACGCTCGTGGGAAGAATGTTGTACCTAACGCGTGCGAAAAGTATTTTCCGCACTTACGGCTTGCCCGAACTCCGCTGGCGCGTCGTTTGTGCAAACGCCGGTGCGTGCGGAAAAGTATAACTTTTCGCACTTGTTAGGTAAATAACTATCCCATTACTGGCGCAAAGTTTTTTCCCACACTTAAAGCAGCGCCAACGTTAGGGGGGCAGGCTCCCCTAAATCCGATTCAGCGGCGTATCCAGCCTAGGCGTCTGGGGGGAGGGTATTTTATTGTCCCGGGTATAACTTCACATTTTGTTGGCCGGTCCAACTAAGAAACAACCAACACTTTTGCTGCGATTCTTGCCATGTCGCTTTCCGTAAAAGTCAAAGTGAAACTGGGGTGCAATCGTCTTATAAAAAAGTGTAATGCTTTTATAGTTGGACCATCTAACAGAATGTAAACTACTAATACTAAAATTAGTGACGTACGCAGAAATAGAAACAGGAGGAGGCTTGAGCTTGGGCGATGCTAGGTAGGGGGGCATCAAGAAGGAAAGAAAATTAAAAATAATGCCAAATTCTTTTAAAATAATGCAAAAAATGTCACCGCAATTGAAAGTTTTATGAAAATAAAAGTAATATGAAGTGGACCAGAAGTTGCACCGCGCTGCCGCTCACAAAGTTTTTTTTAAAGAAATGGACATTTGATTTCAACAAATATTTGAAAGTGTAGCAAAATTTTTCTCAAAAAATGGATCTTGTTTGTCCATTATTAAATAAAAATCTTGAGCTTTTAGAAGCTCTTATCTAAAAGTTTAACCTCCCTTGTATACGCCGGTCATAGATTAAGGAACTATAGATCCGTCACTTCACCCTTCCCGCCAATAATTATTTTTCGCGAAAAGTGCGGTTATGTTTCCACGTGCAAAGGAACTGCCAACATAATAATATTTAGGTTGGCAATATTCTTTCTAGAAATCTGCAGCTCCTCCTCTTACCCCTTCTAGGGTTCTCCGTCACAGGGCACATTATAACAAAAGTAACAGAATGTCGGTTATGACTCATAACTTATGGCACAGACTTATGAGTTCCATTTTGAAAACTGAGGTTTGTCAAGATTTTTAAAAAGTGATTTTGTGATTATTCCTGTTCAAAAAATTGTGATTTTATCCTTCGATTACAATGGCTGAGAAACAAAGAGTTAGAGTGTGCTGTATTCAAAGCTGCGGAGACCGTGCCATGATCCCAATAAAAAAACGGGGAGACATCGTTTCCCCAAAGGCAATCCTGTAATTTTTCAGAAGTATAGTGAAGCCGTTAAACGCGAATAAACTAAGTGCTGATGAAATATATAACAGATTTTACGTGTGTGATAAATATTTTGCTCCAGAGGACATTTTGCAGACTGGACGCAGAGAGTGATGTCCCACACTTGCATTTGGACTCCATTTAACTATTTATACCTATGTGTTAAAACACCCTTTCTTTATTTCATCAAGTTTAGTATGGCTAATTTTTGTGGATATCAATAATAAGTTAGAAAATGCGACACTTGTGTATTCCAAACCAGGGGTATTAATATTATTTACACCAAGACTTTTTCTAATGTGTGGGTTTACCATAAATTGCCCCACATATACAATAAAATTTTTTTGAGATTAAAATTATTTTTTTCTGTTTCACAAATTTAGTTTGGAATACAAAAGAGTGGCATTTATTGTTTTTTATGTACTAAAAACAAGATATAAACATTTTAAAGAAAATTATTTAATATTTAAAAAAGCACAGACAAGATCATATTGTAATATTTTCTTTATTGTGAAAAATATAAACTAACATGTTTCGAAATATGCCATAATATTTTATAATAAAACAACCAGAGGTTTTGTACTACAAGTGCATTATTATGGGTAATTTGTATTTATTTCTTAAAAATATGCTTTTTTATTTTAACTTAACATAAGTAACAATTTAGTTTTGTGCCTAGTAAAAAAGCATATTTTTAAAAACTAAACATAAATTGTTTGCAAAGAAAGAACCCTACATAAATTACATTCGAAATGGCTATTGGCTAAATGTCATAATTTTTTTATATGTTGTAGTACTCAATAAACAAAGCACAAAAATAAAAAACCGAGATATGGAGCAGCTTTCTGAGATATGGAGCTTTAAAGTTGACGTGTTTTAAGGCTATATCTTTGGACATGTTCTAATTTTTTTTTCACAACTTTGTAGATTACCGCCAAAATAAAATAATTCGTTTCTGTATTTGTCCTGAATGAAACACCCTTTCCATCCAAGTAAAAATGTTCTTATATGGATCCTTTGGTACCACCAACCAACCGGCGGTAATCAACAAAGTTGTGAAAAAAAAAAACTTGTACCATGTACAAAAATATAGCCCAAAAACACGTCAACTTTAAAGCTATATATCTCAGAAAGTAATCCTGCTCCCTATCTCGTTTTTATTTTTGTGCTTTGTTGATCGAGTACTACAAAATATGAAAAAATTATGACATTTAGCCGACAGCCATTTTCAATGTAATTTGTGCAGGGTCCTTAAAAAAAAGGGAAAATTTAAGCGAGCACCATCTAGTGGTCATATTACAAACTAACAAAAAATCGATAGTACGGTTATGGCGAATTTAACTGTGAGTCATCTAGTGGTCGTATAACAAATTAAAAAAGAAAAATCAATATAAAAGTATGGTTATTGGTTGCGTGCATATCTGCGCAGAGTTGCCAAACTCCAAATAGTTCCGAACCGTTTAACATGTAACTGTCGTATCTATTGTAGCTCCTTAACCTATGACGCCGGTGATCCGAGTGCCACACGTACGTACAGGGTAAATACGCATTTGAAACGTCCAAATCGCAAAAATAAAAATTTGTCTGCTTTGCTAAAACGGCTTCAACAGACACGATGGTCAATTCAGTACAAAGTGTGTAGCATGCTAGAAGATACATTTGAATCCCTATGTGGTACCTTATAATGGGTATCTTCTCGCAATACTGAAAGAGGGTTGGAGGCCAAAGGATTGCTACATTCCTTGAACAATAACATTCAGTTTATTTTTAAGATATTCTCGGCATAATATCTTCTTTATCTGACTATTTACAGTCAATAAATATGGACTATGCAACTTCAATTAATGAGAAGTCATATTAGGATGCCAATTGGGAAAGAGTAGAAAAACTGGCGGAAACTGGTACTTAAACCTTTATGAGGCATTATCATATTAAAAATCATAAAATATTGTAAATTTTTATAAACTAACTAGCTAGTGAAATATTATGAAATCCTATGTGAGATTCATTTTTACTAGTGAAAAATTATAAAATATCATAAATTCATGTGATCGTTCATGTTACACTGTTGTATATATTATTTTTTATAGTTTTCTATGCGGTGCGCAAAAGTATTTTTTCAGCACTAATGCGGAAAAGTTACTTTTCTGCACGATTTTTTTAGTAAAATGCATGTGACTTTTTAAGTTAATGGTTAAGGCTCTGAATTTTCTGAATGAAAAATAGTACCCATAGATAGTAATTTGATTTAAAATTAAACTTAAATTAAAATACTGTCCTTTGAAGTGAAAATCGTGCGGTAAAGTAAAATCGTGCGGAAAAGTAAAATCGTGCGGAAAACCACAACTTTTAACACGAAAAATCGTGCGAAAAAGTAACTTTTCCGCGCGTTCGAAGTTAAAACTACTATCAGGCATGAGAAGGGATCAATACTTTTTCTACGACCACCTTAAAAAACACTTATTAATGCGGGAAAGTGCCACTTTTCGAACTAAAATGCTTGTGGGAAAGTAGTGATTTCGGCAGGGTCGTAGATAAAATATATGTTTTGGATATTTTTAATCCGTACATAATTACCATAATAAAATGAATTGGGCCAGAGTAGTTGGACAAGACCCTTTCTTTTCATTATCCATAAATAATGTTTTTGTTTATTATATTATTCTATTAAGCCGCTTTTATAGCTGTCAATCGAATTTTTATTAATGCCTCTTTTTATGATCAATCAACCGTAAAAAGCTATAGCGGCTGTGGGGGGTCAGTTCAGTGTTTCTGATACTGATTAATATTTTAATGGAAAAAAAAATGTATCAGTTCTATTGATCTTATTTATTATTAACCTTTGGTTGCCAACAAAATTTTCTAAATTTTAGAATTTTAGATGTAACAAAAGGTCTGTTACCAGACAGCATGATTTAACTAAGCAATTTCCAGTGGAGTGAAGTTTCTTAAACAACCAAATCCGAAAGAAATTTTGTCCACGACATATCCGTTGAATAAGACAAATGTAAAAACGTTGCACCATTCTAGGACATCCCAAAAAGGTCTAAAAGCGTCAATAATTTAAATTTATTATACTTTTGGGCCACTATAATTAATCCAATCGCTATCAAGTGGACCAACCACTTTGTCCAACAGACACCCATGATAAATCCAAAAAATTCAACAGCCTGATTGACCGACTTTTAAATATTCCCGTGAATAACTCAGATTATAACAATGAAAAACTAATTTTTATTACAAATAGCACAAAATAATGGATATAATACTAATAATATAGACAATATTATTAATAAACACAAACACAAAAACAAAAACCAAAATATAACCGTAACAGTAAAAAATAACAGCCATCACAACAACATAATATTAGAAAAATCTAACCAACCAAAAAAAGATAGTCATTATCAACAAAACACAACTCAACCAGGACCAACAGAGTCAATAAACAACATTATACAACAAAAAAACCGCTAAAATCATAACAAAATACTCATAGAAAACAACAATTCTAAACAAACAAATAACAATCCCATAGAAAACACTAATAAACCTAAAAAATTAAACAATAACAACCAAAAAAGCAACAGTCAACAAGAACCGGCAAACTATAATAAATTACAGGATAGCAGTCAAAATAACATCAACGCAATTACTGAGCAACTAAATCATTCCATAAAATAAACAGCAACTAAGGTCAACATTAACCAACCAAACAGCAGTGAACAAACTAACCATACAATTACACAAAACCCCAAATATTGCAGCTATTAAACAAAAATCTAAATAACCAAATAAAAAATATAATCAAAAATCAAAACCCCAACATAAGGATTACACACAATAGCCAGCAAAACCTGCGTAGAATTCTTACAAATAATAAAGAAAAAACCGAAAACCGAAAAAAATTGGAGTATATAAACTCGAATGCGGTTCATGTAACACAACCTACATAGGGCGAACCAGCAGAAACTTTACCGAACATTTAAAGTAACCAGACAAATCATCTTTTCGACATCATCTCAAATATTCCAAACACTCGTTTAGCCCAACAAAAAATGCTAAAATAGTACACCACATATCAAAATCAGGATACCCAAGACTTGATTTTATTGAGGACTATGAGGTCGGTATGGAAAGAAACACAAATAATCATTGCCTTATTAAACAGGTAAATTTAAAAAGAAGTTTCATCGCCATTCACCGTCGCTTATTCGAACCCCATTCCATTCCATCCCCATCCTCACCAGAAACACATTCCCAGAGACCCAGAATCACCTCAATGTAATCCTTACGTACCCTGAACGCACCGCGCGCTCCGCCAGCTAGGCGAATGAACGAACGCCCCATACCAAACAATTTTATGAAAGCTACCAAATATATCTTCCTAGTGACAGTCCTCAAAAATAGACACGCTACGGCTGACTCGTGTTAATTACGAAAAATTTTTAAAAACCGCTATTCTTAAGAATAAAAATCGAGTCAACATCGCAGAAATGACATAAAGGCAGACACCACCAAGCAATAATAATGTTTGTGAAAAATGTATGTTCTATTCCATGTTTTATACACAAATTTATGTAAGTACCTCATTGACTAAGAAATTTTGATAGCATGTATGCCGAAACCGGTCTGAAATAAAACCAAAACTTTGCACGAAATACAAACTATACTACTTTTTCGTAATCCAAAAAGTGTCTTTTTAATAAAATGATGGAGTCTGATTTGGTAATGTGTCAAATTCAAGACGCTTTGTAGTGGTTCTGGTAATTACTGCGGCTGCGCAATAGTTAAAAGTCATACCGTTGTGGTAATTAACCACTACCACCGCCGTGGTTATTTTTTCAGTTAATTATTTTAACGCAAGTAATTTTTAAAATAGTAAAATATTACCATGTTCATATATAAAACACTTCTTTTGTAAAATAAAGGCCAATTTTGTGTGTTGTCTCATATGTAAATTTTTTTACAAGTGACAGTTTTTAATGTGTTCCAAAAACTCGGTGCATGGTAGTGGTAGTGATTGTTAAACACTACCACAACGGCTGTCAAAGTTGTCAATTGTCAAAATTTTAAGCATTTCAAAATCTTCCTATTTCCCAAAGCTTGGCATCATTAAAAATCGATAAAAGTAATTTTCGAATCTTCCCCTGAATACATAATAACTTTCCCATCAGAATTGCGACCTTCGCATGTTTACATACGACCACGAACAAGCTAGTAGTCTAACTCGTTACCTAAACATTTTCTTTCTTAATTCTTGGAGGGTGTCCAACTGTCCAAGTCACTGAAAAAAGCAAGAAAACATTTTAAAGCACAGAAAATTACTTCGGTAACTTTAAGCCGATGTTATTTGCTTTGCTGCCGATGATTCTTTTTTAAATACTTAGTTTTTGAGATATTTGCAAAAGTCTGACTTGAAGTACCTAACGCGTCTAGAGATTAAACGGTTTCTTAAAACTAAAGGGCTTGTGAACATATTGGTCCAACAATAGGTGTGACATCTTTTTGCTCAGAATAAATAGCTTTATTTCCTGTACTATAAGTTGATACTTATTTTGTTTATGTTGTAGGTTATATACATGGTGTAATACAGAGTTCCTAAGCAAATTCTTAGGGGGCCAAGCAGCCGTGTATAAGACGCAGACAAACGGAAAAGCACATTAGGCATTAAACGATGGGCATGGGGCGATGTTGTCACTACATCTTACACGTAGTAAATCCATTCCAGGTTGTTGTTTTCTAATGTTTTCCATTTTCATACCTTTAGGATTGGAATAAAAATTATTTTTACTCGACTTTAATACCAAACTGATGAAAGATATCGTAAAAAAAAATATTTTTCGGCTTTTCATTTTGTAACCATTCTCCTTACGCACTGTTTACAGGCTGGGGACTGAGATACATGCAAATGCCTAACCCAAAGCGTTCATACACGGCCGGAGAAAATGAATGAGATATTTCCGTAGAAACTTTATCAAGCAAATAGGACGGGTTGACGCCTTCGAACGTCCAACCCGGGTTTTGCACTTTGATTCGAAATCAAAAAGGAGGAACAGTCAGATGTGGGGCCGTGCACAAATTACGTAACGGTGATTTTACCAATTTTTGACCCCCTCCCTATGTAATGTTTTGTAACGGCTTGGCACGCCACTCCCCTAATATTACGTAACGATTTCAAGACCACTATACCCCCCCAAAAAAAAAAACTTTTCACTTATTTTCATTCCAAATTTTCTTAGTTTCACACAAATGCAAACGCTGTCGAAAACCCCCCTCCCCCCTACGTAACATTTTGTAACCTCCCCCTCCTCCCTATGACCATTACGTAATTTGTGCACGGCCCCTGTAGTCCCAGTGGAGGAGGGCGAGAAAATTCATATTTTTTTCTTAAAAATTATACTCTTTTGACCTATTTCTTTGCGTTCCCGAAATTACGTAATTTTTGAAAAAAATTGTAAGCGGCGCCATTTTTATTTCGTGCTTTGTTTTTCTAACATTTTGCGTTTGGCTAATTTAATTGAAAAATTTTTGCCTGCGGCGCCCTTTATCTTCTCACTCGAGACCAAGATCCCCCGTTTTAGAAAAACTGATCCCGTCTCTTTTCTAAATTTTTTCGAATAATAGTAGAGTATGACCATGGGAGAAATAATTTTTTTCTACGGCATGACGAAAATTTCGAGAAAGTTGAAGAAAAAATAAAAAAAAGTGGCAGAGCTCAAGTTTTTCGTAAAAAAAACATTTTTTGTAAAGAAACAGAGCAAACTAAATCTTTTCACCCCTTTTTGGGTGTTACAAATATTGACATCGCCTTATTTTTCGCTTTTACCCTCCCGCTAGTTTTGAAGAATTGGTTCGCTACATGTTTCCAGATCATGTCATAAAACACCTCGAAAATATCAAATGTAGTGTAGGGCCAGCTTTATTTAAAATCAATAATATCGCAAGCAAAAATTTCTGCAGGAAAAACAGCGCCGTTTATTGATTTCTTTGGCTGCTAGTGCTAGCTGCATGGTTTGGCCGTTTCCGGATAGATGTCACTAGTAGAACAGAATGGAAAGAAATTTAATTAAAAGCGAAGATATTTCTTTCTAATGTTAACAACCTCACGAGTTTATCGTAAATAATGGACCCTGCCGCCTCCTTTAAGCAAGAAAAAGCTGTGGTTTGGACCTGAAAACATCTAATTTTTAATTAGATTAGATGTTCAAATCTGTCCCCTTCTTGAGCCTCACAATATCCCAATATATTGTAAAACTCTTGGCGCGTAGCAGCCAACATTTCAGGGGTGATAGAGTTGCCCCCCTCCAAAATTTTCGCCCTCAACTCCTGTATAGTCGTAGGCCGTAAGTGAGGGTGTTGGAAAATTTTGTCGTGCCAACAACCCCATAGGAAAAAGTCATTTGGCGCAAGATCTGGTGATCGAGGAGGCCATCGGATATTTCCATACGTGGAAATAATTCTATCACCAAATACCTGACGAAGGTAATTTGTAGCCTGGCGTGAATTGTGGGATGAACAGCCATCTTGCTGAAACCACAATTCGTCCAAATTTATGTTGAGTTCCCTCAACCGTAATAAAACGTGGTGTTGGAGAAGATCAATATATTTTTGGCTATTCAAATTCCCTTCAATGAAAAAGGGTCCAATAATGTGATCCCGACAATACCGCTCCAAACATTTAATTTTTGAGGATGCATGCAGATGTTTATTTTCGCGGGACCAATAGCGGCTATTTTGTGGATTGTGGGAGCTATGAAGTTCAAATGTCTTCTCGTCACTAAACAAAACTTTTGATAGGAAATTTTCGTTCCTGTCACAGTTATCCCTCATAACCTCACAATATTCTAACCGGCGAAAATAATCACCTGGTTGCAATTCCTGCGACTTCCCAGTCTTAAACGACTTGTAGCCGTTTTTTAGGATCCATTGGCAAGTACTGTTGGGAATATCCAGTGCCTCCGCAATCGGTTTCGTCGAACATGGTTCATGTGCCTCAACGTAAGCGCATACCATTTCGTCTCATTCCAGCCTGTGTGGAAGAACGGGATGCTCTGGTATTTCGCCGTCGTGGTAACACTTTCTATAACCATTTATGCACCCGTACCTTTCAAAACGATGTTGATGATAAATGTTGTAGACAGTTTGAGCCACAGGAACCGGTCGATCTGGAAACGCAAAAACAAAAAGCCCAATGACCTCGTCCGCACTGTCACTTTTTATGTAGTTTTTAATAATAATAATCTTTTCTTCTCGAGTATACGGCATTTTAAAAACACAAAATTTACGAAACTGAAGTGACTCGAAAGGAGATAAAAATGCAATGCCGGTGAATCCCAGTTTTTCCTCGATCATCTCATGGTGTGGCCGCCATCTAGCGGAATTTGCAGACATCTTGTCAACGGTTATTATTGCAACTATGATTTATGGTCACAATGAAAGAGTGGCGACAATTTTTTCTCATGAAAGCAGTTCGGAGATAATAATAAACTGGCACCATTGCTCAATATACCTGTTTCTTTTGTGCGCGCAGAACTTTCTATGCCATTTCTGTTTGATTTATTGAAATCCTATCCCTAAGGAAAATCTTAGGAACCCTGTATAAATGATGCACCAAGCTTAACGGGGTGATAATATGAAATATACTGAAGAAAAAATGCCAAGAAAGTGGTTGACCCCCACTACAGTTTTTGAAAAAAATTACGAAATTCTAAGATTTCTTCCAAAATATGACAACACCGCATCATAGGCTCAGCTTTACAATAGCAAACGAAACAGGGCCAAATTTATAGTCGTCTTTCAAGGCACTCTTGTTCCTTGAAGGAGGCCTTCGGGCCAATTTGGTATTTATAGTGATGAAAGGCACCCTTGACGGAATCCTTACATCAAGGTAGCTAAAGAGCTACCTTGGACCTTCCTTGGCGAAAAATTTCAGGTTAAAAAAACAAAAATATTATTGGGTTTGTTTTGATAATTGGTTTTTTGTCATTTTTTGGGTTGCTTTTTAAGATATCCTGAAAATAATGGATGATTTTTTGGAATTTATTGATCGGGTGGAAAAAGAAGTCCCTGATCATGGTCATCTTCTAAAGGGATACTTACGGGACTTACAAAGTCTCTTTGAGTTCTTTAGTGTAAGAACTTTGTTCTTGTATTTATGTTTATTATATTTTAAATAAAATACCTTCCTTATTGTTATAATATCTACTTATTTCCACCGAGGCCTAAAAGGCGCAAAAGCTACCTACGTGCATATGCAAAAATATACAGGCCGTTTGCACACAATTTACTATAAAGGACGTCCTCAGATTTACAGAAAAGGAGTTTTTGGCCAGATATAGATTTTCAAAAAATACCACACTGCACATTATTACTACCCATGATCGAAGATAAATTTAATTACCCAAACAACCGGGGTCTCTCCCAGTGTCCCCAATGTTGGTCTTGATATGTACCCTATGGTATATGGCACTGGAAGTTTTCAAGTAGGTAGCTAAAACTCTTCAAAATGAGTCATATTGTTCAAGTTTATTGGGATCCTTTTTACAGGCTTTTATTTAACTTGCAATGTATCTATCTATGTATATATTTTACTAGATATGTTTGTTCGGGTGGAATTTTGCAACTTAACAGAAAAGATTTGTGGCGTAGAGAGCAAAGGGTGAGGGAATAAATCGAAAAAAAGTTTTTCCTCGACCAGGATTCGAACCCGGGACCTCTAGAACACCAGTCTAATGCTCTACCAACTGAGCTACCGAGGAACTGGGGTTTTAACTGACTTCGGAAATATTTTCGTCCGATTCATATGTCAGATTTAAGATGGACGTTTATTCTCAGATACCCACCTTCCTCAAACGAAGGAAGTGGAGGGGGAAAAAGATTTAGTTTGTTCGATTTCAATCAAAATTGGGATACAGGGGTTTTTAGGAAGGGAAATTGTGAATTTTTTATCAAAAATTTCAATATGGCGGATTCAAAATGGACGATTAAGGGTAAAAATTTAAAAATTAAGGGTGTGTTTTCAAAATAGTTCCGGCGACAATACAATAATATGGTATTATTAAGTACACACTTCCCACTAACAAGAAGAGTGGAGGGAAGAAAAGATTTAGTTTGTTCGATTTAAATCAAAATTGGCATATAGGCGTTTTTCGGGAAGGGGATATGAATTTTTGATCAGATTTGAAAATATCAATATGGCGAATTCAAAATGGACGATTTAGGGTACAAATCTAAAAATTAAAAAATAAATTTTTATAAAAAAAACTTTTAAAGAACAAGCAAGATAAAAAATTATTTTCTACTTTTGAGTGCATTTAATAAAAGCTTGTTTATTAAAAGTCTTTTTTTATAAAAATTTATTATTTTGTAAAAGTACCACATGTAAACGTATACTTGTAGTTGGTTAAGGTGTAATAAAATATGGATAAGAAATTGTTGTCGAAAGATTTATGATGTAATGTCATGGGATATTCCTTTTAAAAAATCCTTATTTTCTAAGACGTGTCTGCCCGGCATTGTAAAATAATTTTTTTATCAATGTTCAGTCTCCAAGGTTCTTCACTGATCAAAAAGTGTAAGGTCAAGTTTTTCCCGTGAGTGATCAACTTGAATTTCATAATTTTGCATGTCGCTGTACCTTGCTCTGCCTCATAGAGGTTACCCAGCAAACACGGTTCCCTCGGGCCTTCGTCGGTCCGATGTCGATTGCCGAATTTGCCGTCATCGGCACGACGTCGATTTACGACATCGGATCAGCATTATTTTTTGTCCGCTTTGCGATGTAGGCCCAATGTATATTTGCCGACGCAGCGTTAGACTGTAGCCCGCCGTCGGACCAATGGTAAATTATACTTTTTGGTGAAATCGGCGTACCGTCGCCGTACGATTAAGGTCCGATATGGTTTAACCACATGGTATCGACCATCCGCCCATAAGGCTGCTTAATTTGGTCGATCTAACGTAGGCAAGCTGCTCTCGGCCCGACATCGGTAAACTATTCAAGTCTGACATTTGTTTCCTAAAGCGGTCCAAAGTCGGCGATTGACGAAGTTCCGTCGGTGGTAGATTAAAGCGGCCCGACAATGGCAAACCAAATGGATGGATAATAATAAGGCCCCACATCAGCCTCTCAAAGCGGCCCGACGTCGGTGATTGACGAAGGTCCGTCGGTGGTTGCTTGACACGACCCGACATTGGCAAACTACAAAGTTTCGATAATGCGGGTGCCTAACCAGTCGGGCTGGTTTAAGTGGCAAAAGAGGTGATTCTTGTAGAGAATTACCACCATCTTGTCCGCATTCTAGTTTTGAAATATCTTTGCTCATTATATATATGATATTATCTTCCATTGTACAGGGAACCTAGTGATATTAGCGCCATCTCTACATACTAGGAGAAACTATTAAGCAGTTTAAAAATTTTAAGGTGACGTAATCGGGCCATCGTCAGTTGCCGATTTTCGACCGATTAAACAAAGTTCCAATCGGACCATCGTCGGTTCTAAAGTGGTGTCGGCATAAAATCGACTGTAGTAATGTGGACCTCTATCAGTTGCCGATTATTGAGCGAAAACTGAAAATCGCAATCTGTCCAACATGGGGCCAACGTGTAGTCGCCGATGCCGACACACTGCCGACGTTGTCGACATTGGACCGATTCAATGCCGACGATTTGTGTTTGCTGGGTAGGTACTATTATTTTTTTTATTTAATAATTCAACTCAATCAGGAAGTTAACCAAGGCAAACTAACTACCATTGTAGTTGAAAAATAAGTGCGAGTTAGGTAATTAATGTATACATTTTGTTGGTGGTTTATTCAAACTATGCATATTAAACCTTTTTTTGGTCTTTTAGAGGTTTGCTACTTTTTTGTATCAGAAACATAGGTTAAGGAGCTACAATAGATACGACAATTACGTGTTAAACGGTTCGGAATTATTTGGAGTTTGGCGCATCTGCGCATACTTTTATATTGATTTTTCTTTTTTAATTTGTAATATGACCACTAGATGGCTAACGGTTAAATTCGCGATAACCGTACTATTGATTTTTTGTTAGTTTGTAATATGACCACTAGATGGTGTTTAATTTTTAAAAATATGCTTTTTTGCTAGACACTAAACAAAATTGTTAATTATGTTGAGTTAAAACAAAAAAGCATATTTTGTAAAAATAAATACAAATTACCCATAATAATGCACTTGCAGTACAAAACCTCTGGTTGTTTTATTATAAAAGATTATGTCATATGTTTTAAAATATGTTAGTTTATATTTTTGATAATAAATAAAATAATACAATTTTATCTTCTCTGTGCTTTTTTAAATATTAAATAATTAAATGTTTATCTTGTTTTTAGTAAATAAAAAACAGTAAATGCTACACTTTTGTATTCCAAACTAAATTTGTGAAACAAAAAAGAATAATGTTAAACTCAAAATAATGTTAAACTCAAAATATTTACTGTGTTTATATGTAGGGCAATTTATGATAAAAGCACACATTGGAAAAAATCTTGGTGTAAATAATATTAATACCTGTGGTTTGGAATACACAAGTGTCGCATTTTCTAACTTATTATTGATATATTAGAAAAATTGGCCATACTAAACTTGGTGAAATAAGGAAAGGGTGTTTTAACACTATATATAAATAGTTAAATAGAGTCCAAATGCAAGTGTGGGTACGACACTCCCTAAGGCCTCTGCGACCAGTCTGCAAAATGTCCTCTGGAGCAAAATATTTATCACACACGTAAAATCTGTTATATATTTCATCAGCACTTAGTTTATTTGCGTTTAAGGCCTTCACTATACTTCTGAAAAACAGGATTGCTTTTGGGGAAACGATGTCTTTTTTTATTGGGATCATGGCACGGTCTCTGGTGCTTTGAACACAGCACACTCTAACTCTTTGTTTCTCAGCCATTGTAATCAACGGATAAAATCACAATTTTTTGAACAGGAAAAATCACAAAATCACTTTTTAAAAACCTTGGCGAACCTTAGTTTCCAAAATGATGAGTCATAACCGACATTCTGTCACTTTTGTAATAATGTGCCCTGTGACGGACAACAGCAGAAGGGGTAAGAGGTGGGGCTGCAGATTTCTAGAATATTGCCAACCTAAATATTATTATGTTGGCAGTTCCTTTGCACGCGGAAACATAACCGCACTTTTCGCGAAAAATAATTATTGGCGGGAAGGGTGAAGTGCCAAACTTCAGTTACCTATTTAAAATACTGGACTTTTTTTCGTTACTTTTTTGTTTGTTTGTTATTTGTAAAAAAATCTAAATAGTGCTTTATGTAACGTCTTTTTCTCTAATATTGTCATCAATTTTTTAACTTATTTTTTTCAAAAAAGTAATTAAATAAGATTTGAAATTCTTAAATAGGACCCACATTTATAGGAAGTTTTTTTGCTTATTTTCACCTGAACTATAATCCCTTAAAGTTTGGTGCATCATTTAAAACACACCCTGTATATATGGAAAAAATACTTTCGCGTCCAGTTGTTCCTGCGCCCACTTGTTCGCCCTCCACTTTGTCTTGCGCCCAGGGGCTCTATTCTGGGCGTAATAGAACGTATTCTACGACCGGCCCATCGCACAAGTCATTCGAACGACGCACAGTGGATCGATGCAATGCTATTTTATGGACATTAAGGAAAAAATTGAAACTAACATATTTGTTGCTAGTTTGTTACTTAGTTTGTTGCTGATATACTACGGTTTAATTAAATCATAAGCTATGAATTATTTAATCTTTGTCCTTTTTTGTGAACATTGTTTTATAAGAGCGGACCATTTAAAACCCTAATAGCCATATGCTTTACCATTTTTTTCAAATTTTTTAATTTATTTTCTATACTTTACAGCGTTTCTTAACACCCTACTTATTTTGTTTTTCTAAATTTTTTAAAATATTTTTTTTTTTCATTTTTTTCTTCGTTTTTTTCTATATCTTCATCAAAATTTCAAACATTTAAAAGTTCACATTTATTTTTTTAAAAATGCCCAAATATGCAGAATTTTGTTTTATTATTTTTGCATTCTTTAAAAGCCAAAAGTACTAAATATTCCTATGTGCTCTCCCCGTTGTTAAAAATTATAATTGAATCTAGCGTGTTTCAAATTATGATTATAATAATTTAATTTCTCGATAACAGTCACAAATGCGAAAAACTTACATGAGACAAAATATTTCAAAATAATTCACGTATTAATTCAGAATCCATCAGCGGCGCACCACGTATTTGGTGCAAATATCTCAAAAGCCGTGAGAGCTATAAATAAAAAACTAAAAAAATTGTGAAAAGTCAACGCTCCGTAGATCAGTAACAAAGTGTTTGCGGACATGTTCATGGAAAAAAATGTTCTTATTTATACCTGAAAAATTCGTGCCTAAAATCTTTGCACTGAATTTTAAAACACCCTGTATACCTGTACAATTCAGTTTTGACATGTCTAAATAATGTTTTTCTTATTAATTAAACTCAATTTTATAACTACAAGTTCAAAAGTTTGAAAGTTAAGGTAAATGTCTAAAATTCCCTATACCTGGATACACTCTGCGACATCCTACTCTGAAAGACGGTCAAGTTTGTCGTAGCATGCATCTGAGCGAGTAAAATAGCGATCGGTCACGTGATGTTTTTGTCCAATAGCGTGCTCTGAAATCACCGGACGGACGTTTTCACACGAGCTTTCCTACAAGTCTCAACCACTGGTTCTAATCGAGAGAACGGCTTCGCTCAAAAATCGTTGTTCGAAGCATCTCTGCGTGTGCCCATAATAGTTTGGTGATTCGTCAATCGTCTCGTCACTACTTTTAAGCTTGTTTATTGGTTGAAACTACTGCTCTTCTCTCAGGCGAACGATCCCATCCTACGAAACCCAGAATCGGCACCCAGTTGTACCTGCGTTCACTTGTCCGCGTCCAGATGGCGGCATCTAGTTTGCCGCGTGTACCTGACCTCTACCGCCTTCGTCAGCAAGGAAGTGTCACTGCTTGTATCAAGTAGATGTACGTGCGTTTAACCCTCGTTAAATTGCAATCTTTTTGTGCGAGAATTTATTGAGAAGGTATAATGAAAATTTCAGAGAAGGTCGAGATAACTTACATTTAATTTTTGAGTTGCATTTAATTACTCGTAGCGGGTCGTCTTCTTTAATTAAAGTCAAATTTAAGCTAAAATTCTTGACTTTTTCGCCTGCAGAGAGAAGTTTGTTGATTACTTTAAAAAATATTTAGTCATATTTGCTTAGATGAACTTCTTAAATATACCGGATGCACAAATTTATTACATTCCAAACTTTATAAGGGTTATGGCAAGGTTGCCGCCACCTTTAGTTTTAAATTTCATGTTTATTTAGGAGTTATAAAGGTTTTATAAAGATGACTAAAAAGTTTCCGTCATTTGTTTGTACAACGCGTTTCTGCGAGCTTAACATAGTTACTATTATTTTCTCTTTCTAAATGCATTCGTCTAAGAGAGATCCAGCATACTACACCATTACAAAAACTACCCGCCTTTACACCCTTCGACCCCGCATATCTGTCAGGGGATAACTATCTCAAGAAGGTAGTTAGACAGCGGGGTCGAAGGGTGTAAAGGCGGTATGTTCCTGAAGCTCGATTCTGGGCCTAAGAGAACGATCAAACCCTGAGAAGTGACCACTTCTATTAAAATCCAAAATTCCGTATTCTGGGACGCACAAAAGTCATTAGAAAGACGCACGGTGGTCGATTTTCCGGAAAACGCGGACATAAATGAAAAAATTCAAAATGTGTCTAAATTTGCCCCTATATGGTTGTCAAGATACTAGGCGAATAGTTGGCCAAAGAATAAACTATGCTTTTTACGAGTTTGACATTACGCATCAGTATTCAACATCAAATTTCAAATAGAGGACCCAGAGTATGACAGTATCAAACTGTGAATATCTCGAAAACAGTTGAAGATCAACATAGGGTACGTTATATAAAAATGCTTAGAATTTAAAAACAAAATTCAAAAATGCAATAATATACTGGGTGTTTCATTTGAAAGTTTCGGTTGGCATTCTAACATTTTTACTTTAATTTGGCTAATTTATAAATATATATCTTTTTCCTCTTAAAAATGTCTTGAGATAAATGTGAAAATTCACACGATCATCCTGTCTGTTTATTAAAACTAAATATTTTGTACGATTAAATTAAATGTGGAAGTTTTTTTTTTAATGTCCGCGTTTTTACAAAAATCGACCACTGTGCAAATCCTACTCTAAAAGATGGTCAAGTTTGCCGTAGCATGCGCATTAGCGAGTAAAATATCGATCGGTCGTTCGTCCAATAGCGTGCTCTGAAATAATACAAGTGACGTTTTTCACACGAGCTTTCCTACAACTCCCAACTACTGGGTCTAAACGGCTTCGCTCAAAAATTGTTGTTCTAGCAGCTCTGCGCGTGCCCATAATAGTTTGGTGATTATTCGATCGTCTCGTCACTGCTTTTAAGCGCGTTTATTAGTTGAACTTACTTTTCTTCTCTCAGGCGAACTCCTATGACTTCCAGAATCGGTACCCTGGTATGCTGAGTCTCTCTCAGACGAATGCATTTAGAAAAAGATAATATTAGTTTAACTATGTTAGGCTCGCAGAAACGCGCCTAAAATAAAAATGAAAATATTTACTTTTTTGGGGCCTAATTTTTGAAACCGAATCGACTACCATCAGTGCAAATCAAATGCACAGTTCAAGCATTGTCTAATATATAGAAATGTTTCAAGAATCCAGCCCCAGCCACGCGGCGATTTGTTGTTTATTTATGCACGCTCTAATCTGTCTCTGCGAGGGGGCCACACCACAGGTGTATCCGTCCTTTTCGCTCTCTAACGTTTACAACAATATGAATCTTATATAACATCACCAAGGAAAAAGATGCTTCACTAAATATAAGTATAAAGATATTCTTAAAAAAATATGCTCCTACCAATATTAATTTATTTATTCTAAAAGTGCACTTTAATTTAATTTCTTCTTTGACTTAATGAGATATTGGGTTATGTTTAATTTAATCAGGTATTTAAGTGAAAATAGCGTTTTTATTTAACTAGAGATATACTTGAATTAAACAAATAAAATCTTAATCTTAAAATAACGTCACACATAAGGAATCGCATCGAGTCATTAGTATGTTGGGTACATCTAGAATCGTGCATTTTTTGATTGAGGTATGCAACTTTCTGGGGTAGTAGTTGATGCCAAAAGAAAACTTTTTGGATCCAGAGCCATCTCTGAATTCATGTAGAACACCAAAATGGCGGTCATTAAAGATGGCTGCCATTAGAATCGTAACGAAATTGTCTATTTTTGCTTCTAGTGGTCCGATTTAAATGATTTTTTTTTTGTTTGAAAGATTTTCTAAAAAGGTCATTGTTTGTCACTACTAATTTAGTGTAGCATCCATAGAATTATGAGTAATTTCATTTTTTTCTATTTTTAAATTCATTTTTAATGATGAATGATTTGTCAGCTGAAAAGAAAGTCAGAAGTCAAATTAGGTAACTTTGAATCAAACCTTAAATAATTTGAATTGAGTCCAGAACAAAATTTAGTAGGTATTTACTGTTATCGATGGAACATTGCTTAGCTTCAGTAAAATGAAGCCTAGCGCTCACCGGGTCGTGCTACTTCCGTTGCTTAGGTACAAACCTTTATCATGTAAGCATGGTTTTTCTCAGTGTGCCATGAAGAAAAATGGCGCCAGCAGGTGCGTATATCCATCCATAAAATGTTAAAAAAAAAAAAATATTTGTAATTTTTTTTTAAAAGAATTTTTCAAAAAATGTTTAAATTTTGTTTTGGTTGAAAATTCAATTATCTATCTTAATAAGGATTTTCGTTTTACAATTGGTCCTGGTTCTGGTTGAACCAGAACCGCAACCGGTCCTTTCGTTTTAAAACAATGACGTCACAGTTGCAACCTGGTTATGAAATTTTAGAACCAGCCTGGGAGGTTGGTTCGGCCCTTTGGTTGTAAACGTAACCCCTAAAATTTTGAAGTATAGATATTCTTTCTTTGAGTAAAATCAAAGATATCTTCATAATATTTTAAATGTATTTTAAATGTAATGTCAACCAGAACCAGGACCAATTCTTAAATCGAAAATCCTTAATGTGAAAACCGCGTGCCGCTAGCTGCTAGGGTTCGTGAGTTACAAAGTTTAATCCACCTCCTACCCTCTTGCCAACTCCCCGCCCCGTCAAAAACGAATCAGCTCTGCGTCTGGTGACAAAGAGTTTTTGTTTCAAATTTGATAAAGTCGGTTAAGGGGTTTTTGAGTAATCGTGTTGCAGACAGACAGACACCATGACAAAATTTTGTATATAGGTCTTTTTTGACCCAAATAACTTATTTTTAATGGAAATAAAAAAAATCTATGCAGCTGTTTAAATTTATTCCGGTTTTTTGAGACATCTGCAAATATTTATTCCAGGGTCAACTTCATGAGATCACCGTGTAAAGATAAAAATATATTATTTTTATAAAAAGCTATCGAGCAAAAAAAATTATTAAAATCGGACCACTAGAAGGAAAAATAGAATATTGCCTAAAGATTCTAATCCAAAAAAGCGGCATTTCTTTATGAAAAAGTGCACGGTTTTTTAGATTTTAGCGGCGTACCCAACGTATACAGGGTGTTTCAAATTCGATGCTCACCACGAGAATCTCCTAAACGGTAGGAGGTACGAAAAGGTTTAAATTAGGGCAAAGTTGCGCAATTTGATGCTTTATCCAAAACCAAAAATAAAGTTTACAAAATCCGAGGTTTACAAAATCCGAGTAGTTCCGGAGAAAAAAACCGAAATTTTCAATTTTAGTTTTTATTTTTTTCCGCCTTTCTTATTAGAGTTGTCAAAAAATGCTTAAAAGACACTTTTTTAAGATCTACCAGACGAGATATTCATTTTTAAGATTTGACATTTCAGTTTGACAGGAGCGCTGTCAAGTTAATTTTTTCTTATTTTAAAGTTAAAGTTAAAACAAAGTTATGATTGTTTTCCACAAACCAAAACTACACTTTTTTGCACTCGACGCGCCTTTCGCTAACAACGTTAGCATCATCAGGAGACGATAAACAATTAACTAAATTAATCTACGCTCTATCTTATATACAATCCTTTAGTGGGCGGAGATAAGACCACTAAAGGATTGTATATTTTCATATGCATTTAAAATTCTTTTGTTTGGTACACTTTTTAGAAGTTTTAGGTTATCTATTGTGAATCTATGATTGTTTTCAAAAGCATGCTCGGCCACACTTGACTTTTCTGTTCTTCCGTATTTTAAGTGTGCTAAGTGTTCTTTAAAACGTGTTTGAATAGAGCGTCTCGTTTAGCCAACATATTTTTTGTCACAATCCATGCAACTAATTTCGTAAATTCCACTTTTTTCTAGAACTGTAATTTTATCTTTGGGATTTCCTAGTACGCTTCTTATTGTGTTACCGGATTGATATACTAATTTAAGAACGGTGTTATTAAATACTTTTTGTAATCCTTTCGTATAATTAGGATTATAAGGAATTGATACAAATTTTGAGTTGCAGGTATCTTTTTGTCTGAATTCCGAAAGGTCTTTTCAAAAGAATGTCTATTTATCAGCTTATTTATTAAGCCTTCGTCGTAACCGTTTTCGCCAGCTATATTCCTAATCCTATTCTTTTCTGCCTCAAATCTTTCTTTGTTTAAGGGGAAATTTACTAATCTATATGTTAAAAAGTACAAACTTGCAAGCTTATGTTGTAAGCAATGAAAAGAGTCATTTGGAATATACCTGTTGGTGGCCGTTCCTTTTCTGTATAGGTCAAAGTCCAATTTATTTTTATTTCTTATAACTAAAGTGTCTAGAAATGGCAGTGTACCGTTGTTCTCTGTTTCATAAGTAAATTTAATTGTGGGAAATTTGTTATTTATTTTTTCCATAAAATTTTCAACACTAGTTACTTTAGTGTTGAATACTGCAAACACATGGTCTACATACCTAAACCATACTCTGGGGAAGTACTCAAATTCTTTACTTATATCTGATTCAAATTTGCTCATAAAGAGGTTTGCGATAAAAGGTGATAAACTGTTACCCATTGTGGTTCCTTCTAATTGCTGGTAGTAGTTATTTTTATATTGAAAGTAATTTTGATTTATGCAGAGTTTTGTTAAAGATAGGTATTCTAATGTATGTTTGTCTTCTACATTGTTTTTTTTTAGTAGTTCCTCCAGGTATTGTAAGGTATTGAAGATCGGCACACTAGGGAACAATGAACTAACATCAAACGAGATTAAAATTTCACCTTCTTGGAGTGAAATATCTTTATCTTTGTTGATAAATTCAAGGGAATTTTGAACAGAAAAACCTTTTCCCTTTATAGGTAAAAGTGATCCTACAGCAGAAACTATAGGTCTAACCGATTTTCCAGGCTTGTGGACTTTCGGAAGACAATACAGTTTCGGCATAGTGGGATTGCTTACTTGTAGCTTATATTTAATATTGTCAGTAATAATATTGTTACATTTTTTAATTGTGTTTTTGACTTCGTTAATCATTTTTGGTAAGGGGTTCTTTGGGACTTGTTTCTAGGGTCCATTTTTTATTAGGTTATCTACCCTTTCGAAATAATCTGTTTTATCTAATATAACAACTTTATTACCCTTGTCAGCCTTTAGATAGAAAACATCTTTTTCTCTCAAACTTTTAATTGTTTTATTGTTATTCAATGTACTATTTTTATTGTTTTTAATGATGTTTTGAGAGATCTGATATCGGCAAGCATCTCACACATAGCCCTTTGTGCCTTCTGAAAGATTGTAGATTGAACTTTCAATATTTGCAATAATATCACTTAAATTATCTTTTTGTGGGGGCAGAGCAAAATTAAGACCTTTGTTTAAAAGTGATATTTCTTTGTTATTAAAAGTTTGAGAGGATAGGTTTTCTACAATGTTTGCGATTTCCTTCGACTTTTTTGGTTTTGGTTCAGAACCTTTTAACTTTTGTAGCTTTTTATTAAGTGAAGACATCTTCTTCGTTAATTTTTTCTCAATTACTACAAACATATGTCTTTGGAAATCGCACCATTCTTCAAAGTTCTTATCACTAAGTCTAAATGTCAACTTTTTAAACAGTCGGTATGCTTCAAGCTCAAACATACTTCGTTTTGCGTAAAAATTTTTGATTTCTAAATCTAACCATTTCTGTTTTGCAAACAGGGCTACTTTTGAAGAAACTGTAGATTTCGGAAACTTTACTTGAACAAAGTTTGGAAAAACTTTGAATTTTTTGGAAGATTTTAGAAACCAAATATCTGCACCAACTAGCCTAATCTTAGTACTAAACTTACGATAGAGATTTAGTTCCGTTGACCGTGAAGCCATCTCAACCTAGTGTGCCGATCGCCAATACCTTACAATACCTAGAGGAACTACTAAGAAAAAACAATCTAGAAGACAAACGTACTTTAGAATACCTATCTTTAACAAAACTCTGCATAAATCAAAATAACTTTCAATATAAAAATAACTACTACCAGCAATTAGAAGGAACCACAATGGGTAATAGTTTATCACCTTTTATCGCAAACCTCTTTATGAGCAAATTTGAATCAGATATAAGTAAAGAATTTGAGTATTTCCCCAGAGTATAGTTTAGGTATGTAGACGATGTGTTTGCAGTATTCAACACTAAAGTAACTAGTGTTGAAAATTTAATGGAAAAAATAAATAACAAATTTCCCACAATTAAATTTACTTATGAAACAGAGAACAACGGTACACTGCCATTTCTAGACACTTTAGTTATAAGAAATAAAAATAAATTGGACTTTGACCTATACAGAAAGGGAACGGCCACCAACAGGTATACTCCAAATGACTCTTTTCATTGCTTACAACATAAGCTTGCAAGTTTGCACTTTTTAACATATAGATTAGTAAATTTCTCCTTAAACAAAGAAAGATTTGAAGCAGAAAAGAATAGGATTAGGAATATAGCTGGCGAAAACGGTTACGACGAAGGTTTAATAAATAAGTTGATAAATAGACATTCTTTTCAAAAGACCTTTCGGAATTCCACTTTTTTCAGACAAAAAGATACCTGTGACTCAAAATTTGTATCAATTCCTTATAATCCTAATTATACGAAAGGATTACAAAAAGTATTTAATAACACCGGTCTTAAATTAGTATATCAATCCGGTAACACAATAAGAAGCTTACTAGGAAATCCCAAAGATAAAACTACACTTCTAGAAAAAAGTGGAATTTACGAAATTAGTTGCATGGATTGTGACAAAAAATATGTTTGCCAAACGAGACGCTCTATTCAAACACGTTTTAAAGAACACTTAGCACACTTAAAATGCGGAAGAACAGAAAAGTCAAGTGTGGCCGAGCATGCTTTTGAAAACAATCATAGATTCACATTAGATAACCTAAAACTTCTAAAAAGTGTACCAAACAAAAGACTTTTAAATGCATATGAAAGTATGGAAATCATTAAATCAAGAAATAGTTTAAATAAAGATAGAGGACCCATCCCGTTTAGTACACTTTATTCTTTGGTTGAGGGGAGATAGGATTAAAAATCGTGATCAATCACAAGTTATTAGTCTTATCTCCGCCCACTAAAGGATTGTATATAAGATAGAGCGTAGATTAATTTACTTCATTGTTTATCATCTCCTGATGATGCTAACGTTGTTAGCGAAACGCGAGTCGAGTGAAAAAAAGTGTAGTTTTGGTTTGTGGAAAACAATCATAACTTTGTTAACATAGTTAAAGTTAAAGTTTTAAGCATTTTTTAACAACTCTAATAATAAAGGCGGAAAAAAATAAAAACTAAAATTGAAAAAAATCTCTGGAACTACTCGGATTTTGAAAACTTTATTTTTAGTTTTGGGTAAAGCATCAAATTGCGCCAATTCAAATCTTTTCGTATCTACTACCGTTTAGGAGATCCCCATGGTGAGCATCGAATTTGAAGCACCCTGTGTAATAACAATTAGGAAGATTTTCTTAAAAAATAAATAATCTGTACACACTCGCAAATCCTAACTAGAATCTAAGTACTTATCTGACGTTTTTTTTTGTTCAGCTGTTCTACTATCGCATCCACCATACAGTCAAAGTCAGTCAGTCAGATATTTTTTAAAAAATCGAAAAAATTTTGAGAAGAATAATTTCTTTGATAAATACAGATTATTTATTTTTATTATTATTTATTTTTTAAGAAATTTTCTTAACTTAGTGGCGAAAAACACAAAAAAAGTAGTTTCAGCAAAAGCTTGGTTATATTTCCTTTAACAAAATTTTACGTTATCTACTTTTACATTTCCAAAACTCTTTTAGACAGCTGTTATCCTTTTCGTTAATTGCTATAACCACAAAAAATTTTTGGTGTTATTTGAGACGGTCCAAAATGTCCGCAACGATATTTATCACCCAAAAATCCTGCTAGCTGGCAAACAATTCTTTTATATTTTTTTAAATATTCTGGATAAATTTTAATACATTCAAAACTTTAAAGCAAAATTGCAAGTAGGATGGCGTAATTTTGCTTGTTTGGGCAAAAATTTTTACTCGAACTACGTTCTATATTTGATTAAAGAACTTTCCTCCTCTTGACAGAAAAGTTTTGGTAAGTAAATATTATTTGCGCGCTTTACCTAAATGTTTGTAAAAATGACTGATATTGGTTTGTTGGTTTCAAATATTGCGACAGGTTTTTGAACTACTTCGCGTTAACCGATTTTAATGAAATTTGGTATACTTATGTAGGTCCAGTGGCGGGGGGTGCTAAGATTTTGGTCCAAAGCTCTTACGATTATGCAGTTTTCAGATTTAAACTCTACTTAATATTTTATAATTTTGGAAGAAAGAAAAATTTATTTGGTGGGGTGGTGGACGGGGTTTTAACCAATATTCCGTTTTCAGATTTAAGTTCAACTAAATTTTTTTTAGTTTTTGTTTGTATCTTTTATTATAACTTTTTGTGTATAAGTAAATATAATTTATTTTTGGCCTGCATGCGTTGATCTATCATCAAATAGAAATTAATATCATTAGTTGGTAATCGATTCCGTCAAGAAAATCATCGGATGAGTTGGAGTTAGTTCGTGTTCGTAGTTCGGAAGTTAGGTAATATGTTGTGTAGTTTTTTTCCTGCTTTGGAACCTATTTTATTTTGTACTTGATTTTTGCCAGGCATTTTTGGGAGAATGATTATTTTGTTATTTAGAAGGAAATACTTGTGCGTACTATATGTAATAAATCTGATTGCAAATTTAAAACTATAAGGTGCCTTGTTTTTGGGGTTTTTCATTATTTAATGATGAGCCTTTTCACTAAAAAAACGCATAAATGCAGCTACCTATGATAAAAATAATGTAAGTAATATCACAGGGTATTTAATTAGGGCCAGAAGAAAAGAAATGATGAACAAATACAATTTTTATTACAAAAATTAATTCAAAAATAATATAACCCCAAATCTAACTCATCAAAAAAATCAATAAAGAAAGCAGGCTGATATCTTTGTGTCGTCATCAGGTGGGCGGAGCAAAAAAAATTACTAGACCGTGTTTATTCTAGAGACCGTGGGTAGCGATAGTGAAGGGGGTAAGAGGGGGCTGATATATTTGAAAAATCCTTATGTTTTAACCAAGGGTGCTACAGATATGCAGTTCTCATAATTGAATTACACTAAATAATGCCTAATTTTAGGGATAAGTGTGACGAAACAGATTTCTATCGATCCACGACTCCTTAGGCTATATGCCCAAGTCACTAAATCCCGCACAACTGATACAGTAAAACTTGGCAATACTTATTTTGGTCCGGTTACAATACATTATAAGAGAAAACTCCACCCCTGACCTACCTCTATTGGGAAAGCAACCCAAACACATGTCCATGACACATCTTGTGAATGTCTATGTTTTTATTATTAACTGAATATTCAAAATGAATATAATCTGAACATTACAGTTTTGAATACATAAAGAGTCTACATATTCTGAATATTTAGTGAATAATAATAATAATGGATCATTGGACATTCACATGATGTGTTTTGGACATTTCCGAAAGTTCCAAGAATATTCACGCAATATTCTTGCTCTCTTTACGTAAACCGATTTAGGTGTTCCTTTTGATTTACCCTAAAAAGTAAAGAATAAAAAAGAATACACAAACTTTTTAAGTTAATTGATTTTATTTATTTCCGATTTAAAAAGTACAAAATATTAAAAACTGGTGTATTCTAGTGAGTACCTTCTCGAATGGCCTATTAAAGTGGACTATACTACAAATAACTATTATTTTATTTTATTCTTTTTAGTGTACTTTTTTAAGGTCGGTTTAATTTTTTTGTTAAATAGTAGTTTTCACAACTAGTGGCTAAAATAGTGCTTTTTTTTACAAGCGTTGGTTTAAATAACGAACGCAGCGAGGTATTTAAAAATGACTATTTTTTTTCATACCTTTATCAAAAAATCTAAGAAAAACAGGAAAATACTTTTAAAAATCTTGAACGAAGAGCACTTCTCGCACCATCTTTACACTATAAGTCAAGGCGGCTGGTAAATAAAATAACAATGGTTTCCATACCGATGCGCCTTTTTACTCGGTGATGTTCACTGTTGCGACATTTTTGCGATATTTTGAAGATGTTTTTAAATGATTTTTTTCGTAAATACTGGCGGAAACAGCTTAATTTTTAGGCAAGAATAATTAAATTTTTCGAATATTACTATTTTCCGCTATTTATCTTTAATTTTTGGTAAAAAACGGACAGAAATCTTTTTTTGCACCTGTGATAAAACCCGTTTTTTTTACATCGGTAACCAAAAAAGCCATGCTTTAGTTATCTGCAGACAGGTACTAAAATCATGCTTCTGGTGAAGGTATAAAAAAAGGATTTATTTTTTAATTTTTGGTGCTCTTTAATAGGTAAACATTTTTAGTTCTATGAATTTTTTTAGCTTTGTCGGAAACTTTGTGAGAAAAGTATGTTTTTTAAAAAACGGGACAAATTGGAGCTCTCATAAATCGAGTAATCGAATGCATTAAGCAATTAATTCATCTTGTCTTTTTATTACAGTGGTGCACCCAGGGTTTAAGGATAAATAATAAAAAAAACTTAATTTGAAGTAAAAATGTGAAAACAACCAGGCTTCTCAGGGGTGGGGGAGGTTAACCCCCCCCTCGGTGCGCCACTGTAATATATTGCGCGTATACGCAAAAAATGATAACTTTGAGGCTTTTCTAATGTGGTGGGGGCAGTGTGTTTTACATAGCATAAATGCGTTAAGTTCGTTGGTGGTGGTGAAAATGAGAAATTTATAGAGTTTTAAAAACCGTCCAATATTTATTGTGTGTCCATTAAAGTCCCACCCAACCGAACTCAAACCAACCAAGGTAAAAAATCTACGTGGGTCTACCCTACCATAAATATTTATATCAGTGGAATTTTTGTCTGTAGTTCTAGTGAGATTTTATGAAAGTTTGGGTAATATCATAAGTGCATGTCAATTTATCTGTGCAAAAATTCAGATGCACGAATGGTATTTGGTCAGATTATTTCACGAGTTGAAAGACACAAAATTAAAAAATCATTTATTTAACAAAAATACCAAACAAAACTAATAATTGCTGTTAACTTGTCAAGTTTTTTCCGGAAAAATTGACAGCTGGGTCGAGATTCTTCAAAAACCGTCAGAAAATTTCGCCCTTACAAAAAATGTGACGATTTTTAAACACAAGTTTATACCACGGATCACCGTCTGTTCGGTACTCTGTGTTTATACTAACCGTCAGGAATTATTTGCTAATATTCCTGAAAATTTAGTTTCTTAATACTGTTCCAGTAAATAAAAAATAATAAAGTAACACTTGTGGCATACCGGACTTTTTGTTTCTCACTTCATTACGACCAGGCCTCCAATGTTTAATAAAGAATCCAGACACCTACAGACCTGTTTCATCCTTATGAGGAATCATCAGGGATTCATAGAATTGTACCTGGTAGTTGAAGCTACACAGGCACCATGCACAACTCTCGAATTTAAAACAAAAAGTTTGTAATCCGCGGAGACGTAGTACCTGTGTGCGCCACCTGTCGAATACACCGCGAAACAAAAACATTAAAATTGAAAAATGCAGAAGACCCTAAATACAGAATCCTGTACTTTTCAGCAGGTTATAAAGAAGAAACCTGTAAAAGTATAAGGTCACTGGAACATGACTCTTAAAAAGAGGTAACGTTTGCAGCAGTACCGCCCCCAATTGGAGCTTCATACTACGTGGCCCTAATTTTAAGGCATTAGCAAGCAATCGCTCCGGAGGAGGCTTGTTGCGCAGAACTAAAAAGCCAAAATATTTAAAAAACAATAAAGTGAATCTCATGTCCGCAAATATAAATTAAAGTAACACTCGTGGCCTATCGGACAAAGCATTTTTGTTTCTCACTTCATTACGACCAGGCCTTCAATGTCTAATGGAGAATCCAGACACCTACAGACGTGTTTCATCCTTATTAGGAATCATCAGAGAGTTTGTAATCCGCGGAGAGAATCCAGACACCTACAGACGTGTTTCATCCTGATTAGGAATCATCAGAGAGTTTGAAATCCGCGGAAACGTAGTACCTGTGTGCCCCACCTGTCGAATAAACCTCTTTTACCTCTTTTACGTTACCTCTTTTTAAGAGTCATGGCACCATGCACAACTCTCGAATTTAAAACAAAAAGTTTGTAATCCGCGGAGATGTAGTACCTGTGTGCGCCACCTGTCGAATACACCGAGAAACAAAAACATTAAAATTGAAAAGTGCAGAAGACCATAAATACAGAATCCTGTACTTTTCAGCAGGTTATTAAGAAGAAACCTGTAAAAGTATAAGGTCACTGGAACTTGTTGCGCAGAACTAAAAGGCCAAAATATTTAAAAAACAATAAAGTGAATCTCATGTCCGCAAATATAAATTAAAGTAACACTCGTGGCATATCGGACAAAGCATTTTTGTTTCTCACTTCATTACGACCAGGCCTTCAATGTCTAATGGAGAATCCAGACACCTACAGACGTGTTTCATCCTTATTAGGAATCATCAGAGAGTTTGTAATCCGCGGAGAGAATCCAGACACCTACAGACGTGTTTCATCCTGATTAGGAATCATCAGAGAGTTTGAAATCCGCGGAAACGTAGTACCTGTGTGCCCCACCTGTCGAATAAACCTCTTTTACCTCTTTTACGTTACCTCTTTTTAAGAGTCATGTTACAGTGACCTTATACTTTTACAGGTTTTTTCTTTATCACCTGCTGAAAAGTACAGGATTCTGTATTTACGATCTTCTGCACTTTTCAATTTTGATGTTTTTGTTTCTCGGTTTATTCGACAGGTGGCGCACACAGGTACTACGTCTTGTGAGTTAAATATTTCGAAAGAACATGCCTTGTAATGTAGAACTTTCCGTAGGAAAAATCGTACGGAAAGTGGCTACTTCCCGGTCGTTTGAAAAAAATATAACATACAAAACCATAGATAGCCACGAAATATGTCGCTGTCACTGTTCAGAAAAAGAAATTTTAAACACTTTTTGACGTTTATTGGTACGCGTAGTAGCAATAAACGTTTCCCTTAGAACGTTAGGATAAATAAGAAGGACGCCACTTTCCAGAATGGTGACGGGTGAGATTTCAAAATATGTTACTGTGATTGGTCAAAATATGAAGAGTAAAATAATTTTGAAATAGTTAAAAATGGAAATTTTTATAAAAATTACGTTTTTTTTATTTATAGATTTGTTCTTTAAAAAGTAAAATCAAATACGGCCTAATTATTTATTCGTGTATGATATAAATTCGAAGTTTTTCTAATGTTGCGAAATTACGACCCCATTGGGGTTTCTAAATTGGGTTTATATTTAGAACAAAATAAATCTTCAACCGCCGCTTTAATAATAAACTAAATTCTAAAATCGGCAATTAACCTACGTCAGAAACATGAAATTACTTAAACTACCATTTTGGTAAAAATTATTGCACGTTGTAGGTATATACATCAAAGGGAAATGATTCAATTAATGTTTTGTTACGGTACACAAAATCTAGACGAAAATTAACACTACAGAAAATTAAATGAAAAATGCCCGATTTATTTAATAAACTCTGATTGTAGATATTAAAAATTATTTATAAATATATCTTGGAAAAAATAAGCCCTTAAAATGTAACAAAATATTTTTTCATTACTTTACTCATTTTTATGTTTCCGTTGAAAATTTTGATGTCACACTGTCCAACACTCTATTCATGTATGAATGTATTTAAACTAGTGGTTAGCACTCTTCACGAAAGCTCAACGATGCGCTATGGTATTAAATGGGCCTATTGTGAACATCTTAATTAAAAGATATCATCCCACACTAAAAAAAAAAACAGATTCCGTATTTAAGAATAACCTTTACTTAAAAAAATGCAAAAATATTATTCTTCTATGTACACGGAAAAAAAGAAATACTCAATATAAAGCAATAAAACTAGATCTAAGCCTATGTTAGCATCATATATACGCGAGACGATATTTTTTTGAACTAAGAACATGAAATTCTCAAATTACCTTATTGGGTTTAAAAATACATAATTTTATTTTAGGTATACATCTACACCTTATTCCTAAAATAATATTTTTAATGTGAAATATTAAAAATCTCAATTTTGTATCTTTTTTAATTTTGTTTTGAAAATACTAATCTTTAATACATGTATTATAAATGTCTAAAGCGAAACCTAGTTATTTTTCTATTTGAGAATATGCCTTTCTCAAACTGAACATTGTTATTCGCATATTTAAGATATAGACCTTTATATACTTATTTTGAAAATATTCATATTCTTATTTTAAAATATAGAAAAAGCACTGTATCCTTAAAGGAAGTTAACATCAAGTCAGTTAAGCTGCCTTCCCACTTTAAAAAAATGGACTTATTTGCGCACCTTTTGCGCAAACACTTTTATGTTTTGCGCAGCAACCGTATGGAAAATGTGGGTATTTTTTTGTGGGTGGGGTGTTTTCCGCATGACTTTAAAGAATATACGTTCAGATGGTTGCAAAAGGTAAAAGTGGTTGCGCGATACTGCGCAAAAGATGCGCAAATAAGTCCAATATTTTTTTTTTATTTTGAGTGGGGGGCAGCTTCACTAACCTGTTATCATCCATATTCCTGAATGTTAACTTCCATTGAGGATACCAAAGTGTTTTATCTGTGGGATTTAATAATAATTACTGAAGTCAAAAAAAATATACAGGTATTTAAAAGTACAAAATATATTGTCTATTTCCATTTTCTACAATAACTGCTTACGTTTTAGAAAAGAAACAAATATAGTAAAGAATACGAAATCTTATTTAAAAAGAAACTGCGGTAAAACTCAAGGACACGTCAATTGTGTTTGGGAGCGGGATATTTTTGAAAATTGTTTTAGGGCAAGACCCAAGGCTTATTAAGATTATTTTAATTTCAAACATGAAACTTTTAACAAGTTGATATCTACCTAAAAATATCAAATCTTGCATTTGACCCTTTAAGCGACCGTTTAAAAAAGGTTTTTTTTTCATTTTTACAAATAGTTTTTGGTGTTTTTTAGTTAGCTAATCCAAAGCAGAATCAACGTGTGCAAGGTTTTTTTTTATATAACACCCTTAATATATATATATTCAAAAATCCTAACTTTATATATTAGTTAAGTATCGGAAATTTGAAATTTAAATTATTTTTAAAAAGAGAAACTTTAAACTATATACCCTCGATGTCAAAACTGAAATTTATTTAAGATTTAAAAGTGCGAACAGATTTAAAATGTGGATCATTTTAACCCTTCCTGAAAAAAAAATGTTTGAGCCACTGTAAAAAAAAATAAGGTGTTAGCTAAATATCTTATTCTTTTAACGTATAAACACGTTTCCTTTATTTAAATCGGTTAAGAAATAAGCAAGTTCTGTAGTGTTACGATGCTCCTTGTGTGTTAAGACTGTCCCGTTATAAGTCATCTTCTATTTGACGTCTTGAATTTTACGTGTCATTTTGGACATTGGGCGCATAACATTTTTAGCTTGCCAAAAGGCTTAAAATCTTTATATCCTGATCATTCTTGACAAAACTGCATCTCGTCAAAAAGAAAATGACTTAGAGCGAGACAGTCTTGACCACACAAAAAGCATCAAACGTAATACTCTAGAACTTTCTTACTTCTTAACCGATTTTAATAACGGATACTTTAAGAGAATAAGGCTATTTAGCAAACTTCTCAATTTTTCAAAACTGTCCTCCTCCCTAATTTCAAAGAAATATCAGTTTTGACATAAAGCGAATCTTTCGCTTTCAAAAAACTTTAATTTTAAATTTCATATGATCAATACGAAAGTTTTACTTTAACTTATAAACTAAGAATCAACTAAAAAAAACACAAATTAAAACATAGTATATCTAACTAACTACACTAACCGCCGCGCCGCACACAGGCGAATTTCGAAGAAAAGCTGGTCAAAAATCAGATATTCCGAATTCAAAATTATTGGAAAAACCAATTTTATAATTTTATTACCTAGTTAAAACCAGCACCCTTTTTTTAATATTCTCGTCCCACTTAAAAATATTTTTGTTTAAAGTTGACCTTTGATGAGACTTTTATAAGTGTTAATTAAATGTGAAATATTTATTCCTGAATTGAGTGTTCCGTTATCCGCAAGTTATTGAGCAAATTTAAAGATATCGTCATGGAGCCTATTGCTGGTGGCAGATTAAAATGTCACAACAATGAACGTCACCGAGTAAAAAGGCAAATCGCTAGGGAAATCATTGTTATTTCATTCACCAGCTGCATTGATTTATAGTGTAAAGATGCTGTGTTGCGAGAAGTGCTCTTCGTTCGAGATTTTTAAAAGTATTTTCCTGTTTTTTTTTTTGGATTTTGTGATAAAGGATTTAAAAGAATAGTATTAACAACTCGCGACTAAACTGTGCTTTTTTTTACTCGCGTTTCTAAATATTTTGCTGCTTATTTAAACTAAAAAAGCACAGTTTAGCGGCGAGTTGTTAACACTATTTTTTTTAATACCTTTCGAGAGAAGAGCACTTCTCGCAACACACCATCTTTAAACTATAAATCAAGTTTGATATTTTGACGATATTTTTAAATAATTTTTTCGTAAATACTTAATGAAAACTGGTGGAGATGGCTTCATTTTTAGGCAAGAATAATTGGATTTTTCCATATTACTAGTTTCCTCTATTTCTCGTTAATTTTGGGTAAAAAATGGACAGAAATATTTTTTTGCACCCGTGAGCAAAAGTTTATTTTTGCATCGGTAACCAAAAAGGCCATGCTTTAGTTATTTGCAGACAGTTATTAAAATCAGGTTTTTGATGAAGGTATAAAAAAACTACTATATTGAATTGAAATATCCACAGAACTTCTTTAATTTTAATTTTTTAAAACTATATAATCTCATAAAAAATAAAAATAGAAATTTTTTTCCTTTTCTAGCCATAAAGTACATTTCCCCGTAATTTACGGTCTTGCGAAAAATACATATTTAAAAAATGGAGTAATGCGGGTAAATGTACTTTATGTCTAGAAAAGGACAAAAAATTCCTATTTTTATGTTTTACGACATTATAAAGTTTTAAAAAATCAAAATTAAAAAAGTTCTGTAGATATTTCAATTCAACAAAATTTTTGAGATTCTACTTACCACCAGCAGCAATAGACTCCATGACGATATCTTGAAATTTTCTCAATAAGTTGCGGAAAACGAAACGTTCAATTCACGAAATATTTAACACACAAAATTCTCATCAAAGGTCAACTTTAAACTAAAATATTTTTAAGAGGGACGAGAATATTAATAAAAGGGTGGTTCCGAATTTCTGATTTTTGACGAGCTTTTCCTCGAAATTCAACTGTATGCAATGCACATAAAATAAAAGACTGACAGGCTCTTACGTCCTACCTCGGAACCGAGAATCCCCGAGCGTTTGAGATGTTCATTTTAAGAATAAAACGACAAGAATTTTCTTCAATTAGGCATCTGAAGGTTATACTTAATTTTAGTATTTTAAATACTTATTTTGAACCTAAAGAAAAAAATTTATGTTAATATTAAAATTACAATAGTCTCATGTCAAAATTTGCAATGTTTTAAAATAAAAAATACTATTTTGCCTAATTTAAAGATATGCTCTTAAAATGAAAATAAACGGAGTTTCATAATAAACTTAGTGCCGTTTTAATTTAATATTTTCGGTAAATTTCCAAATGAAGATCTTAGGCTTCAAATCAAAAATTATAAAATTTTTAAACAGATAGTTTTTACTTGGATTAAAGAAAACATTTGAGAATTTTAAATTTTGTATTTAAGTATAACAATATGTTTATTTCAAAATAATCTGTTTAAAATAAAATTCTAGATTTTCATTTCAATGATGCAGTTTTGAGCATACTGAGATACTCATTAGTAGAAATTTTTTTTTCCGTGTACATGTAATTAATACTTCAAACCACTATATGCTTTTTCGTAAATTTCAAGAATAAGTGATTTTAAATTAGTAGTTTATAAACTTTTTTGACAAAAACTCAAGGAGGGTTGGTTTAAAATGCTTTAAAAATTTTACTTAAACTTAGGACCGTTATAAAATAGACTAAACCCTTTTAGTAAATCCCACCGCAGGTTTCTATTTTGAAAATTATATTAGAATTCAATCGGACATATAGAGGTTAGTCAAAATTAAGTTGGTAGATTTGACCCAAACATACAAACATACACACATAGAGGTGAAGTTATATAAAAGATTGTAATAAAAAAACCAAACTTGAAATCCAAATTGTTTGTTGACGGGTAATTCTTAAATCACTAAAATAATTGTAAAAATTTTTTTCTCGATTTTTTTTATTAAACGAGTTCACATAGGGTTCAAAATATAATGAGTGACCAGGTACCTTTAAACACTCTGTATAATATGCGTAATCTTTATGTTTTGTTTCAGGACCACTTGGTAATCAACAAGCAAACAAAAAATCAGGCATCGGAATCACGTCAAACAGTCAAAAATGGACATCGCTTTTTAAATTTTTTCGCCGTATTGACTACGTGCTTAATATATCGCAGACTATATTCAGATTATTCGACGAAATTAATTGTTATATTAATTTTATCAGAGAAATTTAGTGAAATATATTTTACGCATAGATCAATCAACAAATTAAACTGGCTTCTATAAAAAAAATACGCGATTTCATTAATTTATGACAATGACTCTCTAATAAAAAAACAGCAAACATTTAAAAAGGCGTTAATTTTTCATTTAGTGTACCTTTGAATTTTATCATTAACCAAACGCGTTTTCGTTGTAAACTACCGACACATTAAAGTAACTAAAAGCGAAGTAAATTAGACAAAAACCCGCGCGTTAAAAGTGTTTTATATCATCTCAATAAAGTGTGCTAACAATAACAGTAAACACACAAGTGCTGACGTACCTCAATTAAAAAAAAAATAGCTTACTTGTAAATATAACCCATGTGTACCGTTTTGTATTGAAAATCTAGTCAGGTGATTTAATCTAGTCAAATTACTCAAAAAAAAACTCGTAAAAAAAGCTTTTTCTAGAAAATGATTAATTAAACAAAAAAAAAACTAAAATTAAGTGTTAAGCTTCATAAACATTTCGGTGCGCCCACACGACATGTGTTATAAACCAAGAAAACACATTTAAAAAGAAAAATTAACAGTTTCTCCGCAAACTCTTAAAAATATTTTCTAATTTTGACGAGTCTTACTGACGTCATCATGGGCTGCGAGTTAGGGAAGTTGGCGGCAAGCGAGGCTAACCGGGCAGGGGGGAGTGCAAGTAGCAAACTGGAGGACGCGCCCCCTCCTCCGCAAACCGATCCACGGATGCCTCTGACTGCCAAACAGAAGTACAACTTGCAGGCGTCGTGGAAGGGGATATGCAGAGCTATGGAGAGCACCGGAGTTTGTATGTTTTTAAAGTAAGTACATTTGTGTTCGCCTTAGATTAAAAAGGGACAAGATATCTGGTCCAACGAAAACTCCTTCGCAAATAATAACCACTGTTTATTTACAAATAAAATCACAACAAAACAAAGGTGAGAAATTTCGATTATTTTTCTATTCTTTTAAACGACGTTAGAACGATAGGGACAGAGAATTCTGTCTCAACCATTTTAGATCGTGATTGGCTTGTGGGTTGTGAAAGTCGGCAGAGCGCAGACCGGATGATATTTTTATTGACATAAGCTTTTTTGTGCTATTTATTTTAAAATTTCAGGACGTTTTAAGCAGTTTATAAGTCGTTTTAAAACCACATTTTTTCAAAAAACGTTTATAGTGTGTTTTTTTACCAGTAGGGGAATATTTCAGTGCATTCAAAGTGATATTTTGGAACGAACCGTCCAATGTTTTTTAAACAAAGAGAGAGCAACTGACATCAGTCAGTGGCGGTACATGCCGGCAGGTACACAAAAAAAAAGTTTATGATATATATTTAAATTAGTAGATTCTTAGATTAAAATATCAACAAAAACGTTTCTTTTTTGATGAAGTAGTTAATTCCCAATGCGTCAAATGAGATATTTTCGAACGTTTTTATAAGGTTTTTTTTATGAAGACGATAAAATAAAGCATACTTTTGATAAAGTAGTTAATACTCAAATAAGATATTTTCGAAGGTTTTTTTTTTATAAAGACTATAAAATAAAGGTAGGTAAAGTCCTTAAACCAACTTGCAAACAACAATAGAAGTTAATTCACATGTGTTCACCCAAGTAACAATTTGTCGACGCAACAACGTTTCCAAACGCAACCACAACGTTGCGATGTGTCGTTGTAGGAAACGTTTTGCCAACCCTATTTTACACCAAACCTTGTGTGCAGCGCCACCTACAATAAGTTATTTGTTAGAAGTACGCCAGAGGTGTTTATTATTGCCCAAAATATAACGTGTAGTCAACATTTTGTATTTTTTCTCCACCAAAAATCATCTATCATAAGATTCAGAGTAATAATAATCAATATTTTCCAAATTAATAATCATGAACAAGATGTACGTTTTAAAAGCTTTCTGTACACTATAATCGGAAACGCATCTGAGTGTACTGTCAAATATGATATTTTAAGGTCCTGAAATATATGGCAGATTTAGAAAAAAAGTTATTTTTTTTTTAATTTTATATAAGACAAAAAATTGTTGCAGAACTACTTTTACGTCTGTATACAACTAAATTAGCGATTTAACGGTAATAACAGCTACGAATTGCTACGAAAAACTAATAAAAGACTCCTAACGCGTTTGTTTACATTCTGTTTGGCAATATGGCTTCAAATTAAAAAGGGGATTACAAAAAGCAACATGGCGCTTATCCGTCGTTTCGTACTTACCATTTGCCAACCAAATAACGTCCTTTGATAACAGATTCGACAGTTGCTTCACCAAAATGCGCCTAATGTCAACGTACCAAAATCTTTTCCTTGGGTGACAGCTGACAGACTGACAAGTCAATTTCATCTGTCCGCGATTTAAAAAAAAAAATGTTTTTTGCTGCTCGATGGTTTTTGCCGAATAAATAAATAGACGGGAGCTAGTTTAAAGTGGTCCATATTTTGGAAATTGACAAAGTGGAGCCTGTTCCACATTCATGGGAAACGAGGGTCACCTCTATTCGCCGCCACCTTTGAGGTTGTTGAGAAGAATTCAGTCTGATGGTACCGGAGCTCTGCTCATGAAACCCGTACCTACCCGTGTGTTGTAAAGGAAGAGTTTTACTTACAGCTCTAAAATCTCAACAAAAAGGGAAGTTACAAAGGCTGTCGGTGTGAATAAAGTTATAAAATCCTAATCTGGACCATCAAAGCAATAGCTGCAAGAAAATCAGATTCATTCCCAGAAAAAGTTTGTAAAAACTGTTGCATTATGCAAAGTTAATGGTCAACAAGGAGAAAGTTCAGAAACACTACATAATGAAGTCCCACACGCACACCTGATGATCGTAATAAAAGTCCAGATGTTCTTGAGAAGCTTAACGAACTTTGCAACCTCATAGCTGCATGTAAGTACTACAACTTTACTGGTTTTCTTTTATTTTTAGTAAACACCCAGTATCCATACGTTTGATTTTTATTGACAACTGTCAAGACTTAAATGACAGATTTATATGAAAACAGTCACATTCAATTTTGTAGGTTAATTTTCTTTAACACAATAACTTCTCTTATGTCCATATCTCCCAACATGAAAATTCTCCGATAAAGCTTTAATCATGATTAACACTAACTGGGGTTTGAAATGGATCTTCACAAATAAATTTTCAATATAAAACATCACATTTTAAACCCCGATTTGTATCTAATCATGATTAATGCATAATCTCAGAATTTATACTTTATGCGCATTAAAAGCATAGTTAAGCAGAGCTTGTTCAGTCATGGAAGTTTTATTTTTAATTAATTTAATTTAAAAACTCTCTGAGTACTGCTTTTTTGTTTAATCTTAACTTTTTTTATTTTCTTAGGTGCGAAGAAATTGACAATATGGATGTAAAACTGGACCACCTTAAAGAGCTAAATAAAGAAAGTTACACCGAAGGCTAATGAAATATTGGATCTAAAGAGGAAAACAATACTTTGGATGAAGAATTTGAAAAAGGGGATAATCCTTTGATCATTTAAGTAGATACTAGTGTTTTTTACATATCTATTTGAGATTTCCAAATAATAAATAGGTACACAACCCAAATAAATACTTGTGTGCAGAGCTAAAATATTCATCCCAGGGTCGGCTAACAATGGGGGCTATCAGCCTCTTAGTGCTGAATATTGAAGCTATGTCAGTATTTAGGTATTTGTGCGAGTACCTATACTGTACGCACTAAAAAAGCTTGTAATGTTTCTTCAAATTAAAAAAATATATATTCTTTATATTTGTTTAGGTTAGTCTTATAATAAGATAGATTCGGCAAAAAAAAGGATTTTCCTTCTGCTAGTTATTCGTTAAAATGTTGTCCTTATTAGTTGTGTTCTGTACTTTTAAAGAAGCTACAATCTAAGTGCCTACTTTGTGTTTTGTATTATGGTTTGTAGTGTTTGTGCAATGTGTATTTTGTATTAAAATTAGTCAAATGAAAGGTTTTATTTTTCTTTCTTGTTCCAAAAAAAATACATATTTTTTAAAAGTTTGACACAAATACACACTGAAACAATCACAAAGAAATATAGTTTTTTTTTAACTATTCAAGGATTCGTAAGTAAGGGCCCATTTACTCAAGTTTTAATGCCTATATAATGCTTAAATTTCTATTTCTGTTTATTTCCCTTCAAAAAGTAGAGAGAGAAGAAAAAATTACGCGTTGAGGATTACCCATTAAAACTTGAGTAAATAGGCCTTATGAAACAAATAAAATTTTGAATAAAAAATGAAATGAAAAATAAAAAAAGTGAGGTTCTGTGTTGATAACAAGACTTGAAATACCAAACCAAACGACTCCCATTCTCTGCACAGAACGATCAGAAATGGTTACCACATAACGACCAAAAAACGTAAATTTGACGAACAATTACATAGGATGCGCGACGTGTACCCTTTAACGTTTTGTGGTCGTTATTTTGATACCAAAATAATCACGAAATCTCATTAGTCATGCGAAAACGTTAACAAAAGGGTAAAATTAACGTTTAGGTGTCGGTAATTATTTCGTTAACGAAGGTCGTCCCGAAAATAACCAATTTCTCCACCAAATACAACGGTAATATTGGTTAAGTTTTTAGTCATCACAACCAGTAGGTCATACAATTGTTACTTGGGCAGGTTTGTAAGAATTTTGAATTCCTCCTCTTATCAGAATATTAAGGTTAATTTATATTGCCGCCGTTGCCATCTGCGCTCGTCCTTCGAATTGATTTTTAAATAAAGTCAGTATAAGTAAGTTTCTGCTAATGACCAGAAAAAATAACAAAATTAACAAACATAATAACATAATTTTTGGCTAGCGGGTAATATTTTTTTTCTTAATATTCCCGTTGCTATGAACTCTGTTTGTTTGTTTTAATGTTTGGCATAATTTTATTGTGTTCAAAATTGAAATTGCTATGAATAATTTTTCTTTTGTATAAAATTATACTACAAACATTTATTGTTAGAAAGCTTCCAAAGCTCAAATTGTAAACATTGTTCCATATAATAATATAACCAATCCTTTTTTAAAGTAAAATAAGGTTTTTTTTTTAAATAGAGACAAATCTAGAAATGTATTTTTTTTCAAGACAAATCTTTCTTTGAAATCAAAACAACCGGAGATTTATATTATTTTCATCTAAAATATTTTTTTTCTTAAATGTATCAGAATGTCGCATAGCTGAGAAAAAACTCGGAAAAAAATTTCTAATGTGCGAAAAATAGCGTATAAACCTCGTGATAAAAGTGGCTTTTTATCCCTCGTCGAATTGTACAAACTTTACGTCTCAGGATAAAAAGTGTCACTTTTATCCCTTGGTATGAAATATACTATTATTAGTTAATTATCACACATACATAAATAACGAATTTTATATATGAAATCAACATCTTTTTTTCTGGAAAACAAGATCAATTTATAAAAAAGATGTAGATAATACCTAACCTTTATTCATTTTGTCGTCAAATAGATGACGATATTAAAAAGTATAATAATTTGAAAAAGATCAAGGTGATTTGAGATGAGGATTAACAATTAAAACAAATCCTAAGTATGAAAATAAAAAAAAATATATTTTTATTTATCGGAAACATAACATAATAAGAACAAAACACTTGAAAAGTACTGCGAACGCGAACATCTTTAAGAAACATAGTTTTACATATTCTGTCGGAAACATACTTAATAACAACAACACACTTAAAAGTTCTATAGATAAAATATTATTAATATTATATTATATTAATAGATTAAGCAATAAAACTTGGCACGCATACTAAGTGCACCCTTGGGTACTTTTTGAGATGTTTCTACCATTCAGCCCCCTATTCCCGAAAGTAAAACACAAAAGTCGTAAAATTTTTGATTACTTCAGGGGGCATATCCCATTTTGCCAAAAGTTCACATATATTTTGCATATTTCTATAGATCAAAACAACATTACGATACACTTACTCGTTTCATATTACATTAATAACTAAGCGCGTGTCAAAAATCGTCCAAGACTCGGGAAAATGTATCGATTCAAGACAATAGGAACTCTATTTTCTCACTTCAAGACAAATGTCTCAGGTTGTTTTGGTTCAACGAGCGTCATATTTTTTGTCTTCGTTAGAGATCATTTTTACTGGGTTGTTTTGGGTGAAAACTTAATTTACAAGATTTAGTTTTTCTTAGAAGAAGACAGAGCGTCGTAGCTTCGATAGAAACTAATTTTTGTTTTATTTTAAATAAAATAAAGCAAGAATTCTGAATGACCTATTTGAAGACGATTCGTTTTGTTGCAAAATGTGGTGTATCGAAACCAAACAATTAAAGAAGAAAAATAAAGTCTTATTTCAAGATTAAACCTGCGTTGAACTAAAAAAACATATTTTAGTACAAAACAAATTGTTTTAAGCTAAAACAATTTGTTCAAGAAAAGAACGTGTTTTCATTATAGACAAAATTTTTTACCATTCACTTGAGTGGTTTTTTAATTTCCTTGAAAACGATGTGCCTCTTACAAAAATCTGTTAAATAGTTGTCGAGTTATTAAATATTTTCCATAAATCATATAGGCTGTGATAAAGGCCACAATATTTAAAAAAATTAGAGTGCCTTGGTTTACAATCTGAAACTGTCATTGTCAGTGTCAAAAAACTGGTCCAGAGAATTTGGAATGAGGTGCAAAATATAGGTATAATAATTTGTTTTTGATATAATACTTAGTAATCCACTTAATTTAACCCACAGGTAGGAGTAGGGGCTAACCCTCAATTGATAAACCGGTCTTAAAAGGTCTTAAAAGAAACAAAAATTTACGAAAAAAAAAACTATTTTGCTTCTTAACTGAATTCAAGGCGTACTAATAATATATCAATAATAAATTCCATTTTATAAATTATTATACCTATTGGGAAATCAAAATAAGAAAAGCGCTCTCTAACCTAAAGCCCCCAACTATCCTAACCCCCGATAACATGGTAACTGCAGGTGTTTTGTCAACAAGGGTCGCAGTGGGGCAGAAGGGTGCTTTTACATTTGCTGACAGAAAACCATTCGAGGTTATGTTTATCTTGCAAAAATGTGTTTTCTGAAACATTGTTCTAGAACAAATATGAAACCACTCCGCGTGTCTCCCGCCGAAAATGGCCTAGCACTGCGCGGGAATTACCACGAGTTTATCAAAGAACCAAGAGAACTTTACTGGCTCGCTGGAATTACTAGGAATTCGCATAGAGACATTCAGCGCCCATAACCAATTCCAATATATAGATAAACATTCCATATTTTCGGAGTCTTTAAGCACACCAAGGGGCACATGTATTGCATTAGCAGAAATCGAGGCAGAAACAAAATAGAAAAACTTATTGTTTTTTATCTAAAAAGTCAAAATAGACACCATAGATAAATTATATTATAAAGAAAAAAAAAAGAAACATAAACATAAAAATTTTGCCAATATTTTAATAAAAGGGGACTGACTAAATTAATATTTGTGTATAATTCGAAATATTTTAATTTAATTTGAAATATTTGTTTGTACATGTTGAATATATTGGGTGTAAAAAAATTAATATTTTCAATTTTCAGTAATTAAAATCATGATAGAAAACCGATGGGTACGATTATAACGTATTTGAATTTATAATAATATACAGGATTTGCAAAATTACACATCATGGAGTAGGATTTGCAAGAACAAAAAATAATACAAATAATATCAAAACAATAGAACCTTGTAACTTTTATTATGTTTTTACATCGTACTCAATATATCAATACTCAATCGTACTTCAATATATATATATAATATATATATTGAATACTGAAAAAATATTGTTTTTTTTCTTTCATAGCGCATGTTCTTTGTTCCGACAAAGAGCGTGATGTATGAAAGAATAAGATGCTTGATTTTCTCTCAACTCAAAAAGTAACTAAACCTCGAACTAAACAGTCAAAGATGAGTTTGGGAATAAAGTTTGTGTGATCCTTTCTTAAAGAAGATATCAAACGTCTTGTGCTAGGCACTAATTTGACACTGTTGACATCTAATCACGCGACGACATAAATAGTGCCGGCATAATAGGCTGACTTTAATTATTTAAAGTCGGCATAGCCTGGCTCAGCACTATTTTTGACAGTTCCGCATGAAGGTTAAAAGGTTTCTGACATTTTTTTCATATGAACATGTCATCTAAACATGCTCATATTGTGCCATCCATACAGTTGACAAATTAAAGTTAATGCCATCCTTTATTAAAGGCAGGCCCAAACATTATGTTAAGTCAATATTACTTTGACAGCGGCGCCATCAAAAAAGCTCTGGCTGGATAGCCCGAACGTAGGTTTTGGATCGTCCCAGCAACCAAGAAAAGCGCCGCGTCGCGCCATCCCATAACAGACGTGTAAGTGCCTACAAATATGTAGTAATTAGGGACTTATGGGGCGTACATTTTCGCGTTCCCTTATTAAGGAAAATTGACATTTGACATCTGAGCATGCCCGTGACCTGCGTTTTTATTAAGGGAACCGTCATAAAATACTGTGTTCCCTTAATTCGGTACTGTCACCGTACGTTCCTTATCTTTAAACATAACCTCAATTAGCACGGATAATAGTGATGGTTGGTTTATTTTTGACACGACTTTTTAATATTATTTGCATTTTTAGTTTTTTGTTTACAAACAAAAACAGTCTTGTGGATTTTTAAAACTTATGTGAGAAAATTAATAAATTGGAGAATCATACAAGGTTGAGGTTCAGCTACACTTACGACATAATTCTTTTGCGAGAATTTATCGGGGAAAATCCCTACAAGGTTAGAAATTTTAGGTTAGGAATAAGGAGAAGTAATGCGACTTCCAATAACACTTTTTTTGAAAGTATGGTTAAGGTTCAATCTAAATAAAATACATTTTTCCTTTATCATGGTAAAACCTTATAGAATAACGCCCAATAAGTCCATATTGTTTACCTTTGTGCATGTAGAACTGTCAAAAATAGTGCCGACTTTATTTAAGTCAGCCTATAATGTCCGATAAGTCCCTATAGTTTACCTTTATGTGGAACTATCAAAAATAGTGCCGAGTTTATAACGTCTGATAAGTCGCTACTAAAGGACGGCAGCACAGTATAAGCATGTTTAGATGACATGTTTATATGACAAAAATGTCACAAACCCTCGTGCAAAACTGTCAAAAATAGTGTCGAGTCAGGCTATGCCGACTTTATGTACCGATAAGTCCATAATGATTTTGTCTGACCACCGCCCGTGGACGTGTATTCTTGAACAGGGAGCGGCATAGATCTATGGAGAGTGATTTATACACAGAATCTTAAAAAACAAATCACCATCGTATCTTGCGAAAAAATTAAAACGCCGATAACAATTTCATGTCCGAAATTTAAAATATTCCCTTTAGATCAAGTTTTCCCTATAATGCCCCTAATACTTACAATAAAATTCCAACGAGTATGGAAGACCTATCTGTGGAGGCTTTTAAGGCAAAGACTAAACTAAAGCTGTTTCATGGTATAATTAAACTAAATTAATACTTTTTTTCTAAACTCTCTTTTCTCAAATATTAGAAATAGACATATTTATTGTCGTTTACTTTGTCTATGTATTTCTCTTTTTCTGTCTTTTACATCATATAAATGATAATATTTATTATAGGATTTTTGTATAAAATGTCTCATAGTTAACCTAAAACTAAGTAGGAATTTATAAAATGATTATAAATGACTGGGTAGATAACAGTCTTACTAACTATTAGTTTTATAATTATGTATAGTTCATTGGCTATATATATAATAATTTTAATTATTTATATTATAATTTCTTGTAGTAGAATTAATAAGATAGTATAGTGTTATTATAGTATTACTTCTTTATCAGTCAGGTTAGATGTAAGAATAGCAAATGTTTATTTCTTTTTTGCAACAAAAGTCGTGTACAATACAATACAAAAAGACCGGATCGTATGACTTTCAAGAATACACGTCCTGTCCAACAACGGGCGGACCGATGTGTCTTCAAACGGAATATTAAAGAGCGACAACCCTGCCGTATATACTGCGCTTGCGTATCTCGTATTAGTGTCAAAAATTGTGCCAATTTAGCGTATTATGCCAATTCGACTGAGGGCCGGTTCCTTCAATAGATATTTTACCCTCGAGTTTACCTTCCAGCTATCTCATTCTGGCACTACGTATAGGTCAGCCATCTTTCTCTTTAACCCGAGGGCTAAATGCTTAACTTGCTTTGAGAAAACGACCCTGAAGTGTTCCTATAACTCCCTATTTTGATAAAATTATGTCGTTAGAATTTTCCTCCCACACGTTTCTCTAGCTATGACAGTCGACGTCTCTCTACTCAACTAAATCGATACTTTTTCAACTTTGTCAACCCTTATTTATCCCGCCGCTGTTAGGCGGGATTTACATTTACTCTTAATTGTACTTTAAACTTTGTCTTTTGAGCTTTTGCCAAAAAGAGTAAGTATGCGTTCATCTGTACATTAATGAATTTTTATCAAAAAAAAACTTTTAAAGAACAAGCTTTTACTAAATGCACTCAAAAGTAGAAAATAATTTTGTATCTTTCTTATATCATAAAAAAGCGATTAGATTAGATTAGATTAGAATCGTCTTTATTAAGAAAAAAAATATCATACAAAAAATATAACAAACAGTATAACTCTGAGTACAAAGCAAGAGAAAACTGGCGAAGTCTAGCCTAGGGCTTTTCATACTCAACCAGTCAACTCCGACCTTTGTACTATATCGATGGCAAATAAAACTAAACTAATTAAATAATTATACTTCCTAGATATAATAAAAAAACAATTTCATATGGGCAAATTCAGACAACCAATTACTTAATAAGTAAAAGAAATATTGAGTAGAACACAGATGATAATTAATTACTGATTTTCTAACAAATATTTTTTAACTTTATACTTAAAAGGTTTTTGGTGAAGGATCTTAAAATCATTAGGCAACAAATTGTATTGCTTTATGGCATTATAAACCATAGTCCTTGAGATAAAACGATTTTTCAAAAGATCTGATGTGTGAGGTAAGTGAAGAAGCTTATGCAAAAAACTGCTGATGTGTAAAGCTCTGCGATTTTTCATATTTAACCAACGTAACTCTTGAAGTTTGTGAGAAATATGATCGCGTCTTCGTAGATTGTAAACTAACTGACAACAAGAGTTTTGTATTTTTTGGATACGCGATGGGCGCAAGTTAAAAATTATAACTTTAGGTATCGTATATCGGTCACATCGACGATTCACCTAAGAAACAGTTGTATTACTCTATAACCTAACGACATTTTCAAAGGCTTGGCAAGCACGGCAATCTCACCCGTTCTCAGCTTCTTTAGATGAAAGCATTATGTTCATCATTCGAATAGAAGAAGAATTTAGTTCTTCTTTTGTACTTCTCTCTTTTTCACCGTAAAGTGAAAATTTTTACTTTTGCGCCCATCGCTATTATTATTATGGTATATGAAAGATAAAAAAGTATTTTCTACTTTTGAGTGCATTAATAAAAGCTTGATATATAAAAAAAAATTTTAATAAAAATTCATATACCCTTCCCGAAAAACCCCTGTATGCAAATTTCGATTTAAATCGAACAAACTAAAGGTGGGATTTACTAAAAGGGTTTAGTCTATTTTAGAACGGTTCTAAGTTTAAGTGAAATTTCTGGTTTTAAGCACTTTAAACCAACCATCCTTGAGTTTTGGACATAATTTGATTTATAAAAAGAATTTTAATATCTTAACACAATCTATTGTTGGACTTAAGAAGAAAGTTTCAATTTAGAAAAAAAGAAAATTAAAAAATTTAAACCCACGCGGGGTTTAAATAGTAAACACTCAGTAGAACAAATTAAAACTGATGTTATATATCACTCTAATTAAAACTTACACACAAAGATTTAGATGGGCAATAATAAAATGAGGAGTAGATTAATTTTGTATTTATTTAAAAGGTGTATTTATTTATGAAATGTATTAAAAAATTTAAATGCAAATTTTGTTTATATTTCTGTCACTGTCGAAATGTCAGTTTAAAAATATTAGCGCTGCGTTCAATCACAAACAGCGAGTTCGGATCTTTTACCTCTGCTTGCACCTTGGCTTGCACCAACCTCTACTGATGAGAGCTACATCTTTAGAATGAGTGGGCTTTGAGTAAGGAAAGTTTTCTTGACTGAGCTTTTATATAACCTCAATGTTTTAATTTTAGTTTGGTAATAAATTAATATAGTTGTTTTGGGTTTTTTTGTTTGGTATATTTTTCGTGCATAATCAGTGACCTTCACTTATGTTTGTTTTGCCTCGTAGTGCCCTCATAAATATATTTTTTGTGCTGAAAACGGGTTAAAAATATGGCATTTTTCTGGCAAAATTGGAGGTGTTTTATTGATTAATGAACAACTTGGTATATTAAATAAGGTAAATTAATCCTTGTAAAAACGGTTACTTAGGGAAATTATGAACGAACTTATTACCAATTGCCACAAAACAATTCTTTCTAGGGGTTATAAATTTAACCACCCCCCAGAGGTGGTCTAAAAAATCACCAATTTTATAACCTCACACAAAGATTATGAAGCTATTATGTGCCAAAATTTTGGCGTGTTCACCATTTGCCATTTTGAAACCTGTCAAAAAAAATTAGTTTTGGGGCATTTTCTTCTAAAATATGGTATTTATGTTGACAAAAAAAGCAGTTTTTTTGTGGTATTTAGCAATAAAAATACAAAATAATCAATAACTTTGTGTCTTTTCTGTATGGGTAAGTGTTTTTTGAAAATTGGTTTTAAAATTTAGTGCCCCCCACAGGTGTAAATATTAAGACCTGTGGGGGGTACTATTTTAGATCTTAGTAAATCCCACTGTAAATGTTTTCGGCCCTCCACTTCCCTCGTTAGAGGGAAGTGTGTACGTAATAATACCATATTATTGTATTATCATCGGAACCATGAACGCATACTAAATTTAAACACACACCATTCATTTTTAGATTTGTACCCTTAATCGTTCATTTTGACTCCGCCATATTGAAATAAGAACCCCAATTTTGATTGAAATCGAACAAACTAAATCTTTTTCCCCCTCCACTTCCCTCATACCATATTATTGTATTTTCACCGGAACTATAAACGCAAAATTGGTTAGCAAAACATGACCGAAAATCGTCCATCTTGAATCCGCCATATTGAATTTTCAAAATCTGATAAAAAAATCGTATTCCTTATCCCCAAAAGTCCTCGTATACCAATTTTTGTTGAAATTGGATAAACTTAGGTGTTTTCCCCCTTTCACTCCCCCCTTATTGTATTGTCACCGGAATAAGTTAGTTAAAATTGGTTAGCAAAAGATGCCTAAAAATCGTTCATCTTGAATCCGTCATAATGAATTTTAAAAATGTGAGTAGAAATTCGTTATCTCCATCCCCAACCCCAACAGCGACAAATGCATCAAAACGCCGCCGCGCTGCTGCGCCACCTGCGTGTACGCCTCCGGTTCATGTGGTATTGGCGAATGAGCAATTAATTTAGCAAAAATTTTCTGATAAATTAAAAACGGGTCTTATTAATTTCGAATTTCGAATTCGTTATTGAATGGGTTTGAAGAAACAAAGTTCGGATAAAAAATTAGTTTAACGAAGTGCTGTTCCCATAAGGCGAATTTATCATAGTTAACTACTTATACCATGGTTATAGTTATCCAAACCACTCGTATTTTCGCGTGTGTGGTTTGCAAACCACAATCAATTGTATTTGAAATGGCGCATCATGTGTGACGTCATACTTTACTAAATCATAAACCATGTCATTTTTGCGAGTGGGTTTTCTTACCATGACGTCAGACCAAACTAACCTGGCAAACTACCTCTTGCAGTTGGTTTGTGATTGTAGTTTGAAAATGAGGTTATAGGATCTTCGCTTGATGAGATCTGTGTTGGCTGATAAATTTTTGCAGTTTGAAAATACATTTTTTTGTGCATTTTCATTGTATTTATAAATTATTCTTTAAAGTGAGCCACGGGCCATCGAAAATTTTAAAAATCCGACAAAAAAAAGATATATATCTAAGAGTCCTACCCACCATATATAAACCCGACGTTACCGTTCGACGTTGACTTTTATCTGGGATTCCAACGTCGAGTTTATAAGTGGGGGTTTGCCCTTCTCCATATCTCTGATTTTTTCACATCAATAGATATACAGATTAATGTGTAACTTTTTATTATCAAAACAGATGACCCATTGGTGTTTGAAAATATAAGAAAAGGTACCTTACATAGCATATACCATGGTACACTTGGATTACTTTCGATACTTACCTATTTAAAAAATGCAATTGCAGTGTGCCTGAAAGTGTATACGAGTGTTTGAATAACTATGAATTGTCGAAAGGCTTGCTTTATTTTTCACGGGAAATTGCCACAATAAAAATCTGTAAAGCATATCGATTTTTTTTGGAGAGACTAATTTTTGGTAATCATGCAGTATACGGTTTTTCGCCATTTTTGATTTTTTATGAAAAATTATGGGGGCACCTACTAGGATCCATAGGACTCCAAATCCGCCGGTGCCGGTTGTTTTTTTTATTTGATTTTTTTCTGTTTTCCCTAAAAATTTTTTTTCACTAAATCAACCCAATCCAACACAGCCCATCCCAAAACAATCAAAAAACACATTACAACCCTCCCCCTCGGCACCCTTTTTTCTCTTAAAAAAATAAAAAATGGCAGAAAACCGTATACTGCATAATTACCTAATTTTTTTACTCGTTTTAGGTCGCTTTGTTTTTTTTTCTGGCCCACGTGCCTCTAAATGCTGTTGAAATTGTACTTCCAAATATTCATAGGGAAACCTAGGTGGGTCTAGAGTCCATGTGGGTATGCATTTTTAACATATTTGCATAACTTTCTCTAAGTTTGGTAACGCAGCACCATATAGTAGTACCTAGTAGTAGTTCTGGTATGTCCAACCTTTTATTTACATAAAAATGAGCTAGTTTAGAAGAAGACAAAATCATAGAACATAAATTGGTATACTGTATTTGTCAACGAAATCAGTTGTTAACCAGTGAGTTAACCGTGACGTCATTCCTGACGTCATTATCCTAACAAACCACAGAGTGGTTAGGGTCATGAAAAATTTGCCTATAGTGAATGATTTTATAATTGAACTTTCTTTTATTTAACGGGTCTGATTTGGCACATTCTGATAAAACCGTGAGCGTCCCTCCTGACTTGTTGAATTTTTCATGAAATTTTGTATACGTTTAAGGTTGAAAAACCCTTTATTATTAAGACACACACGACACATACACACACAATCTTCTAACTTAACTATCTAACATTTTTAGCATTATATAGGGAGTAAAAGTTAAAACTCTCAACGACCTAATTTTTTTTTTGGTCTATTTATTTTCGCTGTCTAAAACAATGTATCAAATAGAGATCCAAGGAAATGCCATCACTACACTCATACGGCCTTAAGGTTACCTATTATACACGGCATTGCAATGCATCTCCGTGAAAACTTTTCCAAGCAAGATTCATCTAAATCTAGGAGGCTACGAACATTTTTAAAATTTCAGCCGTTCTACGCATACGCGATGTCCTTCACTGCGATGGCCGATGGTATATGAATGTCACGTTTCACGTTGACAGTAGTCGTGTATGGGCATATGTCGATAATTTCTATCCCGTGGGATTTTGAATGAAGGAGTTTTGTAACTATGTGGGATTGATAGGTCTTTAGTCACACAATCAAAGGTTGTCGGGTGTTTTGTTCGCATCCGTGTAGAAGGGGTTGATATGACGTCATCCTTCAAGATGGAGGCCAAAAATCATAATATACAACTTTCGCAACTGGAGCATGATTATACTCGATTCCATATAATTCGGGAACGGGAATTCCTTTTTAAGGTCACCCCACCTTAAATGACCTTAAAAATTGCAAAAACAAGATTTTTGCCATTTTCTCTTCAAAAAAACTTAATAATTCGATTCGATTCATGACCTTGATTGACTTTGAAAATCCATTTACAAGTAAAAAACCAGCTTTTTGTGATATATTTTCTAATTTAGCACTACGCACAAACTTTAAGTGCCGGAGATGAAATTAACATCTTAGCCATAAACAAACAATTGGCGTCCCAGATGCAATACCACGGTAAAAATGACCTATATGTCTGTCGTTTTTATTAAGTTTCGGAACTTCTACAGGGACGTGGTGGCACATGAATGTGTGAATAAATAGCTGTTAAATCCTCATCCTTGAATTTTATTATTTATGTAAATAAACAAGTGCAGATGCCCTACTGGCATATTTAAAATTTTTTATGCTTTTTCGACTTCCATTTTGGAAAATGGCATCTGAAACCACGGGTCCAGTATATGGTAATATATATCTAACTTCTGCTAACTCTCTTATAGGTTATTTAAATGACTTTGTTGGCTAGCCAAGTGAGTAGAACATAAAATTCACATTTCGAAACTTAATAAAAACTACAGGCATATATACATATATATATACCGGGGTATAGCATAAACAACTGGGACGCCATATAAAAAAAATGGTAGGGAGGTTTAAAATGAAATGTTTCTTTATGGCTAAGATATTAATTTCATCTCCGCGGCTTAAAGTTTTTGCTTAGTGGTAAATTGGAAAAAACATGACAAAAAGCTGGTTTTTTCATTTGTACATGTTATTTTCAAGGTCAATCAAGGTCATGCATCAACTAAACTTTTTTTTAATAGTAATCGGCGACAAGTCAACAAGAATTAAAATGGCCACCTTGTCGTTTTTGCTATAATAAAATGTGGTTATAGGTCGCAATTCTGATATATAGCCGCCATATTGAAACGCGTTATAGATAAACCAAATTTTAAATCTTGTTGGACTTGACCTTCTTATCTTTCCTACCAAATATGGTCCTCTTCGCTTTAATAGTTGATGAATAGCACCCTTTAGTATGTTATTTTTGCAATATGATAATTTTACTGGGGTATTTTTCAAGGTCATATATGCCTAATAGTTAAAGGTAGATTTGAAGTGTGACTGACAAAACCTCGAATTAGTAAGATTTTTTGAAGAGAAAATGGCAAATTGTTTTTTGCTATTTTCAAGGTCATTTAAGGTCTGGAGTTATTTGGAATATTATAGTGTTTACTTTTCAAAAACTAAGTGTTTACTTTTCAAAAACTAAGCAGTTTTCGTTTTTTTACGTAAAAATATGTGCCGCCCAAAATAAAAATGTAATCTTATGGCGTTCCACCGAAAATGTTACAGGTATTTGTTTTTCTCTGTATAAATAACTTTATTTTGTATAAATATAGAAGATAAAGTAAAATCACAGTACACTATAGTGTGTATACTGTGAGTAAAATTAAAAACCGAAAAAACACACCACTTTAGGAAATCAAAAATAAGAAAAAAAATGGCATCAGAAATAACGTCAATTCAACGCACTTGCATAAAACGTGTTTATTATGTTTATAAGTATACAGAGCGCTTCAAGCTACTGCGAACATAGGGGGAATCAAGTCCAATTTACTCTCCGTGCCGTACGACCGAGGTGGATTCGAAGCACGCTGCAGTGTTATCTTTTGGAAATTCATTTTGTTTTTATTATTTTGTTTTATTTCTGACTTGCTCGAGAAACAGATGGGTAAGTTCTTAATTGAAATAATACATTTTTAAAACTAAAAATGGATGTCTACGAAGTTGCCGAAAAAGTGCAGATGGTCAAATGGTCAAATCGTCATAACCCAACACACGTTCGATATTGGTCGAGGGAAAATTTGCATTTGTATTTTGACGTAAGAACACAGTATCCCAAAAAACTAAATGTTTGGGGGGGGGGGGTATTGTAGGGGAACACGTAATTGGGCCATTTTTTATTAACGGCAATTGCAATTTGAATGGTCCTAGATACTTGGATCTACTGCAGCAGCACATTATTCCAACTGCTAGGCAGTTGGTAGGTGTAAGATTTGGTGAAACATGGTTTCATCAAGATGGTTGTTCCGCTCACAATGTTGGCCTTGATAGGGAATATCTTGATAATGTATTTCCTAATCGGGTTATAAGTACACGGGGAACTATTTTATGGCCAGCTCGATCTCCCGATCTTGCTCCTAATGACTTCTATCTGTTTTTGAAGAAGCTTTTCAAATTATCACCCCTAACATGCTTGGAAACGTTGGAAGGGGTTTTTATAGTAGGCTCGGATATTGTCTAGCCGAGCAAGGAGGACTTTTCGAACATTTGCTTTAATTTTTTTTGACTGGGAGAATCTTTTTGGTTTTTAGAATGTATTATTTTATTTTGAGAACTTGCTTTTATTTTGTTTCTCCTTATTATTTTCATTGTAACACGTCGTCACTGATAAATCTGAGCAGTTGACAATAAAACGCTCTTATTTATCAGTGACAAAAATAAGAAAATTACGTTATAAAAATGTGCGTATTTATTGACCAAATTCCGGTTTCATTGACTACGCTCCACGCAGCACCGTGGTTAGAGGCGTACTAAATACAAGGCGAACGGCGGCGAATGGCATCGATTGGCGATCGGAAGCCTGAGTGTTGGTTGCGGTCTGTATGGTTATACTCATATAACTATTAGATATAGGACCAGGATGCGTGAAAATCGTCGCGGCAACGGTCAAAATCTAGATTGCCATGACATGGCCAATGAGCTAAAGAACCTCATTTCTCATTCAGCGCACTTCCAGCTGACGCAGGCGCATTGGAGCCCGTCTTTAATCCATTGGCAACGGCCAACTTGGTATTTCGCAACGCTTTTTCTCATAGGGAAATACACGGGCAGGGCCTTTATAGTATCTCATAGTTATATGGTTATACTGCATGCAGGACATTATGCCATAGAGTATGCACTACAATTGGATGTATGCGCTGATGTAAATACCTATATATTATTGCGACCCGCATTTTTTCGTTATTTACGTAACATTGGTACAAACATTCGAAATTTAAAAATGCGCCTTGTCGGTATTTTATTTTCTGATTCTTTGAGGCAAAATAAAATCGAGATTGTTTCTTTATATTTGTCGAGATGCACTTCAGCATGCGAGTATTTTCAGTAGAAAAACTGAAAAAAAAGTGAATGTCTGGGAAAAACAGCTTATGTTAACAGTATTTCTCGAATCGAATTGCGACATATGTTAAAATTATTAAAACATTTTTTTTAATGTTAAGGGAAAATTTTAGCGCCCTTACATATCTACAGAAAACATTCGTGGCGTAGAGGGCAAAGGGTGAGGGAATAAATCGGAAAAAAGTTTTTCCTTGAATAGGATTTGAACCCGGGACCTTAAGAATACCAGTCTAATGCTCTACCAACTGAACCATCGGAAACATGGGGTGTTGACTGGATATTCGGAGATCCTTTCGTCCGATTAATTTTTTAGTAGTTGGGTGATTTATTCCGTCACCCTTTGCCCTCTACGCCACAAATATTTTCTGCTTTTTTTAATATTTAGGTTGAGTAAATCTTTGAAAATAAAAAAAACCACAAACACTTGTTTAATTCTCTCTAGTTTAACTCGTTTTTTGGCGTGAGAAGATTTCAAAACCGTTTCGAAATCACGCAAGAAATATCATTTTGGCGTTGAACTGGTGCACTAAAAAAAAGGATTACTTGAGTTAAGAGAAACTCTTCAATAGGGCCAACCCCCTTGTCCTTGATTCAAGATCACAGTTATCTTAAGTCAAAAGAAAATTGCTTGCAACGAGAGAATTTTTCTTGTTATAAGAGAAAAATGGTCTTTGAAGAAGGACACAGGGGGGTTGACCCTATTCAAGAGAATTTTTCTTGAGCCAAAGTATCCTTTTTTTCAGTGTGACGTCACGGTTCAACACATTTCAAAGGATTTCAGAACCGCTCCTCGGACTGTTTCGAAAGCGTTTCAATCACGATTCCAATATGGCGGGAGTTGTTATTTGTCAAAATACGCGGATAGTGTCGGATTATGGAGCACCGGCTATTTTTTAATTTTTTTTTAATAATAGGGATATTTTGGAACGCTTATTTGACACTTCGTAGTGGTTGTGGTAATTACTGCGTCTGCGCCATAGCTAAATGTCATTCCGTGGTGGTAGTTAATCACTATCACTGCCGTAAGCTACGAATCCATTTCGTTGTGGTTGTGGTTATATTTCTAGTTAATTTTAGAGAATTTTGGCTTAATCAATTTTAAAAATAATAAAATATTACAAGGTTCCATCATATAAAACACTAATTTTGTAAAATGAAGCCAGTGGAGCAACCAACACTCAGGCTTGCGACTGCCGTTCGCCGCCGTTCGCGGCTTGTATTTAGTACGCCTCTAATCACAGTGCTATGTGAAGCGTAGTCAATGAAACCGGAATTTGGTCAATAAATACGCAAATTTTTATAACGCAATTTTCTTGTTTTTTGTCGCTGATAAATTAGAGCGTTTTATTTTCAACTGCTCAGATTTATCACTAACAACGTGTTACAATGAAAATAATAAGGAGAAACAAAATAAAAGCAAGTTCTCAAAATAAAATAATACATTCTAAGAACCAAAAAGATTCTCTCAGTCAAAATTAAATTAGAGCAAATGTTCGAAAAGTCCTCCTTGCTCGGCTAGACAATATCCGAGCCTATTATAAAAACCCCTTCTAACGTTTCCAAGCATGTTAGGGGTGATAGTTTGAAAAGCTTCTTCAATTTTAATCCGAAGTTCTTCCAAATTATTAGCCCTTTCATGCCCGTAAACTTTATTTTTGATATAACTCCACAGATTGAAGCCATTAGGAGCAAAATCGGGTGATCGACTTGGCCATAAAACAGTGGGTTTTTTATGGTTTCTTGGCGCTACACAACCAAACTTTTTAAAATTCTGCACAAACCTATGAATCGTTGATAACTAGGTTCTGGGCGATTTACAAAATTCTCCAAAAAAAGTTCTTGAATAAGTCTCAATGGTCTGCCTTGATAGTACCATTTGACTATCTGTACTTATTCGGCAACTCTGTAGACAACCATTTTTAGTTTTAAAAATGTATTATTTCACTTAAGAACTTATCAATCTGTTTCTCGAGCAAGGCAGAAATAAAAAAAAAATAATAAAAACAAAATAAATTTCCAAAAGATAACACTGCAGCGTGCTTCGAATCCACCTCGGTCGTATGGCACGGAGAGTAAATTGGACTTGATTCCCCCTATGTTCGCAGTAGCCTGAAGCTCACTGTATATAATAACCCCGGATTTATAAACCAGGTATAGGAAATAAAAACACTCAATAGAAAAGGAATAAGTTAGGTTGGGTTTTGTAAAACTGTCACTGGGAAGTGCCTCAGATTAATAAAAAAAATGAGATATAACAGTAAACAATATTACCCCGATCAACCAGCCACAATGTTTATTTCCCAAAAAATTCATGGTTGCCAATTTACCGCGGGGTTTCCCTAGAAACAAAACAATTCATAAACTGCTTGAAGCTCTTTTGATAATATTATTGATTATTTGACATATTTTTATATAGGATAATTTTTCTTATGCCTAATTTTTAGTCTCAATAATTAACTTTTTTTAATTTTTAATAAGTAGAATTTCGAGTTTTATAAAAAAGAACAAAAGCCGGCAACGTTTTTTCAACGAGCCGCGAATAAATGCCGACATGTTTGGTTGCAGCTGACGGCGTTGTTGTTAACGGGGGTTTGTGTTGTTCGGTGATTTTTTAATTTTATTGTGACTATTTGTGAAAAAAGAACTGTATCAAGCTATTTTGAGGACCAACAAAATGGTTTACCATTGCCTGGTATGCAATAAAAGCGGATATTCCAGCCCAGAACTAATATTTCGGAGGTAAGAAAGATCCTGTCATTTTACGTTAGTCATGGGCGTAGTATGAGGTAAAAAACTGCGTAAAAAGCTTATGATTATACTATTAATACATCAAAAATCTAAGACTAATACTAATCTTTTTTAAGAAACAAAAGTACCAGATAATTTTGCTCCTTTTGCAGCATGTAAAATAATTATTTATTTTTTTGTATTTTAATGGGTACCTGGGTACTTTCTATAATGTGAATAAAACCGTTTTGGAGATATTTACTCTAAGCCAATCTTATTTTTATTTTCATTAATATTTATTATTTATTTTTTTGCCTTTTGACTCCTGTTTCCTGAAAAACTACTAGTAATTAATTTTTTACCTCTTCCTTAAATTTTCCTTGTGTTCTGTATTCAGAAATGAACATGCAGCCAATGTGTAAAGAATAAAATTTGTTGGCCTTAAAATTTTCATAATTAACATCACAAAAAGTTCTCTTAATTTGATAAATAAAGTTTATATTCCACTAAAGAAAACTAAAAGATACATTATTATCATAGTGAAAAAAACGCTTAATAAGCCGTTTATTAGCGTGTTTTTTTTGGACAAAAACGTTATAAAACGGGTTATTAACCGTTTTTTTTTGCTATGAAAATATTTTTTTTTACTTTTGTTTTGTGGGATACTGCACAATTAAAAAAAATATATAACAGCCATCTTGAATAATTGACTTAAAAATCATTTCAAGTGCTCTTTGGTAAACTTTTGATCTGTTCGTAAATACCTACATTCCTCAAACTAAACTTTATCCTTGAATAAATCTATTTTTTGTGGTTATGCAAGTTCTGGCAGTTAATTCTTTTGAATAAGAAAATCCGACCAACCCTACCTTATATCTCGTTTTCACATTTATGTATTTAAATTAAAATTAACGCCGCCACTGGTAATGGGAAAAGCAATTTTTGACAGTGTTGCCGTTTTATTGCTCTATCTCTTTTCTGTTCATATAATCGTCCAGAAGGGTGTTGGATTGTAAACATTAGAGGATTTCAATAGGGAATGTTTGGTCTCTCTTTAGTTATTAGTCTGAGGGAAGTGCATTTTGGCGACAGCAAGAACCGATGACGTTGTGGTTGAGCCGGTGACGTCACTACGCCAAAAACCGACTTTAGTCTTAAGTAGTTTTCCTCAAGTTTTTTTGTATGCTTATAAAGAAAATTTTCTCCATTTGCACCAACAATATTGATAGTGTTTGTTACTTTTTTTTGGCTTAGTGAAAAAAAGTGGGTGAAAAAATTCGGTATAATCCCGGATGCTTAATTTTACCGGGACAGTGTTCCAAAAACTGGAAGTTATCCCGGCCAATCCAGTCACCTTGTAGGTGCCCAGTGTTGGCCAAGTTTTTGCAAAGTTAAAGGATTCGAACAAGAGACCTACCGTGCTCACTGCACTACGGAGGGCGGCATCGGCAATAGGGGTTATGACGAGCTAAAAAAAGGCTAATAGCAACGCTTCTTGCGTATCTTGTAAATTATTTAATTTGCCGAGAAGAGGTCGCTCTCATTTGCGTTGTTTTTCATAAGATAACCTTAAAATTTTTGTGTTTTTTATGTTTCTTTCATCTCAAATATCGAAGACAGACACAGTCAAATACCACAAAAGTGTGTTATAATCCATAACTCACTAGTGAGTTATGGATTATTACTCACGTTCATATTTAAAGTAGTATTTTATTTATTTATTAGTATTATAAGCAGAATTCACATTGATATTGAAATTAAAGGAAAACGCTAACGATTTATTCTAAAGTCTGTTCATAAAGAAGAGAGAGTAATAAAAATGCAAATTTGGATAAATTTTGTATTAAGTGATCAATCACTTTTCCTTCTCTTTTAAAAATTTTCTATTGTACCTCAGTCGAAATTTATATACCTCACCCTGTTCGACCGGAGAATACAATAGAACCCAAAACCGAGAACAATAGAAGGCAAGCGATAAACTATTCTCATAGGCGCCGCAACTGGGGGAAACTTACATTTTAAGTACTGTGGTATACAGACCGCTTCAAGCTACTGCGAACATAGGGGGAATCAAGTCCAATTTACTCTCCGTGTCGTACGACCGAGGTGGATTCGAAGCACGCTGCAGTGTTATCTTTTGGAAATTCATTTTGTTTTATTTCTGCCTTGCTCGAGAAACAGATGGGTAAGTTCTTAATTGAAATAATACATTTTTAAAACCAAAAATGGATGTCTACGAAGTTGCCGAAAAAGTGCAGATGGTCAAATGGTCAAATCGTCATAACCCAACACACGTTCGATATTGGTCGAGGGAAAATTTGCATTTGTATTTTGACGTAAGAACACAGTATCCCCAAAAACTAAATGTTTTGGGGGGGGGGGGTATTATAGGGGAACACGTAATTGGGCCATTTTTTATTAACGGCAATTGCAATTTGAATGGTCCTAGATACTTGGATCTACTGCAGCAGCACATTATTCCAACTGCTAGGCAGTTGTTAGATGTAAGATTTGGTGTAAGCTCCTAATGACTCTATCTGTTTTTGAAGAAGCTTTTCAAATTATCACCCCTAACATGCTTGGAAACGTTAGAAGGGGTTTTTATAGTAGGCTCGGATATTGTCTAGCCGAGCAAGGAGAACTTTTCGAACATTTGCTTTATTTTTTTTTTGACTGGGAGAATCTTTTTGGTTTTTAGAATGTATTATTTTATTTTGAGAACTTACTTTTATTTTGTTTCTCCTTATTATTTTCATTGTAACACGTCGTCATTGATAAATTTGAGCAGTTGACAATAAAACGCTCTTATTTATCAGTGACAAAAAATAAGAAAATTACGTTATAAAAATTTGCGTATTTATTGACCAAATTCCGGTTTCATTGCCTACGCTCCACCAAAGATTAAATACTATTAATATAAAAAATTTTAAGATAGGCCACTCCCAGAATACAGCTGACGCAATAGTTCGTGCACCGGTCGTCTGCGGCGCCAGTTGCGCCTCGCTGCGCGTTAAGTATTTTGGCGGGAAATTTAAAAGCAGGCTGTTAGAGGTTTCTTATATATTTTTTTAATTAAAAAAAAAAAATAAGTTCAAGTTTTCAAGACAGCAAGAAATGGTGTCTTTAAAACAGTTCGAACGTTATTTTTTAAATAAAAGACAAATATGTTTTTAACATTTTATTAGTTTTTATTGTTATCTACAGTATAATAATAAAGGATAATAATAACAAATACTAATCACAAAAAATTTTAAACCACTATTTTCTTAAGTGTTTTTTCTTTTACCAACACTGCACAGGGTAATCGGCTATAACTGTTCCCTGGGATTATTTTATTCATTATTTTAAAAAGGGTCTTCCATAAGCCAAAAATAACTTGCTGGCATACATATAACATTTGAACTGATTAATTTTAATTGATAATTTTTAGGTTTTTATAAATTGCCTGTTTACTTAGTTTTTGTGTGATCCCTCTGCGGCTATGTCGTGATAGAAATATCCTTATGCAAAGATTGTGCTTCTTGCACAACTTCCTTTTGATCCATAACCAACTCTTCGTGTGCCACAACCACCTCTTCATGCGCCACAACCAACTCTTCATGTGCCACAACCATATCTTCTTGTGTCACAACCACCTCATCTTCATGTGCCACAACCATCTCTTCATGTGCCACAACCACCTCTTCATGCCACAACCATATCTTCCTGTGTCACAACCACCTCTTTATGTGCACCAACTGTCTTTTCCACTAAGTCCTTGCCAACAACTTGTGGATCAGCCACTCCGAGATGCAGAGTTGGGATTGCATCCACTCTTAAATTAGTCCTATTTTTTTGAAAAGTTGGCACTCTTGACTCTTCTGCAAAGTGGATATCACATATTCTGTAGTTGTCAAGTTTCTGTCCTAGCCAAGACTGCCGCCCAATAGCAAGAAGCCATTCATGAGTACACTAAAAAAGAAACAAAACTATTAACTTATATTATATACAAAATTAATTTTAAAATTTATGGAATTGTACACCCAATCCTGCCTTCCAAAAACAAGAACATCTACACTTTTTGATTTAGGTAAAACCCAGGATAAATCTCATATTGTGTACAAAATAATATTCTTAAAGTCACGAATAAACTACATTATTGATTTTGGAATTTAAAAAAAATGGAATAATTTAATAAAACATTTAAAATAAATATTGAAATAAAAAATAGGGCAAATTGTGAAACCTTATGTTTGGACATATTTTTGAATAAAAAGTAAGAATTAATATTTGCTACAGATAACATACCTATGTTACCACACATATCAAACACAACCTTTATCTTATTTGATATGTTATGTGCTAAAAAACTTAATAATTTTAAGGTTTAGTTTTTTTATAATACATAGTTCTGCTTCAGGAAAGTGCAGCAGTTCTGTAAAGTAAGAAGTAAGATGACTGATGAGATTGTACTTAAATATCATATCATCTTAAAAATTATTTTAGAAATTGATTTTGAATGTTATTTTAAAATGTATGAATTATTATCTCTTTTTAAAAAATGTGCGACTGGATTCGACCTATTGATTGATTGATTGAATGTGTGACTTTTATTACACTTAAGTTATTTACTTATTATAAGCATGGCTTTGTGGATGTGTACCAAGTATTCAGAATACTTTTGATTTGATTTGATTTAGAAGAAAAAATAAATTATCATAGAAATATGCTGTTGTCTATGGTAGACAGTAAGAATTCAATAATTTATATTTCATAATTCTTACTTTACAGAACATGACTGGAACGTGAAGGCAGATTCAGAGTTCTGTAAGATAAGTGGTAAGAGTTATGCAGTAAGACACAAGGAAAATTATTATGCTTAAGCATGATTATGAGTTGGGTTAATCTTCCATAACCTAACCAAAAAATGTCAGTTTCAGTGCAAGGCAAGTTTAACCAACTCATTTTAGTGCTAACCCACTAAGCAATGTCTGTTACATGATTTTCAATGTTGAAAAAATGTAAAATTCTTTGTATACGTTTAGAAAAAGGTTTAAAAAAAGTAAAATGTAAATGAAAGTATTGCTGATACACGAAAGAAGCACTAACTGTATGTTAGTTTATGCAGCCAAATAAAAATAGGGAAGAAAAAAAATAACTTTGAACCAATCAGCACACAGCTTCTGCACATGCAAACAAAAGTAAATTGAATTAATTAAACTAGACCCCATTATACTGTTTCCTTAAATATCTGCCAAAAGCAAACCAAGAAATGTAAAAACCCGAAATAACGTCCATTTAAATGGCAACAAGTGAGTGAGGTTATGTGCATCAATGCAGCAAGCAAAAATCCATTTTTAGATAAAAATAAAGTTGCTCATCTTTTTATTTAAATTTCTTACTTTTATTTCTGCTCTATAAACTCCTACACCTATTTCCCATAAGCTCATATTTTATTTTAATTATTATTTTTATTTGCGTCTATAAACCCATCTTAGGTACAGGGTCTCTAGGTTAGGTTAAGCAACTTGGGGAAATAACTTTGAAAGCCCACATCCTACAGTTTTTTACATGCAAGAATAGCTTATTGCTGAACAAATCATAATAAAGATTTAAAATACGGGACACTTACTTGAGCATTCGTCGGAAATCTATGAAAGGGTCTTCAACTAGGCACAAAACAACGCATTTTTGCAACTTTCAAAAATCTCTTCGTCAATAATGTTTTAACACCCTTGAAAGGTTTATAAAAGTCTTTTCTCGAAGAACTGGATTGTTGAAACAAAAAAAATCAAGAATAATTTTCACAAAACTTTAATGACGCGCAAAGAAAACGAAAGCGGGAAAAATCTCGAAAAAAAAAACAATTTTTTTGACAGATAAAATGACCACTAGCGCTACCCACGAGCGGTGCAGGAACTACGAGTGCCCAGGCCGTGCGCTCCACACAGCACCGTGGTTAGAGGCGTACTAAATACCAAAGGAAAGTCATGCAAGTGGTGATCGAAAGCCTGAGTATTGGTTGCTTCACTGATAGGCGTGCGGTGTCTCTGCATGTACGTACACTGGCAAATTAGACTTCTTCCGCCCTATGTTCGCAGTAGCTTGAAGCGGTCTGTATAGGTATTAGTAAAAGTTCTATGAAATTTAATAAATCAAATTACTTTATTAGAAAAACTTTATAAATTAAATAATAAAAATACATTTTAGGAATAAAAATAATATAATATATATACAAAAACAGATTGGCGTTTTAACTATAATTAATAAGCACACCTAAAAATTAAATTAAGGCTAAACAAATGGTTAGTACATAAAAAAAATGTTACGGTTGTCAATTATTATAACTACAAAAATAATTAAAATGAAATGAAAGTAGATACGTCTCTTCAAAAACCAGTCAAAAATATACTCATTTTCTTCCAAACAAATAATTAACAGTCCCACAGTTTCTTCGATTAAACAATCCAGTTTCCATATTTTTCCTTTTACTTTTAAATATGTTGTACACATTAAATTAAAATGAAATGGAGGTAGATACGTTTCTTTAAAACCAGTCAAAAATAAAATAGGAATAAATTACTCAGATTCAGAAGAATAGTAAATGCTCTCCTCATTACTATCATTTTCTTCCAAAGAAATAATTAACGGTTCCACAGTTTCCTCGATTAAACAATCAAGTTTCCACATTTTTTCTTTTACTTTTAAAACATGTTGCACACATTTATGCCAATTATTTGGAGTTATGTTTTTAACTAATTCTTGAAAAAGCACCTCCACATCCTTTAATTTATAGGTAGTATTATTCCTTGCTACATACGCTTTTATTTGAGCCCATATTAATTCTATTGGATTAGGTTCACAATGGTAAGGCGGCTGTCTTAATACTGTTATGTTTCGCTTTTCAGCCATATCATCGACAACTTTCTTATTGAATTTTTCTTTGTGTCTATTAACCAATGATAGTATTTCTTTTTTTACCATATCTGCTTCAAAATTTATCTTTTTTTCTGTAAGCCACTTACAACAATCAGCTTTTCTCCATGCCATGCGTTGTTCATTACTATTACTGAACCAGGAGGTATTAGGTCTGACATTTGCTGAAAGTATCATAAAATTATATTAGACACTTAAAGTAAATATTTCAACGCATTTGTTTCGGTATACCTAACGCGTTCGAAATAAAGCCAAAATACACATATTTTTGACTTGTTTATGCGATGTTTCGAACGATGCCCGCTTTTTTGAAGGGTGCGATTAAAATCGTTGCGTACGTTCGTGGGTCCGTAACGATACGTACATCCTTCCGTATGCAACGAGATTCTCGTTCGAAACATGGCATGAGCAAGTCAAAAATGTAGTGTATTTTGACTTTGTTTCGAACGCGTTAGGTATACCGATACCAATGCGTTAAAATATTTACTTTAAGTGTCTATTATTAAATTGCTATTTAACCCTCACTTAAACTTAATCCTCTAATTATGCACCTGAAACAATTATGGCATTATTTGCATACCTACGTATTATGGTGCAAAAACAGAACACGCATAATAAACAATTTCTCTATCAGGTTAAAATATAATATATATTTTTAACTGCTGTCTTTTTTCTATTTTTTTTTTAAATTTAAATGTTGGCAAAACGCCTACGCCAATGGTACGCTCGACAAAATGGGTTTTAAATCGTTTTATTAATCTCTCTTCTTTATGAATGGACTATAAAAACCGCGAATCCCCATTATCAAAGCCGATTTCATCAACACGTACTCGTCTTCGGGAGCTCCGTTCAAAAACTTCTCTGTTTCAGATCTTTCTAATGTCTTGGACTTCTTTGGTTTGTATCCCTGTGATTTGCTTTTCAAAAAGCTCATTAGCTTGCCATATTTTGAAATGACGATTTTTTTTTATAAAGGTGAATAGTCGAGCGAAGCATCGAGTATTTGGTCCATAGCGACGATGATGGGGCAAATTTTTTTGACAAATGTAAAAAATAAACCAATAGAAAATTTTCATCGATACCTTTTAACTTCCGTGAATTCATCCTTTCCTTCCTTTTTTTGCAGGGAAAACTGACAAGTGTCAAAATTTATTTAAACATTTGCCAACAATCTATCATGCCTGTGGCAACCAAACAAACAACCTACTTTTACCAAAATATAAAAAAAGTCACTGTCAAGTCATTCTGACATTTATAGGGTACTGATACGCAAGTAGCTTTGAGTTGAAGACAAAGCTTATTAATTATAATTAAAAAAACGATTTCTTCCACTTGCTGGATAAAACATTGAATGCCACTCCTGTGTTATGTTTCCTAAGTCACTTCAGAATTTATACACCTCGCCTAACTTATTTTCAACATAACACACTAGTACCATAAATAACTATTATTTTTGATGATGATTATGAAGGAAATGATGACATCGATGATGACATCATCATCAAAATTCTCCGTGGAGAGGCTGCTCTCGGGAATAGAGCAGCCCGTTATAGAACGGCCAACTTTGACGAGGCACCTATTTACATACTCATAGAATAGAAACAAAGACTTAATGGCCTTCAGTTTCAGGTTTTTATCTCAACATCTATCATTTAATATAGGTAAAACTATACTCCTATATCTTTAGTTTAAAGGTTCGGATTATTATAAACGCCTAAAAAGTTAAATACTTCCCTTTCATTAATAGGAGAAACCGAGTATCATTACCCATACCCACGGTTGTTAAGAAGTGTGAATGAAGTGGCGAAAGCACCTATTGTTTGGCACGGTCTTGACCGCCTCTTTTGCAAGAGCGCTTCAGAGCGTGCTGTCGCCAGAGTCGATTCGAAATTGTGGTCATAACATCTCGCTGGCAGCTTGCGGAAGTTTTCTGATATATGCGTGAGCCGCAGAAACTCGGCACTGGAAGTACACCACATAATCCGCCTATGGAAATGTGAGTCTTTTCAATTTGTATCCAATAATCGTGTTGATTTGATTCTGCTACGGGACTGAATCAGCATGGTTATAGGAGAAGGGTTATTTTGCAAGTGACGGGCTTACGCTACGTTATAGTAAAATAACATTATTATATTAGCATATATTACATATATGCTACTTTTGTTTTAATTACAATTGGTGTTATGTGAAATATAAGGTCGGATTCAGTCAAGTATAGGAACTATTTGAGGTAAGTATAATTTTTTCTTAATAAGTATAAAATATTATTTGATTGAGGTATAGTTACTTTTGACATCAATACAACCTAAAGCAGTGTTCGAAACAAGCAAAGAAAAAATTTGAATTAAGTATAGCGTCCGCTTAAAGCAAAAAACCACATTGTCTTAAAATAAGTATAGACCTATATTTGAATTATCATATAAATTACCCTTGTCTCAACGCTAGTCATGCATTATATTTAAGGATAGGATATTACTTGGATAAAGAATAACTAGAGTTGAGAATATCGAAGACGAAGCTATTCTTGGATCAAGATTAATAATCTTGGCTCAAGATTAATAATCTTGTTCCAAGAAGAGCTTTTCTTCCGTGTACACCGTACGTAAAGAGTATCGTACGTTTGGAGTTTACTGCACATGCGCGCTTGTTGAGCTACGCTACGTTGAGTTACGTGCTGTGACTTATGACTCCTTGTATCTTTTGTCGATCTCTTTTGACAAAACGTAGGCGACCAAACTATAATACGCGTTCTATGGTTCACTCTTAGTGGAAAAAGTTAAAAACCGGGTTTGAGACATCACCAAAAGTTTTAAAAACATTTTACCTAAAACTTTCAACAGCTCCCAAGCACCAGCCTCCAGTTAGTTTTCTTTTGCTGAAACTGATATGTATATAAAAAAACATAAAAAGAACGTAAAGAGTTTTCGTTTACTAACAGCGAATTTCACTACCTGCCCCGGTGCAGAATTATTATAAAATTACCCTACTTTTTTACGTAAATAATAGAGACATAAAGCTATTTGTAACTCATCGCGGTATGCGTATCCGCATCTAGCGAGAACCAAGCACATTAATTGGTTAGATACTTGTACCACGTTCGAAAAGAGCAGATATATGCTAATCTAAGGTGTTCTTGAACGCGACAGGTGTTGTTAGGTATCAACTATCGTTACGGCAGACGTATCGTATCTCAGCACCTATTGCGTTTAGAAACACCTTAAATTAGCCTATATCTGCTCTTTTCGAACGTGCTACAAGTTTCTGACCAATCAACGTGCTTGGTTCTCGCTAGATGCGGATACGTATACCGCGATGAGTTACAAATAGCTTTATGTCTCTACTATGTAACTAAAATAACGTAAATAAAATAAAAATTGGGAAACGGCAGATATCGATTAACTAGTAACTAGAAAGTAAATCGAAAGATAAAATTGGGGTACATTTTTTTACATAATACTTACATCATCATAGGCAATCACTCGATACCGAGTATGATTTTCCTCCATTCTGTATCGTCACTATCTGTTGTGCGTTTTTTGATGGCTGTGTAAGCCAATTCTCGAGCCGCACACCCTTCCACAGTCCTGACACACCCAGTCTCCGGCAGCAGCCGGGTGTTGTTGATCATCCATTCTTCCATTTTGTTCGCTCCTTTCTACGTTCTCTCTTTTCCGTCTCTAGTCTACGTCGTTGCTCTTCAAAAGTTTGTGCTCCCTGATAGACTGTTCGGCGCCATGAAGCCCTATCGTTTGCCGTGGTCTCGCAGTTGTTTATATCGATGTGACCCTTCATCATATTGCCTTTGAGAACGTCCGTGTACCTTTTTTGTTGACCTCCTTGATTTATCTTTCCTTTCTTCAGTTGTCCATAAAATATCTGTTTTGGGAGACGTGTTTCGGGCATGCTGATAACGTGACCAGTCCAACGAAGCTAGTGCTTGAAGATAAGGGCTTCTATACTAGTTGTTCTGGCTTCTTCTAAAATACTTATGTTTGTTCGTCGGTCTTGCCATTTGATTCTCAGAATTCGTCTTAAACAACTTTGGTGATATTTTTCTAGTCGTTTGATATGCCTTCTGTAGGTGGTCCACGTTTCGCATCCGTATGTTAGAGTTGGTATTATAACTGTGTTGTAGACACGAAGCTTGGTCTGCATTGACGTCGTGATTGTTGAAGACTCTCCGGAAGCCATCCGAACGTTGCGCTAGCATATTTTAGGCAATGCTGTATTTCTGCGTCAATAGTTGCATTTGATGATAGGTGGCTCCCAAGGTACGGGTAATGTTCCACGTTGGAGCTTGGGGTACCTGGTTCTGGTTGGTGAATAATTTGCGTTTTGGCAAGATTGATCTCTAGGCCAATGCTTTTGTAGGCATGGTTAAATGCGTTGATTACCGGCTGTAGACCTTCCTCTGTAAAGGCCATAACGACGTTTTTATCGGCGTATTGCAGTTTGATTACCGAGGTCGTCGAGACCTTAGTTTTTGCTCGCAGTCTGCCTAGGTTAAGTAGACTACCGTCGAATCTATATAGAATTTCCACTCCCAGCGGTAGATGTTCCTCAACAAGGTGAAGCATGGCACCTAAAAATATAGAGAATAGGGTGGGCACAATAACACACCCTTGTTTAACGTCTGTCGTATTCTGGAATAACTCTCCTGGTCCATCGTTGCTCAGGACTGTTGCATTCATATTGTCGTGTAGTAGCCTTTTTCTGTTTTATTAAATTATTTTAATATTTAAAATTGTTACTCAACGTTTTGCCCTTTTTGGGGGCTTTTTCAAGAGGCAAATTATTACACTTAATTAAAATTAGAACAATTATACAACAAATTTACTTCATTTTGCAACGGATTCTTTTGTTGTATTTGTTAAAGTTAATCATCTGATGCTGAAGTTTAATGCTTTTGAAGAATAAGAATTTTTTTTTTATAAAAATGTACAGTTTCTAAAAAAAACAGAAGAAAATGGCCGTAGCCGGAATGATTGTCAAAAAGATTGATAAACGGAGCCCTCTATAGATCCAAATTTGAATTTCTTTCATATCTAAAGAATGTGATGTCAAACTGTTGATATCATAAGAAAGCTGTACCTAAATTATTACGTACGTAAATAACGTACTCTTTACTATATATTTATAACATAATATTACGTATTGGAATGGAACATTTATGTAAAATTAAAGCCATATTGTGTATATAATATTTATATACTTCTAATGCCACAACAAGGTTTAAAGTATAACTTCCATGTTGTGCATAATGCCATGCACCAAGTTCCCTTCGTATTACGTAAACATAATGTAATTAAGTAAACATAAGTTATGTTATGTAAATTTTACGCAAATTTTATAAAAACTTTTTTTATGTAAATTTTTTGACTTTACATTTACATAAATACTATGTTAATGTAACAGATGTGTTTACTGGGAGCACTGTGCAAGTGCTAGTTCCATTCGAACTGGAATTACGGAAATTCGATCCAAGTGCTGTATGGTGAAATACGCCATACGTTTTATATTACAGACAAAAGACGGGTGTTTTATAACGTTCTTCTACGTTCGCTGATGCTGTAAAACTTTTTAGGACTTTACAAGGTCTGGCTGGCTTGGAGGGAAAATGACGTGGATAGTGTATCGCCAGGTAAAAGGTCATTTCTTATTTTTTTAATTATTGAGAGTATCTATTTCTCCAATAGGTTTGGCCAGAAGGACAAATTTTTACAGAAATTTATGAACGTTTGCATTTTCTGCCCCCTCGCAATTTAAAAATTATGGTGGAACCAGTGCACATAACCTATTTTCGTAGGGGGACGGGCTTATAGCTTCATGTGTGTGTAATCATGTATATAAAGATTATATTACTCGAATCTTCTTTTCCCCAGGAACAATTTCGGCGCATACCACTGTATTTCTTACACTCGTTTTTTTTTGCTCACTTTTGTGGTTACCCATAAAGTTCTGACACACGTTTTGGAATGCAAACCAAGCTCTTTCTTTTCGATTCAGTTGTTCACTAAACGTCGAACCTTGGAAAAGTTGTCTAATTTGGGGACCCACAGAAACTCCTTCCTTGATAGCCTCACTAAGACGAGGAAATTTAGTTTTTAAAAATAGAAATGTGTCACATGTCTTCTACATTGGTTTTGCAAACTGTTTGGTCTATCCGAATTTGATGTGCAAAGGCGGCAAGTAAATATTTTCCTTCAAAACCAAAGGATCGTGGGCGACATTTTTCTGACCGAGAGTAAAACTTTCTCGCAAAGGCCAGTTCCGTACGATGTAATGTTTGTCTGGGGCTTAACTGTCCCGTTCATAAAAGAAGCAGCAATATTTAGTAAATCCTGATTGCAGGCTCGTGAGTAGAGCAACAACTTTTAAGTCAGCGCCTAGCTGAAATAAGAAGACAAGATGTGATAAAAAAGAAAAAATCGATCGTATTTATTATTTTTTTTACAATTTGAGCGGGAATCCCTCCCCCTAAAAAAAGTCTACAGCCTTGCTACAATTGTTCATGTTTCAGAACGCTTACAGTAATAAGTAAGTAAGATAGTAACCCCCACAGGTCTAAATATTTATACCTGTGGGAGGTACTAAATTTTAAAAACAATTATTAAAAAACACTTACTCATACAGAAAAGACACAAAGTTATTGATTATTTTGTATTGTTATTGCAAAGTACCACTAAAAAACTGCTTTTTTTCAAAATGTACCATATTTTAGGAGAAAATACCCTATAACTAATTTTTTTTTGACAGGTTTCAAAATGGCAAATGGTGAATACGCAAAAAAATTGGCACCTTATAGCTTTAATATCTGTGTTTGAGGTTATAAAGTTGTTGATTTTTAGACCACCTCTGGTCCCCAGAAAGTATCGTTCTGTGGCAATTGGTAATAAGTTCGTTTATAATTTCCCTGAGTGACCGTCTTTACAAGGATTAATTTACCTTATGTAATATCCCAAGTTGTTAACGTTAACCAATAAAACACCTCCAATTTTGTCCTGAAAAACGCCATATTTTGAACCCGTTTTCAGCCCAAAAAATATATTTATGAGGGCACTACGAGGCAAAACAAACATAAGTGAAGGTCACTGATTATGCACGAAAAATATACCAACCAAAAAAACCCAAAACCACTATATTAATTTATTTAACAACTGTAATTAAAACATTGAGGGTATCTAAAAGCTCAGTCAAGAAGACTTTCATTACTTAAAGCCTATTCATTTCAGAACTGTAGCTTTCATCAGTAGAGGTTGGTGCAAGCCAAGGTACAAGCCGAGGTGAGAGTTCCGAACTCGCTGTTTGCGATTTGAATAGCTAATATTTTGAAACTGACATTTCGACAGTGACAGAAATGTAAACAAAACTTGCATTTAAGTTTTTTAATACATATCATAAATAAAAACACCTTTTAAATAAATACAAAATTAATCTACTCCTTGTTTTAATACTACCTGTCTAAATAGTTGTGTGACATCAAGTATTAATTGGTAAAATTAATTAACAAGAATAAGTTTAATTAGAGTGACATAAAACCCCAATTTTAATTTGTTCTACGTTTCAATTTTTTAATTTTTTTTTCTTCTAAATTGACACTTTTTTCTTAAATCCAACAAAAGATTGTGTTAAGATGATTATTTATTAAAATTATTCTTAAAAATCATACTATGTCTAAAACTGAAGGAGGGTTGGTTTAAAGTGCTTAAAATCAAAAATTTCACTTAAACTTAGGACCGTTATAAAATAGAATAAACCTTTTTAGTAAATCCCGTTAACGTCTGTAGTAGCTCAGAAATAATAATGTAAAGGCCAAAATAATCCTTTTACTCTCACCGAAACCTTTGGAATGCACTAGATAATTTTCGGACATGCATGCCTGTAGATTCTTTTTTTTTAAATAAACTTGGTTTTGCAGGCGAACTCTGGTCTGTGCAAACATTTGACACTTCCTTATTTCTTGACCGAATATTTAAAATGTTACATCGATATGATAGTAAAAAATTTTGCTTTATAACCGATGTTTGAGATTTAATACAGTATGACACAGAAAAGAATTTAGCGGGGTTAAAAATACCGATTTTTTAAATAAATCCGCCATCTTGGATTTTTCGGATAGTTTCTCGTTTAGTTGTCATTATTTAAAAAAGTGCTGTTTTTTTTTGGCACACCCATGTAAAAAATCTAAATTGGCGGCCCCAAAACATTTTAGATACCGTTTTGCTGCAGAAATACGTAAAAAAGTTGGACCACATAGGTTTGAGCTTTCTTAACGCATTTTTTAAAACTTAACCATTTTAATGAGAACGAAAAATTTGTCAGGAAATTTAATTTCCTATATTTCGTTATTCATAACTTCAATAATAGTAAATACGTACACTATCGGCATCATAAAAGTGGTACACAATACTTTTTGTTGTAATACCTTGGTCTATTTTTACAAACAGAGTCACCCATTATTGTATTTTTCTTAAACTGTCAAAGTATGTCATTCTGTATTTCAGTCTGACAAATAAATAAAGAATGCCTCCACAAATTTCTTTATTCGATAAAGCCGAACTTCTGACAAAACTACAACTACGATGATCAATTAGGGACGTGGCTAGACATTATGGACGCAGTAAAACCACGATTATAAAAATTAAAAAATCATGGGATGGAAAACCAGGAACTGATGAACAAGGTAATGAATGACCTTAGCACTTTATGGAAAAAAAACCCCTTTGCATCTGTTGCCCAGGCAAAGAGATTAACTCAATTTCCAGGATGTGTAAGAGTGGCACGAAATCGCGTAAGGAAAGGCACTAATTTAAGATAGTAGCTGCTAAAAAATTAAACTTACCAAGGAAAAAAACAGGCCAGGTTACTTTTTGCCTTTAATTACTCTCTAAAAGAACCAGAGCTTTGGCGAAAGGTAATATTTTCCGATGAAAAAGTTTTCCAGTCCTGTAGTGACAGAAAACAAATTCGTGTGTATCGTCTACCAAGAACGCGCGATGAGGAAAGATATATTGCTGGTAACAACGATCGCGCTGGAAGATTTTCGGTAAATATGTGGGGTTGGATTTCTGCTAGAGGTCATGGTGCTCTATTTCGAATCAATGGAAGGCTCACAGCACAGCTTTACGTGGACATTTTAGAGAACACCATGCTTCCGGCCGTCACAGAACTTTATCAAGATCAGTTTATTTTTCAACAAGACAACTGCCCTGCTCATACGGCCAGACTTTGCCAAACTTGATTTCGGGAGCAAAATATTGAAGTTCCTCCTTGGCCAGTGAAAACCCCAGACGCCAATCCAAGCTGGAAAGCTTTAATATTGTGCGGGAAATGAACATCACTTGGTCCAGTTAATAGTCAATGCTTATAAAGAAGTGATTGATGAAAATGAAAACCTTTTTGAAATTCTGGCTGATTCTCTACCAAGAAGATTAAACGGTATAATTGAGGTGAATGACTAGATATTAAAATTTATATACCTATTAATTTGTTTCTATTGTTTTGTAATTTCGTTACAGTGTAATTTTTGTTACAGTTGTTTTATGCGTTAGCGTATTATTGTAATATAAAAATTATTTTTGAAAGCAATCTTTGATGTCAATATTTTCACATTTTAGTACAAGTCTGTCACAAAATATAATCCGGTAGTTAACCATACAATTTAAAAAATACCTATGTTTATCACGTACCAGTTTTATGATGCCGATAGTGTACAACCCAAAATCTCATTATCCGCTTAGAGGTATAACAATTAATCCAATGGATTATAATGTCGCATAGCGAATAATACATTTCACCACCAATAATTTAGAGGTTTGCATTTGAAATTGACAATACGGCCATTCCAAGGGCACGGACGGAAGATTTCGTAGGGGCTAGCGTGAAAAACATTTTCTTTTCCTGCTGGTATTAAGGCTAATTCTACAACCAAGATATTTGAGTATTTTGAGCTGGGCATTTTTTAAATCACCAGATTATTAAGGTGGAGTTAGACTGTGGTATTGTAGTCGTCGTTACATTGCAGCTGTAGTGAATTTTTTTCCATAGATAATGCAGAACAGGATATTTTACAGATAAATAGTTAGCAATATTTTTTGGTACACGCTTTTTAATATAATTTACCTGGTTTAACGTTTTAAATAAATATTGGTGATAATAGACCCTCTTGCAAAGTTTTTGAATATGTTAAAACATCCACCTTACATATTTCTTTTGTATTAACCAAGAGAGTTCCGTTTTTTCTTAATATAAGTTTAAAAATGCTTTAGTTATAAAATTAGGGTTGATTGGGTACCAAAGATGGACAAAATAAAACTTGGGGAAGAAAAAAATGTGGTAATTTTGTATTTGCATACATACATACAGTCAATAGTGTGTTCAGTGGTATTAGCGATAAATTAACTACGTACTATAGTAGTTATATCTGATCCGCTGATTAATCATTCTGATTTATTATAATTACGAAGAAATTAGAGCCTTTTTTTGTAAGTGACAAAAGCGCTTACTTTTAGCATTACTTCGCTTGCATGGACAAATTATATCAAATAATTTACCTTCTTAATCTTATATATTGCTTTAGTAATAACCTTTAGAAAAGTTATAGTACCGTATTATCAGGGGTTTACGGTGGTTGTAGTGAAAAAAACTCACACAGAGATAGGTAGATATTTTCGGACGTACATGAAAGAGATGGCATGAACACACCAACTTTAATTATGGGAGTTATTTCGTGGAAATGCAGACAGTCGATATTTTCAATAAATGAACAAAGTATTATATTTACTAATGTCCCTATCCCCTGACCAGCCGAAGTTAATAATTAATAATGGTACCTACCTACAATAAACAGCGGCGCTATATTAACCCTCTCCCCTTTTCTACGTCAAACTAGTAATTTTGTAAAATTGTTTATAAAACTGTTTAAAAGTAACTTTTTTAAAGAATATTTTCCCTCAAATATTACTTATATTACCCACTAGATTAATTTTATTACATACTAGACACCGCCGCGCCGCTTTGCCTGCGGTTTTACCCATTTTTTCCGCTTTTACCTCTTTAAATTCCAAAACTTTTGTTTCCGTAAACCGATTTTGATGAAATAAATGCCTATGTGTTACCTGTGCGGTTTATGCGTGATGCTGGAATAAACAGACATACATACAGACAATAATTGTAAAAATTGCATTTTTGGTACCTCGTTTGGTTAAACAATAAAATATAAAAAAATAGTCAATGTACAGAAATGGTCCTTTTAGAGATTTATTATATGTATAGATAAACAACTAATTGTAGTCAGGAGGATTAGTGGCGATTTTTCCAAATTTCACAAAATTTCGGTTAAGTGGATTTTGCCTAATTGTCTCCCAAACAGACAGACAGACACCATCAAAAAATTTTATATTTAGGTCTTTCTTTTTTCCGATCCCATTAGCCTATACTATAGTACGGATGGCTAAAAACAGAGTCCTAGATTACTACATAGCCGGTACCTACTAAGTTTTTGTTTATGAGTAATAAAAATAACACGACCGCCTTATTTATAATATTGCTATTGCTATTTTGATAGAGTGATGAAAGAGAAAAATTTAGAGATAAAAAGTTTGGTCACCTCTAATTGATAGCTGTAGGTATTGCAGTATGTATATTGACTATATAAGGCTATAGGTATTTATATTCTTTGGTTTAAAAAATATTCAATGTACAGAAATTAGAGATTTACCAATAAATATACCAATAAATTTTATAAAATTAATAATTTAATGTAAAAAAATGGGGGGGGGGTTTACTGTATCGCCACTGCGTATTGTCGGTAGGTAATATTAATATTATTAACATCGGTTGGTCAGGGGATGGGGACAAAGGTAAATTCCTTCTTCATTTTATTTTATTGCAAAGATCGACTGTATGCTTTTCCTCGAAATCTCATCTCTTTCATATGCGCCAGAAAATATTTACCTATCTCTGTGTGAGTTTTTTCACTACAACCACCGTGCACCGCTGATAATACGGTCCTATAACTTTTCTTAAGGTTATTACTAAAGCAATATATAAGATTAAGAAGGTAAATTATTTGATATAATTTGTCCATGCAAGCGAAGTAATGCTAAAAGTAAGCGCTTTTTGTCACTGAGATAAAAGGCTCTAATATCTTCGCAATTATAATAAACCAGAATGATTAATCAGCGGATCAGATATAACTAGTATAGTACCTTGTTAATTTATCGCTAATACCACTGAACACACTATTGACTGTATGTATGAAAATACAAAATTACCACATTTTTTTCTTCCCCAAGTTTTATTTTGTTCATGTTTGGTACCCAATCAACCCTAATTTTAAAACTAAAGCATTTTTGAACTTATATTAAGAAAAAACGGAACTCTCTTGGTTAATACAAAAGAAATATGTAAGGTGGATCTTTTAACATGTTCAAAAATTTTGCAAGAGGGTCTATTATCACCAATATTTATTTAAAACGTTAAACCAGGTAAATTATATTAAAAAGCGTGTACCAAAAAATATTGTTATTTATCTGTAAAATATCCAGGACCGGTATTCTCGTAACTAAATACGCTCGGCGTTTCGTACTCGCTGACCGTATGATAACGTAATATTCGCATACCACGTGACCAAAGTAACAAAAATGGTATTCACGTATATTGAACGCAAGGCGTCGACGAAGTGCGCTCAGCGCGTGGCGACCGTTTGAGAAACACCTACCATTTGCCAGCTGTTTTGCCCTCCGCGCGTACGATTTTCCTACCCTACAATACTTTGTAGAGTGCTGCAGAAAATATAGTAGTTTTTTCAGTTTGCGTTTTTATTAATAATTAGAAAAATAAAAATCTCTTATTAGTAGCTTGGGGACGGGTGACAAACACGTACACATCAACCTTACTATTTGATGCTCGATGTAAGATAACTTTTTTTTCCAAAAAATTGCAACAAAAAATTTTCTTATTAAAATCGACATCGAAATAATTGAGCATCCGTATAATACTAGAAATAGAAGCAATCAAAATTCTGTAAAACCAAGGGTAAAAAAAGCCATTGGTCAGCGGTGCTTTTTGTATCTTTCATCGGATGTGTACCAAAAAATATCTGGTTTTGTTAGGCTCCTGCCCACATTAATTGTTTTCTTTCAAAAATAAACTAAAAGCTTTCATGAAATATGAAATTAGCAAACATGAAATAAATAGCTTAATTGATATAAAAAATAATTAGCAAACAATATAGTTAACTACCTTTATTTCTGTGTTTTCGTCTGTATTTTCTTTACTTTTCTGAAATATCACATTTTTCACATTAATTACCATCTTTATGTTTTTTATCTTTTGTTATTTTATTTATTCATAAATGTACTAAAAATTATTATTTTCTTGTTTTAATTCAACACTTCCATGAAAATATAAATTTTTCCACGCGCGAGGTTTCTCTTGTGGATGTATGAATTCTGTGTTTGTTGTTGAATTGGTTAGGTTATTTTTTGGGTAACAAATACCGACTTTTATTTTCTGTTTCTTAAAATGTAGAATACGCATGTTTACTATAATTATAAGGTATAACTTACTAGATATATAAGTAACTATTGTGAAATCATTTTAACAATAAATGCTATATAATAAAGTATCAATATCAATATGCGACCTTGCCGGAAACACTACTTTCCCTGACTGAGTGCCGGAATAAATTTAAACTTTTCCGCACTGAGTGCGGAATTTTTTTGTAAGTGTGCGGTTAAGTCTCGGGGTAAACTTTTTCCCGCACACTGGGCGGGAACGTGCCACGAGTTTATATCACAGGGTCAAAGGGCGGGTTTAACTGAGCTAAACCAAACCATCAAGTAATTTTTTAAAGGATCAACACTTGTACAAGTCGCATTTGATTTACCCTTTCTGAAATACGGCTCGAAATCGATCAAACAATTGCCTCTTTCTTACACATAGAAAAAGAAAAGGAGCGACAAGGCTAACAAGAAATAAAAATGCAAAATTCGATGATGCCAAGATGTGCTAAGCGAATTTGATTCTGTCTGCTCGCAGGTCAGCGCGTTCGGCAGAGAGAATACGAAAAGTCGTCGGTCAGCGTGCCGCTGAGTGCGCTGTTCGCTATTCGTTTCGCTTAGCGACTTCAAAACGTTACGTATTACGAGAATACCGGTCCTGTTCTGCATCATCTATGGAAAAAAATTCACTACAGCTGCAATGCAACGACGACTACACTAGCACAGTCTAACCGCACCTTTATGTATTTATGCCGATGTTTTATGAGGTTTTGGTGTTCACACCGTGCCAACTGACATTGGATATACTATAAAACTCCAGATTAAACCATAGTTTAAACTTCAGTTTAGTCTTTGGAATAAACCATTGGTAAACAAGGTGCTCAATTTTATAAGTCGCAGTTAAACCACGGTCAGGAAGAAAAGAAAATCTGTTGATTAGATGTAGAATTAGGAGCACAACAATTTTTTTCTGGTTTAAAAAGACATTTCTTGGCACACAGGACTGATTATTTTAACCATATATTTAAAATGGCACCAACTAGAGCCAAACCCAGTCACCAAATTTGATAAAAATGAGTCAAGTAGTTTTTAGGATATCAGCGTTGGTTACAGACATACGCCACAACAAAAAAAGTTCATGATTGACAGAAACACAAAGATATAGATTTCCTCGTGCACAATTTTGCATGTCTCTTTAGATAATCTAAACTTTTTTTAAATCTACATCGTCGTACTCCTCCAAAGGATTTGTTCTAGAACGAATAATTTTTGGTCTTCTTCGCGCTTTGACCATGTCAATAATTTCGTCATTATCTTCATACAGTTGATAAAAAATAAATTCTAAGTCATCGATCATAGCGATACTTACAGTGTTTTTTACCAAAAACAAATTTTAAATAAATTTTTATCAACTATTCTGAGGTTAGAATCTTTTGGAAACTATTAAAATGAAGTTTAACCCACACCCAGATCGCCGGTAACGGTTAAACCGAAGTTTGTGGATAAACTGCAACTATAAAACGTAAAAAAGTCGTCATCCGTGGTTTAAACTGAGGTTTGATGTTTAACTATGAGTAAAATTGCGCCTTAGTGAACCAGAGGTGCGTTCAGATTGAAGAGTCCGGGCGAAGTCCGGCGCACATTATTAGTGTTAATTCGCAATTTATTAAGAAGAAGTCATAGTGAATTCCTTTTTTTAACTTTTGTCTTTATCTTCTGCTCTTTATCCCTATTACTCCTGTGTGTCCCTCCCCAAAAAGAAAAAGGATCTGCTAGGAAAGTTCCAAATTAGCACTAAAATATTCGAACCAACCGCTAAGAATAGATTACGCTCGCAACACCGCTTTTAGAGGATTACACTGCAGTGTCTAGTTTTAAAAGAAAAACATTCATTCGAGGGGGAACTATAAGTTTTTTACCTAATGATTTTTTAATTAAATTAATTAAGGAACACTAAAGAAAGATGCGATCTTCTTAACCTCTTAGTATCATATAATATTAAAGTCCATAATAGAGATTACACCACAGAAACAAGTCACTCAAAAAAAAATGATTGATCTTATGTTGACATAGAGGCTGTATATAGCCTTCACTACGGATACAACGGATACTTGATGTACTCCGTAAGCACTTGATAAATTACTTATTTTTAAACTATGTTCAGAAGTATAGAACTATTTATAAAAATATTATAAAATTAGCTAAAAACAGTCACTACAAAAACAAAATAAACCAAGCAGCAAACAAACCAAAAGAGAATTGGAAAATAATAAACTCTTTAGGAGGAACAACAAACAACAACAATAAGGTAGAACCCAGTCAAATCAATGATTTCTGCTGTTCCGTGGCTGATGGGTTAACTTCTAATTTAACGCCGGCAACAGACCCCATTTTATATTTAAGAAATATTAAAGTGAATGAGACTCTTCAACTAACCCGTACTGAATTAAAACAGACTCTAAGCTCAATAAAAAATAAACATAGTTCAGGAATTGATGGTATTTCAATAGAGATTTTGCAAAATCCTCCGGACATTGCACTTTCAGTTCTAGTTGATCTTATTAATTTTACATTTGATACTGGCTTCTTTCCAAATTGTTTGGAATCAGCGTTGGTCATTCCTATTTATAAGCGTGGAGATGATAATGACTTTTCAAATTTACGCCCTATTTCTGTTTTGTCATCACTCTCTAAAGTAACAGAAAAAGTAGCAAAAACTAGAATAAGTTTACATCTAGAAAAATGTAATTTGCTTTTAAAGGTTCAATTTGAATTTCAAAAAAATAAATAAACAAGTGATGCCATTTATGCATTTTTAAAAAGTGTCCACATGGGCATAAATGATGGAGAGTGTGTTGCGGCAGTGTTCTGTGATTTATTCAAGGCATTCGATTGTGTGGATCACGGAATACTGCTGCGAAAATTGAAATGGTATGGATTTTATCCTATCGAACTCAAGCTGTAAGGCGAAAGGATAATAGGTTTTCTGAAAGTAAAAAAATTAACAGAGGTGTCCCGAAAGGGTCTGTTCTCGGCCCTACACTTTTCCAACTTTATATAAATTACTTACCTTCATTAGATATAGAGGGGGAGTTTACAGTTTTTGTGGATGATACAACCATATGCTGGAAAGGTCCCAAATTGATAATCCAGGAAATTATTTCTCAGGACATAAAGAAAATCAAAGAGTGGTGTGATTGTAACCTACTGTGTTTCAACATTAAAAAACTCATATACTATCATTTCGCTTTCAGATTGAAAATATGAAAATAGCATGAACAGAGCATTAATCATAAGCCCTTTGTTAAATATTTGGGGCTATTAATTGATGAAAAATTAAACTTTTAGGAGCATATTACTCAGTTAAGTACTAAGCTGTCACTTTGCTGTGAGTGTTGTTTCAACAGAATTACATTTTGATGCTGCAAGAACTACCTACTTTTTTTACCTAGCATTTTGGGGTTTATGTTCAAAAACTTTTTTTGAATCTGTTTTTATGCTACAAAAGCGGGCAGTGCGAGCGCTTTTTAAGGCAAGACTAAGAGAACATTGTAGACGTTTGTTTAAATCATCCAAAATACTGACACTTACCTGTCTATTTATACTAGAAACAGTAAGTTTAGTTCATAAAAAATATCTAAAAAATCAGGAAATTCTACATCAAGCTAGTTGCTATGTTACACGTCGATTCGATAGTCTAACTTTAACAAAAAACTCCTTAATTTATGAGAGTATAAAATTCTACAAGCATTTGCCTTTGATAATAATAATTAAAGGTGCTGTTAGATCCTGTTTTGAGGACAAAGCATATTACAGTTTTGATGAGTATTATAGGGAAACACTATACACTTGTATTTGTTATTTGTTAGTTTGTCTCAGTCATGTCTTATAATTCTACTACTACTACTATATAGTAGACCTGACCAAGATATTATATGGACATACCGGGTGAACCGAAAAAAACCGGACAAATTATTTTATGCTATAACTTCACCAATTTTAATTTAAAAAAAACTGTGTTCATAAGACAAATAAACCATTTCAGAAAAAACATTTGCTTTGTCGCCATATAATTCAAGATGGCGGAGAAAATTAAATGCCTAACTTTTTTAAACCTCTTTTTGTTATATGTTGCCATTCTTTTTCTAAATACTTTGTTCTGTGTATCGAAAACTAACAATACGTAAATAAGAAAACAAGGTGCTCGTTTGATTTTATGCGCCATTTTGGATTTAAATGTGGCGGCAAAGCGAATGTTTTTTTTAAAGAGCTTATTAAATTCATCTTATCAATAGGTTTTTTAATTGAAAGTGGTAAAGTTATAGCAAAAAAACAATTTGTCTGGTTTTTTTCGGTTCAGCCGGTATGTTCATATATTATATCTTGGTTATCCAGGTCTATTATATAGTAGTTAAATATAAATGGTCTCAAAAAAAAGTTAAAATGGTACAGGTCCGTAACAGAAAAAAAATGCACTGAAGATGATTTTTTTCGGGATCGAAATTTAAAAACAAAAAAAAAAGATATTTTATTATTAAAGAAACTTAAAAAAAGTAAAATACGAAGTAAAACATTTTGGTTTGTATTTAACTTTTTGATCCTGATGATGGTATCTACGAAACGAAACGTCGGATTAAAATTTCGAAAAGAACATTGTGTTTTTCTAAAAAGGTTGCTACCGACACGTTTTTACAGAACTCAATTATCTCTTAAATTAAGGAGATATCATCAATTGGTAATTCCGACCATTTTTCAACTTTCTCCTGTTAATACCATTTTTTGAAGCTCAAAAAAGTAAAATCGTAATGCGAAAGCCGTATGTCTCTATCTTCAAGAACAACGGAGTTTCCCGTTGTTGTCCTTGTATGTCCATGTACGTAGAATTTCCTTTAAAAAAATAAATAAATTCATAAACGATGAGTTATACAAAGTAAATTCTTGCCATGTACTATGAAATCTATCGGAAGGGCTCCAAGGATGTCCTGTGTCTGCAAAATACAGATGTCCAAAAAGATCATTCAATTGTCACTAAAAATGATTGTAGGTTGTAGATTAGATTAGATTAGATTAGATTTTTATTTGCCATATTAAATATACAAACAAATGAATCATATGGTATGTCAATCAATAGTATTATCTAACTGTAGTTTTAGTTTTACAAAAAGAAAAAAAAACACAATAATTTATAAACTCTACATTAATAATAATCCTAATTTAAAAAGGGATTTAGTAAGGGTGATTAAATAACAATATCAATAAATAGCGAGCTTTCCCTCAAAAAAGGTAATGGTAACCGTAGATCTAGGTTTCGCGCTTGTGGTGCTCATCAGTACGGTGCTAGGAATTAGGAGATGGAATGATGATGCAAAAATCTGACATGAATCCTGTGTCAGATTTTTTCGGGAAAGGATATCGGGAAGTTGGTCAAAATTAAGTTGCAAGATTCCACCCGAACAAACATAGTTACATACAGACAATGCAAGTTAAATAAAAGCTTGTAAAATAACCATATTTAAATAAAAACAGGGTTTTTCACAAAAAAGTACCTTCGAAATTAAAATTGACATATTTTTTATTTACTGGAACACTATTCAGAAACTAAATTTTAAGGAACATCAGCAAATAAGTCCTGACAAAAAAGCAGTTAGTGTAAACTGGTGTTTAAAAATCGTTAGATTTTTGTAAGGGCGAGATTTTCTGACGATTTTTGAAGAATCGCGAATATAGGGCCAAATTTTTGAACATTTTAAAATTCTATTTAAAATCTATAGTACCCCTATGACCTCGCGCAAGCTGAATTTTAGCTACTATATTAGCCAGTAGAAGCTCTTAAGTTTCATTAAGTTCAATCAGGGGTCCATTAGAACTCGTTAAGCACGAAAATTTACGCTAACGATGTCCCTTGTTTTCGACGTGCAAAGACCGGAAACCAGGCGCTCGAATTTGGACTCTTTTTCTCACTTTTAGTCGACCAGACGTTTTACTAATGAAAATCTCAATTCAAAAACACACACGGTATGTAATTCGCTTAGTCAAAGCTCTCTTGATTGCAGTTTTAAATCATCAAGATTAATGAAAACCTGCCAATCTTGCTGGGTTACAAAATACTCTGACAGCAGTTTATCACAAACTTCGTACTTACTCATGGATTATACAAGTCCCGAATTCTTCGCGACCTGTAAGGTGAAAAGTGTGAAATTGGACTTTCTTTCCCCCACTTTCTCTCCGACGTTTTATCAGTAAAAATTGAACTATAGAAACACAAGCACAAGTAGTCAAAGCCCACTTGATTGCAGTTTTAGATGATCAAGATTGGTGAAAACTATATAACTATTAGCAGAGAGCATATAAATCTAAATAGAGAGGACACCGCAGCTATCGTTTTTCTTACTTCTTGGCTTGGAAACTTGGTGCGCCACCTTCGCTTTCGATTTTGCTTAATTCTATCCTTTTTCTTTCTTTCTATCTATTTTGGATGAGTTCCGCGTTGGGAACTATCCATAATATCGATCGCCGGGTTGCGCAGGACACAACAGGCCCGTGTCGGTTATTTACCACAGTTGCGATCAGACATAAGGTAAACAGTTTGGCGACAATGCCAGATTGCGCTGAAAGTTGTATCTCTACACGTAATGTTTTTAAAAACATATTATTTTTATAACCTTATCATTTACATGCAATTATGCAAATTCTCCGGTTTGTTTTTTTAAAAATGGAGAAACACCTTATTTTTATTCAAATATATAAAGAAATTATGGTATATTAAATAATTGCATTTAAATTTCCTTGAATCTTCACAATTTTAAACCAATAAAGAATTTATAATGTGGAGGTACATGTTATGGTACTTGAAATACACCTCATTTTTTCGATGGAAATATCATATAAAATACCTATTATTTTGGGCGAAAGAATAATTCTTTTTATTTCCCAGTATATATCGGGAATAAAACCTACAACAATGTGACAACCTCGCATTTGTGGCGGGTCAGCCATATAAACGTGTGTACGCTGCTCCATTCAAATTTCTTTACGGCGTAGAGTTTTTAATATTTTTTCAATAGATTTTTAAGTGTTTGTGGCAAAAGTGACAAAGTAAGTAGTGTGACGAAAACTGAAAATTGCAGGTGAAAACCAAACATTTCACAGGATTGTTATCATATGTTTTTTCGACGCCATCTTGTGATAGGCCCCCATAGGCGTGCAACTAATGTTGCAATAAATACAAAATATAATTAATAAATATAGGAGAGAAATAAGTTTTGTTGGGATATTTTTGCGAATTTGTGATAAAAACAATATGGTAAGCACTTATAATTAATTACACTATATTTGGTATAATGAACCAACCCCAGCTGCGACATTTTTAAATATCCTATAAATGTAAGAGGTGCGTATCATATTTATTTATAACTACATTCACAGTTTTGATACTGTCTGTAGTAAGCCTATTTTTTCTGCTGAGATTTGTTTATAAATAGTAGAAGCGTTCCCGGTATAAATATAAATTTTTATGTCAGACACAGGATAAAGAATGTATGTTTATTACAACTTTTTATTTATAATATTTACATTTTTTTTTATTTATTAAAAATGTAAAGATACATTTGTACGTATTAAATAGAAATTATAGTAGAGTGTATAAATTCCATTTTTTTTACACAACGAAAAAATAGTACCTATATTAAAGGGTATCATCCATTTTCGAAATACCACTATTTGGTAATTTGCCTAAACAGTACGGAAAGTAAAACTTTTCTGCACACGATGGCCGTTACCGCGAAAAAAGCACTTTTGACACGTTTTTAGTACAACAATTTCCTACTTGCATAAAAAGCTTCTGCCTAAGGTTATATATATTTGGTATTTTTAAAATTAAAACCAAAAAATAATTTTGTTTTCATTTTTAATTTAATCTAGTTTATAAATGTATCTAAAAACTCTAATTAGACACAAAATTCCCGCCATGCCAAAAAAATTCTTTTAGCTATGCTAATTTTTTAATAAAGTTTTGCAGGTCACTTGACATTAAATAGGTAAAGAAACTACTTCGCAAATTCGTGTGAAAAAGTCTACTGTTACATATCAATTTTAGTGTGAAATTTCAACTTCCCACAGGCCGTGCGTAAAAAAATAAGCACGGTGTGCATAAGAAACTGTCATAGCGTGCGTGAAAAAACGTTTAACGCACGCAATTTTTTTTAAATGGTACTTTATGGACCAAATTTTTAAATTTTTAGTTTGAAATGTGTGTTCTAAAAACTACTTTTTGATCAAGAAAGTCATCATAAACACAACAACACAAAAAATTGTACCTAACCCTTGCGGAAGTGTCTTTCCCGCCCGAACTTCTCCCGTGCGTAAAAGTATCACTTTCCGCACTAATTAGGCATTTAAGAAATTAATATTTTCTATGTTTTATCTTTACATAAATATTTTCACAATGACAAATATAATACCTCTCCATACCCTCGGTATCAATTATTAAGTATAAAAAAATTAAAGTTTGTATTTGAAAAAAAAATTCTGAAAATAATGACCAAACCTTTTTACATTTATAAATAACGAGCCGCTTCTGGCCGCTGCTAAATGTAAGGTGGTTGGAGCATGTGTGAGGAGGAGCATGTCTGGTACAGCGTTGCCAGCGGAACATAAAATGGTTTTCCCTAAATCTTACGACTGATCGCGTTTCAAAGCAATTTATGAATGACTTGATGGGTCTATTTTAGTTAAACGTCTTTGGTATAGTACGACCATAGATCTAAGAGACTCATTATAAAGCTATTTCTTTACCCTAATAATCACCTATTGTTCGGGGTGTGAAAGTAAATAGAAAAAAGCTGTAAACATGCTACTATTTCTGAGGATTACAGGTGCGGATTTAATAATGTGTAATTATTTCTTAATAAGTACCCGTTTTTGGCCGAATTAAAATTTATCAACTTTATGACTAATTACGAAACGTTATAACATTAGGGTTTGATTACGTTACAAATAAATTTTCTTAAAATAATTAGGAGGGGCCTAAGATACCCAGCTGATTTGTAATTTTGAAAATCAATTAAAAGTTGGTGTTTGGTTACAAACGAAGTTATTTGTTGTTAATTGTGATTGTATGAAAAATGTTTTGTCCGTGGGAAGAACAACCGAATAAGTCAAGTGGAGATACGGGGAATAATGGCGTTAAAAGAGAAATAAGTAATAAAAAACAATTTAAACGCGATATTTTGTCACTTGATTCAAAAAAAGTGATATTTGACGTTTATACCACCCTTTTTGATAGTGTATTATCAAAATTTGGTGCAGTGAAGGAAGCGGCAGCTTTAACATGAAGATCGGTAAAAACAGTGTGGCGTGTAGTAAATAAACCGATAGTTGGGAGAAGAAAAAGGAAGGATTTTAATACTTCTAAGAAATTGGACATGGGTGATGTGGATATCATTCGTAGAAAAATATATCAAATGTATAGGGAACAAATGATTCCTACTCTACAAACATTAACAAAACGGTTTTAAAATAAAAAAAGTAATAATAAATGACAAGTGATTATGGAATCGGCCAGTTTAAAAAAATTGAGGATGGAATATTTTCACACCCATGAAGTTCCAGATAAAGGTTGGATAGATTCGTCTGGTCACTGCACAACTAAAGCTCCAACAAATAAAGGAAAGCGTATCACAATAATTTATGCTGGAACAAAAAATGTGATGGTCTTATCACCCAAAAATATAAAGGATTGCCATACTGACTATCATGACGATACCACAGCGGAATTATTTGAAGACTGGTTCAAGAATAAACTGTTACCTAATATATTTCCAAATAGTGTAATTGTGATGGATAATGCGGGCTACCACAGTAGAAGGCTAAATAAAGTTCCGTGTTCAAATGACACAAAACTTACCATTCAGGATTACATAGCTACACCAAAAAACATTTGCTTGAAATAATTAAAGCATTTTCAGTACAAAAACAATATTATTGTGACACTTTGGCGGAAGAAATGGGCCATACAGTGTTGAGACTTCCTCCTTACCATTGCATCTTTAATCCAATTGAACACATATGGCATGAGCTAAAAGCAGTGGTTAGAAGAAATAATGTTTCGCCAACTTTAAATTCCTCTGTGGTAGCTTTAATTAAGTCGGCGGAACAGTTTATCTTAAGTCCACAAAATGGAAAAATCATATGTAAATGTAGATCTGCTACCCAGAGAAAAATAATCATAGACTTTAATGACGACAGTTACAGTGAAACTGACTTAAGTTAAAATTTGTTAATTTTTTTAATATCCCATATTTTTTGGCATATATGTATGTACCTGTTAAACTCAATTTTATAAGTTTAACTTATGTTTGTGTTTTTTGTTCTATATTTAGTAGGTGTAGGATGTGTCTATTAGATTAAAATAAATTTTTCATTAAAAAAAAAATTATTAAACCGAACCGTCAATAAAACATATTATCTTATCCGTGGTAGAAATTGACTGATCTATTACAATACTAAGAGCGTCCCTGCTTCCATTCGAACACCCGCTAAATCTTAATAAATGCTTATCGGCCATGAATAATAATGAGTCTCCTAGATCGATGGTCAAACTATACAGTCACATAAACCCCTCTCTTTGAAGAAATTACGTATCAACTTCCCCAAAAATGTTGCCCTGTGGCTCCAGTTTTTTTCTTTCATTTTAAATTAAACATTACTTTTTTGCAAGGTTTCGTCTTCGGCAGTCATATTTAAAAAAAATCATAATCAGTTGTTAAGTTTCTGAAAAAAATTCTTTGTCTGTCCCTTTTGGAGAAGACCCCATGATGGGAATTGACATGGTTACGTCACAACCGCCTCTTTTGGATTAGGAGAACAGAGCCATTGAAGGAATATCCAAGGAAATTTGTCATATGAGACCATCAGTTTTCACATACCTTCTTACCCATTCTAGTCTCCTAATCATCTATTTTTCGAACATTCGGAAATGACGGGGTTATTTTAATTTGGTACAGAAGCATTGGCTGGTTTACTGCAAATGTTTGTTTTATTGTTAAGGCAAAATTGAAGTAACCTTAGACAGCAATATATTTAAAAAAATTATAAAAATACTTATTTTTTTACCGGAGAAAACCTAAATTATATGCTCGCTGCTTTTTCTTACTTTTTACAAGTAATAAAAGCTTAAAAAATATATACAATAAAAACTTTCTACCAGCTCCCTTACCAACAAGTTCATTTAAAATTGCATTAAATATAAGTATGTACGCCAGTGATAAGTCAATATTCATTCAACGCGCGGGATTATTGCAATTTTAATTTTAAATAAATATTACCCCGGTTCATCCTGGCGCATTCAGCTAATAATCAAAAACTCGCTGTGAATCGCATTGGCGTGATGGTCGGATATTACCATTACGTGTCCTCTCTATTTAGATTTATATGCTCTCTGCTATTAGGTATATAAAGGTCCAGGATGCGAGAAAATCGTAGCGGCAACGGTCAAAATCTAGATTGCCATGACATGACCAATGAGATAAAGACGGCTCGATCTGAGCTTGCGCAAGTTTGTAATGTCCAATCACCTCATTTCTCGTTCAGCGCACTTCCAGCTGACGCATGCGCATTAAAGCCCGTCATTAATCCATTGGCGCCGGCTTGATATTTTGCAGGAGTTTCCGCTACGCTTTTTATCATAGGGAAATACACGGGCAGGACCTTTGTATCTCATAGTTGTATGGTGAAAACCTATTAATCTTGCTGGATTATTAAATACGCTGACTACATTTTATCAAATAATTATACTTACTTAAAAACTATATTGTATTGCCTCACACTCACAAAGAGTTTCAGCCTATTATAGAACGGAAGTTTAAGTGAAATTTTACAGTGGGATTTACTAAGATCTAAAATAGTACCCCCCACAGTTCTAAATATTTACAGCTGTGGGGGTACCAAATTTTAAAACCAATTAAAAAAAAAAACACTTATCCGTACAGAAGATATAGAAGGTTATTGATTATTTTGTATGGTTATTGCAAAATACCAATAAAAAACTGCTTTTTTTCAGAATATACCATATTTTAGGAGAAAATGCCTTAAAAAATTTTTTTTTCAGGTTCAGAAATTTGGCACATAATAGCTTTATTTTGAGTTTGAGGTTATAAAGATTTTTTAGACCACCTCTGGGAGGTGGTTTAAATTTATAGCCCCCGGCGCCGGCGTAATAATAATTCCTCGCAAATGCGCGGTTCTCATTGGTAGATGCCGCTGATTTCTCCCACAAATGACACTAAAGACAATATTTGAATAGAAATTGGCATCTTTTATTTCTATCACTAAAAACCACTGGAAATAAATTTGGTCAAAAGTTATGGTATTAGTGTCGTTTTCGAGGGAGTCGGTGGCGTCGACCAATAGGATCTGTGCGTTTCAGAGAGATAATTATTGTTTTCTCCCTGATTTCAAGAATAGCTACAACGAAAGGATGGTTTTGTGGCAGTTGGTTATAAGTTATTAGTTTATAATTTCCCTAAATAACCGTTTTTATAAGGATTAATTTACCTTATTTAATATCCCAAGATGTTCATTAACCAATAAAACACCTCCAATTTTGTCCAGAAAAACGCCATATTTTGAACCTGTTTTCAGCACAAAAAATATATTTATGAGAGCACTAAGAGGCAAAACAAACATAAGTGAAGGTCACTGATTATACCCGAAAAATATACCAACCAAACAACCCAAAACAACTATATTAATTTATTTACAAACTGAAATTAAAACATTGAGGTTATGTAAAAGCTCAGTCAAGAAAACTTTCCTTTCTCAAAGCCCACTCGTTTCAAAGCTGTAGCTTTCATCAGTAGAGGTTGGTGCAAGCCAAGGCACAAACAGAGGTAAGAGATCCGAACTCGCTGTTTGTGATTAGAACGCTGCTAATATTTTGAAACTGACATTTCGACCGTGAAAGAAATGTAAACAAAACTTGCATTTAAGATTTTTAGTACATTTCATAAATAAAAACACCTTGTGAATAAATATAAAATTAATCTACTCCTTATTTTATTATTAGCCATCTAGATCGTTGTGTGACATCAAGTATTAATTGGAAAAATTAATTAACAAGTGTAAGTTTTAAGTAGAGTGACATATAACCCCAATTTTAATTTGTTCTCAGAGTGTTTACTATTTAAACCCCGCATGTGTTTAATTTTTTTAATTTTCTTTTCTTCTAAATTGAAACTTTCTTCTTAAATTCAACAAAAGATTGTGTTAAGGATTATTCAATAAACAAATTTAATAAAATGCTTAAAACCAAAAATTTCAACTAAACTTAGGACCGTTCTAAAATAGACTAAACCCTTTTAGTAAATCCCACCGTTACGTTTTAAGCATTTTCAACCAACTTTTGTTGAGTTTAGGACATAGTTTGATTTCTGGACTATTCTCAAATTAACGTGCAAAATAAGGTTTCATTTTTGACAACAAGAGATATTTTTTATATATAGATTTTTTAAGTTTTTTTAAAAGTTAATGTACCTACAGTCTAACATAAAGATACTGGTCAAGCTTAATGTTTTTTATTTTTCAGAAAACTGTAATAATAAGTATGTGTTGTTAACAAAACTGAGCAGGTGTCAAGAAGAATAAGATTTTTAAGATAATAACACAGTTTATTTATTTTAAACGAAGTAATACAAATAAAAAACCTTTCTTTAACAAAATATTTTTTTTCAAAATTTGGAATGAGAGATAATTTTTAGACACATAATAATGCCTTGTATAAGGTTAATTGCTTAGCTGAAGTAAATGCCTCTGTAGTTCAGATTTTTTGTTTTTTTTTTGGAGATAAAACTGAAGAGATAGAATCTGATAAAGAAGACAAGTTATATTTCTTTGGTGAAAATGTGGATTTTGCAAAATGCATATTATAAAAATAAATTGTTAGCACTACCTCAGTTTTGTTAACACCAATGTTAACAAAACTGATGTTAACAAAACAGTTATATTTAAGAAGAAATTTTTAATTTAGAAACAAAAAAATTAAAAATTTAAACCTACGCGGGGTCTAAATAATAAAGACTCTGAAGAACAAATTAAAATTGGGGTTGTATATCACTCTAATTAAAACTTCACAAACTTACCCTCGTTAATTGATTTTCTGTATTAAAAAAATAGGGATTAGATAAACTTTGTATTTATTTAAAAGGTATTTTTGTTTATGAATATACCGAATATTTTTGTTCTCAAAATTTTTCGCCTCCGACCAATCAAAAAGGAGAAAAGTCGGTTACAAAGTTTTTAAAAATATCGGATGGTTCCCGAGAAGTGGAGGAAACACAAACTTGTGGATTTAACTTTTAGACCTCCCCCCCCCACCAAATAACATATAAAAATTTTATCCTCCCCGGATTATTTTCGAGATACCCTAATTTGAAGCCGATCGGATGTCGGGAAGTTGGTCAAAATTAAGTTGCAAGATTCCACCCGAACAAACATATTTACATACATTGCAAGTTAAACAAAAGCTTGTAAAAATCGACCACATTAAAGTTATCAAGCTTGTGGTATTTATACTCTACAAATAAATAAAGGACAAACGTAGAAATCTGCCATTCATGAGTTGTTTCACCTCTATTCTGCTTGATAAGTTGGCCATGGTCGGCCATAACTGGTCGTGAGTCATCATTGAATTAGTTGTGTGAAGCTAACAGGCACTACGCTATAATGTTTGTAATGTTTTTTTGCAATTTTGCACAAGTTAAAAGTACAAAAATCATATCTAACCACAAAAGTTTATTTGGTTTTCGTAAGTTTTGATCTTAAAAACTGCTGGCCTTAGTGGCAATGGATATCTAGTCAACAAGAAGCAGAAGGCTAACATTTTCTTATTAAAGGACAGTTCATAAATTACGTACCGCGGCTAGGTGTTGACGAAAGTGGTAGGTACTAAAGGCGCATTTACACAGACAAACTTTCCTTTGATGTTGAAATGCCGACAAACATTTACACGAGCCTCTTGAGCAAAATGTTCAAAAAAAAGTTCGAGCAAAATCTCGTACAAAAAGACTCACGGAAATTTTGGAGAGAATGTTAAGCAAAATTTGTTTGAAGAAATGTTGGCATAGAAATTTCTTACAAATTTAAATTTTATAGTTTTATAGGAATTCATTGAACTTAACTGAAAATAGAAAGACTAAGTTTTAAAACAAGGTATTTTTAATTAAGTGCTTTCCGACGGAAAAACGATTTACGATTTTTTACCTCATAAGCAACTTCGATTGACTTGATTTTTATAGGGGATATGCCAGTATACTTGTAACTTTTTTGGGGTTGTAAAAAAACGAGAATAAAAAATAATAATTGGCACTTATTTATTGCTGTTGCTTGTAAAATGTAATGATAAAAATTTACGTTAAAAAGAATATCTCTTTATTTTACTTCCTAGTTTAAAACACAATACAATAATAATTAAGTCAAATTAAAAAAGCCTATATACATTTTATTGAATCTCAAATATATGAACAAAAGCACGTTCGGTCTAAATAATACCCGTTTATTACCCACTTTTACAACCCTACGATCCCGACCCTTGTCTAAAAAAATTTGATTTAGCAGTAATAGACTAGACTTCTGAATCGGAATGTTGCTCCTTTGCATATTGTTTGTTCAGTGTCAGTAATCGACCTTTGATTATTACATTAAATTGACAGTAAATATCTATCTTCAGCATTTTCATAAACCTTTTGCTTTTTTAAGCAACCGTTGGGGCCTTAAACTAACTAGGTAAATTTAGTGTGAGGAATTAAAAAAAAACAATCAAAGCTAAGGGTAAAGTAAAGTTACAAAAATATGTTTAAAACAAAATCCTCTCCACACCACTCCTCATAAACGTGAGGCGCGGATTACCGCTTAAAAGTGCAATTTTTGAGTTTTTTGCCGATATTTGAAAAACTCAAAATTTTTTTGGAAAAGAAAAATTTTCCAGGGTTGTTTTTTGAATTTAGGAAAAAACCCTTGAAAATAAAAAAAACTCGCAAGAAAATCCCAAAAAAAACCCCCGGACAAAAAAATCCGGGAAAAACCCTAAGAAAAAAAATATTATAAGTAACCCTAATTCATGTGACAAAACTGATAGCCAAGAATAATGTTTCGCTTGCCGTCGGCTTTTTTTCACAAAAATTTAAAATAAAAGTTGATGTTCCATTTTTTTAAAGAATGGAGATCACTGATCACTGATCTAAAATTTTATTTATTCTCATCTTTAAAAATATGTTTCCAAAACAGATAGCAATAATTTGCTCAAAAATTTACCCGAACAAAATGTTCAAAGAAAAGCTCACAAAAATGTTCACGCAAAAAATTTTAGATCTTTTGCAGGAGCTTTTGTTTGAGCATGTTCGTCTGTGTAATTGCGCCTTAAAATGATTTTCAGGGGCTCGATTCTGGGCGTAACAGAACGATCATAACCTAAGAAGTGATCCATCGCACAAAAGTCATGCGAACAACGCACGGTGGTTGATTTTCAGAAAAAAGCGGACATAACTTGAAAAATTAAAAAATCAAAATGTGTCTAAATTTGCCCTTATATGGTGGTCAAGATACTAGGCGAATAGTTGGCCAAAGAATAAACTATGCTTTTTACGAGTTTGATATTACGCATCAGTATTCAATATCAAATTTCAAATAGAAGACCCAGAGTATGACATTATTAAACTGTTGATATCTCGAAAACAGGTGAAGATCGACATAGGGTATGTTATATAAAAATGCTTAGAATTTCAAAACAGAATGCAATAATATACTAGATGTTTCATTTGAAAGTTTCGGTTGGCATTATTTTTAATATATCCTATATATATAAAAATATACTAGTATACTGTAACACTTATATATTATGTCAATTACTTTAAAGTAAATTTGATTGTTCTAAACTAACATTTTTAGTTTAATTTATCTTTTACCTTCTCAAAAATTTCTTAAGGTAAATGTGAAAATTCACACGATCATCCTGTATATCAGCTAAAAAAGAATAAATGCTTACTTATTATTGTAAACTATTTATTTTTTTATTAAAACTAAATATTTTGTACGACTAAATTACAATGTGGAAGTTTCTTTTTAATGTTCACGTTTTTACAAAAATCGACCACTGAGCGACGTCGTACTTTACGAGACGGTCAAGTTGGCCGTAGCATGCGCATTAGCGAGATCTGTCACGTGATGGTTTCCTACAAGTCCATACTACTGGGTCTAGTCGAGAGAACGGCTTCGCTCAAAAATTGTTGTTCGAGGCAGCTCTGCGCGTGTCCATAATAGATTTCTGATTCTTCGATCGTCTCGTCACTGCTTTTAAGCGCGTTTATTGGTTGAATTTACTTTTCTTCTCTCAGGCGAACGATCACTTCCTATGACTTCTAGAATCGGTACCCTGATCGTTTGAAAAAAAAAGTACGTACGTCACACGACCGGAAAGTGTCTTTGCAGGACTCCGCAGGTTTACAGGACTTGCCTGCTCCTCGCCTTGTAAATTTCCTGCGTCGACCTGTAAATACCAATGTTCCGGTCTAGTGACGTAAATACTTATTACATACAAATTGTTCTATGGAGCTATAGCTTCGTGCACTATCTCTATACTTGGCTCCAATGAGTTCGATAATCAGGTCCCCTAAGTAAATTAATTTATTAGAAGGGAAACTACGCCCACTTTGTGTGTGTTCAAAACACTCTAATAATGCCTGTGTAAGCTGATATCCTCGCTATTATTAATACATTAGCTGATTATGCAAAATTACATATACTTGGTGGGTTAGAGGGAATTATAATATAATATAATATATCTCAAGGTACTGAAATGGCGAAGGGCTACAATTTATCGAGGTTTAAAAAAGACGCTTCAGTAGTTTATACGCTATAAAATAAAAAAATAATAATAAAAATAATTAAAAGCCACCTAACGGTACTCTAATGAAAAAGCAATGACGATGCCAGTGCAAGGTTGTTGACGTTGATACACACACCACCTGAACCCTAGTAGCAAGTAACGTCAGAAAACGTTGTTTCAATGTCCTGCGACGTTAATAGTAATTTACGTTACAAGGCCGGGAAATGGTCTATTAAAGTACAAGTCTAGATGTTTACCGCTTTATGAATATCTAGACGAGTACTTTAATGACATTTCACGGCCGTGTATCGTACAACGTTTTATTTTATACTGTTTTATTTAATTTAAAATAAAAATAATTTTTTTTTGTGAAGACAGCGACAATCAATATACCAAAAAAATGTCATGTTATCTATATTTGTTTCAACAATTACTTTACAATTTTCCATCAAATTATTGTCAAAATTTTGAAGTCCAGTCATCTTTGAATTGGTTGCTGACAGAAACAAAATAAAGTTTATTTGTTTCTGTCACGTAGAGCAGTGAAAATGGACGCAATTAAAAAAAAAAGTTTAGCCACAACAGAAAAACTGATTTCAGCCAAATCTTCAGTAAAATATAAAAAAGAATATGAAACCAAATATTATGTTGGCCTACTTCTTAAGGCGCAATTACACAGACAAACATGCTCAAACAAAAGCTCGTGCAAAAGATCTAAAATTTTTTGCGTGAACATTTTTGTGAGCTTTTCTTTGAACATTTTGTTCAGGTTTTGGAAACATATTTTTAAAGATGAGAGTAAATAAAATTTTACATCAGTGATCAGTGATCTCAATTCTTTAAAAAAATGGAACACCAACTTTTATTTTAAATTTTTGTGAAAAAAAGCCGACGGCAAGCGAAACATTATTTTTGACTATCAGTTTTGTCACATGGATTAAGGTTACTTATAATATTTTTTTTCTTAGGGTTTTTCCCGGATTTTTTTGCCCGGGGGTTTTTTTGGGATATTCTTGCGAGTTTTTCTTATTTCCAAGGATTTTTTCCTAAATTCAAAAAACAACCCAGGAAAATTTTTCTTTTCCAAAAAAATTTTGAGCTTTTCAAATATCGCCAAAAAACTCAAAAATTGCACTTTTAAGCGGTAATCCGCGCCTCACGACTATGAGGAGTGGTGGGGAGGGGATTTTTTTTTTAATATTTTTGTAACTTTACTTTGCCCTTAGCTTCGATTGTTTTTTTTTCATTCCTCACACCAGATTTACCTAGTTAGTTTAAGGCCCCAACGGTTGCTTAAAAAAGCAAAAGGTTCATGAAAAATGCTGAAGATAGATATTTACTGTCAATTTAATGTAATAATCAAGGTTGATTACTGACACTGAACAAACAATATGCAAAGGAGCAATATTCCGATTCAGAAATCTAGTCTATTACTGCTAAATTATATTTTTTTAGACAAGGGTCTGGGATCGTAGGGTTGTAAAAGTGGGTAATAAACGGGTATTATTTAGACCGAACGTGCTTTTGTTTATATATTTGAAATTTAATAAAATGTATATTTTTCAATTTGACTTGATTATTATTGTATTGTGTTTTAAACTAGGAAGTAAAATAAAGAGATATTCTTTTAAACGTTAATTTTTATCATTACATTTTACAGGCAACAGGAATAAAGAAGTGCCAATTATTATTTTTTATTCTCGTTTTTTTACAACCCCAAAAAAGTTACAAGTATACTGGCATATCCCCTATAAAAATCAGGTCAATCGAAGTTGCTTATGAGGTAAAATGTGAATTTCGACATCAAATCGTTTTTCCGTCGGAAAGCACTTAATTAAAAATACCTTGTTTTAAACCTTAGTCTTTCTATTTTCAGTTAAGTTCAATGAATTCCCATAAAACTATAAAATTTAAATTTGTAAGAAATTTCTATACCAACATTTCTTCAAACAAATTTTGCTTAACATTCTCTCCAAAATTTCCGTGAGTCTTTATGTACGAGATTTTGCTCGAACTTTTCTTTGAACATTTTGTTCAAGAGGCTCGTGTAAATGTTTGTCGGCATTTCAACATCAAAGGAAAGTTTGTCTGTGTAAATGCGCCTTTACATGTGGTAAGTGTTAAATTAGTTTTATTAAAAAAAAAATGTGTTAAATGCCTACTTTGTAAAAATACATCGTATTTTTGTAATTTTTAATTTCCTTACTTTTTCAGTCACAAAAATCCAGCAGTTCAACGCTATGGGCAAAATATTCGATGGTGAAATCTATGTTAACTGATAGCATAGCACCGACCCAATCAATCAATCAAAAATTTTGACCATAGAGGAAGTGGAGTCATTCATGAAAACAGCTCCAACCGAGAAATTTTTGTTAATTAAGGTAAGTTTTTTGGTTTCCATTAAATAAAAATATATTTTTTAACTGAATTTAGGCAATAGGCAATTTACACAGGGGGATTTAGTATTTATACTTTTCGGCCTTTTTTAAATTTTTTATATTTATTTTTTGTATTGTTTCAGGTTGTGGCGCTACTAGGTATTTCCGGAGGGTGTCGGAGGGAGGAGCTCTACAACCTAAATGACGATGATATTCAAGATACAGGGACACAGTTGATTGTAAGCATAAACCAAACAAAAACTTACATCAAAAGAGTGTTTACAGTCATTGAGGAATCATTTTTAGGCATATTCCGTAGTTATCGCCATCTGCGACCCACCAACATTCTCGAAAAAGCGTTTTTTGTCGGCTACAGAAAAGGAAAATGTATTAGCCAAAGAGTGGGCATCCATACAATTGGGGGAGCGCCTCGAAAAATTGCGGAATATTTGAATTTGTCCAATCCCGAAAGGTACACGGGACACTGCTTCCGCAGAACGTCTGCCACGCTATTAGCAAACGCGGGAGCAGATGTTAATGTGCTAAAACGTCACGGCGGCTGGAAAAGCACCTCTGTGGAAAAATATGTCGAGGAGTCTTTAGAGACAAAAAAAAAGTAGCTAGAATGATTCAGGGAGGAGAAAACTTTCTTCAAGTTTTACACCAACAACACCAAACCCAAAGTTACTCTCGAAAAGGTAACCCCGAAAAAGATTGCTCGGTTGCTGCTCATGTAATTTCAAATAATTCCAATTGCACAACTAATGTGAATAAAATATTTGTTTTTCATTAATAATAAAGATATGTTCGAAAATATACAATTTTGCTTATAAAAATTCAAAAATTTAGTCCGGTAATGTTATTTTACCGGACTAGTGATATAATAGGTCATTTTATCATCATTGTTTTACTGTTTAAATTTAATCTTTGTGTTCTAAAATTTTAACATGTTTTATATCAGTATGTGTTTTTTTTTATATTCTTTACAAGTGCTTGTCTAAATTTTTTTTTTTTATAGTAAGTAATTTTTAAGTATTATATAAATATTTTTTACTTACTATGTAGGAGTTTTTAGTTTTTAAATAATATTTATAAGTGTGTGTCTTAAAATTTGTCTATGTTTTCTTATAGTATATATTAGGTTTATTTATTGTATTTCTTTTGACTTGTGTAAGAGTGTTACCACTCAATTAACACCAATAAAGAATCTGAATCTGAATTTCCCGGACTCAAATTAATTCCGTAAGAGGGAACATTATAATACAGTATGAAACAAAATGACATTTTTTTCATAACGTAACATTGCTACTCAGGAAACTGCTTCAATAGTACTTTTAGTGCCCTAAAATAAGAACTAAAAGTAAAGGTATTACAGGAGTTATCCATCATAAATATTACCACCTCTTTTCTCTGTTTTTATGCATTTTACAAAAAATACTCTGAAACAAAAGTTAAGTAAACTATTGCACCTTGTATTCTAAGGAAAGCGAGGGCTACAATTTGTCCAGGGATAAAAAGACACTGCTATTTTATGCCCTGCAGAATAGGAAAAACTAAGTTAAAAAATAATAAAGTAAAAATAATTAAATGACACTTGAAGATACTTTATTTAAGAAACGGCACGTGTATTTTAAATCCTTCTTTTCCGTGATTAAAGTGGTACTTTAAATCCCTACGGAATTTAAAATCATTTAACTTGTCCATTTTTTCAGGGATTACCACTTTCATTTTAAATCCCTAAAGGATTTAAAGTAAGTACCCTTCAATTAACTAAGCGGCATAAAATTTAATCATTTAGGGGCGTGGGCGGCCACAGATTTTCTTGAAGGGGCGAGGGACTCGTAGGTGTTTAAGAAAATTATACTAAAATGCCACACGTATTACAACTTTAGTTCTATTTAACAGTCAATCTAATTTAAAATTACCTCCTTCCTTGCATCACTTTAATGCTCCATCCAAAAGTGATTTACGGCGCAGTTCATTTTCTTTTTGAGGTTTAAAACTAAATATTAAATTTTGTGACGTCAGTTAACCTGGGGGGACCATCATAAGGGGCCCAAATATTTTTAATGCTACATTTTGTAGCCTTTTTGTTGCTATTTTGTTATAGTGAAATTAATTTTGTTGCTGTAGCCGTTTTCGAGAAATCTCGACACCCCTAGCTTAATCGTTAAGCTGAGGGGCCACCCCATAACTTCAGTTCTGCTAAAGCTAGAAAGTTCAAATAAACACCACATTTTGTTGCTTGTCTTGTTCGAGGGAATGACATATTAAAAGTTTTTAAAATAATCATAGATTTTTTCTAATTTAATAAAAACCGATTGTTTTGTTTTTACATGCTGTTTAACTTGTTGTAAATGATTTTTGTAGCTGCAGCCGTTTCCAAGAAAACCGTACTCCCCTAGCTTAACAGTTAAGCTGAGGAGCCACCCTATAACTTTAGTTTTGTTAGTTCAATTAAACACTACATTTTATAGCTCGCCTCAGTCGAGAAAATCACACATTAAAAGTCTTCAAAATATTACTAGATTTTTTTTAATTAAAAAGACCGTGTTAGTTTATATATAGGACAAACTTAATGTGATAAATTTTTTTATTTACCAAGGGGCCCAAACACTTTGATGGTTGGTGCGTAGAGCACAGTTTTAGCTATTATTGGGCGTATTTAAATATTTTGTGGCTATTGCCGTTGGCGAGATATGTTTATTTTATTTTAATGTGCAAAATATATACGCCAAAGGTACTATGTAATATATTTTTCTTATTTACCACTTTAATGCTTGGTGTATAGAGCACATCTTTGGCTATCATCTGACGTATTTTAACATTTTGTTGCTGTTGCCGTTTACGATATATTTTCATCTCATTTTAATGGGAAAAATATATACGCCAAAGGTACTATGTGGTATATTTTTATTATATATCAGGCCCACAAACTTTAATGCTGGGTGTATATAGCCCAAAGACGTTTAACTAAAATAGACCCATCAAGTCATTCATAAATTGCTTTGAAACGCGATCAGTCGTTACATTTAGGGAAAACCATTTTATGTTCCACTGGCAACGCTGCACCAGACATGCTCCTCCTCACAATGCTCCAACCACCTTACATTTAGTAGCGGCCAGAAGCGGCTCGTTATTTATAAATGTAAAAAGGTTTGGTCGTTATTTTCAGACTTGTCAAATTTTTTTGGAAATACAATCTTTAATTTTTTTATACTTAATAATTGATTCCGAGGGTATGCAGAGGTATTATATTTGTCATTGTGAAAATATTTATGTAAAGATATAACATAGAAAATATTAATTTTTTAAATGTTCTCCAGATAGTTATCTGCCTAATTAGTGCGGAAAGTGATACTTTTACGCGCGGGAGGAGTTCGGGCGGGAAAGACACTTCCGCAAGGGTTAGGTACAATTTTTTTTCTACGAGTGTTTGTGATGACTTTCTTGATCAAAAAGTAGTTTTTAGAACACACATCTCAAAATTTAAAAATTTGGTCCATAAAGTACCATTTAAAAAAAAATTGCGTGCGTTAAACGTTTTCTCACGCACGCTATGACAGTTTTCTTATGCACGCCGTGCTTATTGTTTTACGCACGGCCTGTGGAAAGTTGAACTTTTCACAATAAAATTGATATGTAACAGTAGACATTTTCACACGCATTTGCGAAGTAGTTTCTTTACCTATTTAATGTCAAGGGACCTGCAAAACTTTATTAAAAAAATTAGCATAGGTTAAAGTATTTTTTTAGCATGGCGTAAATTTTAAGTCTAATTGGAGTTTTTAGATGCATTTATAAACTAGGTTAAATTAAAAAACGAAACAAATTTTTTTTTTGTTTTTAATTTTAAAAATACCAAATATATAACCTTAGGCAGAATCTTTTTATGCAAGTAGGAAATTGTTGTACTAAAAACGTATCAAAAATGCCTTTTTCGCCCTTAAAGTCCATCGTGTGCAGAAAAGTATCACTTTTTGCACTGTTTAGGCAAATGACCAAAAAAACCAATGTGGAAAAAAATAAGCAAATTCGACTAAAAATAGTGGTATTTCGAAAAAGGATGATACTTATAGTATAGGTACTATGTGATGGTTTTTCGTTGGGTTAAAAAAAATGGAATTTATACACTCTACTATAATTTTTATTTAATACGTACAAAAGTATCTTTACATTTTTAATAAATACAAAAAAATCTTATGTGGAGTATCTACCTATGTAAATATTATAAAAAAAAAGTTGTAACAAACATACATTCTTTATCCTGTGTCTGACATAATAATGTTTGAAAAATTTATATTTATATCGGGAACGCTTGTACTATTTATAAACAAATATCAGCAGAAAAAAGAAGCTGACTACAGATAGTATCAAAACTGTGAATGTAGTTATAAATAGATATCATACGCACCTCATATATTTTTTTGCTACTCATATAAAATATTTAAAAATGTGACAGCTGGGGTTGGTTCATTATACCAAATATAGTGTAATTAATTATAAGTGCTTACCATATTGTTTTTATCACAAATTCGCAAAAATATCCCAAAAAAACTTATTTCTTTCCTGTATTTATTAATTACACTTTGTCACTTTTGCCACAAACACTTAAAAATCTATAGAAAAAATATTAAAAACTCTCGATTAATCTGTAAAATATACTAAAACCTCAATTATGCTAATGCTACAACGCCGGAAAGAAATTATGAATGCAGCGTACACACGTTTATATGGTTGACCCGCCACAAATGCGAGGTTGTCACATTGTTGTAGGTTTTATTCCCGATATATACTGGGAAATAAAAAAAATTATTCTTTCACCCAAAATAATAGGTATTTTATATGATATTTCGATCGAAAAAATGAGGTGTATTTCAAGTACCATAACATGTACCTCCACATTATAAATTCTTTATTGATTTAAAATTGTGAAGATTCAAGAAAATTTAAATGCAATTATTTAATATACCTAAATTTCTTTATATATTTGAATAATAATAAGGTGTTTCTCCATTTTTAAAAAAACAAAACGGAGAATTTGCATAATTGCATGTAAATGATAAGGTTATAAAAATAATATGTTTTTAAAAACATTACGTGTAGATATACAACTTTCAGCGCAATCTGGCATTGTCGCCAAATTGTTTACCTTATGTCTGATCGCAACTGTGGTAAACATAATGTTTCTATTTAAGTTATACCTTTATGATAGAGCCCAGCTTTAGCTATCATGTTAAACTTAAAGGATCCAAAATCTTTGATGGTTGGTGCATGGAACACAGTTTTAGCTATCATCTGATGTATAAAACGTATAAAAATAAATAAAATATATAACACAAAACCTTTGTCCCTTTAAAAAAAATAAAAAAATCTCGTAAACGGCAACATCTCTACGCACTAACTATCAAAGTGTTTGGGCCCCTTATCCAATAAGAAAAATATATCACATTAAAATTGTCCTACATATGGAAAAAAACACTTTTTTTTAATCAAAAGAAAATCTAGGAGTATTTTGGAAACTTTTAATATGTGATTTTCTTGACTAAGGCGAGCTACAAAATGTAGTGTTTAGTTGAACTGTCTAGCTTTAACAAAACTAAAGTTATAGGGTGGCCCCTCACCTTAACCGTTAAGCTAGGGGGAGTCTGGTTTTCTTGGAAACGGCTGCAGCTACAAAAATAATTTAAGCGTAACAAGATAGCTACAAAAAAGCTGAATCCAATACCATGCAAAATAAAGCCCCACAACAAGTTAAACAGTATGTAAAAACAAAACAATCGGTTTTTATTAAATTAGAAAAAATCTATGATTATTTTAAAAACTTTTAATTTGTGATCCCCTCGAACAAGCCGAGTAACAAAATGTGATGTTTATATAAACTGCTTAACGGTTAAGCTAGGGGGGTCGCGATTTCTAGAAAACGGCTACAGCAACAAAATTAATTTCACCGTAACAAAATAGCAACAAAAAGGCTACAAAATGCAGCATTGAAAATATTTGAGACCCTTATGGTGGTCCCCCCAGGATAACCGACGTGATTTTGTGCGTCTGCAAGTGCTAGAATAATTTTAAAATAAATATTGCAGAAAAGTGTTCTTTTTTAACCTTTACCAAACTTTTACAATTCCCAGAACGTATGTCCTGATTTTGACGAAATAAGAAAAAAAACTAACGGTGGGATTTACTAAAAGAGTTAGTCTATTTTAGAACTGTTCTTGGTTTAAGTGAAATTTTTGGTTTTAAGCATTTTAAACCAAACCTCCTTGAGTTTTGGACATAGTTTGAATTATAAGAAGAATTTTAATAAGTCTGTTTATTGAATAATCATTTTAACACAATTTTTTTGTTGGATTTAAGAAGAAAGCTTCAATTTAAAAGAAAAAAAATAAAAATTAAAACCCACACGGGGTTTAAATAGTAAACTCTCTGTAGAACAAATTAAAATTGGGGCTACCCTTAGTACTTGATGTCACACAACGATTTAGATGAGTAATAATAGTAGTATTTATTTAAAAGATGTTTCTATTTATGAAATGTATTAAAAAACTTAAATGCAAGTTTTTTTACATTTCTGTCACTGTCGAAATATCAGTTTAAAAATATTAGCGCTGCGTTCAATCTTAAATAGCGAGTTCGGATCTTTTACCTCTGCTTGCACCTTGGCTTGCACCAACCTCTACTGATGAAAGCTACAGCTTTAAAATGAGTGGGCTTTGAGTAAGGAAAGTTTTTTTGGCTGAGCGTTTAGATAACCTCAATGTTTTACTTTCAGTTTGTAAATAAATTAATATAGTTGTTTTGGGTTTTTTTGTTGTTATATTTTTGGTCCATAATCAGTGACCTTAACTTATGTTTGTTTTGCCTCATAGTGCCCTCATAAATATATTTTTTGTGCTGAAAACGGGTTCAAAATATGGCGTTTTTTTGGACAAAATAGGAGATGTTTTATTGGTTAATGAACAACTTGGGATATTAAATAAGGTAAATTAATCCTTGTAAAAACGGTTACTTACGGAAATTATAAACGAACTTATTACCAAATGCCACAAAACAATTCTTTCTGAGGTGGTCTAAAAAATCACCAACTCTATAACCTCAAACGCAAATAATGAAGCTATTAGGTGCCAAATTATTGCCGTATTCGCCATTTGCGATTTTGAAACCTGTCAAAAAAAAATAGTTTTAGTTAGTATTTTGAGATAAATGTCTTTTCTGTATGGGAAAGTGCTTTTTAAAAAGTGGTTTTAAAATTTAGTTCCCCCACAGGTGTAAATATTTAGACCTCTGGGGGGTACTATTTTAGATCTTAGTAAATCTCACTGTAAATGTTTATTATTTTCTTAAATCGGAACAATTTAATTATTACATCAAAGTTTTCCCTTGTTACTGTAGAGCAAGTATCCACTTAGCACATAGCAAAAAAATGTGATATCAAATTAGGGTCTTTTTACAAGCTTTTAATTAACTTGCAATGTATGTAATAACTATGTTTGATCGGGTGGAATCTTGCAACTTAATTTTGACCAACTTCCCGACATCCGATCGGCTTCAAGTTTGGCATGCTTTTATAGTTATGGTGTCAATACAAGAATATAGTGTGATGACATTGACAGTTCCCCCCTACTCGACGGAGGTGGAGGGGGGTACAGTTGAAGTACACTCGATTTCGTTGAAATTTGGTTTGTTGGGGCACTTGGGGATGGAGACGACGAACGAATATCTAATCAGATTTTGAAAATCCAATTTGGCGGATTCAAGATGGACGATTTTAGTGGTCATCTTTTGCTAACCAATTTTAACTAACTTGTACACATCCGATTGCCTTTAAATTTGGAATGCTTTTATAGTTGCATATGTCATTATTAGGTACCCTTCCGCCGTACGAGTGGAGTGGAGGGGGGAAAACACCTAAGTTTGTCCGATTTCAACCAAACTTGGCATACAGGGGTTTTTAAGGAGGGGGATTATGAATTTTTGATCAGATTTGCAAATTTCAATATGGCGGATTTAAAATGGACGATTAAGGATATAAATGTAAAAATTAAGGGTGTGTGTTCAAATTTGGTATGCGTTTATATTTCCGGGGACAATACAATAATATGGTATTATTAGATACACAGTTCCATCTAACGAGGGAAGTGGAGGGGGGAAAAGATTTAGGTTGTTCGATTTAAATCAAAATTGGCATACAGGAGTTTTTCGGGAAAATGGATGAAATAAATTTTTATTAAAAACAACTTTTAAAGGACAAGCTTTTATTAAATGCACTCAAAAGTAGAAAATAATTTTTTATCTTTCTTATCCATAATAAAAGCGATGGGCGCAAATTAAAAATATTAACTTTACGGTCACAAAGAGAGAACTACAAAAGAAGAACTAAATTATTCTTCTATTCGAATGATAAACATAATGCTTTCATCAAAGCTGAGAACGGGTGAGATTGCCGTGCTTGCCAAGCCTTTAAAAATGTCCTTAGGTATAGAGTAATACAACTGGTTCTTAGGTGAATCGTCGATGTGACCGATATACGATACCTAAAGTTAAAATTTTGAATTTGCGCCCAACGCTTTTATTATTATTTTTATTTTTAATAACAATAACCAAATGTTCGCAGGAAGAGTTTTTGGTCAGATCCACTTATGTAGTTGACGTGAAATATAACCTATTTTTTTTTGTTAAATGTAACCCTATTTTTTACCGATTTTCTTAAAATTAAAGAAGATGAAGGCGATGATAAGCACCTTTTCAGTAAATTTAACAATTTAGTAAATAGGTTTTAATATTTCGAAAACAAGTAAATAAACGCATAACTATAAAATTATTCTTCCTTAATACCGGACTCCGTTATGGTTAATAATGTAAACTTGAGTTTTTTGGCCAATAGAAAATTCGTCAATAGTTTAAGACCAAAATTCTAAAGGTCATGGTAAATTAAACTTCATTTAATAACCACTGGGTTCACTTTATATCTATGTTATTCTCGTTCTAAGAATAAACTATACTTACATGAGTAGTAAGTTTAGGGTAGACTTAAAACTCTTATTAATTTTTGAATTTTTAGCAAATAATTATCGAGATAAGTAATTGTAACTTATACTTCAAAAAAAATTATCTTTACAGCAAAACCGCTTAATCTGCAATTTGGACTTTCTTCCTCGAAATAATATTTTATAGAGACACCCTATATCTTAAAATATAATCTAAATTACACTATGGTGGCCTAACCACTAATATATAATAGTAGCACACTTTGGACTCGTACGAGATTGACACATATATAATACAAAACTAAACTCGTATAAATAGATAACTTGTATTGGACCGGGTGAGAGAAATGTTGCTCAGGCGAACAATATATACAAGAATACATTTTCTAAGTAAATATTAAACAATATCGAAAAAAGACGATAAACACTCGAATACATACACATTATTTAATTACATCCATTAAAAGTTTATTCTTAGAATAAGACTCAGCATAACTTGATAGGATTTTCGGTTAGTTTTATCGTTTCCAGATTTAAAAAAATACCTTTATACTCAGATTGGATGAGATGTAGGGTGGACTTTTAACTTATTGAAAAAGGGAAAATTACTTCCAAACTCTCGTAGACTGAAAGTGAAAGGAGTCTTAGCAGTATCCTTTTATTGAGGATACCAAACTGGATATGCAAATAAATATTCCAAGATTTGTCAAGGTTCAGTAGTCAATCAATCAATCAAAAAGTCTTTATTTATAAGTTTACAAGCATTTTTTTACCTGATAATCATAAAGAGTGGCGAGATCTAGCATAGCTATTCTATCTAACCACTCCACACCACAAAACATGACATAAAGTGAAGAACATATAAAAATATAATTATCATACTTAAATACTATAATCTATTTAAATACTTATTTGAGTACCTAAATTAGTCACAAAAAATAACAAACGTTCGCAATTTTCTATTTCAGACCACGGAAATCAAAGCAACACGGAAATGGTCAAGATCATGTCAAGATTTATAATTACAAAAATGTTAAGATACAACATATATTGATTTCAGATTTCGTCCCTTAAGTAGTGACTTTAAAGATTTTTTAAATGTAGGTATTGTATCAGAGGACTTGATTTTATAAGATATTGAGTTGAAACATTTTGTTGCAACATAACTAAAACCTCCACGAAACAGAGCAGTCCTATGCCTGGGCACTGCATACAACTGTTTATGTCGGGTGATCCTATTGTGTACATCCGACCCCCATAAGAGCTTTTTAAATAAATAGTGAGGCTGTTGAGTTCTATTAACTTTATATACCAATGTGCACATGTGCAAAAAAAAACCGCTTATCAAGTCTGAGCCATCCTGAGTCTATATAACAATGTGAGACATGATCAAACTTACGCACTTCATAAGCAAATCTTATACAGGCATTTTGAAGTTTTTGCAGAATTTCTTGGTCTCTTTTTAAGAGGGCTGGCCAGTACAGGGTGTCACAGTATGACAATTGGGATGACAAATAGTAGTAGTAGAGAAGGGGCGGCGCGAAGCCCGGCAAGTAGACCTCCCTGGGCCCTTTCTGCCCTACCCCGAGCCTGCCCCTAATCCACCGCCTGCACCACTGGTCTGGCAGTTTGCTTATTTGGTCTAACTGTTCTTTTTGCAAAGTCCAGTATTTTGTCCCATTTGAGCGTGTGCAGGTCCTCCTCATCCAGGGTCGGGAAACCGAATACCTGGTATCTCGTCCTCTGGTATGTCTCGCAGTTCGCTATAACGTGTCCAGATGTCTCCTCTGCCCGCCCGCAGGCCCGGCAGGTCGAGTCATTCTCCACCGCGATCCGGGTCATGTGCTTCTTTAGTCGGTTGTGACCTGTTATGATACCTGTCAGCAGACCAGCATCCCTTCGCGATCTCCCCAGGAGCCATTTTTGTTTGGCTACATCCGGGCCCTTCACGAAGTCTTTGGTCTGTCTGCATCCTGTTCCTGCTCTCCAAGCGGTCGTTATGGCATCGTTGGCCCATTTGTTGAGTCGACTTTGCAATGGCCTCTTGGTTGTTCCTAGGAGTAGTTCCGGCCCTACATACTGGTTGCTTGCCCCGATCCTGGCGAGCTCGTCGGCCATCTCGTTACCCGGCACCCCCATATGTCCCGGTACCCACATAAGTGTCACTTGTTTGCCCTCTCCCAAGGATTCCAGTGCATCCGAACATTCCTCCACCAGGGTGTTGGTGATCTTGGTCGCCCTTAGTGCCTTTAGGGCTGATTGGCTGTCGGAGCATATATAAACATGCTCCTCCCTACCGCTCTTTATTTCTTCCATGCCTGCAGCCATTATTATGGCATACACCTCTGCCTGAAAGACCGTGGCTTGCTCTCCGAGCGGGTAGCTCTTTCGAACCTCCTGGTCTTCCACATAAACCCCCGATCCTGTGGTTTGCCTCTCCGACAGTTTCGACCCGTCGATGTAGCAAATCACGGCGTTCTCCTCGAACTGTTCGCGAAAGATTTCACTCTGCCATAGTTCCCTGTCTGGGATGACTACTTTGTACCTCTTGTTGAATCTCCAGGGGTTTTTTGGTCTTTGTGTTTTAATCGCTGCCATAGGGATTTATCTCTCGACGATTTGGGCAATCCTAAGATGCCCCGCAGCTTCCCCTCTTCCTCTCCATTGACCTGTATCTCTCAGCCGGAGGTGGGTCGCCATCGCTTCTTTTCTGATCCAGATCGGAAGCGGCGGCAGTCCCAGAATGGTCTCGAGTGCCTGTATAGGTGCCGTCCTCATAGCGCCGGTTATCCCTCTGCATATGGTTCCCTGTAGGCTCCTAAGCTTGAGGGTAGTAGTGACCTTCTCCACTGCTGGCCACCAGACTATGGATACGTACTGGATCCTTGGTCTTAGTACTGCCGTGTACATCCAGTGGAGGTTTCTGGGGCTCAAACCCCAGGTGCGGCCAACCACTCGACGCAGTTGCCACATCGTTGCCTATACCTTATTGGTCAATTTCGCAACGTGTGGTGTCCAGGTGAGCCCCTTGTCTAGGGTGACCCCTAGGTACTTCAGTTCTGAAACCAAAGTCAGGGGTCTCCCGTACATCTTGGGTGCTCTGAATCCCTTCATTTTCCTCTTTCTAGTGAACAGGATCATCTCTGTCTTTCCTGGATTGACAGAGAGACCGTTTTGTTGACATCAGTCTTCTATGATTCATAACGCCCGTTGCATTCTGTTACAGACGGTGTTTAGGTGGTGGCCTACCTCCACGACACCGTCGTCGGCGTATGCTTGGGCGTCGAATCCTTCCTCTGTTAGGCGTTGTAGGAGAGTATCCATGATCAGACACCACAGGTGTGGCGTTAAGCAGCTGCCTTGTGGGCAGTTTCCCGTTGCTTCTATGTCGACCCTGGACTCCCCTAGATTGGCCTGGATCTTTCTCCCTGTTAGTGCAGATTTTACCCATTCGGAGATAAGAGACTCGGCTCCCCTTCTCTGCAGGGCTGTTGTTATTACCTGCACTTTCGCCTTGTCGAAAGCTCCTCCGACATCAAAGAATACTGCCAGGGCGTACTGTTTGAATTGAAGGGCTCTTTCTGCCTTATTCACTACTGCGTGTAGGGCCGTGTCGGTAGACCTTCCCTCCACGTATGCATGTTGGTTTCTGTGGAAAGTTTGGTTGGTTAGGACTCCCCCTAGTAGGTGTCTGTCCACCATTCTTTCCAATGCCTTCATCAAAAAGGATGTTAGTCTTTCTTTCCGGCTTTCGGAAAAAGACAACGGTGGCTTTTTTCCACTCTGTCGGTACATATCCCATTGCTATGCTGGCTCTAAAGATTCTCTTTACAAAAGGTAGGAGTATCTCTTGGCCATTTTGCAGAAACGCCGGGAATATGCCGTCAGGCCCCGGGGACTTGTAGGGACTGAACTCGTTGATTGCCCAGGAGATGGTAGCATCCGAGACCACTCGGTCCGCCAGTCTCCAGTCAGGGTCTTGCCCCTCCTGGTGTCCGGCGGTCCTCTGCGCCCCCCGTTCGCCGACCTCTCCCGGGAAGTCAACCTCGAGCAGGGGTCGTATTGACTCCTCGCATGAGGCGGTCCAGCTCCCGTCTGGCCTTTTTAACGATGTTAGCGTCTGTTTATTCTCGCTGCTTAGGATTTTAAGAAGTCTGGTGGTCTCTGGAAGGAAATTAATCTCTCCGCAGTATTTCCTCCAACTGTCTCTTTTGCAGTTTCTTACCTCTTTTTTGAACTCCTTTCTGGCCTCTCTGTATATTTCCCAAGAGTCATTCTCCCCATCCCTCATCGCCTTGTTTAGTGCCTTTTTGGTTTTGCTGCGAAGCCTGTCTAGCTTGCTGCTCCACCATGGCACTCGTCGGGTCGACTGGGTTTTTAGGGGGCACGCCTCGTCGAAACTTGTTGTTATGACAGTTTTAAGCCTGTCGACTGCCTCTTCTAAGTCCTCACAGTTGTCGATGTTAATCTCTAGAATACCCTTATTCAGGTCTAGGGTCGCTAAGAAGTGTCTCCAGTCCGTATTACGCGGGTTCCTTTTTTGTTCCTGGATTTTCTCGTCGGTGTCTATCCCGTAACTGATCATGCAATGATCGGACGTAATAATCTTTTCTGTTACACAACGTCTTGGTATATACTCTGCGAGACCACTGTTATGTCGATAACTTCCTGTCGGGTCCTATCGACAAACGTTGATTCGCACCCTTTATTCACTATTTCCAGTTCCGTGGTGGTCAGAAACTGGAAGTCTTTTACTCTCCGCGAATGAGATGACCCGCGTTAATTCCTCTGAAGGAAGAGGATCTACGCTATCGTACGGGAGGTACGCGCTGCATATAAGCACTTTTTTGGTCCTATCTCTTACCTTTAATTCCAGGATAGCTGCTGTGACGTCTCGGGTTCCTAGTTGTGGAAGCTCCACAACGTTCAGTTCCTTTAATGTCAGTATGCAGCTTCTTGGTGCTGCCTCTCTTGTGCCGATCGTGATGTTTAGGCCGGTGCTTCCTAATGCTCCTACTCTTGTGGTCCCTGTTAAAATATAAGGTTCCTGTATCAAAACAATCTGCCTGGCGCTAGTGACAGTCGGGGTCCTAGCGAGTTCCCCCGCAAGGCCCAGACTTTTATGCAGATTGATTTGACCCACTCGCAGTTTTCCCGTTGCCGTGTGCATCGTGGAGAGTGGGGGGAGTGGGAGAACCTCCTACTTCTGCCTTTTGGCGGAGGGGTCGCCACCAGGCCCCCGGGAAGGGCGTCGAGTAGCGGCGCTATGGGTTCTGTCACCCGACACGGCGAGGGTGACGAACTCATACGCCAGTCTCCAGTTGACGCTCTCCAGGTACCTGATGGTGTCCGCTCCTACCATCCAGGTTAGGCGCCAAGCGTCGGGGCCCCCTACGGTCCCCAGAAGCCGCCACTGCGACATTTCGAGCGTGCGGTTCTGGAAACCCAGGAACTCCCTTAGCCTGGCCTCATCTACCTCCTCCTGGGTTCTTAGCCAGAACGAGATTCGTTCTGGCCAGGGCGCCTCGTCTGCCCTGATGGCACCGAAGGTGGCGTCTCCGACCGTCGCCACCTGACCAAGGAGCCACTCTCTGGTCTCTTCGGAGTCGTCCACCGTTACCAGTAGCCATCGTGGCTCTAGTAGGACTGAGTTCAGGAAGCGTAGCTGGGGTCCTGGGGGGGGGTCCCCGCATGGTCCTGAGCATCGCTTCCAGAAGTTGGCCGCGCACTTCTTTGGCCTCATCCTCCGTAATGGTGCCTCCGACTCTGTCCAATCTGAAGACAACCTTCATCGCCTTCTTACTGGGTGTCTTCCGGGGCGCAGCCTCTGTGCTGGGTTGTTGGGAACCCAGGTCATCCCTTAAAAGAGGCGACCTGTTTTCCCTGTCTCCCTTGCCTTTCAAGGCTACGTCGGTGGTAACGGTGGACGACTTCGAGGAGACCAGAGAGTGGCTCCTTGGTCAGGTGGCGAAGGTCGGGGACGCCACCTTTAGTGCCATCAGGGCAGACGAGGCGCCCTGGCCAGAACGAATCTCGTTCTGGCTAAGAACCCAGGAGGAGGTAGATGAGGCCAGGCTAAGGGAGTTCCTGGGTCTCCAGAACCGCGCGCTCGACATGTCGCAGTGGCGACTTCTGGAGACCGTAGGGGGCCCCGGCGCTTGGCGCCTAACCTGGATGGTAGGAGCGGACACCATCAGGTACTTGGAGAGCGTCAACTGGAGACTGGCGTATGAGTTCGTCACCCTCGCAGTGTCGGGTGACAGAACCCATAGCGCCGCTACTCGACGCCCTTCCCGGGGGCCTGGTGGCGACCCCTCCGCCAAAAGGCAGAAGTAGGAGGTTTCCCCACTCTCCCCCACTCTCCACGATGCACACGGCAACGAGAAAACTGCGGGTGAGTCAAATCAATCTGCATAAAAGTCTGGGTCCTGCAGGGGAACTCACCAGGACCCTGACTGGCACTAGTGCCAACAGATTGTTTTGATACAGGAACCTTATATTTTAACAGGGACCACAAGAGTAGGAGTATTAGGAAGCACCGGCCTAAACATTACGGTCGGCACAAGAGAGGCAGCACCAAGAAGCTGCATACTGACATCAAAGGACCTAAACGTTGTGGAGCTTCCACAACTAGGAACCCGAGACGTCACAGCAGCTATCCTGGAATTAAAGGTAAGCGTAGATCCTCCTCCTTCAGATGAATTAGCGCGGGTCATCTCATTCGCGGAGAGTAAAAGACTTCCAGTAGTCGTGGGGTGCGACGCCAACTCACATCACGTAGCGTGGGGTAGTAGCGATGTGAATAAGCGTGGGGAGGCTCTTTTTGAGTTTCTGATCACCACGGAACTGGAAATAGTGAATAAAGGGTGCGAACCAACGTTTTTCGATAGGACCCGACAGGAAGTTATCGACATAACAGTGGTCTCGCAGAGTATATACCAAGACGTTGTGTAACAGAGGAGATTATTACGTCCGATCATCGCATGATCAGGTACGAGATAGATACCGACGAGAAAATCCAGGAACAAAAAAGGAACCCGCGTAATACGGACTGGAGACACTTCTTGGCGACCCTAGACCTGAATAAGGGTATTCTAGAGATGAACATCGACAACTGTGAGGACTTAGAAGAGGCAGTCGACAGGCTTAAAACTGCCATAACAACAAGTTTCGAAGAGGCGTGCCTCCAAAAAATCCAGTCGACCCGACGAGTGCCATGGTGGAGCAGCAAGCTAGACAGTCTTCGCAGCAAAACCAAAAAGGCACTAAACAAGGCGATGAGGGATGGGGAGAATGACTCTTGGGAAATATACAGAGAGGCTAGAAAAGAGTTCAAAAAAAAGTAAGAAACTGCAAAAGAGACAGTTGGAGGAAATACTGCCACCAGACTTCTTAAAATCCTAAGCAGCGAGAATAAACAGACGCTAACATCGTTAAAAAGGCCAGACGGGAGCTGGACCGCCTCATGCGAGGAGTCAATACGACACCTGCCCGAGGTTGACTTCCCGGGAGAGGGCGGCGAACGGGGGGCGCAGAGGACCGCCGGACACCAGGAGGGGCAAGACCCTGACTGGAGACTGGCGGACCGAGTGCTACCATCTCCTGGGCAATCAACGAGTTCAGTCCCTACAAGTCCCCGGGGCCTGACGGCATATTCCCGGAACTCCTGCAAAAAGAGAGATACTCCTACCCTTTGTAAAGAGAATCTTTAGAGCCAGCATAACAATGAGATATGTACCGACAGAGTGGAAAAAAGCCACCGTTGTCTTTATTCCGAAAGCCGGAAAGAAAGACTATACGGCGGCCAAATCCTTCAGACCTATTAGTCTAACATCCTTTTTGATGAAGGCATTGGAAAGAATGGTGGACAGACACCTACTAGGGGGAGTCCTAACCAACCAAACTTTCCACAGAAACCAACATGCATACGTGGAGGGAAGGTCTACCGACACGGCCCTACACGCAGTAGTGCATAAGGCAGAAAAAGTCCTTCAATTCAAACAGTACGCCCTGGCAGTATTCTTTGATGTCGAAAGAGCTTTCGACAAGGCGAAAGTGCAGATAATAACAATAGCCCTGCAGAGAAGCGGAGCCGAGTCTCTTATCTACGAATGGGTAAAATGGGAGTCCAGGGTCGACATAGAGGCAACGGGAGGCTGCCCACAAGGCAGCTGCTTATCCCCACACCTGTGGTGTCTGATCATGGATACTCTTCTACAACGCCTAACAGAGGAAGGATTCGACACCCAAGCATACGCTGACGACGGTGTCGTGGAGGTGGTAGGCCACCACCTAAACACCGTCTGTAACAGAATGCAAAGGGCGGTACGAATCATAGAAGACTGGTGTCAACAAAATGGTCTCTCTGTCAATCTAGGAAAGACAGAGATGATCCTGTTCACTAGAAAGAGGAAAATGAAGGGATTCAGAGCACCCAAGATGTACGGGAGACCCCTGACTGTGGTTTCTGAACTGAAGTACCTAGGGGTCACCCTAGACAAGGGGCTCACCTGGCCACCACACGTTGCGAAATTGATCAATAAGATGCAAGCGACGATGTGGCAACTGCATGGTTGGCCGCACCTGGGGTTTGAGCCCCAGAAACCTCCACTGGATGTACACGGCAGTACTAAGACCAAGGATCCAGTACGGATCCATAGTCTGGTGGCCAGCAGTGGAGAAGGTCACTACTACCCTCAAGCTTAGGAGCCTACAGGGAACCATATGCAGAGGGATAACCGGCGCTATGAGGACGGCACCTATACAGGCACTCGAGACCGCCGCTTCCGATCTGGATCAAAAAAGAAGCGATGGCGACCCACCTCCGGCTGGGAGATACACGTCAATGGAGAGGAAGAGGGGAAGCTGCGGGGCATCTTAGGATTGCCCAAATCGTCGAGAGAGAAATCCCTATGGCAGCGATTAAAACACAAAGACCAAAAAACCCCTGGAGATTCAACAAGAGGTACAAAGTAGTCATCCCAGACAGGGAACTATGGCAGAGTGAAATCCTCCGCGAACAGTTCGAGGAGAACGCCGTGATTTGCTACACCGACGGGTCGAAACTGTCGGAGAGGCAAACCACAGGATCGAGGGTTTATGTGGAAGACCAGGAGGTTCGAAAGAGCTACCCGCTCGGAGAGCAAGCCACGGTCTTTCAAGCAGAGGTGTATGCCATAATAATGGCTGCAGGCATGGAAGAAATAAACAACGGTAGGGAGGAGCATGTTTATATATGCTCGGACAGCCAATCAGCCCTAAAGGCACTAAGGGCGCCCAAGATCACCAACACCCTGGTGGAGGAATGTGCGGATGCACTGGAATTCTTGGGAGAGGGCAAACAAGTGACACTTATGTGGGTACCGGGACATATGGGGGTGCCGGGTAACGAGATGGCCGACGAGCTCGCCAGAATCGGGGCAAGCACCCAGTATGTAGGGCCGGAACCACTCCTAGGAACAACCAAGAGGCAATTGCAAAGTCGACTCAACAAATGGGTCAACGGTGCCATGACGACCGCTTGGAGAGCAGGAACAGGATGCAGACAGACCAAAGACTTTGTGAAGGGCCCGGATGTAGCCAAACAAAAATGGCTCCTGGGTAGATCGCGAAGGGATGCTGGTCTGCTCACAGGTATCATAAAAGGTCACAACCGACTAAGGAAGTACATGACCCGGATCGCGGTGGAGAATGACTCGACATGCCGGGCCTGCGGGCGGGCACAGGAGACATCTCGACACGTTATAGCGAACTGCGAGGCATACCAGAGGACGAGATACCAGGTATTCGGTTTCCCGACCCTGGATGAGGAGGACCTGCACTCGCTCAAATGGGAAAAAATACTGGACTTTGCAAAAAGAACAGTTAGACCAAATGAGCAAACTGCCAGACCAGTGGTGCAGGTGGTGGATTAGGGGCAGGCTCGGGGTAGGGCAGAAAGGGCCCAGGGAGGCCTACTTGCCGGGCTTCGCGCCGCGCCTTCTCTACTACTACTACTACTACTACTACCATAACTGGTTTGTAATAATTTTGAAACATGCGATTGATATCTCAAGTCAGTATCAATCAATATTCCTAGATTTTTTACACTGTTTGATAAATTAATATTTGTTTGGTTAATAGAAACTTGAAATCCATTCGCGACACATTCGTTCCTAACAGTACCGAAAAGAATTGCTTGAGTTTTTGATTCATTCAGTACTAGTCCGTGATGTTGTGACACTCTGTATATGGATTCAAGGTCGTCGTTTATTTTAGTTTTCGCTATATGCACGTCTTTTTTATCAAAAGAGATTTGGAGTTGGTAATCATCCGCGAATTGATGCCCAACCAAATATTTGAGAAATTTTTAGAAATCAAGAGTATAAATAGTGAAAAGAAGTGGACCTAGGATGCTGCCCTGTGCGACAACTCTACTTTGAAGAGTGGGAACTGAGCATTTTCCATTGAAAGAAACCCTTTGAAATCTTGTGTTAAAATAATTAGGCATCATATCGACGCCATCACCACCAAATCCAAAATATTTGAGTTTTGTAAATAATATGTTATGAACCAGGGTGTCAAACGCCTTGCTGTAGTCCAAAAGAACCAAGCAAGTGTTCTGGCCCTAATCCGAAGCCCTAATTATGTCATCAGTAACATGTAACAAAGCAGTTGTGGTACTGTGATTGGCGCGAAATCCCGACTGTGTAGGGGGCATAAGATTGTTTTTTATTAAATGGTTGGACAGTTTTTCGCATAAGATTTTTTCCGAAATTTTTGACATTGTGGGCAAAATACTTATAGGTCTAAAATCGTTTGGCCCCAAAGGATTATTCTTTTGTGCTACTGGAATGATATTAGCCGCTTTCCACTGGTCAGGGAATTTTTTTAAACGTATGCACTTATTTATAATAAAAGTAATATGAGTATTCAGATAGGGAATTAAGCACAAAATTATTTTTAAATTTATTCCGTCCTGACCAGTTGCATTACTTTTAATTTTTGCTATTATGTTCTGTACCGTAGCTTCATTCACTTCTTTCAAATTGAGTTCAGTTATGGAGGAAGAACATATTTTACCTTCGTATTTTGATAAATAAAAGTTACCAGGATCGACCTTTGGAATGCTATTGGAAAAAAATGAACTAAAGTTTTCAACGCTACCAGTTTTTTCAGGGTCGGACTCAGAATTGGTGTTGATGTTCAAGTATTTAAGAGTTTGCCAGAATTTTTTTGGATTAGTTTGAAATTTATAATGTAAATAAGCCTTTTTTCCATTCCTTACTGACGTCAACACGAGGTTTCGTAAATCTTTATACTCCTGCGTAAGCCAAGGCGCAGGCTTTTTTGAAATTTTAGAGGTAATGAATGGCGCATGAGCATCAAAAAGAGTATTTACCAACCTATTAAAAAAATCTACCATGGCATTAACTTCAGTAAACGAATATAAATGATCCCAGTCTATTTGTTTAAGATCCTCGTTAAAGGCTTTAATATCAAAATTCCCATAATTTCTATAAGTACGGAACCTGATAGGATCGCGCACTTTTTCTAAACGTAAATTACAACTCACCAGCTTGTGGTCTGAAATGTCGTCTATTCTTATGACTTCTGAATCGCAGACAAAATTTACCTCATTGGTAACTATAACATCCAACAATTTTGAAGTTGTGTCTGTGACCCTTGTTGGCTCCCTTATGACCTGATGAAAACTATATTTTTTAAAGAGTTTATTTAAATTTTTTTGTCCCGGATGGTCAACCAGCAAATCTATATTTAGGTCGCCTCCAAATATCACAGCATCATAGGTTGGTATTATAGATACTAAACTGTTTTCTAAATCATTAATACAAGACAAAAGATTGCCGTCAGGTCGATAGAGTGTACCCAGACATAGTGATTTCCCATGTATTTTTATCGAGATCCAAAGTTGTTCTAGCGTACTTTGGGCTGGCGGAACGGGTATATTTTTAAACGTATAGCAGTCTCTAACATAAAAGGCAACACCACTACCCCGCGTTCCCCTATCATCCCTTGACAAGTTGCACCCTGGTATAGCAAGGGTTGCATCTGAAAGATCTTCCTTTAGCCAGGTCTCTGATAGACCCATAACATCATACTGCTCTGAAATCAGAAGATACGAAATAAGTTCGAAACTTGAATATAGAGATCGCACGTTTGCGTGAGCAAATTTTACAAATTTAACATTAAGGTTCATGTTCTTTTTTACAAATACCCCCCTGTATTAAGACTAAATAAATTTGGAAAAAAGATGGTTTGTGTTTGAGTTTTTTGTTAAAGCCCATAAATAAATTTGGCCTAAATATATAAAGAATAATATACATAGTAATTTTAACTTTATTAAATATAATCATATACAATGAGCTTCAGGCTACTGCGAACATAGGGGTAATCAAGTCCAATTTACTCTCCGTGCTGTACGACCAAGGTGGATTCGAAGCCTCAGTGTTATCTTTTGGAAATTTATTTTGTTTTTATTGTTTTGTTTTATTTGTGCCTTGCTCGAAAAAAAGATTGTGAAGTTCTTAAGTAAAATAATACATTTTTAAAACTAAAAATGGATGTCTACGAAGTTGCTGAATAGACAGACAGACCATTGAGACTTACTTAAGAACTTTTTTTGGAGGATTTTGTAAATCACCTAGAACCTAGTTTATCAACGATTCATAGGTTTGTGCAGAATTTTAAAAAGTTTGGTTGTGTAGCGCCAAGAAACCATAAAAAACCCACTGTTTTGAATGACGAGCAGGAAGTAAGAGGTGTGATGATTTGCGCTGCAGTGGAGGAAAATCGAAAGTTAACTAGCCACCAAACTGCCGAAGCAGTTGATACGTCTTCAGCCACTGTCTTACGTGTTCTCAAAAAGAATGGTTATCATTCTTACAAAGCGTCAAAAACGCACCAAATTTTTCCCGAGGAGAACTATCGTCGTATAGAATTTTGCGAAACAATGATGGAAAGGGCTAATTGTGCTAAAAACTTTCTGAGATCTATTCTTTTCACAGATGAGAAAGCACTTTTCCATTATTGAATCGTCATAACCCAACACACGTTCGATATTGGTCGAGGGAAAATTTGCATTTGTATTTTTTTTTAAATATTTGGGGAGGTTCAACAAGATGGTTGTCCCACTCACAATGTTGACCTTGTTAGGGAATATCTTGATAATGAATTTTCTAATCGGGTTATAAGTACACGGGGAACTATTTTATGGCCAGCTCGATCACCCGATCTTGCTCCCAATGGTTTTTATCTGTGGAGTTATATCAAAAATAAAGTTTACGGGCATGAAAGGGCTAATCATTAAGAAGAACTTCGGATTAAAATTGAAGAAGCTTTTCAAACTATCACCCCTAACATGCTTGGAAACGTTAGAAGGGGTTTTTATAATAGGCTCGGATATTGTCTAGCCGAGCAAGGAGGACTTTTTGAACCTTTGCTCTAAATTTTTTTTGACCGGGAGAATCTTTTTGGTTTTTAGAATTATTTTGTTTTGAGAACTCGCTTTTCTTTGTTTCTCCTTATTATTTTCATTGTAACACGTTGTTAGTGATAAATCTGAGCGGTTGAAAATAAAACGCTTTAATTTATCAGTGACAAAAAACAAAAAAATATAAAAATTTGCGTATTTATTGACCAAATTCCGGTTTCATTGACTACACTCCACATAGCACCGTGGTTAGAGGCGTACTAAACATAAGCTGCGAAAGGCGATCGCAAGCCTGTGTGTTGGTTGCTCCACTGATAGGTGTGCGGCATCCCTGCATGTACGTACACTGGCAAATTGGACTTCTTCCGGCCTATGTTCGCAGTAGCATGAAGCGGTCTGTATACTTGTTGAATGGAAATGAAAAACAAGAAATGCAGATTTAAAAAAAAAAACAAAACTCGAGCGTATTCTTATCACTAACCCTTTAAAATACTTCATGCGGATAAAATATTTTATTAGAACGCTTGAATATTTTAAATTTTATAATTAGTTTTCGTAAAATAGCTACTCCAAAATTTCCTATTAACTTATTAATACATTAGAAAACTTGTTGGCTTCTATTGAAATTAGGTGTCAGTGAATATTAAAATGGTTTTTAATGAAAGATTTATTTTTTGTAAGGTCTAAAATTTTTGGCTTTATAATTTAAGAAAATAAAGTCTAGATATCAAAAATTTATAAAAATAACATTAAAGTATTTTTTTAAGCGTCTGTAAATAGCCACATAAAACGGTAAAGAGGTAGGCTGCTAGCACAGGCCATTGAGCGTCAGAGAGAATAAAATATAAACTTTAAACAATACATTTTTGAGATATTCGTATCTCAAACTTTTGTTTTCTATAAAAATTAAAATGTTTTTTATACCTTTATAAAAAAATTACTTTAAAAACTGTTTGCAGATAAATAAAGCATGGCTTTTTTGGTTATCGATGCAAAAAACTTTTTTTTTTATCACGGGTGCAAAAAAAGATTTCTATCCGTTTTTTACTCAAAATTAGAGAGAAATAGCGGACAATAGTAATACTGAAAAATTTCCACCAGTTTTCACCAAGTATTTACGAAAAAGTCATTTAAAAACATCGTCAAAATATCAAACTGTCAAAGATTAAAATGTCGCAACACTGGACGTCACCGAGTAAAAACGCACATCGCTATGGAAACCATTGTTATTTCATTTACCAGCCGCCTTCATTTATAGTGGAAAGATGATGTGTTGCGAGAAGTGCCCTTTGTTCGAGATTTTTAAAAGTATTTTCCTGTTTTTCTCGGATTTTTTGATAAAGGTATTAAAAAATGAATCGAGCAGAGGTTTACTCTAAAACTTCCCTCGCTCAAGAACATATATAAAAAACCACTACTACTGTGTATACCATGGGTTAGATTGGGTCGGTCAGATTTTTCCAGGATATATCCACACTTTTCTTAGGTGTATCCACACTGTTTAGGGGTATATTCAGACTTATACCTGGACATTTTCAGAGTGTATCCAGGTTTTCCAGGGTCCTTCCAGACTTTTCTAGAGTGTATCCAGACTTTTCCAGGGTCTTTCTATACTTTTTCAGATTGTAGCCAGACATTTCCAGGGTCTTTCCAGACTTTCTCAGGATCTTTCCAGACTTTCCCAGAGTGTATCCAGACTTTTCCAGGGTCTTTCCAGACTTTCTCAGGGACTTTTCCAGATTGTATCCAGACTTTTCCAGGGTCTTTTCAGACTTTTCCAGAGCATATTCAGACTTTTCCAGGGTTTTTCCAGACTCTTTCAGAGTGTATCCAGACTTTTCCAGACTTTTACAGAGCATATCCCGACTTTACCAGGGTCTTTCCAGACTCTTCCAAATTGTATCCAGACTTTTCACGGGTCTTTCCAGACTTTTCCAGAGTGTATCCAAACTATTCCAGGGTCTTTCAGGACTTTTCCAAGGTCTTTCCAGACGTTTATAAGGTCTTTCCAGACTTTTCCAGAGAGTATGCAGATTTTTTCAGGATCTTTCCAGACTTTTTCGGGGCCTCTCCTTACTTTTCCATAGTGCATCCAGACTTTTCCAGGGTCTTTTCAGACTTTTCCAGGGTCTTTCCAGACTTTTACAGGGTCTCTTCAGACTTTTCCAGAGTGTATCCAGGCTTTGCCAGGGTCTTTCCAGACTTTTCCAGAGTGTATCCAAATTTTTCCATGGCCTTTCCAGACTTTAACAACTTGCGGCTAAACTGTTTTAACTGTTTGCTCGTTAGTTAAACCAACGCTTGTAAAAAAAGCACTATTTTAGTAATTAGTTGTGAAAACTACTATTTTAAGCTCTTTTTTAGTGGGGCAATTTTGGGGGCTGTATTAAATTTAAAATTTTATATTTTGATATGAAATCAACGCTGATGATTTTTTTGCTGCTTGCAGTAGATCTTTTTCACCGCAATGCACCGCCAGCGACATGGTCATTTAAAACTTGCCCCTCACCCAACTGAATTTTCGAAGAAGTTGCTGAATAGTAGACCTTTTGTATCGCAATAAGATCGACTGCTATGACAATTATTTAAGTGGATATAGTCCAATCCAAGAGATTTTTTTAATAACACAAAATGGCAATTTACTTTATTTCACTTCAAACAAGGGGAAAATAGAACATATTATAGGGAATGGATATCACCAAAGCATAAATTTTTATTAAAAAAAAACTTTTAAAGAAGAAGAATAAGTAGAAAATAATTTTTTATCTTTCTTATACCATAATAAAAGCGACGGGCGCAAATTAAAAATTTTAACTTTAGGTATCGAATATCGGTCACATCGACGATTCACCTAAGAAACAGTTCTATTACTCTATAACCTAAGGACATTTTCAAAGTCTTGGCAGGTACGGCAATCCCACCCGTTCTCAGCTTCTTAAGAAGAAACCATTATGTTCATCATTCGAATAGAAGAAGAATTTAGTCCTTCTTTTGTAGTTCTTTCTTTTTCACGGAAAAGTTAATATTTTTAATTTTCGCCCATCGCATTTATTATGGTATAAGAATGATAAAAAATAATTTTCCACTTTTGACTGCATTTAATAAAAGATTGTCCTTTAAAAGTTTTTTTTTAATGAAAAAAACCTCGAATTATTAATATTTTTTGAAGAGAAAATGGCAAAAATCTTGTTTTTTGCTGCTTTCAAGGTCATTTAAGGTCGGATGACCTTGAAAGTAAATTTTTTGGAATCCTCGTTTTTGAATTATATGGAATCGAGTATAATCATGCCCCGGTTCCGAAAGTTGTATTTTTTTATGAATTTTGGCCGCCATCTTGAAAGATGACGTCATATCAACCCCTTCTACATGAATGCGAACAAAACATCCGGTAGCACTCGATTATGTGACTAAAGAGCTATCAATCCCACATAGTCACAAAACTCCTGCAATCAAAATCCCATGGACTTACACATGCCCCTTCACTATTACCCTAATTTCTTAGATTGGTCGGTTGGGATATCCATTCCCTATATATTCTATTTTCAATACTTCAAACCTACTATCAATATAGGAAGTAGTAATAGTAGAAGAGGAGGTGGTTTTGTTGAGCCTGGCAATCAGGCCGTCTAGACTAAAGAAATTTAAATAAAATAGAAACCGCACTAAAATCTTGAGGCAAATCACACATCTCGCACAAATTATGATGTTTTGTTTTACCTTCGAAAAATCAGGGTTAGGACAATCTGACAAACAGGACAAAAAAGTTATTGAATTATTGTGGCACGGTTTGCCATCTTAGGTCCAACTAATCCGACGCGTTTTATTTATACATGTTTGTTTTAAGACTTATAAAAATGCATAAGAAGTGTTTGTTAGTTGAAAAAAGTGCTGAAAAGTAGCCGGAACTATCTTTTCGCGGTAAACAACACATCCCTATTAAACCGCCACATTTTAAATATTGCTTTAGAACCAATCAGAACGAGACTCTACAATGTTGCTATGAACAGTCCTCCTCAATGTCCTTAGATTCGGTTACTGATTTGGAAAATTTGCTTTTGATATATGGAGTGCGCTTTCCAGTTTATTTTAATTTCTTTATCCTAGACCCTTTTTACCAAAACCCCCATGCATCCCCGACTGATGCTCGCGCCCCTTAGGATGAAAGTTTTCTTAGAGGACTTAATTATGCCTGACAATGTTGCTATGAACAGTCCTCCTCAATGTCCTTAGATTCGGTTACTGATTTGGAAAATTTGTTTTTGATATATGGAGTGCGCTTTCTAGTTTATTTTAATTTCTTTGTCCTAGACCCTTTTTACCAAAACCCCCATGCATCCCTGACTGATGCTCGCGCCCCTTAGGATGAAAGTTTTCTTAGAGGACTTAATTATGCCTGACAATGTTGCTATGAACAGTCCTCCTCAATGTCCTTAGATTCGGTTACTGATTTGGAAAATTTGTTTTTGATATATGGAGTGCGCTTTCTAGTCTATTTTAATTTCTTTGTCCTAGACCCTTTTTACCAAAACCCCCATGCATCCCCGACTGATGCGCGCGCCCCTTAGGATGAAAGATTTCTTAGAGGACTTAATTATGCCTGACAATGTTGCTATGAACAGTCCTCCTCAATGTCCTTAGATTCGGTTACTGATTTGGAAAATTTGTTTTTGATATATGGAGTGCGCTTTCTAGTTTATTTTAATTTCTTTGTCCTAGACCCTTTTTACCAAAACCCCCATGCATCCCCGACTGATGCGCGCGCCCCTTAGGATGAAAGATTTCTTAGAGGACTTAATTATGCCTGACAATGTTGCTATGAACGGTCCTCCTCAATGTCCTTAGATTCGGTTACTGATTTGGAAAATTTGTTTTTGATATATGGAGTGCGCTTTCTAGTTTATTTTAATTTCTTTGTCCTAGACCCTTTTTACCAAAACCCCCATGCATCCCCGACTGATGCGCGCGCCCCTTAGGATGAAAGATTTCTTAGAGGACTTAATTATACCTGACAATGTTGCTATGAACAGTCCTCCTCAATGTCCTTAGATTCGGTTACTGATTTGGAAAATTTGTTTTTGATATATGGAGTGCGCTTTCTAGTTTATTTTAATTTCTTTGTCCTAGACCCTTTTTACCAAAACCCCCATGCATCCCTGACTGATGCTCGCGCCCCTTAGGATGAAAGTTTTCTTAGAGGACTTAATTATGCCTGACAATGTTGCTATGAACAGTCCTCCTTAATGTCCTTAGATTCGGTTACTGATTTGGAAAATTTGTTTTTGATATATGGAGTGCGCTTTCTAGTTTATTTTAATTTCTTTATCCTAGACCCTTTTTACCAAAACCCCCATGCATCCCCGACTGATGCGCGCGCCCCTTAGGATGAAAGATTTCTTAGAGGACTTAATTATGCCTGACAATGTTGCTATGAACAGTCCTCCTCAATGTCCTTAGATTCGGTTACTGATTTGGAAAATTTGTTTTTGATATATGGAGTGCGCTTTCTAGTTTATTTTAATTTCTTTGTCCTAGACCCTTTTTACCAAAACCCCCATGCATCCCCGACTGATGCGCGCGCCCCTTAGGATGAAAGATTTCTTAGAGGACTTAATTATGCCTGACAATGTTGCTATGAACAGTCCTCCTCAATGTCCTTAGATTCGGTTACTGATTTGGAAAATTTGTTTTTGATATATGGAGTGCGCTTTCTAGTTTATTTTAATTTCTTTGTCCTAGACCCTTTTTACCAAAACCCCCATGCATCCCTGACTGATGCTCGCGCCCCTTAGGATGAAAGATTTCTTAGAGGACTTAATTATGCCTGACAATGTTGCTATGAACAGTCCTCCTCAATGTCCTTAGATTCGGTTACTGATTTGGAAAATTTGTTTTTGATATATGGAGTGCGCTTTCTAGTTTATTTTAATTTCTTTGTCCTAGACCCTTTTTACCAAAACCCCCATGCATCCCCGACTGATGCGCGCGCCCCTTAGGATGAAAGATTTCTTAGAGGACTTAATTATGCCTGACAATGTTGCTATGAACAGTCCTCCTCAATGTCCTTAGATTCGGTTACTGATTTGGAAAATTTGTTTTTGATATATGGAGTGCGCTTTCTAGTTTATTTTAATTTCTTTGTCCTAGACCCTTTTTACCAAAACCCCCATGCATCCCTGACTGATGCTCGCGCCCCTTAGGATGAAAGTTTTCTTAGAGGACTTAATTATGCCTGACAATGTTGCTATGAACAGTCCTCCTCAATGTCCTTAGATTCGGTTACTGATTTGGAAAATTTTTGTTTTTGATATATGGAGTGCGCTTTCTAGTTTATTTTAATTTCTTTGTCCTAGACCCTTTTTACCAAAACCCCCATGCATCCCCGACTGATGCGCGCGCCCCTTAGGATGAAAGATTTCTTAGAGGACTTAATTATGCCTGACAATGTTGCTATGAACAGTCCTCATCAATGTCCTTAGATTCGGTTACTGATTTGGAAAATTTGTTTTTGATATATGGAGTGCGCTTTCTAGTTTATTTTAATTTCTTTGTCCTAGACCCTTTTTACCAAAACCCCCATGCATCCCCGACTGATGCGCGCGCCCCTTAGGATGAAAGATTTCTTAGAGGACTTAATTATGCCTGACAATGTTGCTATGAACAGTCCTCCTCAATGTCCTTAGATTCGGTTACTGATTTGGAAAATTTGCTTTTGATATATGGAGTGCGCTTTCTAGTTTATTTTAATTTCTTTGTCCTAGACCCTTTTTACCAAAACCCCCATGCATCCCCGACTGATGCGCGCGTCCCTTAGGATGAAAGTTTTCTTAGAGGACTTAATTATGCCTGACATCTCTTTGTGGAAGGCAGGGATATACAATATAGGTAGTGTAGTATCTGTCGGCTGTATATAGGCCTCAGCTAATTTTAGCCGAGCAGCATTTCCATTTAGCCTGTAGTTTAGTTAGCTGAGGCTTAATTGTTATTTGACTACCTGTCGGAAATCTAATTGTCTTCAGGGAAATAGGCAGAAATATGACTTGTAGGTGTTGGCGGGCGTAGAATTGTTTGCAGTAATTTATACACGAAGCGGGATTGTAATGTTTTTGAGAGATTTAAAAGGGCCCTTCATTATATACTCTGTATTTGGCGAAAATCAGACAAAAAGTAATAAATAAGTTGATGAAATTTTACAGGAAAAATGAAAGTATTTATATAAAGGGTGGGCCAAAAAATTTGTCACTTTTTTTGGATTCAGTTGGCCGATTTTCAAAATTTTTGGGTGTTTTTATAGACAAAAGATGAAACTTTACTAACGCGACTCAAAATTTGACATATTTCGAAAATGCAAGATGGCAGAGAACATTAAAAAATGGGTAAATTTCATATCTTCTGCGCCTAATGAAGTATCACTTATCTAAATTGTTGATGAGATAGACAAGTTATACAAATTTTAGACCAGGAGTATTTACACAAAAAATTGTATTGTTTTCACAAAAACTTTTGACCCAGTCGCCCATTTTTTGACAGATGTCAAATTTTGAAAAGAATTAGTAAAGATTTATGTCAAATTTTACCAAAGAGCTTAAAATTCTGAAAATCGGACGACTAGGTCGCAAGTTACGTTAGCCTTAAGCAGTGCACCTTCCTACATAACTAATTTGGATAAGTAAATCTCGGTAGGCGAAGCAAGTATGTGGCTTATTGACAAAAATCAAGTCCAGGGTCGCACACAAATTTTTGACAGGGAGGGGTGAAATTTATCCATTTTTTAAAGCTCTCCCCCCAGTAACAATTTGTCGACGCAACAACGTTTCCAAACGCAACCACAACGTTGCGATGTGACATTGTAGGAAACGTTTTGCCAACCCTACTTTACACCAATTTGGTAAATACTTTTCGAGTTGTCTCAACGTTGCTCGCTACCTTTGGTAATCATACAAGTCAAGAAATGACCAAGATCACAACCTTGTCTGCAGCGCCACCTACAATAAGTTATTTGTTAGAAGTGCGCCAGAGGTGTTTATAATTGCCCAAAATATACCCTTTAGTCAACATTTTATATTTTTTCTCCACCAAAAATGATCTATCATAAGATTCAGAGTAATAATAATCATTATTTTTCAAATTAATAATCACGAACAAGATGTACGTTTTTCAGGATTCCAGTTTCGTTTGTTTACATTATGTTTGACAATATGGCTTCAAATTAAAAAGGTAATTGCAAAAAGCAACATGGCGCTTATCAGTCGTTTCGTACTTACCGTTTGTCAACCAAAAAACGTCCTTTGGTAACAGGTTGTCAACGTACCAAAATATTTTCCTTGGGTGACAGCTGACAGACTTCTTTAATATAATTTATCTATGTGACAGAATGCCAAATTTCATCTGTACTCGAATTTAAAATAAAATGTTTTTTACTTGATGCATTTTAACGAAGGTCGTCCCGAAAATAACCAATTTCTCCACCAAATACAATGTTAATATTGGTTAAGATTTTAGTCATCACAACCGTAGGTCATACAATTGTTACTTGGGCCGCCATCTTAGTAAATTTTTAACTTTTTTCTATAAATACAGTTAAAATTTCGAGAATCGGAGTTCAAAAAGTGATAAATTTTTTGGCCCACCCTATATATATATATATATATATATATAGTTACTTTTTTTTTTATTGGATAAGAATAAGATACATAATGTATTTAAAATATAAAAAAATAAGTTAAACATCACTCAAACTTTTTTTTTAATAACATTAGTTTAAATTTTTTAAAAGTGCTTGTTTATTAGATAAGCATGAAGATATATACAAAATTGTATGTATTTAAAATAAAAAGAAATTAAATTTTTTCAAAATTTTAGTTTTTGGAAATTGTTTTAGCGAAAATAGTTGTTATTTGTGGATTTAATGCGTTTTGCAAGATCACTCCCCCCCACTCGCGAGAATACTCTTGTGGGTTCCCTTGTATTTATTTTATTTAAAGTTAGAAGTATAAACAACAACAATGTAAGTTATTTTTTTGCAATAAATGCTATATAATAATAAAAAATAATAATAACTCCACTTTCACTGTACACGGGGGTTTCATTGTGTTTCAACTTTCCCTTTTCCCAATCACGCCATTATTATGAGAAATATGCAAAGCTTTCCAAATTCTTATTAAGGCTTCATATATGGGCGTAGCCAGAACTTTTCTTAGGGTGAAGGGGGAGGGGGCCGGTAGTTCTAAGAGGGTTTTCATTTAATTTAAAGCAGGTAATAAAATAAATAAAAATTTTTGATAAATATTGATATTTAAATAATAATATATTTTGAGCTGGGATTTAGCATTACTGTTTATACATCTCAGTTGATTCTTGTTTCTTGAAGTAGCTGGCCAGGCCAGGCATTTTGATCCATAAAGCTAATCTGACTTATGCCTAACTGATGAGATCGAAATAAATTCGAAACACACGTGTGTAGCTAGTCTTAAGCTTATGTTTTAAAGTATGATTTCCGGTTCATCTGCAAAGTCTGGTATACCGTCACATGATTTCTGGTTTCGCCGGAAACCGCATCAACATTCGATTTCCAAATAAAACACCCTGTATATTTTGACAGTTATGGATTACTGAAAATATATCAAATTTTGTCAGAATTAATATTTTGATCTCAATTAATTCAATGAAAATTGATTAATTAATTTGATCATGTTTTGAAATATTAAAATAAAAATAACTATTTAAAAAAAAATATGATAATGTGATATTGGCAAACTACAAAGTTTCGATAATGTGGGTGCTTAACCAGTCGGGGTGGCTTAAGTGGCGGAAGAGGTGATTCTTGAAGAGAAGTACCACCATCTTGTCAAGTCCGCATTCTAGTTTTAAAATATCTTTGCTCATTATATATATAATATTATCTTTCACTGTACAGAGAACATAGTGACATTAGCGCCATCTCTACATACTAGGAAGAAACTAATAAGCAGTTTAAAAATTTTAATTTGACGTACCATCGTCTGTTGCCGGTTATCGACCAATCGAACAAAAATCTGATCAGGCCATCGTCGGTACTAAAGCAGATAGAGTGCGTTTCGGCATAAAGTCGACTATAGTAAATCGGACCATCGTCAGTTGCCGATTCTCGACCGATTAAACAAAGTTCTAATCGGACCATCATCGGCCCTAGAGCAGATAAAGTGGCCGTCGGCATAAAGTCGACTTTAGTAAATCGGGCCACCGTCAGTTGCCGATTTTCGACCGAATAAACAAAGTTCCAATCGGACCATGATCGGCCCTAAAGCAGATAAGGTCTGCGTTGGCTTAATGTCGACTATAGTAAATCGGGCCATCGTCAGTTGCCGATTCTCGTCCGATTAAACAAAGTTCCAATCGGACCGTCGTCGACCCTAAAGCAGATAAAGTGGCCGTCGACATAAAGTCGACTATAGTAGATCGGGCCATCGTCAGTTGCCGATTTTCGACCGATTAAATAAAGGTCCAATCGGACCATTGTCAGTCCTAAGGTGGTGTCGGCATAAAGTCGACTCTAGTAATGTGGATCTCCGTTAGTTGCCGATTATTGACTGAAAATTGAAAATCGCAATCTGTCCAACATCGGGCCAGCGTGTAGTCGCCGATGCCGACACACTGCCGACGTTGTCGACTTTGGCCCGATTCAATGCCGACGATTTGTGTTTGCTGGGGATATTCTAACAGAATTATAAAGTGGACACTCAAAAATCAAGTAGTAGGTTAAGATTACCGATTCTTTTTTTTCTATCAATTATTACGGTTATACGCACTCAAAAGCCCTTTTATGTAAGGACAGTTTTAAATAGAAATCACTTTCTTCGAGGGTTTATACTATTTTAAAGAAAAATACAAATAATATTTATTTAAACAACAAGGTTTGAAGACGACTCTTTGCATACGATCGAGAAATTTTGGTCTTTTAGTAAGAAAAGTTTTCTTCACTGAGCTTTTGGATGACCTCAATGTTTTAGTTTCAGTTTGTTAATAAATTAATGTAGGTAGTTGTTTTGGGTTTTTTTGTTTGGTATATTTTTCGAGCATAATCAGTTACCTTCCCTTATGTATGTTTTGCCTCGTCGTGAGTAGGGTGTTTTCGCCGGTTCTGGCTCAAGATTCAAAGATTCGCCCATAAGAATTAACATAGGGATTTTGAGAGCCAAAGATTCACACATGGGGTGGGGGGATCCAAATGTCTTGGGCAATACCTTGAAAAACCTGTTAGAAAGTAGGTGATAAATTGAACCACACCTTTTTGTCTTACAGATGTATTGCAGTAAACTAGGTCACAACTGGTTATTAATGATCATAAATTCAGAGATACAAATTTTGTAAACCGGGTCACAGATGTCTTGGGCAATACCTTGAAGAACCTGTTAGAAAGTAGGTGATAAATTGAACCACACCTTTTTGTCTTACAGATGTATTGCAGTAAACTAGGTCACAACTATAGTTATTACATAAATTCAGAGGTTTCAAAAAATTATTAGGTAATCCAGAGAGTCGGCTACATTTGGGGTGGGGTCAAATTTCTTTGGGAGGGGAAAGTCTAAAACTTTATAAGTGATAAAAAATTAAATCTTTATCAGTACTTTGCTTTTATTTAGCAATGTGTCTTGAAAGTTATGATGTACCCAACACACAACAAATGAAATCAAATGAAAATAGATTAAGCACATTTAGAAATTGGCCAGGCGTATTAAAACCCGAAGATTTGAGTTTGTCTGGATTTTTCTATAAAAATGAAGAGGACATAGTAGAGTGCCACTATTGTGACGTGCAGATATACAATTTTGTAAAAACAGACTGTCCTTTTTTTGAACATGTAAAACTATCACCAAATTGTGAATATGGTAAAATGATGTGGCAGAATAGGGAATTGAAACACAAACAAAATTATGAAAAGAAAATTCAAAAGTGGTTTTCAATAATAAGTGTTATAAATGCTTTGATATTGTATAATTTATGGAAATAAAATCACATTTATAAAAATATATTTCGTTTCATTTTATTTTTAGTGTCTTGAGATGGGTTTGCAAAAAATATCTGTAACGGAATTTACAGGTGCGGTGCATTCTGCAATTATTTTGGTGGACACAGCTGCAAAATTTCTCATGAAATTACGGTACCTTAATTATCTGATAAATGTAAGGTCCTGCTCGAGTTTTTATGGTACCTATACGATCTCGAAAAGCGGGTCAAGTTTTAAAATTGCATATACCGTTACTCAAGAGTCCATTTACGAATTTTATACCGGTCATTTATTATCTGATGAATAAATGTAATACCTTTCTCGATTTTTATGGTCATCATTTATTTTAACTGTTATTTAGTACCTCTGTCAAGTTTTTAAATTGCATATAAACCGTTATTTGCGAATTAAGAAAAACATCTACCAAGTTACATGGAAGCACAGATAAAATGTAAGAAGAGGGGATCAAGAAAGTTGCTTTAAATAGCTTCAGTTTAAGAAATAACTTTAGTTTACTAAGAAGTGCAAAATGAAAGTACCAAAATTAAATTTAAGTCTGCCATTGGCAAAAAAAAATATGAAGCTGATGAAGAAAGTTCTACAGCCAGAGGAAGATTCAGACGTTGAGGTCCTTGATGGGAGTTTTTCAAAAGTGAAACCGATAGGGTGGGGGACAAATACCAAAAAAGTAAAAATACTTCAAAACGTCAGAATAAAGTCCCCATTCAACCCTCTCTGGACCTCAACGCCTGTAAAACAGGAACAAGAAGAACCGGAAGAAGACCAGGGAAATGAACAAAAAGATGAACAGGAAGAAATGCAGGAAGAAGAAGAACAGGAAGAAATGCAGGAAGAAGAAGAACAGGAAGAAGAAGATGAACAGCAAGAAGAAGAAGAACAGGAAGAAGACCAAGATGAACAGGAAGAAATGCAGGAAGAAGATGAACAGCAAGAAGAAGAAGAACAGGAAGATGAAGAAGAAAGTGAAAACAACCTAACAATTATAGACGTTGAAGAAGAAAACAGAAAAACAAAACAATACCAAAAGGAGGTTAATACCTTTTTACAAATATCGTGTAAATTTAGGCAGGAAAAAATTAATAAAAAAAAAGAAATTTTAAAAAAAATTAAAAAATATAAAAAAAAATTAGAAAAAAGTAAAGAAGCATTGGCCATTTTAGAAAAAGATTTGATTTTATGTGAAAAATTCGTGAATTAACCCTAAATAAAAATATTGCAACAAGTTTCTACCTGGTCTTATTATATATTTATACCTAGTCTTATTATATATCTTAATATAACGCAACATAACTTTCATTTAACGTTATCAAAAAAGGAATGACGTCAGCAGGCAGGTATAACCATCCATAAAATCTTAGGAATCAGTTACTCAAGTGTTAATGTACAATACTTAATTTTTTATTTCTATTTCTGTCAATTTCTCTTCAAAAAGTAGAGACAGAAGTCAAAATTATCCATTGTGCATTAAAACTTGAGTAACTGAACCCTTAAAAAATCAAGTTTTTTTCAAAATCTTATAAAAAATTTTTTATTTTCTATTGAAAATGCAATTATCTATCTTATTGTGAAAACCGCATATCGCTAGCTGCTAAGGTTTGTGAAATACGATTTTTTTAAAAAGTTTAATCAACCCTCCACCTCTTGACAACCCCCCACCCAACCAAAAAAACTAATCAGCTCATTGCCTGCTGCCAGAGAATTTCTGTGCGAAATTTGAATATGAATCGGTTTAGCACTTTTTGAGTAATCGTGTTACAGACAGACGGACAGACAGACAAACGGACAGACAGACATTATGACAAAATTTTGTATTTAAGTCTTTTTTGACCCAAATAACTTATTTTGATTAAAAATAAAAAACTTTTTTTGACGATCCTAATAGCCTCAATGCTATGTATAGATGGCTAATAAACCAGCTGTGTGCATGGAGCTGGATCTAGGGGAAGAGGAAGCCTTTACAATTTTTATTTAACAAAATTAAACAGGTGTTTTTTGTATTGTAAAAAGTCAAGAATCCACCTTATTACACTTTAGTTTATACAATCTTTGTAAAACTTCTTTATGTCTTGCTATTATCTAGGTAAATAGCGGTAAGGTAAATACCAATAACTTAAATAAAATTAACAACTAGTGTAATTACCTACTGGATATCAGAAGTCCGGTACGGTAGGTACCACAAAATCACACAAAACTTATTGGCTATTAAAGGAGAAAAAAACATTTTTTGCGTTGTGTTGCAAGTGCTATTTTAATCACAGTCCCGGCACTATAATTTCAACGAATTCTCTTTGATGCTGTATTCTTTCAGCAAAGTTCTTTAACCTACGCAGTACCGCCGAAAAATGTTCTCGGAGCCCATTTGGTATAAGCGCATGCTTGGTAAAGTTGTTTCAAATTAGTATGGGTGACAAAACGGAGAAATATCATAAAATGTTGTAGTACGGAAGCAAGGAAGCGTGTTATGCTACACAGTGTAAAAAACTACGAATCCTACTAATATAAAAGCGAAAGTTTTTACCTCAATTACACAAAAACAACGAATCTTATTTGGATGCAACTTGGTGGGAATAAAGACCACTTTTTATTTACCATTTCACTCAATGACGGCTGCAAATCAAAATGGTTTTTAGACTGCTAGTATTTATTATAAAGTAACACTTTGTTTAATTTTAATTTAGTTGTTATATAGGAATGGAGGCTTCGTCATTAGTTATTCTAAGCGCCTTTATAGGCAATACATTATTTATTGAGTATGATTATAACTTTCCAACAGCTCAAATATGTTTGAGTTCAAACAAGAACGATTTTAATGGGTGCTACAAATCTTTAAACAAACTATATGAGAAAAACTACGGGGTACGTTACTTAACCTATTACATTGACAGAAAACTTTTAAAGGATGGTGATTATTTTTACAAAATAAAATACGAAGGAAAAAATTATACTGAATATTCGGATTGCTTAATTATACCTAGAGAAAAACCAGAGTTGAATTGCAGTTACGTTTATTTTTACATTATTATAGGTTTTTTATGTATTTTATTATTTACCTTTTTTTTGATTAAATATTGTAAGTTTAACGCTATAAAATAAAAAAAATACAGGCAAACATTTTTTGCTATTATTTATTTTCGTTAAATTTGAGAATTTCTACAAATACTACAATAAATTGTTAAATTTACTGAAAACAAATTGTTACTACAAATAAAACAATGTGGAAATATTAAATTAACGATATTCCCGCTAAAATGGGTTGAAATTACTTCACAAAATTTTGCTGTGATTGTTGGCACTGTATCGTAGAAGCAGGAAACACAATATTTTCTGGTATCCAGTTCATAGTAGTTTTCAGTAACACAACATGTTCCTATTTTCGCTTCAATTTTTAACCAATTGTCAATATTTACTGTTTCTCTGATTTTTAATTTGATATCCATTAAGATGTTATCACTCAGGATGGCTTCATTCGATGACAAACTATCCATCGAACTTCCATTACTGGATGTTTCTTCAAAATCAAACATCTCAATAATTTCGAATGAGTCGATACTTATATCAGATAAGGTTTCTTCAAAATTCATAATTTTTAGATTTAGATATTTAAATGGTTTAAGAGTTCTTTTGACTTAAAAACCAAATTGTCTTGTTCTCTTATAGTCAATATAATTCTGGGGGGGATTAAATCACACCTGCGTAACCGGTTTTCAACACTTTCTTAGCTTACACCTGACAACCGATGTTACCGGTTAAACTAGTAATAATTACCAACTGTTACAGCAACATAAAAATTAAAGGTAGAAAGCTGGCATGACCGGTTTTTAATACCCGTAACAATAAATTAGCTGTGTAACCGGTGTAACTGGCTTGAACAAAACCGGTTTTGTCTTTATTAAACTACACTTTTTTCTTATACTTTCTTATTATTTTTGGTGAGGTGGTGTCACTTATATAAGTCTTAGTTGGTAGAAAATTCTTTATAGTTTCAAATTTTGTTATAGAGATTTATATTTTGTTAAAAAAATAAAATGTTTGGTTTTATTCAAATGATTTCTGGTGTTTTCATGTTTTTTACGAAGAAGTATGAAGATTTGGTTAGCTGCAGGGAGGAGATGGTTATGGACATGGACGTAAATAGTTCAATAAATCCCGAGGAAGAAGAAGGTTTCGAAATGAACCAAGAGCAGGGAACATGTGCAAGATCAGGTCTCGTAAGGACTCGGATGATTAAATCAGATAAAACTGTAAAGCGGGGATACCTGGAAAAATCGATGTGTGTTATGCAATCATATGTGGCCATCAAAGGAGGAGAAAACATTTTTTTTGCGTTGTGTTGCAACTGTTATTACAATCACGGAATTAATACTCCTATGGGTGAGAATAAGCATGTCAATTTACATTATACGGACAAAATGAATTGTAATCATTTAAAGTGTGCCATATGTGAAGAAAAATTGTATCAATTAATTTATCCGGAAACATGCTTAGTTTGTCTTGGAGGAACAAAAACCTATATTACAAACCATAGAATAAATCATGAATAATAACAAATTTTGACTTGCCACCCAAATACCCCCCCTTTAACCAGTTTATTTATCATATAAAAGGAATTATTTCTTTTACCAGTTTAGTTTATTTATGTACTATCATGAATTCATGTTCCGATTGCAATAAAGATTTTAAATATAAATCAAACCTTTACAGACATAAACGGGAATCGTGTTTGTACAAACCATCTTGCTCGGAACCTGCTTCCAAGAAAAGAAAAGTTAGTTGTGAAAAATTAAAAACAAAAAATAGTGAAATACTACCTAAATTAATTTTAAAAAAATGTAAAGAATGTGAGGAGTGGTACATCAAAAATAAACTTAGTGGACATTTACGATCAAACCTTCATAAAAGAAAAATATTGGAACAAAATAACGATGAATACGTAAGAATTAAAACAGCAGCATTTAAAAAGAGGATAGTTTCATTTATACTGTATCCATCAAGAAAAATTATTGATATTGATGAATTTTTTGATGAAATTAAACAAAAATTTTTTAGACTGGTTATGGAACAAGTGAAAAAGCAGACCATTATTAAGTTAAATGTAGAGGTGTTTGGAAGTTTTGTTTTACCAAGTAAGGAAATATTAGAAACAAAATCATTTAATACTCGAAATAAGGTTGTAACAGAAACAACCAATGTTAAAGACATTTTTGGTGAATTTGCATCAATAATCAAAGAGAAGATGTCAACGTTTGCTGAAAACGGATCCGGATGGGCGTTAAAAGAACTCTTATATTTAGAAGTTAATATTAACAAATACAATCCATTACATGCATCATCTTACATTGTGTTGCCAAAAAATATTTTGAAAAAAAAAGCTGTGATCAACCTAAAAAATAATGATCAGTGTTGTTTTGCGTGGAGTGTTATTAGTGCCTTATATCCATCTCAAACTAATAGTGATCGAACCAGTTCTTATCCTGAGTTTCATAACATTTTAAATTTTGACGGTATTGAATTTCCTGTCAAGTTAAAAGACATTAGAAAATTTGAAGAACTTAACCAAATATCTATAAATGTGTACGGTTTGGAAAGCATTTACAAAAATGATAAAGTAATGAATGAAGTTGTCGGCCCCTTGCACTACACAAAGAAGAAACTACCTACTCATATTAATTTGTTATTGATAAGTAATGATGAAAACAAACATTATTGTTGGATAAAGGATATGTCCAGGTTAGTATCCTCTCAGATTAATAGACAAGATCATAAAAAGTACTTTTGTGATGGATGTCTAATTTATTTTACATCTGAAGAAAAATTACAAAAACATCAATTACATGATTGCAACCAAACAGTAACATCATTACCCACAAGCAACATTAAAACTAACAAATATGGAGAAAATATTCCAGAAAATATACTTCAGTTTGAAAATTTTCAAAAGCAACTTAAAGTTCCTTTTGTTATTTATGCTGATTTTGAGTGCGTCCTTAAACCACTGACTTATGTAGATCCAGATAATAATTTTACTTCATACACAAAAAATACATTTAAACATGAACCATTTGCTTTTTGTTTTTTCATTAAATGTTCTTATGATGAATCCTTATCTACCATAGAATACTACTTTGGTAAAGATGCTGCTGAGGAATTTTGCAAAAGAATTGAAAATCATGTTAGAAGAATTTACCACGAGCATCTTAAACGTGTTGTACCCATGTCTCCATTAACATGTGATGAAAACATTGATTTTAAATCAGCAAAAGTATGTCACATATGTTCCAAAAATTTTAAAAATGAAGATGAAATTGTGAGAGATCATGATCACCTAACAGGAAAATATAGAGGTGCAGCTCACAGTATTTGTAATCTAAATTACAAAATACCAAATTTTATTCCAGTGTTCTTCCATAATTTGACACATTATGATAGTCATTTATTTATAAAGCAATTATGTTGTGAAAAAGATCAAATTGATGTTTTAGGACAAACTAAAGAAAAGTACATCTCATTTTCCAAAGTAATTTTGGTAGACAAAAAAGAAGAGTTTGGAAAAACTAAAAATATTTACATGAAAATTAGATTTCTCGACTCATTTCGTTTTGCATCAACATCATTGGAAAAGTTAGGTGAAAGTTTAGACACCTCTCAATGTATCGAAATTAAAAAACATTTTAAAAATCCTGATCAATTCAATGAGATACGAAAAAAAGGTATTTATCCCTATTCATATATGGATTCTTTCGATAAGTTGTATGAAAAAAAACTGCCAACTATTGAGAACTTTTACGATAAGTTAAAAGAAGAACCATTAAGCCTTACGGATTATAACAGAGCTCTTCACGTTTGGAACTTGTTTAATTGTGAAACTTTATTGGACTTTACAAAAATTTACTTATTTTCTGACGTCTTGATTTTAGCAGACTTTTATGAGTCATTTAGAAATTTATCTCTAAATACTTACAAGTTAGATCCAGCCCACTACTATACATCTCCTGGTTTCAGTTGGGATGCAATGTTAAAAAGTACAGAAGTTAAATTAGAATTAGTTACCGATATAGATATGTTGCATTTTTTTAAAAATAATATTCGAGGTGGTATATGTTATTGTAGTATGCGAAAAGCTGAAGCCAATAATGAACTGGTTCCAAATTATAATAGTGAAAATCCAAAAACATTTATAATGTATTTAGATGCTACAAATCTCTACGGTCACAGTATGAGTCAGTATTTGCCTATTGGCGATTTTACTTGGGTGACTAAATCTGAAATTGAAGCAATAGATCTACAATCAATAGCAGATAATTCGGAATACGGCTATGTTTTTGAAGCAGATATTGATTATCCAGAGCACCTCCATGAGAAACATAATGAATTTCCATTTTTGAGTGAATCAAAAAATAACAAGTTAATATGTAATTTGAATCACAAAAAGAATTATGTTTTGCATTACAAAAATCTTCAACAGGCTATTCGAAACGGACTACACTTGGTTCAAATTCATAGAGCAATAAGATTTAAGCAGTCACCTTTCCTAATATCTTACATAGATTTAAACACTAAATTGCGAAACAATTCTAAAAATCAGTTTGAAAAAGATTTCTTTAAGTTACTCAATAACGCAATTTATGGTAAATCACTGGAAAACGTTGACAAAAGAGAAGATATCAAATTAATTACACATTGGCAAAATATTGGAAAAAAGCAAGGAGCTCAAACATTAATTGCTAAACCAAATTTTAAAAACTCATCAATTTTTACTGAAAACTTGGTTGCCATTCAAATGGAACGAGTAAAAGTCACATACAATAAACCCGTTTATATTGGATTTTCAGTCTTGGAATTATCCAAGACAGTAATGTATGATTTTTATTATGAATATATAAAAAACAAATATGGAGAAAAAGCAATTTTGCTCTACACAGATACTGATTCTTTAATACTAGAAATTAAAACCCATAATTTTTATTCAGATATTCAAGAAAACCTGGAGAGGTTTGACACATCAAATTACAGCGAAGACAATTTACATAACATTACCAGAAACCAATCTATAGTGGGTCGTATGAAAGACGAATTTGCAGGTCAACCTATAGTAAGCTTTTATGGCACACGTGCTAAGGCCTATTGTGTTGAGTTAGCAACTAGAACTGAAAAAAAAGCAAAGGGAGTGAAAAAGTATGTTATTCAAAACAACATTACTAAAGAAGATTATCAAGACGTTGTTGAAAATGCTGAAACAAAATACAGAAAAATGAATTGCTTCCGTTCCATTCTTCATGATATTTACACACAACTAAAAAATAAAGTGGCACTATCACCTCAAGATGACAAGCGATGTGTTGTTCCTGGAACCTTTAAAACATTAGCCTGGGGTCATAAAAATATTAAGTAGTTTTAAGGTATATGTTGTTTACAAACATTAAATAAAAAACTATGATTAAAAAATATTATTCTTTATTTGTTAGAAATAAATTTACAATACATTATTTTTATTAATCCAAGAATTGTGAGTTTTATTTAATCCTAACCATTTTACGAAAACCTTGTTTCCTTTTCTTCTCAAAACTTTTTCAACAAGATAAACATCTGGATATTTTACTTTTTGCAATTCTTCTTTGTAGAAACCTCCTTGAATTTCTTTCCTATTTTGATCTTCAAGCAAATAAGTCATCGGATTGGTCATTTGTATTTTCTTCACAAGAAATATTTCATTTGACCAATTAGGTGTGTATCCTTTTGAAAAATGTTCCCTATATTTTGAAATACGCACAGAATCTCCTGTTTTAAGTTTTGATTTTAATGGATCTATTATTTTTGTATGACGATATACTTTTTTAAATAATTCGTTTTCATTTTTTTTAGAAACATTGATTGGTTTTATTCCAATTGTAGAATGTATTGTTTGGTTATAGTCATTAACAATTTCGTTGAGAATATCAATCCAATTGTAAGATCCACGCATGCTAAATTTTTTCCACATTGTATTTTTTAAAGTTCTGTTTACCCTTTCCACTATACTAGCTTTTAAATTTGAAAAAGTACTATAATGATTTACGTTGAAATCGTTCATAAGTTTTTTAAACCGAGCATTTAGAAACTCAGTTCCTAAATCAGTTTGCAAATTTTTTGGAGCAATTTTAGCATCTTCCAAAATTGATTTCATAGCATTTGTTACGTGTTCAGCTCCTTTAGTTTTAACAGGTCTTGCCCAAACATATTTAGAAAACGCATTTATTACAATCAAAATATATTTATTTCCTCTATTATATCGAGCATATGGAATCATTGAAACTAAATCAGCTTGCCAAAGGTCATTTAGTGATTTAATAATGACTTTTCTTCGGGGATACTTTTTTCTTGCCGGTTTATGTAACTCATCAACAACAGACTTTTTTAGATCCATATTTGAGTAGTACTGATATGTCTTACGAACTTAATTGATATTTAAGTAAAAGCGTTGCATGAAAATTAGTGGTGTCACTATTAATTAATCTTTCAAAAGAAATTAAATCATTTTTCTTTAACTCAACATTTAAAACCTTTTCAAGGTTGTATGATTTAAAACCACCTTCATTTTTTACAACCATTATTAAATCTCTGGGTTGAAAATTTGCTGATTCTATTATTCCAGTCTTCAATGGAAATATATATTGACTTGAATTGCTTGATTCTATAAAAAATTTTCGTATATTTTCTGAGTATTTTCCAAAAAATGTTAATGGTAAATAACCATAAAAAGAATCTGGCTTTTTAAATAAATTTACCTTTTGTTCTAATGATTTAAGTTTGCTGGTGTGGTTTTTTGTTTTTTTTTCATTATCACTAACTCTTTTTTCAACAGATATCAAAGAATTGTTTAATCCACTTTGAACAGTAACTAGCTCCTGGTTAAAATTTTTTTCAACCCTAGTAATATTTTCTACATTTTTTTGAATGTCTTCTTGAAAAGAAACCAATTTTTTATCCACCTCAATGAACGCTTTATCTAGATTATCAATATAATTTTTTAAAATATTAAAGTTTTCGGTTATATTGTCTTTTAGCATATTTTTAAGCTTAATTAACTCTTGCTTAAAATTGTTTTCAACATTGCCTATATGTTGTGTTAATTGTAATTCTTTAGCTGCTATATTGTCCCGAAGATTTTCTTGCAAATTATTAATATTTTTATCAAGATGACTTAATCCATCATCCAAATTATTAATTGATTTTTGTAGTTTTATAACGTTTTTGATTAGCTCTTTATTCAGTTCTTCTTTAAATTTTTGATTAGTTTCATTGACTGATTCTAGTTCGTTTTTAGTAAATTCTTTAAGATCTTTAAATTCATTATCAAGACCAGTTTTGGTTTTTTCTAAAACATCACCAAGGGAATTGATACCTTCATCATAAGATAATTTTATAATATTTAACTCATTTTGAATGGAATCTTGAAATTCATCAAAAGTAACTTTAAGTTTTAAAAATTCGTTTTCATAATATCTTCCAATTGTTAAAATTTTTTCTTGTAGTAATTCATAAGATGTCTGTCCTTGTTTAAATTTATCATCAATAAACTTATTAAAATCTTTAATTTTTTCAAGTATGTTTTCAGTTAAACCATTTTTCATATTTTCATTTATATCTTTTATATCATTTTGAATCGTTTCAAACTTTTTTTCAAAATCTGACTTTTGTTTATTATTTTTTTCTATTAAATCATGTATTTGAGTAGTATGTTCTTCACCTTTCTTTTTATAATCTTTAATTTGTTGATTTATATCTGAGATTTTTAACACATTTTCTTGAATATTTTTAAAGTCATTTTGTTTAACAAAATTGTTTAAATTTTTTTTTAAAGAATCAATTTCAGTGGTGTTTAAAGAACTTGTGCTTTTTATAGCCGAATAATCATTAAAAATTGGATTTTTTTCCAAATAGCTTTGTACTATTTTTTCTATTGCTAGTGAATCAGTTTTTTTACCGCTCATGAGATCTTTAATTTTTTTTATTTCATCACGAAATTTATTATCTACTTTATTTAAATCACTTTGTGTAGGTAGATTTAAAATATTCTCGAAATTTTTTTGAATTTGTTCTTTAATCTCCTCAATTTTATTTACACTTTCATCATAAATCTTAAGTTTGCTTTTTAAATTTTCTATAATTTCTTGGTTTAAATTAATCTTTTCAATTACTTCCTTTACTTCATTTTTAGGAAATATAGTCTCTGATATGTTTGATATAATTTTATTTTCCAAGTTTGATAGTTTTTCAGTTAAAAGAATGTCTTGTTGGTTTTTAAAGTTTTGTTGAGTTTCTTTTATTTCTTTTTCTAAATCAACTTTTTTTACCAAAATGTTTATATCTGGAGTGTTTGCTTGGATTTCTTTTTTAAAACTCTCTAATGTGGAGTTATCTAAACAGGTATCAATCTTACTTTTTACATCATTGATAAGTGTGTGATTAAGTGTAATGTATTTGTTTATGTTTTCAATTTCATTAATATTTTTAATTATTAGATCCTTATCATCCTTAATTAAATTTAGTTGTTGTTGTAAGTCACCTAGCCTTTCATTTAAAAATTTTTCCTGTTGTTTTCTAAACAGTTGATGGGTTTCATTTAATTCCTTTGTTAAATCGTCTTTTTTTACAAAAAAATTTTTGTTTATATTGTAGACTTCTTGTTTTAGACTGTTTAAAGAAGATGAGTCAACACAATTTTGAATATCAGTTTTGATGGTTTCGATTGTATCATCATTAAATTTAAGTTTTTTGTTTATATTTTCAATACTAATATCATTTGTATTAATCCTTTTTTTCACCTTTTCAATCTCAATTTGTGAAACATTGCCTGTTGGAGCAAACTGTGCAATGTGTTTTTGTACATTTAAAAAAACTTTATTTTCAATATCAGACAAGTCAATTTTGGGTTTTTTATGCTTGGATATATGTTTCCAAAACTTATCTACAGTCATGGTTTTGTTTGTAATGAATAAGTAATCCGTTTTGACACCCTTTTATAGGATAATTTTAGCCTCTTTAAGTTCTTCAATTATTGATATTATTTCGTTGTTATGTCCCGTATTTCCCGCTTCCTGCGATGCCAATAAAAGTCTTAGTCGTTGAACTAATTCATTGGGATCATCAAAATATACATATTCTATTTTTTTGTTGGATAAAATCATAGAACCTCCCTCTTTTTTGCTTGACGGTAATGTATTTGTTTTTGACCTTGTTGTTCTTGGTGGTAAAGGTTTTGAAAATGAAGTTGTTCGTGCACGACTTGTGTCTTGTTTTAAAATACCCTTTTTTAATAAATATGGTCTAATAATATCCATATATTTGAAAGTATTGCTTGATTGTATTTGTTCTTTTGAATCTTTATTTCTTTTGTAGCCATTGGTTCTTTTTAATATATCCATGTAATTTTCCAAGTCTTCTTTTTTGAAACCCACTGGATGTTTTTTAAATAACAATTCATATAACCCAACTGTCCCTAAATATTTAATATTTTTTACTTCAATGTCTTTCCCGATAATTTTAAGCTCTGAGTCTCCAATATAAAATTTTTCTTCGTCTGTATTATGAAAAACCCCATAAGTATGATCAAATTTATCATCAGGGTCTCTAATTGATTCATCTATATATGTTCTCGGAAGGTCGTCAAATGAATTTAAATATTCATTGTATGCTGGTAAGGTAGATAAATTTTGAAAACTCTCTCTTATTTCGTTAGCAGTCTGGTTTATAGTAGTATCACTTATATTACTAGAATTCATATCATTATCATGTATGAATTGATCTTCCAAAAAAGTAAGACCACCGGTAGGTAAATATTCATGATACGTACTTCTCTTAGGAAATGAAGTAGGATGTAATTTTTGAGACGGAGATAAAATAGTAGAGTTAAATCTTTGAGATTGATTTGGTGATAAAGGCGGACTTTTTATTTCTTGCTTTATGTTTGATGTAGTTTTAACGTTTGATAAAAATTCTTGCAATTGTTTCGTGATTGGATACAATTCCTTTTCTCTTTTAGAATGGGATGCAATCAAATCAGATTTCAAGCCTCGTAATTTCTTTTTTATGGCATTCCTTGTTTTTACTAATTCGCTTGCTTTTTTTCTATCCATGTTTTCTTAGAACGTTAACATAAGCAGTGATATACAATTTTTTAATTCTATGGTATTTATAGGTAAATAAACGTGTCAAAACCTTTTCTGTATTTACCATGCTTCAAATTACAATCTTTATCTACTACAATAAAACCATGTTGTTCTTTCCAACACAATGAGCAAAGTTCCTTAAATTTTTGAAAAGACATATCAACATTAATATGATCGTCATAGATGTGATGTAAATTAGTGTTGTCTAGTTGAAATATGATCAGTAAATTTGCATTATCTCTTATAAGCTGTTTTGGTATTGAGGAATAGGTTTGACTTAGGTAAAAACAGTCAGCACTTTTATGTCTAGAAAAACAAAAATAATCCCGTATTTTGCTTTGATTACCACAAACCATATCATCAAATATTACAACTGAATTATCCTTTATTTCACTGGGTGAAATAATTTCATTTTCATCATTGTTTTCATAATAATCAATTTCTTTAATTGGTTTGAGTAGTTTTTTCAGATATTCATATTTTGGTTGATGTAAAGATTTGGAATAAACATAAACGTTTTCAAAACGTAATCCATTTTTGTCCTCTAATAAACTTATGAGAACATTAGTTTTTCCACAGCCTGAAGGACCAACGATCAATCCTCTTTTACAAGTTCCTCCAAAAAGTTGTCCATGCTTATTAAAATCAATTTTTTGATCATCATGATTTTTAATAGGAAGTGAAAAATTTTGTTTTACTATTCGCATGATTATTTTAACTATATAAGTAAGAGAAAATACTTGATGCGTCAGTATATATATATAATGCGTGTACGGAACAAACATAAGGTTATTAGACAACCAACAGTTAAAAAGAAAGGAAGGGGTTTGTTAAATACGATAATCAACAAATTACCTTTCGAACTACACATCCCAAATTACAATTTCTGTGGGGGGGGAACTAACCTAACAAAGAGATTAGCCAGAGGCGACCGAGGAATTAACAAATTGGATGAGGCTTGCAAAGAACATGACATTGCATATTCAAAAAATTTAGATCTTAAAAATAGACATAAGGCTGACAAAGTTCTTGCTTCAAAAGCAGCTGAGAGAATAAATGCATCTGACGCAAGTTTAGGTGAAAAAATAGCAGCAACTGGAGTAACTGGAGCAATGAAATTAAAAACAACTTTTGGAATGGGTTTAAAAAAACGTCGTCGACGTAACGTTAAACGAAAAAACACAGGAAGGGGGATATCTTTAAGCAATGCTATTAAACAAGCACGCAAAAGTTTAGTTGGTAAATCTTTTAAGAACTTAAACACAGCTGCAAAAACAGCACTATCATCATTAAAAGGTTATAAGGTTATTCAACCAAAGAAAAGAATTATTCCAGTCCCAAAAATTGGAGGGTTTTTACCATTTATAATACCTGTGCTATCTGCTCTCTCAGCTCTTGGAGCATTGGGTGGGGGAGCTGCGGGAATAGCAAAAGCTGTTAATGACGCCAAAGCGGCAAAAGATAAACTTATTGAAGATAAAAGACATAATCAAGCCATGGAACAAATTTCTATTGGCAAAGGACTTTATTTAAAACCTTATAAACAAGGTTGTGGTCTGTTTTTAAAATCAAATACAAAAAACTGATAAAAGGACTACCTCACAGACCTCTAACAAATATTGACCTTCTTAAATATTCAAAAAATATCCCACATTTTCGTGGGGTTTTTATGCGTAATGATTTACCGAAAAAAATTAGAAAATTTGAAAGTGGTATAATCAATTTAGATAGTAAAGAAAAACAGGGAACCCACTGGACTGGATATGTGAAAAAAAATAACATAATTTCATACTTTGATAGCTATGGAAATTTAAAACCACCTTTGGAGGTTGTTAAATATTTTTTAAGTGATGGTAGTCATAATGTTATAATGTATAATCATAAAAATTATCAACAAAAAGATTTAGTTATCTGTGGACATTTGTGTTTAGAGTTTTTATATAACAACAGTTTATAACTTGTATTAGTATTACATCAACTGTAAAACAATAATGTCGCTTACAATTTCTCTGTCAGGTAATTCGGCTGAGTTGTCTGCTTCATTTAATCCGCCAATTTACTTAGATGACGGTGAATATGTTGTTTGTCTTACGAATTTTGAAACTTTTAATGCGGTACCCAATATAGATGAACGAAATAATAAATTTCATTATGGTAATAAAACCATGGAAATTCCATCAGGAGCCTACGAATTGACTGATATTGAGGATTATTTACAAGATCAGCTTTCTAAAGAAGGTGTTAGCTTAACACTACGTGCCAATAACAATACCCTACGTTGTCATTTAAAATGTAGTGAGGATATTCGTTTTAGTAAAGATACTATAGGAAATATTTTAGGATTTAGAGATGATCTCTACACAGCTGACAAAATACATATTTCACAAAAACCTGCTGAAATTATTAAGGTAAATGCAATATTAATCGACTGCAGCATAGCTGATGGATCATATTTAAATAACAATCCTGTACATGTAATTCATCAGTTCTTTCCTAGCGTCAGTCCTGGATTTAAGATAATAGAAGCTCCAGAAAATTTAATTTATTTTCCTGTAAACGTTAAAATAATAACTAGTATATTTTTAAAAATTATTGACCAGGACGGTGATCTTGTAAATTTTGGTGGTGAAACTATTACCATCAGACTGCATATTAAAAAAATTGAATAATGGTATTTCGTTACAATAACCCATTAATATCATATAATAAAAAAAAAGAGAGTTGTTTAAGCAGTAAGAGGAAAACTGTCAAACGGTTAACACCAACAAATTATAGGTTTTTAAAATCACTTGGATTTAAAGTAAATACAAAATGAGTTTTTTAGACGTTACCGAAAAACTTTTGGAAGACAGTTCTGTAGTAAGATATGAAACGTATTCTTATGATCCCTTTTCACCAAACAAGTTAAATAATAATGATGAAATAAAAATTGTTATACCTGATATTGAAGCCTATACTTTACCATGTGAAAGCTTTCTTTTTATTGAGGGACAGTTAACTAATGATGGTACCTATTCTGCAAGTATGAAATTTACAAACAATCCCATAGCTTATCTTTTTAAAGAAATTCGTTATGATCTAAACGATGTAACCATAGATTCAGTTCGAGATGTAGGAACTACTTCCACTTTAAAAGGATATTTATCATTTACTGAAAGTGAAAGTAAAAAATTGCAGAACGCTGGTTGGTTTCCTAAATTGGATATTTCAAAATCGAGCATTTTGGTTGATAAAAAGGGTAATTTTAATGTATGTGTTCCACTCAAAATTTTAATGGGATTCTTTGAAGACTATAGAAAAATAATCTTAAACTCAAAACAACAACTTGTTTTAATAAGATCCAATTCTGACAATAATTGTGTTTTTAATGATATTGTTGGTCAAAAAGTAAAAATTTCGATCACAAAACTAACATGGAATATGCCTCACGTAACCGTTAATATCCCTACTGAACTGAATTTGTCAAAGCTCATTAACAAAGATGTTGAAATACCAATAGCTTTTAGAAGATGGGAGTTAATAGAGTACCCTGAATTGCTTAAAACAAATAGACATAATTGGCAAGTTAAAACATCAACCAAAGCTGAAGTTGCACGACATGTTATAGTTGCTTTTCAAAAAAATAAAAATGATAAATTAAATGAAAATATTAGTAAATTTGATGATGTTAGAATACGCAATATTAACGTTTTTTTAAATTCCGAAAGATATCCATACAATGATTTGTATGTAGACATAGAAAATAACAAATTTGCTTCCTTATATGAAATGTATTCTAAGTTTAGGGCTTCATACTATCAGCTTCCTAATGAACCGTTGTTTCTCCCTTCAGAATATAAAGAGATATCACCCATAATATACATTGATTGTTCTTATCAAAAAGAAGCTGCACAGAGTGCTAATGTTTCAATGAGAATCACTTTTGAATGCCACGAAGACGTACCGGAAAAAACGACCGCATACTGTTTGATTCTTCATGATAAACTTTTTTCATACCACCCTTTGACTAAAACAGTGAAACAGTTTTAATGCGCATGTTCAAAAAGTATTTTTTCTCTATATAATCGAATTATTGTATATTTTGATATCAGTTTAAGAAATGTGTTCAAAAAACACTTGTAGAATTTGTTTACACCTTAAAAATTTAAGAATACTAAAAGAAGCCATAAGTTTATATAGTGAAAAACAAATTATTTTTAAAAAGCTTTCCAACTTAACAATATGAATTTAATAATAGATGTTCAAGGATTTAAATTGGAAAACAACAAATTTGTTCCTAAAGAATTGGCCGCTTATGATGGAACGAGAATTTCCCATTATATTTTTAAACCACCCTATGGGATTCAACATCTTTCACCACAGTTACATAAGGAAGCCAACTGGTTGATGGAAAATCATCATTGTATATCATGGAATGAAGGTTTTACTCCGCTTCATAAATTTTCCGAAATCTTACAAAACTTGACAGAAAAAGTGGATACAGTTTATATCAAAGGAAAGGAAAAAGCTACATATTTAAGGAGATACTCCTTAAAACCAGTTATTGAGTTTGAAGAGACCCCAAAACTGCTCAAAGAAGACCCAAAGTGTTTTTACCACACAAACTCACCATGTTTTTGTGCATTATCGAATGTATTTTACCTCTATGATAACTTTTTTATGAAATAAAACGCCATTTTTTTTATATTTCTGTTTTTTATTTTTAGAATACATAATCTACTTATACTAGCAAAACCTAAACTAACATTTTTAAGCTTAAGAAATATACTAATGACGTTAGATATTTTGATTAAAATAGTTAATGGCGTTTAATATCATTTCCATTTTGATGATTTTATTTTGGAAATGCATGCGATCCACTGCTAAGTTTTCCCAATGCTTTTTTCTCGCTTCTTTAGATGCATAACTATACACATATAATATTTTCACCTTATTAAATTGTTCATTAAATGTTAACGATTTATTCATGATCTTCTCTAAGTAGTTCAGGATAAAAATAAACAAGTTCCATCGCCAATCCATACGTCAAAGTATTTATATTTTTGATAGGATCCATAATGAAAATTGCTGTGTTAGTTACATCAACAGAGTTTTTTATTCCCATTTGAAGAATTTTTAAGCAACTATTAAATTCAAGATTTTTCAATATTTTAATGTGCTCATCTATTAAAGGTGAGATTCTCCACAGTTCTGATAGTGTAGGGTTTGTTAATCGTACTGTAGCTTTGCCTGTATTAATCACAATCAGATTTCCATAATCCATCTGTTTAAAATTGATAAAAAAACTGGTAAGATCCAGACTCAAGGTGGTATCAACAGCTAAAAAGGATTCATCTATGATGTCTTTATACCCATAAAAGTTTTGCCAATCGAATTCTGTGAACTGGACAACATCGTTTTTTAATCCACCAATTAATACACATGGAAAGAAAATTCCATTATAGCTTAAACACACACTAACAAACTTTGTTTTTGATTTGTTAAGATAAAATTTTCTTTCTCCCAAAAAGACATTTTTGGAATTAGAATCTAAATAATTAGAAGACATTTTGATTCAGACTGTATAAAACTTTCCAAAACAAATAATTTATATTGTGTATAAAGTGGTGGGAATGAGACCATAAACCGGTTTTTTATTACAGCAGAGACAAGTCAAGACTTGTTATTAAGACAGGTTTTTCAAGCCAAGACAGCTGTGACCTGGTTTACTTTAACTGACCAGTTTGTAAAACGTCTGTGAGACAAAAGGTGTGGTTCAATTTATTTCCTACTTTCTAAGTCATTGACCAAGAATGGTGTAACCTGGTTTACTTCAAGTCACCAAACCAGTTTGCAATGCGTTTGTAATACAAAAGGTGTGGTTCAATTTATCACCTACTTTCTAACAGGTTCTTCAAGGTATTGCCCAAGACATCTGTGACCCGGTTTACAAAATTTGTATCTCTGAATTTATGATCATTAATAACCAGTTGTGACCTAGTTTACTGCAATACATCTGTAAGACAAAAAGGTGTGGTTCAATTTATCACCTACTTTCTAACAGGTTTTTCAAGGTATTGCCCAAGACATTTGGATCCCCCCACCCCATGTGTGAATCTTTGGCTCTCAAAATCCCTATGTTAATTCTTATGGGCGAATCTTTGAATCTTGAGCCAGAACCGGCGAAAACACCCTACTGTCGTGCCCTGATAAATATATTTTTGGTGCTGAAAACGGGTTCAAAATATGGCGTTTGATCAACTTGGGATATTAACCTCTAATGCACCTAATCGCTATTGGCTATCTAATCCATTCTTTTGATAACACATAAATGAACCAGGAGGAAGCATGGATTAGCTAAACTAATCCGAATATTTTTACGGTGCCTCTGGGGGTAAATAAGGTAAATTAGTCCTTGTAAAAACGGTAACTTAACAACATTTTGAAACCTGTCAAAAAAAATTAATTTTAGGGCATTTTCTCCTAAAATATGGTATATTTTGAAAAAAAAGCAGTTTTTCAGTGGTATTTTGCAATAAGAATACAAAATAATCCATAATTTTGTGTCGTTTCTGTATGGGTAAGTGTTTTTTGAAAATTGGTTTTAAAATTTAACACCTCCCCCCCCACAGGTGTAAATATTTAGACCGGTGTGTGGGGGGCACTATTTTGGATCTTAGTAAATCCCACTGTAGTGTCTAATATTTAAACTAACTCACATAATCCATGTTATTGGCGATATAATAGGATAATCAAGCCACACCCCCCCTCCCCCGAAAGATATTCGAGTTTTGATATGCTTATAATTTTGAACTAATTTCGAACTAATTTTAAACCACTTTTAAAAATTTTGAACCACACTCTTTCCTGTTTTTTTTTTAGCTTGACGTCCGGCTGCACCTCCCATTTTGAATATTAAAAAAAAAACAGGAAGGAGTGTGGTTCAAAATTTTTAAAAGTGGTTCAAAATTAGTTAGAAATTGGTTCGAAATTATAAGCTTATAAAAAATCGAATATATTTTCGGGGGGCGGGGGTTTGACTGACCTGATGTAATTCCGCGTTTTGGTCGCAAAATCCCGCGAACGTTATTCATTTTTTTGCACTCGTTCAAAACGACACCGGATGGAGACACACCTTAATCGGAAACTATTGCCAGAAAGCTTTGAAAATAGAGAGGGAAAAAGTTAGATTAATGTCCGTTACTTTTTCCAGTTTAATTAAAACCCTGAATGGAGCTGGTTTAGTACAGGTGCCAAGTTGGCGAGCACTTTGCCAGACAGCGTTTTTCGTTGAGGCTCTTTTTGGGCAAGGACACAACCCCCTCAAATGAAGTAGGTTTTCTACATATAAGTTAACGTAATTTAAACAAAAAATAAAGAATTTCATACATTTTCGCAATCGGTATTTCACCAATAACCTTTTTTAACTACTTTATAAACAAGATTTACGATAAATAATAAGAAAAAACATTATTTCAATCGCGGTCATAAACGCCGTATTTCTGAGACATGGAGTAAAAGTCCGTCTTTGATTAACCTTTACCTCCGCGCGCGAAAACACGTGCCATAGTTACTTCGTCCGATTCCCGCATCTGCCCCATCTAATTTTTGGAGCTTTATAACACCTTTTCTTACATTGAACCCGTTTTGAAAAATTTTTTCAATAAATACGTCATTGATTAGTGACGTCACAACTTTTGAAGTCTCTTGTTATTAGTACTTAAAAACCATTTACAAACTAGAAAATTAAGTATTTCCTCCTAACAATTTAGTAAAATTTGCATAAAATTGAAAAAATTTTGTTTTTTTTTATTATTTATAGAATCAATTTAAATATCAATTTTTCGCGCTCGTTATCAATGACGTCACTTTTCCACCAATTTGAATGGTTTCGAAACGAGCTTTTTGTTCGTTTCGAACTAGCGCATGCGTCTTTTGTCTAGACTCCACATTGAAATTTTGTGCCGCTGCCACCTATTCCTTCTCACTCTTTTTGACAAAGAGAGAAATAGAAATCAGTGGCAAGACGCTGGACTGTAGGCTAGGCATTAGTTAACTGTCAAATACTTTTTTATATAAATAGATTTGTGAAAAGATTCCTTCTATATTTTTGATTATTTAAGATGGTGCCGATGAAACTTAGTTTATTCGAGCCACAAGCGCCTTGTCAAACTATGACGTGGTATGTGACGTCATTGTTTTGAAACTTTTTTAAAATAGTGGCATATGAGAAAACGCCACCGGTTTCCAAGCAGTTATTACACTATTTTTTAAAGATAGCGAATATTCGGCCCCTTCTGTTTCTATAAATCTCAGACCCACGTCAAACTCACGATCTCTTTTTAGTCCACCATGCCAATATGGTATCGGGGACTATTAAAATCGTGAAATTTGGATTTTTTTTAATTTTATCAAAAATGAGTTACTAAGGTTCCAGAACACCTTAATCGACGAAAAAAAAAGTTGTCTGTTGTCTGTCTGTATACACGATAACTCAAGAACGCCTTAATCGATTTTACCGAAATTTAGAACAAAAATCCTCTATCGGCTGACCATGAACTGATTAACTTTTGGGTAGGATGGTGGGAGGTTGATGGGGGGAAAAGGGTGATAAAATATTTTAAAAAATAGTAATTTTATAATTCCATGAATATGGACTACAAATTTTGTTATAAAGTCCAAATTTGTGGGAGCTTCGGTTTCTGAGTTATTTGAAAAAACGTTAAAATATATTAAAAAAATCATAACTTTAGAAGTAAAGCAGCTATTAATATTTAGTTTTCAGATTTTGGTTTTCGTAAATATTACCCAAAAATTTTGTTATAAGGTCCAAATCTTTCAAAGCTACAGTATTCGAGATATTTCATTTTGTAGCATCAATTTTTTAGTCCACCATACCGATATGGTAGGGGGACAATTAAAATCGTGAAATTTTGACTTTTTTAAATTTCATCGAAAATGAGTTACTAAGGTTCCAAAACACCTTAATCGACAAAAAAAAAGTTGTCTGTCGGTCCGTCGGTCTGCTGTCTGTTGTCTGTCTGTATACACGATAACTCAAGGACGCATTAATAGATTTGAACGAAATTTAGAACAAAAATCCTCTATTGGCTGACCATGAACCGATTAACTTTTGGATAGGGTGGTGGGGGGTTGAAAGGGGGAGAAGGGGGATAAAATATTTAAAAAAATTGTAACTTTGGAACAAAAGCAAGTAGCGATAAACGGTTTTTAGATTTAAGTTGCCATGAATATGGACTACAAATTCTGTTAGAAAGTCCAAATTCGTGGGAGCTTTAGTTTCCGAGTTACTTAAAAAAACGTTAAAATATATTAAAAAATCATAACTTTAGAAGTAAAGCAGCTATTGATATGTGGTTTTCAGATTTTGGTTTTCGTAAATATTACCCAAAAAAATTTTTTATAAGGTTCAAATCTTTCAAAGCTACAGTTTTCTAGATATTTTCATTTCCTTTTTAGTCCACTATTAATAATAAAGTAATAATATAAAATAATTGATTGTATGTTGGACTATCGGTGCTTTCTAACACCAATTTTTTATATGGCAAATCACCTTTAGAAGAAGAAGACATTTTAGAAGGATGTAGTTTACGCTTTTGGCAAGTTGCACCGAAGCTAGAACACGGCTCTGAATGCAAGTTTCCTTGCACGATCGCCAATAGGTTGTGGAGCGCCAGTGCATGTTTATTTTTTGTGAGATTTGGACTTTAACCCTGTCGGCCTTATTGAGACATGTGTGCATTGGGGCCACTTTCTCACTTCGGCTTAAGTTCTAAGTTCAACTTAACTAAGATAAGTAGCTTGCAGGTGCTCTCAAAGTGTCCCTTAAGGGAAACATTGTTAAACTTGGCTAAATTTTTTCAAGTTTTTGAGACCTTTTTGCTTTTACTATTATGTTAAAACATATTTTTGGGCTTTTGACAGTGTTTTTCGGCGATTTTTGTGTTTTTTATTTTTGTGGATATCTTTATTTTGTTTATATTTACTGGTGTCAATCCACATCAAAATGTTTGTCTTTTGGCGAATTTTGAAAAAAAGTTTAAAATTGATTTTTGATTAAGGAAGATGCATAATATATTGTTTTATGGGTAAGCGTAGAATTAGTTACAAATATAAACCGAAATAACTTTATTCTTGACAGGTTTTCAAATCACAGTAACCACAAAGCTTGTTATTTTTGTATGCTGGTCCAAAACTCCCTATTTTCACTGTTATTTAGTGGTTACCTAGTTATTTAGGTTTTGTATAAAATGCTTTGTTTTAAAACTAAAAAACAAATAAGATATATTCAAAGATTTTCTTAAAACAAACTAATTTTAAAAGGGGCCAGAATTTATTACTGACAACTGTACCAGTGGTAATTTGAAAAAAAACAAAAACTTAAAAGGTAGGTAATTCTTTCTTCTAAATTATAAAATATTTAAAAAATAATAAAAGGAACTAACATAATCAACAAAAATAAAATTCATTTAACATTAAATGTCAAACTTGGGGATAAAGCAAAGCAATACCCTCTCCACATAGGTCGATGAACTCCTACCATTTTAGTGTCCTTCTCCTGACTTTCTCTGCCATAATGACATAAATTTTTTTTTTCTTTTTCGGGATGTCTCCTGCCAGTTCAGGTCTTTGCATTTTTTTAGTAGATAGGGAAGTCGTTTGAAACAACTTTCTAAAAAATAAAAAGGCAAATAAATAATGCAAAGAGTTCTTGGAATTTTTTAAAAATATTTGCTAAATTAAAAATAAAGGCAATATTGACATGCAAAGAAAAATCTTATGTAAAGAACTTGAATTCATAATGCAAAAATATGTGTATAAAGATGTGTTAGTATTTTTTTGTAGTTCTAGCTGATTCAGTTTTACCATAAGTTATTCCTATTTAGTATGTACCTTTTCTATGAAGATGATCATCTTGCCTCCATATCTGCAATCTAAAACAAAGGAAAACAATATTTTTAAACATTTCTCTGAGAGACAAACATGTAAACCATCTTACATAAGCTTTTTCCAAAGAATTATGACATAACAGTTTTAAAAAGAATTGAAAATTAGTTGGATACCCAGTTTTAATTATAACGAAAGTAGGTACCTACACAATGGGGTCCACAGCATTTCTCAAAAATCTCTGACTTTCCACGACCAACTTTCTACCTCCTGCTAGATTGGTTCACCTTTTGGAGCCAACCCATTAATAAAACAGAAACTTATTATCTAACTAACTGTCTTTCTGCAGGTCTTGGGGATGGCGAATCGGGAACCTTTGGTGAATCTCCTCTGCTTCCAACAGTTATTGACAATAAATAAAAGTTTGGGCTCTCGCTTTTTTCCAAATCGTCCGTTTTTTTTAAATTTCAATTTTTGGAAACCACAAAAAAATAAACTTGACAATTAACACTGAAATTCAAGACTGCATCCAAAAAACACAAAAAATGCGACGCTGCCAATTGTAATTTATAGCATTAACCCAATTTTATATTCTCTGGTTCCACTTAGTCAAGGTTGCACCTCTGCAAGAGAAATAAGGATAAATTGAGCTTATACTTAAGTTTTAACTTAGCTTAGTTTTAAATTTAAGCTGAAGTGAGAAAGCGGCCCTTGCTGTGATTCTTGATTGGGTTATTTATGTCCCAATGGTTTTTTACAGTATGTCAAGAAATAAATTGACTGAGGCTAAACTTTAGCACGGGCCCTTGAATAAACACGGTCTAGGTAATTTTTTTGCTCCGCCCTCCTGATGACGACACAAAGATATCAGCCTGCTTTCTTTATTCATATTTTTGATGATTGTCATTTGGGGTTATGTTATTTTTTCAGAAATTTTTGTAATAAAAAATTGAATTTGTTCATAATTTCTTTTCTTTTAGTCCAAATTATGTACCCAATGATCATGAATAATGAAATAATCACTCTCCCAAAAATCCCTGGTAAAAACCAAATACAAAATCACAACTACGTAACCTAACTTCAGGACTTCGAACTAACCCCAACTTATCCGATGGGTTTCTTGACGGAATCGATTAACAACTAATGATCTTAATTTCTATTTAGTGCAAGATCAACTCATGCAAGAATTTAGTCAAAATTGAGAGAACATAAAAACATACATACACAGAGGTGAAGTTAAATAAAAGCTTGTAAAAATATATTATTTTTAGAAAATGCTCAAAAATAAATTTTTATAAAAAAAAACTTTTAAAGAACAAGCTTTTATTAAATGCACTTAAACGTAGAAAGTAATTTTTTATGCTTTTTTTACCATAATAAAAACGATGGGCGTAAATTAAAAATTTTAACTTTAGGTATCGTATATCGGTCACATCGACGATTCACCTAAGAAACAGTTGTTTTACTTTATAACCTAAGGACATTTTCAAAGGCTTCTCAGCTCAGCAAAAGAATTTAGTTCTTCCTTTGTAGTTCTCTCTTTGTCACCGTAAAGTTTAATTTGTGCACATCGCTTTTATTATGGTATAAGAAAGATAAAAAATTATTTTGTACTTTTAAGTACTTTTAAGTGCATTTAATAAATCGTCCATATTTTCAAATCTGCTCAAAAATTCATATCCCGTTCCCGAAAAACCCCTGTGTGCCAATTTTGATTTAAATCGAACAAACTAAACGTTTCCTGCCTCCACTTCCCTCTTTAGGGGCAGTGTGTACCTAATAATACCACATTATTGTATTGTCGCCGGAACTATAAACGCATACCAAGTTTGAACACATACCCTTAATTTTTAGATTTGTAACCTTAATCGTATATCAGTACGCCATATTGAAATTTTTAAACCTGATAAAAAATTCATAATCCTTTTCTTTAAATAGCCCTCTATGCCAATTTTGATTGAAATCGAACAAACTAAACCTTTTTTCCCCTCCAGTTCCCTTGTTAGAGGGAGCTAGGTACCTGAGAATACCATATTATTGTATTTTCACTGGAACTATAAACGCATACCAAATTTGTACACAATCGGATTTGGATAAGTCAGTTAAAATTGGTTAGCAAAACATGACCGAAAATCATCCATCTTGAACCCGCCATATTGAATTTTCAAAATGTGATCAAAAATTCGTATTCCTTATCCCCAAAAGCTCCCGTATACCAATTTTGGTTGAAATCGGACAAACTTAGGTGTTTTCCTCTCTTCACTTCCCTCGTAGAAAGGAGGGGTATATTTTCAAAATCTGATCAAAAATTCGTATTCCTTATCACCAAAAGCCCCCGTATACCAATTTAGGGTGCCTAATAATGACATTTTATTGTATTGTCACTGGAACTATGAAGGCAATCCGATGGGTATAAGTTAAGACCCTAACCACTCTGTGGTTTGTTAGGATAATGACGTCAGAAATGACGTCACGGTTAACTCACTGGTTAACAGCTGATTTAATTTAGGTTCTGTGATTTTGTCTTCTTCTAACCTCACTTTTGGGTAAATAAAAGGTTGGACATACCAGAACTACTACTAGGTACTACTATATGGTGCTGCTTTACCAACCTAGAGACAGTTATGCAAATATGTAAAAAATGCATACCCACATGGACTCTAGACCTACCTAGGTTCTCTATTAAAATTTAGAAGTACAATTTCAACAGCATTTAGATGCGCGGACCCCAAATCCACCGGCGCCGGTTTTTTTTTTAAGAGAAAAAAGTGTGCCGGGGGGGGGGGTTGTAATGTGTTTTTTGATTGTTTTGGGTTTGGCTGTATTGGATTGGGTTATTTTAGTGAAAAAAATTAAAAAAAAACAAACGGCGCCGGCGGATTTGGAGTTGTATGAACCCTAGTAGGTGCCCCCATAAAGAATTGTTTATAAAAAATCAAAAATGGCAGAAAACCGTATACTGCATAATTACCAAAAATTAGTCTCTTCGAAAAAAATCGATATACTTTACAGATTTTTATTGTGGCAACAATTTCCCATGAAAAATAAAGCAACACCATCAACCTTTCGACAATTCATAGTTATTCAAACACTCGTATCAGTGTTGCCAGGACGTTGGAAAAAAAACTATCATTTGCAATCCGAAAAATTATCAAGTTTAGGAAAATTATCATAGTTTTTGTTTCGCTTAAAATATATTGTTGTGATTTTTGAGTGACCAAAAAAAAAACAAGGACTATTAATTTCTTAGATTACTTATTAGGTATTATTATTATTATTATTGTTTAGTTTTTTTATATATCAATTATATATTCACTGTTTGCGTTAATTATAAGAATAAATGGCGTTTTATGTGAGGATTTGTTAAATTATCATAGATTTGGGGGTTGATAATAGGTCATTATTAATTATCATGTTTCCCCCAAAATTATCATAGATTCTGATAATTATCATGTTCCTGGCAACCTTGACTCGTATACACCTTTAGGCACACTGCAATTGCATTTTTTAAATAGGTAAGTATCAAAAGCAATTCAATTGTACCATGATATATGCTAGGTAACAAAATTTACGAATAATGCCGGGCAACAGGAAAATTATAAGATACATAGGTAAGGTACCTTTTCTTATATTTTCAAACACCAATGGGTCATCTGTTTTCGTAATTCGACGTTCACGACCACTGCATAATCCAGCATTATTTACTTACACCCACATAAATCTGTATACCTATTGATATGAAAAAATCAGAGATATGGAGAAGGGCAAACCCCACTTATAAACTCGAAGTTGGAATCCCAGATAAGAGTCAAGGTCGAACGATAACGTCGGGTTTATAAATGGTGGTTAAAATGCGAAAAAAATTAAACTGGGATATATTAGGGACTCTTAGATATAACTTTTTTTTTGTCGGATTTTTAAAATTTTCGATGGCCCGTGGCACTTTAAAGAATTTATAAATACAATGAAAATGCACAAAAAAATGTATTTTCAAAATGCAAAAATGTATCAGCCAACACAGACCTCACCAAGCGAAGACCCCCTAACCTCATTTTCAAACTACAATCCCAAACCAACTGCAAGAGGTAATTTGCTAGGTTAGTTTGGTCTGACGTCATGTAAGAAAACCCAATCGCAAAAATGACATGGTTTATGGTTTAGTTATGTATGACGTCACACATGATGCGCCATTTCAAATACAATTGATTGTGGTTTGCAAACCACACACGCGAAAATACGAGTGGTTTGGATAACCATAACCATGGTATAAGTAGTTTACTATGAAAAATTCGCCTTTAGTTAAAATTGAATGAATCCGTCATATTTAATTTTCAAAATCTGATTAGAAATTCGTTATCCCCAATCTCGCAACACACCAAATTTCAACGAAATCGGGCTTACTTCAACTCTCTCCACCCCCTTCGAGTAGGAGGGAGCTGTTAATTTCGTCACACTATATTCTTGATTTGTCACCGCAAATATATAAGCATGCCAAATTTGAAGCCGATCGGATGTCGGGAAGTTGGTCAAAATTAAGTTGCAATATTCCACCCGAACAAACATAGTTCGATATTACATACATATACATTGCAAGTTAAATAATGGCTGAGACATCGCTCCAGGCACCCGAGCCCTGCTTCGGCATACCAAGGGCCACCATTGACAAAGAAATCAAAGAGTGGGTAGCTAGGAAAGCGTTGCAGCACTGGCTCTCAACGCGTGGACAACTACACTCCAAGAAGTTCCTAAACAAGCCAGATAGACGCAGAACAGATCAGCTCTTAGACCTCAATAGGAATAGCCTGAGAATAATCACGGGACTTTAGACGGGGCAGTGCCGACTGAACAAGCACATGAACAGACTGGGAGTAAGCAACATACGGGGGTGTAGCTTCTGTAGCTGGGAGGAGGAAACGCCAGAACACATCATAGATCAGTGCGTAGCGTAGTTACAAGAATGAGCCGCAGGAGTGGAAAACAGTCTCACCGAACTGACTGATCTCTTTTGTCAGGGAGATTTGGCTGGGCGACATCTAAGTAGGGATGAGCCACAATAGACCATCAAGCAGGTCTCAGTGTAGGGGCGTGAGCGCACCACTCATAACAAACCTAACGTAATCTACCGCGTACACCTGGGGTCGTATTTTCGAAACCATACGAAATTATTCGCATGCGACTACTTCCGTCTCTTCCTATACCGTATAGAAAAGGAGGCAAAATACATGCCGATATGCTGATTCATGGGTAGTACGTGAAAGAATATCCGGTTTTTCATGCGAAACAACACGAATGCCCTCCACCCACTCGTGCAATATTGCGCTAAACCAGTCGAATTCGAACGCGGTCCACACATACCGGCTTATCTTTCGTCTCTCATTTCACACGGTATAGAAAGAGACTGACATAAAAATTGTTGATTATTCAGTACACGTATGCGGATATTTTCGTATGGATTCGAAAATCAGACCCCTGGCAAATTTCCGTATTCTAAGCCTCATACGAAAAAAAATCTCCTCTAATATTAAAGCGTAACACAACGTCTTGGTCCAAGAATAAATTAGAGTCCATATTCCTCAAGAGGAAGCAAACTTGAGTTAAGCGACACTGGAGCCTTCAGCCAATGAAAAATGTATTTTTACTCAGAGACCAAAATTCTTAAGGTCATAGTTCAATAAACTTCATTTAATATTTTTTTAAGAATATACCTTTATACTTAAGTAGAGCATTTTTTCCTGTGTACGTTGATAAACCCCCAGACTAGTTGATATTGCTGTCCATTAGCGTTTTATTCCTTCGTTTTTCTTTTCTCCTTTGAAAAATTCATTTCGTATTTCCTTTCTGTCTTCTTCTTTTTCTGCAGATTTTATTGCTCGTTATCAAGCCATTGTTTTACGCCTTCGCTAAAATATCTGTTTTGTTAGTTTACGAAAAGGTGCTCTGTAAAATAGAAGATTATGCACCAAGGGACCAAAGTGACACTTCATCTCTAGGAAAAAATTGTAGATGAGAACTAAAAGTATACGTTTAGTCCCTAAAGCGCATGAAATATAAAATTTGTATTTCTTTAAAAAAATTAAATAAATAATATGAGGCCTAAATCTAGTTTTCTAATCAGCATTATTTTTAAACTGGGGCCGAATTCTTGATTTGTGAATGCATTTGTATATTCAACTGCCATAGACGTTGTCACGGGCAAAAAATATTCCTGAAAATAGCTTTGACAACATTTTCATGACGTTTTTAAAACGTTGTGGCAGAAGAAAGCAATTTACAGCACGCTGGGTTACTTGGGGATGCATGGTTCAGCTTTTGTACGAGGGACACCTAGTTTCAAATGCATAATATAAACATTTAATATAAACATTTACATTTTATACCAACTTCCTTGAGTTTTAGACATAGTTTGATTTATAAGAATAATTTTTATCATTTTTTTTTAGTGAAGAATAATCTTAACACAACCTTTTGTTGGATTAAAGAAGAAAATTTCAATTTCAAAAAGTTTTTTTAACCCTATGGGGGGATCTAAATGGTAAATATTCTGTTAAGCAAATTAAAATTGACGTTATGGTCGCGATTCTTAAAAAAACCGTCAGAAAATCTCGCCCTTACAAAAAATCTGACGATTTTTAAACACAAGTTTACACCTAATGCTTTTTTTTTCAGGACTATTCGCTAATATTCCTGAAAATGTAGTTCTTAATACTGTTCTAGTAAATAAACAATATGTCAGTTTTAACTTTTGTAGGCTGTTTTCAGAAAAGTCACAAAAATTCTGTCTTTCCTCGTACATGCAACACCTTTCTTAACTAAAAAGCCTGTTAACTCCTACCGCCTCAGTGCCCTTTAGCTTAATGTGGCTGCCATTTTTATAACCAAATTGACAAGTAAAACATGGATTTTCTGTCAGTTTGGTGTCAATATGGCACCGATCATAGGCCAAAGGATACTAAAACGAAAATGAGTTAACTGGCTTGTTAGTTGAGAACGGTGTTGGTACACGGTGAGAATTTTTGACACTTTTTGACATTTATTGGTACGCGTAGTAACAATTTAGCTCCGCCATAAACTAGTCCTGCAGAATATCTTTAAAATATTAAATTTACAAAATGTTATTAAAAATATGACGAGGTTTCTGTTACAACGTTAGGATAAATATGAAGGATGCAGTGTTTTTATTTTAAATGAGGCGATAAGTAAAAATGGGCATTTTCCAGAATTCTGACGGTGAGATTTTCTGTCGTTTCTGAAGAATCGCGACCTATATGTCACTCTTATCAAAACTTACCCTTGTTATTGATTTTCGGGATTAATACTCACTGTCACAAAACCATTTTGATATGTAATCATAAAATAAGGATTAGATTAACTTTGTATTTATTTAAAAAGGGTTTTTATCTATCGAAAGTCTAAAACTTTACAAACACAAACCCATCGCAATCGTAAACCACAAATAAATCCAAGGGTCATGTCGGCTCTCCTAACTGAACGGTGCCCAGTTTTCTGGTAGAACATAAGAAAATGGCCATTAGCGAAATACCGATGAAAACTGCAGCTTTGAGACTTTTAATGAAATGATCTTTTAGTGGAAAGTTTGGTTTGATGATTAAGCTTTTAGATAAACTCAATGTTTTAATTTCAGTTTGTAAATAAATGAATAGATACAGTTATTTTTGATTTTTTTCATTGAAAACAGTTTTCGTGCATAATCTGTGACGTTCACTTATGTTTGTTTTGCCTCGTAGTGCCCTCATAACTATATTTTTTGTGCTGAAAACGGGTTCAAAATATAGCGTTTTCCTAGACAGAATTGGTGGTGTTTCATTGATTAATGAACAACTTGGTATATTAAATAAAGTAAATTAATCCTGGTGAAAACGGTTACTTAGGGAAATTATAAACGAAATTATTACCAATTGCTACAAAACAATCCTTTCTGGGGGCTATAAATTTCAACCACCCCCTAGAGGAGGTCTAAAAAATCATCAACTTTATAACCTCACACCCAGATAATGAAGTTATTATGTGCCAAATTTTTGGCGTACTCGCCATTTGCCATTTTGAAACCTGTCAAAAAAAATTAGTTTTAGGGCATTTTCTCCTGAAATATGGTATATTTTGAGAAAAAAAGCAGTTTTTCAGTGGTATTTTGCAATAACAATACAAAATAATTGATAACTTTGTGTCTTTTCTGTATGGGTAAGTATTTTTTGAAAATTGGTTTTAAAACTTAGTACCCTACACAGGTGTAAATATTTAGACCTGTGGGGGGTACTATGTTAGATCTTAGTAAATCCCACTGTTACTGTCCACTGGGTAAAGAGAATAATGGTTGGAACTCACTAAAGTATTTTTTTTACTTGTTTCATGACTCTAAATTCTTATACGATGTAAATTGGTTTAATTTTAAAATATCCCTTGTGCATATTAATAACTGGAATTTTTTTTCTGGATTAATAAGTGGAAATCTTTGGAAATTGCATGACGTGTATCAAAAACGTGATCGTATATCTTTATATTAAATTTTCTAATGTTTTAAATAAAATTTATTCTCTGATGGAAATATGTCGCTCGTATATTCTCAGAATATGACGCACACGTATATTAGGACTGAAATTAGCTTATTAATATTGATAATTCTAAACACAATTTTTATTTTCTTCCTTCTTTAATCTAGAGAACTGGATAAATTTTTGTAGTCCAAATGGGTTTTTAAATAAATGAAACTGTAGCAAACGCCTAGACTAGTTCAAAGTATGGTGCTGTTCATTAGTGTTTTTATGTCTCCGTATTTCTTCGTCCTTCCTTTGAGAAATTTAATTTGTATTTCCTCTGTTCTCGCGCTTTCTCTTTCTTAGCAGATTTTTATTTTTCGTTACAAAGCTTTTACTTTACGCCTGACTGGGATTTAAATTTGTTATGTTTAGGAAAATTGGTACTTTTAAAATTATAAGTCTGACAAACCAAAGGCGGTTATGGAGCACAATTTCGGTAAAGAGGTAATTCATACTGAAACATTTGTACACGGGAAAAATATACTGGTACAAAGAGGATACATGTTGATCCAAGCATAACTTCGTAGTCCTTAATTTTAGTGAGTACTTGAAATAAGTATACAACAATTTGGATGTATATCTAGGCTCTTGTTAAGGCAAGAATAAGCTAATTAAAGCAAACTCAAGTAATAATTACGGAAAAGTAAAGCGACTAAAGTCTGTTCATAAAGAAGAGAGAGTAATAAAAATGCACATTTGGATAAATTTTGTACTGAGTGATCAATCACTTTTTCTTCTCTTTTAAAAATTTTTCTAATGTACCTCAGGTAAAAATCCTTTATTTTTATATACCTCACCCTGTTCGACTGGAGAATACAATGGAACCCAAAACCGAGAATAATAGAAGGCAAGCCATAAAAATATTCTCATAGGCGCCACAATTGGGGGAAACTTACATTTTAAGTACCGTGGTATATAGGTATTAGTGAAGAAAATAGTAAATATGTGAAAAGTTCTATGAAATTTAATAAAACAAATTACTTTATTAGAAAAAAATTATAAATTAAATAATAAAAATACATTTTAGGAATAAAAATAATATTATAATATATATACAAAAACGAACTGGCGTTTTAACTATAATTAATAAGCACACCTAAAAATTAAATTAAGGCTAAACAAATGGTTGGTACATAAAAAAAAATGTTACGGTTGTCAATTATTATAACTACAAACATAATTAAAATGAAATGGAGGTAGATACGTTTCTTTAAAACCAGTCAAGAATAAAATAGGAATAAATTACTCAGCTTCAGAAGAACAGTAAATGCTCTCATCATCACTCTCATTTTCTTCCAAAGAAATAATTAACGGTTCCACAGTTTTTTCGATTAAACAATCAAGTTTCCACACTTTTTCTTCTACTTTTAAAACGTGTTGTACACATTTATGTCAATTATCTGGATTATTTTTTTTAACTGATTTTTGAAAAAGCACCTCCACATCCTTTAATTTATAGGTAGTGTTATTCCTTGCTACGTACCCTTTCATTCGAGCCCATATTAATTCTATTGGATTAAGTTCACCATGGCAAGGCGGCAGTCTTAATAGTGTTTTGTTTCGTTTTTCAGCCATATCATCGACAACTTTCTTATTGAATTTTTCTTTCTGGCTATTTACCAATGATGATTCTTTTTTTTACCATATCTGCATCAAAATTAATGTTTTTTTCTGTAAGCCACTTACAAATATCAGCTTTTCTCCATGCTGTGGTTGGTACTTTTTCAAGGTTTCTGGAATGGTAACTGGCGTTGTCCATTACTATTACTGAGCCAGGAAGTATTAGGTCTAAAATTTGCTGAAATACCTACGTATTATAGTGCAAAAACAGAATGTTGGCAAAAAACCTACCCCAATGGTATGCTCGAGAAAATGGGTTTCAAATCGTTTTATTACTCTCCCTTCTTTATGAATAGACTATAGTTGGTTTATGTAGCCCTCTCTTTCTAGTTTTTTTCGTATTTGCATTTAAAACGGATTTTATGAAATGTTTTGTTGTCTCTTTTTATAATTTCCCCAGACAGTCTGTAATATACTGACTTACAAACGTGTTGGCGGACCGCGTAATTAAGTCGATACAGGTTGGCAACACTGACGTAATGCAGGTTGGCAACACTGACGAAATGTAGGTTGGTCGCACTGACGGAATATAGGTTGGCAAGACTGACGGGAATACGGTTGGTCAACGAAAGGCCACGATAATGCACAAAAAGGCGCTTACGGTTGGCGACATTGGAGCGGAAGTGAGGTGTCACAAAAAAGAGCATGATGGTTATCGCCATATTCGAGAGAACGGGGATAAGGGATGAAAATAGTAAAAGTGCCCTTCAGAAGTTTCAGCGGGACTCTACACAGTCTTTGAAAGATTGATTTTTTTTAGTAAAATATGTCAAGCTTTCAGAAAAAAAAACAAACAGTGAATACACACGGTAGATATTAAAAATTTAATCATAGGTAAAATATAAAGACTCCTATGATCTATATTTTTGTTACTCTTTTTCTCACAATAAAACATGCAAATATAATGTGGTATTTATTAACGAAGTTCATGCTAAATGCGTATGTTTGTAACTCCTGCTTCTAGCGCACTTACCTCGTAAATTCGGTTATTTTTATTAATTTTCCAGCTTGGTAAATGCATGTTTTCTTTTTACGTTTCCTGAGTTTCTTTCTCCGTTGGACAAAGGAACAATACAAATTCGTTGAGGCACGTATTTTTACAGTTTTTGATACAGCAAAATTCCATTTTTAAACCTCACGTTTACTGATCAAAAATCTGACAGTGACAAAGATATTTATTGTTAGGGGTTACCAACCATCATTGCCAACACACAATTTCAAATATTTCTCTAACAAACTGTCAAGTCCAGTTGCTTACCTCTGGTAAAACAATAACTGTCAAAAATCGTATACAGGGCCTCTGGTCCGGCCCTTTGGTTGTAAATATAACCCTAAAATTTTGCAAAATTATAGGTAGTCTTTTTTTGAGTAAAATCAAAGATATCTTCACAATATTTTAAATGACATCATTATTTTTGAACCGCTGTCAAAATTTATGTCAAAATAATGTCAACCTAAACCACGACCAATTCTTAAAATCTTTAAACTGACATATTTATTGACATTTACAGTGGGATTTACTAAGATCTAAAATAGTAGCCCCCACAGGTCTAAATATTTACACACGTGGGGGGTCCTAAATTTTAGAACCCATTTTCAAAAAAACACTTACCCATACAGAAAAGATACAAAGTTATTAATTATTTTGTATTGTTATTGCAAAATACCACAGAAAAACTGCTTTTTTTCTGAAAATATTCCATACTTTAGGAGAAAATGCCCTAAAACTATTTTTTTTTGACAGGTTTCAAAATGGCAAATGGTGAATACGCCAAAAATTTGGCACATAATATCTTCATCATCTGTGTTTGAGGTTATAAAGTTGTGATATTTTAGACCACCTCTGGGGGGTGGTTTAAATTTATAGCCCCCAGAAAGGATTGTTTTTTGGCAATTGATAATAAGTTCCTTTATAATTTCCCTAAGCAACCGTTTTTACAAGAATTAATTTACCTTATTTAGTATCCCAAGTTGTTTATTAATAAATAAAAAACCTCCAATTTTGTCCATAAAAACGCCATATTTTGGACCCGTTTTCAACACAAAGAATATATTTATGAGGGCACTACGAGGCAAAACAAACATAAGCGAAGGTAACTGATTATGCACGAAAACTGTCTCCAATGAAAAAAATCCAAAACAACTGTACCTATTCATTTATTTACAAACAGAACTGAAATTAAAATATTGAGTTTATCTAAAAGCTTAATCATCAAACAAAGCTTTCCACTAAAAGATCGAACTCAAAGGTCTCAACTCTGCAGTACCGTAGAGTTCGTTGAGCCGACATGACTCCTTTGTGAACACATCAGTTGGATTCAGATCTGTTTTTAGCCGCATTTTTTTCATGACCTACTTTGATGAAATATTTTTATTTGTGGTTTGCGATTGCGATGGGTTTGTGTTTGTAAAGTTTTTTTCATACTTTTGATAGATAAAAATTGATTGATGAGCGGACTGACTTTGGATCTCTAATACATTATTTTGGACAGCGACAATAAATATTAAAAAAAAGTCATGTCGTTGAATGTTTCAACTGTTACTTCAAATTGACAACAACAAATTATTTGATATGCGAACTCTTGACAACCAAGAAATACGTTTTCAGAGGCAAAAATGACGTGAGTCCGCTCATCAAAAAATTGGACCATAAACACTCGGAGAAAGCGATTTTATTTAAAACGACCCCTATATAAAAGCGGTTTTAGGTGCGTATAAACGTAGTAAATGCACTGGGAAAAATGTGTGGAGTTATTGTTTACAATTGTGATAATATTTTCAACGAATTGTGCGAAAAAACTACATATTAGTTAATAATATTTTTAGGATTGGGTACAATTTTGATACAATTTGTATACTAAAAATATTATCAACAAATATGTACTTTTTTCGCACAATTCGTTGAAAATAATTGTTATAAAATAGCAGGGACTACTGTTCGACTATGACGAAAGATGCCGCTTATGTTACTTTCTAAAGGCAGGCTAAAAAGCGCAAAATGAGTGTCTAAACTATAGACTTAATAATAAAAGTATGTTACTTAATTGCTTTTCTTAAATTAATAATATATAATTATGTGTATTTTATATATACATTGTATGCCTATAAATTTTGTAAGAAATAATATGGTTTTTTTGCCAGCCAACTTAAATATTTAATTGATTGGTATATTTTCGATACTTGGGTTTATTTAAACCCGAAAAAAGTTTTTATTCAGGACACAAAAAAGTTATATAGAAAAAAACAATATGCGAGATTCGAAAATCGTCCTACCAGCGGTCCATGACTTCCAATAACTACCAATGAAGGCTCGATCTGAGTCTGCGCCAGTTTGTAAAGTCCCCCCACCTCATTTCTCTGGTCAGCGCACTTCTCGCTGACGCATGCTCATTAGAGCGGTTTATTGGTAATTGAGTCTGGGTCAGCTTGATATTTCGCAGGCTTGGCTAGATGCTTTTTAACATAATTCATTCATAAATTAGGTTTTGTTTTCAAAATTTATTAAATGAAAAAAAGGTGGTTAATTGAAATATTTGTTTAATTTAATTCTGTTTTGGCAACATTGCTTGCTTAATGTAGAAACTCGAATGCCCAAAACAGTAATTCCGAATTCTATTCGTTCAATTACGAATTTACCATATCACCTCGTCCTATTTTCCCAACTGACGTTCATTTTTCCAACTGGCCACCAACATTAATAGACCCGCCCCCGCTTCAAATGCATCGAAACGCCAGTATCCCGCATATAGGTGGAAAGCGATGAGCAAATTAAACTGCTTTTTAGGCACTGTCGAAAACTTTAGGAAAAACAGATTACATTCCACTCCAAATTGTTGCGGATGAGTTTTTTGACACTGACAATGACAGTTCCATTTAGCTTCTGTGTTTAATTATCAGCCGCCATATGGTCCGGAGAATGTGTGATGGGGTGTAAAATTGTAATTGTCAATAATGTAATAAGGTTGCATGTAATAGTTACTTACCTAACAAGTGCGGAAAGTTATACACTCCAGCGGAGTTCGGGCAAGCCGTAAGTGCGGAACGCGCACGCGTTAGGTACAACATTTTTCCTACGAGCGTGCGGAATATCAAAATATTTTGTCATTATTTTAGTTAAACCTAGCAGATTAAAAATGAAAAAATAGTCAAGGCTACGAATTTTATGTTTTATTCAGAACTAAACTATAACAAGCTTAAAAAAATAATTTTTATGGTAATTAATAATCACGGTAACATTGAAAGTACTACTGCTCATGTTGCTTAATGCCATTGTCGACTTCAAGTCTTTCTGATTCATCACTGAGCGTGAAACAAGAGCTGGTTGATGCATGGGTTGATGACTGGAAACGCTAGGAACGCTACTGCTGGCAGAATTTTTTTGCTGCTGTTCGATGTATTGCGGTCGTTATTCTCTTGATGTGGATGGTTTTAAAATTTTTCCTGCCAATTCTCTCTTATTTTGGATGTAATCTTCTAGGTTAGTCAAACTTGTGCCGGCGTTAGCCAATATTGTAGTATTTTTCCGATTCTTTTAATGCCTATAGATTAAGTACTACATTTTCCATTTTTATAATTAAAAAAAACTTTTCATGGGCTTTAGATGGAGGCCGTGCGAGTGCTTTATATTTTTGGTAAAAATGTTCAGAACAATGAACTTTCTGGATAGATACGTTTTGGTTTTTGAAATGGTAATTACCAGCATGTGTTTTCTTTCTGTTATGTCACTGATAATAAATAGGTTAATTCTTCCCGGCGACATGCCCCTGGAACTCCAAAAATTGCAACCACTTTCATCATAAAGTACACATTATCTGGCGCTTCACACAGAAATTTTTCAACCTCGTTAGGTACGACACGAAACGATGTTTTGACGCATTTGATCAGCTGGAGCTGTCACGCATTCGCCATTAGTTTAAAAGTACACCTGCTCGATAGGTCGACTCGTTAGAGATAAGGATACGAATGCCGATAAACCCGAAAATTAACTTTAATTGTCTAATATCAACATCTTTTAGCAATTTTACCTTGAGTTTAGGCATCGAAAACTTTGACCAGAGTGTGGATGATACGCAGGTCTTGGACCGCTTCAAAAAATACGCAAGAAATACTTCCTCCTTTAGTATGTTTTGCACATTTTTTCGGGAGCACCATTTTTCAAAATTAATAAACTCTTTTTCGTACCTCTCTTTGGACTTTTGCGGTACAAGCTCCGAGCTCGCTGTATTGGCTGCAATTAGAATTTCTTTCGGAATCTCTTCAAACATTTTCAATGCTGTCCGTTTAAAAAACTGGCGTCGTTTATATTACACGACTTTGAAAAGTGAGAAGCCTCAAAAACTGACAATATTTTTGTTCTATTAAAGTCGGTTTTTAACGGTTAAGGAAATGAAAAATCAAAATCCTTCTTTAAACATAAAAAATAAAATTTTGAAAATGTTCATTTACAGAGAAAAAAAACTTTTTGATATTGTGCGAAAGTGTCTTTGATAAACTGTGGGCTAAAAACAAGACGTGTCATGTAATTTTTTTCAGTCTTTTTTGCTGTTTTTTTTGTTTTAAGGTAGTGCGACACAACAGCGTGCGTGAAAATTTTTTTTCGGGCACAGCGTGCGGAAAAGTAGCACTTTCCGCACGTAAATGAGTGCGAGAAAAGCGTTTTTCAAATTGGCCCTTTCCGCACGGAAATGAGTGCAAGAAAAGCGTTTTTCAAATTAGCACTTTCCGCACGGAAATGAGTGCAAGAAAAGAGTTTTTTCCACACGCTCGTAGAAAATAGTTATTTTCCTACTAGAGTGCGTAAAAGTGCACCCACGCATTTGCGTGCGAGAAATGGCATTTCCCGCACGACGTGCGCAAAAAAAAATTTCCGCACGCTTTTTTTTAAAATTATTTAAAATAAAACTTAAATAACTATTTCACGCAAGTAGGAAAAATGTTGTACCTGACACGTGCGAAAAGTGTCTTTTCCGCCCTTGACGGCTGCCGTCGCGTGCGGTAAAATATCACTTTTCGCACGTGTCAGGTACAACAAATTTTACCTAATAGTGTGTTATACCATATAAAAAACATAATAATTTAAAAAATTGTAACAATTTGTTTTTCTAAAAAAATGTTTTTTATTTATTTTAAAAAGAGTATACATTGTAAAAGTGTAAAACCTAGAGTTTATTCCTTTCGAGATAAGATACTTTACCGTACTGGGTGCGTTAAAGTAAATATGGATATTTTTTTTTCATTTTTTTGAAAATGAAATAGATGCCTACTATGTTTTTGGTACATTTTATTTTTGCATGTTTCAGAAATTAAAGATTTATTCAAAATTAACAATAAACCTACTTGTTAAACGTAAAATTAAAAGTGCAGTTATTTGCACATTGCAAGTTGCACATTTATGTACTTGTTACAAAGAGAAAAACAACCTCTATTGAAATGTGATGTTTGTTAACAGTCCGGTCAACACGGTTCTAAACTAAAAAGCCTGTTAACTCCTCAGTGCCCTTTAGCCTAATGTGTCTGCCATTTTTATAACCAAATTGACAAGTAAAAGATGGATTTTCTGTCAGTTTGGTGTCAATATGGCGCCTTTCATAGGCTAAAGGATACTAAAACGAAAATGAGTTAACTGGCTTTTTAGTTGAGAACGGTGTTGGTCCGGTATACTTGATTCTTTGATACCTACAATCACGGACTACATATCTATTGCCAAGAAATAACGTCTGTCAAAATCTGACGTTAAATAACGTATGATGTTTAGCTACTAGAGTGCCTACAAAAATTACAGTGATTTTCTGGTATTTTTTTTAATACATAACTACACATTCAATGGATTTTGCGTTATTACCTATTAATTTTATTGTCATTATGACATTCACTGCACTTATTACAAAGTTTTAAGCAAAATTTTTAATTGTTTTTTTTTGAATGCGATAAATTTCCTTTATTTCATACTGTATTGTAATATACTCCATTACGTAACCGGTTTCCGTCCGAGAAATGATACATTACATCACTAGTCCGGGAAAGTAATTTTTCCGGACTGAAATCGATATTTCTGTCCGGGAAATCACACATTACATCACTAGTCCATTAAAGTAACTACAAAAAAAATAATAAAATAATGGATTTCCCACTTAGTATGAAATAAAATGTCATTAAAGTACTCGTCTAGAAATTCCGGACTCAACTCCTTCGTCGCCGTGTCGGTAACATCTAGACTTGTACTTTTATGTAGCATTTCCCCGCCTAGTAACGTAAATTACTATTACCGCACTTACTGCGGTAAAATACATCTTCCCGCACGTGAGTAGGCAAAATTTTTTGCAGTTTAAGCTGAAAATTCTATAAAAATGTTGATGTTTTCTACGTTTCTTTCGAAATATTTAATAGAAAGTGGCTTTCGTTTAGCTGCCAAAAAAATTGGCGTGCAATCTGGTCTTTGTTCAGGAAAACCGTAAAATGCATTTGCAGCAACTTTTTATAAGTTCATCACTTAAGGCTATAGTTTCTCCCCAGATTTTAAGTAAAAAAAAGTACAACTGGCAACGCCTTGTTCTTTAATTTTTTAATCTTTTACCAGAGTGCGCAGGGAAAACTAAACATCAGAATTAGCTGAAATTTTGCAGGGGTGATCATTTTTAAATGCTTAACAAAAATATCTGAAGGATTTTTCAAAATTCTCAATTATTTTTTCTTCAAAATAAAAACTCTGGTGCTGTTATCTATCCCTTAAAATAATTGCGGTTTAGAACAAACCCGATTTACAAAAAAGATAGAGAAATACTTACAGTTTTACAAACTTACAAACTTTAAATCGGGCCGCAGTGGGACAGAAGAGTATTTTTACGTTTTCTGACAGAAAACCATTCGAGGTTATGTTTATCTTTCAAAAATGTGTTTTCAAAAACATTGTTCTAAAACAAATATGAAACCACTCCGCAAATTTTGTTTTTATTTTGATTCAACCATTTTTTTTAAATTTAAATTATTGCGGCATAGTTATGTGCAAGTGTACTAGTGAAATTTTGGAGTGCAAAGGATAGATTTTAGAACCTCAGTTTCAAAAACACACGGATACTTAAGTAATAACAAAACAGTTCAGTAAAGATCCATTTAGAGGTTGGAAAGACTCTTGCTAGTCATTGACGCTCCTGGTTAAAATAGAATACGATGATTTCGTCTAGCGCCAGTAGCCGATTGTTAAATCTGCATGCTTTTAAGTTAACCTGTTGTCGTTATTAGCTAGCGGGAGTGTTTCCAATTCAATTATAAATGCACCTGTAAATGCGATCTTAAACATTAAACCCAGTTACTTTAATACGTAATTGGGTAGCGTTTTTTTGGCAGGTAATTCTGCAATAAATGGTTTTCTTTTATTTTACTATTTTACTTGGTTCTTTAGCGGCGCAGAACGCGAAAAGTCAAAATAAGCAACCTAACCTCAAATTTTTGACACGGTGCTAAAAAATCTCTGGTGTCTCACTTTGGTTAAACATAAATAAAGTCTCCGCGTTGCCATGGAACACAAATTCAATGACGTAAAATCTTCCAAAAAAATCAGGTCGACATAGTCAAATTGATTTCCCGTACAGTGTTGCTAAAAACAATTCCCCAGATTCGAACTACGACCTTAATATTCTCATTCATTATTGGTCCAGCTTTATTTGAGTTGTACTAAAAACTGATTTTAGTAAATATACACAAACATTAATCAATACCGACAACACGGCAAAAAGTATATCGGGATGCTGAACATTGTACCATAGTTTCGTTTTGCAGTGATTGTCATTGAGATTTTGCCTCCCAAATTAGCGAACACAATTTTAAAGAAGTTTACTAACGCTATGCGGGAAGGAAATAAACATAATCCCTGGGAGGAATACGTGGAAAGTGCCTATGAGGGCTTAAGAGCCAGTGCTTATATTTTAGTAACTAGATTTTGTTTACCCAAACAAAGCGGATTTTAACCAAGCTTGAAGCTTAGGGAGGACCAATTTTTCAGGGAAAATAAGTACCGTAAAACGGGGCGACTTCGGTCGTGGTGGATGACTTCGGACAGTGTGTACTTAAACCCACTAAGGTCGTTTTAAGCGGAAACCAACCACCGGATAACAAAAATAAAAACGCAGGTTGATTCCTATAAGTTAGGTCTGCTGCGGTAAGTTTTTTATTTTATACTGTATTGTAATGTTCCCTCTTAGGGAATTAATTTGAGTCCGGGAAATTACCTATTACATTACTAGTCCGGTAAAATAACATTACCGGACTCAAACTAAATTTCTGAATTTTTATAAGCAAAATGGTATATTTTTGAACAAATCTTTATTTTTAATGGAAAACAAATATTTTATACAATAAACTACTAAAAATTATTTATAAATATTTACATTCATTGTGCAATTGGAATTATTTGAAATTACATGAGCAGCAGCCGAGCAATCTTTTTCGGGGTTACCTTTTCGCGAGGAAGAGTAACTTTGGGTTTCGTGTTGTTGGTGTAGAACTTGAACAAAGTTTTCTCCTCCTTGGATCATTCTAGCTACTTTCGTTTTTGTCTCTAAAGACTTCTCGACATATTTTTCGGCCACAGAGGTGCTCTTCCAGCCGCCGTGACGTTTTAGCACATTAACATCTACTCCCGCGTTTGCTAATAGCGTGGCAGACGTTCTGCGGAAGCAGTGTCCCGTGTACCTTTCGGGATTGGACAAATTCAAATATTCCGCAATTTTTCGAGGCGCTCCCTCAATTGTATGGATACCCACTATTTGGCTAATACATTTTCCTTGTCTGTAGCCGACAAAAAACGCTTTTTCGGGAATGTTGGTGGGTCGCAGATGGCGATAACTACGGAATCTGCTTAAAAATGATTCTTTAATGACTATAAACACTCTTTTGATGTAAGTTTTTGTTTGGTTTATGCTTACAATCAACTGTGTCCCTGTATCTTGAATATCATCGTCATTTAAGTTGTCGAGCTCCTCCTCTTCGACACCCTCCGGAAATACCTAGTAGCGCCACAACCTGAAACAATACAAAAAATAATAATTTAATAAGTATAAATACTAAATCCCCCTGTGTAAATTGCCTATTGCGTAAATTCAGTTAAAAAAATATATTTTTATTTAATGGAAACCAAAAAACTTACCTTAATTAACAAAAATTTCTCGGTGGGAGCTGTTTTCATGAATGACTCCATTTCCTCTCTGGTCAAAATTTTTGATTGGGTCGGTTGCTGGCCTACAGATTCTTTCTTTAAAAATGCTATCAGTTTGGGAAATATGGATATATCCACGTTCTCATTTACTACCAACATAGATAGAAAATATACAGGGTGGTTTTTGATTGGACAAGGCTCAATATAGATCACGGTGATAGGCGGGAGTGTAACATTTTAATAAACATTTTTTTATTATAAGTTAAAAGTTGTTTTTTTTTGTAATATTAAAGTTAGACTTTTAAGTATTTTGTTATCTAAACTTTAAATTTTTGTTAAATTCAAATATTTAGTAGAAAATTCTTGTTCTTTGGACACTTACAATTTATTTTTAAGATGCTTAAACAACAAGTCTGAAATTTAAGGACTGTCTTAAAGGTTGTCTAGGATAAAAAGTGTTTTTTTTAAGAAAAAAATAATTTAGTGACGAAAATGACTTGTACCTAGCTAAAATATTAAAATATATTTTTTTTGCTAAAACTTACGTTTTTATCACAAAAATGATTGAAAAATAAGCATAGAATAATTTTTAAAATATAACTTTTGTCCGAAGTTAGTTTTAAAGATTCCTTACTTCATTTAAAACCGTGTAAATGACATGTCTGAATTCACCCCACCGTAACAGGTGACTTCGGACAGCCTTAAAAAAAATACTTACCTACGACAAAAAGTTGAACCAACTTAGAGTGGTACCATATATAAAACCCTATCAACTTCCTTGAGCGAAAATTTCAAGTTAATTGGTTAAAAAGTAAAGTTTATGACAAAAAAAAAATTCCGAAGCCGCCCCGTTCTACGGTACCAACCATATAACTATGAGATAGTTATCGGCCCAGCCATTTGCATCCTAAAATAAAAGCCGTTGCGATAATAACAAAGCTCATAAAATCGCTAAATAGTTTAGGCGCATATGTCGATAATTTATATCCAGTGGGATTTTGAATGTAGTGTGTGTAGTAGTGTAGAAGGGGTTGATATGACGTCATCTTTCAAGATGGCAGCCAAAAATCAGAAAAAAAATACAACTTTCGCAACCGGAGCATAATTATTCTCGATGCCATATAATTCGAGAACGAGGATTCCAAAATATTAACTTATAGCATAAACATCTTAACGCCAGAGCAAAAAAAATGGTCATTTCATTTCCGGCACTTAAAGTTTTTGCGTACAACAAAAAGCTAAATGGTATTTTCAAGGTCAATAAAGGTCATACATCAACTAAAATTTTTTTTCATGGTAAGCGGCGATAAGTCAACAAAATTGATGGCCACCTTGTTATTTTTGCTTTTTGACGAAATTGGATAAAATAAAATGTGGTTATAGAAAGTCATTTTGGTATATCAGCCGCCATATTGAAACGCGTCATAGCTGAACCAAATTTTTGTTTACAACATTGTTGGACTTGATCATCTTATCTCTCTTACCAAATTTGGTCCTCTTCCCTTTAATAGTTAATGAATAGCACCCTTTAGTATTTTATTTTTACAATATGTTAATTTTACTCGGGTATTTTTCACGGTCGTGAAGCTTCAAATTGCATCAAACTCCAAGGATCGAATTTGGCATATATCTCTAATAGTTTGAGGTACACTATCGGAATCATAAAAGTGGTTCGTGATAAACATAGGTATATTTTAAATTGTATGGTTAACTACCGGATTATATATTGTGACAGACTGGTACTAAATTGTGAAAATATTGACATCAAAGATGGCTTTCAAAAATAATTTTTATATTACAATAATACGCTAACGCATAATACAACTGTAACAAAAATTAAAAAACACAACTGTAACGAAAATTATAAAACAATAGAAACAAATTATTAGGTATATAAATTTTAATAATATCTAGTCATTCACCTCAAGTATACCGTTTAACCTTCTTGGTAGAAAATCAGCCAAAATTTTAAAAAGGTTTTCATTTTCACCAATAACTTCTTCATAAGAATTGACTATTAACTGGACCAAGTGATGTTGATTTCCCGGCAAAATAATAATAAATAATAATATAATAATAAATAAAGATCTTGAAGTTTTATTTACCATGAAAAAACGAAAACTTGAATATTTTGGCCATATTTTGAGAAATGACAAATATAAACTTTTAAACAGTTGCCACAGACATGTTTTTTCTGAACTCAATTATCTCTTAAATTAAAGGAGATATCATCAATTGGTAATTCCGACCATTTTTCAACTTTCCCCTGTAGCATAAAAGCTACAAGGGATAGAATAAATATGTTAGTACTATGTTTTAGAGCTCAAAAAAGTAATGCGAAAACGGCATGTCTCTATATTCAATAACAACTTATTCCCTTCGAAAGTTGCATTTTGAGGCATTTTGAAGCATTATTTCGAGGCATTTCAGAGGCATTTAGAGGCAATCTATGCTCTTTAAGGCAATTTATGGCATACTGAGGCATTTTTAACAGAACAGTCTGATAAAAAATAACATTTGGTGTACACAAAATGACGACCGAGCCACCCCTCGAGTATCTCATAGCGTTAGTTCATACAACGCTCATAGTTATATGGTGCCAATCTACATGCCATGCAGTCTCAATTGAGATAACTAACACGTTATATTCATTTCCAGATAATGGTCTAAGCTGCAAATAAGATATTTTAAATTAAAGAGAATTTCCAGCGGCAGACAAGATAACTTGGCGGGAGTAAATAGTTATTATAAACCTAGGGACTTAAGGTTTGTAGCCCGACCGTAGGGAGGGCTACAATTCGCTAAGGAATTAAACGACACTTTAGTCCCGAGGTTTTTATACTATTTTATGCACTTTAGGAAAATATATTTGTTAAAATTACGTGATTTCTACGCTAAATGGTTCGTCAACTACAAGAAAGGGTGCTAAGAATGAAATCTTGGCCAAGATCAAGTGCTGTTTGGCTTGACTTACCATAAATTTAATTATAATTTTCCAGGGATTACTTTTTTTTAATCCCTGAGGTATTAAATTTTCTTCTAATCCCTAAGCTGAGGGATTAAATTTATTTTGAATCCCTTAGGGATAAAATTTTCTTTAAATCTCTTAGTGATTAAAAGTGTCACTTTAGTCACTAAAAACAGTGATTAAAAGTACCTATTTAATCCCTGAAGTTCATAAAATATTTTACTTTCGATATTAATTGCACAATATTTATAAATGTTATCGAACAAAAATCAACCGGGAGAGGAGAAAATTATACTGAAGTTTTCAAGTGAGCTTTGGGTATCTAAATCTTAAATATCAAGAGGAGCATATTATATCACTTGACAGCTATTGCAAATTAAATGGAAGTCGGAAGATCTTTTATATCAGCCCCCTGTGTGGCTATTGCTGAAATTTATTTATTTTATTTTATTTATTTATTACAATAAGGGTTCTCAACAGATTGACATAGTCAATCCTTTTATAGAGAACCACATATCAAAATTTACAAAAAGTAAACCTAAAGCTAAAAAATAGTCCTAAGGTAGTTTAGTTTAGTTAAGCAAACAAAAACTTAATTAGTGGATAGTACGATAACATTCAAATTTTAAAGAATTAATACTTATGTTAAACAAGTCTATGTAAAAAAAGTAGACATTAAAGTTACGTTGCATGGAAATCAAAGGTGAGTTACCTACATAATTAGTTGAAAATCTTGGCAGATAAAATAAATTAAAATGTCTTAAGTTGTGGTGCCATCCAATATTAAAGGTCATTCTCGATAAAATCTCAGATGAATCAACATGATTATTAATTACTTTGTATAAAAATATTACAGAGTGAACCAACCTTCGAGAGCTCAGTTTGCACATCCTAAGCCTTCTTAGGCTAGTTTCATAATCTTCATGAGAATTTGCTCTATGAAATCTATAGTTTAGGATTTTTATAAATTTTGATTGAACTCTCTCTATACGGTCAATATATTTAAAATAAGTAGGGCACCAAACTATATTTGCATACTCAAGATGACTTCTAACGTACGAATTATAAAGCATAATAACACTTTTGGATGATTTAAATTCCTTTGTCACTCTAGCAATAAATCCTAGATTTTTATATGCTTTTTTTACTACAGTCTCTATGTGCAATTCAAATTGTAGGGACCTATCAAGAATGACCCCGAGATCTTTTACACTTTCCACACTCTCTAATTCTTTTTTACCCATTTTGTAAGGAAATGTAATATTGAGTCTTTTATGAGAAAATGTTATTTTACAACATTTACTTAGATTTAGTTCTAATCGATTCTCTCTACAAAATAGGTAAAATCTATCGAGGTCCTCCTGAAAGTCCTGAGAGTCAGTTAAATTATTTATAACCTTGTATCCTTTTAAATCATCGGCAAAAGCTGCAGTTTTAGAGGATTTAAAACATTTCGAGATATTATTGATAAATATAGAAAAAAGTAAGGGACCTAGATGTGACCCTTGAGGGACACCTGAGGTTACATTTACAAAACTGGATATGCTATCTCCTATTCTTACACACTGCTGCCTTTCTGACATGTAGCTTTTGGACAGGCTGAGGAGTTTGCCGCACACCCCGAACTTCTCCAAATTAACAAATAAGGTCGGATGATGCACTTTGTCAAATGCTTTGGAGAAATCCGTGTATACGGCATCAACCTGATTACCAGATTGAATGTTTTCATAAATATCCTGAATGTATGGTACGAGATTAGTTACAACAGAGCGAGATTTGAAGAATCCATGTTGATGTTCACTTATAAGATGTTTGACTTGAGAAAATAATTCATTAGATATTATTGACTCGAAAATTTTACCAAATATACAAAGCAGAGTTATTGGTCTGTAGTTTTCAATACAGTGCTTATCACCATTTTTGTACACTGGAGTAACCAACCCTTTTTTCCATAAGTTTGGAAAGTAACCTTGATTCAGTGAGGAATTAAAAATAAAACAAAGAGGATCGACAAGAGAATGTGAACAATTTTTTATAAAGATACCAGGTAAACCGTCTATTCCGGAACTTTTTCTAATATTAATTTTATTAAGCTCATCTCTAACTTGTTCACATGTTAATTTGTTGATTGTAAATTTGTTTTTTGTGACTTGTCGTTGAACCAGACAAGGGCTGCTGTCAGAGATGAAAACCGACCGGAAATACTCATTAAATGAGTTACAAATGTCTTTAGGCTTATCAAAGATTTGATTATCCAAGCTGAGGGAAGTTGGAAGGTTAGACAGGTTATTTTTTTTTGCAATGAAAGACCATAATGATTGTGGATTACTAGAAATATTATCTTCGACCCTGGAAATCCAGTTTTGATAATCTTTTTTTAACTCTTGCTTGACTAGTTTGCGTAAGTTTGAAAATTGTGCATAGTCCGTCGGATTTCTATATTTCTTGTATTTATTATGCAACTTTTCTTTTTGTTTTAATAAAGTTATCGAATTGCGGGAAAACCAACATGGGTATTTATGTCTAACATTTCTGCTTGGAACATGATTTTGTATAATTTTTTTGAGTTTAGTATTCAAAAAAAGTACCATCTCGTCTATAGACAGACTTGAAAAAATATTTAGCCAGGGAATACGGGATATCTCAGCATTAATAATGTTAAAATCGGCCAGACCAAATTTCAGCTTGGAATAATCTTGCTTCTTTTTAAGTTTAATGTGATCATCAAGTTCAATTGTCATCTCGACAGCATTATGCTGAGGAACTTCTGGAACAAAGGGGTTTAAACTTCAAATTACAAGAACATTTTCACATGACGAAAAAATTAAATCAAGAGACTTACCATAGCTATTAGTTACTCCGTTGTACTGGTACATGCTCAAATAACTAAAAACATCAATTAGGTGTTCCTCCTTGCTTTTAGTGACATTCACAGGTTCATAAAAGCTAGAGTAGGACACTTTATTCCAAGAAATATCGCTACAATTAAAATCACCCAAAATCACCACTCTATCATTCGAATTAGACTCTACAATATCACGCACTCTATTGAGATAACTGATATAGTTATCAGCACTAGCATTAGGAGGAATGTAGACACAACATATTAGTAGTCTCCTTGCACCATTCAGTTGAACCGACACCCATAAGTCTTCACAAAGACCATCGCATGACCAGTCTGGATGGTGGACAGCGTTAAACTGGTTGGAAACTAGGATCATCACTCCCCCTCCGTCCTTTTTATTAGTAAGCTGATAGTTTCTATCTCTTCTAAAAGGCGTGTATAATTGAGAATCACATATTTCACCATTCAAAACTCTATCATTTAACCATGTTTCGGTTATACAAATGAAGTCCAATGTCGAGCTATTTACAGCTAGAGAAAAATTGTTTAATTTTGTCCTTAGACCTTGCGCGTTCTGGTAGTGGAAAGACGCCATTTCAAATCATTAGGAATAACTACAAAAAATGTTTGTCTAGGATTTCCAAATTTAATTAGGGTTTATAAATTTGATGAGGGCTGGTTCGTTACTGATATGCATAGTTTTGCCACTAGTTGCATTACGTAAAAAAATTTTACAATCTCGTGTCCAGCATACGTAATTTCTGTTGTTCTTGCAAGAGGCACGTGCTTTCCTAAACAATGACTTGTATGTTGGGGTCAAGTGGTCATTAATATAAATAGAGGAATCTTCAGCGCGAGTAATCCCAATTTCAGATGTTTTTAGCCCTTTTTTGATTCGAATTGCTGATATTATTTCATCCTTGTAGCGTTTTGACGTTAATTTAACTATTAATGACTTGGGACTGGTAACGGTCTTGTCGAAGTGTGGGACCCTATGACAAGTTTCAATTAGGCTGTCCTGAAAGTTTACTCCAAGGGTCGTGATGATTGTTTTGGTCAGGTCTACTACATTCTCGTTTTGCTTTTCTGGGATTCCCTGAATCTCCAGATTGTTCATGCGCAATTGTTGTTGTAGTTGATCCAACTCCATCTTCATTGAGTTTATAGATCGTTCCGCCAGCATGACGTTAGTTTCAAGTACTGTGATCTTGTTAATTTTTTGCTCAAATTCCACGATTTTTTTGTTAAAATCGTCTATTTTATTACCGTAAAAAGTGAGAGATTCACCGAACTCATTCTGTTTCGTTTTGATTTCTTTCACGTCGTTGCATAACGAATCTAATTTCTCCAATTTTTTCATTATTGCACTGAAGGACGGTATAGGCGGCTGCGCACATCCATTGCACTTCCATTGAACCCCTTCAACTAACGGAAAGGGTGTCATATTTAGGCACTTGAAGTGGTGAGTTTTTTTACACACGAAACAGTCAATCGCTGGGGCATTCCTTGCAGATGATTTTAAATTACAAATCACACATATATCCGACATCGTGATAAATAAAAAAAAAACACTTTTATTTCAATTTGCTTATCGTAAAAAAAAAACGTAAGATAATTTTGACCGACCTCGCTCACGGACTGAACTGTACTGCTCATCAATCAAGGAGAAAACAATTATTTCCCTGAATGGCACAGATCTTATTGGTCGAAGTCGCCAATTCCCTTAAAAATGACACTAATCACATCACTTTTGACTAAATATGGTGCTACTAGTCTTTAGTGAAAGAAATAAAAGATACAAAGGTGCTGTCTTAGAGTCGTTTGTAGGAGAAATTGGCGACATCGATCAAATAAAAACCGCGAATTTGTGAGGAATTATTTTCTTTTCCGTGATCTCAAGAAAAGCCACACTGGGCAGTGGCCATTCTAATCTCACAGGGTGCCGATTCTTGAATTTCGAGGGAATGGTCGTCTGGGAACGTTTACATCCTTCGTTTCGACCAATAAGAAGGCTCAGAAGCTTCCAAGCTTGTACGGTGCACTTGATCATCATTTTTCAAGAGCGCACGTGTATGAAAGTGTAGGAAGGTTCCTTCGATGCACGACAATCGGGTGAGGTTCGTTCGTGATCGGTTAATTCGCTGGTTGATATCAGAGTGGTGACCGTTCCCGTACGAACTTTTCTACGGAATTCAAGACCACCGCACTGACAGAGGACCTTCATCGAGGTTTCTTCTCTTTCCGTAACTGATGCCAAGTCGATGAAGCAGTACTACTCACGTTAAATCTTGCATCGTTATTCCTAGAGTCGATCACTTGCGTCGCAACATGTTTTGCAGTGTGTGGGCTCCTGAACACTGCGCTAAAGCAAATAAGGAGCACAGCGAGTTCTTAATAAATGGGTCAATTGTCGCCGACACACAGATGTTTACGCCCTTAGAATTTCCCCCAGGTTACGTGGGGGGCGGATACTGATTGTTACTTTATCACTCGAATCTTCACAGATTGTTTTCTATCACGAATTATGTCATAGATGGTCCGATAGGGGTGTCTACTGGATTTATCTAAAATAAGTTATAGAGCTCTTATAACTACCCTTTGAAAAGGTGGAGCTGCACCAAATTATGTTTAATGAAAAAGCAGGCGCATATTTAGAGCAGGGCTCATAGTTTCTCAGATAAATCCGGTGGACCACCCTGTATATCTTCATCTTAGCTGGGTGGGGCGAAACTTATATATTTTTTTTGAAAAATTGACTTTTGAGAATAGATATTTTTTTTTGTCAGTGACCTTAGCTCAGGAAATGTCATACTTTTGGAACAAAATAAACATCAGAATTTACTGAATTTCGAACGGGAGGCACATTTTGTAAGAAATAAGACATGGCGGAGCACTTTTTTGATTTTTTGCCGAATAAGCTAAAAATGTCTTTCTAAGGCCACAGGTTGAAATGTTTGTATATCCATCCAGCAAAATCTTTTTAGAAGTTTTTGCATGATAATGAAACAAAAGGATAGACAGACAGACAAAAATTCTAAAAAGTGAATTCTTTATTGTAAAATAAAATTTGTGTCGATCGCCCCCCCTCCCTCTCTTTGCTCCAGAAAAAAAGGGGACATCAAAGATTCTGGTGGTAACCCTGAAGTCTTTGGAGAAAAAAACGAGAAATTGCAGAACATTCTACAATCCCTCCACAGTATTTTGGGACAGTTTGAAACAGGCGAAAACCACGATATTAGAAATACAGAACAGTATTATAAAGTTTCAATTTATAAACAAGTTTTATACAAAATCATTTCGGACATAAAATCAAGGTTCAATAACGAGACTCTAAGTATTTTTGACCTGAACATATTTATACCAAGTTTTATACAACGTGAAGCCAAAATCAGGGCAAAATTAACTAATGTCGTTTCACTATAAACTGTTCGATTAATAGAAAACACAAATTCTTGAACTTTTATTGGGAGAAGTCAGTATTTGGAAACAATATTGGTCAGAAGCAGGAAAAGCTTAAATCAAAACATATATGATAACGTTTTCGACGCAATGAACACGTGTGGCGATATTTTTCCGTTGATAAAAACATTTCTGGATGTTTGTCAGTAAGTAATGCTTCGTCAAAAAGAAGCTTCTCCTGCCTCAAAAGATTAAAAATATTACTCTAAAACACTATGATGGAAATTCGTCTGACGGGCTTAACATTGCTGCATATCAACAGACATATTGAAATTGACATTAAGCGAGTCATTGACCGGTTTGCCCAAAAAAACAGGAAACAAACTTTTTTTAAGATAAGCATCTTATATTTGAGATATGCAGTGTAAAAGGTAATGTTTTAACTATAAAGCTTTTTAGATCTCAAAAAAAAAGTATTTAGCTATTAGGTTTGGTTTGTGCTTTGTTTGTTATCTATGTTTTTTATAACTGAAAAAATTATACGTAGTTACCTTTGATATTTACGGTATTAGTAATTTTGTGTTAACAGTGACATTTGTAGTGTCATTGATTTATTTTAATTTTAAATAAAAAAAAATGCATTTTGCAGTACAATTTTCTTAAAAATTTTCACCTGCGAGGCTATGAAATGTTGATATTTACGATTTTAGTTTAATTTGACTCAAAAATTGCATTTTTAATGTAATTTTCTTAAATTTTCGGCGCATTTAAACATTTTTTAAAATAAAAAATGTATGAAATAAACAACTTAAAAAAGAATGAGTACTCCCTCCTATATTTGAAGCTAAATCCGCGCTTGTAGTTACTAAGTTTTGTTTGCATATTTTGACATATTCCTCATCCCAGTAAACACACTTGTAGCTTTAACCTAATAGTTATATAAATCTAAGGTTTATGTATTTATGTAAAATATGTTACATCATATTTACGTAAATCTTACAGACATAAAAATATTTTTATAAAAAAATTTATGTAAACATTACCTCAAAACTTTGACTGTAAATTTAATTAATCATAAGCAATGTTAATTTTACCTAAATAATATGACTTTATAAATAGAGTTTAAATGAAAGTAATAAAATTTGCATAACTATTATAGAAAACATTTTATGTAATATTTCTATCGTCTAAATGAGGTAAACGCTCTATAACGCGATTTACGTCAAACTAAAATTTATAAAAATATTATGAAAATGAAAGAAATTACCACTGCTTAATAGTTTCTTCCTAGAAGGAAGAGATGGCGTTAATGGCGCTAATGTCACTATGTCTCCTGTATAAATTAGAATGCGGACTTTGAGGTATTGACAAGATGGTGGTACTTCTCTATCAGAATAAGCTCTTCCGCCACTTAAACCAGCCCGTCTGGTTAACTTTGTAGTTTGCTAATGTCGGACCGTGTCAAGCTACCACCGTCGTTGGCCCGCCTAAAGCTGCATACTTATGTCGGACTTAGATAGTTGACGCTTTGCGCATGTCATGCAGATTATTGTGACTTTTTTACCCTATTAATAACTTATTGTGACGTTAAATTTATATACCAAGGTAAACCTGTTTTGTAAAATATACGTAGTTTGTACTTAATTCTCACGTAACATGGATGTAATATTTATGTAAAAAGTAGGTTATTTTATTTACATCACATTTATGTAAGAATTAGGTGGGCTCTGCGCATGGCATTATGCAGTGTTTTCGCACATTAATGTGACCCAAATTTTACCTTATTAATAAATAATGGTGACCTCTATGTGACCCCAAATTGACATAACAATGCAAAGCTGTTATGTAAAATTTACGTAGTTTTTACTTAACTGTTACGTAACGTGGATGTAATATTTATGTAAAAGGTATGTCATTTTATTTACATCACATTTATGTAACAATTAGGTGGACTTTTCGCATGGCATTATGCCGAGTCTTCGCACCTTAATGTGACTTAAATTTTACCTTATTGTGACATCTGAGTGACCTTAAATTTACGTAACAATGTAAATCTGTTATGTAAATTTTACGTAATTTCTACATAACGGTGTTTACTGGGATAAACGCTATGCTTTTATTTTAGTTTTTTTTTCTTTACTGTAATATAAATATTTTTTGAGTAGCAGTAGATTGAAAGTTAAAAAACGCTATTTCTCAAATTAGTTGAAAATGAACATTCCCCTTTTTACCGTGTACCCTTTATGTATTAATATTTAAATTTACTTTTTTTTGAATGGATATTAGAATATCTATATGCGCATGCGCATTATGTATGTATATGTTACTGTTAAAAATAATAACAAATTGACAAGCGGTGCGTGCGTGCAAGAGATATTTATTTATAAGTTAGTAAAAATGAAAAAAATGCTTTGGAAAATTAAGTGCAATAAACAGATTCGAGCGTCCACGCCTATGACTCCATACGGCAAACCAATAGCGAGCTAAGTGGGTGGACTTCAGACGAAAATGGGTTTCTACGCACATTACTTGCGGACTCTATAATAATTGGGCATACGTGAAAAGTATTCATTTTCGATCCACAACTGAAACTAATGGTTTTCTTGTAAATTGAGATTGCCTTGCTTTCGGGGTTTATATTAAATATTAAGAAGTTAACTTATTTGCTTTGCTTTTAGGGTTCTTATTGAGTATTAAGAACTCAAAACAGAGTTTTACACACTTTCCTAATCTTTATAGTACATGGTGTCTCCGTTTTGTTGAGATTTAAGGGAAAACTTTAAATTCTGGGCGTCCGAATTGGTTCACGTGGCAGTGTTGTCAACCTTTTTTTTACCAAATTGCACTATCCGTTTAATGGGTTGGTAGCTGCGGCTTGCAAACCATGAAACCAAGGGAAACAGTGATTCCTCTAGAAAAACATCATCTTCTTGAAGGTAACAAAAAAAGAGGTTAAAAAACGTCTAAATCAGTTACTTCAACCGAAAAGAAACCAAAAAATAAAAGATCAAAAGATCTTGGGTGGAAATAATGAAAATTCAAACTTGGATGAGCATCCCGCAAGGAACCCACAAAGCACCAAAGCGGAAAGAGAAATGATTAAACGATGTTTCGCTCTGGGTAACCAGCGTGAGCTCATCAGTGGTTTCACTGGTCACCCTCCGCATACATCATTAAACACCATCATACACTTTGATTTCCAACCTTGAATCACTCACAAATAGGCATCGTTCCGCACTCGTACTTATCCAAGTTACCTGATACGGATTCGTCTCTGCGTGTTAATATTAACAATAGGATTATGCCCCTAAGGCTATTGAAACAAAAAAAGAAGTTAAAAAACCTCAAAATTAGTTACTTCAACCAAAAAGAAACAAAAAAAAATCTTGGGTGGAAATAACGAAATTTAAAACTTGGATGAGCATCCCACAAGGAACACACAAAGGACCAAAGCGAAAAGAGAAATGATTAAATGATGTTTCGCTCTGGGTAACCAGCGTGAGCTCATCAGTAGTTTCACTGGTCACCCTCCCCATACATCATTAAACACCATCATACACTTTGATTTCCAATCTTGAATCACTCACAAATAGGCATCGTTCCGCACTGGTACTTATCCAAGTTACCTGATCAATTAAAAATGCTAAAAATTATTTTAAGTATCAAGTAACCAGCGTGAGCTCATCAGTGGTTTCACTGGTCACCCTCCCCATACATCATTAAATACCATCATACACTTTGATTTCCAACCTTGAATCACTCACAAATAGGCATCGTTCCGCATTGGTACTTATCCAAGTTACCTGATACGGATTCGTCCCGGCGTGTTAATCCTATTGGAAATATTAACACGCCGGGATAAATCTGTGTCAGGTAATTTGGATAAGTACCAATACGGAACGATGCCTATTTGTGAGTGATTCAAGGTTGGAAATCAAAGTGTGTGATGGTGTTTAATGATGTATGGGGAGGGTGGCCAGTGAAACTACTTATGAGATCGCGCTGGTTACCCAGAGCGAAACATCGTTTAATTATTTCTCTTTTTGCTTTGGTCCTTTGTGTTTTTCTTGTGAAATGCTCATCCATGTTCGAATTTTCGTTATTTCCACCCAAGATCTTTTGTTTTTTTTTTATTTTTTTTTTTTCTTGAATGTAATAAACAATTAAATTAATTAAAAATGCTAAAAATTATTTTAAATATCAAGCCTATAACAAATGCGGCCTTGACCCAAACCTAGTCACAGCAGAAAGTCTGTCCGCGTGTCGTGTGAGCGCGGCTTTTCAATACTCTAGAAAAATCCAATAGAAGCTATCCACGCTGCTAGGTTATCTGTAGCCTGCAGCTATAATACGCCGGCAGCAGCAGTATGCCTGCTTTCGTGAGCGTCGAGAGGTCATTGAACTTGCTGAATGCCTCGAGCACCGATTTCGTGAGGAACTCAACAGGTCAGGAGTCCTCAGGAGAGACTTTCGCAAGTATCGCTTTTGTTCAATGAAAATAAACTTCTCCAAAGCTTGTCAGAGCATCCACATGTTAAGATGTCATGTGATATATACGATCTGCAATCGTCAGTATTCACCTGGTGACGATTTTAAGTCAGTTTCTTTATCCACGGGGACTGGACTTTATTGCCTTTCAGCGCCCTTTTTATATTAATATAATTTACTTTTTTACTTTTTTGTATAGCAACATTTTTACTATACAGGGTGTCCCATTGTCGATGGGTATTTATGGCAAACTCCGTTAATATTGAAGATATCAAGATGCCGTTTACACTTTACCGACCTACTTTTTCGAGAATTGAAAAATGGTTTTATCAGATTTTGGATGGCCCTTGTAGTTTCTGAGCTACGGGGGGAAATCGAAAATTTGGCAATTTTAATAATTTGTCATATCTTCCTTAATATGCAAGAGATTTTGATTCTGTAAAAAGTTTTTTGTTGTAGGTTTTAACCGGAAACAAAATAGTGCACTCAAAATTTTAATGCAACGTTTCGTTTTTAACTGACCATTATCAGGACCGAAAACTTAAATATGAACCTGAATTTTTTTTTGCGAAATTTTGTATAATTTGTAGTGTTTTTTAACTGGCTTAACTTATATTTTAATTTTACGACGTTGCGACCCCAAAAACCATCAACAGTGCTATATTTTGAGTTTTAGTAATAGGGACTGGACTGGAAAATTGAATCTGTTTTTTATTTTAAACTTATTGTTTTAGATGCTTTAAATTCCATGTAATAATCCAACTACCCACCACGGAGATATTTGTTGTGTCTTGTGTTTAGTTTTATTATTAATAAATACCTATACAATAATTGAAATATGAAGAAACAAACAGAAACAAAAGTAACCTGCAAAACAATAAGTTTAAAATAAAATAACGAATTCAATTTTCCAGGACCGTCCCTATTACTCAAAATATAGCACTGATGATGTTTTTTTGGGTCGAAACGTCGTAAAATTAAAATATAAGTTAAACCAATTAAAAAAAGCACGAAAATGAAACGATGCATTAAAATTTTGATTCAAAAGTTGCGATGAAGAAGTTTTTACAGAATAAAATATCCTGCATATTAAGGAAGATATGACAAATTATTAAAATTGCCAAATTTTTGATTTTCCCCCGTAGCTCAGAAACTACAAGGGTGATCCAAAATCTGATAACAATATTTTTCAAGTCTCGAAAAAGTAATGTGCAAATGGCATCTTCATATCTTCAATATTAACATCTGAATTGGGACACCCTGTACAACTAACAATTTCATGCAAATAAATCTATTATTATAATTATTACAAAGACTGAAAAAGTAATCCAAAAAAACAATGGAATTTTGAGTATTTCCTCAAAAAAGGTAATGGTAAGCGTAGACGCGAGTTCGTACTGGTGGTGCTTATCAGTACGGTGCTACCTAATGGAAATAGGAGTTGAAATGATGAAATAACGATTTTTTGAGTGAATTTTCCTAATTCTATTGTTCCTGTATAAAGCAAAAATTTTGTTTGATTCTCAAATAAATCATCTTCCAATCTGCCCCGAAACCTTATCTATAACCTCTAAATGTATATATAGGTAACAAAGGCCTCGGCCCTAATAAATAATATTAGCCATTTGGCACGATGATTCAACAAAAACAACCCTTATATAATGGTGTGTCTTTAATAATGTCCGTATATTTTATTTTTTGCTTGAGAAATCTCTCTTTTCTTTAGGATGGTTCATATTAGGTTTATTCCCTTGATTAGTATTTGGTTATGTTATAGTGTTAGTTTTAGCCTTAAAAATTGCTCACTGTTTATATTTTTCTTTGTTATAGTTATAACAATCACTAAGCAATTGCATTTAACCTCACTTTTTTGATATTTTGTTTTATTTACTTTTTTTTGTAGTTTGTTTTTAAAGAAAATAAGGTTTAATAAAATAAGGTTTAATAAAATAATTTTTTTATTTTCGAACCTACAAAACAATTAGCAACCTGTTTATTGCTTTTAATTTGCCTATAGAATTTTTAAAATTTGGACCCGCGTATGCGCACTTATATTTGTTATAGTAATCGTCGTAATTTTAGTTATAAAAGTTAAAAGTTGCCAACTTTTTCTTAGGACTGTGACCGAACCTATGACAAAGCCTAATCAAAAGCCTTGCATGAACACTTTCATAAGAAACAGCGGTTTTAACTTTTTTATGATTAAGACTATAACAAAAACTAAACCAAAGACTAAGACTATACCTTGTATGAACGATACTTTTCTTAACCGTATTTTCGTTGATAGTAGCAGACAGCGTATAAATCTAAACAGAGAGGACACCTAATGGTGAATTTGCGACCCCGCTCAACTGACTTGAAAACCAAGTGGCGCAGCTATCGTTTTTTTTGTTCTTGGCTTCGAAACTTGGTGCGTCACTTTCGCTTTCACTCTTGCTTATTTTTATCGATCCAAAGCAGCGGCGGCGCACAGGAAAATCGTATTTTTTTGGACGAGTTCCGCGTTGGGAACTATTTATAATATCGATCGCACGCGTTACGCTGCAGAGAATAGACCCGTGCCGGTAAAGTCACAGGTGGCGAATACAGAGGAAGACCCCCTCTGCGATGAAATGACGTACCAACTGCCCCAAAAATGTTGCCCTGCGGCGCCAGTTCTCTTCTTTTATTTTAATAAACATTACTCTTTTACAAGGTTTCGTCTTCGGCGGTCAAATTTTTTAAAAAATCATAAAAACAATTTTGCAGGAGACTCCCCATGATGGAAATTGACACGGTTACGTCACAGCCGCCTCTTTTGGATTAGGAGAACAGAACCATTGAAGGAATATCCAAGGAAATATATCATATAAGCCCATCAGTTTTCAGATACCTTCTCACCCGTTCTGATCTCCTAATCATGTATTTTTCAAACATTCGTAAATGACGGGGTTATTAAAAAAAATAAAGTAACAAAGGTTTGCAAAATATATACAATAAAAACTTTCTGCCAGCTAGGTTTGCCAATCCGTCCCGATTTGTCGGGACTGTTCCGATTTGGAGCAAAATGTCCTGCGTACTGCCAAATCCTGATGAAAAGTGTTCAGCGAAATCGGCACTAAAAGTTTCCAATTAAAATCAGAATCCTATATCTATTGGCTACTGGTTAACTATAAATCCTTTCTTTTTTCTTAGCCGCGTTTGAAATATTTGGCTATTGACAATGTAGTGTTAAAAAAATCAGTTTGTTCAATCAGTTCATTACCGAGCCTATTGAGTTGTTAATCGGGGAGTTAAAACCATAGTTAGTGCGATGATATTGAGTTGTAAATAATTTATGATTTCTTGTGTTCCGTGATGGCACATGAAACTTGAATATTGATAGTAACTCTAAAGAGTCAATTTCATTATTTAATATTTTCAACAGAGCGACAAGATCATAGTACTTTCTACGATTGTCTAGATTTTTTTTCCAAACGATCTTTATGAATCTCATTATATGGAGATCAAATAGTACAACGATATTCTAGAATTGACCTTACAATTGCAAAGTAAGCATTTCTCAATGTAAAAATGTTGCTCACGTCTTTCAATGTTCTAAACAAAAATTCTAGCAATTTCATAGCTTTATTTGAAAAGACACCCGAGTCACGCATGATAATTACAAGGTTTCTCCATATTGGAATTATCCAACTGATAAGTAAAATCTATATGGTTCAATTTTCTATAAAAATATACAGTTTTAGTTTTGTCAACATTCAGGGATAAATTGTTATATTCACACCATGCTGAAAACCCATTCAACTCTTGTTGCAAAATATGGCAATCCTCCAAACTTCTTACAATTCTAAAAATTTTAGATCATCAGCAAGCAGTACAAAGTTACAGTTTTCTAAAGCGGAAGATATAGCATTTATAAATGCTTTAAATATCAATGGAGACAAATGTCCGCCCTGGGAGACACCTGACAAAACGTTAAACTCGGCGGAGACAGCATTCTCTATTTTTATTGCCATGACTTTAAGTTTATCAAGTATTAGGTTATGATCGACACTGTCGAAATCCTTGAATCGATGACATCTACCTGATACTCACTCTCCAAGGCTTCCAACAAAGTTTCTTCTTATATCGAGAGATTAGTAATTGACCTTTTGAAAACCCGTGTTGTTCGTTTATAATTATGTTTTGAAAATATGGTGCAATTTTATTTCTAAGTATTGATTTAAATAATTTAGGAAATAAAGAAATTTTTGAAATAACTCTGTAGTTTTCAATGTTTTAATGTTTGACTTATCTTCGCTTTTGAATATTGGGTTAACATAACTTCCTTCCAAGCTGTTCGAAAATCTCCTGTAGAAAATGATCTTTTAAAAATTTTAGTCAAAATACTGGACAAGAAAAATTTACAGTTTTTTATGAAAATTACTGGTAAACCATCTGGGCCATAGGATTTTGTGTAGTTTAACTATTTTTTTCCACGACCACATATGAAAATAATGGATTTCATACGACTTGCATCCTTAGAAAACGTTAAATTTCACCCGTGTGCAGAAATTTGTCACTTTCTTTTGTTGTTCTGTAATATACTATTACTTTGTTTTGTTTCGATTGAAATTTCTTAGCTAGCTTGTAAATTAAAATAAAAAAACCATCAATATTTATTGTTTTAGCTCTTTTCTAAGCGTTTTTGAAAATGTCCCGATTTTGCATCAAATGTCCTGATAATTTACAACAAATGTCCAGATAAATCCAAATTAAACAAGTTTATTTAACATTGCATTAAATATAAGTATGTACGCCAGTGATAAATCGATATTCATTCAACGCGCGGGATTATTGCCGTTTCAATTTTAAATAAATATTACCCCGGTTTATCCTGGCGCATTCGGCTAACAATAAAAAACTCGCTGTGAATCGCATTGACTTGCTGATCGGATATTACCATAACGTGTCCTCTCTATTTAGATTTATATGCTCTCTGATAGTACGAAATTATTGAAATATGTCCGCACTGGATAGTGCCTACTTAGCGCCGACCTTAACCAGTAGCGCACCCAGGAATTGACTTCGGGGGGGGGGGAAGTAAAATTGTGACCATAACCAGGCTTCTCGGGGGGGGGGGTTAACCCCAAAACCCCCCTCTCGGTATGCCAGTGCCTGGCCCTAAAAGGTGCAAATTATAGAATTATTGGACGCGCCTCTAGCGAAACGGTGCAAATATAGGGAGGCTTTAAAATTTTGGACTGTTTTGATTTTCTAATAACTTTTTTGTTTCTTATTCGATTTTTATAAATGTTGGCTTTTTGAAAAGGTAAATAAACAAATTTTATGATTTTTTGACAAAGACCGTTATACGTCAAAAACTCAAGATGGTGTAAAAAATTCAAAATCATATTTTTAAAAAAAGAGCTGCAACTTTTTTTTACCACTCTGTAATTTTTTTTAAGCGTAAGAAAGCACATGCTATTTCACGTTTAACGAAGTACCACTCATAAAGTTCAGTTTACTTATACGAAAGTTACGTTTGCTCAAATTTCCTCTAAATACAGAACCTATTCTAAACACCAAAAAATATTTTTTTTTTTTAACTTTTAAGCCTTTTTGCAACAACAATTGTTCAAAATTTACGATTTTTCTATAAAAAATGTCAAATGTCTAAAGTTCAAGATGGCGGAAATAGGATAAAACAAGATTTTCAAAAACAGATCTTTTACATACGTAAAAATAGATTTTTAAAAATGTTTAACACATGGGTTGACATATGTCAAAAAAGTTATTTAATCAAATTTCTTTTTTACCAAGCTTTTCAAAAAAGTGCCACAAGTGGTATCCCTCATGAAAAAAAATATTGGTATGCTCTGGGCCTTCAGTGAGGGCCCCTAAATTGGCCGCCAATAATGTTCTTGTGTGGTATTTTCTTTATTCCGCTTAGTAAATAGAGAAATATGTAGTTTATTTTCAAGTTTAAACAATATATTTTTTTTAATTTTTGACACATTTGTTGACAGATGTCAAAAAAAAACTAGTGCGTTAAATTTATTTTTTAACAAGCTTTCCAGAAAGGTGCCACAAGTGATACCTTCTTATTTAGAAAAAAGTAGTTAGTGGGCCCTGGACCTCCAGTAGGGGGCCCCTCAAAACCTCTTCCCTAAAGCCGCTAGAAGCACCGTTCCATTTAAAGAATCCACCCTGTATATTTTTTTATTTATTTTTGGATAAACCTTCTGGCCGATATTCACTAAGGGCTGTCATTTAAGAAAAGTTTGCTTAAGTAACAATTTTTAATTGCTTTAGTTGCCATAACTAAGAGATAAACTAAAAACTAGTCATTTGTGCAACGGCCGGACAAGAAAACGACGCCACACCGTTGTTATTAACTAGAGTAAATTTGGCGACCCTCTAACAACGGTTATTTTTACTGAAATATTGTGGGATTTTTAACGACCGCAACGAACGACGGATCGACGATACCAAAACGTTGATAGTTAACTAGAGTTAATTAATTTACGTTCTTTCAACGTTTCTCTGTACGAGACAATTTTGGCCAAATAATCAATACAGTTGCGGCCAATTTCAAAATAGAACTGTATCTGAAAACTGTAGAGGGCACCTCCTAAGTCGCAAAACAGGTAGGTTTTCAGTAAACGAAGAAGTGATTATTGCCGCCATACTGTTTTCTTTTCCTTATTTGCGCCGCTACCCATTTGTGTAAATCGTTAAAAAAAATCTTGTTTTTTGCTGGAATTGGAATGATTTTTTAGTTAGTTTTAGCAATTGTTAAGTATTCTTTTAGACTGGCTACAGTTTAAAATAGGTTTAAAGCACAGACCTAAAAACCATAGACCCTGAATCCCATTCATAAATTCTTATTTGTTTTTCCCCCAAGCTAGCCTGTGTGCCAAAAAAGGACAGAATGATTTTCAGAACGTTGCTCGGCAACACTGCGGTAAAACATGTATATGTTTGTAGCTGTATGTCCTAGATACATTCATTTGTTTTACATACTCTACCAGTAGCGGCGAAAAATTAATAAATATGTAAGAAAATGGGTTAATTGCACAAAAGCAGTAATTTGTAGTTTTGACAACTAGTGGTTAAAAAAGCGATCTTTTTACGAGCGTTGATTTAAATTAACGAGCGCAGCGAATGATTTAAAAAAACAAGTTTTTTTGCATGGGTAACAATGCTTCTGTAATTTACTGACACAAAAATCGTCTTTTGGATCAAGTTATAAAAACCCATCCCTTTCTTGTCACCCTTTCAGAAACCCGCCACCAATTTAATTGTGTTATGTTGTTAAATATTTTTTTAAGTGCTAATGGTGAGTAAAAGCGATTAAGGTAGGTGATAATTTTAATAATTATTGTAAAATTTGCTGGTGCAATACCAAAAAAAAATAAAAATCACAAGACAACTTTAATACAAGGTTGAGGGCAACAGTTGTTTAATAGGTCTTTTCTATCAACTGAAGGAAAAAGGCAAAACCTGATGTTTAAATGAAACCCCTGATGAAATCTACTAAATCACTTGCATAATTATAAGTTTAAAATAAAAGTAAAAATATAATAAAATACCTACTCTTTTTTTAAAACTAATATTCAATTAAAGCATTGAGAATTAAAATATTTTACTATACTTAACAATTTCGTTTTACCTATTGTTATTTTACATAGGTGAGGTACACAGAACTTGAAACCCTTATATAGGTCTGTGGTCAGGTACCTGCTTTTCTAAATTTAGGACTAAAATACGAAAATACCAGAATAAACAGACAATAAAACATAATAATATTTTGATATATTATTTTTGCCTTTGTTAAAAAATTATATATATCCTTGAGCACACCTGCATAGGGGGTAAGCAGGGTGCTGGTCCTAACAACAAAGCATATTTTAAAAAAACAGCGTAATTATGCAGTATACGGTTTTCTGCCATTTTCGTTATGGGGGGCACTTACTAGAGTCCGTAGGACCCCAAATCCGCCGGCGCCGGTTATTTTTTTTTTGTTTTTTTATTTTTTTTTTCACTAAAATAACCCAATCCAACACAGCCCAACTCAACCTAACCCAACCCAACAAAAAAATCAAAAAAATACATTTCAACCCCCCCGGCACCCTTTTTTCTTTTAAAAAGAAAACCAGCGCCAGCGGATTTGGGGTCCCAGGGGGGGTCTATAAAGAATTTTTCATAAAAAATGGTAGAAAACCGTATACTGCAATTACCAAAAACAGTAATACCAATAATTGAAAATAGGTAAAGGACGACACTAACCGGTAATTATCACAACAAACCTACAGCTGATTTTGACATTTACCTTTGAAACGAAATCCTTTAATTTGGGTGTTCCAATCATTTACACACAATGCACTCCCGCACCATCCTATAGTTTTTAACTTCACAAGTTTATAAAAACACAAAAACCACACAAAACGTTTCGAAATCAGAAATATTTGGACACGGTCGGTATGCAACGCTGCAAAACATATAAAATGAATGCAAACCACCAGGTAGTGCGTAGAAGACTGCAAGGTATTGCGACTTGCCAGTTCTTGTTTAGATATCGTTGAGAGTATTCGAAAAAATATGGGCTTTTTATTTTTTATGAGTTTGTTTTTTATCTTTTGTTTTGTAATTATAGTTTTTAAATAAATAAACATTGTTTTCATGACATTTTTGAATGTAGCTGCTTATAGTGGTAAAAAAACACCAAGATTTTCATGAAATTTCAGAACCAACAAGAAAGTTGTAACGTTGTTTACGTTTTAAAGCGGTAGGCATCGGTTTCTGTTGGATTAACTACTCCTCTGAGAGATAATCCAACAAGTATCTCGGGCGCCACCCTCTGGATTTATGTGCTAGAGGGCCCACAGCATCGGGTAGCTTTTAAACAGTGGAGACGGTTAAACCAGGGGCCTAGCTGTCTCGATTCTTAACCTAAGTAACACGAGTAAAACAACCAATTTTCCAACATGGCGGATTTATTATAACTTATAATTTATTATCAACAGGTCTGTATTTAGCATTCAACGGTATACAATAGAAAAGGACGGAAAATATTAGAAATAATCGGTAACTTGCATGTCTCATAACGTTTACGGTAAACCCCGGTATTTGATATTTAATGTTAACGGTAGAAAACTCCTTAATACGGCACCCCCAACATAGCGGAATTTACATATATAGAATTCATAGCAGGTTTAGAGAAATAAGAAATTAGTGTGTCAGACAAAGATACCTTTATAGCACCACTACTCCATAAATCACTCCATATGCTGTTCCACCGTGTGTTAGAGAGAGATGAAAAGAGGAAAAGACAGTCCTAAAGGTATTCCGATCCAGCGATAGCACTGTCTCCCTCTCACTCACTAACCGGTCAAACAACACAGGATCGACCTACGTAGGTAGTTTAGCCATGTGTTAGAGAGAGAGATGTATTACCCGTATTCCGAACCAGCGATAATACACCTAACCTCCAATTACAGTGCCTTTGTCGTCACATGCTTAAATAAAACGATCCGGTGGCGCTGCTTCTCAATGAATTACTCCATACGCTGTCAAACCGTGTGTTAGAGAGAGATGCAGAGAGGAAAAGACAGTCCTAAAGGTATTCCGATCCAGCGATAGCACTGTCTCCCTCTCACTCACTAACCGGTCAGACAGCGCAAGACAAACCCATTAATAGCTTCGCCTGGTGCTAGAGAGAGAGATGTGTTACCCGTATTCCGAGCCAGCGGTAACCCATCTCACCTCTACTTACCATACGGAAAACTACATTTTACGGTATGTATAGGAAACCCCGCTATACTGGTCAGGTGCTTACCTATCGGGTTCTGGCAGGTTTTCGGTGCGGTCGGTCGGAGGAGTTGTTGGTAGCGGACGGTCGGCAGAATGAATGCCATGAAACGCGCTCGACATCGCTTTAAATAGCCTTGCGTATCCCCACCTACCATACTCCCGTCGAGCAGGCTGTGCGCGCAAAGCGGTGGGGTGTAGCTCGCTGACCGTGCAGCATAGCAGGAAAGGGAAACGTGGCGAGTCAAAGCGATGTCTAGAGTCCAAGAATAGCAAATAATAAAACGTCATAGAAAATACAGAAATTATGAGACATGAAGTACCTAAAAAAGAAAAGAGAAGCTAAAATAAATAAATAAAATTAGTAACTTCGTTACAAAGTAACCTCAAGTTGGCAACAAAGCTTCATCCTACTATGTATTTATCAATTGGGGAACACGAGCTTATATACTACATATATGTAATCATTTTCACATCGCATACTTGCTCAGACACATTGTATCTTTTTTTCTCCTGCTCTTTGAGGAAAAGATATTGTATAAAGTGCTAGTTAGGATGACTACAAATATTTTTTAAAATATATATAAAGAGAAAGAGAACGCCTAATTCCGGCGATACGTTTTGCGAGATACATTGTTATTGTAGGAGGCAAAGCATTGGCATAGCATTCAGGGTCTAATCATGTAGGTCTGTGGTTTAAAGCATTTTTACAATTTTCAGTATTTAAATAACAAAACAATTCAGCAAAAAAATAAGAAGGATTGAAAGTACGCTTATTCTTATAAGCATTTTTGACGGAAAACTAAGGGCACTTCAGTCGTAGTGTCTTCCGCGACGCACAGAGTGTGAAATGAAGAAACGGGGAGGACAAAAACCCTAAAATGAAATTTTAAATAAAGCATTTTTTAATAGTTTTTGTTGTTCAACCATTGTATTATTATTCTCATAGTAGGTCATGGCGAGATGAAGAAGAAGCACCAACTTGCAAGTCAACTGAAATTGCATCAATAAGTCGTTTTTTTCTTTAAAATTCTATAACGTTTGAGATTTTCTTATGGATTTCAAAAATTAACTGTAATGTATTTCAATTGGGACTTTTAAAAAATGCTACAAAATAAGAAAGCATTTTTTATATTGTCAAACTTTCGAAGGCGTTTAAAAAAAAAGGTAAGAAAATATATTTTTCATTTTTTGTGAAATCAAAGCCGACATTCTCTTTTTTATTGCAGCAAAATATAGTTTGCGTCTATTTGCGACTTTCTAAGTTATTTAAGTATTTTTGGCAACATGTTACATAATTATATATTGGAGTAGAAAATTTAAGAACTAAAAAAAAATCGTTTTTTTCTTACAATGTCTATCAAATTTCAGTTAAATTTGGTAGCTCATTTATAAAAGATTTGTTTATAATTTCATAATAAATTGGAGGCTATAAAAGTTTATCGCGCCTATTTTAAATTTTATGCACAGGATGACTTTTTATAAACCTTCCCCATGGCAAACTTTTTATTATTTTTTCTATAAAGCTGAGATAAAAAGAATTTTATATAAGAATACGTTATCCATGGCAAACGATATTGTTAAAAACATTTTTTTTTAGAATATGAAAAAATTTGAAAACATATTAGGCGTTCAATTTAAAAAATCATGTAAATCGGCTTTCTTTATAAAATAATCACGTCATTTTGTCGGACGTTAAGGGACATGGAAAAAGTACTCTTATATCAAGAATCAAAAAGTTTGCCACAGGCAAGATTTATAAAAATTCAGTTAATTATTATTAAATATCACTATAAAAATAAGATTATTTCCAAAAATATTCTTGACGAATACTTAATTGATGGGTAAAACAAGTATTATACCATTACTAGAAAGAGTGCAAAACCATTCAACTAATTTTATTTAATTTATGGTCTAGCTATATATATATAAAAATTTTAATAAATTTGTTTATTGAATAATCATCTTAACAAAATCTTTTGTTGGATTTAAGAAGAAAGTTTCAATTTAGAAGAAAAGAAAATTAAAGAATTTAAACCCAGGCGGAGTTTTAATAAAAAACACTCTGTAGAACAAATTCAAATCGGGGTTATATGGCAATGTAATTAAAACTTACTCTTATTAATTAATGTATCCAATTAATACTTGATGTCACACATCGATTTAGATGGTTAATAATAAAATAAGGAGTAGATTAGTTTTGTATTTATATAAAAGGTGCTTTTATTTATGAAATGTATTAAAAAACTTAAATTTTTGTTTACATTACTGTCACTGTGGAAATGTCAGTTTCAAAATATTAGCTGCATTGAAATGACAAACAGCGAGTTCGGATCTCTTACCTCTGCTTGTACCTTGGCTTGCACCAACCTATACTGATGAAAGCTACAGCTTTGAAATGAGTGGGCTTTAAGTAAGGAAAGTTTTCTTGAATGAGCTTCCAGATAACCTCAGCGTTTTAATTTCAGTTTGTAAATAAATTAAAATAGTTGTTTTGGGTTTGTTTCTTTGGTATATTTTTTCGTGCATAATCAGTGAGCTTTACTTATTTTTGTTTTCTCTCGTAGTGCCCTCATATATATATAATTTTTTTTTGCTGAAAACGGGTTAAAAATATGGCGTTTTTGTAGACAAAATTGGATATGATTTATTGGGTAATGAACAACTTGGGATATTAAATAAGGTAAATTAATCCTTATAAAACCGGTTACTTAGAGAAATTATAAACGAACTTATTACCAATTGCCACAAAACAATCCTTTCTGGGGGCTATAAATTTAAACCAGAGGTGGTCTAAAAAATCACTAACTTTATAACCTCAAACACAGATAATGAAGCTATTATGTGCCAAATTTTTGACGTATTCACCATTTACCATTTTGCAACCTGTCAAAAAAAATTAGTTTTAGGGCAGTTTCTCTTAAAATATAGTATATTTTGAGAAAAAAAGCAGTTTTTCAGTGGTATTTTGTAATACCAATACAAAATAATGAATAACTTTGTGTCTTTTCTGTATGGGTAAGTTTTTTTTGCAAGTTGGTTTTAAAATTTAGTACCCCCCAGAGGTGTAAATATTTAGACCTGTAGGGGGTACTATTTTAGATCTTAGTAAATCCCACTGTTAAAGTTAATTTTCGGTTTTATCACTATTCGTATCCTTATCTATATCCAGTCGACCTGTCGAGCAGTGTCTAATATCATTGGGGTCTTAATGACTTTATTGTGGTGAGAAGTTCAATTCTAATTAATTAGCCTTAGTTAGTGTCGCAGTAAGGAAAATGTGTTGCGGGACGCCAAGGGACCTGAGCAAATTTAACAACACTTTACATATAAAGTGTCCCAACGAAAAACTGAAACAGAGGAGTTTTATGGTACTTAGAATACGATTTTTGCAAGACGCTCGAAGATGTCGATTTGTTCCTCAAGGGAGACACTTTTTGGCTATATTGGAATTACGAAAAAGAAAACTCTGTGTTTCGGACTTCCATTGTCTATATTTTATTTATACACGACGTTTCGATCAGTACAATCTCTGATCGTCTTCAGGTGCAAACTACACTCTGTGTTTCGGACTTCCATTGTCTATATTTTATTTATACACGACGTTTCGATCAGTACAATCTCTGATCGTCTTCAGGTAGTTTGCACCTGAAGACGATCAGAGATTGTTCTGATCGAAACGTCGTGTATAAATAAAATATAGACAATGGAAGTCCGAAACACAGAGTTAATTTCAAACACATCATTGTCTCAAACTTTCAAACATACGAAAAAGAAGTTGAAAATCCTCCGAATCAGTTGCTTCAACCGAAAAGAATCTAAAAAGAAAGATTAAAAGATCTTGGGTGGAAGAACAAAAATTCAAAATTAAAATTATAGTTCAAATTCATTGAACTATTATTTATACAATCATCTAGGGGAATCCATAAAAGATCTTTAAAACAGAAAATGTAAAAAGTCAATAAAACATTTTTAACTCTTAGGAGGAATACTTAGAAAGTGTTTTTGTACAAGTACATCTTCAAATCTACAAAGACGCACTTTGGTTTTTTTGTTTTAAATAAATTTTTTTGGTTATGTTTGTTTTATTACAATAAAAAGTCTATTGTGATATTTTTTAATGTTGTAATTTAGTTACCTATATAATGTTTTACGTTAATTATTTTAACTTGTATGCTTGGCTATGTTATAAGTAGTTTTAGATTAAATTTTATTTTATTTTTATTTTAATACTTTTATAATGTACACTCCTGCAAAAAAAAAGTAGGACACGGAATTGAAATATGGGTAAATATAACACCCTATATTAATGAAAATTTATATTGGAGCAACACCGTAATCAACTAAAAAGCCAGTTAACTCTTATCTCTTCAGTGCCCTTTAGCCAAAGATTGCCGCCATTTTAATAACCAAATTGACAGGTAAAACATGAATTTTTTGTCAGTTGGATGTCAATATGACCGCTATAGTAGGCTAAAGGGTAACAAATCGAAAAAGAGTTAACTGGCTTTTTAGTTAAGCAGGTGTTGATTGGAGTTAACCTCTCGTTATTTACCGTGATACGTTTGACACTTGTGTTTGTCATAATAGTATTTCAAAATGTTGACAAATGGTGCCCAAACCAATAAATATCTGAACGTATAGGGTGACATACTAAAAAAAGCAAATATATATTTTACATGTCCTACTTTTTTTTCGCCAGATCTGTACATTGTACAAATAATAGTTAATAAGGCTCTACTGATCTACTTTACTTTACTCTACCTCAAATAGCCCAAACCTAAAATTTATTTTTAATTTTTAGAAAAGTTTGTAAACGCCAATAAAAAAATAAAATATGAAGAGCATTTTAATGGGTGTTCTGTGTTTTGCATCACGAATTTATCAAGCTAAATTTTCCATCACGTATAGATTTTGAGTTAAATAGAACATTTAGATTAAATTAGAATCAAGCATAAAATAAAACTAATTAATATTTTATTTATGGAAACAAAATAAAATTACCTTACGATAATTTAATGACAAGGCATTAATTTGAGTGAAGGTGACAACATCATCATCTATCCCAAAACTTTGATTTTATTTAATTGAATTTATTTAAATATTATATTATGGATAAAAAATCTCCAACCCCAAGTTTAACCTTACTTGAGGGTTTCAATCCACAAGGCGATACCTCCGACCAACACCGTACTCAACTAAAAAGCCTGTTAACTCCTACCGCTTCAGTGCCCTTTAGCCTATTGTGGCTGCTATTTTTATAACCAAATTGACAAGTAAAACATGAATTTTCTGTCAGTTTGGTGTCAATATGGTGCCGATCATAGGCCAAAGGATACTAAAACGAAAATGAGTTAACTGGCTTTTTAGTTGAGAACGGTGTTGCTCCGACATGGAGGCCAGCCAACACCTTCCGTTTTAGTACTCTTTCACACGTATGCCGCCGCCATTTTTGACTGTTGGCAGATATTACATTAGCTTAGTACCCTCTCCAGATAGGCCGATCAACTCATACCGATTTAGTGTCCTTTTCTCCACCTTCGCCGCCATTTTCACTCAAAAGTGACAGATAATCCATTTGTTTTCTGTCAAAATGGCGGCGAAGGTGGAGAAAAGGACACTAAACCGATAAGAGCTGATCGGCCTATGTGGAGAGGGTATTGATTAGCTAATTGTCAAAATAGCCACCACATATGTATAAAGCTCACTAAAACGCGAGTAAATGGAAGGCCTATTAAATATCGGAGGCATCGTACAAGGTAAACCCGTTACACGAGGACCCACTTCCTGAGAAAACTGGGAATTGTCGAAAAGTTTACATTTTTGACGAAGTATGGTTTTGCCATTTTGTTTTTGTTATTGTGGAGGTATTTTCTGTGATTGCTTGCGTTATTATTACGGGAAACACTAGACAACAATTTTTCAATTTTTTTTTCCAGACTAACTTGATTGGGAGAGTTATTATCGGTACGCATTTTTCTCGGGAAAAGCAAGGGGAGGGCCGTTATATTATCTCATAGTTATATGGATATGCCCCTCCAAGTATTTTTATGCACAAGCGGGCTATAAAGTGCACTTTACCGCCCCCATTTGCGAACGTAAAGTGGCTCTTTATCGCCCTCGGGCGGTAAAATGGCACTTTATGGCACTGGGCGGTAAAGTAAGATTTTAACGTGTTTGGCTGACAGAACCCTTTTTTTAATGTTTTTTTTTCAATGTAACCCTTTTTATTATTTTTTTTTAAATTTTATTAAAATAAATTAAAATTGAACAAAATTTTATCTTTATTAAACAGTCTTAAATGCTACAATATTTTTTATTCTGATTTAAAATTAAATATACAATTAGAACAATTAACAATACTTAATGGCGAGAAAGCTGTAGCTGATGAGGAAGCTGTGGTTCGAGCATTTGTCACTGCTTGAATCTTATTTTTTAAGTCTCTACTCTGGTTTGAACATGTTGATGTTAAAGGCAGGACGTTATCTTGCGTAAAAGATGCTGTTGTGTTCCTAACAATTTTTTTTGCTATTTTTTCTCTACTAATTTTGGTTTTCTCGATGTACCCCTCCACCACTGAGCTAGACTTCCATCCAGCATGTAATTTGATGTTGGTAAGGCTTTCATCCGTTTCAGCAAGTAGTGTGGCTGATGTTCGGCGAAAACAGTGCCCTGTAAATTGGTCGGCATCAGGAAGATTTAAAAATGAAGCGATCTGCCTTGGCATCTTGCCAAAAGTATTTTTTCCTACTACTTGCGTTGAACATTTCATATTTTTGTAAAACACAAAGATTCTGTTGTGGTCTATTGTTGCTGGTCGCAAGGCTAAGTATTTTCTGAATGTTTCCAAGAAACTAGGTAGCTCCTTTCGTCTATCAATAATCATAAACACAAACAAGCTAGCATAACGCTTTCATTAAGTTGACTTACGGCTACAGACTTTTCCATGAGCCATGTAGTGCTTTTCATAGACCTTCCTCAACTATTGCATAAAATATTGTATGAATTTCGGTCTTAAATTGCGTTTAACGCCCTCAGTGTGTTATAGCCCTCGCCTAACGACTCAGGCTATAACTTTCACGCAGCGGGCAGTAAACGCCTACTTTACGACCTAGATACATAAATAACTATTATTTTTCATTTAAATACCGACATCGTAAAGCGTAAAAAAACGTCAGAAAATAATCCAGGTTTCCATGTTGTTTTTGCCCGGTATTTCTCACTCCTTAATCCCGAAAATTTAGAAGCATTCGGGGCATAAAATTGTTTTTAAAGAGGGTCGTCTAATTTTCCGGGGCCCTGCGCTACTTCATCCCCAACTATGCTAACACTGTACATCCCATCAGAGAAAGTAGCGCACATTATAGAGTGTTTTGGTTCGCACATTGGTCACTAAAATTGTGGTTATCGTATACAGAGTCGGCGCAATAGTAACCTGTCAGGTAGTAGATAATAGATAGTGAACTAGAGTTTCGAACTTCCAATGACTTTATTTTTTTGCTTTTTCACAATGTTTTAATTGCAGATACATAAGCATTCCAAACGTTGTGAGTTGACGATCCATTTAACCAAATTCACTATTAGAGTTTTTATAAATGAATCTTCACGGCTTTAACTTATAGTTTATATTTTATCGCTTGTTTTATTTGTATATATATATTTTTTTATATACATTTGATATATTTATATTCGTTTTGGGCAAGTTCTTGACTTCTGGCAACTTCCCGTCTTATTTTTCCATACAATTTTTTTTCATCCGCAAATAGCACCAAAATAAAGTAAGACACAAAATGACGGATCCAAAAACCATTAAAGCAACTTCCCAATATTTGATATGGGTGTTACGTCTTTACTAGTGGCCGAAGTTTCCCCGGTATTGCCTAATGCGGCAAAATCATCACTTTTATCACTTCAGCACCATTTTCTAAGTTAAAACTGTTTTTCCTTTTTATTCGACTTAACGTAATTTAGCTTCAACTAGCACTGGCAGGATCGCCATTTGATATATTTATTGTTATTAAAATACACTGGTTTGTTCGATGTCGGTTTATTAATTAATAATGATTATTACAAAATATTGAAATAACGACGGTACAGTGAACTACATAGTTGCCTACTAGACAATATAGCATTTGCGTCATATAATAATATCTATAATATTAAATAAGAATTACAACATATTTTAATTCAAAGGAATAGCTGACCAAGCGTCTAAATCGATAGAAGGTTCAATAACTTTGAACTAAATACTTCCTACTAAGTTCAAGAACCTAGCTAACCATCTAGCTCCTGGTACAACTTTATAAGAGCTCTATTGTCGCTATTTGGTATTCATGCTGCAACTAAAAGAAACTTAAATCATGCTTTAAATACAGGTTTTGGTTATGCTTTTATTTTTGTAACTATTTTTACAAGTTTTAAGGGATTTTCTATTAATTGTAAAATTAAAATAAAAAGAAAAAAAACACAAAATTGGTTCAAAAATTTAAAAAAATGTTTATATTTTCTTTTACTAATGAGGTTTTACTCGGAAAAAAATGGAAATTTTTTAAATCAATCCTGTTTATTTCAAAAAATGTAACCGGATTTGTACCACTCACACGTTTTATTTTATACCCAATTGTAAACCCAACTCTATTAATTTTTTTGGTCCTTGTAGTAAGGAGAAAAAAGAAATTTAAAACTAAAACAAATCTTTGATAAGAACGATTATAAGTTAACAATCCTACGAAATACCAATCCTATTTAATTTTATTCATTCCACACTCCTTTTTTAATATTTTAATATTAAAATGTGATGCTACCGGTCTTTTTTGGATTCTCAGTGCGACTACTACCGATTTTGTCTTTGGTTGTTGTGGTAAAGTAAGGGTATTGCGGTCTCTTGAATGAATGAATGAATGAATGAATGTAGAAATGCGGGCGAGACAATTCCCAGGTACGTAGGCCACCTTGCGGGGCCTGTTGCGCGCCCACTATACATGATTTAGGAAGCCTACCTCTTTCGCAAAAGAACAGATTTTTCTGGGCTGCAACATTCTTACATCACCTGGGGCCAACAGATGGTTTCCAAGATGCGACTTTCTTGACCTGGCCAGAGCCGGATACTCCAGCAGGACACGCAAGGATGATTCTTCGGCGATTCTCAGCTTCTCTAGGGCTTGTTAATGAGGTTTTACTCGGAAAAAAATTGAAATTTTTTAAATCAATCCTGTTTATTTCAAAAAATGTAACCGGATTTGTACCACTCACAAGTTTTATTTTATACCCAATTGTAAACCCAACTCTATTAATTTTTTTTTGTCCTTGTAGTAAGGAGAAAAAAGAAATTTAAAACTAAAACAAATCTTTGATAAGAACGATTATGAGTTAACAATCCTACGAAATACCAATCCTATTTAATTTTATTCATTCCACACTCCTTTTTTAATATTTTAATATTAAAATGTGATGCTACCGGTCTTTTTTGGTTTCTCAGTGCGACTACTACCGTATCTACAAACCTCTAATCGATTTTGTCTTTGGTTGTTGGGGTAAAGTAAGGGTATTGCGGTCTCTTGAATGAATGAATGAATGAATGTAGAAATGCGGGCGAGACAATTCCCAGGTACGTAGGCCACCTTGCGGGGCCTGTTGCGCGCCCACTATACATGATTTAGGAAGCCTACCTCTTTCGCAAAAGAACAGATTTTTCTGGGCTGCAACATTCTTACATCACCTGGGGCCAACAGATAGTTTCTAAGATGCGACTTTCTTGACCTGGCCAGAGCCGGATACTCCAGCAGGACACGCAAGGATGATTCTTCGGCGATTCCCAGCTTCTCTAGGTGCTTGTTAAGGCGACTGTTTCCTGTTAAGAGCTCTGTTGCTAATCTAACGTCCTTCCCACCTAGGTGTCTCTTCAGTCAGCTCTGTTTCGGTTGGACCGTCCATGCTGACTATGATTTTGGCTTGGAGCTTCCTGAGCTTCTTGGCCAATTTGTTTACAACAGCGGCGTATGTAGGCGCCTCTGATGCGTTTGTAGAGTGTCCAATGGGTATTTGTGCAGTTCTCTGTCGGGCCTCTTGTGTTGAAGAAGATCTATTGGGTTCTTGAACACTTCCTTGTTGATCCTTATCTTTAGAGATTCCACTGCGTACCTGTTCGGTTTCCTGTATTTTCTACTGATTGTCGCAGGGTACTTCTGTGTAAACTGACTAGAATCACCTTCCCAGCACTTCGGGGAGGGGGGCTAGTAAAGGTTATTTTAAGAGTTGTGTCCTTTAAAATTTGTTTAAACTTGTTTTTTTATAAAAAACCAACGGAAGATGGCTATGTGCACTGCAAATTTAACGAAAAAAGAGGAGTTTTTTGTACTTCAGTGCAAAATGAACTTCCTGAGTTTGGATTGCTCACACAGAGGGTGGAACTTAGGACGACGCCGCCGCCCGTACTGAAGTAGAAAAAAGTCCTTCTTTTTTCGTTACATTTGCAGTGTACACAGCCATCTTCCGTTTGTTTTTTAAATCGTGCAGTACGCCACCTATCAGTTATTTTGCGATTTATATAATCGCTTTCTTATAGACGACACCTGCATAAGGATGGCATAATTGTATGTCTCTCGCAGGATCGATGGTACCTCCATCTGCTGCTAATTACGTAGGCATTTTCTTGGTTTCGATCATTCACACAGAGGGCGCCATCGACAAGATTTCTTCCGCTTGAGCCGTAATATTTGGCACATAAGCGCGACCAAAATTGACTGTCATTGTGGTACCCCAGCTGATGATTCCCTAATAAGGACGAAACGGTGTCGCCCTAAGTTCCACCCTCTCTGCGAGCAATCGAAATTCAGAAAGTTCTCTGTTTTTTCGTCGGGGTTTTTTGTGTTCATTCAGATTTTGGCAAATGGTGGGGGATAGTTCGGGGGGGTTGGCTTTACTTAAGTTTATTTTTTAGGCTTTGCTACTGTACCGTTTTACAAATTTTCTCTTTTGTACGTATGGTTCCTAACACGTTTGTTTACAACTGCTTTTGGGTGCAGGAAAATATTACTGTGGTGACTGCGATATACTGAACAAATTTTCGTTTCTAAAAAGCGATACAAAATATTACAAAATGAGGAGTTGAAGGGGATGGATGCAATTAACAGACTGGATGTCACAAACAGGCGAGAATATACCAAATTTTTAATAATTAATATGATATCTGCTTTGTTTACTTTTATTTAGCTTTATCTCCATAAAACTGCTGCGTATTTTTTTTATATTTTATTAAAAGATACAGCTTTCGATCCTCTAGTTATGACCCAAATTTAAGCTGCATACCCGAAAGAGTTTTTAATTTTTTTTTAAAATTAAAATTTATAAAAAATATTTTTTTTTAAATTTTTTTTCTGCAAACTTGAGCAAGCTTGGAAAAACCAACGGTGGTTATGATATCAGGGCACCTTGACGATTATACATTTACAAAAAATTTTCTTTCAACCTTTTGTCTGTTGGGCAGTGTTATATACCAGTGTTATTATATATTGGCAGATATATAGATAAAAGACAAAATAAAGTGCAAAACGAGCTAGCCATTACCTCAGAGTCGCAGTTTCCCGACTTTATACCCTCCGCTCAAGAAATTATGTTTACCTGGATGGTTTTTATACGTTGGTGCAAACACAATTTAGGGAGAGACTGACGATAATTTATATGTTATTTACAAAGCTTTTTGTCCACACTGTAAGCACCATTTTACTGAGAACATTTGGCGGATTACATTTTTAATTATTTCTTAAAAACACCGCACTAATAACAAGTAAAATTAAAAATTAAAAAAAGTAGATTATAGTGAGATAGATAGATAGATAGTAAGGAAGGTTCGTGACTATCGGACACACATTTTGCTTTTCAATTCATTACGACCAGGCCTCCAAGATCTAATTGATAGTCCAGAAACCTACAGGCCTTTTTCATCCTTGTTAGGAATCATCATGGTAACATAGGACTGTACCTGGCGTATAAAGCATAACATAAGCAACCACAACCAACGAATTTAAACAACTTTCGTCGTCAAATAATATAATATAATATCAATAAGAATGAAATTTGCGAGCAGGACATAAAAAACGAAACCTGCGAAAATGTACCGGTTACTGAAAGAAGACCATTCAAAACACAACGTTCGCAGCAAGTCCACTCCCAATTGGAGTTCATACTACGTCGCCTTATATTAAGGCTCAGCAACAATCACTCCGGAGAAGGCTTGTTGCGCAAAACAAAGCCAAGTAAAATTTAAAAAAGTAGATTTCTTGTCCGTGAAAAATAAATAAAAAGAAAGTTTCGGAGCCTTAATATAAGTCGACGTAGTATAAACTCCAATTGGGGGTGGAGTGGCTGCAAACGTTGTATTTTGGCTGCATATAGTCATGCTAGTGTTGTAATTTTGACAAAAACTGCAACCTCCAGAAGTTACAACTCCTGGCATAGCGCTGATGCTCAGAATCCTTTCTTAAAGATTTAACACCTCCACTCTTCTTCAGTAGTGCAATGAAGGAGCTATCGCTGTCCGGAAGTGCAATGGACAGCACCTTTCAGTAAAAATAGCCTGCCAACAGTTTCGGCTTACTCAGTTCGGCGTTCCCTGCTGGCAGCAAAACTCTTCCTCCAAAGCTTCTTTGGTCAAGGAATCCGATGGACTGGTCCTTGAGGCTTGGCTGCGCCCGTTTTTGTTAACTCGGTCGCACTGTCATTGGCCGAACAGCTAAATTCAAATCTGACCAATAGGGGCGACCGGATAACTTGGCTTTTACAACACTAGATCCCGCGTTATTTGACGATGAAAGTTGTTTAAATTCGCTGTGTGATTGCTATGTTACCCTGATGATTCCTAACAAGGATGAAACAGGCCTGTAGGTTTCTGGACTATCCATTATATCTTGGAGGTCTGATCGTAATGAATTGAAAAGCAAAATGTGAGTCCGCTAGCCACGAACCTTTCTTCTTAAAATTAAAAATATTTAGCCCCCGACAGCCTCTAAGATCAGCGAGTATAATATAAATAAAATAAATTTTATGGATTTATCATTGATTTGATACCTCAAAAGACATATAAACATTACTCGCTCCTGACGTGATTTTTTTTTATTTAATCAAATTGAAATGAACTAGTGCTTTTATATCTAATACTTCTACACCCCAAATTTCACATGCGCACAGACATACAGACATAGAGACACACAGATATAGGGGGGTCACAGACCTACACCATTAGACCCTGAATGCTATACTAATGCCCTGGCTCCTACAATAACAATATATCTCGCAAAACGTATCGCCACAATTAGGCGTTCTCTTTTTCTTTATATAAATTTAAAAAAATATTTGTAGTCATCCTAACTCGCACTTTATACAATATCTTTTCCTCAAAGAGCAGGAGAAAAAAGATACAATGTGTCTGAGCAAGTATGCGATGTAAAAATAATTACATATATGTAGTATATAAGCTCGTGTCCCTCAAATGATGAATACATAGTAGGATGAAGCCTTGTTGCCAACTTGAGGTTACTTTCTCCTTGTTTCTGAAATTTCATGAAAATCTTGGTGCTTTTTTACCACTATAAGCAGCGACAATCAAAAATATCATGAAAACAATGTTTATTTATTTAAAAACTACAATTACAAAACAAAAGATAAAAAATAAAGTCATAAAAAATTAAAAGCACATATTTTTTCCAATACTCTCAACGATCCCTAAACAAGAACTGGCAAGTCGCAATACCTTGCCGTCTTTTGCGTTCTACCTGGTGGTTTGCATTCATTATATATGTTTTGCAGCGTTGCATACCGACCGTGTCCAAATATTTCTGATTTCGAAACGTTTTGTGTGGTTTTTTTGTTTTTTATAAACTTCTGAAGTTAAAAACTATAGGATGGTGCGGGAGTGCATCGTGTGTAAACGATTGGAACACCCAAATCAAAGAATTTCGTTTCAAAGGTAAATGTCAAATTCAGCTGTAGGTTTGTTGTGATAATTACCGGTCAGTGTCATCCTTTACCTATTTTCAATTATTGATATTACTGTTTTTGGTAATTATGCAGTATACGGTTTTCTACCATTTTTTATGAAAAATTATTTATAGAGGCACCTATTAGGGTCCCTAGGAACCCAAATCCGTCCTAGTAGGTGCCCCCATAAAGAATTTTATGAAAAATCAAAAATGGCAGAAAACCGTATACTGCATAATTACGCTGTTTTTTTTAATATGCTTTGCTTTGTTGTTTGGACCAGCACCCTGTTTACCCTCTGTGCAGGTGTGCTCAAGGATATACATAATTTCTTGACAAAGGCAAAAATAATATATCAAAATATTATTATGTTCTATTGTCTGTTTATTCTGGTATTTTCGTATTTTAGTCCTAAATTTAGAAAAGCAGGTACTTGACCATAGACCTAAGGGTTTCAAGTTCTGTGTACCTCACCTACGTAAAATAACAATGGGTAAAACGAAATTGTTAAGTATAGTAAAATATTTTAATTCTCAAAGCTTTAATTGCATATTAGTTTTAAAAAAAGAGTAGGTATTTTATTATATTTTTACTTTTATCTTAACATATTTTATATGACATATTTTAAACTTATAATTATGCAAGTGATTTAGTAGATTTCATCAGGGGTTTAATTTAAACATCAGGTTTTGCCTTTTTCCTTCAGTTGATAGAAAAGACTATTAAACAACTGTTGTCCTCAACCTTGTATTAAAGTTATCTTGTGATTTTTATTTTTTTTTTTTGGTATTGCACCAGCAAGTTTTACAATTATTAAAATTGATAAAATTATCACCTACCTTAATCGCTTTTACTCACCATTACCAAATTGGTGGCGAGTTTCTGAAAGGGTGACAAGAAAGGGGTGGGTTTTTATAACTTCATCCAAAAGACGATTTTTGTAAGTGTCAGTAAATTACAAAAGCAAGGTTACCGATGCAAAAAAAACTCGTTTTTTTTAGATCACTCGTTGCGCTCGTTGATATAAATCAACGTTCGTAAAAAGAACACTCTTTTAACCGCTAGTTGTGGAAACTACAAATTACTGCTTTTGTGCAATTAACCCATTTTCTTACATATTTATTAATTTTTCGCCGCTACTGGTAGAGTATGTAAAACAAATGGATGTATCTGGGACATACGGCTACAAACATATACATGTTTTACCGCAGTGTTGCCGAGCAACGTTCTGAAAATCATTCTGTCCTTTTTTGGCATACAGGCTAGCTTGGGGGCAAAACAAATAAGAATTTATGAATGGGATTCAGGGTCTATGGTTTTTAGGTCTGTGAGGGGGGTCAAACTTATATCACTGTATAGCAAGTACACTGTACTTACTTTATGATTAACTTTTTTAAGAAAAATATATAAATTACGTTTGAAACAGATTTTAATATTTCTTTAAAAACTCTCAAATTAGGCCATCACGGCTTGAGCTGCAAAAAACTTGCAGGACGTGTGGCTCGCCATAGGTTGATCAATGACATTATCAGACGGTCTTTGGTTTCAGCTGGATTTCCAGCTCAACTGGAAAGAGAGTGAACGGGATCACTTTGGTGCCTTGGAAGGGGGGGGAGGGCGTTGGTTTGGGATGCTACATGTAAAGACACCATTTGTAGCTCCTATCTTGTTAAATCTTCTGAGAAATCAGAAGAGGTGGCAAAGATGGGAGAAAAGCAAAAACGACAGAAGTACAAAGAGCTAGAAGATCGGGGATTTTTTTTGTCCTTTTGCGGTGGAGACACTGGGTCCGTGGGGTGAAGAAGCAAAATCTTTAATTACAGAAATATCAAAAATAATAAACACCAAAGACGCCAAATGCTTCAACACCCAGCGGATTAGTGTGGCCATCCAAAGGGGAAATGCGGCTTCAGTGCTAAAGACTTTACCAGCCGAATCAGGTTTAGAAGAAGTGTTTTATTTATAGCTTTTATATATGTTTATTTTTATTTAATTTTTATAAGTTTAGTATTTTTATATTTTTAATTTTTAATTTTATTATGAAAAAAATTTTTATCAAATTTTGGGCTAAAGGCAAAAGGGTTTTTCTTTAAAGAATTTTTAACAAATTTTAATTAATTAATTTAACTAATCACTTTTCTTATGTCTTTTTAAGTTTCTCTTATAAATAGCTTCTGATTTCTCTCGACAAAGCCTCCAGCAGTAATCCGTCAATATTAAAACATTCCACTTCCCTTGGTATCTTTTTTCCATATTTGCAATTTCTTTATGTAATCGTTCTTAATGTTCGTCACTCACGTCTCCACAGTTGTCGGGGAATTAGTCTAAGTAGAGTAAGAGTGTAGAAAGTGTATTTTTAAGGACATATTACATCCCATATTTTCATAAGATTGTAGAACCTTGTTTACAATCTTTAGATAATTTTCTGCTCTTTTCCTAAATGTTTGGTCTCCATCATTCTAAAGGCTTACCGTTCCTCTTTTTTTTCTTCCTCAAGAATAGCGTCAGATCCCGAATCCAATCCCTCTTTAAACTTAGCTTCACTTATTCTGGGAAATTTTTGTTTCATGTGATTGAAGGCAGGAAGATCTCTATTCATAGCTTTAACCAAGTGTTAAATAAGCCCATATTCAATACAAAAGATTGTCGTTGTGGCCAATTTCTTCTTTTATGGTGGTTTTATGGTACCTTCAAATTTGCACAAATTTTCCAATCATATTTGTTATGTTGCATAGTTTCCAATAATAGCTTCATATTGGGATGTGTTTCTTTCATATAAGCACCATAACCAATTGGAACTGATCGAAATATGTTTCCATTATGTAGTAATACCGCTTGAAGGCTTACTGAGATTTAGCTTATTAAGAAAAAATCTACTTTTTCTTTAAATACTCAAAACATCTATTTTTTTTGTGTACTCCAATACATCTGCTACAAGTATATCTTTAAATAATACATTATAAATAATATCAAAAAATATTGGTGTTACCAATAATGCCAAAAATGTAACATATAAATTAAATTAAATTATATTAATAATTATAATTATAAATAAAAAAGCTTCTCCAGGTCAGTTCCTACAGGCAGAATACCGAGGACGGAGGCCAAATTTCCCCTCTGGATAGCAAGGCCAATCTTTTGTATCAGATAGCTTTGAGTTTTTCTATTCTTTATTTTTGTGCTTATTTCCCTAATAAGATTTTTAGACGCTCTACCTCAAGGTCCAAACGTCTCAACACTAAATGGGACAAAAATATACTGGTTCGAAAGTTGCTCGTGTTTTATTTGTTCGTCCAATTCTGCCGCTGAACCCGCTCTAGTGAAAGTCCTACCAATATAGGACTCCGCCATGGTATCACGACAAGTTGCATCCCATAATAGCGGCCTTCTAGCCCTCCATGGGACTAGGGTTATCCCATCCACCCGTTTTCCGTCAGCTCTGCAAATGCCATTCGGCTCCAATATAGACGGAATGTTTGCCGATCTTAAAGAGCGCAAGATAATATCGTTGATATGACTGTGTCGAGATAGCCTACCTACGCTTTTATTACAGCATAGTCCGTGAAGACCATAACTATCTACTTTTGTGCTGCAACCAGCGCAGGTGTGCGCCCCAACAACCGGCATACCAAGTCTTAAACCAATGGAAATACGGAAAGACGGGTCATCAAGAACATTTCCCAAAGAAGCGGAAGGCAATGCCTTTAGCCAAGCATTGCTCTCCGGTTCCTGGACGGCCAACATTCCCCTATCAAAATCTTTTTGGTTATTAAAGCATGAAAATTCTGTTCTGCCTCCAAAGTGGTTAAATCTTGAACGAGGGTAATATTGTTAGAAAGGATACAAGAAAGAAGGTTAGAGGTGTTTTTAATTGAACTCAAAAAAGCTGAAAAACATAAAGTTTTTGATTCTCTAATACCCAAACCACCCATGTTTACTGGCAGGATAGATTGTTGCCATAAAATGTCATTAAAAGTACAGTTAACAATGTTTTCTAAACAATATTTTAAACAAAAATCAAAATTTTCTAAACATTGTGGCACTCTCCAACATGGAGCACAACGCAATAAGTAGGTGATGCGCGGTATTGCAAATGAATGCTTTAGAAGAGAAAAGGCTACATGTGAATTAAGTAACAAAAGATTTTTTGAAAAAGTTTTAAAAATATCAATTTTATTATTAAAATTTTTTCCATTTCAAAATTTGAAAAGGACAACCAAGCAAATTAAGATTTTCCAAATTAATAGTTGAAAATTGACTTGTTATGGATTTATATTCGGATAAAATTTTTGATTGGATCATGGGATTGTTTGATAAGATACTAAATTCGTTTTTTTTTGTAATTGACGTTTAAGCCTATTTCTGAGCATTATTTTGCAATTATCTCAAAATCTTTGAAAACAATTGTTCCATCATCTAAATACCAAACATTAATGTCTGACTGTAGTTTTGAAATAATTGGGTAGAGAACTAAGCAAAAAAGCGGAGGACCCAAAGGATCACCTTGCTGTACGCCACGTTCAGAAAGTATTAAATTGTTTCCAAATGATAAAAATGAATCGTTTTTATAACATTGGTTTATAAAATTATAGCAATAACTTTTTCAAAAATTTATAGAACTTGTGTCAAAACTGATATTTGTCAAAAATTCAAGATAGCGGACTTATTTAAAAAAAGGCATATTTGACTCCCCTAGAAAAAACTTTTTCTGCAACACTGTAGTCAATCTCAAACATCGGTTACAAAGCCACATCCTTGCCAAGCACACCAATAAAATATTTTAAAAATTCGGACAAGAAATAAGGAAGTTTTAAATCTTTGTTTCGTGTACGAATTTTTTAAATGTTACATTGATGTGCTTAGAAAGGATGTGGCTTTGTAACCGATGTTTGAGATTGAACACACTGTGGCAGAAAAATGTTTTTCTAAGGGGGTGCAATATAGCCATTTTTTAAATAGATCCGCCATCTTGGATTTTTAGTAAATGTCAGTTTTATCATTAGTTCTATAAATTTTGAAGCTTGTGCTTTTTAAAACGTTTAAACTTATTTAATCTATTTAAACAAGTAGATGTTTTCTTCAAAAGCTTCATTTTGCAAGTAAACTCGGGTCTATTTGAAAATTGTAAACTTTCTTATTTCTCGTCCGAATTTTTAAAATGATATATCGATGTGCTTCGAAAGAATGTGGCTTCGTAACCGATGTTTTAAAAACTCACCAACGAAGGCTTTATATGTCTTGGTTACTCAGATGACCTAGTAGTGGTCATCAAGGGGAAGTTTGGTGAGGTAATATCTGAACGAACTCAGAGAGCACTAAATTTAGTGAATAACTGGTGCAAAAAGGAACATCTGTCCATAAATGCACAAAAGACGCAAAAAGTCCCATTTACAAAGAAAAGAGTACTACTAAATGGGGTGAAAATATCTAGGGATCATCTTTGACCAAAAGCTAACATGAAAACCTCACATAGTCAAGGCAGCCCAAAAAGCATCGATTGCATTGGGCAGATGCAGGAAATTGTGTGGGAAAAACTGGGAGCTAAATCCCAAAATGACTTTATGGTTATATACAAAGGTGGTGAGGCCCATAATAACCTATGGTTCGGTGGCTTGGTGGATAGACGAGAACCAAACAGGCCGGGGTCATAGCACTCTCGAATAGACAAGCCTGCCTAAGTATCACGGGGCTATGAGGACCACCCCAACGGCAGATTTGGAAGTTCTACTGAATTTACCACCTCTGCATGTTTTCATTAAGGCAGAAGCAGAAGCCTACAGGCTAATGCGGGGTCAAGCACCCATTATCAGTTTACATGGAACTGAGCATAAAAGACTTGAAAACGAGCTCAAAAAAGATCCTATAATGGGATTGCCAAGCGACGTAATGGTCTGCAAGTACAATTTCGAAAAGAAATACAAAGTCAAAATTCCAGATAGAGCCGACTGGAAGGGAGGTCCTCCTTTCGGAGCGGAATCAATCTGGTACACAAACGGCTCCAAGACAAACACGCAACGAATGCAATGTGTTCCAAGCTGAAGTAGCGGCAATACATCACTGTGCCGAAGAAATACAAAGAGTAGAGGAAAACTCTCATTCGGTAGTTATATATTCAGATAGTCAAGCAGCACTTAAAGCTCTAAAAGCAGTACAAGTGACGTCCAAACTTGTTTGGGACTGCAGAACACCTCTAAAAAGGCTGGCAAGCACCAAAATGTTGACACTAGCCTGAGTTCCAGAACATCGGGGACACTCTGGAAGCGAAAAACCGATGAATTGGCCAGACAAGGCTCGGCAATAAAGTTCACAGGGACTAAAACATTTTGTGGGATCGCTAAAGCCAAAGCCAAGCAATCTAATAAAGAGTGGATCACCAAAGAGACGAATGTCTGTGGGAGCAAACACCTGGACAAAGATAGGCCAAACAGTTCATTAAAGAACGTTCACCAAAGCTGACTGCAGAACTTCTTAGTAAGGAAAGGAAGTTTGTCAGGCAAATAGTGGGACTCCTTACAGGTCACTACAAACTCAATAAGCACTTGTATATAATGGGATTGGTAGAAGATGCGACATGCAGCTTCTGCAAGAAAGAGGGAGAAACCTCATTACATGTCCTATGTCAATGTGAAGGGCTATTTAGAACCAGGGGCTTATTGGGAGACCTAGAATGTCTGCGGCCAGAAAGCTATATACAGGGCATTCTGTCAAAGGTTCTGGGTTTCATGACGAGAACGGGGCTGCAACTTGTTTTGTAGTTCTAGCAAAGCAGGGAAGAAGAAAGGGGAACCACAATAGATCTGAGAAGGTCGAGGTGGATAGGTGTCTACACCACCCCATTCTAATCTAATCTTACCAGTGTTTCAGATTTATTACAGTGTCGCACACAACAAAATATCTAGGGAGGTTAAAAAATGATTTTCTAAATAGGTCCGGCATATTGGATTTTAGGAAATGTCAAGTTTAACATAGGTTCTATAAATTTTGAAGCTTTGGCTCTCTAAAAAGCTAAATATTATTACAATCGGACAATTTACCGCTTAGTTATAATCATTTTAGAAAATGCGTTTTTTTTGGCACACCCTATATATTTGTTCAATTTTGAAGTTTAACTGTGGTTACTTGTGCAAGAACCATATAACTACATTATAAACTCGGCTTATCAAATTTAGCAAAGTTTAAAGTCCATTAAACAACATTGACATGGAAAGTTTAATACATCCGACCTATGGTGAAGTTGACAGGGGATCAGATAGTTTTGAAAAGCCCCGAAGCCAAGGGGTACAAACATATAACTATGAGACTCTATAATACCCCATGTAACGATTGCAAAAGATTTGCCCTGGACAAGGCCAAAGGCAAAAAATCTCGCGCTGAAGAGTTTTTGCCTCTGCATTTTTCGGGCTAGCTTGATTAAGATAGTTATTACTAAAATGGAAGGGCAGAGCCATTATAATATCTCATAGTTATATGGGTAAAAGGCATATTTAACCAGTGAAAGAGTTAAGCTTGCAGATAAATTTTATTGAATCCTTTATTTGTATTTTGACCTCCGAAGCGAATGACAAAAAAAAGAGAGGTGTTACAAGTTTAGCTCCCCTATGCCTGTGTGTTTAAAGGTAATAAAAAACGAAGATTCGGTAAAGATGCTTTTTAACTTGATTTATCGCAGCGGTAAAATCCCTGATGACTGTCTAAAATCAACCTTTGTTACACTACATTGCCTAAAAACATTCAACAAAGAAGTGTAGTGATTACCGCCTAATCAGCCTAATATTTTTAAAGATTATCCATAAAAGAATTTATGGAAAATGCGAATCTTTTCTGGTTGACACGCAGTTTGGATTTTGTGGTAACTTCGGGACAAGAGAGGCCCTGTTTGGCATTTAAGTCTTAGGTTAGCGATCTAGGGATGTGTCGATGCCAGTATATGCCTGTTTCATAGATTATGAGAAAGCGTTTGATCGAATCTAACAGGAAAAACTCATAGAATCGCTAAAAGAAGATGATCGAGATCTAAAGATAATCGCCAATCTATACTGGAATCAGACTGCTCAAATAAAGGTTCATGGCCAACTGTCCGAAGAGGTCCAAATAAGAAAAGGTGTGCGCCAAGGTTGTATATTATCTCCGCTTTTGTTTAATATCTATAGTAACAAAATAATACAGAATAACTGCGAATAGGGTCTGACCATAAACGGCATAAAAATCAACAACTTACGATATACCGACGACACTGACACAATATCAGACACGCTAGGAGACCTGCAAGAGTTGTTGAATTAAATGTTGGAAAAAAATAGATGGTCATATCCAAGGAAAAGACCATCAGAGGCATGTTGGAAGTAAATACGCAGCAAGTCGAACGCGTGGATTCATACAAATACTTGGGTTGCCTCCTCAACGAGAACTGGGACACCATGCAAGAAGTTCGTGCAAGAATTGAACAGGCCAGATAATATTTTATCATAATAAAATCAGTGTTGTGTAGTTGCGATGTTAATAGTACTCTCCGAATTCGTGTTCTTCGGTATTATGTTTTCAGCATCTTATATTATGGCATAGAAGCATGGAGACTGACTGAGGACATGTGCAAAAAAGTTAGACGCATTCGAGATGTGGTGTTATCGTGGAATACTAAGGATATCTTGGATGGACAGAGTAACTAATGTAGATGTTTTGCTTAGAATAAATAAAGATCTTGAAGTTTTATTTACCATCAAAAAACTAAAACTTGAATATTTTAGCCAACGTTCGAAGAGAGCATGGCACTTGAAGAAGAAGAAGATGCCTGTGTGTCTCTATGTGTGTGTGTCTGTGCGCATGTAGATTTGAAACCAGTAAAACGATTTTATTGCGGATTTCATTTTCGCGTAAAAGGGGCTAAGTAGTTCTAGGTATATATATGCATAAGCTTTTTTCTACTTTACGTAAATCAAACCTTTTTACAAAGTTTTATTTAACTTGCAATTTATCTATGTATAGGTATATGTAATAATGAACTAGATATGTTTATTCGGGTGGAATCTTGCAACCTAATTTTGACCAACTTCTCGACATCCGATCGGCTTCAAATTTGGCACGCTTATATAGTTGTGGTGACAACACAAGAATATCGTGTAATGAAATTGATAGCTCCCCCCTACTCGAAGGGGGGTACAGTTAAAGTACGCTCGATTTCGAAATTTGGTGGGTTGGTGGCACTTGGGGATGGAAATAACGAATTTCTAATCAAATTTTGAAAATTCAATATGGTGGATTCAAGATGGAAGATTTTTGTTCATCTTTTGCTAACCAATTTTAACTAACTTATACACATCCGATTGCTTTCAAATTTGGCATGCATTTATAGTTCCGGTGACAATACAATAACATGTCATTATTAGGCACCCCTCAACCTTACGAGGGGAGTGGAAGAGGGAAAACACCTAAGTTTTTACAAATTTTGAAAATTCAATATGGCGGATTCAAGATGGACGATTTTTGGTCATTTTTTTCTAACCAATTTTAACTGACTTATCCACATCCGATTGTGTTCAAATTTGGTATGCGTTTATAGTTTCGGTGAAAATACAATAATATGGTATTCTGAGGTACCCACCTCGCTCTAACGAGGGAAGTGAAGGGGACGAAAGGTTTAGTTTGTTCGATATCAATCAAAATTGGCATACTGGGGTTTTTAAGGAGGGGGATTATGAATTTTTCGCAGATTCAAAATGGACGATTAAAGGTACAAATATATGGTAATATTAGATATACACTTCCCTCTAACGGGAAGGGGATATGAATTTTTGATCAGATTTGAAAATTTCAATATGGCGGATTCAAAATTGACAAATCTAAAAATTAAAAAATTAATTTTTATTAAAGACAACTTTTAAAGCTTTTATTAACTGCACTCAAAAGTAAAAAATAATTTTTAAAATTTATTATACCATAATAAAAGAGATGAGCGCAAATTAAAAATTTTAACATTACGGTGACAAAGAGAGAACTACCAAAGAAGAACTAAATTCTTCTTCTATTCGAATGATAAACATAATACTTTCATCTAAAGAAGCTGAGAGTGGGTGAGATTGCCGTGCTTGCCAAGCCTTTGAAAATTTCCTTAGGTTATAGAGTAATACAACTGTTTCTTAGGTGAATCGGCGATGTGACCGATATACGATACCTAAAGTTAATTTTTTTTTATTTAAAATTTTTAATTTGCGCCCATCGCTTTTATTACGGTGTAAAAAAGATGAAAAATGATTTTCTACCTTTGAGTGCATTTAATAAAAGTTTGTTCTTTAAAAGTTTTTTTGTAATAAAAATTAATTTTTTATTTTGTGTATTTTATTTTAAAGTAATAGAAATTTTATCACCAAGACATTGAAACGGTTACCAGAATGTTTTTCCAAATTCAGAATATGTGAGCCTGCATATTTGAATTACATAAAAATAAGTGCGTTTTGAAAGATCGACCTGAAAAATTCATAATCCGAAAAAAATCCTGCATAATTAAAATTATATACACTTCTGGACATTCTGAATTCATATTGAGAATTCCGTTTCTGAATTCAGCATTCCGACTGTGTGAGGCTGGCCTTGGCCAGCGAATTTTATTTTTCCTACTAGCGTGAGGAAAGTGGCACTTTTTTTCAGAGCGTGCAAAAAAAATCCTTTTACGCACGCAAAAAAAAATTAACGCACGCAATTTTTTTTTCACGCGGCAAAATTTTTTTCGGTGGGAATTTTTTTTTTAACAAATTTTTTGGAAACAAGATGTGGGTCTAAGTATAAAAAAAAGCTTTCCTTATGAAACCATAACTGTGTAGTTTATACCCTTTGACTACTTCCCACTAAATACTAAATGATTTCTTAGGGTGTATACCGGGTATAACAAGGAATAGGTACGGCGACTCAGGGCTTTGGTTTGTTAAGAGAAAATTCTGGAAACTTACTCACACGACTTAGTAAATGTCACATTGATTTATCGATAAAGTCATAACATCTTAAATTTTGTGTTTTAAATAATTTATGTTTAATAACTTGCGTATTTCTTATTATAAGTTAAAGAAGAAAACTCCAACATAAGTTGGTGTACCAAAGTGTTTTCATTTCAGTTGAAGATTAAAATGCAGACGAAACTTTTAAGCTCCCGTAACTTCCGTATTTTAACGTTTTCTTCAAAGCCTTGAGTTTTGGTAGGCTTATGCACTGACGTCAACCAAACAATAAATAAAAAATAAAATAAATTTTAAAAAAATATATTTTTTTTTAAGAAAATGTCAAAATGACAGAAATGTATTCAAAATGTCTTCTAGTGTTCAACTAAGGTGATGTACACACGATGTTATATTTGAAATTCCAAATTTAACTCCGGTTTTATGGAAACGATAATAAAGTTATTCAGAATTTTCTCTTAACAATTAAAGGCGGTATATAGATGCTTTATACATATGCATAGTCGGGATACAAAGCCATTAAAACATATTTATCGTGACACATGGCAAATTTCAGTGATTTATCTGATAACTAAGTCATCTTAGCGCCGTTTGATCTAAATAATAGAGAACTTTTGCAAGCTTCATTCCATTTTACTTTATAGCTTATTTCGGGCACGATGCGCAGTTAAAAGGTAATGACGGAATCCCTTACTAACCGATAAAGTTTGAAATTGTGGGTGAAGATCGTGTCCTTTATAATTGACATAGTTGCCGTTAGCATGAAGTTAAGTAGAAAAACAAAATATTAACTTGCACTGGCAATGGTTTCAAAGTGTATTCAGATCTGTTAACTTTTCTTTTCAATAATAAAAATGCACAACATTGAGATATCGTCCTCAGCTCTGTTACGCCTGGAGGCCGGAGTTACCCATCTCAAAGCCACTGTCCTTAAAATGTGTTTAAATTTTTTGCTTAAATTGCTCGGAATGGGTTACAGTAGGCTTCCAAGGATTTGTTTCGAACAGCAATTGCAATTATTAAACATTACCGACGCAAAATACAACTGGGTAGAACAAATCAAACATTGGACCGAAGAACTGGGTTTTAATATGCTATGTGAAGACCTCAGTTACGTCAATCTAAAACATCCTAACTACTCATGTTCTCCTCCAGATACCTCAGCTTCCATCTACCTTTAAAGGCAATTTTTATCCTGGAGTGATTAATAATTGGTATTCACCAATGCATTTCTGCGATTTCGGTTTTAACCAAAGTAGGGGAAATTGTGACATAAAGGATCAGCTGATTTGCTTTTGGTATTTATCATTTATAACCAGACTCTGGACTTGGGTTCATCTTTTGGTTATAGCTTTTTAAGGTTGTTTTTTGTTTTTTTTTAATGGAAGGAAAATACCAAGTAGTAGCAAACTAAGAACTTTAAAATAAACAGCATTTTATATTTTAATATTTATCACAAGTTACAAAAATCAAAAACACTCTTTGAACGATGCATTTAAGCGACTCGTTTCATTCATTTATGATTCTTGAGTGCCGGGAGGGTATGACGTCACACTTGCTGTCAAAGTTGTCAACCGAAAGAATATAATAGCGGTATATACCGAAGATAAATCATTCTAGGCTGAAAATCGTCTTAAATGTAACAAGAATTCTAGCTCAACTTCGACTAGCTAATAATCACTACTCTAGGTTTACCTCTAATGGTATATCGTATCTCATCAATCACACCGAACTTTGCAGTATTCGTAACCTTCATGAAAATGAAACTAATTATTTACTTTATGATGAAACGTTGCCTCACATAATTCTTTCCTAACCCGGACTTGTTAATCAACCAACTTAACCATCCAACTCCACAGGCTACCAGAGATATTTGTGCTGGACTAACAACCATATTGAAACTCAGATCATTTCTTAGAAATTAGATTTTACCTGTTACCTTTTTTGCCTACTCGCGGAAGCGTCATTATACTTTGTTTTGTTATTTTTCACATAGGCTAAACGGACATAGTTTACTAATAATATAAATGTAGGGTAACGATGTAAGACAATGTTTTATTTCTTTACTTTCTATGTCATGTAGGTAGGCAGTAAAATGTTTTTTCCATAAGCTTAGGGATAGGTAGTTGTTCTTAGATTTACCCAATTTTTTTAAGTTATTATTATTTTCATCTATTATTAACATTAAGTAAAATACACTGTTTGTTCCTATACCTATAGATACGAGACCCTTTGTATATAAATAGAATCTTGTCTATAAACAAATCAAAGGCAGGGTGGAAAAACTAAAAATGTTGCCTTAAAAATAACGTTGTAGCTACGTCAAAACGCGTTAATAAATAACGTCAGTCAGTGGCGGTCTCAGGGGGGAAGAGAGCGGAGGGCGGGAACGATCGCCCCCCCCCTTTGCTTCAGAAAAAAGTACAACAACAAAGATGCTGGTGGTAACCCTGAAGTCTTTTAAGAAAAAACGAGAAATTGCAGAAAGTTCCTTTAAAGACATAAAATAGTAGTTTTAACAACTAGTGGCTAAAATATTGATTTTTTTACAAGCGTTGGTTTAAATAACGAGCGCAGCAAGTATTTAAAAACACAAGTAAAGAAAGCACCGTTTAGCTGCGAGTTTTAACACTATTTTTTTTTCCTATACCTATATCAAAAAATCCAAGAAAAACAGAAAAATACTTCTAAAGATCTCGAACCTCAGATTAATTAACTAACTAAAGACTAAACTAATTGTTCAAAAAACAAAAATATTTACTGTTGCCTTGCATTAAGAGATTAGTAGGTGCAGTAGTAAAAAAAACAAAAGTTAATCTCGTAAACTTAAATTACATAACAAAGATAGGTACGTAATTTAATAAAATTTTCTTGCCTTTTTTTAGGAAAAATTTTTCCATATCAAGATTGTTGGCAATTTTATGTTTGATTGAAATTATCGCTTGCCCATTTAAATGTTCCTCTGACATACTAGATTGCAAGTAATTTTCTATGATTTTTAGTTTTGAAGAACTTCGTTCACCAGTTGCTACTGACACTGGTAACGTTACGAGGATTCTAAATGACATGTATAAATTTGGATAACATCCTTCAAGATGATGAGCCTTCAGATAACTTAGTGTTTTTTGTGGCGTTTTAAAGTTTTCGGTTTGGCCGGACATTACTGCCATTGATGAAATTTCGTCTCTTAGTTCAAGTCCATTTATATTGCGTTTTTCTCTGTCAGTCAAAAAGTTGCGTAAGTCCAAGCTTTCGTTATTTCTTGTCGGTCAAGTTTTGAAGCGGAAGATTATAGAAAAATAAAAAGTAGTCTGCGTGCTGTTCTAACTATTCAAATCTCTCATGAATAGCCCCAAGAACTGCGAAAAATACATCTACTTTAAATTTTTGTTGTGCGCCTTCGATTGGCTCATCCGCCTCTTCATAATTAGTAGCCCTGACATCGTTTTTGAAAACTGCCTCGATTTCTAGTTCTGTTATAAAGTTACCGGCATCCATCAACCAAAAGCTGTTGAAAACAATTGTCATTTCTATTTTTAAAAATAACCATGCAAGGCCTCGAGTGCTTTGGTAGCCTCGACTATAATATAATCAGTAGTATCCAAGGAATTCCCGCGCCGCGCCGCCTATAGCATGCTGCTTAGAGTGCAAGTGCAGTCCTTCCACATGCTGCTGCAGAGAAGTTCGACACGCCTGCGTAAAGTCAATTGACCGGTGGCCACCAACGCTCATAGTCATAACCAGTAACTTTGCAGGCCGCCCCGCGCTTCACACTTGCATGCATTGAATAGAAAAGCATGGAAAGATAGTAGGCACTATGGGGTAACCGAAAAATAAACCTTGAGCAAAAGCGCTGCTAAAAAGGTTGATTATTAATTAACTTTAAAACATAAAACAGTTATTACCTATACAGGTATTATTATTTTTTTACAATGCATTGAATGTTTATTTCAAATGATTTCAGTGGAGCAGAACGTTAAAAGAAGTAGAAAATACACGCACAGAAGAAAGTAAAACATATACATTTCAGCTGCTACTTTACCGAAAAGCAGTAGACAGGGTGCAGTTAAAGTTCGAAGAATGATACTTGAAGAAGAAGAAAGGATTTAGATTCCGGTGAACATTAGAGAGCAAATAAATTTGTGCCTTATTTATTACAAAGGGTAGAACTTTCTCTAAATAATTTTATATATATATATATTTCTCAAAAATCCTTTGCTAATTCTGTCGAAAAAGTGTTTTTAATTATAAATATGTTTCTTTAAAAAAGTTCCCATGTGACTTCCCGTTAAGGTTTTGGAATACCTTGTTAAAAAGTTTATTTATAGCTGGGACACGTCCCCGCAGTTCTATTTTAGTTCCGAGCAAATTTAAGGCCAAGGACATTTCCACACATATGCCTAGAACGCTATGCGAAGGACCTAGGAATTACGCCATAATATAATAGTTAAAAAGATAAAAACTGTTTTGTTTATATGTTAGTACTGATTTAGGTCCAGAGGTTCTATTTTCGAAACCATACGAAAATATTCGTATACGAGTACTTTTGTGTGCTATACAGGGTTCGTCGGTTCTTGTCTAGGCTGCCGAAATAGTGTGTATTGAAAAATAAGCGCAATGGCTAGTAAATGAGTGCGAAAATTAACTAAAAGATTCCCAAGTAAGATCCCGTCAAATTGAACGATAAATGTTGCCTTCAAAGGGCTTAAAACAGTGATTATGTATGAGTATATTCTTATTTTAGTTTGAAATTAGAATCCCCTAAATTAATTAAAATGCTCATTTACCCACAAACTTTTGCTACCAAGTAACGTTGCTCTTTCAATAAAGCTTCGAAAAGTCTGAGCCTGACCTCCCATAACCAGTTACCCTAAAGTCCCGACTCTACGAGACAATTTATCGTAGCAGTGTCGCGTTCGCACGAAATATCTTGTTAAAATAAATTTAAAAGAAAATTAGATTTATATTTTTTTAAATGTACAAATTTTCGTGGGTTATGGGAAAGGCAATGAAAAGACCACAATCAAATCTTTATATTTTTTTTGTACATTATTTTCCAAATATTTAGTATAACCCTGTATATATATATTATTTTTTATTATGATTATTTTATACTATGTATTATATTATTTTTTTTTAATTTGTTTTTTTTTATATATAATATAAATTGTAAAATATTGAAAAAAAAACAAAATTATGTTTATAGTTTATGAGGATAAAATGACAAAAAATGTTTTTTGTTTGTTTACTCATTTCAGACTCTCAACTGGTACGGCCAAGTTCTTAGTCATCAGGATGGTGTGTTGGCACATCATGAAAAAACTGTTTTTACGGATTGAGTTTATTTTGTTCATTTTTTTTATTGTTAACTTGCGTGTTAAATATATAGCAAATATTTTGTGGTTAGGAGTTTTTCTGCAGTCACTCCTGAAAGCGATCTGCATACCTATCAACATGAAAGCTCCTTTTTATTTTATACCAGTTTTAAGTTCCAAAATGAGAACAAAAAACTGTTTAAAAAGACAAACAAGAGTAAATAATTAATACAATACAAACACTTAATGCAACTTTTTTTTTGTTACATATTATAGCCTATGTTAACTTATAATATTAGATCATATATTGCATGAAATTGGTGTTTTTTTCATTATGCAATGACATTGATGTTTGTTAAAAGTTGTTATATTTTTTTTATATATATATTTATTTTAAATAATTTGTAATTATTTTTTCCCAAGTTAGCCAATTTTTTTTCAAATTTAATAAATTAGTGAAGCACAAAAACAAAACTTGTTTGGAGACTAACAATACATGGATAGTGAATATATGATGATCATTTTCTGTATAGCTGTTATTTTTATTTTATTATTAATTTTATTTTATTTCTTTAATAGATATTATTACTTTATTTGTTATTTTTTAAAGTTTGTATTAAATTACTATAGATATATTTTTTTTTCAAATAAAAAAAATTAAAACAACGTAGCGCAGTCTGTAACTCTGCTATTCTCTACTCTTTCTACTTAGAATACTTTTTGGAACCGTGTTCGCGTCTTGTTTAGCTTTAAAATTAATTTAAAACTGTTATTAAATTTAATTACAGAGGGGTGTTTTTTAAAAAAATTCTGATTCTTGTAGACTCATTTATTTTACAAAAATTTCCGAGGAAACAGGGCTCCTCTCCTCTCTCCTCAGATGTACAGAGTCGCGAACGGACTTCTGCTCTTCAGGTCTTGCATAAAAAATATTTTGTGGCATTTTAGTTGCATCATTTCGATATCAAATAAATAAAAATGATTTACAGAAAAGATTTGTGACGTAGATGGCAAAGGGTGAGGGAATAAATCGGAAAAAAGTTTTTCCTCGACCAGGATTTGAATCCGAGACCTCTAGAATACCAGTCTAATGCTCTACAAAACGCATCGATTTTGTTTGTAAGGAGGAGACTTTTTGGCTTGAAATTTTTATAGCGCGCATCCCCTTTGAGGGGTAAACTTTAACACTATATTTTGAATAGGGAAAGTGGGTCGAGTGATACCTTGGTTTGAAGGTCTTCTGAATGTCTTGACAATCGTGTAATAATTTCGAAAATCTATCGATTTGTTTGTAGCTAAACAGTTTCCCCCTTAAAAACAAAATCGATGTGTTTCAGCATTTTCTCCAATTCTTTACAGTTTTTGAAAAAATCCAGATGAACCCTTTTAAATGGCTAACCTTGTATAATAACTATATATAATAAACAGTCATTTTCGCACCACCAAGAAGAAGAGTAAATGGCGCGTTTTTTATTAATATATGATATAATAATAATAGACCTAATCCACATATAACATTAGCTAAAGCAACGAATATTGATTCTCATTAGATGGATCTTCTAGAATGTCTATTTCATTTTCATCTTCGCTTTTAATAGAAAAATCTTGGTTTCGATTTTCACACGCTTGTCCATTACAAAATCGACAAACAATGGAACATTTGATGCCCGCTTTTCGGCAATCTTTTTTGCAATTTCATAAAATTACTTTTAATGAAGTGTCCCCAATCTTCCGGGTATTTTTTGTTACCGCTCCATTTTTGGATTTGGTGGTATGTTCGCAACGAATGGTAGCGGGCAGCATCTTTTGTAGGTGGAAACGATGCAAGGTTGGCTTTGGATTTTATTGAAGATTTGATAAACCGTTGGTATCCGACTTTCTCTAAGCTGTCAGAAATATTACCACCATATAATACTACCATCAGGAATCGTTCGCCAGCTTTTGCAACTTCGTCAGGATTAGCATCTGGGTTGTTAAAAACTTTAATATCAGGAAGACTTAATTTTTTTTTTACGAGTGGTAAAAATTTTGTTTTTTCCCTGATCAAAGACCGCCAAAGTTGTATCACGTCCACTAAATGCGTGCAAAACGCAAATGAATTCTGCTAGATTTTTCTGCTTTAAGCTACATTTTCCCTGATATATTTCCTTTCCCTGGCTTAAGAAGGAAGATGTTGTCTTGATATCGAACTAATGCCGTTAGCAGAACTAAAAGATCGATATCTTCACCAGCAGTAAACACAGAACCATGATCTGAGCAAAGCGTGACGTATACCTCAGGTTAACGATTCAAGGAGACTGACTGCTGCTGACTTGATGGCCTGATTCTCAAGACGAGAGTAAATTTCAGCAGGGCATGTATTTTTGACAATCAGAAAGCTACATGGCCAACATGATAAACAGAGGCAGACAGTATCGAATGCATCGGTTACGCTCTTTTAATGTAGAAGGCTTTGACAACTGCTAGCTGCTGGCAGTTCCTTGGTTTACGTTTTTACGTCCGGAAATGAGCATTCTGGAGGGTATATGTATACTAAAATATACCTATATGTTTAATTGATATATTACGTCGCGTCGGTAAGTAGGTATATAAAACTGTAATATTAAGGACATGCGCTATACAGGGTTCCTAAGATTTTTCTTAGGGATAGGATTTCAATAAATCAAACAGAAATGGCATAGAAAGTTCTGCGCGCACAAAAGAAACAGGTATATTGAGCAATGGTGACAGTTTGTTATTATCTCCGGTCTGCTTTCATGAGAAAAAATTGTCGCCACTCTTTCATTGTGTGCATAAATCATAGTTGCAATAATAATCGTTGACAAGATGTCTGCAAATTCCGCTAGATGGCGGCCACACCATGAGATGATCGAGGAAAAACTGGGAAACTTGCTTAAAGGAGGCGGCAGGGTCCATTATTTACGATACTGAGCGATAAACTCGTGAGGTTGTTAACATTAGAAAGAAATATCTTCGCTTTTAATTAACTTTCTTTCCATTCTGTTCTACTAGTGACATCTATCCGGAAACGGCCAAACCATGCAGCTAGCACTAGCAGCCAAATAAATCAATAAACGGCGCTGTTTTTCCTGCAGAGCTTTTTGCTTGCGATATTATTGATTTTAAATAAAGCTGGCCCTACACTACATTTGATATTTTCGAGGTGTTTTATGACATGATCTCGAAATATGTAGCGAACCAATTCTTCAAAACTAGCGAGAGGGTAAAAGCGAAAAATAAGGAGCTGCCAATATTTGTAACACCCAAAAAGGGGTGAAAAGATTTATTTTGCTCTGTTTCTTTACAAAAAACGTTTTTTTTTTACAAAAAGCTTTGCCACTTTTTTTATTTTTTTTCTTCAACTTTCTCGAAATTTTCGTCATACCGTAGAAAAAAATTATTTCCCCCATGGTCATACTCTACTTTTATTCGAAAAAATTTAGAAACAGAGACGGGATCAGTTTTCCTAAAACGGGTGATCTTGGTTTCGAGTGAGAAGATAAAGGGCGCCGCAGGCAAAAATGTTTCAATTAAATTAGCCGAACGCAAAAATGTTAGAAAAACAAAACACGAAATAAAAATGGCGCCGCTTACAATTTTTTTTCAAAAATTACGTAATTTCGGGAATAGGAAATAGGTCTAAAGAGTATAATTTTTAAGAAAAAAATATCAAGTTTCTCGACCTCCTCCACTGGGACTACAGGGGCCGTGCACAAATTACGGGGGTTACAAAACGTTACGTAGGGGGAGGGGGGTTTTCGACAGCGTTTGCATTTGTGTGAAACTAACAAAATTTGGAATGAAAATAAGTGAAAAGTTTTTTTTTTGGGGGGGAGGTAGTGGTCTTGAAATCGTTACGTAATATTAGGGGAGTGGCGTGCCAAACCGTTACAAAACATTACATAGGGAGGGGGTCAAAAAGTGGTAAAATCACCGTTACGTAATTTGTGCACTGCCCCACATCTGACTGTTCCTCCTTTTTGATTTCGAATCAAAGTGCAAAACCCAGGTTGGACGTTCGAAGGCGTCAACCCGTCCTATTTGCTTGATAAAGTTTCTACGGAAATATTTCAGTCGATTTCTCCGGCCGTGTATGAACGCTTTAGGTTAGGCATTTGCATATATCTCAGTCCCCAGCCTGTAAACGGTGCGTAAGGACAATGGTTACAAAATGAAAAGCCGAAAAATATTTTTTTTTACGATATCTTTCATCAGTTTGGTATTAAAGTCGAGCAAAAACAATTTTTATTCCAGTCCTAAAGGTTGGAAATGGAAAACATTAGAAAACAACAACCTGGAATGGATTTACTACGTGTAAGATGTAGTGACAACCCTGTATACCAGTGGATAAACTTTGGTAAACTTTTGATCTGTTCCCAAATACCTACACTCCTCAAACTAAACTCCATCCCACAATAAACCATTGCTACGTTTTCATGGGAATTGAGTTCGTTCTGAAGACGATTTCAATCCGATACCGTCCATGAAAACGCCTGTTTTTCCAGTATTCAAATCGATTTCAATCTAGATCCGACCCTGAAAATTTTTAGGGTTGGATCAAGATCGTATTGAGATCGAAATATCGATTTTCCATGAAAACGGGAATTGAGTTTACACATGCGTATTGCGTCAGATTACCAGACAGCCGCCAAATTATATTTTATTGCTCTCACTCTCACTCTTTTTGAGAGAGAAATAGAAGTGAAACTGTGGAACCGGCATTCTAAAGTTTGGTAGAGTGTATAGAAAAAAGAAGATTAATAACATAACCTTACTTAAATAACTAGAGATTTGTTTTTTTAAAGACTTTCTTTCTTTCTTCACTTCCACTTGCAAACAGAGTAGTAATTAAAATTTAAAAAAAAAGTGTTGCAATGGCCAACATCATCTTTTGAATAAAATACATTATTTTTAAAAAAGTACCAAAACTCAAAAATGAATATGTGACAACTATGACATATGTCAGCTGCCAAATATCAAAATTTGAAAACAGTTTTCAAATCGATTCAAAATCAATTTGAAAACCTGTAATGAAAACTCATGAAAAAAAAGTTTTCAAAACATATTGAAAACATAGCACATGTTGTTTGAAAGTTTGAGACAATGATGTGTTTGAAATTAACTCTGTGTTTCGGACTTCTATTGTCTATATTTTATTTATACACGACGTTTCGATCACTACAATCTCTGATCGTCTTCAGGTGCAAACTATAATCAATTCCTAAGGCTACGTGCTTATATACTGTGAGAAATCACTCAACCTTGAAGTTTAAGAAGTTGGCTCCGCCCAAGGAGCGGCCTCCAAATATTTTGGATTTCAACACTTGGTTTACTGAAAATACCCTGATTCTGCCCAATAAAGGCAGCTTCAAGGAATTTTCGTTTCTTCCAGTGTGACTCCTTGTGCAAAACCTTTGCTTCTTTCTTTGCCCACTTCATTCGGTGTTGTTTTGACCATGCATGTTCGGCGATTCCTGATTTCGTGGTTTCACCTTTTTGGGTATTCGTCTGATGTTCCTTAAGCCTAACAGATAGTGGTCTTTTAGTTTCGCCTACGTATGATTCACCACACTCACAAGGAACTTGGTAAATGCATTCCTTATTTTGTTTGTTCTCTGGTTTTGTTTTACTAAGCAGGCTTCTAATTGTATTACTAGATTTAAAAGCTGTTTTAATATTAAAGTTTTTCGCTACTCTTCGAATTTTCTCTGATACTCCTTTAACGTATGGGATTGTAAGGAATGCATTTGCCTTATTTTGGTCTTGTAATCTCTGTCCTGTTTGTTGAAGTTTAGAAATAGTATCTGTTATAAGTTTAAGGCTGTAACCATTCTGCTGCAGATCCTTCTTAATGTTTCTTATTTCGATTTCCAAGTCATGAGAATTGTTACAAATTTGAACGGCTCTGTTATACAAAGTTTTGATTATACCCAAAAAGGTGAAACCACGAAATCAGGAATCGCCGAACATGCATGGTCAAAACAACACCGAATGAAGTGGGCAGAAGCAAAGGTTTTGCACAAGGAGTCACACTGGAAGAAACGAAAATTCCTTGAAGCTGCCTTTATTGGGCAGAATTAGGGTATTTTCAGTAAACCAAGTGTTGAAATCCCAAATATTTGGAAGCACCTCCTTGGGCGGAGCCAACTTCTTAAACTTCAAGGTTGAGTGATTTCTCACAGTATATAAGCACGTAGCCTTAGGAATTGATTATAGTTTGCACCTGAAGACGATCAGAGATTGTACTGATCGAAACGTCGTGTATAAATAAAATATAGACAATGGAAGTCCGAAACACAGAGTTAATTTCATAGCACATGTTTATGTGGTTATCCAAGTTCTGGCAGTAATTTTACATTTTTATTTAATTTTAATTCTTTTAATTTAATTTTAAGTATTGCGTGCCACATTCACATTTAAAGATTTAAATCAAAATTCATGGCGCCACTGGTAAAGAAAAAATAAATTTTCGACAGTGTTGCCGTTTTATTGCTCTATCTCTTAAACATTATAGGGAATGTTTGGTCTTTTCTTTAGTTATTAGTCTGAGGACGGATTCCAGTTTCTGTAGACGAAGTGCTAAACAAACTTGCATTAGAAAAACGTCGCCTTGAGATGTAACCCCCCCCCAAGTAAATTTCTGGATGCGCCACTGCGTTACTGATGTACCGAGCATTGAAATATCATACTAGAAATATTTTGATTGCTTTTCTCAAAAATTTTCTTGCGAATCTGTCAAAGGCTTAACCCCTGAAAAAATATTTCTCGGTCGGTTGTTACAGTCACTTGCAACCACGCATGCTGGATGATGTATGCTCTAAAATGCAACCTAGTAAAAAAATAAAACAGTAGTAAAATTTAACGCTCTGTAGTTCGGCAAAAAAGTGTTTGTGAACACATATTTATGGGGAAGAAAGTCTTGTTTTGACCGGAATACGCCCTGAAAATCTTAATACCGAATTTGGAAATACCCTGTGTACATGGTATCCAAAATTCGATGGTCTTGGGGGCTTTCGGGTACTTCTAGAGGAGAAATTCGACCCCTCTTTGCGAGGCTCAAATTTCAAGGCAGGATTTTTTGTAAAAACCGCATTTCAATATGTCACCCCGTCTTCGAACTACGGGGGCTTTTTGAAAAGTCTGCATTTTAGGATAGGCCCTATAATTTTTTTATTTATGAAAAAAAATCTTTGTACTGTTAATTGCATTTTGGTAGAGATTTTAAACTAAAATTTATATAATTACCAAATCAGATTTCATGAGTCACTTTTAGTTTTTGAGATATAAAGCAAAGTTAGTATTTTTCTTAAGAACACTCCAATTTTTTTAATGCTTTTTCAATTTCTTTCAAAACGATGTACCTCTTACAAAAATCGGATAGATAGTTGTCGAGTTATTAAATATTTTACACAAATCATACGGTAGGATGTGATAAAGGGCATATTTAAAAAAGAAAAGATCAAATGATCTTGGAAGAAAAGAACGAAAATTCAAAATTGGATGAGTTTCTCACAAGGAACACACAAAAGACCAAAGCGAAAGGAGAAACAATTAAACGATGTTACGCCCGTGGTAACCAGCGTGGGCTCGTCAGTGGATTCACTAGTCACCCTCAATCCAGAAATAATTTAACACCACTGACTTCCAACTCTGAATCACTCACAAATAGGCATCGTTCCGCATGGTACTTATTATAAGTCACCTGATACGGGTTCGTCCTGGCGTGTTAATCTTTCCAATAGGAATATGCTCCTAAGACAATTAAAACAAGAAAAACTTCCAAATCAGTTACATCAACCGAAAAGAATCTAAAAAAGAGAAGATCAAAAGATCTTGGGAGGAAAGAACGAAAATTCACACACAAAAGACCAAAGCGAAAGGAGAAAAAATTAAACGATGTTTCGCCCGGGGTGACCGGCGTGGGCTCGTCAGTGGATTCACTAGTCACCCTCACCCCGGGCGAAACATCGTTTAATTGTTTCTCCTTTCGATTTGGTCTTTTGTGTGTTCCTTGTGGGACACTCATCCAATTTTGAATTTTCGTTCTTTCCTCCCAAGATCTTTTGATCTTCTCTTTTTTAGATTCTTTTCGGTTGATGTAACTGATTTGGAAGTTTAAACGGCACATTATTAAGAAAATCTAGAATGCCTTGGTTGACAATCTGAGCATAACTTATAATAATTTATTATTGATATAATAGTAGGCCTTAAATTCAGCCTTGAATTCAGTTAAGAAGCAAAATAGTGTTTTATATCTTCGTAACAAATTATTTTTATCATCTCAGATTAACAGCTAGATTTTTTTAATAATGTGGCGTACCGCTTTTATCACAGCCTACCATATGATTTATGGAAAGTATTTAATAACTGGACAACTATTTATCCGCAGAAGCAATTTCATTGCTTCAGGGATAATTTTTCTTTCTCTACGTTTATTTTGTTTTTCCTTTTTTTATGTTTAGATATGAATTTTTATATATTGTTTTATTGATATTTATTGTAACAATGTTTTTTGTAATTCCATTTTTTCTAAAAATAAACGTGTAATAAAATAATAACAATAATGATTTTCGTAAGAGGCCCATCGGTTTGAAGAAAATTAAAAAAAGATTCAAAATATAACAAAAATTGAAATGTTCTATAAAAAATAAAAAAGTTATAGGGCCTGCAGAATTTTGGAAAAGCCGCCGTAGCTCGAAGACATATCAAAATGCGTTTTTTACCAAAAATCTTGTCTTGAAATTTGAGCCTCAAAAAATGGGATCGAATTTTCTCTATCTCCTTTAGAAGTACCCGAAACCCCCCAAAACCATCGAATTTTGGACACCCTGTGTACATACGGATGTGTCGTGCGATAACTAGCCACAGGATTCATCTGGGAAATTATGAGCTCCACAAATTTATCAAATGGGATCTGTATATTCATTCCAAATATTTTTGAGCCTTTCCAATGCCTAGTTTTAAAGACTCTAAAACATTCCGAGATAAATGCCGGGGTCAGTTTTATTGAACCACCCTGTATCTACGTTACGATCGTGTCATGATTTTTAAAATATAAGAGGCGCCAAAGAAAACGCTTAAGAGCTCTTCCGGCTCAATCCTCTGCATGCTTGTCTGACTTCGTGCCAGGGCATTAACGGGATTTTTCTCTTTCAGATAAAGACTTTCTTTTCCGAAGTAGCTATTCTTAAAATCAAGGAGAAAAAAATTATAAAATTAACATTAATGACGTGACTTTTGATGAAATTTGTTACTACTGGTCTTTATAAAACATTATTAATATGGAATTATAAATACCGTAATTAGCTACTTCAAAGAACGATACATACTTAACAAACGAAATAATTTTAAAACATCAGCAGGCATCCCCCAAGGATCGGTATTAGGGCCTCTACTCTGGAATATATACTATGACCCCATACTTAGACTAAAGCTGGGTTCATACAGAAATAAAATAACATAAGATAAGATAAGTTAAAAATAGCATAAGATAACATAAAATAAAAAAATTGGGCGTTCACACAGAGAAATAACATAAAATAAGAGATCAGTTCCAGCCAATCAAAACGCGATTTTTTTTATTCTTCTTCCCTTTTTTAGTGGTACGACGTTTTCAAATGGCTGTTCAAAAATTTAGAAAAAAAATAAACAAAGAATCCATAGATTTGATTTTAGGTTTACAAAACAATTTTTGTGAAAATTCGTTCGTCGCAATGACGTCACGGTCATGCGCGGAACGCGATTTCAGATAAAATAAAATAAGAAGATAAAAGTTTGCCATCTTTCTGTTATGTTATGTTATCTTATCTTATTTTTCTGTCTGTATGAACGCCATCAAGCAGTTCCATAAGGTGAACTATTTTATTTTTTATTTTCGCTTATCTTACGTTATCTTATGTTATTTTTATTTCTGTATAAACCCAGCTTACAACTTGCAAGTTTTGACGTTCGTATGTCATATTCTACCCACTCGATGTAAACTCGGGCGAAAACGATATCTAAGCGTCAAAAACCGTCGTATTTTTCTCGCCAAAAATTTGAATTTTGGGCCTATTTTAATTAAATATTGTGCATTATGCATTCGAGTTAGAATTTCTGGGCATATCTGGTATCTGATTAAGTAAAAATTCACTCCTGTTTCAACAATTTTTTGCTAAAATGTGATTCGTCTACGAGAAAAAGTTGAGTGATTCAAGAATTGAACAGATCTGATAAAAAATCACACAAATGCTGCAAAAACTTAAAAATTAGTTAAATTTACAATTAAATGGTGCATAATAAATGAACTAATTAAACGACATTTAACGTTAAAAGTCCCTAACAATAATACTTTTTTTTTCTATAAACGTCAAAATAGTGCCCATTTAGCCCTTGCCAAATCGACTTAAACTTTCAAATAATAGACACTTAAAGGTGGCACGCTATTTTTGATTCCTTGTTGTTAGCGTATCTCTGATACGTTTGTGAAAGCATCCTTAAAAATTGATGCTAGAGCAGCACGGATATTTCACCATACAATCTATTTTATGCAGCCAAAATCTGAAAACCGCATATCAATAGCTGCTTTACTTCTAAAGTTATGATTTTTTTATATATTTTTTCGTTTTTTCAAATAACTCGGAAACTAAAGCTTCCATGAATTTGGACTTTATAACAAAATTCCATATTCATGGAAACTTAAATCTGAAAACTGTACATTGCTACTTGCTTTTGTTCCAAAATTACAATTTTTTTAAATATTTTATCACCCTTTTCCCCCTTCAACACCCCACCACCCTATCCAAAAGTTAAGCAGTTGATGGTCAGACGATAGAGGATTTTTGTACCAAATTTCGTTAAAATCGATTAAGGCAGACCGACAAACAACTTTTTTTTTTCGTCAGTTAAGGTGTTTTGGAACCTTAGTAACTCATTTTTAATAAAATTAAGAGAAGTCAAAATTTCACGATTTTAATACTCTCCCATACCATATTGGTATGGTGGACTAAAAAATTGGTGCTAGAAAGCACGGATAGTCCAACATACAATCAATTATTTTATCCAACCAAAATCTGAAAACCGCATATCAATAGCTGCTTTACTTGTAAAGTTATGATTTTTTTTATATATTTTAACGTTTTATCAAATAACTCAGAAACTAAAACTCTCACGAATTTGGACTTTTGATATTTTATCCTCATTTTCCCCCCTTCAATCCCCCCACCTCCCTACCCAAAAGTTAATCAGTTCATGGTCAGCCGATATAGGATTTTTGTCCCAAATTTCGTTAAAATCGATTAAGGCGTTCTTGAGTTACTAACTTTGTTTTTCGTCGATTAAGGTGTTTTGGAATCTTACCTAAGGCGGGTTTACCCAATTTTTCATATTGATAATTAATTTATAACCTTTTATTAATAGTCTTAATGTTAAATACATTATTGTTTACAGAAGTGTCTACCCAAGTTTTCATAGTTATAATTAACAATTCTTAAGCACAGTGCATAATTTAAAAGTTGGTTAATTTTAACTTTATGCACTTTATGATATTAGAAAACAGAAATTTGGCAAAAACGTAGAATACCTAACCTGTCGAGGTTAGGTAAAGAAAAACAATTTTTTTATTATTCTTTTTTGTCAGTTTGGATAAACAGGTGCTGTTAAATTATGTAATAACATTAAAATTATGCTTATACATTATGAATTAAAGTTATGAATTATCAATATGAAAAGTTGGGTAAACCTGCCTTAACTCATTTTTGATAAAATTAAGAAAAGTCAAAATTTCACGATTTTAATAGTCCCAAAAAAAGAAGTTAAAAAACCTCCAAATCAGTTACTTCAACCGAAAAGAAACTAAAAAACAAAAGATCAAAAGATTGATTTGGAGGTTTTTTAACTTCTTTTTTGTTTTAATTGCCTTAGGAGCATAATCCTACTGGAAATATTAACACGCCAGGACGAATCCGTATCAGGTAATTTGGATAAGTACCAGTGGTAGAGGGTGCCAGTGAAACCACTGATGAGCCCACGCTGGTTACCCAGGGCGAAACATCGTTTATTCATTTCTCTTTTCGCTTTGGTCCTTTGTGTCCTTGTGGGATGCTCATCCAAGTTTGAATTTTCGTTATTTCCAGCCAAGATCTTTTGGCCTTTTGTTTTTTAATAGTCCCTACACACCATATTGGTATGGTGGACTAAAAAAAAAATCAAAGTTGTGCTTTGCAGCGTTCGACGTAACCAATCAGGCATTTATGAAAACTCACAGATAATAGTAGAGAAGGGGAGGCGCAAAGCCTGGCAAGTAGGCCTCCCTGGGCCTTTTCTGCCTTACCGCTCTACACCCCAGGGCTATTCTACACGAGCCACAAAAACCCGACCGGTTAGTCGCTCAGTCGCTTGAAAATTTTGCCCATTCTATACGAGCGTGTAGACGCCGCTCCTTTGTAGCGCGTATAACCGGCGAGTGAAACGCGACCCAATTCCAGACTAGCGACAAAATACCTCATATGTGCTATGGATCCCTTACAAGTTGGGTCTATCGCTGTTCACAAATTAACTTTAATAAGTTTGTTGGCCAAAAAACGTAAAAAAGACGTTGGTGGCTACACCCGGTTGCTGTTAGTCCTCTGACCTTAGGGGTGTTTCATCTTAGCTTCGCAGAATATCGGAGATATCCCGATCTGCACTACTAATCGTGGATTGGTGAAGGACGCTTGCAAGTTGCTACATGTAGAATGATACGCTGGCAGCCGGCGCGCGACTTTTACGCAACCTCTTGCGGTTAAAGCGCCGGCACGCCAACGAACGCGTCCACACGCGACCGGAAAGTTGCCCGTATAGTCTGTTCAATAAACACTCTGTGACACACGCGTGTCGCTCGCAGGCAAACGCTCGCGTTTTTGTAGCTCGTGTAGAATGGCCCTTACTCACAGATAACAAAAGGTTAGGTTACACTAGCTGCGTACGAATACCGGAGTGGTCGTAAAGATAGATGAAACGTAGTCGCGGTTGTACGACGTATACGTTCTGAGCATGCGCACTGAGATACGGTTACAATTAAGCACTCTCCATTTGTGCAACTTTAAGTGTGTTGTTTTTTTACTTAAAAACAAACGATGCCATCATCAAAACAATAACTAGCAATTTTACAAAAATAAAACCGGAAAACATCTCTTTTATGTGGTCGGCATTTTAAAGCTTTTTAGTCGGAAATTCGTATTTTTACAAGCGTCAATAGAAGTAAATTCTTCTATATTATCGTATAGAGTCATTTTTATTACGCTTTTGGTACGTTAAACTAGCAAATATGAAGCATAAAAATGTCATAAGAGATTTAGAGAATACAAATAACAATTGTTTTCTATGAAAAAGGATTTTATAAATTAAAATTGAGTTTGTTTACCATGAAGATTAAGCAGAACAAGCATCCTTTTTAAACGTATTAACTAGATAGCTGAAAGACACTACAATTTTGACTTGTTTATGCCATGTTTCGAACGAGGCCCACTTTTCTAATGAATGCGATGACAGAACAGCTGGCTGCAATCGATGCGTACGTTGCTGTGACAGCAACGTAAGGTTCATTCTTGCGTAAGTGACGAGTGCAGTTATCAGCTGTTCTGTGATTGCATCAAAAACGGACCACGTTCCAAACAGAGCATAAACAAGTCAAAATTTTAGAGTCTTTTGCCTTTGTTTTAAACGCATTAGGTAAACGTAAATTTTAAATGAAATGCTGTTTCTATGGGAAATTATGGGAATGCTTTGGCTAAGTCAGCACTATTTTGACGTTAGAAGTTGCCACTCTGTAACTAAGGGCACTAATCATATAACCATACATAAAAAATGGCTAAAACTTTTCCCTGCGCTGACATTAATCAAACTGATAGACATTGAGCGCAGACAATAATAGACACTAATTTTCACGTATTTTCGTAATTAGCTAATAACGGCTAATTATGTAATCGCGGCTAAATATTCAGTACTATGCACCAAAGAATTTTGCACCCAAATTAGGTAATTGTGATTTGGTAGTCAGGGCCAGCAGAAAGGAGCTGGCAACATCGCAAATTTCTTACCTCTTTATATTATATAAAAATATTTGGTGTCCATTAGAAGCATAAAATCTTAACGCCAACAACTGATTTATAGGGGTAACTAGATTGTTCCTGAAAAACGACAAAAAAATGTGAGAACCTAAAATACAGTTTAGTACTGTATTAGTATTAAGCTTGTAAAATTCATTACCACAGAGCATGTTAGTAGGTGCGCGATACTACTATACTGCGGATTTCAAATAAAATGCGTACAATGTTAAAGTTACATTTAAATACACATTTGTAATAATGTCATTCTGGTAGAAATGTCTATAAACGTGACTATAAGATGACTAACTGATTTCCGAGCTGATTTCCAATAATGACTTATGCTGGGTTTATACAGCAAAATCAAATATAAGATAACAAATAACAACGCCCAATAAAAACCGTATTTGTAATGACATCACTGCCCCCCCCCCCCCCCCGAGAAGCCTGGTTATGGTTACATTTTTACTTCAAATTAAGTTTTTTTTATTATTTATCCTTATCCTTTTTTTTGACAGGTTTTAAAATGGCAAATGGTGAATACGCCAAAAATTTGGCAAATAATAGCTTTATTATCTGTGTTTGAGGTCATAAAGTTGGAGATTTTTTAGACCACCTCTGGCAGGTGGTTTAAATTTATAGCCCCAGAATGGATTGTTTTGTGGCAATTCGTAATAAGTTCGTTTATAATTAAGTAGCCGTTTTCAGCACAAAAAATATATTTATGAGAGCACTACGAGGCAACACAAACATAAGTGAAGATTATGCACGAAAAATATACCAAACAAAAAAATCCAAAACAACTATATATTGTTTACTAATTTATTTACAAACTGAAATTAAATCATTGAGATTATCTAAAAGCGCACTCAAGAAAACTTTCCTTAATCAAAGCCCACCCATTTCACAGCTGTAGTTTTTGTCAGTAGAGGTTGGTGCGAGCCAAGGTGCAAGCAGAGGTAAGAAATCCGAACTCGCTGTTCGTGATTTGAAATATTTTTAAACTGACATTTCGACAGTGGCAGAAATGTAAACAAATCTTGCATTTAAGTTTTTTAATACATTTCATAAATAAAAACACCTTTTAAATAAATAAAAAATTAATCTACTCTTTATTTTATTATTACACATCTAAATCGTTGTGTGACATCAAGTATTAATTGGAAAAATTAATTAACAAGGGTAAGTTTTAATTAGAGTGACATATAATCCTAATTTTAATTTGATCTATAGAGTGTTTACTATTTAAACCCCGCGTGGGTTTAAATTTTTTAATTTTCTTTTCTTCTGAATTGAAACTTTCTTCTTAAATCCCACAAAAGATTGTGTTAAAATGGAGAGTGAATATTCAAAACTAAAAATTTCACTTAAACTTGGAACCATTCTAAAAGAGACTAAACCCTTTTAGTAAATCCCACCGTAAGTGTCTATTACCTCGTATTTATGCTTTGGCCTGAGGCCGACCATATTTATATGGCATTTTGGCAATACGTGTAAAAATTTTGGGTCAATTCTTATTTCCTCGGTACTTAGTTTATACGGTAATTTACCAGACCCAACCCAGCCGGTTAAACGTTTGAGTTACGGATTGTTTTCTCAAAAGGCATGTATAAAAACACCGTGATCTGTTTTAAGAGGTCGAATGCGCTTTATCCAAAAACGTATGAAGAATACCAAATGTATCGGATATGACACACAAAGTTACAGCCGTGTACTTGTATTTTGGATATTTCTTGAAGGGTTGGCATTGTTGACAGTTTGTTCTCAGATGTTATTTTTCTTTTGTTGAGAGTGCGTGGGTTGCCTACCAAAATATTGAGAAAAATATCTAGAAAAGTTGCGTTTTTTTCCACAACGTTGCGGTGAAAATTTTGACGTCATTGCAACGTTGCAAATATGATGAAAAGGTACAAAAATACGTTTATATATGCAGTTTCAGCAAGTTGAAAACAGATTCGAATTCTTATCTAAACACAATGATCGATGTACTTTTTTTTGTAATTATTGTTCTTTGCTTTGTTTTGGCGCCCTCGAAACCGCAAAAGGCGGTTAGATCGTGACAGTACTTGCGCGATCGAACTTTTTACTCGAACGGATCCAAAAGGATTATGCGTTCAAATGTAAACGTAGTAGACGAATGGAAATGCAACTTGTGTATTGTAGGTTTCGGAAATGAAGATATGGCTATCTTTGTTTGACTTGTTGCTTATTAGTTAGGACGAATTTTACTTAGTTTGGAGTAATATCTACTATTTTAAAAAAATTGAATAAAAGCCATTTGTTGCTACATATGAGTTTACTCTATTCAAAAACACAAAATTAAAGCGATTTATTTAAATAAAACCAAAATCAACACACGAAGCCTATTTGTGAGCTGAAATTTACTGCTTCCTTTTCCGTTTGTGATGTTTTCCTTTTTCTCTTTTTAAACGTCGGGCCTCTTAAATACAAATTCAATGTCCCGCAGAATAAAAATCTTCTAAAGAGCAAGACCATGAGCCTAAAACCATTTTGGCCACATAAATTACTACCCTTGAAAATTGGAAACAGAAAATTCGCAGCCACAACTTTGAGAGCTGGTGGAAATAATTCACAGGTCAACACAAATTTTGGTGCCGGCGATTTTTTAACTGTTCCTGGGTAATTTTTGGGTAGAGAATCCGAAATAACCATGAGATTTTGTGTATCAGATCTAGTTTTTAAAATAGGAATTATGTACTTTACTTTTTTTAACCTCTATATATATTTTACGTTATAACTATGACTATTGCCAGTAACAAAAAAAAAACACATATAATTAAATATTTGTTATAAAAAGTAGCTTAACATAAATTCATACTCATATTAGTCACTAATACCTAAAAATTTTCTTTTGTACGACTTTCTAGCATGGAATTTACTGGTGTAGTCTCGCTGAAGGCTCCAACAGTAGTCGGCCATTATGTGGCTTTCCCATCGTCTTTGATATCGATCTTCCATAGTTTTAATATCCTGATGGAATCTTTCTCCCTGTTCTTCACTACAGTCACCTAAATTTTCTGGAAAGGATCTGTGGAGGTAGTAGACTTTTATACTCATGGTATAACCGAGAATATGAAAATTTGAAAGCATAGTTTCCACTAATTCTATGTAATTGTCTGTTTTGTGATTTCCAAGAAAATTTTTAACTACTTGAACAAATGAATCCCAAGCGTTATATTCAGTCTCATTCATTGATGTAGTGAACTGTGGATCTTTAATAAGTTGTCTTATTTGAGGACCATCAAATATACCACCATTGACGTGACAAGTACCCAAAACAATTTCCATCTCGATCTAACGCTTTCACAAACTGCTTCATAAGCCCCAACTTGATATGCAAGGGTGGTAGTATGATTTTTTTATCTCGTAACCAAAGGTTTATTCACTACGTTTTGTTTTCATTCAACCTTAGTATCTCTTAAAGGCCAATTTCTCTTAACCCAGTGCTGATCTTTAGCTCTGTTGTCCCAAAGACATAAAAACAGGGGTATTTTGTATATCCACTTTGCTGTCCAAGGAAAAAGTTCACCATTTTCACATCAACACAAATTGCCCACTGATGTTCTTCGTATTTAATTTGTTTCAAAACTTGTGCTATTGTTTTATACTCCTCTTTCATGTTAGTAGAATGTCCAATAGGAATTGAGGCATATTTGTTACCGATATGTAAAAGGACACATTTTAAACTACGTTTTGAACTGTCAATGAAAAGGCACCAATCGTCTGAAGTGTATTCTGGCAAACCCATTTTCTGTAAGAGTCCTTTTATGTCGTTACAGAATACCAGCTTATTTTCCTGAGTGAAAAAAGGCAGCAGAACCTTTTCTCTCTTACGATAAAATGTAACATTAGTGTCTGAATAAAGAAGGTCATTTTCTTTTAATCTGGATGCAAGTAATTCAGCACATTCTTTTGAGAGGTATAGGTCTCTCACGAGATCGTTCAGTTCTTGTTGATTAAAACACTGAGGACTTGTTAAGTCTGCTTCAAATTCACTGTCGTTTTCTGATTGCATTCTTTGAACTTCATCAGACGATGATGTTTCTGTATCATCTTACGGGATTTCAGGAAGACTGCTAAAGGTTGGAATGAGTATTTCCTTAGAGTGCGGTACAGGTTTTCTTGCAGAATCTAGATCAGGATATGTCCATTTATGTCGATTGTTCCTATTTATGCCTTTAATATTAACGAGACAAAAATAGCAGGCATCATAATGGTTACGTGATTCCCTCCAAACCATTGGTACACCAAATTTCAGGCACATTTATGTTTCCAATTGTCCACTATCGTAAATGTTCAACGCATGTTTTACACACCACATGTGGAGCCCAAGATTTATCTTGATCTCCCAAATGAACGCCAAAATAGGCAAGATAAGAACTTTTCACAAATTCATAAATAGTTTTTCTATTTTCTTTCAAAGTGTCGAGAAGGATAAAAGTAGACAAAAGGTACTATTTTTCCAAAACCAATTAGATTGGGTTGAGCAGGTATGGGGAGATCGAATCATAAAATATAAAATAGCTAATAAAATTAATAGGATTAATTAATGAGGGTTAACCAGGTCTAGGAATATTGGTTTACGAACAATTTCAGGTATATTTGACTAATTAGATCCTAGTTTATTTATTTTTGTTTTTTATTAGAACTAAATTCAATTAGTCTCTATCTCTCAAAAACTACAGCTGATAGAACAAATCTGCTGCCAGTTTTAGAATCAGCACATTAAGTATATCTAAAATCAGTTCTTAGATCTCCGGTACCATTTTTTTTTTGGCCTGTGAATCAATGCTAGACAGAATAAAAACAGTGACGATTTTCCGTAATTCTCGGACATAATTTAATAGAATATTTTCTGTCAGTTTAATGTCAATATGGCCGAGAAAATAGGCTAAAGGATACTTAAACAATAAAGATTTAACTAGCTTTTTAGTTGAGAAAGTTTTGTTGCGACAAAGAAAACAGTGTCCTTACAGTATGTATTAAAAAAAATCGTTACAAATGACTTTTTTAATAGTTTACCTCCAATAAATAAACCGAACCTATAAACAAATCCCAGATGTTAAGAAATGATCGAGATATGCTTCAAATATAACTGCCGTCTATTTACCCGATTTGCTATATTCGGTAGCCAAAACGGAACTAAAGCAAACTTTGCTCATAAGAACTTTTCTCCATATTGCTAGTAGCTTCATCTCTATACACACAAAGTCGAAAAGTTTCATAATATAATCTAAATTTCATAAAAGTTTCGAAAGGCTTTCTAAATCCAAAGGAAACCTTAATAGTAGAAAATAACGTTTAAAACAGGCGGTGTTGGTATATAAAAAAGTAACTTTTAGTACGTTGGGTAAGCCGCCAATATCGAAAAAACCTTGCCCTTTTTGATTGAGAAATGCTATTTGCAGTGATGAAAATTCATGGCATTTTAAAAAATGGCTGCCATTTTTTAAACCAATATGGCAACTATTGTTTTGATTTTTCCATGGTACACTGATCAAAAGCATGCGTACATGGTAAAGGTTTGTACCTAGGCAATGGCAGTAGCGCGACGCGGTGAGCCCTGAAGCCAAGCGATACTCTATGTTGAAGCCCAGCGGTGTTCTGACTCAATTCAAATCACTTAAAGTCTGATTCAAACTTACCGAACTTTAGTTCTGACTTTCTTTTCAGCTGACAAATAATTCATTCATTAAAATTTAATTTTTCAATGTAAATGAATTAAAAAAAAATAAAAAGAAATATATTTTTCAAATTGTCCATAATTTTATGGATGCCACACTAAATTAGTAATGAGAAACAATGACCTTTTTAGAAGATCTTTCAAACAAAAAAAAAATCATTAAAATGGGACCACTACAAGCAAAGTTCGAAAATTTCCTTATGATTCTAATAGCAGCTATCTTTAATGGCCGCCATTTTGGTACACAGATTCAGAGATGGCTCTGGATCTAAAAAGTTTTCTTTTGCCATCAACTACTACCCCAGAAAGTGGCATACTTTAATCAAAAAATGCACGATTCTTTGATGTACCCAACGTACTTATTATTTTGGCATATTTTTCATTTGTATTTAATGGATGACGGAGGGGGTGGTAAAAACAGAAAAAATGCAACTCTGGCACTCCAGACCGGGGAACGAGAAGGGGGGTAGTCCATCAAAGCTGGTAATTTTTGTCAAAATTAACGTCATTTGTACATTTTGATTTCAAATTTGACTAAAAGTTACTATTTTGCTTGAAGGTTGTCAAGAGAAGTGAACTTTTTTGAAATTTTTTTTATTGCCAACCTAGTAAACAAGTCGTTAAGTTTGGTTATTATACATGCGCCTATCATTTTATGTTATTAGGTGGACATAATCAGTTTCTGATGAAAAAACAATTCAATTACTTAATGATTTTTTAACCCCAGTTTGTGACGCAATTTGCTTTTCCCAAATAAAATACGGGGCAGCCCCAAGCACATACCACCTGATAAGGACGGAAGTAAACAAAAGGATTTGTTATTTAATCTCGAAAGTCACGCAAACTGAGCTGGACACAAAAGATTAGAAGTTATTTAATAGATGTGCCAAAAATAAATTCAATTGCGATATACACGGTGGTTCAACAAAAACGAGAAATTAAACTTTTTTTTAAAGTTTGAATCCATTCTAAATAGAGACTAATTAACCCAAAAATGTTTTTGAATAAAAAAACTCGACTGCCAGTCCTAAATAGGGTTTAGAACAGAATAGAACCTTATTTAGAACTGGCAGTTAGGTAGTCTTTTTTTATGTGTGTGGAAGAGGAACGGTGAAAAAAATCGGGAGGGCACCGTGAAAAAAGCAAAAAATATTATTTAAAACGCTTTATATAGAACAAAAATCGGATTTTTTTACACAATTTTAACTGTATGGGTACTGCTCACAAAATTAAGTGAAAACATTACATTTTACTGTATATTTTATACATAACTGTGTAATAAATATTCACAATTTTTAATTACAAAACTCAGTTAAAAAACAGTATTTTTTTCTGTATGATTTCGAGTTCTTTGTAAGCATGTTCCTGTTCTTTTTGGAGTTTTTTTGATAAAGGTATAAAAAATAGTGTTTACAACTCGTGTACAACAAGCGTTTACAACGGCACTATTTTATCAGCTAGTTGTAAAATACATACTTAATTTCGAAGACGAAACAAAAATTCACCCTCGCTTGATTTATTTAATTTAATTTATTTTTATTTTTATTTATTCATTTATTTCTATTTTTATTTATGTTTATTTTTGTTCCTATTTTTATTTGTTTTTAATTAATTTTTATTTTTGTTTATTTTTATTTATTTATTGATTTTTATTTTATTTTTATATATATTTTCATTTATTTTGTTTATTTATAAATATTAGGTGCCTACTACTGTATGCCCTGTAAAAGAGATCTGTAGATAGAGACCATAGAAATATTATACCTATGGACTTAAACATATATAAAATAAAAAATAAATTATTAGTTTTTGCAGCGAATATTTTAAAATATAATAGGTAGGTTTAATAGTACATTATAAACCTAAAATAGTGGCACTTTTAATCCCGGGACGAAAAGTTTGTAACCTGACCGGCGAGAGGGCTACAATTCGCTGGGGATTAGAAAGAACTTTAGTCCCGTAGTTTATATACTATTTTATGCACTTCAGAACTGGAAGATCTGAAAATAAAATGATCATGAAAATAATTAAAGACAGTACTCTCGTACTCGTTGCGGTACTCTACTTTTTAATGGTTGTCTTTTACATGAATCCTGTGTCAGATTTTTTCACCATCATTTCATCTCCTAATTCCTAGCACCGTACTGATGAGCACCACAAGTGCGAAATCCAGATCTACGGTTACCATTACCTTTTTTGAGGAAAATCTCGCTATTCACTGATTTTGTTATTTATTCACCCTCGCTAAATCCTTTTTTTGAAAATCCACGTGGTTCAGGTTTTTTCAAAATTCTTAGCAAATCTCAGGGGCTACCTTTTAAAAATGACGCACTCTATATACGTTTAGTAACAAAAAAAAAACTTGGCGTGTAGGTCGAAATTGCTTTATTGGCTACTCTTTCAATAAGATTAGGGAGGGGTTTATTTTGGAAGTTCAAACAGGAGTAGAAAAAAATATAATAATAAATATATGTAAGAGCGATAGATGGTAAGAAACTACTTTGTGTATAGTATAGTCGTTTTTTTGCGTGAGAAGACGTCAGGGTTCAACACATTTCAAAGGATTTCAAAACCGTTCCTCGTACTACTGTTTCGAAAGCGCATCAATCATGATTCCAATATGGCGAGAGTTGCCATTTGACAAATAAGCGAGTAAGATCGAGTTATGGAGCACCGGCTATTTTTTTTGTTTTTTCGATAATAAAATGATGGAGTCTGATTTGGTAGTGTGCCAAATTCAATTGGGAGAATTACTCTTAGAGGTAGATTAGGACACTGCCAGGAGGCTGATTCTTGAATTTCGTAGGAAAAATTGCACGGGAACGGTCCTCTCCCTGATATCGACCAATAATAAGCTTTGAAGCGATCACGAGTTATCCGAAACCTATCCGACCACGACCGAAGCTGTATCGAAGGAACTCTCATACGCTTTCATACACCTGGTCCGAGGGCTCAAGTGAACAAGTTTTTGATACAGAATGATTACTCATTTTCTTAGTTTAAGAATACATTTTCGTATATAAGCTAATTGAACGTGTAATTTAAGAAAAGATCTTAAGATTGTGTTAGATGTGAGAGATATGTTACGTAAATAAAATTTTTATCCCCACGCAAGTATAACGCATAGAATAAGTTTACATACAGGGCGAATTATATGTATACTTGAAGATGGAAAATTTTTTATTATTATTACTTTTAAAAATCTTTTAAATGTTAAAGTGGCAGTTCACCAAAATAACAAGTTAGGCTTAACAAACTTTACGATGACTGGTAATCGTTTTTTACTATCAAGCCCCTTTAATGGAATATAAGCACGTTTTTACCACGTGCAGTGCATACCACAGTCAAGCTTATAGTTTATTAGTTTAGCTTCTAAATTACTTTGTTTATACGGGCCTCTTAAAGCGCTTTTATATAAGGACATTTTGAAAATGTTGTCGTATAAACACCACTAAAACCGTTTTTTTAACTACTAAATCGATTTTAGTTTAAAGCGATTTAAGAATGCGCTTAAAAACTCATTTTAGGTTCGTTATAAATACCTTGAAAACGCTCTAGAGCATTTCTTCCAACATAAAGAAATACTCAACCATGCAGGTTTTCCAAAAAATCTGTTGCTAACTAAGTTGTTTTATTTGTTTTTTCTTTAAACTGACATACTTAATGACATTTAATTAATTAATGAATTACCCCCCCCCCTGGACTCAAAATTTTAGCAAATAACATAACGAAATTCGGAAATTTTAAAGAATCGCCAACACAAATAGCAAAATTTTTCGCCTGCGGCTTTAGATAAAACTATTAATGTCCACAATTTTAATTGAAAAGGTTAAAAAATACAATTTTTAGTGTAGTTTTATAAAAATTTTCGCCTGCGGCGCATTTAACGAGTATTCTTATTCACATATTTAAGATAAACTGATATCTCGAAATCTGATTACCCCCCGCCCCTGGGTTTAAAGCCGGATCCGCGCTTGGGATAAAGCGATTTTATTTAAAACCGTCCTTTCATAACGTAGTCAAATAAATATTTGTTTCCCATGGTCCAAACAATTATTTATTTGAACCAAACAAATATTTATTTAGGTAAAAATAAATTTCTGGGAAACAAATATTTATTTAACTCAATTAAACCTTTTTTCTGTGTAGTAATTGACAATATTCTCGGATGTTTTGGTTCGCGTAGTGGTGGCAACCTTTTCTTACCAAATTTCACTAATCTTTTACTGAGTCGGCAGTACAAAAATCCCCAAAAAGTTACCATTTTGTTATTGCACGTTGACAACACAGGGCCTGTATTTTTGATACCCGTGCTCATGAGTGTGAACAAATTTCTCACTTCTAACCTGCTGTGAAAAGTGAGAGAGACAAATACTCACTGGTGCCTATTAACCTCACTGGCCGCCAAGAATATGCGCCCTGAATATTGTAAATTTCCATTTTTTTTTCAAGGGTATCGAGGGAAAATCTTGCATAAGACGCCCGGTCCAACAGTCCAATCCACTTCCCCGACAGTCTCATCCCTCATCCTTTTGTCAGGACAGCCCGGGTAGTGTCGGATTTCTACCGACTAAACCCCCCCCCCCCATTGTGGATCCGACCAGCCTGATGGCTGGCCAGAGTCACTGCACTGCAGCCATTGATTCTAGTTTAACCACTCCCTTAGATTTAACCCCTGTACTAGTTTGTACAGGTCCTTAATGGTGCAGTTTCTAGTGGTTATTGGATCTAGTTCAACTTCCCCATAGGGCTAGAACGCCCATATTCGGTCGCCAGAGCCTCCTGTGTTTTAGACAGGGAGCACCACGAGAAGGTGAAGTTGGCATTTGGATATGAGAGGCTAGATGTATTCGCATCAAACTGATCGAAAACCTCTGGGGCCTGATTCTTGAATCTCGAGAGAAGGAACGATCCCTCAAGAGAAGGGATCAATCCCGTGGAATGATCCCATCCCTCGAAAAAAAGATGCTTTTCCTTTAAACCTCTTCGAAATTTTAGATTGAAAAATATACCTTTTACGCGATGATTGCTAGAGAAATGGGACCGATCCCTGGCTTTGGAGTCGGGGAGCGCGAACACCCGATTTTTGATAGAATGGAATGAGTGCTTACCACTCAAGAATACGAAATGCGTTCGACGTGGGATCATCATCTATGTCGTTCCCTTCTTAAGAATTAGGGCCCAGATCTTAGTGCTTAGTGCGAGCACGATCTCCAACTGTTCTGAGCAGATATGAAGGTTACGTTATATTCGCATCACTATCCCTTACTCTGCAAAATTGCCAATTGCACCACAGTGTTAAACTTGGATTAAATTTAATTTTTGTTTGGAATGTTACATTTTTATATTGGTGCAATTAGAAACTAGTCAAGATAATCTATTTTTTTTAAAGATATTTTAATTAAAAATCTTTTTTTCAGATTATTCGAAGAACACGCAGATCTTTTAGAACTCTTTGAAAAATTCAGAGAACTAAAGTCTAAAGAGGACAGACTTAGTAGTTTAGAGTTAGCCGAACATGCCAATACTGTCATGAACACTCTAGACGAAGGAATCAAAGGACTAGACAATTTAGATGCATTTTTCGAATACCTGCACCAGGTTGGTGCCAGTCACAGGAGGATACCCGGGTTTAAAGTGGAATATTTTTGGGTAAGTTAAATCCTATTTTTTTTTAAAGAAAAACCCAAGTTGTTTGAAGGTGGTAGACAATGTTGAACTTTTGAATAAAATAGAGGTTCGAACTTCCATTGTCTTGTGTTCAGTGAACCATAAAGTTTACTTGGTTGTTTCAGCTGTTTCGCTATTACTTCCGAAAAGTATGGGTTTCCAAATACCCTTATTGGTGACTCTTTGTTGAGAAAATACATTCTGGTTTCTCTGTATGAATGCTATTTCTTTGAACTTCCGCTTGAATAGATTTTCCTCCTTGGCCACGATCTTTGCCTCTTTCCATTCTATATGATGTTGACTTTCCCAGCAATGTTGAGCTATTTTTGATCCAATTGTGTCCCTTTGTTGAATTTTGCGTTTGTGATCTGTGGGGTGAACTTGCATGAGTTGGCTGATTTTTCCGATGTAGATATCCCCACACTCACATGGTACCTTAGACCAATCGGATTAACTCATTTAGCGAGAAAAAAATTAAAAATTTTTAACAGCAATTTGATGAGTGGAAATGGCAATGGGGTTTCTAATAAACGTTTTAAAAAAAAAATGCGTGAGTGGGGCTCTTGCGGGGTGGATTTGGTGGGAGGAAAGGGGGGAAAAAATGGTATTATTGCAATTTTCGGAAAAACTGAACGTCATGGAATAAAAACTTCAATATAAAAGTTGTAGACCGTGCAAAGGTCTACAAATTTTGTCAATGTCACTTTTGAACATAACCTCAAAATTTTCGAGAAAAATGCAAAAAATCGTAATATTTTTATTTTTTCGTTTTTTATTTTTAATTTACACAAAAATAATTGCATTTTCACGAAACTTGGTGAAAATATACCTGTCTATGTCCTTAATACCTTCAATTTTGTTTAGACAAAAAGGTTAAATTAAAAGATATGAAATTTTTTCGGTCGAAATCACTTTTTTTTCAATCAAAAATTCTACTCAGGAAAATTCTCATAGTATTTTTTGACGTTGCTCATTTTTTTTGCCTTGACATATACTTTTTGGTGGGATAATAAAAAATTATAGTTACAATTAAAAAATATGCTCAGAAATGCAAAAAAACAAATAATGGCTTTTGCAACAGTGAATTTTTCAGCAATTCAATTTTAAAAAAAATTATTCTTCTAATAAAAATAAATTTGAATCTAAACTCCGTGTCTATATGAATGTAATTTTCATGTAAAAAAAATTAAGAAATGAAATGAATAGGCCATTTTTTAAATAAATTATTTCAAATTCCGATTTTTGCTTTCAAAAGTATATTTAGCTAAATTTTTAAAATGGATATTTATATTACTAGCTCACGAAAAATCGTTAGGTTATCTATTAAAGTTTATTAAGCCGGGATTACAAAAGCAATTGTCGTTTTCAATATTTATTTATTTATTAATTTTAACGAAAATTTTCCTGAGTAGAATTTTTTGACATTACTCATTTTTTTTTGTTTTGACATATACCTTTTTTTAAGATAATAAAACATTATAAATTTTTCAGTAATTGTTAAAAATTTATTTCAATTTAAAGAAAATCAAAAATCGATTACATCATTCAGTTGTACGAAAAAAATGCAAAAACTTTTGATCATTTTAGTAAATATATATTTTTTTATCTAAACTGCTTTTCTTTAAAAAATACTTTTTTATTATCTTTTTTTGTAAACTGTTTAAATCAGGATAATATATGAGGCGTATTAATTGTTGGACGGAAATAGCTCAAAATTTTAGGTTCTTGTTGAAAATTAAAAATAAATTAATAAAAAAAACGACAATTGCTTTTGCAATTCTAGCTTAATAAGCTCTAATAGATTACCTTACGATTTTTTTGTCGTGAGCCAGTAATATAAATATCCACTGTAAAAATTTAGAAAAATATACTATTTTTAAAAACATAAAAATTAAAATATAAGGTAAAAAAAGCACCAATAGATTTTACTAATCGAAATAAGATATTAATAGCAATAGTGCACAAAAATAAAGTTTTAGGTCAAACAATTACTTTGTTTATACGGTACTCTTAAAGCGCTTTTAAACAAAGGACGCTTTAAAAATGCTAAATCAATTTTATTTTAAATCGGAAAAAAATTAGTTGTTTTATTTGCGTTAAAAAAATGTATTATAAGGATTTCTTAATACGACAATAGATATGTTTTAATTTGTGAGAAACTGTAAGGTAAGAGGATTAACAGTACATCGATCAGCTGTTAGAAAACGATTTTAATGAAGTAGAAAGCGACTTTATTTAAAACCGTTCTTATATAAAACCGGTTTTAAGCGCGTATAAACGTAGTAAATTAAATACCGTCTTCTTTTTATGTTTTCCGTATAAATAGATGTTGTAATCGTTTGTAGATTTTTTTTTCAGTTGAAGGTATCAACAATTGCTGAAAAATTCATTGTTGCAAAAGCCATTGTTTGTTTTTTGTATTTCTGAGCATGTTTTTTAATTGTAACTATAATTTTTTATTATCATACCAAAAAGTATATATCAAAACAAAAAAAATGAGCAACGTGAAAAAACACTACAAGAACTTTCCTGAGTAGAATTTTTGATTGAAAAAAAGTGATTTGGACAGAAAAAAATTTATATCTTAAAAATTGTTAATATATTTTACCTAAAAAAAAAGTAGGCATTAAAGACACAGACGGGTATATTTCGGCAAAGTTTCGTGAAAACACGATTGTTTTTGCGGAAATTAAAAATAAGAAACGAAAAAATTAAAATATTACGATTTTTCGCATTTTTGTCGTTACAAAAGTTGTAGATCGTTGCAACGTCTACAATTTTTGTATTGAAGTTTTTTACTCTATGACGTTCAGTTTTGCCGGAAACTACAATAATATTAATTTTCTCCCCCTTTCCCCCCCCCAAATCCACCCCGCAAAAGACCAACTCACGCATTTTTTTTTAAACGTTTATCAGAAGCATCTTTATCATTTCCAGTCATCAAACTGCTATTAAATTTTTTTTTGTCTTTTAGTAATTTGATTGGACTAACTGGTAGATGCAGTTCTTGGTATTATGGCGATATGATTTAGTTTTTGTCAATTGACTTCTTATTGTTGTGGTCATTTTGAAGACAGTCCGAAGATAGTATTGGTTGTCTATTCTTTTTATCTTTTCTGAGACTCCCTTGATGTATAAGTATCGCCTTTCCTTCATTATTTACGTCTGTCGTCCTTGGTATTGGTGTGGTCTGAAGAGTTTTATTGATCGTGTAGTTGAAGAAACCGTACCTCGGAAGATCAGATCGAATTTATGAGTTTTCTTTATTTGAAGCTTCTTCTGTATTGCAGATATAGGTGGCTCCCAATTCCCAGTTTGGTTGATGTGAAGTCGTTTGATTTGATGTTTAGATATTGTCCAGATTTGAGTTGGTTCGCGATATACGGAAGTGATTGTGGTTGAATTCTTGTTGGTGACTAGAACATCGAGAAAGGAGAGCTGACAATTTTCTTCTTTTTCCAGAGTTATTGAGATGTAGTTTCTTATGCTGTTGACATGTTTGAAGAATTGTTTTAGTGTATAGTTGTTCTTTTTCCAGTTGATAAACATGTCTTAAATATATCATGTCGCGTCTGTTGTATGTAATGTAAAAACTAATCTAAAAAGAGGTGTCTGCTCAAGTAGCTTTTAAGGTTCAGTAAACTACTATTGAAGAAATCTTTAGGTTTTTTTTCTCCAAATTTCAAGGTAGGTGTTGTAAATACATATAATACATAAGTAGTGTTACCCTCCATGATGGACAGAAATATTTGGTGGCCACTTGGACGAGTGCAATTTATATAGGAAACTCTAGAACAGGTTATCATGGAAAACTCAAATAAGATAGTCCCATTAATAAAAAATAACACTTGTATTTCCAAAATGGGGCATAAAAAGTGTTTTTTTTTTGTAACTTTTAGATAAAGGATACTGCCCCAAAGAAAGGCCCTTGGTGATATTTCAATGAAATATAAATATGTTTTAGATCTATTTAAGAGCTTTTGTTTCTAGATTCTTTTCGGTTGATGTAACTGATTTGGAGGTTTTTTAACTTCTTTTTTGTTTTTAATTGCCTTAGGAGCATAACCCTATAGGAAATATTAACACGCCAGGACGAATCCGTATCTGGTAACTTGGATAAGTACCAGTGCGGAACTGACGAGCCTACGCTGGTTACCCAAGGCGAAACATCGTTTAATCATTTCTCTCTTCATTTTGGCTTTGAATTTTCGTTATTTCCACCCAAGGTCTTGTGATCTTTTGTTTCTAGATTCTTTTCGGTTGATGTAACTGATTTGGAGGTTTTTTTAACTTTTTTTTTGTTTTTAATTGACTTGGGAGCATAATCCTATTGAAAATATTAACACGCCAGGACGAATCCGTATCAGGTAACTTAGATAAGTACCAGTGCGGAACGATGCCTATTTGTGAGTGATTCAAAGTTGGAAATCAAAGTGCATCATGGTGTTTAATGATGTATGGGGCGGCTGACCAGTGGAACCACTGACGAGTCTACGCTGGTTACCCAAGGCGGAACATCATTTAATCATTTCTCTTTTAACTTTGGTCCTTTGTGTGTTCCTTGTGGGATGCTCATCCAGCTTTGAATTTTCGTTATTTCCACCCAAGGTCTTGTGATCTTTTGTTACCATCATACATAGTACGAGATCCGGCTGCAAATTTTTTGAGCCATCGCGTAACCACTCAAAATATTTGAAAAGTTGAAGATTAGTATGGTGCCAGTCCGCATTTGACCGGAAATGTAAAAAAAAATTGTTTTTGATCCATTTTTTTTACATTTTTTATTTTTGGGCGTAACCAAAAAATACTTGTATTGGGACTTGGATTAGACTTGGGCACCATCGTTCGAAGGGGTGCTTTCTTTGACCAAAATCAAACATATATCAAATATGGCCACTTTAAATCTGGCCGGAAGTGCCCGACACCAGTGATTTTATACTCAAAACTCGTGGCCGTTTACTATAGAGGCGAGTTAGTTATTGCTGTATATCTTCGAGAAAAACATTAGTAGCCGCATTTTTTTTAGAAAGATAATCTGACTGGTATCAACACCGCCATATTGAAAAAATGGTGGAAATAGCTAATTTTTTGGGTTTGTCTCGAGCTTTTTACTAATTATCTCGAATACTGTTCAGTCCACGAAAAAACTTATAGTGCTAAGCTAAAAGCGTATAAAATTATCTCTCAAACAGTGTAACCACTTTTAATCTCAGACCACTAGTAGCGGAGATAGAATATTTTGGCTTTAAATATGTATTTTTCCGTCTTTCCAAAATATCTCCTAGTCCAATAAAAAATATAGGAGTTAAAAAAATAACTAATTTTTTCCTCTCTAAAATATGACATATTACATGTTAATATATATAAACAGTGGCGCACTTGAAGTTTCTTAAAATAATTTTCTAAACAACAATTTTTGTTTTTCAAAACAAACATTCAGTGATTAACATGTTGTCTCTGATTGCCCTAAGTTATCCACAATTAGTGTTAAAATATATTTAATTAGCCCATCTCCCTTTATCGGCTTCTAGGAGGTGTAGGTGGATACTAATAATTTATAAATAACAAATGACCACCTACGACAGCTTAAACATAAACAAACTACTTACCAAATTTTATCGAACGAGTACGTTGCTACTATTTTAATTTTAGTAACCGAAAAAACTAATAAAAAAAATTACCCGACTACCAAATTTACTAGTAGCGGTTTTGTACCAAAATAGAAAACGTACCTACACAGTCGCATATTATATGGTCGCGTCGTATTTACGAATATGGAGTCCTTAAAATGAGCAAAAATATAAAAGTTGAAATTTAATTTTGCCGAAAGAAAATTGATCGAACAACAATTTAATCGAATCGTAAAATGATCGAAAATACCAAGCTCAAAAATAATTTCGCAAACCCTAAAATAAATTTTTAATGTGAAATAACCGGAAATACAAAATAAAAAAAAAATTGATTAAACCCTTCCCCCAAAGGGCTGAATTATGGGATTTATTTGATTTTTTACAAAACTAGTATCGTACTAAGTAAGTAAATATTTAAACATAGGACTATATCCAAAAAGACTATTATATTTTGATTAAACCGTAAAAAATTATAAATAAAAGAATGAAAATAATTTTCTGGAATAGTAAAAAATGAAATAAAGTCATCACGAAAGAGACCTAAAATAATTTGAAGTAACTGTTATTTGATCGGAACGCAGAAAGGTCGCATAAGGCGGGGCCAACAAGAAAACGACGTTGCAGAACTGCCAAACTACCCTGAAACACGAATACCTGCTGTAAACTTGCAAAATTCTGCTTCACAAAGTCGCGATTCCAACGTATAATGTGACCGATTTGCGATTTGATCAAATTATATAGCAGTTTTGTATTTTCGTTTAATTTACTTTTCGACTTTTGTACGGTTTAATTTTTTTTTATTTTAAATTTTCGGTTATTTCACATTAAAAGTTTTTTTTTAGGGTTTGACGAAATTATTTTTGAGCTTGGTATTTTCGATCATTTTACGATTTGATTAAATTGTTGTTCGATCAATTTCCTTTCGGCAAAATTAAATTTCATCGTTTATGTTTATTATATTTTTGCTCATTTTATGGACCTCCTATTCGTAAATACGTCGCGACCATATAATATGCGACTGTGTTAATAGAAATGGGTGCAACGACAAGAAAAGAGCCAAATTCACAGGCTCATCGAGAACTACTCGTTCGATAAAATTTGGTAAGTAGTTTGTTTATGTTTAAGCTGTTGTCGTTGGTCATTTGTCATTTATAAATTATAATTATTAGTATCCACCTCCACCTCCTAGAAGCCGAGAAAGGAAGATAAGCTAATTCAATATATTTTAAAGCTAATTGTGGATAACTCAGGGCAATCACATGTTAACCACTAATCATAAAATATAAAATTAAAAAACTCATATTAAGAACATTATATTTGTTTTGAAAAAAATTATTGTTTAGAAAATTATTTTTTGAAACTTCAAGTGCGCCTCTGTTTTTTATATATTATAATATGTCATATTTTAGAGAGCGCAAAAAACTAGTTATTTTTTCAACTCCTATATTTTTATTGTAATAGAAGATATTTTGGAAGAAGGAGAAACACATATTTAAAGAAAAAATAATCTCCGCCACTGGTGGTCTGAGTCTTAAAGTTGTTTCACTGTTCGAAAGATAATTTTAGACGCTTTTATTCTGACACCATAAGTTTAAAAAAAAAAGATCCAAAGATCTTGGGAGGAAAGAACGAAATTTCAAAATTGGACAAGTATCCCACAAGGAACACACAAAAGTCGAAAGCGAAAAGGGAAACAATTAAACGATGTTTCGCCGGGGGTGACTAGCGTGGGCTCGTCAGTGGATTCACTAGTCACCCTCAATCCATACATCATTTAACACCATCGCACACTCTGACTTCCAACTCTGAAACACTCACAAATAGGCATCGTTCCGCATGGTACTTATTATAAGTCGCCTGATACGGGTTGGTCCTAGCGTGTTAATCTTTCCAATAGGAATACGCTCCTAAGACAATTAAAATAAGAAGTTAAAACTTCCAAATCAGTTACATCAACCGAAAAGAATCTAAAAAAAGAAAAGATCCAAAGATCTTGGGAGGAAAGAACGAAATTTCAAAATTGGACGAGTGTCCCACAAGGAACACACAAAAGTAAAAAGCGAAAAGGGAAACAATTAAACGATGTTTCGCCCGGGGTGACTAGCGTGGGCTCGTCAGTGGAGTCACTAGTCACCCTCAATCCAGCAACAATTAAACGATGTTTCCCTTTTCGCTTTCGACTTCTGTGTGTTCCTTGTGGGACACTCGTCCAATTTTGAAATTTCGTTCTTTCCTCCCAAGATCTTTGGATCTTTTCTTTTTTTTTTAAATTCTTTTCGGTTGATGTAACTGATTTGGAAGTTTTAACTTCTTGTTTTAATTGTCTTAGGAGCATATTCCTATTGGAAAGATTAACACGCCAGGACGAACCCGTATCAGGCGACCTATAATCAGTACCATGCGGAACGATGCCTATTTGTGAGTGTTTCAGAGTTGGAAGTCAGAGTGTGCGATGGTGTTAAATGATGTCTGGACTGAGCGTGCTAGTGAATCCACTGACGAGCCCACGCTAGTCACCCCAGGCGAAACATCGTTTAATTGTTTCCCTTGTCGCTTTCGACTTTTGTGTGTTCCTTGTGGGACACTCGTCCAATTTTGAAATTTCGTTCTTTCCTCCCAAGATCTTTGGATCTTTTCTTTTTTTTAGATTCTTTTCGGTTGATGTAACTGATTTGGAAGTTTTAACTTCTTGTTTTAATTGTCTTAGGAGCATATTCCTATTGGAAAGATTAACACGCCAGGACGAACCCGTATCAGGCGACTTATAATAAGTACCATGCGGAACGATGCCTATTTGTGAGTGTTTCAGAGTTGAAAGTCAGAGTGTGCGATGGTGTTAAATGATGTCTGGATTGAGGGTGACTAGTGAATCCACTGACGAGCCCACGCTAGTCACCCCGGGCGAAACATCGTTTAATTGTTTCCCTTTTCGCTTTCGACTTTTGTGTGTTCCTTGTGGGACACTCGTCCAATTTTGAAATTTCGTTCTTTCCTCCCAAGATCTTTGGATATTTTCTTTTTTTAGTTTCTTTTCGGTTGATGTAACTGATTTGGAAATTTTAACTTCTTGTTTTAACTGTCTTAGGAGCATATTCCTATTGGAAAGATTAACACCCAAGATCTTTGGATCTTTTCTTTTTTTTAGATTCTTTTCGGTTGATGTAACTGATTTGGAAGTTTTAACTTCTTGTTTTAATTGTCTTAGGAGCATATTCCTATTGGAAAGATTAACACGCCAGGACGAACCGAAACGATGTAACTGATTTGGAAGTTTTAACTATAAGTTTTTTCGTAGAGCGAACAGTTTTCGAGATAATTAGTAAAAAGTGTTTGTACTAGTCGGATTTTTGAGGACTTATTAGGGAATGTTAAGATTGGTATTCCTAACATCCTTTTAAAAAAAAAACGGCCCGCGAGTTTTGAGTATAAAATCATTGGTGCCGGGCACTTCTGACCAGATTTGGAGTGGCACCATTTGATATTCGTATCGAGGAGATCAATACCTTTAATTTGACACCTCAGTCAAGTGGTTACGTTATGGGTCGATTTTGCTCAAAGAAAGTACCCCCCGATCGGTTAAAAAATTTGCAGCCGGATCTCGTACTAACACTTTGATTTCCAAATTTGAATCACTCACAAATAGGCATTGTTCCGCACTGGCACTTATCTAAGTCACCTGAAACGAGTTCGCCCTGGGGATCTATTCTGGGGCTCGATTCTGGGCGTAATAGAATGATCATACCCTGAGAAGTGATCCATCGCACAAAAGTCATGCGAACAACGCACGGTGGTCGATTTTCAGAAAAACGCGGACATAACTTGAAAAATTAAAAAATTCAAAATGTGTCTAAATGTCCTTATACGGTTGACAAGATACTGGGCGAATACTTGGCCAAAGAATAAACGATGCTTTTTACCAGTTTGATATTACGCATCAGTATTCAACATCAAATTTTAAATAGAAGACCCAGAGTATGGCAGTATTCAACTGTTGATATCTCGAAAACAGGTGAAGATCGACATAGGGTATGTTATATAAAAATGTTTAGAATTTCAAAATAGAATGCAAAAATGCAATAATATACTAAGTGTTTAATTCAAAAGTTTCGGTTGGCATTCTTTTTAATATACCCTATATACATAAAAATATACTATTATACTGTAACACTTATATATTGTGTCAATTACTTTAAAGTAAATTTGATTGTTCTAAACTAACACTTTTAATTTAATTTAGCCAATTAATAAATATTTAACTTTTACCTTCTTAAAAATGTCTTAAGGTAAATGTGAAAATTCACACGATCATCCTGTGTATCACCTAAAAAAAAATAAATGCTTACTTTTTTAAATATTGTAAACTATTTATTTTTTTATTAAAACTAAATATTTTGTACGATTAAATTACAATGTGGAAGTTTTTTTTTATAATATCCGCGTTTTTACAAAAATCGACCACTGTGCGACGTCGTACTTTACGAGACGGTCAAGTTGCCGTAGCATGCGCATTAGCGAGATCTGTCACGTGATGGTTTCATTCAATAGCGTGCTCTGAAATCATACGAGAGACGTTTTTCACACGATCTTCCCTACAAGTTCATACTACTGGGTCTACGCTCAAAAATTATTGTTCGAGGCAGCTCTGCGCGTGCCCATAATAGATTGGTGAACCTTCGATCGCCTCGTCACTGCTTTTAAGCGCGTTTATTGGTTGAAGCTGCTTCCCTTCTCTCAGGCGAACGATCACTTCCTATGACTTCCAGAATCGATACCCTGAGCGTAATAGAACGATCATACCCTGAGAAGTGATCAATCGCACAAAAGTCATTCGAACGACGCACGGTGGTCGATTTTCCGGAACACGCGGACATAAATGGAAAAATTAAAAAATTCAAAATGGTTGTCAAGATACTATGCGAATAGTTGGCCAAAGAATAAACTATCCTTTTTACGAGTTTCACATTACGTATCAGTATTCAACAGCAAATCTCAAATAGAAGACCCAGAGTATGACAGTATTCAACTGTTAATATCTCGAAAACAGTTGAAGATCGACATAGGATACGTTATATAAAAATGCTTAGAATTTCAAAACAGAATGCAAAAATGCAATAATATACATAAAAATATTCTAGTATAATGTAATATTTATATATTGTCTCAATTACTTTAAAGTAAATTTGATTATTCTAAACTAACATTTTTAGTTTAGTTTTGTGAAATGAGCTTAAAATTAAAATATTATGTGACTTTAACTGTAACCAAAATTATTACGTGACTGGACACTTTTAAATAGTCACGTGACCATTAGTGCCATATTTAAACTATATTTGACATCCTAACATTTTTGGCTAAATAAAAACCATTCAAGCTCCAATCGTCTTTCAATCTACATGTCCTTCGTGGATCCCCCCTCACACCACCATCACAAATTTAGCTAATTAATAAATATATCTTTTACCTCTTAAAAATGTCTTAAGATAAATGTGAAAATTCACACGATCATCCTGTGTATCAGCTAAATAAGAATAAATTTATCTTTTTATTAAAACTAAATATTTTGTACGATTAAATAACAATGTGGAAGTTTTTTTTAATATCCGCGTTTTCACAAAAATCGACCACTGTGCGAGTCCTACTCTAAAAGACGGTCAAGTTTGTTTTTTAATACGCGTGAAGTTTTTCACACGAGCTTTCCTACAACTCGCAACTACTTTGTCTAGTCGAGAGGACGGCTTCGCTCAAAAATTGTTGTTCGAGGCAGCTCTGCGCGTGCCCATAATAGTTTGGTGATTATTCGATCGTCTCGTCACTGCTTTTAAGTGCTTTTATTGGTTGAAACTACTTTTCTTCTCTCAGGCGAACGATCACTTCCTATGACTTCCAGAATCGGTACCCTGGCGTGTTAATCTTTCCAATAGGGTTACGCTGCTAAGGCGATTAAAATGAAAAGAAGTTTTTTTTCACCTCAATTTCTTATTTCAAATTGTCTAAAACCTATACTAGTTTCAAAGGAATAAAAACCTTTTTAGCAGAAATTTGGCTTACGATTACATAAAGGATTTTTAAACCGTCCTTACGTAAAAGCGCTTTAAGAGGCCCATTTAAACAAAATAAGTGAGTCGTCGACAACTTGCTATAGTTGGGACGTTGTTGTTAAAATTTCACGATGGAAAATGACACCTAAATCGTTTTTTTTCAGAGGATCGAACAACCCTTCCTAGAAGCAGTAGAATCCACATTAGGAGATCGATACACGCCAAACGTGGAGAACATCTACAAAATTACTATCAAATTTATCATTGAAACCCTGATAAAAGGTTACGATAATGCCAACGCGCCCACCTGAGAACGTCACCATTAGGACGAAGGCGGAAAAAAAAAAAAAATATTTTATTAAAGTACTTAATTTTAAGGGTGTAAAAAATCACTGCCGTAATTTTTTTATATGTATGCGTCGCGCCAGTGGTACACACCCTCCCCAAAGTTTAATAAAACATTTTTGAAAAATTAAAGTAACATTTTAGACTGAAAACTAAATTCATATTTACAGCAAGTGTTCATGGTATAAATTATCCCACGTAGCACAAAACAGGACTAACATCAAAACACGTGAGAAACAACATCTTTCTAACGCTTAACAAACGGATTTTTAAACGTTTTTTTATACATATATAAAACGTGAAAAAAACGTTTTTTTCATGTGATTCTAATGTTTTAACATCAAAAAACGTTAAAAATGATGTTGTTTTAAATAACTATGAGATAATTTAATGGCTCAAGTGTCGCAAAATGTATAACAATTACTATGTTTTTACGAGGAACCAAATACGTTTTCAATACCAGTCACTTTTCTCGTTTTGAACACGATTTGAGCTTTCAACATTTGCCTGATGTATTTTGAGGTTAGTTTTTGCCAATTTTACTTCTTTGTATAATAGCTTATTATTGGTATCATCAGTTAGTTCGATACGATACCTGTTTTCATGCAGTTGGATCCCGATACAATCCCAAAAAAAGCGGTATTGAACTTGGACAGGGTCAACGAAAAAAAAGTTCAATTCGCCGCGTTTTCGTGGAAGGTTTGAAAGCGAATCGTATTGAAAACGTATTCAGTTCCACGTGAAAACGTAGTAGATAAAATCAGGGTTGGCCATGGGGATGGCTATAGGAGAAAAATCTACTGCGCATGTCAATATAAGTTAAAAATAATTAATTAGGGTATTTTTGGTTAGTACATTTAACGGCGAAGTTATCGCTATTAGGGAGATTTTGGTAATGCAGCCTAACGGAAAATTTCGTTACTCTTATAGTGAACGTTACACTAAATAAAGGTACCTTCAAGAGATTAAAAATAGAGCTTTTGAACGTAGTAAATCGTTTGGCGGTAAACATAACCTTACTTTTTTATTGACTTTTGTTGTTTTTTTCTGAAGTCTTTCATGGAGGAATATATTAATTTAGTGATACGACTGGGAGACGGACACCACAACATAAATTTAGTCAGGCAAATGATTTTGCAGGATATCTTTGGTGGAGTAATAGAATAAATCGAGCCTCTGCATATTTATTTGTACTAATATAAACACAGCTAAGAAAAGTAAAATCCAAATACACAAAACTTTTGTAAAACCAAACAAACTTTTATAACCTAAAAATCTTCCACCACAGAATCACATCAAGTTTGCTTGATTGTCTTTTTAATGGTAAAGATAGTCGCTATTCGACGCTAATTGGCGCCAGTGGTTACCTTTAATAGAGCGCTACTGCGCCTGCCCAGAATAAAGGTAAGGGTAACAGTCTGATAAAAAACGTGACCAAAGTCATTCTATTGTTATGCTTATTTCTATTTTTAATAACGATAACAGAATGTTCGCAGAAAAAGGTTTTGGTCAGATCCACTTTTGTAGTTGACGTTAAATATAACCTAACTTTTTTTGTTGCATATAACCTTACTTTTTTACTGATTTTCTTCGAATTAAAGAAGATCCCAGCAAACACATCTGTTACATTTACATAAAAAAGTTTTCATAAAATTTACGTAATATTTACATGACATAAATTATCTTTCTCTAATTACATTATATTTACGTAATAAGAAGGGAACTTGGTGCATGGCATTATGCAGAACATGGAAGTTAGTTTTTACCTTGTTGTGACATTAGAAGTATACCGGGTGTCCCAAGGTGAGTAACCTATTAGAATATTTTGGAAACTATAAAATAAAAACTTTTCAAACTTTCTATTCTAACAAAAGTTCATGTAAGCCATCTTTATGAAATACCTTCATATTTGCAGTGTTGCCATTTGCATGAAAACTTGGCAACAACTTTCTTATTGTAAATTGAACACCCTGTATATTTTTGCATTTTTGGATTCTACAAAATATTCGAGGTACATGTGTGTATGTTCAACTGTTTTTAAAATATTGACAGGTGAAAATTGACATTTTTTAACTTTGACAGCCCGTAACATCGAAACGGTTAAGGATAGAGAAAAACGGTTTTTACATTCACATCTTGGTTTTTCACAAGCTATCGTTTTATATCCAAACCCAGGGTTAAAATATCCCAAGGTTAGTGTAACCTTGGGTTAAAAATAGTATAAAACGATAGATTGTTAAAAACCAAGATAAGAATGTAAAAGCGTTTTGCTCTATCCTTAACCATTTCGACGGGCTTTCAAAGTTAAAAAATGTCAATTTTCACCTGTCAATATTTTAAAAACAGTTGAACATAGGTATAGGAAATGTACCTAATGCAAAAATAAACAGGGTGTTCAACTTAAAAGAAGGAAGTTGTTGCCAAGTTTTCCTGAAAATGGCAACACTGCCAATATGTGAGTATTTCATTAAGATAGTTTACATAGACTTATGTTAGAATAGAAAGATTGAAAAGTTTCCATTGTATAGTTTCCAAAATATTCTAATAGATTACTCACCTTGGGTCACCCGGTATAAATATTACATACACAATATGACTTTAGTTTTCATTTTATTTTATAAATAGGTTTTTCAAAAATATTGCGAAAACAAGTAAATAAAAATAACGATAACTTTAAAGTTATTCTTCCCTAAATACCGGTCACCGTTATGGTTAATACCATATAACTATGAGATACTATAAAGGCCCTACCCGTGTATTTCCCTATTATAAAAAGCGTCGCGGAAACCCCTGCGAAATACCAAGTTGGCCGTTGCCAATGGATTAAAGACGGGCTCCAATGCGCATGCGTCACCTGGAAGTGCGCTGAACGAGAAATGAGGTGATTCGACGTTACAAACTCGCGCAGGCTCAGATCGAGCTATCTTTAGCCCATTGATCATGTCATGGCAATCTAGATTTTGGTCGTTGCCGCGACGATTTTCTCGCATCCTGGTCCTTTATATATGTAATAGTTATATGGTTAATACCCACTACGGAATGACAGTTAGCAACAGCGCAATTGCAGACATAATGATAACTATAACGAAGAGTCAAAAACATTGACCAAAAATACCCTATTGTCTGAGTCACCTTTACAGAGTGGTGTGCCGAACCCAAAATGAAGTTTCGGAATAAGCTCAAAATTTTAAATAAGCTGAAACTGTCACGCATTCAACATAAATTTAAAAGTGTACCTGGTTGACTGGTCATGGACACGGATTTGTAGTGTGCTTTAAGTGCTAAAAATTGTCTTAGCTTCAGCTATAGGTCACATTTTCGAGGCAATTACAAAAAATACATTTTTATGTGAATTTCGGTAAATCCCCTACCAACGTACATGGAAAAAAAATTGTGTACTGATTACAGAATTGTGTAACAAATATTTTATACACAAATGTGTAATAGGTCTACACAATTTTTAATTACACAATTCAATTACACAGGTAGTTTTTTCCGTGTACGCGTCATATTACTTTTGGAACGTCTACTGTCGTAAAACCAACAAAACCTAAAATTGCTAAAATATAAATAAAAATACATACATACATACTCAGAAAACTCAAAATTTGTCAAAATAAAATGATTTTTATCTGGGTTCTTACTTAAAATATTTTGGAATTAACAACGCATTAGAGCAAGGAAAGGCATGGAGGGGACATAATTTGATTTGCTACGATACCGAGATGTGGTCAAATTCTGGGACTGGTGGATAACTTTTAAAAAAATGAACTCATGGTAATGCATAATTTTACTTTATTTTAAATTTATTTACGTTACACGCCAAATTTTCATAAACTACAGTGTATATTGGGAAAAAGTAAAAAAAAATCCATTTTTTTTTCTTCAATTTTTCCATTTTTGTTATCATCAGGCTTTTAAATGAGTTTGTTATTCGTTGTTTCTTAATTTAATTAGCGATTAAGGGCTAGTGGTTGAGTTCTACATGCACTGATACTGTCTCTTACTAGGAATGAAATAAGAACAAATTCCGTTTAGGAAAACACTTTCCATGTCTTTTTTTTCGCACAAAAATTTAATAATGATTATTAAAAATTGATATAAAAATGTATTAAGTTTAGTAAAAATGTACTTAATTGAAACTTGTAAGAACAGTGTGATAGCCATCAATAGATATTGTAAAAGACATTTTCTTAGAAAAGTGTATAAATTTACCTTATTAATTCAGAATTTGATGGATTTATTTAATATCGTAACATCGACCTAAAACGTTCTTTAACGTTAACGGTTGAATACGTATAAGATTGGTTTAAATATTTACTATAAGTCCCTAATTATTTTTTTTTCTAGTTTTCAAAAACAAATTGTTGAAAAACTGATCTTACTTGAGATTAAAAAATAAGGAATTTTTAGTCGTAAAGGTTATGAAAAAAAAATCATATTTTGCAACGGTTCTGCGTGATTTTAGGGCAGTTTTGGTTGTTACGTTATTAAATTCATGCATTAAATTGTTGTTGTATTATGTGTATAAAATTTTATTAAATAAGTAGGAGTTTTTAATGATATTAGTTAGGAGGTAATGCCTTGCAAAAATATCAATATTAATTATGTTTTAGGTTTCAAAGTACATCAGTGACAGGCGCTATTTGGGCTATATACATATATTATTTTAAGGAAATATAAATACAAACGTATGGTTCTCATCATTGTAGAAATTGTCAAATATGAGGAAGAATTTTGAGAAAAAAAAGACAATGCACCAAGCAGAAATTCTACACGAAAAAAAATACCTATGTAATGTGTTTCATTGAGTTTCAATTTGTTGGTAATACAAGTTTCAATTTCCTATTTTTTTCCGTGTAGTCTAAGCAAAATTTTATTGGGTTTAATAGTTTTACTGAACTGTTTATCGCTATTAATTAAAGGAAATTTATTTTACGTTACCCACCATCTAACTTAGATATTTTAATGATATTGTTATAATTTTGCTCCAAAGTGAATTTAAAACTCAGCAGTAAACCCGTGGACATACTAATTTGCGACCAAATGACAATCAAAAATGTGACAACTTTACCATGGCCCTAGGTTTAGTACAATCAAATTGTTTTTGAAAATGGCAAGCGGATTAAAGAAACCATTTTTTGAATTTAATATAGGCTTTGAAAATTGACCTACACACACATCAGTTTTTTTTTAAATTGGACCAATAGCAGCCGAGAGTGTAAAAATGACACTATTTTGACTAACTTTAAGGATTTTAGATTTAGAATTGGTCCTGGTTGACATTGTTTTGACAGCGGTTCTAAAATAATGACGTCATTTATAATAGTGTGAGGATATCTTTGATTTTACTCAAAAAGAGAATACCTATAATTTTGCTAATTTTTAACTTCCGGGCTGGTTCTAAAACTTCATAACCAGGTTGCAACTGTGATGTCATTGTTTTAAATCGAACCGGAACCGGTCATGATTTAACCAGAACCAGAACCAATTGTAAATGGTTAATCCTTTTTGGAACAGCAAAAGAGCGATTCTTCCATTATGTTTTGAATTTAAGCGCTTTGATTCGTTTCCGCTAAAATTGACATTATGTGGTCCCTGCCAAAAAATCCTCATAAAAGAATACAAAAATAACACATAAAACATTAAGATTTCATGTAAAAGCGAAACACAAGTCCCCCATAGGATTTCATCATATTTCATATGGTTTATAAAACTGGACAATATTTTATGATTTTTAACATGAAAATTCTTTATAAAGGTTCAAATGATTCTATAAAATCTACCTGCAACATTCTAAAATAAAAAATTACGGCACAACTTTAGCAGCGTTAGTAGTATATATAATAAACTACGACCTAACCTATAGTTTGTTCATAAAGAAGAGAGAGTAATAAAAATGCAAATTTGGATAAATGTTGTACTGAGTGATCAATCACTTTTTCTTCTCTTTTAAAAATTTTCTAATGTACCTCAGATAAAAATCCTTTATTTTTATATACCTCACCTTAATCTACAATTGGGAGAACCTTACATTTTAAGTACCGTGGTATATAGGTATTAGTGAAGAAAATAGTAAATATGTGGAAAGTTTTTTATTGGAAAAAATTTATAAATTAAATAATAAAAACACATTTCAGGAATAAAATTAATATTATAATATATATACAAAAACGGATTGGCGTTTTAACTATAATTAATAAGCACACCTAAAAACTAAATTAAGACTAAACAAATGGTTGGTACATAAAAAAAATGTTACGGTTGTCAATTATTATAACTACAAAAATAATTAAAATGAAATGGAGGTATATATGTTTCTTTAAAACCAGTCAAAAATAAAATAGGAATAAATTACTCAGATTCAGAACAACAGTAAATGCTCTCATCATCACTCTCATTTTCTTCCAAAGAAATAATTAACGGTTCCACAGTTTCTTCGATTAAACAATCAAGTTTCCACATTTTTTCACCTACTTTTAAAACATGTTGTACACATTTATGCCAATTATCTGGAGTTATTTTTTTAACTGATTCTTGAAAAAGGACCTCCACATCCTTTAATTTATAGGTAGTATTATTCCTTGCTACATACCCTTTCATTGGTAAGGCGGCAGTCTTAATACTGTTATGATTCGTTTTTTAGCCATATCATCGACAACTTTCTTACTAAATTTTTCTTTGTGGTTATTTACCAACGATAGTAGTTCTATTTTTACCATATCTGTCTCAAAATTTATGTTTTTGTCTGTAAGCCACTTACAAGTATCCGCTTTTCTCCATGCTGTGGTTGGTACTTTTTCAAGTTTTCTGGAATGGTAACTGGCGTTGTCCATTACTATTACTGAACCAGGAGGTAGTAGGTCTAACATTTGCTGAAAGTATTCTTCAAATGTATCGCCATTCATGTCTTCGTGATAATCGCCAGTATGGTTTGACGGAAAGACCAAAAAGCCTCCTTTTACAAACCCTTTTTCATTGCCAATATGAACAATTATCAAACTTTATCCCTGTCGACCAACCTTCCATGAATGCCTGTCGGGCACTTTTCACATTTTCGAAATTGCCTAATTTGCCTTAAATGTTTTCTTCTCCAGCAAACTATCTCGTCACTTTCTATTAAAACCGCCTTTCTGTTATGTTTTTATTATTACATTGTTATTTAACACTTAAATTTAATCCTTTAATTATGCACCTGAAATAATTATGGCATTATCAACACGCATAATAAACCATTTCTCTATCAGGTTAAAATATAATATATATTTTTAACTGCTGTCTTTTTTCTATTTTTTTTTAAATTTAAATGTTAGCAAAACACCTACGCCAATGGTACGCTTGAGAAAATGGTTTTTAAATCGTTTTATTACTCTCTCTTCTTTATGAACGGACTTTAAACTATAAACTACGACGATCTAAGTCACTGAAATATAATAACACACCTGGGTCTTGCACAAGCTCTACATATCTAATAGAAAATTGTTCTCATATAAGCGCTTATTTGTCGCCAGAAGGTATGGGAGAGATAAGTTTCTATAAGATTGTTTGGGGCATTGTTTATAATGATGATTTCATACGCTAAACCATAGTTTTTTTGTAAAATAATTTACGACAGATGATGTGATATTTTTTTCATATGATCTTATAAGTTAAAGTAAGGAAAAAAATATTTTTTACGACTTAATATTTTTTTAAAGGGCATATAGTTTGTGGCGGTTAAGATCTTATTAGTTTGATAAGTTTCTATGAGATTTTGTGGGGCTTTGTTTATAATATACCATAAGATTTCATGACTCAAAAAAATATTTTTTTTTGGTGACAGTATACATAACCAAGTAAGTAGGTTGACTAAGAATAGCTTTTTTAATAAGTTTTCGTTTTAGTGGCCAACAAAAAAGGAATTTTTATGACATTTGTCTGTTTCAAATGCCTTAGCCATGTAGTAAGTAAGATTATAAAAGAATAGTAAATTTACTATAGAAACCTACAAAATATTGAGCTTGTTAGATTATAAAATGCCCTGGAAAATCAATACAAATTGTTAACATATATTTTTTTAAAGATGAACACATAAAAGCATATAAAATTTTGTGAGTTTGTCTGATTATAGAATTTATAGGAAGACTTATAAAAACTTGTGGTTTTACCAACCAATAGCAAACTATTAATAGCACAAGATGTTCATAGAAATCCTTAAATTTTATAAAAAATATACTTATACAAAGCCACAATACATTATAAAAACCAAGGATGTAATCATAGAAACTCAGTAAGTTTAATAAGTCTATCTGATTATAAAATCTCTTAAAAAACGGTTCTTTCATAAACCTATGAAATATTTGAAAAGAAAACGTTTGCACTATAAAATTTTATGCATATTTATAATCAGATTATCAGATTATAGAATAAGGTAAAAAACAGATATATGAAACCGCACAAAATCATAGATTATTATATTCCTAAAATTTGTTCCTCACCAGAGCTTATAAACCTTATAAAAACTGATCAAAATCAGGTGCATTCTTTATAAAATTTAATAACGGTGTCCATAGTGCAGTAGGTAGTGCATCGGCCTGCCGCACGAAAGGTTTCCGGTTTGAATCCCGGCTGGGTGCATGGATATAATTTGTGCTTGTCTTTAACTTTACAAAAACGTGGCAGAACCTGGCCATTGATTATGGTTGGATTGGATATGATAATGGAGAGAAAGTCCCAGTATAAAAAAAAAAATAATTACAGCGGTTTTTTTGGCAGGGGTTATCTGGCAGAAAATCAGAGAGCTCAAATTTTAAAAATAAGGAAACATACGCTTTGTCGTTGTCCCAAAATCCAACCGTAGAGTTTCACCTTTAGTTTTGACCAACGTAATCGACCAAAGTATTTCTTGTATGTATAGACCTTTACATGGCGCAAATTATGATGTCGAATGTTTAACGGTTAGTTCGTTTTAAGTCTCATATGTAAACTCTCATTTTCGGAGCATTCAGAAGGTGTATTATATTTTTTTATTACACATAAAGTTAAAAAAAGCTGCAAACAGGTATTCAAAACAAACTCTGAAATGTCCACCTAATGTTTAAAAATCTAAGGTTATAGTGTCAGCAAAGTCTTTTCCTGGAATCTCGATTTACAATTTTTTTGCTAATGTAACTACTTTTTTTGCTAGAGTTACAAAACAATTTCATGTCATTGGAGTTTTAGCAAAACATTTTTTAGTTCCAGCAAAAACTTTGCCGTTCTAGCAAGGTTGTTTGGCGTCAGCTAAAAACCACTTTATTGAGATTTACATAATAAGTGCGAAAAGCAATAGTTTTTGTACTAACACGTTTTTTTTTTAATTTTGTGCAGAAAGTTAACTTTTCAGAAAAAGGTATTTTTGTCGCAAGCGAAAAGGAAAAGTGTGATACTTTGAGTAAATTACGTTTACCGAATATTGATCCATGCACAAAAACTACAGAATTATTTTATTTACAAATCCCTACGTCAATTCCCATTAGAAAAAATGTTTAGGAACAAGGCTCCCTACGTGGCAGGTCAATTCCTGAGTCAATTTATTTATTTTAAGATATTTTGTTGGTGCAAAACAGTTATGGAATAAATGTACATTTTAAACAAGATAATCAGTATCGTCACTATATAACTGTGAGATACTATAATGACCCAAAAAACACTGGGCATTGATCCCGTAATGAATGGAAAATCCCAGTATTAAATTTTCTATTGTTTCTCTTCTTATTCCAAAATCATTCAATTTTATCTCGCAGGGTAAAGTCCGGATAGATGCCACACTTTCTGAAAAAAAAATCTCAGAAATTGAGTTGATCAAAAAATTGTATTTGAAATTATATAAGAAGATTTCTCAAACTATCTTTTATTAAAAAACTAGTCTTTAAACAAAATAAGAAATCGTTTACTACTCAAAAAATTTAACTTTAATTACCATAAAGTTAACTTCCCCACTCAATCAAAAATAAATAAATTGCTATATTTTAAAAAAAATTCTTTTTTGAGTTCAATGAATACTTAGGTCAATCGAGTAGAAAAAATATTGTGCCTAACTCGCGCGTAAAGTGACACTTTCCGCACTAGTTAGGTGAACTACTATTGAAAAAAAGCGGTTTTCTGGCAACTCTCCCTATGGGTACGGAGAGATGCCCAATGCTAATTATCATAAGAGAGAGATGCCTTTAATTCGTTACGTTTACATGGATTACATAGGCTTATATGCGTCTCTACTTTTTGATACGAAGATATGCGTCCTTGACTCACGTATATACACACTGTTAGTTGTTAACGAAAAATACAAAACAAAACCTTTAACCTTAAAAATTATCTCATTGCACTAGCTAAAACAAACGGTTTCAGGAGTATTAAAAACATGCAAAAAAATTATAGGTTAAAGCATAATAACATTTCAAATTAATTGCATTTGTACTGACCACACACTGAACCAAAAAAGGCATCGTTTCCTAAAAAAAAAATACATTGAGCTAATGTATTTTGTATATGATTTTTGGTCCGATGTAAAGTTTTATCAATATCATCATCAAGTTTACATAAATTTTATAGCCAAAACGAGTTATTGATTTTACTGCTGCAAGACACAGTTTCAAAAAAAAGTTGTTACAATATAAAGAGTCTTTAAGAATGATTTTTGTGAAGGGTGTTATAAAATCAAGGATTAAGAGACATGTTTTCATAGCTTTTAGTTATACCTAAGAAAGAATTTAGTAAAAGACTGTTACGTACATAAATTCCATATCCATGTTTATGTATTTTGTATGCCTGGTTCATAATTTTCATAAACTTGTACATACATTCCATAACAACTTTTAAACGATAGTCAATGATCGCCATTTATTAAATTTATTTAAGGCATTGATTAAAATCTTCAACATGTTTTATTTATTTCATATGCTCTTTTATTATCTTCATAACCTGTACATACTATTAATAACAACTCTCTATAAAATGTGAAGAAAGATTTTTCATTGATTACGTAACTTCCGTTTATTAATTTCATTACTTTATATGACAATTTTTATAACTTTTCTCCGATTTTTGTAACAGTTACGTGTTATTGATGTACAATTATCTATAAAAAAATTAATAAACGCCTGTTATTAATACTATGAACGATATTTTTTTCAGTGCAGCCAAAACGTTACTGGCTGAATGGGGCGAGTTTGTATATTTACAAATTGTAATTCATCGATGATTCTTGGTGATATTCATCGGGTTCCTAAAATACCCGATTGATTCCACCAATTCACTAATTTCCGATAAATGTCATTTAATCAGCTGTTTTTTGTTGTTATTATTTTCTTTTCAAATTTTTTGATGTTTTTTTAATAAAGATCACCGACTTGATAAGAAGTCACGTTAAATCTATTTGAAAGACAGTTTTCGAGGACTAATCCTGGTTTTATACAGCAAAATAAAATAATATAATAAGAACACCCGATACACATACATACATATGATCACGTTTGACCAATCGCAGGGCTAATTCTTATTTCTTGTTTTATTTTAGGAATGGTATAAGATGAACATAAGTTTTATCCTCGCCATATCCTGATGAAGCCCTACGAGAATTTTTCGACTGTCTTTATTGTAATACATAGGATTTTTTCGAAAAAGCACATATTTCTCAATCGGGGAAAAAATCCAAAAAAAATCTAGGCTAAATTCTGACTGAATTTCAACGCGTTTTTTTAATTTTCGATGGCTCATCGAACTCAACGACATGAAATGTCAGATTAATGTCGTATTTCATTTGTCAAAAAACCGATGACATCGGTGAAAAAAATCTGATGAATTTATAAACTGGCCTATAGCTATTTCATTTCACGGCAGCTGACAGCGTCATGTTATTCGCGGCATCTCTCTACGTGCGGCATCTATCCGAACTTTACCCCAGTGATTTTGCCTAATACTTTAAACGGCTTTCTTTGTCTCAATCATTCAAAATTTTGCTTGCAAGGGTATTTTTGGCTCCACACACTTTTCAACCATTTTAGTCTCATGTTAAAGATAAAGCTTGAATCTAAGGTTCTCTGGTAGTAGTTTTTGCATTTTTTGTCCAGTTTTGTAGATAGAATTATTCAAACTATGTCTTATTTGGATCCATATTTCACAAAACCTCAAAAACTATTAGGTACCTTCTAGAAAAAAAAGTATATTTTGGATCATTGTCTAGTATACTGAGGTACTACTGTATTTTCTTTCTTGTACTTTTTTAAACGATTCTTGGTTTTTTAGTATTTTTCTGAATCATTTGAGTATGTTTCTTTGGTGGTTTTATTCATTTTTAGTTGACATTACGGAGGTTAGTGCCCCTAACCCAGTATAGGACAGTCAACTAACTTTATGGACAAAACACTTGACATTTTTTTTGGTCCAAATCATCAAAATATCTTGGACAAAATGAGTTGCACACTTTTCATTTCATACAGATTTTATTTTGGATAGGTTTTAAAATAATCCAAGATATTTAATGATTTGGATCACGATTTGGCACAAACAGTCAACTCTTTTTGCCATAAGGTTGTGTAACTTTCTTATATATTAAACAATGGTTTAAACTAATTGGCTTTAAGGATCGTTCATACAAGGCATAGGCTTAGTCACTTGATAACTATTTGGTTTTGTTATAGTGTATGTTATGGTTTTAGTTTTAAAAATTTCTCACTGTTCATACTTGTCTTTGTTATAGTCATTACAATCACTATTCAAGTGCATCTAACCTCACTTTTTTAATGTTTTCTTTTGTTTGTTTTTATTTTTTGTTTTTTAATAGAATCATTTTTTTTTGGAACCTACAAAACCCTTAGCAACTTGTTTTTTGCTTTTAATTTGCCTGTAAAACATTTTTGACAATTTCGATTTCAAACCTGTCAACATAGATGGGCGCCAAACATAAAATTTGGAACTCGCGCATGCGCACTTATATTTTGTTATAGTAATAGTCGTAATTTTAGTTATAAAAGTTGAAAGCTGCCAACTTTTCCTTAGAACTGTGACTAAACCATTGACAAAGCATAATCAAAAGCATTGCATAAACACTTTCATAAAAAACAGTGGTTTTAACTTTTTTGGGATTAAAACTGTAACAAAAATTAAACCAAAGACTGAGGATATGCCTTGTATGCACGATACTTTAAACTTTACACTACTTTAGAGAGATCAATTGAGTTTATTCAACATTTATTCCATATTAATTCTTGAACACAAAACTAGACGCACAAAATTTCAAATATTTTCTTGAATTTATTGTCAGGTATTTTTTTGTCAATCACGTTTGCTCTACCTAAACTGTTGATAAAACTTATTGTTTCTGGATCGCGTTTAGCTTTTGGGCGAAATGTATTTTGGTTCAGCACAATTTTTAGAGGTCACTCAACAACCTATTAAGCGTTTAGATATACCCATAAAACAATGTGTGTATAACTCATATTTTCTTAATTTCAAAATTTTGTTTATTAAAATTTAAATTTAAGAATTTGAATTATGTAACACTTTACGGCACACGACGGCGTTCGACCCACCACGCAAAGAAATATGAATTTCAATAATTTTTTATCTGAAATAAACGTAGTAGGTAAATTGCAACTTTTGGCATCCAAAGTAGTAGGTAAAATCTAATGTGTATTAAATTTTAAAAAAGGAGTTTGTCAAAACGCTCATTCCACTCTAGGTCGATATCCGTCCTTATAATGTTCCACTCTCATTCCCCCTTGATTATGTAACTGAATTAATACCTTTCTTTCTTAAATAATTTTTTGATCAACAGTGCCCAAGTATACTTACCCTGGTATTTGCCTGGACATGTTAAGTTACCACTACCTCTTAAAGTTTTGTTTTGCCTTCATAATGGTAATTCTACAATGTAACGACAAAATGGTATGTTGTTTTATTTATGTACCATGTACTATATTATTATGATATTATGTAATATTAATTGAAATATAGTTGTCTATATAAATGTCTTACATTGTTTTATTCAGCCCCTATTTATTTATTTATTTATTAAGCATTTATTGACATTATATTAATACATTATTTACAATATTAAAATTACAACCACAATAAACACAGTTAACCCAAAAGCGTATTCTGGCGCTTGGATGTGCTAAACTATTCTATTCATAATAGAAATTAATTTGACAAATGCCTAAATTTTTACAGATCCTGACTATCCAGAATCCGCCGCTGTTTTTGTAATAAAAAGCTTGTGACATAATCAAGGACCTACTTTATTGTTCTTATTACTAAATACAAATGAGTAGTGGTTGGTTTCCACGCACCAGACATTCTAAAAATACCAAAGTCAAACGCCAACAGTTTGAATATTAAAGAAGTCGGTCGTATGAGTCATACTTTTTACTCAGTCAAAAGATGTAGTACTACGTAGTAACATAAAGTGCCGTAAGATTCATGGTCATTTTCTCAAACGAATAACTATTATTCTTTAATCTGAGGTAATTTTACAAATAATATAAAGATAATTTGAATAAAAGAACATACATATTAAAAGCCGAATGCACTCGGTATCCAACACTATATAACAGCGTCAAGTTTATTGAGATGTATATTATTGGAACCATTATTGAAAAAAGTCAAAGGCTTTTTTAGGTTGACCTAATTGATAGACGGGCATATTACACTAGGGCACAAATTCTGACTTTTTTTTGTTTCCTGAACAAAAACTATTTTGACCTAGTCGCGTGCGGTAAAGTGCACTTTACCGGACTCAGTGCGGTAAAGTTAACGTTATGGCACTTTACCGGAGTGCGGTAAAGTGACTACGTTTATTTCAGAAAACTAAAACACAGATATTTATATTTTTTTTTTGGGAATTTTTGAGGCTTGTAGGTAAAATCGTGTACCTAACACATGCGTAAAGTGTTTTTACCGCCCTGGCCAGCTTGATTTTTAAAATATTTTTTTGCACACGTAATTTATATTTTACGGAAAAATTGTAATACAATTATTTTAAGTTCAAATAGGTGCGTGTTTTATTTTGAAAAATATATTTTATTAGAAAGACTTTTTAATATATTGTTTTTTAAAATTTAATAAAAACTGGTATTAGATTTTAAAACATTCATATTTTAAAAATATTTTGTAAAATATGTATATTTATTTTTAAAACACATGATGTAAAATTGTAATAAATCTAATTTTAGAATCGAATATCTGGGAAGTATTCTAAGTATAATATAAAAATATATTTGAAAGAAATACTCCCACGTTTTTAAAATTAATAAAATTATATTTAAAACAAACACAATTTATTAAAAAATACAATGCATGTTTTTGTCCGTGTACGTTTTAAAATTCAAAAATTTATAACTTTTTTGAGTTTTTGTTAATTTACTCATTTAATAAAAACTGATTTGGTAGGGGGTGATTAAGGGGGGTGACATGAGGCTACGTATATTTGTAAATTCATAACTTTTGAAGCAAGGCTGATGCGAACATGCAGTGTGGAGATCCAAATTTGACTTAATGTTTTCTAATTTTGGAGCAAAAAAATATTTTGGTAGTCGGTGTTTGAGGTGGTTAATATATTTGTAAATTCACTACTTTTGAACCAAGGCTGCTACGAATATGCGAACATTTAAAGTAAAAACACATATATTTTGGTATTCGGGAGGGTAAGATGAAGGTTAATATATTTGTAAATTCATCAATTTTGAACCAAAATTTTAGAGTAAACAGTATTTCGGGGGGTATTTAAGAGGGTGAGACGAGGGTGAATATATATGTAAATTCATCACTTTTGAACCAAGGCTGCTACGAACATGGAGTGTGGAGATCTTAATTTGACTTAATGTGTTCTAATTTAAGAGCAAAAGCACATTTTGGTGGGGTTTTCATACCCGACTTTTAACAAAATAGGAGGATTATCAATAAATTCCTCTGGATTACTGCATTATTGCTTTTTATACTTCCCTGTCTGAGCGAGAAAAAAACTTGGTTTCCTTCTTTTTAAAAGTTCTAAATAGGAAATCAATGATCGATAAATCTTGCTTTGTAGCGGTTTCTATTTCATTGAATTTGAGAGAGAAATACGTAGTTCAAGGGTTGTAACATAGATTGCGGTACTGTTCCAGTATTTGGTTGAGGTCCTTTGATGGTTTTACCTGACTTTTCATGGTAACTATGGCCTCAGTTGACTAGAATGGGCCAATAGAAAAACAAATAGTTAATTTGATTAAACTATGACATTATGAGACAACAAATTTCCTGATTAGTTGATAAAATTGGGTTTTATTTGTAATTTAGTCGATTTGCCGCTTAGTGCCAATGCAGAGGCCCTATTCTTGAGAAAAAAGTCCTAGTATGTACATTCCGTTTCTCCGAATAAATAGTTATTAATTTTAAAGTTAAAAGGAGATAATTTGAACATCTTCTTTAAGAATACACGAAATTCTAAAAAAAGTGATCTTGGGGGTTCATTTTTTGTATATTTCTTCCTAATATCAAACTATAGCGTTTCAAAAAAATTCATTTCTTCTAAAAAAAAAAATATTTTAAAAATCTAAATTGTCATAATACATAAACATTCTTACTTATCTTATGAATCTCTAATATTCTAAAAAGTGCATTCTCAACTTCGTTAAAATTTTAAGAATAAAGAAATAGTCATTTACCCTTATTTGATAGGTTTAATCTCTTTTGGTCTTACCATATTTAGGCAAGTATCTGTTTCATATAGATAATATTAATAGATATTTAAGGCAAAAATAACTATAATAGGCCAGTCAAATTAGGTCGAAAAAAAAGCGTTTTGAGGAATTAGTTTCCAGCGAGCTGGAAATTATTTTAATACCTTTGTTCGGTCCTAGTTTGCACCATCCCAGGTGGTAAGCTTAACTTTTGGTAGTCAAAAAACGCCCAACTTTAGCTCTGTCAAAGTTAGGAAGATCAAATAAACACTACATGTTACTAAAGAGTTTGGCCTGATCTGCATTAACTTTAACTTTATGCAAATAAAACCTTGTCGATTGAACAACAAGGACTTTTTGACTTGCTTCTTTGACATTTAGTTGTGGTTATTACTGCGTTTGCACGGTAAAATATCTTGTTTCTTTTTCACAGATATTGAGGGTTACTTCGGGAAACTTAGTACCGAATGCTTTTGATTGAATGATCACTGATTGCTTCCAGATGAATTCTCTCAAAATAAGATTAAATTCGGTGGCCCGTATTCGCCATCACGTGGCTGTATAATTTAACATGTGCCATCGTTGGATTGACTTAATTGTAGATTTTATAAGGATGTCTAACAAATTGTCAAAGTCAGCCATTAATTACCTGCTGGCCCTTTAAAAATGATAGCTGTAGGGTAAACAAAGTGATTCTCCATCAAACTGCATAAAAGTGCTTTTTTATATTTTGATAACATACTTTTGTTAAAAGAAAACAAATATTACAGTACATAGTAGAACAAAATCCGAAAAAAGTAGCTAGAGTTTGCTTTACAGAAATTTTTGTTAGCTCAGATCCTTTTAAGCAATTTTACTATTTAGACCTTTTTAATAAATCTTTTCCTCCAAGAAAATTAACATCAAAAAAGGAAAAACCATGGGTTACTAAAGGTATTCAAACGTCATCAAGAAATCTAAGGTTTTTATTGCATTTGTTTAAACAGTTTCCTGTAGAATTTATTTTAAATTATACTTCTACATATATACGTATTTGTTGGCCAAAGAATATTATTATAAAGACAAACTGAATAAAGCTCAAAATAAAATAAAGGAGAATTGGAACATTAAAAACAAGTTGCGAGGAAAAAATAAACCAGCTTCAAAAGCTGTAGACCTTGACCCAAGCTTTCTTACTGATTTCTATTGTACGATTGCTGAAAAACTTATACTTAAACTTTGTTAGTCCGATTAATGCCTTAGACAATCCACATCACATAAACAGCACAGATAATTTTAATTTTGACCCAACCGACTTAACCGAACTAAAACAAACTCTATTAGCCATAAAAAATAAGAATGCTAGTTGAATCGATGGTTTATCTGCAAAAATTCTTATTAATCTACCTGACACCGCCCTATCTATATTAGTTAAGTTAATAAATCTAACTTTTGAAAAAGGTGGTGGTTTTATTTTATTAATTTTGACCCAACCGACTTAACCGAACTAAAACAAACTCTATTAGCCATAAAAAATAAGAATGCTAGTTGAATCGATGGCTTATCTGCAAAAATTCTTATTAACCACCCTATCTATATTAGTTTAGTTAATAAATCTAACTTTTGAAAAAGGTGAATTTCCAGATTGCTTAAAAACCGCTTTGGTAATTCCTCTTCACAAGGGTGGTGACAAGAGTTGTTGTTGTCAACTCTCTCAAAATTAATCGAAAGATATAGCAGCATATTAAGTCTTATAGAGCAGGTATATCAGGGGTTAAACGGTTAAACTCAAAAACCGATTCTGTAGCGGCAATATTCTGTGATTTCTCAGAAGCTTTTGATTGCATGGATGGTATGATTTTTGAGGGGTAGCACTAAGTTTAATAGGTTCACTTCTGGTCGTCTCCAGGTTGTTGGTTCTCAGAACTCTAATTCTGATCCTCGATTGAACCCAAGAGGCGTTGTCCAGAGATCGGTCCTAGGACCATACTACACCATTATGGCGTGGCCCGAAATTATCAAAAATTGGTACGACAGAAATCGCCTTTGTGTTAACGTTTCAAAAACTAACATACTTTCCTTCAACTTACCTATCAATCCATTTGATCTAGAAGCGCAAACTATTGAGTGTTCTGAAGAGGTAAAGTTTTTAGGGATTACTGTCGACCAAAACTTGAAATTTATTAAACATGTCGAAAATCTTCAATCTAAACTCTCTTCAGGTTGTTTTGCCGTAAGAATTGCTGACACTGAGTTGGGCTACTCATCGGTATATTTTTCGCTTGGTCTTGCGATATGACATAGCTTTCTGGAGCTCCTGTCCCGGATAATTATTCCAATCAATTTTTGTAATTCAAAAGCGAGCAATTACATACCTCAGGGAAATCCAAAAATTTTCATAAATTAACATTTGGCCCTGAAATTCCTTAAATTTTAACTAAAATAAAAAAGTAATATTTCTCTTTTTGTCTAATGCCTATGGTAGGGCTCACTGAAACTCCGTTCCGATTAGCACCCAGAACCACTGAACATTGCCTGTTCACTGCCAGAACCAAAAAAGGTGTATGATTTTATTCTTATTATTTCTCGATTGCATCCATTTTTAAGTGAACATAGGCTAGATTGAACTCTAACCTTAAATCATTTTATTCCTGTCATTTGTTGATTTTAAATCTTAAATTTTAATATACCTAGGTATTTATTACCTAGTTGGTAAGTTATAACCTTTAAAAAAATATGTTGTATTTAGAGTGATTATATACTTTGTATTTTGTAGGACAAAATGCCAAATAGACAAACAAAATATATTCAGTCTTGGGAAAATACTTTTCCTTGGATAAAAAAATGAAAAGGATGAATATTCTGCATATTTAAAAATATGCAGAGTTGACTCTAAAATAGACAGTAGTGGAGTAAGACATGCAGTTAGAAAGTGATGGTAGGTCCCAAAAGTACAAAATCTCATAAAAAGGGGGAGCAACCGAAACTGTTATTTAACAGGAATCATAAAAACATTTCCATTAATGACAAAACTACGGAAGCAGACGCCCTATGGGGTTTACATACCCTTAAAAAAAAATAACTCGTTTTGCAGTTCGGAAGGCGTCTGCGACTTATTTAAGAATATATTTCCAGATAGTGAAATAGCACGAAATATTAATGAAATAATTGCTATGTTTTCATGGATATTGATTTTGTTTTCAATGTGTTTTGAAAACTTTTTTTTCATGAGTTTTCATGACAGGTTTTGAAATCGATTTTGAATCGATTTGAAAACGGTTTTTAAATTTTGATATTTGGCAGCTGACATATGTCATAGTTGTAACATATTCATTTTTGAGTTTTGGTACTTTTTTTTAAATGTATTTTATTCAAAAGATGATGTTGGCCATTGCCACATATTTTTTTTTAATTTTAAATACTACTCTGTTTGCAAGTGGAAGTGAAGAAAGAAATGCTGGACTGGCATATGTGCATAGCACATACACTTTCGAGCCAAATATTTCTTTTATTTTCCATAATTAATTTTTTTAAAGTCGTTAAAAAAACAAATCTCTAGTTATTTAAGTAAGGTTATGTTATTAATCTTCTTTTTTCTATACACTCCATCAAATTTTAGAATGCCGGTTCCACAGTTTCACTTCTATTTCTCTCTCTCTCTCTCTCAATAAGAGTGAGAGAAATAAAATATAATTTGGCGGCTGTCTGGTAATCCGACGCAATACGCATGTGTAAACTCAATCCCCGTTTTCATGGAAAATCGGTATTTCGATCTCAATACGATCTTGATCCAACCCTAAAAATTTTCAGGGTCGGATCTAGATTGAAATCGATTTGAATACTGAAAAAACAGGCGTTTTCATGGACGGTATCGGATTAAAATCGTTTTCAGAACGAACTCAATTCCCATGAAAACGTAGCAAATGTACAAACACAAATTATATGGTTCAGTTTGGTTTGGCAGCCCACTTCAAATAAAACTTAAAAGGTGTGATTGGTTCAAATCCTTAGTCTTTATAATTTGACAAAACCACAACTTGACAGGTCAAAAAACAGTTGGATATGTACACTTCCGGCCACATAAAATGCGTAGAGTAGAAGTTAGCTGTAGGTCTGTTGAATTTAAGTTTTGCTAATTGCGTTGCTTATTGCAACTGACTGACGTTTTCGAATTACAGGTTAGATCTTTCGACATTATAAACACAAAAATAAGGAGAGTGGTCACACTTTACTATGCTTTACAGTTTCTTCTTCTTGATACTTTCTTCTTATTTTTACAATTATTGCCATGTTTCGTCCATAATGGGCCGCTACTCTTCGAATCGACCAACCACCATCTAATTTTGTCAAAATTTAGGCTTTTTTGAACTCGTTTAGTTGGGGTATTTTTTAATATAAGCGTTTGACAACAACAAAACCTGACGGGACATTTTTTGTCAATTTGAAATACCTGAAAGGTTACTGAGTTGCGAGGCTCACAATACACTATAAAAAATTTTTATGTGGCTGGAAGTATATATTCAGTTTTGGGATTCTGTAAATGACTTTGCAGTTCCGAACATATTAAAGAAGTAGCTTTAGATTTTATAGGCCCATTTATTAATTATTAATGCTTAATTTTTTATTTCTATTTCTGTCTATTTCTCTTCAAAAAAAGAAGAAAAAAATATGCATTATGCATTGAGCATTAACCATTAAAACTTGAGTAAATAGGCCTTATAAAAGAATATGGACTGGATCTAAAACTGCTAATTCATATAAATAGGGGTGGACCCAATGTTAACCTGAACTTTTTCAAAATATTCATGGTAACCTTGCAGGAAGAGTTTGGTACGGGAAAGAAAATGTCCTAAAATTTTTTTAAACTGTCCTAAAATTTTTTGGTTTTTGTCCTAAGTATCCTTAAAAAAATTGACAAAAAGGCTTTGGTCACCCTGATACCTACTTTTTTAAGAAAAAAAGGGGAGAACACTGCAAACCACTTTTTTTTTGTCCAGAATTTCGTCTTTGACATGTTTATTTATTTTAGAAACCGTGTGTTTGGTGCACAAAAAATATGAAGGTTTTGTCAACTTAATTAGGACAATTAGATCTGAAAAATACAAAAAAATCTTTTTTTCGAAAATCAGTTACTAGATTGTTGGAGAATAAACCTATTATTAATTAACCTGGAGGAATATTTTAGTGACAATACCTTAAGGCGCAATTACACAGACGAACATGCTCAAACAAAAGCTTGTGCAAAAGATCTAAAAATTTTTTCGTGAACATTTTTGTGAGCTTTTCTTTGCAACATTTTGTTTGGGTAAATTTTTGAGCAAATTATTGCTATCTGTTTTTGAAACATATTTTGAAAGATGAGAATAAATAAAATTTCACATTAGTGACCAATGATCTCAATTCTTTAAAAAAATGGAATACCAACTTTTATGTTAAATTTTTGTGAAAAAAAGCCGACGGCAAGCGAAACATTATTCTTGGCTATCCGTTTTGTCACATGGATTATGGTTACTTATAATATTTTTTCTTAGGGTTTTTCCCGGATTTTTTTGCCCGGGGGTTTTTTGGGATTTTCTTGCGATTTTTTTTTATTTTCAAGGGTTTTTTCCTAAATTCTAAAAACAACCCAGGAAAATTTTTCTTTTCCAAAAAAATTTTGAGTTTTTCAAATATCGGCAAAATACTCAAAAATTGCACTGTTAAGCGGAAATCCGCGCCTCACGACTATGAGGAGTGGTGGGGAGGGGATTTTTTATTAAACATATGTTTGTAACTGTACTTTATCCTTAGCTTTGATCGTTTTTTTTTAAATTCCTCACACCAGATTTACCTTGTTAATTTAAGGCCCCAAGGGTTGCTTAAAAAAGCAAAGGGTTCATGAAAATGCTAAAGATATAGATATTTAATGTCAATTTAATGTAATAATCAAGGTCGATTACTGACACTGAACAAACAATATGCAAACGTGAAACATTCCGATTCAAAAGTCTAGTCTATTACTGTTAAATTATATTTTTTAGACAAGGGTCGGGATCGTAGGGTTGTAAAAGTGGGTAATAAACGGGTATTATTTAAACCGAACGTGCTTTTGTTCACATATTAACTAAACTAGGAAGTAAAATAAGAGATATTCTTTTAAACGTAAATTTTTATCATTACATTTTAGTCAACAGCAATAAATAAGTGCCAATTATTATTTATTTTATTCTCGTTTTTTTCCAACCCCAAAAAAGTTACAAGTATACTGGCATATTCCCTATAAAAATCAGATCAATCGAAGTTGCTTATGAGGTAAAACGTGAATTTCGACAGCAAATCGTTTTTCCGTCGGACAGCACTTAATTAAAAATACCTTGTTTTAAAACTTAGTCTTTCTATTTTCAGTTAAGTTCAATGAATTCCCATAAAACTATAAAATTTAAATTTGTAATAAATTTCTATACCAACATTTCTTCAAACAAATTTTGCTTAACATTCTCTCCAAAATTTCCGTGAGTCTTTTTGTACGAGATTTTGCTCGAACTTTTCTTTGAACATTTTGCTCAAGAGGCTCGTGTAAATGTTTGTCGGCATTTCAACATCAAAGGAAAGTTTGTCTGTGTAAATGCGCCTTTATAAATTTTATTTTCTATTGTAATTGCTTTTGTTCTAGTAGTTTGTATTAGTGTTTAATTGTACGTGATGTGCATATACGTTATTTTATACTTATTTTTATTTATTTAGTTTTAATATGATTATACTATCTATTGGGCTTTAACGTTTTTTATTTTTATGTTTGATTTGTCTACATATGATAATAAAGCGTATTCAGTTCAACCCCAAGTGTAAACTCAGTCGAAAAATCAGTACAGGGCGGCTTTGAAAGTCGGATCGCCTATAAAAAAACCGCCACTTGAATTACCCTCCAGAAATATTCTATAGTGGATTTTTTATTTCACCAAATTAAGTGGAATTGACTGACGTACTTCCGCAAATTTTATTATGGTTAATACAAAACAACGTACACACACACCAGTTGCACACCGCAAACCAATACAGAAAGGTCGACTTTGACGCTGCGAAGGCGAACGGCAAAATTAATTTCGATTTTAAAACGCGCGCGCCCATAACCAATTATTAAAAGTTGCTCTTAATCGCATTTTATATGGAACCAGCAAGGTTTAAAATTTTTGGAAAAATACAGTGCAATCTTAAATGGTGAAGTGAACTATTTTCAACAGTGCAATCGCAATAAGAGCTTGGTGGTTAAAAACTTACCGTTGATTTCAGAAGTTATCGTAAACGTTAACATAACATAATGCCCTTATGAATTCGGTATGCACATGTGATAATGGAGAACAAATTTCAAATATATATCCTACTTTTAGTGATCTTAGGATATTCTAGTTTAGGTAAGTTAACAAAAACCCCTATCAATAATTACCAAGAATTCATCCGCATCCCCAAACCCAACTTCCCCGAGTCCTAAAAGTTGTTCTCGGATCGTGAAAACCGTGATTTTATGTGGAACTGGCAAGGTTTAAATTTGTAGAAAAAATACAGTGCAATCTTAAAACTTGAAGAATTTTCACTAGTGCAATCACAAAAGTTTGGGTTTAAAACGTTGATTTGGGAAGTTTTCGCAGAAGTGAAAATGGACCTGGTTATTTAGTTTTTAAGACCTTCGTGAATTTCCTAAAAATGCGCAATTTTAATTTCCCTAAGTAATTGACGATTTTTGAAAAGTTTACTAGCTTTGATTAAATTGAAAGTAATTTTGTTTAGCCGCTGTCCTAAGTATGACAGACATATCAAACCAACCAGACAAAATTACTAATACTTCCGTAAGTCTAGAATCATCAATTATTATCATTTACTACGTTTATACGCACCTAAAACCGGTTTTATAGAAGGACGGTTTTAAATAAAATCGCTTTCTACAAGAGTTTTTTTTTTTGAGCGATAAACCGCTTTAAATCGATTTATAATATAATCGATTTTAGTGGGTTTTATAAGAAAACATTTTGAAACCGTCCTTATATAAGATCGCTTTAAGAGGCCGTATAAACAAAGTAATTGTTTATGCGGGCCTCTTAAAACGTTTTTATGTAAGGGAGGTTTAAAAATTTTGTCGTGTAAACACAACTAAAACCGTTTTAAGTACTGAATCGATTTTATTTTAAAGCGATTTAAGAAATCAGTTTATCGCTTTAAAACCGCTTTAGCGCCTTGCTTCCAAGCTAAAAAAAATAATCAGCCCTGGTTTTACCGAAAAATTTGTTGTTAAATTAGTTTTTAATTTTTTTAAAAGTGACAATTAACGACATTTAATAAAACAATTTTATTTTAAACCGTCCCTATATAAAACCGGTTTTAACTGCGTATGAACGTATTAAGTGAATAAGTTGCGGTACCCAAACATTCTTCGAGCAAAAATTTCTTGAAACATTCTTGGAAATCCGGTGACGATCCTTTTAATCCGGTTCATGATTCCGGTTCTTTGAATGTTAAATGGTTTTTACGTCGTTAGGTTATGCATGAAATAATAGATACTTATTAAAGTAAATATTTTAGCGTGTCGATATACCTAACGCGTTTAAAACAAAGCCGAGAACAGCTGATCATATGTTGCAATCAGCTGTTCTGTCATGGCATCCACAATAAAAATCTCATTCAACACATGACAAAAGTGTAGTGTCTTTTTGTTTTGTTTTGGTGGTATAACAGTACCGATACGTTGAAAAATTTACTTTAAGTGTCTAATAAAAGAATAACTTTAAATATATAGAAATTACTCAAATAATTTTCCTTATTATTGCACTTACAGAATCATCAGAAATATACGAGAAAGATAATATACTACTATTTATAGTATAAAATACGTTAATTTAATTCCGAAAAAGTACTTGATTTTATCTCTTATCTTGTTACTCTTATATACTATACCGGGAAAAACCGAGATTAAAAAAAGGTTTTCAAAGATTTTCTTGGCTGGAATTTGAAAAAGCATGTTTTTAAATTATAAGAGCTATGCATGGGAAAGTTTTCAATCTAATCTGGAATCCATCTACCGATTTGTACCGATTCCAACAATAGTTGAACATATGATTTTGACAGGCATCAGTGATGAGGCGCATCACGAAACCCAACCCAACCCGATTGCAACTCGCGCTAAAACAGTTGTCCGTAATCTAAACTGGATGACGATATCCCCCAACAAAAGGGCTATTTGGGAAACCACGCCATTTATTAATAGATTCACTACTCTCGAATTTTTTTTTTTAAATAAATAAAAATTCGATGGTCGATGGCCACTGTTGCCATCAGTCGGTTGCATCGAAAATTCAGAAGAACACGTTTGATGGCATCAGAACTTTTCAAGAACTTGTTTGATACAACCGATTAGCAAATCATTGAGATTTTAAACTCCCCCGCTTCTACTGTGGACAAAGATTTTCCGCAAGCGTTAGGAGCAATTGTTTTTCTACAAGCGTGAGGAAAACAAAGGTAAAAGAGATCAGAAACGTAATTTTAATTTAATAGTAATTTATTTAGATATATTTGTTAATACACGTCACTTTGAAAAAAATTTTCCCGCACGCCGTGCGTGAAAGGCACAGGGTAAATCCATTCCCGCACGCCATGCGGGAAATGTAACTTCCCGCACGTAAATGCGTGGGTAAATTGCACTTTTACGAACGCTAGTAGGAAAATCACATTTTCAATAATAATTTGTTGTTACAGAAAAAAAAAATTCTATCCCATTTGATAAATAATAATTAATTTAGTTAGAAACTGATCAAAACCTTTCCACAAAACCCCATACTAAATTCTTGGGTGCGATACGTAAAAAATTGGGTAATATTTTATTTAGCACCCAGAAAAAAAGAAAAAAAACGAATATAAAGAAATCCGAGTGCAGGAAAAAAACGTCTAAGTAAATTCATACCAGCACTCTGATACTTTCCGAAAGCAGTACTTTTCGCATGCAGTCTTTGTCCGTGAAAGATACAACATTTTTCCAGGCAGTGGCGTAGGGGGGGGGGTGATATAAAAGTATTCTAAACATTACAGCTCCACAGTCAACAATCGAACAAACGGCATCTTTTGCAAAGTTAGTAATAAGTTTCGGAGGGGGGGGGGGGGAAATGGTCCCCTACTGTTTTCAGTTGCGTGAAAGTAAACTCTGTATTTCGGACTTCCATTGTCTTTAGAGAGTCCGAAACACAGAGTTGATTTCAAATACATCATTATCTCAAACTTTCAAACAAAAGCCTGTTTGTATTTTGTAAATGTTTATTTTTGGGTATAGAAAAAAATATATTAATTGCATTAAATTCCTAAAATACTAAAAATATTAGATCTTAAGTAACTATGAAGTTGCCGAAGAAAAAGTGCAGATGGTCAAATGGTACTATCAAGGCAGACTATTGAGACTTATTCAAGAACTTTTTTTGGAGAATTTTGTAAATCGCCCAGAACCTAGTTTATCAACGATTCATAGGTTTGTGCAAAATTTTGAAAAGTTTGGTTGTGTAGCGCCAAGAAACCATAAAAAATCCATTGTTTTGAATGACGAGCAGGAAGTACGAGATGTGATGATTTGCGCTGCAGTGGAGGAAAATCGAAAGTGAACTAGCCACCAAATTGCCACCAAGTTGATACGTCTTCAGCCACTGTCTTACGTGTTCTCAAAAAGAATGGTTATCATTCTTACAAAGCGTCAAAAACGCATCAGATTTTCCCGGAGGACAACTATCGTCGTATGGAATTTTGCGAAACAATGGTGGAAAGGGCTAATCGTGATAAAAACTTTCTGAGATCTAGTCTTTTCACAGATGAAACCACTTTTCCATTATTGAATCGTCATAACCCAACTCACGTTCGCTATTGGTCGAGGGAAAATTTGCATTTGTATTTTGACGTAAGAACACAGTATCCCCAAAAACTAAATTGTAGAGGAACACATAATCCATTTTTTATTGACGGCAATCTGAATGGTCCTAGATACTTGGATCTACTGCAGCAGCATATTATTCCAACTGCTAGGCAGTTGTTAGGTGTGAGATTTAGTGAAACATGGTTTCAACAAGATGGTTGTCTTGCTCACAATGTTGGCCTTGTTAGGGAATATACTTCTATCTGTGGAGTTATATCAAAAATAAAGTTTACGGACATGAAAGGCCTAATAATTTAAAATAAAATAACGCCCCACAAATGCGTGGTTCCCAATGGTCGAAGTCGTTGATTTCTTCCACATAAAACACTAATGACAGTATTTTAGTAGGAATAAATTTCATCAAGTCATGTTATGAGTGACATTTTTGGGCACATCGGCGCCGTCGACCAACACCTTATCAACTAAAAAGCCAGTTAACTCTTTTTCGATTTAGTATCCTTTAGCCTACTATAGCGGTCATATTGACACCAAACTGACAGATAATCCATATTTTACCTCTCAATTTGTTGGGGGGGGAGGCACTGAAGGGGTAGGAGTTAACTAGCTTTTTAGTTGAGAACGGTGTTGCGTCGACCAATAAGATCTGTTCGTTTCAGGGAAATAATTGCTTTCACCAAATTACGGCATTCAGAGGACATTGGTCAACTCACCCGGCTACATGGGGTTAGTTGACCAATTGCATTCTTATTTTAATTTGTTAATGTTATTATGTAAAAAATAAAAATGTTTTTGCAAATGTATTTTCACCGTGACTATTTAGTAACTGTTCATACAATAGTTAATCAGTTTTTAAAAAAATTTAATGTTAGCCTTAAAAAATATTTACAAGTACAATTTTACCAAAATGGTGGCCATCTCACCCGTCTTGACCCTACCTCAGTCGCCGTTTCTCTAAGTCGTTTTGCGCAACGTAAGTGAACACTCGGCCGTTCGAAGCTTAGATTAAAAAGAAACAAGATACCTAACACTTACGGAGACTTTGGTTGGTTATACGGAATAATGTTTACCTTTCTGTTGTTTACAGTAAACAGACTAGTGGCGTACCTACTTAAATATAAATTTACACATGAATTTATATTATTAAAATTTTACTGTATATTAAAACCGGCAAAATAATTTAAATACAAAGTTTTACAATTTCAACATAACAAAATTATGCCAAACATTAAAAAAAACACATTTCACAGCACCTGGAACATCAAGAAAAAAATAATAATATATTATTATTGTGTGATGTTATTTTGTTTGTGAAATGTTCCTCATTCAAGCAAATGTCATTTTTAAATCTCCTACATAGCACAGAGAACCTGCGCCGCCTTTTTACATGGGAAATATATAGGTAAAAATATATAATTTTGTTTCTTTAATTCGACAAAAGCAATATTTTATTTGAAATATAAAATTTAAGAAGGTACTTATAAATAAGATAAAGCATTGTATTTTTTTCTGTCGTGATCTATGACTTAATAACCTTGAATAATCTAAGTGAGTAATATATCTAAAAACTATTTACTAGCTAAGCTATTTACAAAACAAACCCAACATATATGAAGAGGGAGTAAACTGGTTATATATATTATGCGAATGTGCAAGTTTAAGATTTAAATGTATGTATGTATCTACATTATATACTGTCACGAGGCAAAAAATTTGTAACCTGAGCAAAGCGAGGCACCAACTGTGATTTTAGTTCAAAATTTTTACTATCATTAAAACTATTTATTCAATATTCTGACAAACCTGAACACATGTGAATTAACTTTTATTGTTGTTTGCATGTTTGTCCAAGGACTTTGTCTACCTTTATTTTATCGTCTTTATAAAAAACAACTTACAAAAACCTTCGAAAATATCTGGTCTCATCTCATCAAAGGTATTTTAAATTTTGAAAATTAAAAAAAAAACGTGGGTGGTTGATATTTTAATTCAAGGATCTACTAATTTAAATATATTTCATAAACTTTTAATTTTTTGTGTACCTTCCGGCATGTACCGCCACTGACTGATTTCACTTTCTCCGGCTTTGTTTTCAAAACATTGGACGATTTCTTCCAAAATATCACTTTAAATGCACTGATATTTTCTCCTACTTGTAAAAAAACACACTAAAAAACATTTTTTGACAAAATGTGGTTTTAAAAAGACTTCCAAACTGCTTAAAACATTCCGAAATTTTAAAATAAATAACACGAAAAAGCTTATGTCAATAAAAATATCATCGGACCGTCTGCGCTCTGCCGGACTTTCCCGACCACAAGCCGATTAACACCAAAAGTGGTTGACACAGAATTCTCTATCCCTATCGTTCTAACGTCGTTTCAAAGAATAGAAAATAATCAATATTTCTCACCTTTGTTTTGGTTTGATTTTATTTGTAAATAAAAAGTTGGTTATTATTTGCCAAGGAGTTTTCATTGGACCAGTTATCTTGTCTCTTTTTAATCTAAGGTTCGAAGCTTACTAGATGAAAGCCGGCATATTTCCGTCTATTTTAAAATCAACAGCTCGTAGTTGTGTTTACGCAGTGTATTTTTAGTCCCTATTGAGTAAAGTCGGTTCCATTTTTATTAATAAAATCTATCATCAATGATCCACTGAACAAAACCAAGTTTGAACTGTCATTGTCAGGGTCAAAAAACTAGTCCGCAGCAAATTGGAGTGTATTTGTTTACATTTCGTGAATCGTGAAAATAAAATTATTTAAAAATAATACAATTGTGCCACCAATAAATCTAGTTTGACACGCATTCGTTTTATTTTTTATTGCTTGAACTTTTTGACACTGACAGGTTATAACAAAATGTATCTTTATTTTTAAATGGTTGCGTTATACGATATCCCTAAAATTAAAGATAAAAATTGGTTCTAGAATGCACGGATATAAATATCTCGAAAACTGTAGCTTTGAAAGATTTGAACCTTATCACAAAATCTTTGGGTAATATTTACGAAAACCAAAATCTGAAAACCGCATATCAATAGCTGCTTTACTTCCAAAGTTATGATTTTTTAAATATATTTTGAAGTTTTTTTCAAATAACTCGGAAACTAAAGCTCCCACGAATTTGGACTTTATAACAAAATTTATAGCCTATATTCATGGAAACTTAAATCTGAAAACCGTATATCGCTAATAGCTTTTGTTCCAAAGTTACAATTTCTTAAAATATTTTATTCCCCTTTTCCCCCTTTCAACCCCCCACCACCCTATCCAAGTCGATAGAGGATTTTTGTACTTAATTTCGTTAAAATCGATTAAGGCGTTCTTGAGTTGTCGTGTATAGAGACAGACAACTAACCGACAGACAGACAACTAACCGACAGACAACTTTTTTTTTTTCGTCGATTAAGGTCTTTTGGAACCTTAGTAACTTATTTTTGATTGAATTGAGAAAAGTCAAAATTTCACGATTTTAATAGTCCCCCATACCATATTGGTATGGTGGACTCAAAAAGTGGTCTAAAACGGTTTTATGAAATCATTATAACAATATTATCAGCTCACATGATAAAAGTTAAATTATGAAGAAATCTATGTGGCACTGGCCCAACTGTGACCGATTCTGATATTAGGGAGAAACAAAATTACCAAACGTCAGATCGAAAATTTAGGCTGATAAATCTGTATAAACTTCGGGTGGAAAATACTGTGCGTCTTATAAAAGTTAATTAGTGGCGGTTGCAAGGGAGGGGGGGGGGTGGCGGGGGGGGTGAGAGCGGTCGCCCCCCCTTTTTGAGAATTTATTTTAAAAATCGCCGGTTTTTCATAAAAACAGTAAAATTTTTGATAGTTTTTCAAAAATTTTTGTCCGCAACGCCCTATTGGCTCGAAAGTTACATTAATTTTAGAACTTCTGCATAAAACTTGTTCTTTGATTTTACAAAAATTTTTCCTCGAGCCCCCCTCCCCTTTTCGAAAATTTGCGACCGCCACTGAGTTATTTGGACTTAATATACGGCCCACGGTCATCAACTTTTAAAATTAATTTTGTCGCTGCCTAATCCATTAGGAAAATTACTTTTTAACGTCAACACCACGCACATAAAGTCATTACGTAGGTATAATACAGGTATATATATATACTTAAGAGCTTAGTTAGATTGATTGGACAGATTAAAGGATAGAAAAGTTTTAAATGGTTCTCCGTGCTGGATCTTTTATATTAGTCTCCAATTTTTGTTGGCAATCCAACTCTAATAAAAAATTTGTATACGTTAAAGCTCCCAAGTAACACAGCGTGCTGCAAAATATTATCACAGCTATTTTGAGGAATATTTTTTTGCCTCTGACAACGTCTACGGCAGCTGAAAATACAGCATTTTTGCACATGAAAGCAATGTTGTTTAAAATTTAACTTCCCTGACAAAAAATGTATTTAAAAATTGCAATTAAACCAAAATTGTCCACCAACATAAAAGACTGAAGATGGAAGACAACTAAAATAAATATTACCGATGTTTAGCAAACTCTCAATAAAAAATGCACATTTTGTGGACTTCCCAAGAGTCAATCTTTGTGCGAAGCCCCTTTTGATGAAGAAACCTTTCATGAAACTTCGTTAAACTTCAGGCGCTTCAAAAATTTGAGATAGTAAGAGTTTTTTTAATTATAAATTTTTTATTTTTTTACATTTTAATCCAGAATTAAAGGAAAAACATCATGTCTAGCATATTTAGGTAATTTTGAAAGATTTTCAGACTTAGATTTGAGCATATTTATGTAAAAAATTATGTTTTTTCAGAAATTTTAAGAGGTTATGTTTTGCCATAATATATAAAACATGGCCGGTTGCCCGCCCAGGCAACCAAGTAACTTTGCATTTTTTTAAACAATAAATCTAAAACAAAAGCAAATCTTGGCGTTATTGCTGTGGGATCACGGTCCCAGCCTAGCGGTAGAGGGCGCTTATTCTTAAATGCTCAAAATTGCGCTAGTTTGTTAGTTAGTTTTTAGCATATTTTTAGGTATAAGTTTTACCTTTAAAAGTTGATTCGCTAGATGATATAGCTATAGAAGTTATTTTGAATGTAAATTTAGTAGTTAAACAATTTTAACAGCAAAAATTACAAATTAATTGAATGAATTTTAAAGCAAAAAGAGAGCTGTACTAAAGTTTTTGCAGCATTGACTTGGCTTTAAAGTCTATATTTTCGAAGCTTTGTTACTTGGGCGGTGAAATAGCCTTTATTATTAAGACACACTGTACAGCATTTTAAGCATTATTTCCGTCACTTGAAGTTGACGGTATTTGAATGTCCAAGTCCGTTAAACCTGTAAATAACCTACTCCAATGATAGCTTCCACGCCTGCCTAAAGCACGCGACCATAAATACAATTGCAAGCGGAGCATGATTATACTCGGTTTCATATAACTCGTCGACGATGATTCCAAAAAATTCACTTTTAAGGTCATCCGAGCTTAAATGACCTTGAAAATCGCAAAAAACCAGATTTTCGCCATTCTCCACAAAAAATCTTAATAATTCGATGTTTTGTCAGACTAACTTCAAATGTACTTCAAACTATTAGGCATATATGTAAAATTCGATCCTCGGATTTTGATGCAGTTTGAAACTTCATGACCTTCAAAAATACCCCAGTAAAATTAACGTATTACAAAAATAACATACTAAAGGGCGCTATTTATCACCTATTAAAGCGAAGAGGACCAAATTTGGTAAGAAAGATAAGATCGTCAATGACGACTTATAACCACATTAATTTTTACAATTTACCACTACGCAAAAACTTTAAGTGAAGAAATGAAATTAACATCTTCGCCATAAATAAAGACTTCATTTTAAACCTCCCTACCATTTTTAGGTCTGTCATCCAAGATGCTATACCCCGGTAAAAATGACCTACATGACGTCGTTTTTATTAAGTTCTAGAACTTTCTACACGGATGCGAACAAAACACCCGGTGGCACATGAATATGTGACTAAATAGCTGTTAAAACCTCATTCTTGAATTTTATTATGGATGTTAATAAACAAGTATAGTCATACCCTACTGGCATAATTAGAATTTTTTATGCTTTTTTGACCGCTATTTTGGAAAATAGCATCTAAAACACCTGGACCAGTATATGGTAATGTATATCTAACTTCTGCTAACTATCTTATAGATTAGAACATAGTTCCGAAAATTAATAAAACCGACAGGCATATAGGTAATTTTTACCGGGGTATAGCATAAACACCTTGGACGCCTGATCAAAAAAAATGATAGGGAGGTTTAAAATGATGTGTTTGCTTATGGCTAAGATGTTAATTTCATCTCCGGCACTTAAAGTTTTTGGGTAGTGGTTAATTAGAAAAAACACTACAAAAACCTGATTTTTCACTTCTACATGGTATTTCTAAGGTCAATCAAGATCATGCATCAACTAAACTTTTTTTTCATAGTAAGCGGCGACAAGTCAACAATAATTGATAGGTCATATATCAGCCGCCATATTGTTGGACCAGGTCTTAAAGCTTCAAACTGCATAAAGCTCTAAGGATCGAATTTGGCATATATTCCTAATAGTTTGAGGTACATTTGAAGTTAGTCTCACAAAACGTCGCATTATTAAGATTTTTTTAAGAGAAAATGGCAAAAATCTTGTTTTTTGCGATTTTCAAGGTCATTTAAGCTCAGAAAAAAAAATTATTTGAGTCAAATAAATATTTGTTTCCCATGACTCAAACAAATATTTATTTGAACCGATCAAATATTTATTTAGGCCAAAATAAATTTCTTTTAGTGGAATAAATGTTGCTTGACAGAAATAAATATTTATTGGATTTAAATAAATAATCGTTTGGACCATTGGAAAAAAATATTTATTTGGCTCAAATAAATCGTTTTTTTGTGTAGAATGGAGAAATGTTTTGTAGTCGCGTGCCCTATATAGTTGCACTAACGAACTCAAAAAATTACAGAAAAACCATATCTATTTAGGAAGGTCAAATTTTCCATACAGGGTGTCCGAAACGTAACGATACTGCCAAATATCTTCAAAATTAAATGAGGCAGAAAAGCATAAGTTTACATACTGAAATGGTTTATAAAAAAGCAACTTTTTGGATGCGTTCGTTCCGCCAATCTTTTAGGTGGTGGAGCTGAGGGCCGATGTTATTATATATATTTTTCAAAATTTAAATAAGTTATCTTTTTCTTAAATGGTTTTAAAAAATAAAATAATAAAATTTTTTGAATAAGGGCAAGTTAACAGTTTTGCCATTTTATTTAAAAACCTTTAAAGAAATGGGTAACATTAGATACTTTTAGAATCGGAAAAAAACAGGCCTGTCAAAATTTTGCCAAAATGCACAGGGTATCTCACTAAAAAAATAACATTCCGCCCTAGTTTCGCCTCCTTAACGCGTGGCAGCACGACCAGCAACCAAAAAAATGCCTTTTTAATAACCATCGAAATATGAGAATCTGGTCCTTTTTGCCTTTCCGACACCCTGTATACTTTTTGACAATTGTGGCCTTATTTTTTAATATATTGACTACTGATACTACACCACAGATTTCAACCAAGTCTTCAGATCCGTATTGAATTTCATTGTATAGGTAATTCTTCAGTGTTATATGAAAGAAGAAGATTCAGAAATGTAGTAATTATTAAATTCGTATACGTTTAAATGCACCAATTATTATATAAAAAATATTTTACAGATGTTTTTTATTGGTCATATTATTATTTTAAACAGAACTATACGATAAAATCATGTAACTGAACTGATTTAAAGCATTGTGCACTTATCTCTTTTGTTTTTATAAATTCTGACACTGTCTGACAGGATGTGATTGTGAACTTAGGATTTTGCCTCGAGCACAGAAATAGCCGCAAATACGATTTAAATACGATTAATTAGTTTTAAAATAAGTGGAAAATATTGGCCAGTTTTTTTTCCAAACCTGATTTTGCAAAAACTTCCGCTGTGGACAGTGTAATTTAATATAAAAAATATTATGTAAATCTGGTAATGGTACTTCGATACTAAGAAAAAATACGCAGATCTATATATATATTTTACGTAGATACAATTAAATAAATTGTTTGTTATGTACAGAGTTGTTTTATTAAGGAAACCCATTTTTTGTTCTATTAGTAGCATAATTACAAGCCAAAAAATAGTACATTATATACTGGGGACTAAAGTGGTACTTTTTATTCCGAGGCGAAATGTTTGTAGCCCTCCCTCCGGTCGGGCTCCAATTCGCTGAGGGATAAAAAGACACTTTAGTCACATGGTATATATACTATTTTTTGCACTTTTGGGCACCGTTTTTATTCAATTTTTATTAATTAAAAAAAAAACAGATCTGCATTATACTGACCTATAAAAATGTGACAGCCAAACTGCCATTTACTCTCTGACGTTAAGTGAATTCATAATTATCTGATAATACTTAGTTGCCAGGGTTTAGCCAAGGTGCTAGAAAACAAATGGTAAGATACAAACAATTCCTATAGCTGTCGAAATTTTTGCGAGTGTATCCAAAAGTGGAAAAAATGGCCATCGACGAAGTTGCCGCAGTGGCCTTAGGCAGAGACAATGAAACCGCTGCTGCCCGGCAAATCAAAAAAATATACAAAAAAACAGTACAACGATTTCCTTAATTGTTGTCAGTCTCATGATGATGCTGATGTAACCCAGGAAAAAGTGCTTCTGGCATATTTCTTTCATCATGCGAAAATTATTCAATGATCGAAGCTGAATGTTGAAAAATTAATTTATGCACTGAGGGATTAAAAATAATTTATTTTAAGCCCTGGGGGATTTAAAGTAATTTTTTGCAAACTAAACAATAATTTTATTGAAATTTTATTTATTTGTTAAAATGTATGAACGAAAAAAATTATTAGCATATGCATTCCTTAAAACTAATTCGGTCATTCTGTCTCTTTAGAAATGCCGTGAGTTTACTATATTTGCTGATGTCGACGTTTGGTTCAGATATTATCGTGGCTTTGATCATGGAATATTGGACATGGCTGAAGTTAGCTTGTGATTTCGATTGCAATATCGATAAAATTACAGTGGACCAAGCAAATATTGAAAAAAAAAATAGTTTTCTGGCCTTATAAACCATCAAATGTGTATCCCCCCCCCAAAATGCGTTAAAACGCCTACAGGATGAAACAAGACATTTTTTAGAAAAGTGGCGTTTTCACCTCTTTTAGAGGATAAACTTTGATAAGTTGCTATAATTTTTTTAGGGTCATTAGCAAGGCTAACTTAGGGCATATTTTTGTGATGGCGCAAAATCATATACTGGGTGAAACAAGACATTTTTTGAAAAAAGTGATTTTTTCACGCTTTTCTGAGGGGGCAGTTTTGCAATCTGCTAGAGTGCATTAGAGGCCTTGTTAAAATTAATTTTTTTCACATATTTTTGTGGCGGCACAAAATCATCTACAGGGTGAAACAAGATATTTTTTAATTTTGCAGCTTGCAAAACTGTCCCCTCATAAAAGGGTGTAAAAATCACTTTTATTAAAAGATGTCTTGTTTGACCCTATAGATTATTTTGTACCGCCACAAAAATATGCGTAAAAAGTAGATTTTAATAAGGGCTCTAATGCACCCAAGCAGCTTGCAAAACTGTGCCCTCAGAAAAGAGTGAAAAAAAATCTCTTTATTAAAAAATGTCTTGTTTCACCCTGTAGATGATTTTGAGCCGCCACAAAAATATGTGTTAAAGTAGATTTTAATAAGTCCTCCAATGCACCCTAGCCGCTTGCAAAACTGTCCCCTCAGAAAAGGGTGAAAAAAATCACTTTTATTAAAAATGACTTGTTTCACCCTGTAAATGATTTTCTGCCGCTACAAAGATATGTGAAAAAAATTAATTTTAACAAGGCCTCTAATTCACCATGGCCGCTCTCCTCAGAAAAGGGTGAAAAATAACTTTTATTAAAAGATGACTTGTTTCACCCTGTGGATGATTTTATGCCGCCATAAAAATATGGTAAAAAAAATCAATTTTAACAAGGCCTTTAATATACCATAGCAGCTTGCAAAACTGTCCCCTCAGAAAAGGGTGTAAAAATAACTTTTATTAAAAAATGTCTTGTTTCACCCTGTAGATGATTTTGTGCGCCACAAAAATATGTGTCAAAAGTGGATTTTAGCAAGGCCTCTAATGCACCCTAGCAGCTTGCAAAAGTTTCCCCTCAGAAAAGGGTGAAAAAAATCACTTTTATTAAAAAAATATCTTGTTTCACCCTGTAGACGATTTTGTGCCGCCACAATGATATGTGAAAAAATTATTTTAACAAGGCCTCTAATGCACCCAAGCAGCTTGCAAAACTGTACCCTCACAAAAGTGTGAAAAAATCTCTTTTATTAAAATAATGTCTTCTTTCACCCTGTAGATGATTTTGTGCCGCCACAAAAATATGTGTAAAAAGTAGACAGAAACAAGGCCTCTAATGTACCCAAGCAGCTTGCAAAACAGTACCCTTTGAAAAGGGTGAAAAAATCTCTTTTATTAAAAAATGTCTTGTTTCACCCTGTAGATGATTTTGTGCCGCCACAAAAATATGTGAAAAAAAATAATTTTAACAAGGCTTCTAATGCAAAAGGGTGAAAAACATCTCTTTTATTAAAAAATGTCTTGTTTCACCCTGTAGATGATTTTGTGTCACCACAAAAATATGTGAAAAAGGTAGATTTTGATAAGGCCTCCAGTGCACCCAAGCAGCTTGCAAAACTGTCCCATCAGAAAAGGGTAAAAAAAATCTCTTCTATTAAAAAATGTCTTGTTTCACCCTGTAGATGATTTTGTGCCGCCACAAAAATATGTGAAAAAAATTAATTTCACCAAGGCTTCTAATGCAACCAAGCAGCTTGCAAAACTGTCCCCTCAGAAAAGGGTGCAAAAATCACTTTTATTAAAAAATGTCTTGTTTCACCCTGTAGATGATTTTGTGCCGCCACAAAAATATATGAAAAAAATTAACTTTAACAAAGCCTCTAATGCACCCTAGCAGATTGCAAAACTGCCCCTTCAGAAAAGCGTGAAAAAATCACTTTTTTTAAAAAATGTCTTGTTTCACCCAGTATATGATTTTGCGTCATCACAAAAATATGCCCTAAGTTAGCCTTGCTAAAGACCGTAAAAAGATTCTAGCAACTTATCAAAGTTTATCCTCTAAAAGAGGTGAAAACGCCACTTTTCTAAAAAATGTCTTGTTTTGGTGGGGGGATACACATTTGACCTAAATGAACTCCCCCAAAGAGTTTCTCATCACTAAAATATTTCCAGATGGTTTATAAGGCCAGAAAACTATTTTTTTCCAATATTTGCTTGGTCCACTGTAATTTTATCGAGATTGCAATCAAAATCTCAAGCTAACTTCAGTCACGTGAATATTGGTTCCATACAGAAGATGCCTTGAGATTCTTAGACTTCTGTAGGAAGTATACCAGGAGCACCTTTTTATCCGTAAAATTCTCTGCATGCTGTTCAGCGCACCATTTTCGGTAATCACGAAACTGTTTCTTGTAAACCTCGCAAGATTTTTGTGGAAGAAGGCTAGCGATGTCCTCTTCCGCGGCCTCTTCAATGTTCATTTTCAAAAAAAATGCTGTACGATTTTTCTGGACTCACCGTTTGGTGACGCCGTTTGATAACAACAACTGACTGATATTTGTTTTGTGTCATAGCAACACTTCCATGGCACAATAAATTTTGAGTGAATCCATCATGCCAACAACAATCAATGACAACTATCAGTAATACGAACTGTCAATCTTGAAACTAAAGTATGCATTCTAAAGTGCATAAAATGGTATATAAACCTCGTGACTAAAGTGTATTTTAATCCCTTGGCGAATTGTCGCTTTCGCCGCGGGATTAAAATAGGCACTTTAGTCCGTAGGTTTATAATGTACTATTATATAGCTTGATAATAAGGAGCGGGACTAAAATATTTTGGTCCCGAGGATTAAAATATTTTAATCCCGGGGATAAAAAGTACCATTTTACTTCCTGAAATGAGGGCGTAAAATACATTTTTAGTCCCTGAAGTACAAAAAATCTATTGTTTATTAATAAATAACCTAAAATATTTTTTCAATTTTTTTATTAGATTAACTAGAGAAACTAAAAACTAATTTTCATTTTTGATTGATTCTAGAACGATTTAGCTAAGTAAGTTAGCTAGAGGAAGAGATTAACACTCTAACTTAGATCAAAAAACACGTATAGAGAGTAAAAAACAGGTGCATCTCTCCCAAGTGGGGGAGCAATTTTGCGGAGATTATTGTATAATTTGTATTGTATTGTATTATAAGGATATAAAAAAAAATTTCCCTGCAAAAAATATTTAATTTTATTTTAAAAAAATTATTTTTTGAAAAATAGCATGTGAGTGAGCTTTTTTAAAAGAGGGGGGAGAGTGTAAAAAAATGCATTTATTTGGATATGTTTAATTTTGATTTTCCAATAGAATAATAAGTATAAAGTAAAAATAGAAAACCAATCAATTATTGTTTTTTTGAACTTGCTTTTAACTTAAACGAGGTTATAAATTCCTACGCCTATTTTTTTAGACGTTTGTTTAAGCATAAAAAATGACGTTCTACCAACATATTTTTTGGCGCCATTTTCACGACAACAGTGCTAAGAAGTACAAAGAATGTTAAGATGGTAAAAATGTAAAATAAAATTCTTTAAATTGTTGTATACAACCCAACTTTATTAAAGCGAGGCTTATGATTGTTATAAAGTTAATATTTTGATGCCGACTAAAAAACAGTTGCGTTATTATAAAAGAAAAATTCGGTTGGTTTCTTTTTAAACTAAATTAATTTTGCACCTTATTTGCGAGGAAAGTGCTATAAAAACATGGTGACGTTTCAGATTATTAAGTTTCTTTAATACCCATCATGAGTAATTTTAATATCTCGGCGATAAAGTTAAATAATGTACCACCTTATCATTATCACTTTTAGTATTTGACTGTTTATATTTGTCCGTTTAATCTTTGGATTATTGTAGGAGGTGTAAACACGTAATAATCTATGCATTTAATAAATCTCTAGGTAGGCTTTTTCTGTACATTGAACATTTTTTTTAAATTTTTAGTTTTTGTTTCTACCCAAACAATATAGTTAACAAAAATTCAATTTTTAGAATGTTTGTCTGTTCGTCTGTGTGTCTGTTTGTTTGTTTTGACATTCTTTAAATTCCTGGGAAGAACATAGAATTTATTCGATCAAAATCGGTTCACGGAAATAAAACTTATGAACATTTAAAGGAAGAAAAACGGGTAGAAACGCAAATTAAAACTAATTTTTTTTTTCATTAACAAGCTTAGCCACAAATGGAAAAATGCGCTTCTTCCAATTAGTTAATCTAAAAAACTGTTAATTAAATTTGTATCAAATTTTGTCCGGTGAAAATTTAAAGCATTAGCCCGGAACCACTCACGCGATTTTGCATAATTTTAAGTTTTTTACATAATTTTACATATCCTAAAAATGTTTAATTCATGGTAAAAATTATCGATTATTTTAAAAAGCTAAATAAAAACAAGATATATATATTTTTTTAAAAAACGACGCGAATGGTCTGGATACCTGGGATACCAGAAGCCTCCGCTGTGCAAAATTTTGTTAATTTTTGATGTGCGGTTTATCTGTTTAACTAAACGAACTGTTCTTAGGATTCAGATTCTCTCTTCTACCAGAAAAATTGAAAAAACCCAAGCAAAAATGATTCCAATTCGAACAATTTCTTGCATATTCCTTTTTAGTATTTTCATTCCTACGAGTACCTAACTTGGCGGGGTTGATCTAAGAGCAATGACCCAGCAAACATCGATCTACTGGTACTTTACTAATATTTTACTTTGACTGCTGGCAACTGCTGGCACCGGCAATGATGTGCATTTTTTTATAATTTTTATATTGCAAAGTTTGCGTATTTTATAAAAGTGCTAAAAAAGAAACATTTTAGTACTTGGTTTTTAACAAAGCAAGAAATTGCACTTTATTTTAAAAAAAATCTTAGTGCAGCTAGAGTTAATGGTAATAAAACCTTCTTTAAGTATATCCAAACGAGTGATTTAAAAATATTTTGGTATAAGAAAAAAATTAATAAACTTCCGGAAGTAAAAATAGGTCATGTAAAAATTTGTACAAAAAAAATACAAAAAAACAAGCATATTATTAGTAGTGGCCAACATGTACAACAGAAGTAAAAATCAGCGAGTATTCTACAAAACACTTAAATCTTGTTAAAAAATTGTTAGCTTGCATCTATTGTAAGTAGATGGCGCTACTATATTTTTACTCTACAGAAGATACTACTATTAGATATATTTGTTTAGACAGCGAGAACTGGGAACTTGTAAATTATTATCAAGAAGATTAGGAAATATGATGGTGATACATCTAAGATTCTAAGAATCATTATCCTCTTCTGGAGTTATGCAGGTTGGGATTTGACCTAAATGGGACTTCTGTTATTTAGACCATCCCTATTCCCTGGGATATTTTTCGGGGATATCCCTGGGATGTATTGTGCTATTAGGATGATGATGTTGTTTTTTTTATTTTTCTACTTAGTACATATCCGTTAGGATTTTACCATTACTAAAAAAGTACAAAGAAGAAATAAAGTAAAACTACAACTTTTTTTGTACTAAATATATACATGCTGGCCTGATGCAGGCCGTTGTTTCAAATCAATGCTAACTAATTACTTCCTACTTAGTACTTTGCCGTTGTTGGCAGAAATTCCTATTTTATTACTGGAAGCAGCAAATACAAGCGGAATGTGTCGTTGGAAATTCAATTTTATCTGGTATAAGACCCAGGAAAAAGCAGGGCATTTTTTTTCTATATGTCAGTAACAGTGGCGTCTCAAAGAGTTTTGGTACACTTGATTTAAAAAAAAAGCATACATGCAGTCACAAAATTGACCTTTCTAAAAGTGTATAATATATACTACCAGCTAAAATGTCTAAAACCTTCAACAGTACGACAATTTATCATATTGTTTAAAAAAGGTCTCTAAAACTGAAAATATTTTTTACCTAAATTAAAGGCAACCTTATTTTTATATTAAATTATGCATAATACTAAAAAATCAGCAAAAATAATGTTTTAGTAAAGTCTTTATTGAACAATATCAAATTATCACTCGAGTAATGGACGAAGGCTGTTCTATAAAGAGGGCGGTAACCCATTTTGGAGTTGATAAAATAACAATAATACGATGGAAACAGCGCTGGATTGAAAACAATTCGACGAATAGGAAACTTGGATTAGGACAAAAACGATGGTAAACTTAATACGTATTATTTTAACTTAAAAAAGAACTAAAATAAATAATTTAGTATTTAATAGGATCACCATTTTTCTCTATTACAAGCTGCAAACGTCTGGGCATTGAAAAGGTTAAATTTTGAAAATACTGATGGTCTTCTAAGAGCTGATCCAATACGCGATAAATAGCATCGCTTAACTCTTCAGCATTTCGTGGTCTCCAATGTCTTCGGTATATTATTTTAACGATTCGACCCCATATATTTTCCATTGGGTTAAGGTCAAGGCTGTTGGCTGGCCAAGAAAGTGTTTCTATATTATTATTCTGAAACCATTGGTGAACAACATTAGCCGTGTATAATGGACAGTTGTCCTGCTGATGAACGAAATCATTATTTTCATGTAAAGCCTGTACAGATGGCAGCATAACGTTTTCAAGGATTTCAATATATCGTTTACTATTGAATCTTCCTTCCACTCTCTATCACTAAACCAGCCCCACATGTTTACAGAAAAATGTCCAGCTTTTTTAATTTGGTTTGAATATTCGGGTTCAAATCTAGAATTTAGTGGACGATAAACTAAAATTCTCCTGCTGCTTGAAGATGATTGAAAAATTTCTTGCATCACACCATCTTTACACTATAAATCAAGGCGGCTGGTAGATGAAATATCAATCGTTTCCATATCGATGTGCCTTTTTACTCGGTGACTTTTATTGTTGCGCCATTTTAATCTTTGATAGTTTGATATTTTGAATTAAAACTGGCGGAAATGGCTTAATTTTTAGGAAAGAATAATTAGCTTTTCTCAATTTTACTATTTTCCGCTATTTTCCTTTAATTTTGGGTAAAAAACGGACAGAAATCTTTTTTTGCACCTGTGATCAAAAAAAAGTTTTTTTGCATCGGTAACCAAAAAAAAAAAAATGCTTTAGTTATCTGCAGACAGTTACTAAAATCATGTTTTTGATGAAGGTATAAAAAGAAAGATATTTTAGATTTTCATAATAAATATACGCACAAATGATCAGAAGATCTTGGGTGGAAATAACGAAAATTGAAACTTGGATGAGCATCCCACAAGGAATAAACAAAGGACCAAAGCGAAAAGAGAAATTATTAAACGATGTTTCGCCCTGGGTAACCTGCGTGAACTCATCAGTGGTTTCACTGGTCACCCTCCACCATACATCATTAAACATCATCATACACTTTGATTTTCAACTTTGAATCACTCACAAGTAGGCATAGGATTCGTCCTGGCGTGTTAATATTTTCAATAGGATTACTTCAACCGAAAAGAAACTAAAAAACAAATGATCAAAAGATCTAAAAGACTAATCGTTAGATTTTTAAAATTTTCACACTTTTGTAAAGACATTTGAAGGACCTTTAGAATAAGGTATCACTTGACCCACTTTCCACATTTAAATTTTCATGGTTGGTAATACAAACGTGACGAACAAAAAAAAAAGCAAGATTAAAATACTAACACTATCTAATATTTTATTTTCCGAAACTTCTATTGATGTTATCTGATGGCATTTAATGCAGAAAAAAAACTGATTTTTTTGCATTATCGGAAAACCCAGTATTATAACCGATATTGGTGTTTTGTAATTTTTGTTATCGACTGGTATAAACCGCAATCATACATAACTAGTTTTTAAGCAATCACAATACGGGATTTAAAATATAAATGTAGAAATTTTATTGGCTCGCATTATATTTTCAGCCACCTATACCAGTTCTCCCGTCAGAAAGAGAAACCCCGCAACCCATAAATTTTTCAAAAATGACTTTTTTGGTTTTTTGAACTTACTGGTTGGTTTAAAACGGGTTAAAATGAAAAAAAATATATTTTTTTAAATTTTTAACTCAAAAAAAATATGAAACCACGTATTTACAACCCTTTTATGATCTCTACTATGCTATAACCACGTATATCGTAAGTGCTAAGAAAAAAACACGTAAAGTCTGTGGATTTACGTGGATCTTTCTTAGTATTTAAGGCTTTTGCCCAGCAGGACTGCCCGAATAGGATATGTTATTTTACCGGATGTGCCTATTTTATAGCCAAAAAAATCATTGATCTGTATTACACCTAGAACATTTTAGAGACTTCATTACAATTCAATGCTTCTTTTCTATTTTTCCACAAATCAAGTTTGGATCGCTCACGGGGTTTTTCCTTTTGACGGCAGAGTTATGAAGGATAAAAAATAAAAAAAGACCTAAAATCCAAATTTTGTAATTTTGTCTGTCTGCATTTACTAGCCTGCGTTTTTTTTCAATACACGCTTTTTCGGCATGCTAGACAAGAACTGTCGAATCTTGTATATATTTCTTTAATAATAAATAAATATTTAAACCACTTCAAAAATTGTAAAACTAAATTCCAACCTCAAAGAACCCCGCACGAAATATATTGAAAAATTATTTCGGTGAAATTTGATAAAATTTTAGTATGTTATAGTGCATTATGAGATAAGAAAAATGTGGAAATATAAAAAGATTTCTATGTCTAGTTCCAGAGATATAGACGGTCAAAGTTTAAAAAAACGTCGTTTTGGAGTATATTGAGCATGCTCAAAAAGGCATTTTCTGACAGAAATAAAATACGTTATCGACAAATATAGGTTACTAAGGAACCACAGATGGACTTTCTTATTATTATGTTGGTAAAATGTTATCAGGTTGTATATAGGGGCTAGTCAAAAAAATCATTTTTTGATCATTTTTTATTTTCCCCAATATAAAAATACAAAAATTATTTTTTTTTAGTATTTTATAAATGAACTGAACAAGATTTTCGTCCCAGTAACAGTTACTTTGTGTTACATGCAGTTTTTTACTTTTTTTACCATAAAAACTTGACGAAAATTTTGCAACTTAAAAATCTAAATATTCTTTTGCATTCCAACCAACATTCTAATAAGAAAGTTCATTTTTGGTTTCTCGATAAAGCATATTCGTCGATACCTTATTTTATTTCGCTCAGGAAATGCCTTTTTGAGCGTTCCCTATACACCCCAAAACGAAGTTTTTTTAAACTTTGACCGGCTATATCTCTGGAATTAGACATAGAAATCATTTTAAATTCCCACATTTTTCTTATCTCATAACCCACTATAACATACTAAAATTTTATCGAATGTCACAAAAATATTTTTTCAATGTATTTCGTGCGGGGTACTATATTTTTAAAAAATCCAGACCAGATCCAGGCAGGACCAAAGTACCGAAGCAGCATTAACAGCATTAACTATACCTTCTTTTTAATTCTAGAGCGATCCTTTAAGTAATGAAGCTGATAGGAATATTAATAAAACTTTTATTATACGACAGATTTCGGGAGGGGGGTGGTAATTACCCCCCTGGACACAATTTTTTTACAAAAACATTTAAAAAGTGAAAAGTTTTAAGAACTTTTCTGCATAAATTGCAAAAAATTTTTCTCCTGCGGCGTAATAGAACCACTGACATTTACGATTTTAGTTACATTTTAAGTCAAAAAGTTCATTTTTAGTGTAATATCTCAAACATTTTTACCTCGCGTGTCTATACATGCTTTTTCCAACGAATTTAAGGTTAATAAACAACTTGAAATCTGATTACCCTCCCCCTACGTTAGATATAAGGCCAGATTGATGGAAGAGTTTATCTGCTGAAGGCCAGAAATCCGTGATTTTCCACTATAAAAACTGTTTACAAATCTTAAACAAATAAAATATTCAAATACTGAGCTTGCAATTCTAAATATTTGCCTTACCGAGAAGGAAAACGTTAAAAAATGTTTTTTTTTATTTGCGTTTAAAATGATTTTCTTGCTTTAAGAGTGATGTGTCATTTTTATTTGCGATGTAAATCAGCGCAAACATGATAGTGCGGTTTAAAACTCGCGATTTCCATTTTTGTTGGCAGAAAACTTTTAGGATATTTCGTACAGAACTAAAATAGACTCTAGGGCATTCATAATGCTGCTGAATCACCATCCTCTAGATCCAGAGGCGCAGGCAAAAGATCATTTTTACAAAATTAGCATGAGACGCTCCCATATGCATCATGCGCGTGTCAATATTTCACAGCCTACAATAGCTTTTTTCCTAACAAGTGCGGAAAATCGATTTTTTCGTACGCAACTGCCGTTGACGGAACGCTGCGCAGCGGAGTTCTGTCAAGCAGTTAAGTGCGAAAAAAAGGTTGTTTTTCTACGAGCGTGAGGAAAATACACTGAAAATAGTTTTTTAATATTTTTATTTAAAATAATATTTATTCACTTATTTATATTATAGTTAATGGTAAATGTACAATGATTGGCACTATTAAAATTTATAGCAGGGATAATTACTTCAGTAGACTGCAGCTCGTTTACAGATTCTTGATGCCCAGTTTGTTTGTGTTGTACAAATGCACTTGTTTCAGCATCCGAATCAGAAAAGGCTACACAACTGGTGGAAGCATTGGCTGGAGAAGATGTCAGTATTTCCTTGCGATGAATTTTTTATTTTCCAGAGATTCATTCAGGTAACCTTCGGCTACTTTTGTGGATTGCCATCCTCCATGGCGCATCAAGTTCGTTCTGCCCACTCCAGCATCTGCAAGGGCAGTGGCAGAAGACCTTCGATAGCAAAGTCCAGTAAACTCTTCTGGATTCGAAAGACGTAAATATGCCGCTACCTCAGATGGCATTTTTTCAAATTTATTTATACCGACGCACTTGATACTATTCCCCTTTGCGATATTGGACAAAAAACCTTTGGTGTGTTGTATGTTTTGGTCTAAGTAATGCATAGTTTCTTACCGAGTTCAAATTTTTCTCTCTATTGATCACAAAACTTCGGCTTGTGTGCGTTTTGTTGTCGGCTATTTTAACAACAATCATAGATTTTTCCAGCTGCACGTTTTCAAGTAACAAGTTCATTAATTCTTCCGGTCTGCATGCCCCTGCTAGGCCGAAAATGGTTGCCACTTTAATAAGGAGGTAAAAGTCATCGGGAGCGCTGTCAATAAAGTTCTCCACGTCATTTATGGTTAAAATTTTTGATTTTTTTGGTCTAAAGCCAACCATTTTTTTCTTGAGAAAAGCAATTAACTTGAAATGCATTGCACATACTTTTCATCATTGAGTACCTTGACCAGAGTGTGGATGGTTGACACGATGTCGATAATTCTTGAAAATTAGCTAGGAAAACTTCTTCTTTTGGAAAATTCATGTTTTTCTTGTCCAAATCCATTTACAAAAAGCGTTGTACTCTTTCTTTTTACTGGACTTATCTAAAAACAAATCCTCTTTTGCAAATTCAGCCGCCAAAAGAATCTCGTCAGTTAGCTGTTCTACCGAATTTTCGGTAATTTTTTCATTGGAAGTCATTTAAATTTTTTTTGCCACTAACAAATAAATGCATAAACAACTGGTTAGTCACACCATAGCAACCAAGGCATTTCATAGGCAATATGATGAACAAAATTTTTCCACACCGTGCGGAAAAACGAATTTTCCGCACTAAGAATAGTGTGCAAAATGCGATTTTTCGCACGCCGTGGAAAAAATCTTTTTACACCTCAATCGAAAGCCAAGAAATTTATCTTCTCGTCGATTCTACACCATCAGTAGCAAGGTTTTGTTACATTACGTTAATACAACGTTACCAACATTATTTTAATAGACACTTAAAGTAAATATTTCAACGCATCGGTATCGGTATACGTAACGCGTTCGAAACAAAGTCAAAATACACTAACTTTTTGACTTATTCATGCCATGTTTCGGACTATGCCCGCTTCTTTGACGGGTGTGATGACAGAATCTCGTTGCGTACGGAAGGATATACGTATCTTTACGGACCCACGAACATACGCAATGATTTCAATCAGCAGTTCTGTCATCGCAACCTTCAAGAAAGCTGGCATCGTTCGAAACATCGCATAAAAAAGTCAAAAATGTAGTGTATTTGGACTTTGTTTCGAACGCGTTACGTATACCGATACCGATGCGTTAGAATATTTACTTTAATTGTCTAATGTCGCAGAACATTGCAATAACGTTATTAACCTCACTTGCTACTAGTGAAAGATTTTTGTCGGACAAAAAGGAGTATTTTTTTTCGCGGGTCAAAATAAAAAATTGAAAAAAAATTATCGTCACTTTTTTTTACATGTTTTGAAAAAAAATCCGAAGTGTTGCGTATTTGTACGATTCTGAGTTTAGGCATTTGCAAATTATCCAAATGATTTTCTGAATCGAAGAAAACTGTGATAATTTTTTGAAAATCGTTTTTTAGAAAATTTTGATTCGGTAGTTGACTGACATTTTCTTAATAGTTCGTATAAATCCGCACACAGGAAAATAATCTTTCTACTTTGCCTATTACGAAATTACTGATAAGATAACTTTGTTCAAACTGCACCGAAATAATTTTCATGATATTGGCTACGGAGGAAATCGAAAATTTTGAAATCTTAATAATTTGCTATATCTTGCTTAATGTGCGAGATATTTTGATTCTGTAAAAACTTTTTCATTGCAACTTTTTAATGGAAACAAAATAGGGTACGCAGAATTTTAATGCAACGTTTCGTTTTTAACTGACCATCATCAGGAACGAAAACTTAAATACGGACCTGAAACTTTTTGCGTAGTTTTGTATAGTTTGTAGTGCTTTTTTAACTGGTTTAACGTTTCGAAGTTTTATTACGGTTCTGCTCAGACTAATAACTAAAGAGAGACCAAATATTCCCTATTGAAATCCTCTAATGTTTACAATACAACACCCTTCTGGACGATTATATGAACAGAAAAGAGATAGAGCAATAAAACGGCAACACTGTCAAAAATTGCTTTTTCCCATTACCAGTGGCGGCGTTAATTTTAATTTAAATATATAAATGTGAAAACGAGATATAAGGTAGGGTTGGTCGGATTTTCTTATTCAAAAGAATTAACTGCCAGAACTTGCATAACCACAAAAAATAGATTTATTTAGTTTAGTTTGAGGAATGTAGGTATTTACGAACAGATCAAAAGTTTACCAAAGAGCACTTGAAATGATTTTTAGGTCAATTATTCAAGATGGCTGTTATATATTTTTTTTAATTGTGCAGTATCCCACAAAACAAAAGTAAAAAAAAAATATTTTTATAGAAAAAAAAAAAACGGTTAATAACCCGTTTTATAACGTTTTTGTCCAAAAAAAAACACGCTAATAAACGGCTTATTAAGCGTTTTTTTCACTATGATAATAATGTCTCTTTTAGTTTTCTTTAGTGGAATATAAACTTTATTTATCAAATTAAGAGAACTTTTTGTGATGTTAATTATGAAAATTTTAAGGCCAACAAATTTTATTCTTTACACATTGGCTGCATGTTCATTTCTGAATACAGAAAACAAGAAAAATTTAAGGAAGAGGTAAAAAATTAATTACTAGTAGTTTTTCAGGAAACAGGAGTCAAAAGGCAAAAAAATAAATAATAAATATTAATGAAAATAAAAATAAGATTGGCTCAGAGTAAATATCTCCAAAACGGTTTTATTCACATTATAGAAAGTACCCAGGTACCCATTAAAATACAAAAAATACCTGCCCCAGTACCTGACTATCAGCACTTGGTGTTATTGTCTTCTCTTGTTAGGTATAAATTATAATAAATAAATATTTTACATGCTGCAAAAGGAGCAAAATTATCTGGTACTTTTGTTTCTTAAAAAAGATTAGTATTAGTCTTAGATTTTTGATGTATTAATAGCATAATCATAAGCTTTTTACGCAGTTTTTTACCTCATACTACGCCCATGACTAACGTAAAATGACAGGATCTTTCTTACCTCCGAAATATTAGTTCTGGGCTGGAATATCCGCTTTTATTGCATACCAGGCAATGTTAAACCATTTTGTTGCTCCTCAAAATTCAAAAATCACCGAACAACACAAACCCCCGTTAACAACAACGCCGTCAGCTGCAACCAAACATGTCGGCATTTATTCGCGGCTCGTCGAAAAAACGTTGCCGGCTTGTGTTCTTTTTTATAAATCTCGAAATTCTACTTATTAAAAATTAAAAAAAGTTAATTATTGAGACTAAAAATTAGGACTAAGAATTAAGTTATTAGCATAAGAAAAATTATCCTATATAAAAATATGTCAAATAATCAATAATATTATCAAAAGAGCTTCAAGAAGTTTATGAATTGTTTTGTTTCTAGGGAAACCCCGCAGTAAATTGGCAACCATGTATTTTTTGGGAAATAAACATTGTGGCTGGTTGATCGGGGTAATATTGTTTACTGTTATATCTCATTTTTTTTATTAATCTGAGCGGTTCTGGAAAATCGAATCTGTTTTTTATTTTAAACTTATTGTTTTGGATGCTTTAAACTCCATGTAATAATCCAACTACCCACCACGGAAATATTTGTTTTTTTAGTTTTATTACTAAAAAATACCTATCCCTATAGATCGTATAGATGGTAAAAACAAGGTTCAAATACTAGCTTTCTGGAACGAAATAGAATTAAATTTGTGTAAGATTTAAAAAAAAAATAAAGTGCATGACTTTGCAAAAGTGATTTTTTATGAACATTTTAATTTGGTTATATGGCTTGTAAACTGCCTTTCCTAGTTTGAAATTTAGATATTTTTAAGGCTAAGGATTTTGCGTTGTATATTTCGTAAATTTTAGGCGTTGCACCAATTGTTGTGGATGCACAAAATCGCGAATTAGAGTTTGCGTAATTTTTAAGTTGTGCGAAGAAATTTATTCAGTTTTGTTCAACGTTTGTAAATCGAAATTATTACCAAACTGTTTACTTAAAAACCGATATGTGGCGGTTTCAAAATGTAACAATATGTTGACAGATTTTGGCCGATTTTAACGGATTTTAATATTGACGGTTCCTATTGATTATTTCGATATACGTCAAATGATTTCGACGAAGACACGATTTCAACTTGTAAGGGGAACCCACAAAAAAGCCGAATTTACAAAAACCGAAACACAATTGAACAGAAAATAAAACGTCCGAAACGAAATATGAACGAAAAATGAAAAATAAAGTAATTTTACAGAATTTTAATTTACTCGATCCTGAAAAGACACGAATCTAATTTAACCAATTATAATTTTCCTGAATCTAAAATACCAGGAATTTCAAAAGTATCGGAAATAATTTTCTACAAACCGTAATATATTTGAATTTCCCGCGCAGTTGCTCGGATAGGTTTATTGGGTGAAAATAAAGCAATTCCTCAAAGAAGGCGCGACAGATTGCAGAGATGGGCATTATATATGAGTGGGTTTGACCATCAGATGGAGTATATAAAAGGAACAGACAACCATTTTGCCGACTGCTTATCAAGATTACCAGATGACAGTACAGACAAAAATATAGGCATAATAGAGGAAAGCTATCTCAACTTTGCCTCAACAAAAAGGCAATGGCCTATTGATAGCAAAAAAATTGCTGAAGAAACAAAAGAGACAGAGTTTTGACCAAAATAATGGACTACGTGAGAACTGGACGGCCAAGTAAAAATAAAGAAGAGGAAGGACGTAGTTATTTTAATAAAAGAGAAGACATTTTTGAACAAAATGGTTGCTTGATGTATGGATATAGAGTAACAACCCCAGAAGTTTTAAAAGAAGATATGTTATAAGAATTGCATAACCCTAGTCATCTTGGTATAGTGAAGACCAAATCGCTAGCAAGATCTTACTTATGGTAGCCCAACATAGAAAAGGACATTGAGTCTAAGATAAAAAGATGTGTGTTATGTCTAAAAAACAAAGACAATCCCCCAAAGACATGTTTTTCTTGGATGTCAGTAAGCAAACTATATGAGCGCATACAAGTAGATTTTCTGAAGCTGTCCAGAGGGCAAAATTTCTTCGTTATTACAGATGCTTACAGCAAATGGCCAGAAGTGTACATAGTAAAAACTTTAACAAGCAAAGAAACAAAGAAATAAAGAAAAATCTTCGTGAGACATTTGCTACTTTTGGTTTACCTGATTTTTTATGCTCCAACATCTCCCCATATAATAGCCAGCTTAATGGGCAAGCTGAAAATTCAGTTCGTAATTTTAAACAAAAGATGAAACGTGCTATGGAAGATGGTTTAAATAAGGGTATTCCGGTGGAAACACTAATGTACAGATTTTTGTTAAATTATAGAAATACAGAGCATTGTACAACCAAAGCAACGCCAGCGCAACTAATGTTTGGCAGAAGACTAAAAACAAGGTTAGATCTCATTCGTGACTCCCAAGGATGCCAAGAGTTAGATAAAACACAAAAAAATTTAATGGAGAAATTACAGGAAAACCAAATAAAGCAAACAAACACAAAAAAAGTGAGATTTTTTTAAAGAGGGAGAGAGTGTGATGGTGAGAGACTACAGCCTAAGAAATAAACAGAATTGGACAGAAGCATTGATAAAAAAGAATTGGCTGTGGCGTGTATCTGTGCGAATTATCTACAGGATAAATATGGAAAAGACATTTGAACCAGATTAACAGTAGATTTACAGAAATCCCTGTGCAGAAACAAGATACCGCAGAATACAAAGTCTCTGAAAGGAAAGTTCAAAGAATTGGAAGTTTTATTGAAGAAAAAGAAAAAACAGCAGCTGGAGCAACAGCCCAAGAAAAAGATGTCATATAAGAGCAAAATATTAATGTTTCACAAAACAGTGAAAACTTCCTTAATTACTCGACACTTCAGAAACGAAAAACACCCCAACCACAAATTGATAGAAAATAATATGCCCGATTCTTAAACGAGCAGAATCTCAATCCATCCGAATTAATAACACGGTAACAAAGTCGATTTTTAAATCGAAAGAATATAAAATTTCTGAAAAAAAAAATTGAAAATTAAATAACTGAATATCAAGAGACCGAAAATAATTGCATAGAAATAAATTGGTCCGAAAATTATTTTAAAAGAAACATAAAATGTAACATTTTTAAAAATAAAAAATGTATAAAATAAACGACTTCAAATCTGAGTACCCTCTCCTTAGATTTGGGACCAAATCCTCGCTTGTAGTTACTAAGTTTTGTTTGCATATATTGATATGTTCCTCATAAAAGCTATGCTTTTATTCTATTTTTTTATTATCGAAACCGCCCCCCCCCTTTTCAAATGTCTGGGACCGCCACTGTTAAAAAATATGTACAGTAAAAACTATCTTTACGGACAGCTCTTACAAGCGGAAAACTCTCATAACCGGACAACATTTCTAGAATAAAATTGTAAATTCCTATGTAAAATATTCTCTCATAAGCGCACAGCTCACATAGGTGGACAAAAAAGTCGCAACCGTTGATGTCCGCTTCATGGGAGATTTCACTGTATCACAAAAAATATGAGAGATAGAAGTGAACAAATATGTGGGTGGTAAACTTCCTTTTTCAATCAAAATGTTGTTTTTGTTTATGTTTACAATGTTAATGTTACTAAAAATACATTAGGCTTATGATATTATACGGTTGATTTATAAACCTCATTATTTTAATACCTCACAATAAAAACAATTTTTGACACATTTGAATGCTGCTGCAGCTGATAAAAAAAAAACGTTTAAGATGAAAGTAAAACTTAACATTTTACAGGGAGCAGGGAGTTCCTAAAACTTTTTGATCTCTTACATCTGCGGTTGAATACATCGAAATCATCTTTAAAGTTAATTTTCTACTAAGAATATAATTCACAAAAATCCATGTTTTACTGAAAATCCAACGCAAATTTTATCTTAAATTTTCCTAACATCCATCAAAATCCAACGATCCTCAGGATTCTAAATGTTATGTTACATAAATTTATTTATTTAAAATTGAATCATTATTTGTTATCTTAGCACATTTGGTTGTTATGACGCTTTCAAACAGTCTGTTTCATTGTTTGTTAAATAATAAAAATATGCGCAAGATTTGTAGATATTTACTACATCTGCATCTTAACCACTAAAATTCTTTTTATTTCTGGTCACAAATTCTGTCACGCCAAGTACAAAAATTAAAAATTTGTATCTACCGTGCGTGACAATGAAATCACCCCCAATCCAAAATATTTTGAATCTTTTACAGTATAGCGATATCTAGAGATTACAATCCACTGGATGCACGCCTTGTGCGTGTTGATAAACAATAATAATCATTTTAAGCAAGGTAAACCCTTACAGATTTATACTAGAATTCTAGTATAGAAGCATCCATATTGTCAACTTCATCTATACATTTTTGACTTCCTTTTTAATAGGAAAAAATACTTTTTCCTATTTTATTCGACAAAAAATCAAGTAATCGAGATTTTCAAGAAGAGACATTCTACCATTTAAAAATAGAATTTGTTTACAAAATTGTATAAAGGGTTAGATTTTATTGTATATTTTAAAGACAGCTGTGTCAAACTTATACACAATTTTTGTTACACAAGACACGAAAAAATTACACAGGTCTCTTATTCTCTAGGTCTTTCACAGTTGGTGTCGCAACTGAGTATAAGTAGAGCAAAAACTTACCTTATGATAGTTGGGTCTGTACACGATATTTGTCAAATTTGACATTTTATGAAATTCCGTAATGGCGCATGCTTTTGAAACTTAGATATTTTTCACTCCTTCCTGCCAAACTTTTTTGTACGACAATGTACCTAATTTCAAATATCCGGAAAGCCACGTCTTTTCAGTGTATAAACAGGTATCACTCGCAAAACTCGGACAAGAACTAAAAAAGCTTTGCTTAACTAGAGAGGTGCTGTTTTTAACCCTGTAATCAGTGCACCTAAAAACATTGTATTAAATTCAATCTTGCTGTTTTTGTCAAAACTACGTTGCCATGTCATTTTAGTTTTCTGGACACTCTCAATCAGACAAATAAAAATTTTCTGCATTTTATCTATTTTAAACAGGTTTAAAAACAGCATCTCTTTCATTAAGCAAAGCTTTTATAGTTCTTGTCCGATGTTTACGAGTGATACCTTTTTATACACTGAAAAGACTTGGCTTTCCGGATAATTGAAATCAGGTACATTGGCTTACAAAAAAGTTTGGCAGAAAGAAGTTGAAAATATCTAAGTTTCAAAAGCATGCAACATTACGGATTTTCATAAAATGTCAGATTTGACAGATAGCGTATATAGCTTCCCGCAGAGTTCAAATTCTAAAGAATCAGACGAGATTTAACAAATCCCTAGTAGAATAAAGACTAGACGATTTTAGACCTATGACGTTAAGCTTTATTAATTCTTGTGTGATTTTTAAAAGTGATACCTCTCTGTGCACGACGAAACGTGTCTTTATGGCAAATGTATAAAATCGAGTACAGTGACGCACATAAAATTTTGGCGGGGGTTGTTAAAAATGGGGAAATTTAAAAATTATGTGATCCTTTCACAAAAGTTTCATATAATCTGAAGCCATACAAATTATTAAGACTACTATCATGTTAGAATTTTGTTTTTTGAAAAAGTTGAAAACCATGTCAATTCTGATGCTTTATTACCTTTAAATGCTTTTTTTAAAGGTGGTACACCCCATGTCAATATGGTGGGCGTAAATTAAAAATTTTAACTTTACGGTGAAAACTACAAAAGAAGAACTAAATTCTTCTTCTGCTTCCGTGCTTGCCAAGCCTTTATAAATAGCCTTAGGTTACAGAGTAATACAACTGTTTCTTAGGTGAATCGTCAATGTGACCGATATACGATAGCTAAAGTTAAAATTTTTAATTATTTAATCTACAGACAGTTCTTTTTCTATAAATACCACACACATAATATGATAATGTTGATTTTCGGTTTTTTCGGCTTTCCAAGACAACTCAATCCCTCCCAGTCGACACCACACGCAATTTATCTAGATCATCAGGTATATTTCATACGTCTTTGTTTAAACCTGGCGAGACGTACTTATAAACTTTTTTAATACATAATAAAAATTTTGTACTATATTTAGATATGCACCTCTCTACCGATGTTGTTACGAGTTGCTGTATTTGGTAATAAAAACGTGGACCAAACATGCAAAAGGGAATAAATCTATAATTTGATATTTATTTTGTTTTGTACTAGTTTGTAGTAGTGGGGACGGCTTGTAGGCCTTTAGTATGTGACTTTTTCTCAAATTTGTATATTTTTAATCCTTGGCTTATAAAGTTTTAAAAATTTCTCTGATAGAAAAATTTAAAGAATCTTATTTTGTTTTGTCATTAGCTAGTTATTCAAATTAGGTTCCTATTGCATACTAAAGAATGTAAAAAGAAGAGATTTTTTTTGAGTTTTCTTTGTGACAAATTATAGACTTTTTTTTTTGTTTATTTATATAAAAAATCCCTTTTTAGATTTTCTGGATAAATAAAAGCTGTATTTTTCTTTAAATTTGAGTCATTATAATGTATAAAACAGAGAATGTGGTAGTTATGCATTGTTGATTTGTTTTAAAACCAAAATCTTTTATTTTGCATCACCAAATTTATTTTAAACACCCTATAGCTTTTAAGTCATATGTTGTTTCAATTTTGAAACAACAAAATAGTGTGTTTTGATTAAAAGTGAACGACAGAAAAAAAAAACATCGAAATAGGTAAGCAATGAAAATTTTCCTCAATTGTAAAGAATCTACGACCCATTTAGCCGTGGCAAAGGTTTTTTAAAAGATCACCCAACTTTTTGGTCCATAAACAACTCTATTTTAACAAATTGACGACCAACTAAATAATGTAACAAATTGAATTTTTATTGTAACAAATAAATTTTTTTAACAAAATTCGAGCAAAAACTTTTACGATGACTGCAAATATAGAGAAAGTAGATAATTATAATAAATAATACAAATAAATTGAGTAAAAATTTACTCCAAAACTTTCCTCGCTCAAGAAAATATAGAATTTTCCAGGGTTTTCTTGGGTGTATCCAGACTTTTCCGAGGTGTATCCAGACTTTCCAGGGGACTAAAAATATTTTTATACGACTGCTTTTGAAAATGAGATTTGGCAAAAAAAACTATTTTCAACATAAGGATATGGGGCAAAATTTGATAAGGGGGTGGTGGTGAAGTAAATGCCTTTTTCCACGAACATATATGAAAATGATGAATTGCACACACTTTGATGTCTTAAAAATCATTAAATTTTACACGTGTGCAGAAATATTTCCGCAAAATAACTTTTCCGCACATGTGCAAAGTACTTTTCCATACATGTGCGGAAAATTAGTTTTAAAACATTTTTTACAGGATAAAAACCCTATAATTAGAGAAATTAGTGTAAATCCTAAGGGTTGCTTAGGAAATATACACACGTACATACATAACTCGATGAGAAAGTAACATTCTAACCCTCGTGTATTTTTGCACTCGGCGATCGCGTCGTATCCACATTGTGTGAAATTTTTTGCTTTCTGCACTTGTTATATAATATGTGTGTTCTAGTTTTTGACATATTCTTCTTTCGTTTTTTTTTAATTTTTTGGTATTAAGAAAACAGTATTTAAAACTTGTGGCTTGCTTGTTTTTCTGCTCGCTCTTTAAAACCACGCTAACAACTATTATTTTATTAAAAATATATTAGTGAACCAATTTTTTTTTATATTTTTATAAAAAAAAAACAAGCTGCCGCACTCTACGTACATGGATCTCTGTTCCGCAAGTTTACTTAAAAATTGGAGTTATCGGGTTTTTGCAAGTTTGCTAACACCTTTAAATAAAAAGAATTAAAAACAAATCATAGTTGGGTCTTATAATTTAATTTAATTATTTACCTTGCGCGTAAGGGCAACTGTCAATTCCTCCCAACTTTATTGTAGTTATGCTTTGATAGTTTAAATATGATTCTTAGACAGATTTTGTTAAAAACACCTGATATTTAGTGATCATTTTTTGCTTCTTTAAGTCATCCAAAGACTTGTGAATAATCAGAAAAGAATTTATTGCTATTGAGTTAGCACCTTAGATTAATTGGAATATCCGTACCTTAGACGTTTAACCTTTGTATGAGAATTTTTGGTAAATGTAATATTTCCTGATATCTGAGTATCAAAAAATGCTTATTTGTGCTAATGTGTTTGGTATTTGTTTATCTTGTCGTCGGACTTTATTTTGACGTATGCAGGGGCAGAAAGAACTTGGGTGTGTTTTAATAAACTTATTCAAAAAATATAAATATTGGGTTAGAATATATCCACAATTTTTATGGGTTTTCCAGGGCATTTTATAGTCTAACAAGCTCATAATGTTTTATAGGTTTCTTTAATAAATTTACTATACTTTTATAATCATATGTATAATTAAAAAAGCTATACTTAGTTTACTTATACTTAGTAAATACTTCCATAAACAAAAGATTTTTTTGACTCATGAAATCTTATGAAATATTAGAAACAAAGCCTCACAAAATTTCATAGAAACTTATAAAAGTAATAAGATCTTACATGCCCTAACCTATAATGCCCTTTGAAACAAATATTAAGTCGTAAAATTTTTTTTCATCCGTCTGAACTTTTACAAACTTATAAAAACTATATTACAACATCTGTCGTAAATACTTTAACAAAAAAAATATTTTTTGACTTACGAAATATTGTAGGCTTTTATAAGCAATGCCTCAAATGATTTAATAGAAACTTCAAAGTAACATCTCTCCCACAGTTTCTGGTGATAAATAAGTACTTATACGAGAACAATTTTCTATCAGATATGTAAAGCTTTTGCAAACCGAAGGTGTGTTATTATATAATAGTTGTTTAGGTCGTCGCAGTTTATAAAGCAACTGCGGAATTTGTGTTTCACTTTCACTAGTAAAAAAATTATAAAATATCATACATTTATGTAAGCATAGATCATAAAATCTTGTAATGTTTGATGTGTTATTTTTTATAATCTTCTATGAGGTTATTTTTGGCGGAGAATTGAAATTTTGTGAGGTTGCTTATTTTCTATTTTTTAACAAAAATATCTGAACGATTTTCAAAAGAATTAATTTTTTTATTATTTCGATAAACAAAGTTATGGTGCCGTCATCTTTCTCGAAGGTTGGGCACCCTCACAAAAAAATCAAGAATCGGTAACTGAGAAATGCTTAGTTCAAAAGTTGTACTGTTACAAGCCCCCCTTGAGCTTGGGCACGTTTTTTTTGGGTAAGGACACTGCCCCCTCAAATTAAGTAGGCCTTTTTTTTTATATAAATTAACGTAAATAAAGAATATCTTACATTTTCGTAATCTGAATTGCACCAGTAATATTTTTTAACTATTTTATAAAAAAAAAATTACGACACATACTAAGAAAAAACATTATTTTGATCGCGGTCATAAACGAAACAGTGAGATTTAATAACATCTAAAATAGTATCCCCCACAGGTCTAAATATTTACATCTGTGGGGGGTACTAAATTTTAAAACCAATTTTCAAAAAATACTTACCCATACAGAAAAGACATAAAGTTATTGATTATTTTGTATGTTTATTGCAAAATACCACTGAAAAACTGCTTTTTTTCAAAATACACCATATTTTAGGAGAAAATGCCCTAAAACTATTTTTTTTTGACAGGTTTCAAAATGGCAAATGGTGAATACGTCAAAAATTTGGCAAATAATAACTTTATTATTTGTGTTTAAGGTTATAAAGTTGGTGATTTTTTGGACCACCTCAGGAAGGTGGTTTAAATTTATAGCCCCCAGAATTGTTTTGTCGCATTTGGTAATAAGTTCTTTTATAATTTCCCTAAGTAAACGTTTTTACAATGATTTACCTTATTTAATATCCCAAGTTGTTACATTACCCAATAAAACACCTCCAATTTTGTCCAGAAAAACGTCATAGTTTGAACCCAACACAAAAATATACTTGTGAGGGCACTACGAAGCAAAACAAACATAAGTGAACGTCACTGATTATGCACAAAAAATATACCAAGCAAAAAACCCAAAACAACTATATTCATTTATTTACAAACTGAAATTAAAACATTGAGGTTATCTAAAAGCTCAGTCAAAAAACTTTCCTTACTCAAAACCCACTCATTTCAAAGCTGTAGCTTTTATCAGTAGAGGTTGGTGCAAGCCAAGGTGAAAGCACAGGTAAAAGATCCGAAATCGCTGTTTGTTATTGAACGTAGCGCTAATATTTTTAAATTGACATTTCGACAGTGACATAAATTAAAAAAAAACTAGCATTTAAGTTTTTTAATACATTTCATAAATAAAAACAGCTTTTAAATAAATACAAAATTAATCTACTCCTTATTTTATTATTACTTATCTAAATCGTTGTGTGACATCAAGTATTAATTGGAAAAATTAATTAACAAGGGTAAGTTTTAATTAAAGTGACATATAGCCCCAATGTTAATTTATTCTACAGAATATTTACTATTTAAACCCCGCGTGGGTATAAATTTTTTAATTTTATTTCTTCTAGATTGAAAATTTCCTCTTAAATCCAACAAAAGATTGTGTTAAGACATAGAATAAGAATAATAAGAATAAACAAAGTTATTAAAATTCTTCTTATAAATCAAACTATGTCCAAAAGTCAAGGAAGGTTGGTTTACAATGCTTAAAACCAAAAATTTCACTTAAACTTAGGGCCGTCCTAAAATCAATCTTTCATAAAACCGGTTTCCAACCAGTTATTAAAATATGGTTTAAAGGTTGCGAATACTCGGTCTCTTCCATGTGGCCTTTTCTATAAAGCTCAGACCCCCGTCACACTCAATGTAGTGCCGCCCATGTTGCTATCTCTTTTTAGTCCATCACCAGTCTTTTCTTAATTTTATCAAAAATGAGTTACTAGGTTCCAAAATACTTTAATCGACGAGCAAAAAAAGTTGTCTGTCGGTCTGTTGTTTGTCTGTATACACGATAATTCAAGAACGCCCTAATCGATTTTAACGAAATTTGGTACAAAAATCGTCTATCTGACCATGAACTGATAAACTTTTAGGTAGGGTGGTGGGGGTTGAAGGGGGAAAAGGGGGATAAAATATTTAAAAAAATTTTAACTTTGGAACAAAAGCAAGTAGCGATATACAGTTTTCAAATTTAAGTTTCCATGAATATGGACTACAAATTTTGATATAAAGTCCAAATTTAACATAACTTTAGAAGTAAAGCAGGTATCGATATGCGGTTTTCAGATTTTGGTTTTCGTAAATATTACCCAAAAATTTTGTTATAAAGTTTAAATCTTTCAAAGCTACAGTTTTCGAGATATTTTCGTTTCCTTTCAACATAAAATAATTGATTGTATGGTGTACCAGCCGTGCTTTCTAGCACCAATTTTTTTATATGACAAGACACTTTTATCGAAATTTTAAAAGCATCCTTTTGGGGCTAGTTACACGTAAACTCGAACGCGGCTAAGGTTTGTGGTCGAGGTCATAAGGATCTGTGAGGATATTTTACTCTACACGGTTAGCACCTTGACTAATGTATCATAAATGCATTAAATTAAAATCTTGCCATTGACTTACCTTTAAAAAGTGAGTCATTTCGCAATGACTACAAGATAACTCATTTTAAGATGAAATAAACCTGTTTTTTATTATTATTGGTGCTTTCATTATGAAGCAGTTTATGCGAAATCAAAATTCAAATACTATAATTTTTATACTGGTGTGTGCCAAGAAAAACTGCATTTTTTTAAAATGATTATAACTAAGCGAGAAATGGTTCGATTTTAATAATATTAGGCTTTTTAGAAAGCCAAGACATCTAAATTTATGTCAAATTTGACATTTCCTAAAAATACAAGATGGCTATTTAAAAAATAGGTATTTTCGGTGTGACCCTGTATCAAATCTCAAACATCGGTTACAAAGCCACATTCTTACCAAGCACATCGATGTAAATTTTAAAAATTGGGTCCAAAAAAAAAGAAAGTTTTCTTGTTTGAACTTTTGCAAAATTTGTTCTATTTTAATTAGACTTTTTGCAAAGCACAATTTTCACACTTCAAAGAACTAGTGTTAAACTGCCATTTACTCAACGGGCATGCTAAAAAACTAGACATATTCTTAGCAAGCACATCGTGGTAAATTTTAAAAATTGGGTCGAGAAACCAGGAAGTTTGAAATGTTTAAATAAGTTTTGCTTGAAAAATCACGCCTATCTACTTGTTCGAATAGCAATATCTTTTGCAAAAAATGTTCAATTTTTTGTTCTTTTTGAAAGGCACAGGTTTCGGACTTTAAAAAACTAGTGTTAAATTCTCATTTACTTAGCAGGTATGTTAAAAAATAGACATTTCTGACCCTCCAGAAAAAACTTTATCTGCACCATATTCAATCTTAAACATCGGTTATAAAGCCACATTTCTTCCAATTATTTTAATGTCAAACTCAAAAAATTTGGTTAAGGAATAAGTTAGTGTTAAATGTTCAAATAGACCAAAATTTGCCTCGATTTCCATGCTACTTGTTTGAAGGCAAACCCAGCAAATATGAATTAAAAAAATACTACTTTTTAAGCACTTGCTTTCCGAGCTGCCAATAACGGCAAAGTACTACGTAGGAAGTACTTAGTTGGCATTGATTTGGAACAACGGCCTGCATCACACCAGCATGTATATATTTAGTACAAAAAAAGTTGTACTTTTACTTTAATTTTTACTTTTTTAATTATGGCCAAAAAGTAACTGATAAGTAATAAGTAGAAAGAAATCTCAAAAAAAATAAAAATTATATAAAAATAAAGCAAACAACATAATCTCACACCCTAATAGTACATTACATCTCCGAAATGATCCATTTGGGATGTTTAAAATTTCAAAATATCCCAGGGATTTTTTAAATGTCCCACAGAAGTCCATCCTTGATAATAATTTTCAAGTTCACAGTTCTTGTTGTCTTTAGAAATATATCTAATAGCAGTATCTTCTGTGGAGAAAAATATTGAAAGTAGCGCCATCTACTTACAATAGATACAAGCTAACTATCTTGTAACAAGATTTAAGTGTTTTGTACAATACTAGCTGATTTAACCTCTGTTGTACATGTTTGCTACTACTAATAATATGCTTGATTTTTTGATTTTTTTTTGTACAAATGTTTACATAACCTTTTTTTACTTCCGGAAGTTTATTTATTTTTTGTTTCTACAAAAAATTTTTTCAATCACTTGTTTGGATATACTTAGAGAAGGTTAAACTGCCATTACCTCTGGCTGCACTAAGATTTTTTAAAAATATCGTGCAATTTCTTACTTTATTGAAAACAAAGTACTAAAATGTTACTTTTTTGGCACTTTTTTAAAAATATGCAAACTCTACCATATAAAAATAATAACAAAAACGCACATCATTGCCGGTGCCAGCAGTTGCCAGCGGTAAAAGTACAATATTAGCAAAGTACCAGTAGATAGATGTTTGCTGAGAAACTCACTAAATACAGTGTTAAACAGAAAGTTTTTCCTAGGAATGTTAAAAATGAACCCGCCATCTTGGATCTTTAATAAATGTCAGTTTTTACACTGGTTCTATGAATTTGAAGGGCTGCTCTTTTGCAAAAATCTATATAACGTTCGTATCCACCAACGTGAAAATTCTCTGATGAAGTCTTAATCATGATTAACACTCATCGGAGTTTGGAATGAGTTGGGCAAATAAAGTTTCAATATAAAACAGCAGCTCCTAAACACCGATTAGAATCTAATCATGATTAAAGCCTAACCGTGGAATTTTTGCGTTGGATACCATTAACAGTTAATTACAAAAGTAGATTTTTTTTATTGGAAAACTCCAGAAGGTTTATTATAATTTGAGTGGAAAGAAAGTAATAGAGTGCACAACTAGTGGCCAAAATAGGACTTTTTTTACAAGCGTTGGTTTAAATAATGAGCGCAGCGAGGTATTTAAAAACGCGAGTAAAAAAAATCACAGTTTAGCCGCGAGTTGCTAATACTACGTTTTTTTTGTAATACCTTTATAAAAATGATCCAAAAAAAAACAAGAAAATACTTTTTTTTATACCTCCATCAAAAACATGATTTTAGTAACTGTCTGCAGATAACTAAAGCATAGCTTTTTTGGTTACCAATGCAAAAAAACTATTTTTTTGATTACGGGTGAAAGAAAAATATAATAATTATGTAATATAATAATAAAATTAACGAGACATAGCGGAATATAGTAATATTGGAAAAATCTAATTATTCTTGCTTAAAAATTAAGCCATTTCCGCCATTTTTCACCCAAGTATTTACGAAAAAATCATTTAAAAACATCGTCAAAATATCAAACTGTCAAAGATTAAAATGTCGCAACAATGAACGTCACCGAGTAAGAAGACACATCGCTATGGAAACGATTGTTATTTCGTTTACCAGCCGCCTTGATTTATAGTGTAAAGATGGTGTGTTGCGAGAAGTGCTCTTCGTTCGAGATTTTTAAAAGTAATTTCCTGTTTTTCTTGGATTTTTTGATAAAGGTTTTAAAAAAAGCATTATTTTAGGCACTAGTTGTTGAAACTACTATTAAAAATCTCTAACGAAGAGCACTTCTCGCAACACACCATCTCTACACTATAAATCAAGGCGGCTGGTAAATGAATTATCAATGGTTTTCGTAGCGATGTGTTTTCTTACTCGGCAACGTTCATTGTTGCGAGGTTTTAATCTTTGACAATTTGATATTTTGACGATGTTTTTAAATGATTCTTTCGTAAATACTTGGTGAAAACTGCCGGAAATGGCTTAATTTTTAAGCAAGAATAATTGGATTTGTTGAATATTACTATATTTTGCTATTTCCCTTTAATTTTGGGTAAAAAACGGACAGAATTTTTTTTTTTTGCACCTGTGTTAAAAATAGTAGTTTTCACAACTAGTGGCTAAAATATTGCTTTTTTTAAAGCGTTGTTTTAAATAACGAGCGCAGCGAGTTATTTAAAAACGCGAGTGAAAAAAAGCACAGTGTAGCCGCGAGTTGTGAACACTATTTTTTGTAATACCTTTATAAAAAAAATTCAAGAGAAACAGGAAAATACTTATAAAAATCTCGAACGAAGAGCACTTCTCGCAAGACACCATCTTTACACTATAAAACAAGGCGGCTGGTAAATGAAATAAGAATATGGTTTCCATAGTGATGTGTCTTTTTACTCGGTGACGTTTATTGTTACTTAATCTTTGACAGTTTGATATTTTGCCGATTGTTTTAAAGTGATTTTTGCGTAAATACTTGGTGAAAACTGGCGGAAATGGCTTAATTTTTAGGCAAGAATAATTAGATTTTTTCAATATTACTATTTTTCGCTATTTCTCTTTAATTTTGGGCAAAAAACGGACCGAAATCTTTTTTTGCACCCGTGATAAAAAAAATATTTTGTTTTGCATCGGTAACCAAAAAAGCCATGCTTTAGTTATCTGCACATAGTTACTAAAATCATGTTTTTGATAAGGGTATAAAAAAATTTCTTTATTTTATTAAGAGTTTACCGACGAGTTTCGAGGCTACTGCCTCATTTTCAAGGTCTGTGAACGCCTACACAAAAGAGAGAAACTTATTGTAATGTCACAAATATAAAAAATACTTTAAATAGTCAAAGAAGAATATCAAATATTAACCCTGTTAAAATATACATATGTACTTACTCGAAGACTTTTCAACCTTTGAAGAAGAGTTTTAAGTTTTTATTTCTTAACATACCTACTTGAAATAAAAGCTTGAAAATGTAGTAAAAGCATGGAGAACATTGAGGGTCTAAAGTGTGCTTATGTGGTGGAGAGACCTCCTTTATTGAAAAAAGGCTTTATAATATGGTAAAGACGCATTAGGGATGGGAGTTTTCCTTAATATACTTGGTTTTGGAGACAAATTTTTAAAATGTTACATCGATGTTATTGGCAAGAATGTGGCCTTATGGTCATAGTTACAATCTGGGGAATTGTTTTAACAACACTGTACGGGAAATCAATTTAACTACGTCGACCTGATTTTTTTACAGAATTTTACGTCATTGAATTTGTTTTCCATGGCAACGCGGATACTTTATTTATGTTTATCCACAGTGGGACAACAGAGATTTTTTAGCACCGGGTCAAAAATTTGGGGTTAGGTTACTTATTTTGACTTTTCGCGTTCTGAACCGCTAAAAAACCAAGTAAAATACTAAAATAATAGAAAACCATTTATTTCAGAATTACCTGCTAAAAAACCGCTACCCAACTACGTATTAAAGTAACGGGGTGTAATGTTTAAGGTTGCATTTACAGGGGCATTTATAATTGAATTGGAAACACTCCCGCTAAATGATACCGACAGCAGGTTAACTTCAAAGCATGCACATATAAAAATCGGCTACTGGTGCTAGACGAAATAATCGTATTCTGTTTTAAACAGGAGCGTCAACGACTAGCAAGAGTCTTTTCGATCTCTAAATGGAGCTTTACTGACCTGTTTTGTTAGTACTCAAGTATCCGTGTGTTTTTGAAACTGAGGTTCTAAAATCTATCCTTTGCACTCCAAGATTTCACGCAATAATTTAAATTAAAAAAATTGGTTGAATCACAATAAAAACAAAATTATGTGGGGTTAAGGGCGCTGAATGTTTCTATGCGAATTGCTAGTAATCCCAGCGAGCCAGTTAAGTTCTCTTGGTTCTTTGATAGACTCGAGGTAATGCCCGCTCAACGCTAGGCCTTTTTCGGCGGGCGACCTCACACGCGGAATGGTTTCATATTCGTTTTAGAACAATGTTTTTGAAAACACATTTTTGAAAAATAAACGAACGAATGGTTTTCTGTCAGAAAACGTAAAAATACTCTGCTGTCCCACTGCGGCCCGATTTAAAGTTTGTTGACAAAACACCTGCAGTTACAATGTAATCGTATAAATTCTGCGATCTATCGGCCCACACTTGAACTGCGTGTGTCTCTCAAATTCAATGAAGTGTGATTGATTGATCCGTTTTCTTTTCCGGAGGCTTTTAGAAAAAAGGAAACTTCTTTGTTTTCGATAAAGCAAGGAAATATAAAAGGGAAAAATGTAATCCAGAGGAAATCGTGAGTTTTTCTCTACTTTTCTTGTAAATCGGGTTTGTTCTAAATCAAAATTATTTTGAGGCTTTTGAGATAGATGACAGCACCAGAGCTTTTATTTTGAAGAAAAAATTATTAAGAATTTTGAAAACTCCTTCAGATATTTTAGTTAAGCATTTAAAAATTAAAGAACAAGGCGTTGCCAGTTGTACTTTTTTTTACCTAAAATCTGGGGAGAAACTATAGCCTTATAGGTTAAATATTTAATACAGTGTCTCACAGAAAAAAATATTCGGGGGGGGGGGGGAGAGAGGGGGGGGTGAAAAATACGTCTACTGTCTTGTATTTCAAATCTTTCTACTCAATTTTGACTTCTAGATGTCCGATTGAATTCAAATTTGGTATGTGATTATAGTTCCGGTAAAAATACAATAATATGGTATTATTAGGCACCTCCCTTTCCCCCTACGAGGGGAGTGGAGGGGGGAAACGCCTGAGTTTATCCGATTTCAACCAAAATTGGTATATTGGGGTTTTTGGGGATAGGGAATATAACCAATTTTAACTGAGTTATACACAGAAAAAAAGAAAATCTTCCCTGGAGAAAAGTTATTTTCTTGAAAATATTGTCTTGACCCAAAAGCGAAAGTCTTTGCCCAAAATGATTTTTTTTTCATGTAAGAAAACCGCTTGTTTTGTGAAAAAAAAAACAATTGTCTTAAAAAATTGTTTTGATTTAAAACAAACTGTCTTTAGAGAAGAAAAAGTGATTTCGAAACAAGAGCTAAAGACAATTACATCCATATTTTCTTAAATGGATATAACAAATTATTTTTTTTCTCAAACGAGAAGACAAGTTTTTAAGAGTGAATTTGAATCCTAAAAACAGTTCGTTTAGTTAAACAGATAAACCGCACATCAAAAATTAACAAAAGTTTGCACAGCGGGGGCTTCTGATATCTCCCACAGACCATTCGCGTGGTTTGTCAATCAAACATAAATATCGTTTTTATTTAGTTATTAAAAATAATCGGTACTTTTTACCGTGAATTAAACATTTTCAAGATACTTAAAATTATGTGAAAAACCTAAAATTATGCAAAATCACGTGCAATGGTTCCGGGATAATGCTTTAAACTTCCACGTACAAAATTTGATACAAATTTGATTAACAGTTTTTTTTTAGATTAACTAATGGGAAAAAGCGCATTTTTTTACCCTTAAGAGAGAAACAAAATTTAATTTAACCAAAAATTGATTTTTCTAATTTTCTTTAGATGAGAAAAACTATGTCAAAAACTATGTCAGGTATTCTAGAGGTCCCGGGTTAGATGAGAAAATCGCTAGCCTATTGTTTTAAACCGAGATATTTTTTAAAGCTAATGTAGGTAGCTAGGTATAACAAGAAGGTTGCCGCTTTCAATCAAGACAAATGGATTTTCTTCGGGTAATGCAATCTTTATTTTCAAGGAAAATGACTAGTTCAAAACAATTATTTCTTTTTGTTAAGAAAATATTGTCTTCGTGCATAGGAAAGCAGATTTTTTCTTGAAACAAAGCAATTTGCTTTTACTAAAGTAATTATTTTTTCTGTGTACACATCCGACTGTCTTCAAACTTGGTATGCGTTTATAGTTCCGGTGGCAATATAATGATATGGTATTATCAGGTAGCCACCGCTCCCTAACGAGGGAAGTGGAGGGGGAAATGATTTAGTTTGTTCAATTTCAATCAAAATTGGCATACAGGGGTTTTTAGGGAAGGGGATTATAAATTTTGGATCAGATTTAAAAATTTCAATATTGCGGATTTAAAATCGACGATTTAGAGTACAAATCTAAAAATTAAAAAGTAATGCTTTTCAAATACAAGCTTGAATAAAATATAAAGTACACTAAAATGTAGAAAATAATTTTTAGCATTCCGATATAATAATAAAAGCGATGGGCGCAAATGTCCATCCATAAATCAGAGAAATTTTAGGGTACCTTGGGTCGAGTTGGGTTGGATTTACTTACTCTTGCATTTATCTGCTTTATAGTGAATTCAGATACTTGCGAACAATCTTAATGTAATCAATAACATAAATTTATCGAATTAACATGGCCAAACTTCCTATAATGCGCTCATCGCTTTTATTATTATGATATCAGAATATCAAAAATTATTTTCTACTTTTGAGTACACTTTGTATTTCATAAAAGATTGTATTTGAAAAGCTTTTTTACATAAAATTATTCTATTATATGTTTACTAAACTTACCCTTGGAAAGACAAACCTATTTTTAGGCAATTTAAAAAGCAAATTAATTAGTTCGCATTTACTTATGTCTGACGAACTATAAAAGCTAATGACATCATTTCTCTAGTTTAACGTTGTAGGTTGTTGGGGTAGGGCCCTTAAATAAATAAAAAGGTTATAGGTATGAGTTTGCATAGATCCAAATTCAATATTATATGCAGTGTAAAGACTTTAAGAAAAATATTAAGATAAAATATATCTAAATTAAATTAAACAAACGTCATCACTCAACATAAGATTCAACCCTAGATTGTTTTCACAAAAATAAAATTTTACACCAATCTTTGAACGCTTGAAAACCTTTATTTTAATCATGTAATATTTTTGTGTTTTCAGTGAGTGCCATAATACCAAAAATTTCTTTCCATGGATACGAATCTCAGGACATTGTGATAAATTCCGGTGAAAGTTTCAACGCAACTTGTCAGGGAAACAGGCCACTACGATGGATTACTCCCACGTTGAAATCTGGGGTAAGATATATAAATAATTTAGGGTCAGTGGACACTACCCCAGTAATGGACACTCAATAATGAACACTTATAACTTAAAAATGGCATAAAATATTTTTTCGGGGCTATCTTCAAAGTGGTAACTCATAAATGTGGTAAATTGCCCAGCAAACATCGATATGCTGGTACATTACTAATATTTTTGCAACTGCTGGCACATTCTAAAAAAGTGCCAAAAACAGTTCAACATTTTAGTACTTTGTTTTCAATAGAGCAAGAAATTGCAGTTTATTTTTAAAAAAATTAAGTGCAGGCAGAGTTAATGGCAAAAAAAAACATTTTCTTTGTAAGCAAGAAATAAATAAACTTTTAGATGGAAAAATAGATCATGAAAAAATATGTACAAAAAAAATAGTAGTGGCAAACACGTACAACAGAGGTAAAAATCAGCAAGTTTTGTACACAAGAATTACATCTTGTTAGAAAATAGTTAATTTGCATTTTGCATGTATTCTGAGTAGATGGCGCTGGTTTCAACAATTTTTTTCTATAGAAGATCCTATTATTACATATTTTTATATAGAGAGCCGGAAGTTTTTAAGTTTAAGTTTTACTACTACTACTATACCTCGAGATATCCACCGTTTTTGGGAATGCATTGGGACGGTTATACAACTACATGGCGACGGTAATAGTAAACCTCGACGTTATCCCAACGTCCTGTTTACCATATAAAGTAGTATTTCCGACTAGGTTTTTTATAGGTTTCCTATTTCCCACGTTATTAATTGAAAATATGTTGATCTTTTTGTAAACTATACCAGGACACGCACCATAAAATATGTGAAGACATGGCAGAAAACAAAAATATTATATATATCATATCCTATACCTAAAAATTACCATTTTATTATCCATTTTTCTGAACTCTCAACCTCTTAAATTTATAAACGCATAACACTTTACTGATTAAAAACGCAGATTTTTTAATTAAAAAAAAAAAACGCGCGCTCTCCAGTTTTGACCTAGTTTATCTAAAATGTTGATAAAAAATCGGAACTATTTAAGGTTAGGATTTCCAAATTAAATGTCTTTTCAGTTTTAATATGTTTTATTAAGTAAATATTAAGATTTTTCCTTTGAGTTCCATGTTTAATAGAAGTAAATAACATGGCGCGCATCCAGTAGGCAACGTTTTTCGCCTCCATAACTTTGTAGTTTTTTATTAAGTAGGAGCTACTGAATTGCAACCAAAATAATATCAGTAGAGTTGTCACCTCGTAAAAGTAATATTGAAGAAATTAAATGTGACAACTATGAAGTAAGCCTCGGACTGTAAAGTTTTGTCTTGCTTCAGACTACTGCGAACATAGGGGAATCAAGTCCAATTTACGCTCCGTGCCGTACGACCGAGGTGGATTCGAAGCACGCTGCAGTGTTATCTTTTGGAAATTTATTTTGTTTTTATTCTTTTGTTTTATTTCTGCCTTGCTCGAGAAACAGATTGACAAGTCCTTAAGTGAAATAATACATTTTTAAAACTAAAAATGGATGTCTACGAAGTTGCCGAATAAGTACAGATAGTCAAATGGTACTATCAAGGCAGACCATTGAGACTTATTCAAGAACTTTTTTGGAGAATTTTGTAAATCGCCCAGAACCTAGTTATCAACGATCCATAGGTTTGTGCAGAATTTTGAAAAGTTTGGTTGTGTGGCGCCAAGAAACCACAAAAAACCCACTGTTTTGAATGACGAGCAGGAAGTACGAGGTGTGATGATTTGCGCTGCAGTGGAGGAAAGTTAACTAGGCACCAAACTGCCGAAGCAGTTGATACGTCTTCAGCCACTGTCTTACGTGTTCTCAAAAAGAATGGTTATCATTTTTACAAAGTGTCAAAAACGCATCAAATTTTTCCCGAGGACAACTATCGTCGTATGGAATTTTGCGAAACAATGATGGAAAGAGCTAATCCTGCTGAATACTTTCTGAGATCTATTCTTTTCACAGATGAAAGCACTTTTCCATTATTAAATCGTCATAACCCAACACACGTTCGATATTGGTCGAGGGAAAATTGGCATTTGTATTTTTATTTTTAAATGTTTGGGGGGGGGGTATTGTAAGGGAACACGTAATTGGGCCATTTTTTATTTACGGCAATTTGAATGGTCCTAGATACTTGGATGTACTGCAGCAGCATATTATGGTTTCAACAAGATGGTTGTCCCACTCGCAATGTTGGCCTTAGGGCATATCTTGATAATGAATTTTCTAATCAGGTTTTAAGTACACCCGATCTTGCTCCTAATGGCTTCTATCTGTGGAGTTATATCAAAAATAAAGTTTACGGTCATGAAAGGGCTAATAATTTGGAAGAACGTCGTATTAAAATTGAAAAAAGCTTTTCAAACTATCACCCCTAACATGCTTGGAAACGTTAGAAGGGGTTTTTATAATAGGCTCGGATATTGTCTAGCCGAGCAAGGAGTACTTTTCGAACATTTGCTCTAAATTTTTTTTGACTGGGAGAATCTTTTTGGTTTTTAGAATGTATTATTTCATTTTGAGAACTTGCTTTTATTTTGTTTCTCCTTATTATTTTCATTGTAATACGTTGTTAGTGATAAATCTGAGCAGTTGAAACTAAAACGCTCTAATTTATCAGTGACAAAAAACAAGAAAATTACGTTATCAAAATTTGCGTATTTATTGACCAAATTCCAGTTTCATTGACTACGCTCCACATAGCACCGTGGTTAGAGGCGTACTAAATACAAGCCGGGAACGGCGGCGAACGGCGATCGCAAGCCTGAGTGTTGGCTGCTCCATTGATAGGTGTGCGGTGTCCCTGCATGTACGTACACTGGCAAATTGGACTTCTTCCGACCTATGTTCGCCGTAGCATGAAGCGGTCTGTATAGTTATATAGTGGAATATATTACTTTCCGTGTAACTTTGTATTTTAACGGCACTGTGGTAATTTTTTAACCGTAATAGTGACCACTCTAAGTGACAATAATGATATTTTTCCTAAAAATAGTTTTTTGTAGGAAATATTACTACGGTCTAACCCATTTCTGGTGGCAATCATAATGACATAATTCAGAGGCGGGCCCAGCCATTTGACAAGAGGGGGGGCCGTTTCGATACGAAAAAAAACTAGGATAAAAGCATAGCTTTTATGAGGAATATGTTAATATATGCAAACTAAACTTAGTAACTACAAGCGCGGATTTGACCTCAAATCTAGAGGGGGGGATTTTAAGTTGTTTCTTTCATACATTTTTTATTTTGAAAAATGTTTCAATGCGCCGAAAATTTTTAAGAAAATTTTAAGTTAAATTAAACTAAAACCGTGAGTATCAACGGTATTATAGCGCCGCAGGCGAAATTTTGAAGAAACTTGCACTAAAAATGCAGTTTTTGATTTAAAATTAAACTAAAATTGTAAATATATCAATGGTTTCAAACCGCAGTAGGCGAATTTTTTTTAGGAAAATGACACTGTAAACGCCACTTTTAATACCGTAAATATCAAAGGTGTTACAGCGCCGCAATTGGAAAAATATCGCCACATGTTCATTGTTCATTGCCCAAAATGTTATCAGGTATATTTTGATTTAAGCTTTTGCCTACTTCTGACCAATATTGTTTCCAAATACTGATTTCTCCCAATAAAAGTTGAAGAATTTGTGTTTTGAATTAATCAAACAGTTTATCGTATTTAGAAACGAGTTTAGTTAATTTTGCCTTGACTTTGGCTTCACGTTGTACAAAACTTGGTATGAATACGTTCATGTCAAAAATACTTTTTTATGTCCAAAATGATTTTGTCTAAAACTTTTCTTTATAAATTAAATAGAAACTCTATAAAACTGTTCTTTATTTCCAATATCGTGGTTTTCGCGGTAAGTACTTCATGCGTTTGTTTATTCTTGGTGTGACGAATTGAGGGTCAAACTGTCCCAAAATACTGTGGAGGAATTATAGAATGTCTGTAAAGCAGAGTTGGCTTCCCAGTGGATAACCGAAAAAGCCACTAGATTTTTTTTTGGGTAAAACCCACTTAAAAAAAAACACGTAGGGCTTTTTTAAAAGGGGATTTTTTCATTATTAATAAAATAAATAAACGTAAAAAAGGTATATTATTACCAGTCGTTTGAATCTGATCGTAAGATTCGATAAACTTTGAGCAGTTGCAAATATTTTGCTAATCCCAAACAATTTCTTATTTTATTATTCCAAATAAGACCATGTCTTTCAATGGATGCTACACTAGTTGGGCATTGCATTGCATTTTATAAAAAAAAAACGATTCTGGTTCAGTATTTGCAGACTCTACTTTTATTACTGGATTCTAATACCTCAGTCCATTCTGAAGCACTCTTTGTGGCGCTACTCTTAGGCATTTTTCTTTTAAAAAAATGGTTTAGAGTTAATAACCTCGGAAAAACGAAAACTTGAATCGTATACTCCAATAATAATTTTCTTAAAAAAGCGCTGGTCACACTAAACCAAAACTGCTTGATGATGAAGAAGAACTACAATCTGTATATAATTTAAAAAGAAAACCATAAAAAACGCAATAAAACCTAATTGTAAAACCCAAAAAAGGCCAGTGGGTTGGGTTTTATTTTTTCTCCAAACACTTCAAGATTACCACCAGCATCTTTGTTGCCTACTTTTATCTGGAGCAAAGGGGGAGGGGGCGATCGTCCCCCGCCCCCCCTCTGGGACCGCCACTGAATAATTGTTGTTTGCCACTACTTATAATACGCCTGATTTTTTGGATTTTTTTTTGTACATATTTTTTCGGGATCTATTTTTACATCGAAAAGTTTATTCATTTCTTGCTTATACTAAAATAATTTTAAATCACTTGGTTGGATATACTTAGAGAAAGTTTTCCTGCCATTAACTCTGGCTGCACTTAAAATTTTTTTAAAATAAAATGCAATTTCTTGCTTTAATAAAAACAAAGTACTAAAATGTTGCTTTTTTGGCATTTTCTTAGAATGTGCAAAGTACACCATATAAAAATAATAAAAAAGTGCACATCAATAATGGTGTCAACATAGTCCATCTATTAAAAGGCAAAAGTTGCCAAAATTTTCTGTTTTTTTTATATCATCAAATATAAAATACGTTTTACTATAAGAATTTAAAGACGAATGAAATCGAAAATTCAAACTTGTTTTTTTCCTCCCAAGATCTTTTGATCTTTTGTTTTTAGATTCTTTTCGGTTGAAGTCACTGATTCGAATGTTTTTTAAGTTCTTTTTATTTTAATCGTCCTAGGAGCGTAACCCTATTGGAAAGATTAACACGCCAGGACGAATCCGCTTCAGGTGACTTAGATAAGTGGCAGTGCGGAACGATGCCTATTTGTGAATGATTCAAATTTGAAAATCAAAGCGTATGATGTTGTTGAATAATGTTTGGGGAGAGTGACCAGGGGAACCACTGATGAGACTACCCAGGCGAAACATCATTCGATCATTTCTCTTTTTGCTTTGGTCCTTTGTGTTGCTCCTTGTGGGCTACTCATCCAAGTTTGAATTTTCGTTTTTCCACCGATAATCTTTTAATATTTTGTTTTTAAATTCTTTTCGATTGAAGTAACTGATTCGAAGTTTTTTTAACTTCTTTTTGATTTAATCGTGTTAGAAGCGTAACCCTATTGAAAAAATTAACACGCCAGGACGAATCTGTATCAGGCGACTAAGATAAGTGGCAGTGCGGAACGATGCCTATTTGTGAAATATTCAAATTTGTTGAATGATGTTTGGAGAGGGTGACCAGTGGAACCACTGACGAGCCTTCGCTGCACAGTGGAGCAAGGTATAGGAAAACCCGGACATTTCAAAATAAAATCCAGTAATGAAAATTTTTCATCCGATTTTAATGTTTTATACATTTTTGGATGATCAGATGGCGAGTCCTTGTTAAATCATATGTCTTACCGGCCAGAATTAATTAATATACATATATATTTATAAAACTTAACTACAATTTCTTAACTCGGTATTTTGATTGAAATGTACTTAAATATGCTTTTGTTAATTAAAAAACAAAATTAAGATGACGACAATCGGTATACCGGGTGGTCCATAAGAACTGTACAAAATAATTCTTTAAATAATTTTTTTGTAGGTAATCGATGAGGTTTTTATCTATGTATTTTTTGACTCGCTATAATGAAATCCAAGATGGAGGACAAAATCAAAAACTACCCAACTTTCATACTTGTTCCTTTAATTTTACAAAATTTCACAATCAAATAATTACTAGAAAAAAGCCTTGTTCGTTTTTGGTAAAAAAAGTAGTTAATCACCAAAATCGGTTTAGTAGTTTTTAAGATATACCGAGTTTAATAAACAAGGATTTTTTTTAAATTTAGTAATTTTTACATACAAAAAAATACTCCTCAAAAGATGGCTGTAAAAAATATAACAAATAATATGCCTGGTTGATTTAAACCTAACAAAGTTTGTTTCGTAAAAATGGTATATCGGTTAAAAAGTTAGGATAGAAAGATTTAATGTGTAAAGCCATACAAATCCCTAGTATTCTCTATCTACAGTTATTTAACTCTTGAGTTAAACCGGTCTTAAGAAACTGTGATTGACTCGTTTTTTAAATAAAAGTTTTGAGTATTTCTTCATTAAAAAATAAACTGTAATATTTTTTTTAAATACTGTATTTATTTGTATTTTTGCTCGACCAAAGGTGCTAGCGTTACGTATTTTCTGATCTGAGATTTTGTTACATACGTAGAAGGTAACCAAGATCGAAAATGTTCTAAGAAAATCAATAAACACTTCATTTCTGCAAAAGTTGGTTACCCACCTAACATTATACGCTACTCAGAGACAAAACTTAATACGTTTCTAAATTGCGTTACAAGATATAAACGTGCCTAGTTTTATTGCTCTACTATAAGTAATAAGAAGATTTGACTAGGTCACATAATCTGCACATCTATCCGTTGGTTGCGCCCTACAAACAAGGGGTACATATTACATGCATGGCGTTTTATCTCTCGAGGCGAGGGGTTGGGGGGACAGGTCTTTACATTAGACATGATCACTATGAACTAAGCAATATGTTAATTTTTTTTTCCCTTCGAATACGCAACCTACTTTATGCTTGTTTAAATAAAATGACTATTAGAAAAAATAAGGTCACTAAATTTATGTTATTTGTGGGGACTGATAAAAAAATCGACCAAAATTTAAAGAAGCTTATTTAGCAAGAATCACAGAAATATATATTTTTAAACTAAGTGTTTTTTATCGGTAAAAAAATTGCAATTTCTACATAATCACATTTTTTAGCCATTTTAAGTATAAAAAAAGAAAAATAAAATAAAATTTATATGCCAATAAATAGAATGGACTTTACTGCATGTTATTCAATGTTTTTTGTTTTAAGATTACAATATTTTGTTTATTCTGGAATGTCCGGGCTTTACATGGGGTCGTTCCACAGTGCGCTGGTTGCTCAAGGCGAAACATCATTCGATCATTTCTCTTTTTGCTTTGGTCCCCTGTGTGTTCCTTGTGGGATACTCATTCAAGTTTGAGTTTTCGTTTTTTTTTCTACCCAAGATTTTTTGATCTTTCGTTTTTATAGATGGGTGTTGTTCTGTGATGATACGTTGATAAGAGGGGGCGGGCAACGCACTTATTTACTTGATGCTTGTTTTTTGTTAGATGCTTTATTAATAAACTTGAATGTACAGTCAAGGGCGATGAAATATTTTAGCATATTTTGGATTAGTTTTTGTAAAAAGTTTTAAACAAATTTAAGCGAAATAGCTAGTCTTATATAAAATATTAAACATTATTTTTTTATAGGAACAAAATCCACGAAAATTAAATTGGACTACTTTTACCACTACAACATTTGACAGTCCGCACAGCTCAATGTACAACTATGGCTCGGTACTGCATATCAAAAATATGTCGTACCCTTTTGTCGGGTACTACATTTGCGGTTATGCAGATGATGAAATTGAAACTACCGAAGAAAAGGCCAAAATTTATTTGTATGTAAATGGTAAGTTTTAATTTAAGCTAAACCCATATGGCTATTATTATTCAAGACAGTTTCTGGCCTTGGATTAAGCCCTGCTAGCGGTCTCTATTGAAGTCAATAGAGGCCGCTCAATTTTTTGGATTGGATTAAGCCAAGAAACTGTTTTGCATTTTACATACATACGGCCTTTATCGCGTATAAAGTGTAGATGTTTTTTGGTCGTATGTCTAACCTAACTGATGAGGTGTGATACACCGCAACCGGTCTGAGGGTGACATATTACCAAAAATCCCATCACTAGATTCAAACTATTATTATTATTAAAAAATTGCAACAAAACGTAAAAGTAAGCGTTTTGTTAGACCGTTTGGTATACCCACTATAATATAGGTACCAAAAGTTTGACCGCCGAAAATGATTTTTTTCTTAAAAATGACCCTCAAAATATATTGGTTATTTTCCTGTGTGGTAAAAAAAAATATGCAAACTGAACTATAACCTAAACTAAACTATAAACTACGACGACCTAACCTACTATAATATAATAACACATATAGGACTTGCAGAAGCTTTATATATCTAACCGAAAAATTGTGCTCATATAAAGTCGCCAGAAGCTGCGGGTGGGATATTATTTTGATAAGTTTCTATAAGAATGTTTAAGCCATTGTTTATAAAAGCATTTATAAGCCAGAAATATTTTTTTTCTAAAAGTATTTACGACAGGCTTTGACTATAGAATAGGAAGATTTATAAAAACTTTTTTACCAACTCATAGCAGAGTATTAATAAAACAAGACACCTTTTAAAATTCTATTCTCTCATAAACTTTTCAAATACTTAAAAATAAAACGTTTGTACTATAAATTTTTATACAAATTTATAAGTCTGTCAGATTTTAGGATCAGGTAAACAACAGGATCAGGTAAACAACAGATATGTGAAACCGCACAAAATCTTATCAAAATGAAAGACATAGCTTATGAATTATTATACACTATAATAAATCTAAAATTTTACCTCGTAAAAGCTTATAAACCTTATAAAAACTGATAAAAATTAGGTGTGTTTTGATGAGATTTAATGCGATCTTTTTGGCAAAGGTAAGTAGTATAGTCCTCGCTTCTTAAACCAAAGGTCGAGGGTTCGGGTCCCATCAAGGAGAGTTTTGTTATTCCTTCCCAGCAAACACATATGTTACATTAACATAGTATTTACGTAAATGTAAAGTCAAAAAATTTACACAAAAATGTTTTCATAAAATTTACGTAATATTTACATAACATAACTTATGTTTCTTTAATTACATTATATTTTCTGAATAAGAAGGCATTATGCAGAACATGCAAGTTACTTTTTATCTTGTTGTGACATTAAAAGTATATAAATATTATATACAAAATATGACTTTAATTTTACAGTAAATTTATGTTACAAATTTACATAGCAGTTACATTAAGAATACGTTATTTAAGTGACGTCAAGTTTACCTTGATGTTAGTTGCAAGAGATATAAATATTATGTAAAAAATCTGCCGTTTCCCAATTTTATGTTGCGTGTATTATTTACGTTATTTTAATTACATATTATTTACGTAAAAAGTAGGGCACTTTGTGCATGGTATTATGCAGAACAAGGAAGTTTAATTTAATTTTTACCTTGTTGTAACTTCCAGTTTACATAGAATTTATGTAACAAAATAATCATATGTTTTAACTTTTACGTAATATTTACTTAACGCTGTTGGGTGGGTTCTTATAAACCTTCTTGTGAAAATTTTCACCCCTGAGTGATCACAATCTTATTGTTTAATTAAAATAATGTCTTTTTAAGATCCCGATCATTTATCAGTGCTAGACGAGGATGAAGCTACGGAAGCTATTGTAGCCACGCAAAATGAAGAAGTTACTCTTCCTTGCCGACCCACTAATCCTGATGTGTCTGTGGAACTGAGTAACGATTTTGTTGAGGTGAGTAACATTGATTTTAAAACTGTCTCAAAAGGTAGCTTTGATGGCAGTGGCACTCAATTTTACAAGCAATTTTATACAAAAATAGCAGTGGCGGTTTCAAGGGGGGGGGGCGATCGACTCCCCTTTGCTCCAGAAAAAAGTAGACAACAACAACAAAAATACTGGTGGTAATAACCCTGAAGAAGAAAAAACGAGAAATTGCAGAGTTCCTTTAAATACATTTTAGAATCCCTCCACAATATTTTGGGACAGTTTGACCTTCAATCCGTCAGATCAAGAATATACAAACGCATGACGAACTTACTGCGAAAACCATTGAAAATACAGAACAGTATTATAGAGTTTCTATTTATAAACAACTTTTAGACAAAATCAATTCGGGCATAAAAAAGTATTTTTGACCTGAACATATTCATACCAAGTTTAACATGAAGCCAAAATCAAGGCAAAATTAAGTTGTTTCTAAATACTATAAACTGTTTTATTAATTCAAAACACAAATTCTTGAACTTTTATTGGGAGAAGTCAGTATTTGGAAATATTGGTCAGAAGTAGGCAAAAGCTTAAATCAAAACATACGTGATAACGTTTTCGAGGCAATGAACAAGTGTGGAAATATTTTTCCGTTGATTAAAACATTCTTGGATGTTTGCCAGTAAGTAATGCCTCGTCAGAAAGAAGCTTCTCATGCCTCAGAAGATTGAAAACATAAATACTTAAAAACACTATGACGGAAATTCGTCTGACGGGCTTAGGGTTGCTGCATATCAACAGACATACTGAAATTGACATAAGCGAGTCATTGACCGGTTTGTCCAAAAAACTGGAAATGATTTTTTTTTTTTTGAGATGGGCATCTTATGTTTGAGATATGCGATATAAAAGGTAATGTTTCAACAAAAAGCTTTTTAGACCTCAAAAAAAAGTATTTAGCTATTAGGTTTTGTTTGTGGTTTGTTTGTTATCTATGTTTTTTATAAATGAAACAATTATAAGTAGTTACTCAAGCGCGGATTTCAGGAGGATAGGGGGGTAGTTAACCCCCCCCCCCCCTTCCCTGCCTTTAAATTTTTTATGAAAACATTTAGAAAATCACCTTTGATATTTACGGTATTAGTTTAATTTTGTGTTAAAAATGGCATTTGTAGTGTCATTTTCTTAAAAACTTTCGCCTGCTGCGCTTGGAAAGCATTGATATATTTACAATTTTAGTTTAATTTCAAATCAAAAAATGCATATTTTAGGGGAATTTTCTTAAAAATTTTCGCCTGCGGCGCTATAATACCGTTGATATTTACGATTTTAGTATGGTTCGACTCAAAAATTACAGTTTTAATGTAATTTTCTTAAATATTTTTTTAAATAAAAAATGTTTGAAATAAACGACTTCACATCGGAGTACCCCCCCTAGATTTGGGACCAAATCCTCGCTTGTAGTTACTAAGTTTTGTTTGCATATATTGATATGTTCCTCATAAAAGCTATGGTTTTATTCAATTTTTTTCGTATCGAAACCGCCCCCTCCCCTTTCAAATGGCTGGGACCGCCACTGAAAATAGGCAGTACGTGGCAGTACCAAAATTTCAGATAATAACATATAATCATATAATCTTGATTCGTACTCATTGATTTTTATAACTATGTTTGTTTTGAAGGGCAAATGTACCTATAGTAGCCATGTTGCTGCTTGAGTGCATGTAAGAGAAAGATCGTATTTTGTCGGCAAAGTGAATGTTAATTCTCTATTTTCTTAAAATAAAAAAATATTATTTTGAGTTACGTTGGGTGGGTCTAGCTTGAGTTCGGTTAGGTTTGGGGTAGTTATAATAATTCTATCTCGGGACATTTCTTTCCAGGTTTTTATTTTCCTGGGTTTTCTTTTCCGGGGTTTTTTTTCGAGGTTTTTTTTCCTAGATTCATTTAAAAATATGGATCCATCATGGATTTTTGCGAAATGTTAAATTTTAAACCTGAACTTTCTGAAGTTACAGCAAACGCAGAAAATGCGAAATGCTATATCAACTACAATTTTAAAGTAACAACTGTCAATATTCAAAAGGCCATTGTTTTTTTATGTCTTAACCGATTTAAATAAATAATACCTTTATACTAAGAGAAGGGACGGACCTTTTGTTGCAATGAGTTGCATAACTTTTTTGCAGGGGGGTGAAAATTACCTGTTATTCAAAATGGTCTGCCATCTTGGATTTTTACAAAATTTCAAATTTTGAGCCGGATAGGAAAAGCTCATGTCTTGTCTTACAACATTTTGAAATCAAGCTATTCGATCAAAAGTTATAACAAATTTAAAACTGTGTAAGGTTTTTTGGCCCACCCTATACTTACTAAAAAAATTACGGTGGGATTTACTAAAAGGGTTTAGTCTATTTTAAAAGCGTTTAAGTGAAATTTTTGATTTTAAGCATTTTAAACAAGCCCTTCTTGAGTTTTGGACATAGTTTGTTTTATAAGAAGAATTTTAATAAATTTGTTTATTGAATAATCAGCTTATTACAATCTTTTGTTGGATTTTGAGAAGAAAGTTTCAATTTAGAAGAAAAGAAAATTAAAAAATTTAATCCCACGCGTGGTTTAAATAGTAAACACTCTGTAGAATAAATTAAAATTGGGGCTATATGTCACTCTAATTAAAACTTACCCTTATTCGTTAATTTTTCCAATTAATACTTGATGTCACACAACTAATTAGATGAGTAATAATAAAGTAAGGAGTAGATTAATTTTGTATTTATTTAAAAGGTGTTTTTATTTATGAAATATATTAAAAAACTTAAATGTAAGATTTTCTTACATTTCTGTCACTGTCGAAATGTCAGTTTAAAAATAATAGCGCTGCTGCATTCAATCACAAACAGCGAGTTCGGATCTGTTACCTCTGCTTGCACCTTGGCTTGCACCAACCTCTACTGATGAAAGCTACAGCTTTAAAATGAGGCTTTGAGTAAGGAAAGTTTTTTTGACTGAGCTTTTAGATAACCTCAATGTTTTACTTTCAGTTTGTAAATAAATTAATATAGTTCTTTTGGGTTTTTTTGTTTGGTATAATTTTCGTGCATAATTAGTGACCTTCACTTATGTTTGTTTTGCCTCGTAGTGTCCTCATAAATATATTTTTTGTACTGAAAATGGGTTCAAAATATGACGTTTTCCTGGACAAAATAGGATTAAATAAGGTAAATTAATCCTTGTAAAATAGGTTACTTAGGGAAATTATAAACGAACTTAGCACCAAATGCCCCCTGAGGTGGTGTAAAATATCACCAACTTTATAACCTCAAACACAAATAGTGAAGCTATTATGTGCCAAATTTTTGGCGTATTCGCCGTTTTTCAGTTTGAAACCTGTCAAAACAAAAATACTTTTAGGGCATTTTCTTCTAAAATATGGTGTATTTTAAGAAAAAAAGCAGTTTTTCAGTGGTATTTTGCAATAACAATACAAAATAATCAATAACTTTCTGTCTTTTCTGTATGGGTAAGTTTTTTTTGAAAATTGGTTTTAAAATTTAGTACCCCCACAGGTGTAAATATTTAGACCTGTGGGGGGTACTATTTTAGATCTTAACAAATCCCACTGTTAATGTTTATTTTAAAAACTAACTTAAAAGGCACCCCAGGAAGCTAAAAATCATGCTTTTTTACGCTTTTAAATACTTCGCATTTTTTTTCTGAAGCGATCACTCATAAAAAGCATTATTTTAGCCACGAGTTATACAGGGTGGATTCTTTAAACGGAATGGTGCTTCTAGCGGGTCAGAATTTGGTTGAATAAAAAAAATCCAAAAAGACGTCCACTGAGATTGTTAATTTCCTTTTATCGTGCCATTTTGGATTTTGTCTTTGTCATTTAGTTTACAAGGTGTGGCCAAATTTTTTTTTTGTTTTTTTTTTAAACTGGACACCCTGTATATTTTGCAATTTTTGAAATCTGCAAACAATTTTCTCTTCAACAATACCCCATAGTAGGATCTATCTTTTACGATAATCAAGATATTTTGATCTAAATCTGTATGGAAAACTTCGATATTTATTCAAACTGTCGGAGAGGCAAACCACAGGATCGGGAGTTTATGTGGAAGACCAGGAGGTTCGAAAGAGCTACCCGCTCGGAGAGCAAGCCACGGTCGTTCAGGCACAGGTGTATGCCATAATAATGGCTGCAACCATGGAAGAAATAAAGAACGGTAGGGAGGAGCATGTTTATATATGCTCCGACAGCCAATCAGCCCTAAAGGCACTAAGGGCGCCCAAGATCAACCACACCCTGGTGGAGGAATGTGCGGATGCACTAGAATCCTTGGGAGAGGGCAAACAAGTGACACTTATGTGGGTACCGGGACATATGGGGGTGCCGGGTAACTAGATGACCGACGAGCTTGCCAGGATCGGGGCAAGCACCCAGTATGTAGGGCCGGAACCACTCCTAGGAACAACCAAGAGGCAATTGCAAAGTCGACTCAATAAATGGGCCAACGATGCCATGACGAACGCTTGGAGATGAGGAAAAGGATGCAGACAGACCAAGGACTTCGTGAAGGTCCCGGATGTAGCCAGACAAAAATGGCTTCTGGGGAGATCGCGAAGGGATGCTGGTCTGCTGACAGGTATCATAACAGGTTACAACCGACTAAGGAAGCACATGACCCGGATCGCGGTGGAGAATGACTCGACCTGCCGAGCCTGCGGGCGGGCAGAAGAGACATCTCGACACGTTATAGCGAACTGCGAGGCATACCAGAGGACGAGATATCAGGTATTCGGTTTCCCGACCCTGGATGAGGAGGACCTGCACATGCTCAAATGGGACAAAATACTGGACTTTGCAAAAAGAACAGTGAAACCAAATGAGCAGACTGCCAGACTAGTGGTGCAGGCGGTGGATTAGGGGCAGGCTCGGGGTAGGGCAGAAAGGGCCCAGGGAGGCCTACTTGCCAGGCTTCGCGCCGCCCCGTCTCTACTACTACTAATACTATTCAAATATCCCCCGTAAAACAGGGCATAGACAACAATTTCATGCAACTTTAAATGCCTCTATTTTGGAAGCATAAGAGAAGAGTATTAGTGTGTGGCAGTGTCAAAAAGATAATTTTTTTTAGAATTCAAAAATGTAAAACTATACAGGGTGTCCTATTTTTTAAAAAAATAATTTTTTACAATACCTCGTAAATAAAACGACATAAAAAAATACAATATTCTAACCCGCTAGAAGCACCGTTCCGTTTAAAGAATCCACCCTGTATGTACTACAATATGTAATTATCTATAAAAAAAAATGCAAAAAATAGAGTGAATAAAAAGAAATTTAAATATATAACATAAAAAATAAGCTCTTAAAATATTGATACTGAATTTGGAAGCACCCTGTACAATTTTTCGTCTAAAACGGTGTACAAATATTCTGGATCCCTTTTCATGTAATCTATATCTGCAACATATTTTGATACAAGCTTTAGTTTTTTTTTAAATTTATTAACTATTTTGGGATATTTTCGAGACTACTGCAAGGTTGGTTGGTTTACCACCCTTAATTAAAAATAAATGAGACAGCATACGACTTGTTTGGCAATCTTCATTTCCATTTAGTAAAAAAAACCACTTACCACCCTTATTATATACTCAGTGACGTACGAAGAATTTGTTCCTGGGAGAGGGGGAAATTCAATCCGTAGGGCTCGATTTTCACTGACTTGAGTTCCTACGCTACCCCCCCCCCCTGCGTACGCCGGTGTTAAACCATTACGCAGGTCGTCGCCACTAAAAAATACGAAATAGTTTTTTACGTTACACTCTTCCAGATAACAAATTTCGATGTTCACAGAGGGTTCACCATCAATTCCACAGACACGGGGGACAAACTATTACTTTGTACTTTCTCATCACACGAAAACCAAAAATCTGTCACGGTCATGTGGGCATTCACTGTTGAGAGTAGGTGCAAAATTTTTAATTACTTTGGTTAAAAAACAAATTCAGGTAAATCTTTCTTAGTAGGTAGTTTTCACTTAAGATTTACCTGGATTAATGACTTTTATTTTTTAATACAAATGAAGCAAAAAATTATTAAATTATAATAAACGAAGAGGTCCTGTTTAAACTAAAATACAGCCACAAACAAACGAAATATTTTTTTCTATTCATTTGCATTAGAAAATACAAGGTGTTATTTTTTTACAGGTTGATTCCCCCTCGTACGACCCAAAAACTGGATTCACATTTTTAGTGACAGGTTTTGATATGCAAAATATTTACCCATGTCGATTTACCAGAAACGATACAAACTATGAAATTATGATAATTTTAACTGTAAATTGTAAGTAATTTATAATTTGGGAACTTTCTTTTGGGTGATGGTAACTTGGTTTCTTCACTTTAATCTTATTACTTAATTTTTCCGTATGCACATTTTACTAAATCGCAGTTTTTTTTTAAACAGCACGTCTTGAACAAGGTGGTCCAAATTTGACGGGATTGTGGCGTTTTAGGTATTTTTAAGGTATATAGCGAAAAACTCTCTCTCTTCACATTTGTTTGCCGTCACTTTTTCGAGTCCCGTAGGTACCATTAACTTAATCGGACGAGTTATTAAACTACTTTCAAACCCCAGACCAGGTTTTTTGTCCTCCAGTAGTCTACCGACTTAGGGAGTGTGTAACTAGGTCCGCCTCCACGTGATATCCGATACCATCCGGCCTGGTTACCGGCGAGAATGGAGGAATAGAACCTAAGATACCTTTTACACATATTTTTCATGGGTTCCCCCCCTCCTTGCTTACCAGACCAGTCTGATGAGCACCCCCTAGGAAGGCAGTTCTCTTTTTCTTACCCAGCAGTATACGTGAAATTTTGGGTCAGTCAAGCCACCCCCCCCCCCGAAAGATATTCGAGTTTTTATATGCTTATAATTTCGAACCAATTTCGAACTAATTTTGAACCACTTGTAAAAATTTTGAACCACACTCCTTCCTGATTTTTTTAATATTCAAAATGGGGGATGCAACCGGACGTCAAGCTACACCCCCCTCATTTAAAGCGAGAAGCGAGAAAAATGAAAAGCAACTATCCCATATCACCAAAAAAAAATTCCAAAAACCCATTAGTAACCCTGTTTTTTTAGAAAATATGGAGGGGTGCAGGTTGACGTCAAGCCACACCCCCCTCCCCCGAAAGATATTCGAGTTTTGATATGCTTATAATTTCACACACACACTCCTTCCCGGTTTTTTTTTAATATTCAAAATGGGAGGTGCAGCCGCACGTCAAGCTAAAAAAAACCAGGAAAGAGTGTGGTTCAAAATTTTTAAAAGTGGTTCAAAATTAGTTCGAAATTAGTTCAAAATTATAAGCATATCAAAACTTGAATATCATTCTCAGGGGGAGGGGGTGTGGCTTGATTGACCTGAAATTTTCCGGCTCGGATGTTTCTATTTTTTACATTTTATTACCATATATCTCTATCTTGCTTTCCTTGGTTCAGCCGCTCGTCTATTGATTTTTGGCTCCCGTTGGCAAAACTCGCTGCGTATTTGATGACATCTTCACGTTAGTAACATGCCGCAAACGCTATGCTACGTAGGTTGGCGTCATGTATGAAGGTTATACATGCAAATGACGTGAGCTTGATGAAAAAGCTCAACGATAGACCGCAGATATTGGACTTTGATATCTGTATTCGAGCGAAAGTCTTTGCTTTTGTACAGATATAGGTACGTCCTATGACCAACTTAAAGTGTCTAATATATAGATTACATGGTACCGTCCGTCCTCTTATCGTCCTCTACGAGGGACGGTATGGAATCGTGTTAACCTGCCTTCTAGCTAACACGACCTACTCCGCTCCATACGAAAGCCGGTCTCCTGGTTGATAGGCCAGGTATGTACCCACTATACCAACCAGGTCGGTAAACGAAAAACTAATATACATGTTAAGGGCTCGATTTTTGAGAAATTACACTACGTGAAACGATTTTGGCACCCGAAAAATTGTTTGCCAGTCTTATTTTTGAGGTACAAACCGATAACCTTTTTCTTTAGGCGACCATCATTTTATCCAGATTAGTAAATTAGCTATTGCCCGCGACTTCGTTCGTGTGTTTGAAATTATTGCTAACCCCTTCCGCCTCATGTCCCTTCCTCTTTACCTTATCTTCTACTTTTTAAACCCTTCCATCCAGTCGAATACCGGCTTTGTTTGCTATTTTTTTCAGGGTTTAACTGTAAACAGTCATAACTTAATTTCCATTTAGTAGCTTTTGCGTGATATTAAACAAACAAACAAACACACAGAGAAATAGAGAGGGATAAAATTTAGAGATTTATTATATAAAGTCACCGAACATTAACAATAGAAGAACTCTAAACTCCTCCCCTTCATATGCATATCTCACTCGAACATCGCATGCTACTCTTTCTCGGTCCCTCGAAGTCGTCGCTAAGCGAAATCCATAAACCGTCTTTCTGTCGCGTCGCACAGTGGTCGATTTTTAGAAAAACACGGCTATAAATGGAAAAATTAAAAAAGTTAAAATGTATATAAATTTACTTCTTTATTGTTATAAAGATACTAGGTAATAGTTGACCAAAGAATAAACTATGTTGTGTACGAGTTTGACATTATACAAATATTTAAAAGTCGGGTTATCAAAAGTCAGTATTTTGTATTTATTATAAAGTATTGGTTTTTAAAGTTTCTTACCTTCTTAAGGTCAGTTTGTTTATTATTTGTGAGATTGTCTGACATAAAATACTTTTGGGTATACTTTCACTTTCTACAGGTAAGTTGCTTTTAAATATAACTTTAAGTAAATGATTGTTTTATTGAAAAGTTTATACTTTAGTTTTCTTAGTATATTTTTTTGGTTAGCTTTTTCTTGATGAATAAGCCTTGATTCACCTTTCGTAGAAACATTATAATCTGCAAGTATTATACTTAATAATATTAAAATAAAAAGTTGCGCATATTTGCATTTTTAAGGAATATAGGAAATTTTCTTATTTTATTAGGTGCAGGGTTTTCTGAGAAAACTAAATATTTTGTACGAATAAATTACAATGCATAATTTTTTTTTAATGTCCGCGTTTTTAAAAAAACCGACCACTGTGCGTCGTAGAGAAATGCATATTTCTTGGAATCGTCGGTGAGTTTTTGTAATGAGGAGCGATTTCAAGGTCCTTGAGGCGCATCTATGTTAGGAGATTACTTAAAATATTTAATTTTTTTGTATAATATTAACTTTTTTCCATATTTTATTTTAATGTATTGTTTGAATTACATTGATAATTAAAAAAAAAACATGTGTATACTGGACGTTTAGTTTTTAATTGCTTTACCTACTTTACCTAAAAACAGTATGTGATAGGAAAAAAATTACTTATGTGTTCTTATTTAATAATGCCAATGAATGTATAAACAGGAAGTATTGAAGTGGGTACTTAAGAAATTCGTTACGCAGTGTTATTAATGATGAAAACCCCATGTCAGTATGTCAACTTGTTTTCGAGCTATGGGAGCTTTTTAAAAAATATGCGTTTTAGAATTATTTATTAATTAAAATTTATATCACACTTTTTTAGGTTTTTCGCCAACTTTAAGGAAAATTAAGGAAATCTGTTCAACATATGTTAAAAGCCGCTTAAATTCGTAAAAAAACATTTTTGTTCGTTTGCCAGTGGTTTTGAAATAAAAATAAATATTGCCTACCTCGTCGCAAATCCTAACTAGAATCTAAGGACTTATTTGACGTTGCAGCACAAACTCTACTGCTGTTATGAAAAAAAATATTCATTCAAAAACTTTTTTACATTTTTTAAAAAAATATTTGTCTGTTGTCATACATTGACTGACAAAAAAGATTGTAAATATACAAAAGTAATATAAATTCATATCCTCTTTATCCAATTTACACGCAGCATGTAATTTTACAGTATCTACTATGGATACACGGTAACCAATGATTGATTGTGTAAATTCACTGATCTTTTTTATAATCTGGACTGGATTTTATCTGTAACGTTTAGTTTTTGAGATATAACAGTAAATTGGTATTTTTCTTATTGTATAACCTATTTTCCACGGTTTTTTAAAATCACCGTGAAATTTTCTTTCAAACGATGTATTGTAATTATAATTTAATTTTATATATTTTTATAAACTTTTTATTTTATTATTAACTCTTTTATTTTTTTTTATTTTCTTATACTATTAAAATAATAAAAAAAATAAAAATAATTAACTAGGTAAATAATAATAAAATAAATGTCATTTGCAATCCACAATCCATCATTATAAGATATAAAGAATAAACGAATCCTATTGGAGAAATACATTTTTCTTTAAATTATCTATAGAAAATAAATTTACATCAAAAATAAATTTTTATTAATAAAAAACGGGTTGGAATACTGAAATGCTGTTTTCACCGTTATATCATTTTTCAAAAATCGAGCTTGCAGCATACATATTAGTTTTTCGCCTCTCACTTATAAATAACTTAAATCACACAATCCCCTGAAATTTGTACTACCGTATACTTTCATAATATTTAACTCTTTCTTAATTTTAAATTTTTTTCTTTTAATTTTTAATTTATTATTGGCATTCTATTCTCTTGCTTTATTTTCTGCTTTTGTGATTGTTTTTATTGGTAATTGAGTCCAGTTTTAGGAGGTTTAGCGAAACTTGTGAATTCGTGTTAATTTATAAATAATAATAGGTACTGTAAAGCAAGTTCTCTTCGGAGGGTGAGGTGACTTCGATTTTTTCATGTAAATATACGAGGAGTATATGATGTCCGAAGTCACCCCACTGTCCGAAGACACCTCACTTTACAGTAAAGTTTGTCAGGTCAAATATTTTTATACACAAATTCACCGTTTCAATGTTTTGCTTGATATTTGCATGATACTATTTATTACTTCAGCTTTGGTGCAGCTATTCTTGAAACCGGTGACAAGGAGAATTCCTCGGGAAGTGCCTTGTGATAGAAGCAATATTTCAGAACTAAAGTAGGAAAAAAAAAGTTGATAACTGGAAATCAAAATTTGTATATGTGTCACTTTTTCTGGCGTTTTTTTTATAATTAGTGAAGGTTGCAGGACATGATTTTAAAGCGAAAGAGCACTAAACTTGTTTTTTGTAAAAAACTTTCCCGACAATTCATTTTTTTCACAACCTCCTCTTCGTTGCTCAATAAAAAATTTATACATTTTTTTCCATGACATTTTATGATCATCATAGCTTATTGTGCCTCAGCAAAAGGTTCTTTTCTGAACAGCTATTTGGTTATTCTACTCGTTTTGCATAGTATGTTTTGGCGGATTCTCCTCCCACCCGATAACCGGATGAGACCGTTCAAGAACTCGATTTTATGCGAGTACTCCGTCAATTAGATTTCAGGAGTACCTGCACTAGTTTCAAGATTGGGAAAAACCAACACCTTCTCAACTAAAAAGCCAGTTAACTCTTTTTCAATTTATAGCCTTTGTCCTACTATAGGGCTCATATTGTCACCGAACTGATAGAAAATCCATGTTTTACCTGTCAATTTGGTTATGAAAGTGGCGGAAATAGTAGGCTAAAGGGCACTGAAGAGGTGGGAGTTAACTGACTTTTTAGTTGAGACCGGTGTTGGAAAAAACTGTCATCTACCGTTTATTCCAAATTTAATCGAACCAATTATAGTTTCATTTAGTTTTTGTGTTTAAATGTTAACCGTCATATTGAAATTAGCCTGGAGAATTTGGAATCAACAGTATGAAAACTTAATAGTTTTTTACGTAGTATAACAGAAAAGAATTTGTTTTAATTTTTAAGACCTAATATAGAAATCTGTATTAACAATTTTAGCTGCCCGAACTCACCTTATAACTCCTTTTGTCGAAGATGCCAACCAAAATCATACAGATGTTGGTGACGATATAAAAATTAAGTGCAGCTTAAAAGAGACGTCAAGTTTTATTAAATTTGCCTGGGATACCCCTAGAGGAAGACAAAACGTAAGTTTTTAATCAAGACAACAAGTAAAATCTAAATAAAGATTCCCAGCCATTTAATGCATCCAATATTCAGACAGCCAGCCGGGTGGTTAAGTTAAACTTTTTTGTTTTTCTTAAAGTATCCTGCTCTGTTTACAAATAAGAGTTGATATACATTAAAAATCAATTAATTAATTATTTATTATTAATTAAATAATACTCTTATCTCCCTTTATTTCTTCTAAAGTTAACCAATAATTTTTAAACCATTAACTAACGTGACCCAAGGCCTCCCTCCACTATCATACTGTCGATATTGAAATCCTTTCCCCTTTGATGCAATTCGGGGAAGTTTTTGAGTTCTTACATTATTTTTTCATTTATTATTAAATTACACAGACTAAAAAAAATAATTCAAACATCTTTTATAATAAAACCTAACCAACTAAGTAACAAACTTTAATTTTAGAGCAACACAAAGCAAGAAGGCGAATTCTTGGTTAATACCCTCGTTGTCAAAAATGCTCAACCAGAAGATAGTGGACTCTATACTTGCTTAGTTTCTGATAGACAAAATCACGAAGAAAAATCTGATATTAATATTGTAGTTCATTGTAAGTTTCCAAGTTTATGATTCGTTGAAAAATTTGTCATTTTCTAAAAACCTTTGGTTATCTATATTTTTTTTAAATTTGCAATATTTTTAAATACATACATATTATTATACTCCAAATAAAACAGAACGAATATGAAAACTTTGCAAATGAAATAAGGAGTATAATAGAAAATAAATTCATCTGAAAACTGAAAATATGACATTAATAAATAGAATCTATATATTAATTTTAGCCTTGGATAATTGTTACGTAAAGTTGACAGAAGAAAACGATTTATACAAGCTTGAAGTTGACGCAGGAGAAACGCCAAGGTGGATAATTCAAGTGGACGGACATCCGAATCCTGAGCTCAAATGGTGAATAAGACTGACTTGAAGTTCTCTTAGTAAAAAGAGAAGATAAAACATGACGATTGTTTTATTTAGAGAAGTTAAATTTAGTTTTTTACCACACATTTTACATCTCTCAACCCTTTAACATGTCTTTTTTTTTAAAACAATAAAATTATTTATTTTCTTTACTCAAGAAACTATACACTTCTTTTGCTTTAAAATAAAACACTTTGTTATTTTATTCCAAGCAGACGTTGGAAAACCTGTTGGTTCAAAATTTTATGCTTTTAATTCGAAAAAATTATTTTAGGAAAACTGCTTTTTCCATTTAATTTTTTTTATTTGTATACTATATGTAAACTAAGTCTTCCTAAAATAAACATATAAAATATTAGAACATTTTTTCTGGTATTTTCAGGTTAGACCCTAGTCAAGAAGTTATTATGACTAACAACAAATACGCCGTTAATTTTACTTCGAATATGGCAGATATTCAAATAAAAAACGTCACCATTTTGGACTCAGGGAACTATACTCTTTATGGAAAAAGCAGAAGGTCACATGTCACAAACAGTTGTCCAGCAGAGTATAGGTTAAATTTGGAGTTAGTTGTCTTTGGTAAATACCTTAATTAGAAAAAGAGCTTGACGTTACCTATGGACAGTTTGTAATGTTGTACTTATCTTGTTAAGTATTTTTCTAGTATAGTTCAATTTCATTTGTACAGTATTTTATTATACTTGTAACATCGGGTAAAAACTTTTTTCCCGACTTGTTTTTTTTAATGACATAATAAGAATTAATTATTCCACCAGATAAACCAAGCGTTGACCTGATATCTCAAGAAATCTATATCATCAACTCAACGGCAACAATGGAATGTCGAGCAACTGGCAATCCAGTACCTATCATAATTTGGGAAGAAAAAGAATGCTTGGACGACAAGTGTTTCTTCAAGGAGGTACGCAATGGGATACTAGTGGTAGTTTTTATCACAGGAAATGGAATAAATATTTTTGAACGAATATTCCCAAATATTTTTAGACCCTTTTTTTAAATATTTAGTTTAGGATTAATTAAATAACTTGTACAGTACAATACATGTACGGTTTCTAAGTTTTTTTTTAAAATTTTAATGTTATCGCACCTTTTATAGGTGAGTTCAGTTTTTCGAGCTTCAAATCTTAGTTTGTGATACTTTATAGGTTCCAGGCAAAAACTACTCAGAAGACAGGTTTCAAAATATTTCGACTTTTGAAGTAAACACTGGTCATGAAGGTGCAGTAAAATGCTCTGCTTATAATAGTTTGAGTTCCAATAATGGAGACTATCATACTGCCCAGTACTACATATCAGGTGTGTTCACTTTCTTTGTATACTGTTTGTTTCTACACAGTAACACAGTAAGGTGTTAATATTTTATTTTCGCGGGTGACTAATAATGCAATGGAAAAATTAGAAATTGCAAATTGGCGCCCAACGTGGGCTTGCTGAAGTTTATTCATAATTATATGTGTTGCAAAGTAGCCCCCAAGGATTTCTTAAATTTATTAATTTTTAGGAAAAGACAAGATTTTTTTCCAGTTTTTCTAAATTTGGTCACTTGGCAAGGTATAAATTTAATTTTGAGAAAAATAATTTTTATATTGTGCAAATTTGCGGAATCCCGTAGTAAGATACACATTTGTAGTATATTACCACTAAAAAATAATAAGCATATCTTTTAAAATAATATACGTGTTTCAGATATTGATAATGGTTTTGACATTTACAATTTTGGAGATACAGCATTCGTTCAAGATACTAGTCCAACGCACACTAACAAAGAAGTGTTGCTGGCTGAAGGCGATACTTTGAGTTTTACTTGTGCTGTATCGCCCAAAAAATCCATGGGCATTCAAATTTTTCATAATAGTGAAGAATTGATGGATGGAAATAGCCAAGGTAAAAAAGTAAAATTTATTGTTAGCCAAAGTGAATTTGTGGCTTAAACGTATTTTCCTGATTAAAAAACTAGAGATTATCAATAGGACCTAATCTTCTTTTGGTTGCATTATGATGTAACAAACATTTAATCGATTATTTAATATCGCATTTTACTATACGTAGCTCTAATTTAAAACTGAAGTGTAACTTGATCTCGGGCTCGAAAGTATAAAATTCGAACCGTCAAAAACAACAGTTCTGAAGTTCTCGAGTCTAATAAAATACGCTCAACTGATGGCACCGCGGCTTGGGTCGACTACTGAAATTCGCTATAAGTTTTACTGCCAGGGCACTTGAATACTGTTGCTGCGGACCTGGAACCAAAGTATTCAGAATACTGCGGCCCTGGGACAAAACTTAAATTTAAATTAGTCTTACCATCTAAAATACCAAAATAAGAAGGGAATCAGTCAAAACATGAACTTTTCCATGTATACCCATCTGTATTGGTAACTAGATACATTAAACTCCTAAAGTCAATATTTTTAAGATTATATTAAAACCTTGCGCTTTTTTGTTTTAGGATATTTATTAATTAAAACAAGCGATTCCTTATCTCTTAAAGCTAAACTTAAAATTCCTAATGCGGTTCCGGAGGACAGTGGCAACTATACTTGTAGGATTAGAGATAAATCTGATTTCGAAAAGTTTTATTCCAAAAATGTATTGTTTAATGTAACAGGTAAGCCCAGTGAATTTTAATTAAAAAAATGATACTTCCACCAAATTATTTTGTATAAAAAGTTTTTAATTTTTTCATATTCAATAGTCAATTAAAGAATTATTTAGGTGAAAAAAACACAGGAAGATGCATCTTTAAAGTTAAATCCCGTTTTTAAAAGAAGTGTATGCTATTCTTTAAACCTATATTTTTTTTGATTTGGTTACCTTACAATATATTTTCTTTTGCAGACCCTGTGGCTCCAGAAATATTAGATACAAATATGAAAAATAACACAGAAATAGAATTCCCAAATTTACCGCACAAATTCTACTGCAAATTTTTTGGGATTCCAAAGCCCAATATCAGGTGGTATAAAGTGAGTGTAAAGTTGTTTGTTAAAAATCCGTATACTACGTCTTCTAAAAACTCGGTTTTGTATCTTGTAAGATGCCGTGTTTAATTTTAACGATTTTTAGGATAGTGAACCACTCATAATTTCTGATAGAATAGCGTTAATAGACAGCAATCAGAAATTAATCTTAAAAAATACTCAGCTATCAGACGAAGGCAGCTATAAATGTGTGGTCTCAAATTTGATAGGGGAAGTTCAAGAAGAAGCCAAGATTCAGTTTAAATGTAAGTTTTCTTTTTTATTTATTTAGTTCTTAATACTTTAAAGTTTTTCTTTGAGCATCGAAACTCGTGTAGTTAATTAAAATAAAGTAAAAAGTTAAGGTATAATTCTTCGTTTAAAAAATATTTTTATTTAATTAATAAAATTTAGTTTTTTAATTTTAGCACAATAGCTCATTTTGAAAGTAGCATTTCTTAAGCAAAAAGAAAATATATCCAAAATATCTCGAAATCTGAAATTATATTTTAAAACACTAGTTGTAATTATGTACTCTATTACGGAATTATATAGGGAAATACAGTTACATTAATCAAAGGAAACCAAAGACTTTTGGTTAATGACATTCCGCTTTAGTTCCAGAAAACGTTTAACCTAATTTTTATTTTTAACTAAACACTTTTTTTGCGTGTGTGACTTTAAAACAGGCCAAATTTGAACTTAAAACATCATTCGTTACGTAAAGAAAATACAATGACAATTGTGAAATGTATAATTGAAATACAAACAAAGTACTCCATTTTTTTAGATAAACATCAATCCGTTTTCTTCTACTACATTATAGGAGCTATTTTGATGCTATTTATTGGAATTTTGATGATTGTTATTTGTATAAAGACTCGAAAGGAGAGGGTAAGTTTACACAAAAATGGTTACAAATATGTAATTTTAATTTACGAAAATTTGCATTTATACACTATGTAATTAAAGTGAATGTATTTATTTAAAAAGGCTGTAGATATCGAATAAACAACGTGGCGTATCCAAAAATTGTTCCTGGGAAAGGGGGGGCTTAAGTAATAGCATAATCTCCTATTTTATTATGCCAATACTTAAGGGCTCTGGGGGTAAGGCTTGAGTCCCTAGTAGTAGTATAGAGGCGAAGCGTGGGCCTGGCAATTAAGCATATCCCGTTTCTTACTCCTATACCCCTACTTCCGCCGCAACTCTTTCTCCGGACCTCCCTGTCTTCTTTACGAAGTTCTGTATTTCGGCACATTTGAGCGAATGCAGCTCTTCTTCTTCTATCATGGGAAATCCCCCCTTCAGTTACCTTGATCTGGCATATGCATCGCATTTTGCCATTAAGTGCTACGCCTTCTTCCTCTTCACACCCGTAAGCGGGAAACACGGGATCTCCTGCTACTCTTATTTGGCTCAGATGTTTGTTCAGCCGATTGTGCCCAGTCAGCATCCCTGTTAGCACTCCAATGTCCTTCCGGGTCTTGCCTAAGAGCCATTTAGTTCTGGCTGCATTCGGACCATCCACGAGTAGCTTGGAGCTCACTCTGTACCTGTTTCCTTGTTATTCCCAGAAGAGGTTCCGGTCCAATGTATTGGTATTCCCTCATGAGTTGAGTCCCTTGGCTCCCCCTTGCACATGGAAAATTAGTAAATGTTTTTTTGTTCCGGGCTTGTGGCAAGGTACTCACTCCATATCACTCCTTCATTCCATATTCCACCTGAACGAAGAACTTGAAACGAACAGTACTTATAGATACGTGTGCACTTCTATATAAGGACGTTTAAAAATTTTGTCGTATTAAAACCGTCCTTACATAAAACCGGTTTTAGGTGCGTATGAACGTAGTAACTGTTCAATATTTTTTGGCATCGCATCCACAATTAATGCCTCAGCTATCGAACTTCCGTTATTTTTATTGAATTGATTTTTTCAGCAATTACAACGAGAACTTAAACTGCTTGGTTTAGAAAATTTCGAAAAAGGCAACCCCGACAATCTTAACCCAGATTTAGGAATCGACGATCAGGCGGAACTGTTGCCGTACAACAAAAAATTTGAATTTCCCATCGAACAACTTAAGTTGGGGAAGCAGCTAGGTTGGTAAATCAAAACAATCATATCCTAAAAAAATACTCTTTATGTTTGTGATGTTCGTCCTTTTTAGTTAGTAAGTATCAACATTTGTAATTTTTGGTAGTCTAATTTTATCCTACTAAAAGCAATATATTTATGATAACGTTAAGAAGGTGTACATATGTAGGTACATATTATTAATAACACTATCTTCTTTAATACAAAGAGTTTGCTGGTCTAAAAATTAACTCTACTAAACCCTAATTAAGTAAAAACACAAATTGTGTATTTTGTATGAATTATAGTAGTTTTATTAATTTCAAAAATTTAGTTTATTTTAGATTTAGAAAAATTTTCCTACACCATTTTCCTAAAGAGCTTCTTCAGATTATCCTACAACCTTAAGAAAATAAAAATAATAAAATCGTAGTTAGGACGTCCATTGTTAACACTTCATTTAACTAAATAAAGTTACTTTTTTTCTATTGATTTTATTTTTAATAAGAAACATAATATTCGATAAATTTTCTATTTGGTTAAAAGAGCTGTTTGCAGTGAATTTCTATGTTCGGTGAAATTCTGTTAAGGAATTCTTTGGACATTTTTTATTTTGGTTTCTAAATAGATATCTGAAATACTAGCAAAAATTATCAAATAACTGCACTGTGTTTATTCATATATTAATCTAATAGGAGTAGTTACTAAATCCTGACAAGTTTAAATAAAATAGTATAGCCACTTAATAACTTGTTTATATCTGTCGCCCACAGCACAATTTTATTTAATTATTTAGTTTGTAAGCGAGCATGGTTGCATGGAGTTAGGTAGGTACCAACAATTTTAAGTATCAAGGTCAACGATATTCAATAACTGTCAAACAAACAATATAACAAACAATATTCAATGTTGGTGCGCGTAAGAATGTTTCCAACATACTGACTAACTACTAGCCTGGCGCTTAAATAGTCAATTTTAAGACAGCCGAACTGCCTTCTTACGGAAATGTACCCCAAAATAACGAAACATAGTTTTCGTTAACTAAATTAACTGAGTTAATTTCAGTGAATATTTCGGTGGCAAACTAGGGACTAGTCAGTATTATTTTTTTCTGAATGTTGGCCACGCATGTTAGTAGAAATTAATATCTGGTCTGGGCCCTTACTTCTTTAAAGAGGAGTACTCTTTTGCAGATTTTCCACCAATTGCAAAGTTAGGCGCTGCCACGAATTGGCTAAAATCATATAACTATGAAATAATATAACTCGGCTAATCAAGTTAATCTGAAAAAAGCGCGAAGTCAAAAAATCCTCTGGGCGCGAGCAGACTGCGTCAGGCATGCGCAGTGGATTTTTCGCCTTTGACCTTGCCCAGGGTCAACCCTGGTTTTTAAATTATTTTCTTTTTTTTTTCAAAGTTATTATTGTTATACATTTTGCAACACTGAAAGTCAATAAAACATACACGTTTGCCGCTTCGTTCTATTAGGATCACTCTTGAACCCCGTTTTCAGAGCTTCGACGTGTGACAATTCCCTCTACTCTCGCCGTTGAAACATCGACTGACTGTCGTCCACTGTCGCTGGATGCAGCAAAAGATTTGTTTTTTTGAGGTTAGATTTTGGTTTAAATACTATCACCATTAAACGATTAACCGGAATACGTTAACTGCTTTTAGAAGGTTAAAGTTACACAGAAAGAGGTTGCTTATTCCTTGTCGCACCTCAGTGCGCATGCTCAAAACGCTTACGTCGTGACGTCTCACCCATAAACACTTAAAGTTGCACATAAGAGGGTGCTTATTCGTTGTTAGGCCTTAGTTTGCAGGTATAATCACTTATAAAAAACCTTAGATACTTCATTACTTTAACTAATATATAATTTTTTTCTTTCTTAGTACACCAAATTTATTTTTTTTATTTTTCCTTATTATAAACGGTTTTTTGTCATATGCAAATAGCTATGAAGATAATTTTTTTTTTTATTTTTACATTATTCTGTTATGTTAAGTAATATAAGTGACTACTGACTGTATGTAGGTAAACATTATACTCGTATTATATTATATAAAACAATTATGTTTTTAAAACAATAAAATATATTGAATTGAATTGAGGCGTTTTCTCATATGCAACTTTTTTAAAAAAAGCTTCAAAACAGTGACGTCACATACTACGTCATAGTTTGACAAGGTGCTTGTGGCTCGAATAAACTAATGTTACATCGGCACCATCTTAAAAAAACAAAAATATAGAAGGAATCTTTTCACAAATATATTTATATAAAAAATCTTTGTGGAAAAAGTGGAAAAACAAAAATAAAGACGCTAATAGTTGATGAGAAGTTAGCCACAGTATTTGACAGTTAACTAATGCCTAGTCTACAGTCCAACGTCCTGCCACTGATTTCTATTTCTCTCTTTGTCGAAAAAAGTAAGAAGCAATAGATGGTGGCGGCACAAAATTTGTAGAAAAGTGACATCATTGATAACGAGTGGAAAAAATTGACATTTAAATTGATTGTATAAATAAAAAAAAACAAAACCTTTTCAATTTTATGCAGATTTTACTAAATTGTTGGGAAGAGATACAGAATTTTCTAGGTTGTAAATTGTTTTTAAGCACTAATAACATGAGATTTCATAGTTGTGACGTCACTAATCAATGACGTATATTATGTTGCAGTATTCGAAAGCAGTTACTTTAAGTGTCTATGGGTGAGATGTAACGACGTATGCATTTTGAGAATGCGTACTGAGATACGACAAGGAAAAAGCACTCTTTTTATATATAAATTTAACAGTCTTTTATGTCTTTGGCGAAATGCAAAAAAAAGAACAACAAAAAGAGAAATACCCGCAGAAGGCACGTCTTAATATTATTTTATTTATAATGAAAGGGAAAACGGCCAAAACTCTAAAAAACTAAACAATTTTGAACGAAAACATGGAAATACTCTCTAAATATACCGATCGTCGCGACTAAAGAAGAAAAAGATGAAATAAATTTAAGTATACCAGTGTGGCAGCCAGAGACAGATGAATCTGGGAAATAGAGGTGAAAAGCTGATTAATTGTTATTTTTCAACGAAGTTTTGCTCGCGACCATCCGCTCCACTGCCGGCGATGGAATCCAACGACATCTACTAACTGTCGTCCTCTGTCGCTGAGTGTCACAAAACATTTGTTTTTTGAGTTTATTTTTGTTTAAATAAAAACACCTTTTAACGATAAACCGGAATACATTAATTGGTTTTTATCTTTGGCGTAAAACAAGAAAAGGGACATAAAAAGGAGAAATATCCAAATTTATGTTTCTTATTACAGAAAGTGCTTGCATAGAAAATTTTACAAATAATATAAAATATAGCGAAGAGCAACAAAACTTTTTGTTTTTCTTTCTTAAAAATAGGTATTTTTGCATTTTCTACAAATCAATAAAAATAATTTATATTTACATACCATCTCAAACAGAAGCATAAACAAAACAAAAGTCCAAAAGTCTAAAAAACGAAACAATTTGGAACAAAAAAAATGGGAAAAATCTCTAAATATGGCGACTGGCAACGAAATGTCGGTCACGACATGTAGAAGCACTGAAAACGGGGCTTTATACTTTGTACTAGTGGCTGAGATGTTTTAATCGAAATGTGGTGATACAAATTTGTGAGAACGTACTGCTTTTCTATCGAATTAAGAGTAAGGGTCGTAAGGGCGCGCTTGAATGTCTCAAAAACTATTAATTTTGGTATCGATTTTGTTATTGATGCAAGCATTTTTTTGTGGGACTCTAACGTTTCGTTTAAATAAATGACCATTGTTTCGGTTATAGGATCTGGCGCTTTTGGAGTTGTTATGAAAGGAGAGGCCAGAAGAATAGTAGAAGGGGAAGAAAAAACTACGGTAGCCGTCAAAATGGTAAAGAAGAACGCAGACCATACGTATTTAAGGGCGCTTGCGTCCGAACTTAAGATTATGGTGCATTTGGGAAAACATATTAATGTGGTTAATGTACTAGGAGCCTGCACAAAAAACGTGGCAAAAAGTAAGAAACATTTATTTTCTGTATTTAAGCGTAAATGTGGAGTTTATTTTTTGAGTTGCAAAGTTAAATCCAGAAATTCTTTTTTCAAGATTAACTTAACAATATCTTTATACTCCCCCATATTTTTTTTTCATAACAATAGTCACCTAATAAACTCCATTTTAAATGTTTTATAATATTGCCTATTTAAGCAAAAAAAGGGTAGGGGCGGCTTAACTATTAAATCTAGCTTTATAATAAACAAAGTGAAATAAAGTGAAAATGCGTACGCCATTGGATTTTGATATGTGAAAACCCCATTAAATTGCTTGTAGGAGAACTGTTGGTCATCGTAGAATACTGCCGTTTTGGAAACGTCCAAAATTATCTACTTCGACACCGAGAAAGTTTTATCAATCAAGTTGATCCAACTAATGGAAAAATCAATTACTACATCGGATCGGAAATTTTGAATAGAAGTTTTTCCACTTCCAGCGACTATGGGTAAGAATTAAAAAAAAGCTTTTTTTATGGATTGGGCTAATGAGTATGGCAAATGAGAGTGCTCACTTTCAAATGGCTGGCAACACGCTGGTTCACTCTAGCGCCACTGAGCGATACAGAGAACGACAAACGTCATTTTCCATTAACTCTTCAGTCCCCTTATCACACTTCTCTGTTAATTTCGTGATCGCTTGTCCTCTTCTATGCGATGCATATCTACGATATTTAAAAAGGAAATAAATTGCTAAAATTATATGCACGATAATTTATACTTTTTTATATCTTTACTTTCGTTATTTTCGCTCAGGTTTTAGGCTGTCCTGGTTGTTATACACTCTTTGGATGGATTTGATGGATCCTTCTACTTAACGCCTCTAGATTAAGGATATTTTACGGTTGAGAGTAGAAATGTTTGTACTAATCATATTGCGTTATAAAGAAAGAATATTTGAGTTTTTAAAAATTTACCGAGAAACAAGTGCTCTAGTTTCTTATTTTTATATTTGATTAATGTGGTATACGGTAGACAATTGTGCCTAAAAAAAAAGGAAAGCTTCTTCTAAAAAAAAAATAAAACTCAAAACATTTTGTTTTATTATGACTTGTAGGTAATAATATAAGCGCTAACAAAATAAATATTGCATGCGACCTTTTTTTCTATTTTTCCTTATAATAGTAAGAATATGTCTGCATTACAATACGCCCAATTGGCCTTTTCTGATAGCAGCGGCGAGCCGACAACACCGCACAGTATGCAAGACTACCGAGGCAGGACTAATACGGGAGTGTCGGGAGTTACCCAGATGACAACGATGCCAAACACCCAAGGTAAGCGCACTCCGCCATTCTGTGCTTCAAGGGCGGTCGCGGTTCTGTTAGAAAATGGTCCCCAACGTAATAAAACACCGACTTATTAAAATACCACTAACTAAAATAGCGCCCAACAAAACAGCGTCTAACAAACTAGCACCTTTGAAATTAACTCTGTGTTTCGGACTTCCATTGTATTTTATTTATGTACGACGTTTCGATCAGTACAATCTCTGATTGTCTTCAGGTGCACACGACTACTACGTACCTATACACTTAACCGTGAAGTTTAAGAAATTGACTCCGCCCAAGGAGGGGCACTTGGTGTACTGAAAATACCCTAATTCTGCCCAATAAAGGCAGATTCAAGGAATTTTCGTTTCTTCCAGTGTGACTCCTTGTGCAAAACCTTTGCTTCTGTCCACTTCATTCGGTTTTGTTTTTACCATGCATGTTTGGCGACTCCTGATTTTGTTGTTTCACCTCTTTGGGTATTCGTTTGATGTTCCTTAAGCCTAACAGATAGTGGTATTTTTGTTTCGCCTAAATATGATACACTCACAAGGAACTTGGTAAATGCATTCCTTATTTTGTTTGTTCTCCGCTTTTGTTTTACTAAGAAAGCTTCGAATTGTATTATCAGATTTAAAAGCTGTTTTAATATTAAATTTGATCGCTACTCTCGAATTTTCTCTGATACTCCTTTGATGTATTTGTCTTGAAATCTCTGTCCTGTTTGCTGAAATTTGTAAATAGTATCTGTTATAAGTTTAAGGCTGTAACCACTCTGCTTCAGATCTTTAATTTTTCTTATTTCAATTTCCTAGTCATGAGAATTGTCACAAATTTGACTGGCTCTCTTATACAAAGTTCTTATTATGCCTCGCTTGGTTGTTGTAGTAGAATGATTTGAACCTTAATTTAAATGTTGTCCTGCGTGATTGGATTTACGATAGACTGTTGATTTGATGTCGCTTTCTACTCGTTTGATAAGTACATCAAGAGAAGGAATTTGATAATTTTGCTCCAACTCCATTGTGAATTTAATGGTGGGTCTTATAATATTTAAGTGAAGAAAAAATACTGAAAATTGTTGGTCATTCCCGGTCCAAACAATAAAAGTATCATCAACATATCTCAGCCAGAGCTTAGGTTATATATCATCATGCGTCGTGTATAAATAAAATATAAACAATGAAAGTCTGAAACAAAGCACCTTATCGAAACAGCGGCACATTAAAATATCGCTCGATTAATTAAAAAAATTATTAAAAACTCAACCCACTGCACACGAAAATTTGAACAAACCCTTGCTAACCCGGTATGTGCAATTTTTCAGGTGAAGTGGATTATTGGATGGTGCTAGTTTGTGACACGCTATTTCGATTGGTGCTATTTTTTCACACGCTGTCTTGAGTGATGCTATTTTGTTACGCGCTGCTTTGATAAAGCGCTATTTTGAAAGCGCTTTTTGTTAGGCGCTTTTTTCTGACGGTGGCGCGGACACAGCTTTTCTCTGAAGTGGGGGGGGGGGCTGTAAAAGTCACAAAGGTAACCTAACTAAGAGGGAATTTTTCTGTATGTTTTTTGTGATTTTTATAAACGAGTTATACTTAAATATTCATTTTAACTTGCGCACAAAAACCTTGAATCATAAAAAAATAAACTGCATTCCTTTTTAATTTTTTAATTAAATTGTTGTCCCTTCACCTGTCAAATGCAGCCAAATAATCGTTTATCATTAATTATGTTTTTTTCTATTTCGCAAGCTATACACTTAGGAAATTCTTTAAAGGTGCCGTTAAAAAAAGGTAATGAATGGGGAGTTATCGGAGCGCTTCAGTCAAAATGAGATCACCCTAAGTCGCTGCTATTTTGACGTTAGAATTCGCAACACTGGTCTAAGGTCTAAGCAAATTTTGGCTTTTACGAAGTTTTCCTTTCATCAAGAGAACACTCACTCAGCAAATAAACACGACAACCTTTTTAAGCGGTCCACCGCCAATAAGCACTCTCTATCCTTCTCTAACCTATGCCTATTTCTCTTTCTGTCAGATGTGTTGGCGTGTAATCAGTTGGACGTGTAATTTAAAAATTTATAACATGTTTGTTTTTAACATTTTTTTCCTGCGTTGTCGTCATTCGAACGATCAAAAAATTGTAAAAATAAAATTGTTACTTTTTAACATAATTATAATTTTACCCAAAAAATCTAATCAAGGCGGAAACTTTTTGGCTATATTGAAATTTTCGTATGACACCACTTTCGTGGGGTAAGTTTCACCAACAGAATGTAAATAGTGAAAGTGGGTCAAGTGAGACCTTATTTTAAAGGTCTTTCAAATGTTTTTAGAAAAGTGTTAAAATTTTAAAAGTCTAAATAATAATAGTTTATATACTTAGTTTATATTTTTAAATTAAGCCACAGTTTTTTAGGGCAGTCTTTATTTTCTTTAATCTGATTTTTGTAATAATTTTTGTTTTTGTTTCTTTAATTAGATGTCTAAGGAAATTTCGGTATCTTTTGTACTCATTTAGAAAATTAATATTGTTTTTATTATTTTTGTGTCTATGATAAAGAAAATGTTTTTTGTTTACAGAATTTACTAGTGCATTAGTAATCCACGGTGTTCGTTTAAAATTTTTGTGTGATAATTTGATTGTTGTAGTGCACTTTCCCACAATAATGATTTTAAGCACTTGCTTAACTTTTTGTAATCTGTATAATCATTTGTTCGATATTTCGCTTCAGTAAAGATTTTGTCTTTTGGTTTAAATATGTTATTAAGTTTTAATATTATCGGATAATGGTCTGTAATTCGTTCCTGAAATATAATTGGTACAAAAGAGATATCTTTAATTTTAGTTCTGGCAAATATATGGTCCAAATAATAATAACAGAAACCTCAAAAGTTCTCTATTAAATTCATCCTTATTTAATGATGGTTTTAATTGCCTTAGGAGCATAATTCTACTGGAATATTAACACGCCAGGACGAATCCGTATCAGGTAACCTGGATAAGTACGAGTGCGGAACGATGCCTATTTGTGAGTGATTCAAAGTTGGAAATCAAAGTGTATGATGGTGTTTAATGATGTATGGTGGAGGGTGACCAGTGAAACCAGTGATGAGCGCACCCTGGTTACCCAAGGCGAAACATCGTTTAATCATTTCTCTTTTCGCTTTGGTCCTTTGTGAGTTCCTTGTGGGATGCTCATCCAAGTTTAAATTTTCGTTATTTCCACCCAAGACCTTTTGATCTTTTGTTTCTTAAAGCCTAGAATGTTTAATAAATTTAGTTCTTCAAGCTTCCTAGTCTCAGTTAGTATTATACAGTCAAAGTCGAATTTTAATCCCTCTAGTAAAATCTGTAAGTCTGGCAAATCGTTAAACTTCTTATATTTTTATGAAAGGTTGAGAACCCCATGATATCCTTTCCTAAAAATGTTTGACAGTCTTTAAATCATTTTGCAGTTTTAGTTTCTCTGCTATACTAATTTTGTATATAATTATCCATTTTGAATTTTTAATTGAAAAAGTGTATTTACAATAATCTTAACTTAAGCTACAAGAATAAAAATAGAAATCAAGATTTTCGAGCAAATTATACTAGTACAATGTAAACTAAAAACGACAAATAATAATAATTAATAATAAAAGATTATTTTTTCGTTTGCTTTCCTGCTACTAGCGAGGATAAATGATTTTTTTTTGGCACTTTTTGGTTTTATTTTGATCGGATATTGATTGCTGGGATTTATCTGCTTTAGTTTTTTCTTTGGAATCTTTGCTACTTGTTCTTGTCCGTCTTGGAGTAGAAATTTGTTCCTGTTGTTAAATTTTTTCCACTGTGATGCTTTTGATGTTTTTTTCGACAATAAATACCTCAGTTTCCAGATTTTGCTCGTATTCCTTAAGTCGAGTTATGCTAGGTGTTGTAGGGGCGCTGTTGGGTTTTACTGGTGTTTCTTCCTCACTTTCTGTGCTATTTTTAAGGTCTGCTGCTGTATTTTTCGCCGTTGATAAGCAGATAGGAACCTTTGATGTATGTTCTGTCCTTTTTTCGGCTTCTTTTTGATGTTGTACCAGTATTTGTTTTTCCGCTCTTTTTTCGCGTATGAGATCGTCGTAAATGCTTATATTCGTACTTCTTAAGTAATTGTTGCTTCGTAAGAAACGACACAAATTTTACTTATATTGGTCTTTTTTCGTCACTCTTTCCAATTTTATATGTGTTATCAAGATCACTTACATTCAGGTCTACACCCAGTAATGGTGCGAAAGATGCTATTACAAAATCTGCCAACTCTGCATCTGATTCGCATTCCAGCCCAAAAATTAGGATATTATTATTTTGTATATTTCTCTGTACCTGATCATTTATTGAGGTCTGATTATGTTGAAACTTTTCCAGTGCCTCACGTTTTTTGCTCTTGCCTTCCACCCTACTCCTAATGTTAGCTATATCAGCCTTCACTATTTGCACTTCTGCTTTAATTTGTTGCTTAATTATTTCAGTCTGTTCAGTTTTTCTAAGAATTCTTCATTTTCTTCTTTCACTCATTGTTACTTTGTCCACCCAGTAGGTATTCGCACAATAATAATAAAATCAATTGAAAGTAGCATAATCCTTTTAATATTTTGTTCGTAAAAGGTTTTTGTTGCTCGCTAATATTTCAATAAATAAGGCGATAAGAAATGATACTTATCTCAGGTGACCTTTAAGACAAAACACACTCAAACTCAAACTTAATTACTCTGGTTGTGTTTTACATTTGAAGATTTTTTCGTCACAGGTAACTTCACTATTTTTTTTGGGACTGTGTGTTTATTTTTCTCTAGTTGGTACTTAAGCTAGCCATTTTACGCGTAATTAAAAACGTGTGCATTCTGCTAAACTAAATTTATATATCTATTTTTAAAGTTGCATGGACCAACGCAAAAATCGATTTCTTTTACGAAATTAAAAGTTTATTTTTGAGAAATACCTGGACACGCAGATTTTGTTTTCGTTAGTAGAAAAGGAAAATTTTTCTGTACCATTTTAGCTTACTTTGCAACTGAACATCTCGGAAAAGGATCGCTAGATTTTTAAAATTTTAATATTTGTGTAAAGGAATTTGAAAGTTCTTCAAAATAAGGTATCACTTGACCCACTTTCTCTATTGAAATTCTGGTGGTAAAACCCATTCCACCAAAAAGGTGGGCCTTACGAAGATTTTAATCAGTATATAGCCAAAAAGTGTCCCCCTTTAATAACAAATCGACGTGTTCGAAGGTTTTTCTTTAAATCATACTTTAAATATCTGAAAACGCCTCTGTTTAATTTTCGTCGGGACACCCTGTATAAATAAGTCCCTTTTATAGAGAGCAGTAAGCCTGCCGATATCGTATCGTATATATTGCGCTTGCGTATCTGTCATTAGTGTCAAAAATTGTGCCGACTTTGCCTTATGCCAATTTGCCTGAAGGATTCCGATAACTCTCTAACACTTTATTGACGTTGCAGTTACTTTTTTTGTTTTTCTATTTTTCTGTTTTCTGACGCACCGTTACAATGTTACCATCAATGGCAGTAATTAGAAAAGGACCATGTCGTTTTGCTAATGAGAACCTAGTGTGAAAAAAATAATTTCCTTTCCTTACGAGACAATAAATGTAATGTTGTTTGAAGGTGGTAGACAATGTTGAACTTGAGAGTAAACTCTTATTCTCTTTATTTTCACTTTTTTACAACGTTTTGAATGCTTATGTATTTGCAATCGTCATCAGGTGAATACTAATCAAAACTAAGACTACCTAATCTTACATACTAGCATGTATTCAGTGAACCATAAAACTAACTTCTGTTCAGTGAACCATGAAGTATACACTTGGTTGCTTCCGCTGTTTCGCTTTTCAAATCTGTTACCTCCGAAAAATGTGAGTTTTCAAATATCTTTGATGGTGATACTTGTTTGAGAAGATACGTTCTGGTTCCGCAGGATAAATGATGTTTCTTTGAATTTCCGCTTGAATATATTGTCCTTCTTGGTGACGATCTTTACCTCTTTGCATTCCAATGTTGAGCTATTTTCGATCCAGTTGTGCCCCCTTGTCAAATTTTGCGTTTGTGTTCTATAAGGTCAACTTTCATGGGTCAGCTGGTTTCTCCGATGTAGATATCCCCACATTCGCCTGGTACCTAGTAGATGCAGTTCTTGGTGTCGTGGCGTTGTGGTTTAGTTTTTGTCAATTGACTTGTTATCGTTATGGTCATTTTGTAGACAGTCCGAAGATGGCATTGGTTGCCTATTCTTCTTATCTTTTGTGAGATTCCTTTGATGTATGAAATTGTGTGTCAGTGCCTTTTTTTCAGTATTTACGTCTGTGTCTTTGTGTTGGTTTGGTCTCATCGTGTGGTTGGAGAAACCGTTCCTTCGCAGATCAGAACGAATTTTTGACTTTTCTTTATTTAAGTAGAGATCTCGATCTATGACAGATTTTGCAATTTCCAGTTTCGTTGATGTGGAGTGCTTTGATTTGAAGTTAAGATATTGTCCATTATGAGTTGGTTTGCGATATACGAAAGTAATTATGGTTGAATTATTTCTGAATTTTTTTCTTATGCTGTTGACATGATTAAAGAATTGTGCTAGTGTGTTGCAGCCTTTTTCCCAGATGACGAATATGTCGTCAATATATCTTAGCCATAGTTAGGGTTTATGCCATGATATTCACAGAGTTTCTTCTTTAAAGTATTCCATAAAGATATTGGTTGTTGTTGGATCTTCCTGTCGAAAATATCTGTCCTTTGCAAAGAAACAGATATTATCCTGAGAAACCGTAATGTATTTTCTGAAACAACCGTCACCATCAAGGATATATGGAAATCCACACTTTTTGGAGGTTACAGATTTTAATTGCGAAACAGCGAAAGCAACCAAGTGTAAACTTTATAATTCACTAAACACAAGCTAGAATATAAGATTCAGTAGTCTGAGTAAAAATAAAGAAAATGGAAGATTAAAACTCTAGTTTAATCTTAATAGCTGTAATATTACAGTACTTATTCCTTTATTGTACGACTATCTACTGTTGCTGTTTATTTGTTTTTCTTATTGCCTAAAATAGAACCTGTCGCTAAAATTTACGAGAAATAATTAAAATAACGAGCGCAGCGGATGATTTAAAAACTCCAGTAAAAAAGCACATTTCAACGCATCGGTATTCCTATACCTAACGCGTTCAAAACGCAGCCATAAGACACTACATTTCTCACTTGTCTATGCTATGTTTTGAACGAAACCCGCTGTTATAGTGGACGCGAGGCCTGAACAGCTGATTGCAATCGTTGCGTACGTTGATAGGTCCGTAACGATACGTATATCCCTCCATACGCAACGAGTGGAGTCGACTGTTCTCCCATCGCATTAGTCATAAAAGCAGGCCTCGTTCGAAACATGCCGTAAACAAGTTAAAAATTAGTGTCTTTTGACTTTGTTTTGAACGCCTTAGGTATACCGATACCGATGCGTTGAAGTATTTACTTTAAGTGTTTAGTGAATAGGAAATGAAGGTATTTTATTTTTGAGTCAAAAGAATTTCCATTATTTTAAAGACAGCAATCAAAAAGATATTGTCCAGGAAGCAGAGGAAAAATTAATGGTTTTGTAATCGCGTTTTTTTTTTTGGCCCTTATATACACTGCCGTATTTTTAGCAGTTTGTTAATTTCTCGTATTTTTAAAATGATTTATTTTGTAAAACTTGCAGAAATGGCTTAATTTTAGATTAGAATAATTAATTTTTGTCAATTTTACCATTTTGCCTTATTTTACTTCAAACTTGGGTAAAAATGAATAGGATTTTTATGCATGGTTAAGCAGCAATTTTTTTGCATGTGGACCATGAGTGAAGTCATGTTTTTGATAAAGGCATATAAAAAATATGTTAAATAGGTGACGAATCCATTCTTTTAAGCAATAACAGCATTCAGCCAGATTGGCGTTCGAACTACAGGGGAGACTACAAAGGAAATGTTAGGCCAGTGAGTACCAAAGATCTCGTCGCGTGGTCGTTCCAAGTTGCCAGGGGAATGGAGTACTTGGCTTCGAGAAAAGTACGTATGAATCGGATGTGACCGGAATTTGCTTATCCAAAGAACATACAGGGTTCGACAGTTCTTGTTTAGGGTGCCGAAATAGCGAGTATTGAAAAAGAAGCGCAATGGCTAGTAAATGAGAGCGAAAGAGATAATAAACTTGAGAAATCGATGCACTGTTGCCGATGTCACCCACAATTAACTAAAAGATTAGCAAGTAAGATCCCGTCAAATTTAAAGATAAATGTTGCCTTCAAAGAGCGTAAAACAGTGATTATGAGTATTTTAGTTTGAAATTAGAATGCACTAGATTAATTAAAATGCCCATTTATCCACAAACTTTGACTACCGATCGTCGTTGCTCTTTCAATAAGGCTGCGAAAAGTCTAAGCCTGAGCTCCCACAACCAGTGACGCTAAAGTTCCGACTCTACGGGACAATTTATCGAAGCAGTCTCGCGGTCTCATAAAATATCTTGTTGAAATGAATTTAAAACAAAATTATAATTTTTTAAAAGAATTAAAAAAACTAAAAAAACGTAGCGCAGTCTTTCAATCTGCAACCCTCTACTCTTTCTACTTAGAACACTTTTTGCAACCGTGTTCACGTCTTGTTTAACTTTCAAACGAACAGAGGGGTGTTTTTAAAAAAATCTGATTCTTGTAGACTCCTTTATTTTACAAAAATTGCCGAGAAAGCGGGGTTCCTCTCCCCTCCTCAGATCTACAGAGTCACGAAGGAACGCTAGCTCTTCAGGTTTTTTGATTTGATTTAATTTGTCTCAACAGCAAGTTTAGGTCTTGAAATCCCTGACACTGCAGCTTCTTAGCTTATTGTATCTCTTGATGTGTGCCTTCCCAATCTAAGAGGTTTGACGACCTCTCGAGGAGCAGGTTTCTCTGGCAGTTAGCGTCTCTGGAGGGGTCGTCCTCCAGGAGGTTTTGTGTTCTGCAGAAGGTTAGTGCTCGGCACTCAGATATGATGTGAGCGGCTGATTCGTCATCCTCATCACATAGTCTGCAGGTGGGTTCGTCTCTAGAGATCCCCATCCTATGCAGGTGTTCTCTCAGTGCGCAGTGACTGGTTAATAGCTCCGTCACTTGTCTGATTTCTTTCCTATTCAGTTTAAGGATTTAAAAGGTGAGTAGTGTTGAAGGGGATGCCACGATTCTTTTGCTGTGGTTTTGCCCGATATTGAATGCCAGTGGTTTTGATGTTCTTCGTGCACCCATCGCTTGATATAGCCACGTATCGAGGTTTTTGGAATTGCAAATCAGGTTCAGGTCCTACAAATGACCTTTCTGATCCTCTTCTTGCTAGAGAATCCCCGTGTTCATTGCCTGCTACCCCTGTATGCCCCGGCACCCACGCAAGGGTGACTCTATTGTATTTCGCTACGGTTAGGAGGGTTTGAAGGCAGTTCCACACTAATTTTAAGTGAATTTGTTGGCATGCCAGAGTTTTAATAGCTGTTTGGCTATCTGAGAGGATCGTTATATTTTTGTTGAGATATCTTCTTCTCAGGTTTTCCCGCAAGTCTCTATGGCATGTATTTCAGCTTGGAATACTGTGGTATATTTCCCCAGAGATGCAAACCAATTTGATCTCTGGGCTAGGCCATATACTCCCGCTCCTGATCCACTGTCCATCTTGGATCCGTCGGTATGCCATACCAATTTTCCTGACTGGACTAGTGATTTCTCCGTCTTGTTTTCCCAGGATAGCTGGGTCTTAAACGGCTTATTCGTGTTGATTTTCGAAGTCATGATGTCACTCCTCATCTCTAGCAGCGAGTTGGTGACAATGCTCGCAATCTTGGTATGTCCCAAATGATTATCATACCAGTTGTCATTGCATTTTAGTCAGTATGTTCCCTCTCTCGCCTCCGCTTTGATGACAATGTCAAGTGGTGGGAGGTTTAGAATGGTCTCCATAGCAGCGTTTGGTGTGGTGCTCATTGCTCCCATTATGCAAATACATGCATAGGTTATTTTGGGTTTTACCACCAACGTGTATAACCAATGGGTTATGTGTGGTGCAAGTCTCCAAGTTTTCCCTACAGCTTTTCTGGCGGCCATTAGCGCCAATTTGCTCTTGTTAATGGCGTAGGCAATATTCGCTTTCCAGGTTAGTTTTGCATCCAGGATAACCCCGAGATATTTTACCTCCTGGGCATATTGTATCTCTTTCTCAAAGAAGGTGGAAGTTGATAGTTCTTCCAGCCTTCTTTTTCTCGTGAATCAGGATTTACCTTGGGGGTCTACCCGTTTGCATCAATCTTCTATGATTTTCAGAGATTGCTGCATTTGCCTTGATATTCTGTAAAGATTTTTCCTCATGATTAGTATGACGATATCGTCGACATACCCTTGGGTATAGACGCCTTTATTATTAAGTTCCTTTAGGAGTTCATCTACAACCAGGCCCCACAATAAGGGTGATAGCACCCCTCCTTGTGTTCATCGTTTGGCTACCGCGACCTCCATTGTGTCTCCGTTTAGAGTGGCATACTATCTACCCATCTACCTATGGTGTTGTAGATGTTGTGTGTTGACAAGGCAGTGTTCATAGATTTAAGAGGTTCGATCAAATGGTTCTTCTATGTCAAGAAATGCTACGAGGGCGACTTCTTTTTTGTTGTTTCCTATTTCTACCCTTGCCACAAGTTGGTAAAGGGCATATTCGCAGGATTTGCCTGATTGATAGGCATGCTGGTTTTAGTGAATTGGTTTTTCTTGTAGAGAAGTTTCTCTGACATGTCTATCAATCAGTTTCTCGATCGTTTTCATTACGAAGGATGAAAGAGTTATTGGCCTGAATGCCCTAGCCTTCAAGTCTTACATAAAATATATTTCGTGTTATTTTATTTGCATCATTTTAGTATCAAATAAACAAAAATTAGCTTAAGATCTTCTAAGTGATTAATTGAGAAAAATTAAGTCTGAGATCTCCTTGACGAAAAAAACAGACTAAAGCGCTGAAAGCGCAGCAGTTTTCTTAAACTGTTTGCTTGACAACGTTGCCTAGCCGGCATCTTTCTTCAGTGCATCTGAATTGAATAACGTTCTTCCTCAGACACATGCATTTCGGCATCTTAGACGAGAAGTGTCGAACAAGACTTAGTTAATAAACTATAGTGTGTATATTTTATTTGAAAATAAGCAAAACTATAGTGGAAATAGGTGGTTTTATTTATATGTTTTTGGTAGGTTTTACATGGAGATTTGGCAGCCAGAAACATCTTACTTTCTGACAACAACATCGTCAAAATTTGCGACTTCGGATTGGCCAAAACGATGTACAACGACAACAACTACAAGAAGAAAGGAAACGTAAGTCTTAGCTTAGTCTTTAAATAAAGTTACGTACTAAATTGTATTTATTTGTTTAGCTTTTATACTATAACAAAAGAAATGTGTAATAGAGCAGTCTAACAAAAATAATATGGCTGATACAATATGCCCGCTGTAGGGTAAACAAATCGTTCTTCCATACGACTCAATGCTAACTTGAGTCAAAAGTTTGGAAAAATGTAAATAGACGCAGTAATCCTTTCTGAAGCGGGGAAAAATAAGCATTTTGCCGAAATTTTATCAATAAACTCAAAATTCGCAATTAAACGTAGAAATGTCCCTTTACCTATCTGTGTCGCACCCGTGTTATTACGCATCAGCTCTTCAAGCAGATCTGGCCCGATCTTCAGGCTGAACTGAGAGAGAAAATGCCTATCCACACTGTGCAAGTGCGAGAGAGATAAAAGTACAAACTGCGAATTTCGAGTTTGTTTCTAAAATTTCGACAAAATACTCGTTTCTCCCCGATTCAGAAAAAATTACTCTAAAAAATAGTCACTTTGTTTATTCTGAATCTTGTTCTACTTTCCCAAAATTTTCATTTTTATTAGTATTACATCTTATGGAAAATCGATTTTTTTATCCTACAGCCACCATTTTTAAAGGGCCATCACGTGATTAAGCCTGACTTTGATAATTTGTTAGAATAAGAAAATCAATTTAACTGCGTCGCCTTGATTTTTTTTCCGTTTTTTACGTCATTGCATTTGCTCTCCATGGTAACCAGAATTTCTTATTTACTACAAAAGAGTTTTCTTTTAACTGATCTGTATTGTTAGTACCAAGGTTGGGATCTACAGTCTTCCCTTTGCACTGCAAGTTTTCACTATAGTAAACTTGCAAATAATATATTTTTAATTTAAAAAAATGAGTAGATCAAACTAAAACCAAAATTATGTGGGTTTATGGGCGCCGAATGCTTCCACTCGAATTCCTAGTAATTCCAGCGAGCCAGTAAAGTTCTCTTGGTTCTTTGATAAACTCACGCAGCGTTAGGCCATTTTCAGCGACCGCACTCGCGGAGTGGTTTCATATATATTTTATATATAATGTTTTTAAAAACAAATTTTTGAAAGGTAAACATAACCCCAAATGATATACTCTTCTCTCCCACTGCGGCCCGATTTAAAGTTTGTTGACAATTACCATAGAAACGGGGGCTGTAGTATAGTTCGGGGCTTTTCATTAGAGGGCGCTTTTCTTATTTTTATTTCCCAATAGTTATGGCGTACGCAAATATTGTTACTTTGGGAGAGAGGGGAAAGGACAATGTCTCTGGGGAGGAGGGGCTGCGTAAAGTGCGACCAGCCTAGGAACACGGACCACCAAACAATTTTAGACAAAGAATTTGTAAAAGAAAACAGTCTCTATCTATCTCCCTCTTATGAGTTGAATGTTGCCTTTGATTGATTTGATTTGATTTGATTTGTTCCAGCAGCAAGTTAAGGTCTTAAAATCTCTGACACTGCAGCTTCTTAGCTAATGGTATCTCTTGCTGTGTGCCTTCCTAATCTAAAAGGTTTGACGACCTCGCGAGGAGCAGCAGCCCCTTTATTAGCTATCTCTGTCAGTTAGCTTCTCTGGAGGAGTCGTCCTCCAGGAGGTTTTGTGTTCTGCAGAAGGTTAGTGCTGGGCAAGTTTAAGAATTTCACAGGTTCTTTTGCTGTGGTTTGCCTCGATATTGAATGCCAGTGGTTTCGATGTTCTTCGTGCACCCATCGCTTGATATAGCCACGTGTCGAGGTTTTTGGAATTCCAAATACAGGTTCAAGTCCTATAAATGGTCTGATTTTTCCGATCCTTTTCTTGCTAGAGAATCCGCGTGTTCATTGTCTGCTACCCCTGTGTGCCCCGGCATCCTCGCAAGGGTGACTCTATTGTGTTTCTCTAGGGTTAGGAGGGTTTGAAGGCAGTTTCACACTAATTTTGAGTGAATTTGTTGGCATGCCAGAGCTTTAATAGCTGTTTGGCTGTCTGAGAAGATTGTTATATCTTTGTTGAGATATCTTGTTCTCAGATTTTCCCGCAGACAAGTCTCTATGGCATATATTTCAGCTTGGAATACTGTGGTATGTTTCCCCAGAGATACAAACCAATTGGATCTTGGGCCTAGGCCTACTCCCGCTCCTGATCCACTGTCCATCTTGGATCCGTCAGTGAATGTTGCCTTACTGGGTGATCTTTTCTCTTAAATTGTTCTGAATATCCCCCTCGTACGGATACGCTGGATGCCTTCCTGTGCTGGTCGCACTTTAAGCTACTGGATAACTAATTAAAACTGACTAAGAGCTAGATATCATTATTGCATAAAAATTTTAGAAGAAGGCCTAGTGTAATAATCGAGACTAATTTTTTTTTTTCAGGGTCCCTTACCAGTCAAATGGATGGCCATAGAATCGATTCGCGACAAGGTTTTCTCCACCCAATCAGATGTCTGGTCCTTCGGTATCGTTCTTTGGGAGCTGTTCTCATTGGCCAGGATGCCGTATCCTGGTATGGATCCCGACGAAAGGTTGTATTACCGGCTTGTAGACGGTTATAGAATGGAGGCTCCTGACTGTGCACCAAAAGCTATGTAAGTTGTACTTTGACGTATCGAGTAATTAAGGCAATAATAAAGCTCCAACCATTTAGAAACGTGCCAATCGGTAAACCAGGAACAAAGAGGTCGTCCTTGCGCTTGACGTATTTCGGGCGCACTTCCGCGCAACTGCGCGCGAAATTCAAATATATTACATCCCTCCACACTTAAGATGATTTTTTCACTTGAACTTCTCTGTAGCCCCTTTTCCATTGCATGTACATTTATACACTTATTTATGTTTTTCTCACTTTACGCACGTTACAGATATTTGTATATGACACACAATTACACATGTTTGTATGTGACAGACAATTACAATTTACTGTATATTTCTTTTTAGGCAAATTCTATTGTGTATTTTGGATTTTGATTCCTTGATGTTCTCTTGGGGAAACGGTTGGGGGTCTCTTTACTTGAGTTACCCTTGTGAGTCTCAGTCCTATCACGAGCCACACCTGAGCCTGAGCTTGACATGATCGCAGCAACATATTTTTTTTCTTTAAATCTATGCTTGGTGGCGTTGTTTATTTTGTGCTATTTTTATTGGTCTGTTGACTTTGGCTAGAACTTGGATTCTCATCAACTGGTGGGGTGTGGATTTCCACCACTGTGTTCTGGCGGTTCTGAGGCGTTTTCACTGTTTTGTGAAACATCAATATTTTTATTATTGCTCCTGTATGACATCTTTTTCTTGGGCCGTTGCTCCAGCTGTTGTCCTTTCTTTTTCTTCAATAAAACGTCCAATTCTTTGAACTTTCCTTTCAGAGATTTTGTATTCTGCGGTATCTAGTTTCTGCACAAGGATTTCTGTAAATCTCCTGTTAATCTGGTTCAAATATCTTTTCCATATTTGTCTTGTGAGTAATTCGCACAAATACACGCCATAGCCAATTCTTTTTTTTATCAATGCTTCTATCCAATTCTGTTTATTTCTTACCCTGTAGTCTCTCACCATCACACTCTCTTCCTCCTTAAAAACTCACTTCTTTTTGTATTTGTTTGCTTTATTTGATTTTCCTGTAATTTCTTCATTGCAGTTTTTTGTGTTTTATTTGGCTCTTGGCATTCTTGGGCGGCTTGGCATTCCTGGGAGGCTTGTCATTCTTGGGAGGCACGAATAAGGTGTAACCTTTTTTTAGTCTTCTGCCAAACATTAGTTGCGCTGGCGTTGCTTTGGTTGTACAGTGCTCTGTATTTCTATAATTTAATAAAAATCGGTACATTAGTGTCTCCACTGGAATACCATTATTTAAAACATCTTCCATAGCGAATTTCATCTTTTGTTTAAAAAAAATTTCTGGACACAAATAGCTCCAATTCTGCTGAGACAAAACTTGGACTGTTATCTGACCATAAAACATCAGTTACACCAAAAGTAGCAAATGTCTCACGAAGTTTTCTCTCTGTTTCTTTGCTTGTTACCGTTACCGCATCTGTAATAATGAAGAAATTTTGCTTGATGGCATCCAGGAAAAACATGTCTTTGGGGGATTGTCTTTCTTTTTTAAACATGCCAAACATCTAATCTAATCTTAGACTCAATGTCCTGATCTATGTTTGACCACCATAAGTAAGATCTTGCTAACGTGCCAATCGGTAAACTAGGAATAAAGACGTCGTCCTTAATCTGGATGTATTTCGGGCCCACTTCCGCTCGATTGCGCAGGAAATTCAAATATATTACATACTTACACTTTTTCGGGAGCCCTGATACCATTCCTGCTGATTCTCATATCAAATGATAGCCTGAATCTCAATATAGCTCCCGTTTTCTTCTATCACCCACCATTTTTGGGAGAGCCCACCCTTTCGATTTTTACCACATTTCGATAATAAGAATAATTTTAGGGACATGAATTTAATTTGAAGGGTGAAAAGAATCATTTTAGCTGCTTTCCTTTTATATTCTGTCCCAAAGACCAGTAGTACTCCGCCAATATGCTTGCATTCCACTTCCCTCAAAATCTCTGCGTGCAAAGTGCACTTTAAGTGACATCTTACATCTCATGGTCCTGGACGCTAACAGCAATTCCTCGACCTGAGCGATATAATCATTACTTTTGTGGTTACCCAAAAAGTTAATCTTACACACGTTTTGGAATTCAAACCAAGCTTGTTTTTCTTTTCGATTCAGGTGTTCAATAAACGTGAATCTTGGAAAAGTTGTCAATTCTGGGGACTCACAGAAACTCCTTCCTTGATTTTAGCCTCACGAAGAAGAGGAAATTTAGTTTTTAAATATTGAAATGCGTCTCCTGCCTTTTCCATTGCTTCCACAAACTGTTTTTTTAACCCGAGTTTGATGTGCAAAGGCGGGAAGCAAATATTTTCCTTCGAAACCAAAGGATCGTGAGCGACGTTTTTCTAACCGGGAGTAAAACTTTCTCGCAAGGGCCAGTTCCGTACGACTCGCGACGTAATTTTTGTCTCGGGCTCGGCTGTCTCATTTACAACAGGAAGCAGCAGTACTTAGTGAAACCTGATTGCACACTGAGAAAAATGGTGGGCTACGAGAACTCAAATATGTATTCTCCTAGACCCAGCCGTGTTGCCAATAGAGACCTCTGGGCTGTGAGAACCAAGTTCAAGGGATTGCAGGGAAACACGGTTCGTGTGTTGTGGTAGCCCAAAATATGCATAAACACTGAATATATTTTTTTCGCCATTTGGGCTGGCAAAACTCAACATCTAGGTTGTGGTGACTCATGATCTGGGCTGGGAGAACCCTGCCGTTGGGCTACCAGAACTCAGCACCTGGGTTGTGGTAACTCATGGTCTGGGCTGAGAGAACCTTACCTTTGGGCTACCAGAAGTCAGCATCTGAGTTGTAGTATAATCAGTCGGGGTAACTTTGAACCATTATGGGTAACTTTGAGCCACTTGGAAAAATCAGTTTAGATACATGAAATCTTTCAACATATAATTTTCCAAGTTTCTCAAAATTACCCACAGTGGTTTAAAGTTACCTCAAATGACTCGACTAGTATTTTGAAAAAATATAAAACTTATTTTTATTTTTTATTTTATATTTATAAGAAACTGCAAGGTTAAAAATGAGGTAAAAAAAAATATGGATCGTGTTTTTCTCAAAAAAAAAAAGATTTTGTGATTTAAAAATAAAACAAATTCCAACGAAGTCTTGACTCTCAAGTCTCCCCGGCTGACTGTATACAAAATATAATAAATAAATAGCTATAACTATACAGCGCTATCCATTATAAACAAGTATAGGATTTTTGACCCTTAATCTAAAATTAAAAGGGCATTGAAAGAAAATCATTACTTTTTCTGAAATATTTGATATTAGAATACTTAGACTTTATATATGTATTTTGTTACTAAACACCCTGTATTTTGGGTTATTTTGATAGCTAAGCAGGCTTTACCTTCAAAAAAAAGCACACAATAAACAAGATGTTACGTTGAAAATAACAAAACATATCTATGCAATTTGTAAATTATAAATGTCAAATTTCAGATAACACGATAAGTTTTATAATGGATAACTCCTAAATCTTTTAAAAAAATCTAAAATATCGTATTTAAAAATGTTTAACTGTGAAAAATATAAACAAAATCAAATATTTTAATATAAATATGGTGTGTGAAAAACAAAACCTAAAGGCTGAACTATAACGCTAAGGCCGTTCCTAAGTCTAATTTGCTCAGGAAAATGATAGATGTATGTATATAGTTGTAAATTAGACTTAGAAAAGAGTTAGCGGCGTTAGTAAATCTCAGGCAAACTGTTTAAAATACAAAACAGGCCCTATACATTTCGCACTCCACACTTTCATATTATTTAGAACATAATAAAACACGTTAATATTTTCCACTCGTGAACCTGCCACTGCACCGGCCAGGAGACCTGCAATATGTGCAAAACTCGACATTCGGCAAGTACCGCATATAATCGGATTCACATGTGTAAATCCCTGGGTTTTACTAAGTGGCGGAAAAAATAAACCATGATCATGAGTTAGAACAATTCAGGCCCTGAGTTATCGTAGCCCGGACCGTGAATTACCCCAGACCCAAAAAGTTAATACATGAAACTGGACTGGGGCAATCCCATGCCTGAATTGTGGTAGCCCACGACTTGCTGAATTCTCCCAGCTAAATTCAAATGGTTTGGGACAATCATACCGTGTACTATAATAACGCACGGTGTGAGTTCTGGTAGTCCCAAATTTTCAACCCACGGTTGTGGGTTGGCCCCGTTTTCTCAGTGCAGGACCGTGAGTAGAGCAACAACTTTTAAGTCAGCGCAAAGCAGAAATATTTGAAAAACAGTGAAAAAATGCGATAAAAGGGAAAAATCGATCATCTTTATTATTTTTTTTACAATTTGAGCGCAGTTCAACGAATCATTAGCGTACTTTTAGTGGTACAGTCAGATCTTGGAAAAATGTTCCCTTAATTAAAATATTTTTGAAGAGGCTTTTGAAAACGCGGCGTAGTCGTTTTTTTATATATTTTTGTATTACTTGTAGTCAACATAGCATAAAATATTCTGACATAATCCTGCCTAATAGCTTTTTAATTATATCACCGCTATAATAAAAGTTAATAGTAAAAAAAAACAATTATCTGAAAATTCTGCTACCAAAGCTCGACAGACTCCATTTTGCAAACATTAACTGTGAGTGGCGCGATCAAAAACCATTTTGAGACTTTAATATCAGCATTTTGTCAATTTTATAAACTTGCATCGTTAAAGGATGGAATAAAGATTTACTGACCTACCAATTCCTTTTATTTTTTTAGCTATGACTTAATGTTGCAGTGCTGGGATGCAAAACCCCTTGCTAGGCCGTCGTTTACAGAACTAACTGAAAGAATCGGTTATCTACTGGACGTCGCAGAAAGAAAAGTAAGTTAAACCAAATCTTTTAGAAGAAACAAAAAAAAAGTTCTTAGAATATTTATAAAAACCTTCTCACACTAGTTAGTACAGGGTGATTCACCATATTTTTCACACCCTTTATCTCCTTTATATTGAAGCTGAAAAAATTATTTTTTTTAAATTCGAAAAGTCTTTTTTTTCCTGAATCCAGAGATTTATCTTGGACGGATCTCGAGTTAAAAGAAAAAAACTTTCCCTACTTTAGACAACTAAACATAATTTAGGGGGCTCAAAACATTAGTCTTATGGGAAAGTATTTTGTCTTTTACTCGAGAATCATCCAAAGTAAATCCAACATATTATATATTTCTGGTATGAGAAAAGAAAAGTCATTCTAAATTTAAAAAAAAATAAAGATGTTAATGTCAACATTTGACAATTGCAATAACAGTTGCTTATTTTTAAGAACAGTTGCGTTTGTTTCCGCAACGTTGCATTAGCGTTGGACAACGCGAATGGTGGTTTTTTTTGTTTGGTGGAATTAAGATGTGTTTACACGAGACTAAAAAAGGATTTTTAAACAGTTTTTAAGTTTATTCCTAAAATCATTTTTGAGACTGCGAGAGAACTATTACTTTTATTTATTTTAATCGTTTTCTTGTGTTAAATAGGGCAAATATTGTCAAATTTATCAGAATTCATTTAATTTTATGTAGATCAGCCTTTATTATTCTGGGTGCCGATGTCAAAAGAGTTATGTCCGAGAATGACGGAAAATCGTCGTTGTTTTCATTCTGTCTTTTTTGTCATGCTATTGGGAAAGGAAAGAAGCATATCCCGACTAAAACTTTAAAATTGCGGACATACCCTAGCGCTGATTATTTCCACCAGCTTTGAAAGTCGGTGGTGTTGCGGTGGCTGCTAAATTTTTTGGTTAGAATTTCTTGTTTTTAATTTACAAGTGCAGTGCCTTTATGTGGCCAAAATGGTTCAAGACTTGTCGTAGTCATGATCTTTATAAGATTTTTATTCTGGCGGGACATTGAATTTTTATTAAAGAAGCCCAATAAGAAATTTCGGCGTTTAAAAAGTGGAAAAAGCAACACATCACAAAAGGAAAAGAGAGCCAGTGATTTCATTTAAATAAATCATTTTATTTTTTTATGTTATTTAATAAAGTAAACTCATACATATATTAGACCTTAATCCTAACTAAGTCCAACTCGTCCCAACTAATTCTATATGACAATGATAGCCATACACAATAAAAAACAAGTCAAACAAAGATAGCCATCTCTATTTCTGAGATCACAGCTACGTTTACATTTGCACGCATAAACCTTTTGGATCCATTCGAGGCCGTATCAACGAAAGCAAAAAAAATACAAAAAAGGTACATCGATCATTGTGTTTTTAGATAAAAATTCTAATCTATTTTCATGCAACTTGCTGCATCTGCATATATAATTAAACTTTAAAATATGACCAATAGGAAACAAGTTTTATGCTAAATCTGGGTTTAAGAATTTTTAAGCCTTGCCGAATGAGGTGCATGTTAACCAAACCGGGTTTAATGACTCTTAAATCCAGTTTTAAAATACGGTGCAAATGAAAATGCATGGACATTATTATATGACATAAGTAGAATTGGCAAACGAAATATACCCAATATAAATAAGTAAAAATATTGAATGGTGAGTCACTTAACAAACCAAAACAAATCTTGTAGGTAATATGTTTTTTTATAATTGCTATAAAATTGATGTAAGTCGCACATGTAAACGTATCTATGACATTTCCGCCATGTTTTCCAATGTCCGGTGGATTCGACGCCATTTTTTCCACCGCAACGTTGCAGAAAATCGCAACTAACGTCTTTTGAGAGTGTAAAAAATAACTATGTAACTTCTGCACATGGTGTCCCATTTTCGATGGGATTCAATGGGAAACTTTTGATTGATGACAGGATCAGAAAGTATTTAACTTTCTGGACCAAAATGTTTTACTACATATTTTAGTTTCTTATTAAGTTTGTTTGATAATAAAATATAATTTTTTCCATTTTATCATTGAAGTTTCGATTCCAAAAAGAAATCATCTTCAGTGCATTTGTTTTTCGGGTACGGCCCTGTCCCACTTTAATTTTTTTTTGATACTATTTATATTTAACTACTAAATAGAAGACCTGGACAACCAAGATATATTATATTAATATACCGGGTGAACCGAATAAAAACGGAAATATTGTTTTTTTGCTATAACTTTCAATTAAAAAAAATGTATTGACAAGACAAATAAATCTTTGGAAAAAAACGCTTTGCCGCCACATTTAAATCCAAAATGGCGCATAAAATCAAGCCTTTTTTCAAACTTGTTTTTTTTATTACATAACAAAGTATTAAAAAAAAATGGCAAACATATAACAAAAAGAGGTTTAAAAAAGGTAGGCATTTGATTTACTCCGCCATCTTGGATTTAAATATGGCGGCAAAGCGAATTATTTTTTTAAAAGGCTTATTTGTCTTATTAATACAGTTTTTTTTATTGAAATTTATAAAGTTATAGCAAAAAATAATTTGTCCGGTTTTTTCGGTTCACTCGATATATTCATATAATATATTTTGGTTGTCCAGGTCTACTATATAGTAGTTAAATATAAACGGTCTCAAAAAAAAAATAAAATGGTTGATTTTTTTCAAGATCGAAACTGAAAAAAATATATATATTTTATTATTAAACAAACTTAAAAAGAAACTAAAATATGAAAGAAAACATTTTGGTCCATATTTAACTTTTTAATCCTGATTATGGTATCTACCATTGTGTTTTTATAAAAAGGTTGCCACAGACATGTTTTTACAGAACTTAATTATCTCTTAAATTAAGGGAGATATCAATTGGTAATTCCGACCATTTTTTAACTTTCCCCTGTCGCTCAAAAAGTACAAGGGACAGAATAAATCTGTCACTACCATTTTTTAAAGCTCAAAAAAGTAACATAAAGACATGTTCAACTTCAATAGCAACGGAGTTTCTCATTGAATCCCATCGAAAATGGGAGACCCTCTACATAAAACTTTTTTTCAACTTTTATAGTGTGGCTTCCACTAAAGTTTCAACTGGCATAAGTTGAAGATAAAGTATTGAGGCTATATTAATTTTGTATTCTGCAGAAGTTTTCGTTTCTCACAATCTCAGAATATAACTGTGTACCCCTAATTTTCATATTTTGACTAAAAATAATGCTACAACAGCACCTACTTCTAAGATAACTGTCACAGAGGTGTACACAAGGGCAAAGTTAAGGGCCTCAAGCCCCTTTTCTTTCCTCCCCAGAGGCATTAAATATTGACTCTTAAAGTAAGTAAAATTCATCGCTATTATTGTTCCAGGAACAATTTCTGCATTTGTTACTCACATACTTTTTTTTAGCACTACGTAGATCTAAACGATCCCTACCTAGCCATCAATATCCAAAAACGAGAGGAGGAAAACGATTACTTAGCCATGTTAACACCTCCATCGTTCGACGTACTCTCTACACCTTCACCTAATTATAATAACGAAATGGTAAGCAAATCTAAAAATATTATTTCATATTAAAACTGTATATATATAAAAGTACATTTCACAAGTACAATTCACATCTAAATGGATTTTTCTTTATTGCAGGTGCTGTTATCTTCAAATCCTGCCAACAAAGAAGATGAGGGGTACACGTTTATGGGAGGAAACACCAGCACGGAAATTTTTAGTCCAAGAACGCTAGAAGATGATGTGTTTGAGTTTGGTACCAAAGGAAGAAGGAAACAACATAATTCTTCAGAAAGGAGTAAGTTTTTGTCGATACTGTAGACACATTTTTTTGTTCTTGACTTTCATGACTCCTAACGATAGGAAAGTAATTTTAAAATCTTGAATGAAATAGTAGTTTGTTTTTTTTCAAGACGTAACTTCTTTTAACCTTCTTCTAGCTGTCTTCTTTATAGTTAGGACAGATGGGAAGGTGTTAGAGAAGGAATATTAGTTTCAAGTTATTACAATTTTTATTGGGTGCACTTTGTCATAATCGCTATCGGGTGCAGTTTTATTATTTCCAGAGTTATTACAACTTTTAAAGTAAATTATTGATATTTTTGGTTAAAATTCTAGTATTTTCAAAGCATTATTATTATTATTATTATTATTATTATTATCTCTTTCATTTTTTTTATTGCCATTATCAGAGTAATTATTATGATTTCACCATTAAAAAAATTAACTTTATTTATTATATTAATTTTATTGCTCTGTTCCCTTTCTTTTAATGTTATTTTTTTTTCTAAACTTGGATATTTGTGAAAGTTATACGGAATATATAAAACAAGTGTTTCGTTTTTCAACTTCTACTTTTCATTATTTTTAGATCTGACTGTATCGAAAGGTACAGTTATTACAATTGGTTTGTCCAAGTTAAGGTTTGCCGTATCACTTAAGTTACTAATGTCATAGTGACTTTCGTTTTAAATTACAATATTTTTTGTATTAAATTCCATATCTTCCAAATTATTTTCATCTGTCATTTTAGCATCAACCTCATCATCAGGCAATAAGTCATTTTTGGCCGTAATGTGGCCAGAGTTTATAAATTTTAATGCAGAAGGAAGTTATGGGCAAATCTTTTGTTTTCCATTATTTTCAAAACTGACTGTATTGAAAGGAAAAGTTGTTACAATTGATTTGTCCAAAATAAGTTTTATCGTATGAGTTAAGTTACTTGAAAGATGGGAAGGTGTGAGAGGAGGAAAATGGGACAGGGATGAAAGGAATTTTGTTTTAATCCAAAATTACAATTTTTATTGGGTGCACTTTGTCACAATCGTTATCGGGTGCAACTTTATTATTTTAAGAATTATTACAACTTTTTTAAGTAAATTAGTGTTCGATTGGTTAAAATTCTATTATTTTTATCGCAATCGTTATTATTATCTCGTTGACTTTTTTTGTTACCATTATCAGAGGCAAAAATTAACATTATTCATTTTATTAATTATCGCTCTGTTCCCTTTCTTTTGATGTTATTTTTTGCCAAACTTCGATATTTTTGCAAGTTATATGGAATATATAAAACAAGAGTTTCATTTTTAAACTTCTGCTTTTTATTATTTTTAGAACTAACTGTATAGAAAGGTACAGTCATTACAATTGGTTTTTCTAAGTTAAGGTTTGCCGTATCAGTTAAGTTACTGATGTCATAGTGACTTTCGTTTAAATTACGCTATTTTCTGTATAGAATATTGTCTAAATTATTTTCATCCGTCATTTCAGCATAAACTTCACCATCAGGCAATAAATCATTTTTGACCGTAATATGGCAAGGGTTTATAAATTTTAGTGAAGAAGGAAATTATGGCTAAAGTTTTTGTTTTTCATTATTTTCAAAACTGACTGTATCGAAAGGTACAGTTATTACAATTGGTTTGTCCGAGATAAGTTTTATCGTATCAGTTAAGTTACTGATGACATAGTGACCTTCGTTTTAAATAACAATATTTTTTATATTAGAATCCATACTTTCTAAATTATTTTCATCTATCATTTCAGCATCAACCACATTATCTGCAGGTAACAACCATCATTCTTTACCATAATATCACAACGCTTTTTGAATTTTAATGAAGGAAGATATGGGAAAATCTATTGGCTTATCATTTTTTTTTTAATTTCAGAAACTAGTCAAGAAATACGTCCAATGCTTCACTCACAAGCAGAGTCGGATCACGAAGGGTATCTTATTCCAAATATACCCGTCAACAGTATATCGAATCCAAGTTACCAAATGGGACCAGTACTGAATAGTGTAAGCGAAAACAATGAAAAAAACTTTAGAGATAATAGAAGAAGGATATTAAATAATAAAAACGTACAAAACAAAGTGTTAAATTCGCCTGACAATTACGTTAACGTACCTCAGTGTAAAAATTTTATGTCCGGTAGTGATAGTACAAAATACAATAATAAAATTAACGACAAAGACCAGGTGAAAATCAATGTTAATGGTAACGATAACAAAGTTCAATATGTTAACGATAACAATAGTCTTTGGGATAGTATCGAGGTTTAAGAGAATACACAAAGAATCTTCTGTGATTTTTAGTTCAATATTATATGTGTCCTGTTTATGACATTATACCTTTGAGTATATAACCGCATTAACAAGATAATAAGTATCCTAAGGGTAGTAGACGAATCTACATTTTTTCCTGCCTGCAGTCTTGCTCTCACCCAGTAAACATAAATATATTCATAGAACATTCTAAGAATATTCCTCGGGAATATTGGAGCAAAGGTTCTACACACATTCAGATAACTTGAAAGGACTCGTTTACAGCAAGGTTTTTTCAAGTGATTAAAACGTTCTTAGAATGTGAAATAAATATTCTTCGAACATGAAAATAATATATTTTTTTAAATGTCTGGAATATTCCTCAAACCTACTAGAGAATGTGCGACTGTAACGGCTAAATATATTTATAGAACAATCGTAGCACACCAAATATTCTTATTTTTGTCGAATATTCTTAAGAAATATTTTTAGAACATTTCCAGCTGAATGTGCAATTTTCTACCACAAAAGGATATTTAATTTTTATTCTGCTCCCAGAAGATTATAAAAAGTACATCCATAGTTTATGGGGAAAATTCTCGAGATAAAGCACTAGATTTAGTTAATATTCTGATTAGTAAAAATATTTATTAACCCAAATATATTTGGAATATTCTGGAATTAATATTTGGGAATCGAATATTCTTAGGAACATCCATAATGGAATATTTCAGAAATGATACAATAATATGACAAGAATACATACAAATATTTTTAGAATATTATGTAGTAAATATACTTAGCATATACTTAAGTAATATTCTTAGAATATATATATTCCGTCTGTGTTTACTGAGGCTACAGGCTGTGGTGATTTTCTGCGGATCGTTTATTAGCATTGGGATACCTAGATATTATAGCTATATAAACTGGGCGCACTATGAAACGCATATTTTATATTAAGGAGAGTAATTTAAACCTCTGTAACTTTATTAGTCTTTATTATTTTGAAATGGGGTTTATGTTACCGTATAGCTGGTATTTTTTGCTAAAAAAATGTTAAAACCAAAGTTTGTCATCTTGTATTTTATTAGGTATACAAGGTATGACAAAAAGTACTGTTTTTTTGTCAAAGTTTAAAGTTGACGAAAAAAAAATGGGAAAAATTTAAAATTATCAGATTGGTTATCAAATCTTTCTTAACAAAATTAATTCTCAGATTTTTTATTTTTCTTTTGTTTTGGAGATATGATTTTTTTCCAAAATTTATGCTTATTTTACATTCTTTTGCCTCGTGGATTTGACCGCATTTCGAAAATAATTACGTACCCAAAGTTATTTTCAAAATTAATCTTGATTACCAGTGGCGTCCAAGTTATGAATTGTAACAGATATTTACAAAAAATACTTTATATTTTTCAGTTATTAGTAACTAGTGACCATTTTTACCAAAGCGGTTTTTTATTTTTTTTAAATGTTAACCAGGGGCGGAGCTAGATGTTTTTTTTTATAATAAGCACATCAGGGGCGTGCATAATTTTTTATTTTAAAAATTTTTTATTTAAAAATATTATGTTAGTTCTGTGTGATCTTAAAGTGAATTAGTGAAAACCAATGATAAAATATAAGGTTTTTTGAAAATTTTGGTATCATTCGAAAGGTCCAATTTTGCACACCTATTTTGAAATTTTCCACACCCTATGGGAACCCGCAATAGGGTTCATGAGTAACGAGGCTGGCCCCCCCAGGATGATATTTTTTGAAAATTTTGGTACCATTCGAAAGGTCTAATTTTTCACACAAATTTTAAAATTTTGCACACCCCCATGGGAACCCGCCATAGGGTTCTCGAGTAATGAGGCTGGCCCCCCAGATATTTTTTGAAAATTTTTCATTCGCAAGGTCCAATTTTGCGCACTTATTTTGAAAAATATCTGGGGGGGGGGCAGCCTCGTTACTCGAGAATCCTATTGCGGATTCCCATGGGGTGTGCAAATTTTCAAAATAGGTGTGCAAAATTTGACCTTTCGAATGATACCAAAATTTGATTGGCTTCCCTAATTCACTTTAGGATCACACAGAACTAACATAATATTTTTAAATAAAAACTTTTTAAAATAAAAAATTATGCACGCCCCTGATGTGGTTGTTATAAAAAAAAATTGTTTACATAATAATTTTAAAAAGTATAAGCTGAACCTGCTTTCTCTAATGTATGTAACCATTTTATATCAATAAAAGTGTATTCTGAAAAGAAATCTAGCTCCGCCCCTGGTTAACATTTTAAAAAAATAAAAAATCGCTTTGGTAAAAATGATGACTAGTTACTAATAACTGAAATAATTAATAGCGAGAAAATTGATGTGAAAAATATAAAGTATTTTTTGTAAACATCTGTTACAATCCACAACTTGGTAAACAAGATTAATTTTCAAAATAACTTTGGGTATATTTTATTTGTAGCAGGCCTACCAGAGATTTCGAAAATGCTTATTTAAAATTATTTGCGTAATCCGGTCAAATCCACGAGGCAAAAGAATGTAAAATACGCATAAATTAAAAAAAAAAAACATATCTCCCAAACAAAAAAAAAATAAAAATATGAGAATTAATTTTGTTAAGAAGGATTTGATAACCAATTTGATAGTTTTAAATTTTTCTCAGATTTTTGTTTTTAAATTTTCGTTAACTTTAAACTTTGACAAAAAAAACAGTACTTTTTTTACACCTTGTATACCGAATAAAATACAAAATGGCAAACTTTGATTTTAACCTTTTTTTAGCAAAAAATTCCAGCTATACGATACCAAAAACCCCATCTCAAAATTATAAAACCTAAAAAAGTTACAGAGGTTTAAAATACTCTCCTAAATATAAAATATAACGCATATTTCATCATAGTGCGCCCAGTTTAGTAGTATTTTTAGAATGTATGTGTATATTTTTTATATTTTTGTGCCATTAATTAAACTACTTACGTCAGAAACTTATGTAGGCATATATCGCATATCTCTCAGATCTCTACTACTTAACCCTTGTTTGCAGCCAACTTTTCTGTTTTTTTTCTAAATTATTAAGTCTGTGCTTTTTCCTTTAAAGCAAAATTTAGGTCAAAGGATATTGTTGCTCCAGTGGCGGATACATCTAACTCGCATTTTCTTAAATATCTTACAAAAAACGTAAAAAATATTAAAATTTTTTAATTTTGCGTGCGGCGCGACGGTATAACGTCGTTGATTGTTATACAGGTTGTTCCAAATTATACGAAAAGGTTTAAATTAGGGAAAAGTTGCGCAATTTGACGCTTTGCGCAAAACAAAAAAAAATGTTTACAAATTTCGTATAGGCGTATTTTAGTTTTTATTTTTCTGCGCCCTTATTCTTAAAGCTGTCAAAAAGCGCTTAAATCTTTCTACAGGCACTTTTTTAAGATCTACCTAATGAGAGGTCCCTTTTCGAGATTTGACATTTCAGTGTGACAGGAGCACTATCAAGTTAATTTTTTGAAACATGCTTTTTTTCTCCTGCCGTTTGGTTCGTAAATGATGACAGATACTTTACAACCTCATTTTCACAAGTCTTTGACCTTTTGAGTTAATTAACATCAGCCCAAATTCAAGGAATAAAAACCAAAGAAAAAAACGTATTTTAGAAATATTAGGTAAAGTTATTTTGTTACAACAAAATGTCAAAAAACCTGTACTGCAGTCGGGTTTCCAAAATATCTTGAGTAAGTTAATAGCAAAACTTAAATTTGGGCTGATGATGGTCAATAAACCCAAAACGTCAGGTGACTTGTCAAAATAAGGTTGCAAAATGTTATCTGTCATCCTTTATAAACCAAACGGCAGAAGAAAAAAAAATGAACTTGACAGTGCTCCTGACACACCGAAATGTCAGGTCTTAAAAACGGACCTCTCACTAGGTAGATCTTAAAAAAGTGCCTGTAGAAAGTTTTAAGCGTTTCTTAACAGCTTTAAGAATAAGGGCGCAGAAAAATAAAAACTAAAAATGAAGATTTCGGTTTTTTCCGCCTATCTCCGGAACTATCCGGAATTTGTAAACTGTTTTTTTAGTTTTGAGCAAAGCATGAAATTGCGAAACTTTGCCCTAATTTAAACCTTCTTGTATCTCCTACCGTTTAGTAGATCATCATGGTGAGCATCGAATTTGAAACACCCTGTATATTTAGTTCAATTTTTGGAAAATTTTTAGTTAAATTTTAAACAATTTGGGCCAACGGTATTTAAAACCACAGAGGAACTTTCCCTAGGTAGTTCCTCTGTATTAAAACGTGTAAAAAATTGCGGTTATAGTATATTTTCTTTAATTTCGCCTTTTTTTAAAAAACGCGAAAAAAAATCAGAATTTTTGGAACTATTTTTGCTTATACTTCAAAAAAATTCCATGCGATGCTATGACATCAATGATTGTTATTATTTTGGTCAACAACATTTAGAAAATGTAAAAAATGGCAATTTTAGAATAATTTTCTCAAAGTTTTTGCCTGCGGCACACTTAAGACTACATTCAAATAAATAAAAGTAAGTTTTTTTTTATACACTTTCACCCAACCCAACATGTACTAAACTACCTTCTTTTAAAACCGGCTGTATCCGCCCCTGATTGCTTTAAAATGTTATCATTTTTAAAGAAGCATTTGTTAAGTAAAAACTAGCAATTAATTCGCAAAACTTGTATTGTAGTTCCATTTATGTTTTGTTTAAAATGTTTAAAGGCATATTATTTGTTTGTAAAGGCCTCTATTTCAAAAACTGCTTCTTGCCTTCTACCAGTAAGCGTATAAAAGCTCCCAAATTCTCTATTAAAATTTTGGCAAAACTATAACAGAATCTTTTTATTGTGTTATATCAAATTATTTCATGGGAAGTATTCAAAAACTATTACAAATAAGTCTACCAAAACATTCTTGATATTCTGTGAATTTTTCTCCAAGGACAAACTCCAAATACACTATTTATTTTTGTAGCAAGAATTTAAATGAACAAAAATATTATATTTTCAACTAGATTTTACTTAAAAAATATTTGGACTTTTCTATTTTAAGTATTTCCTTTAGTATAAATTTTTCTTGACCTCTGAAAGTATCTCCGGGATATCTCCAGATGCAATTTCCACTAATCAAATTCTGTTTTTAGCACATAGTTAATATATTATTCGAGAAAATACTTCAAAAGTCAAATTATTATCCAATAAGATTTTTATATTTTTTTTTATAAAAATGTTTTATTAAATTTTATATTATTTAAAAAAATTAAAAATGTTTGTATAAAAACTGTTATAATATATTCAAAATATAGTTTAGAAATTAAGCACTTATCTTTTATAACTCTTTACTCAAAAAAAACCAACCGTATCTCCTAAATTATTGGCGTTGTATGTCATTTTAGTAAGTACTTACTTATACTAATTCCGTTAGAGATTATTCAAATCTTTTTTAAAAGATTTTTGATTTTAGACTAAGTACATACCTAAATATGGGCTGCGGATTGATGTAACAAAAATTAAGAATATTTAATATAGTAGTTATAACTTCATATTAATTTTTATGCACTTTAGGGATTAAATAGGTACGTTTCATGCTTCTTTTTAGGGACTAAAGTGGCACTTTAAATCGCTAAGGGATTAAAAGTAAATTTTAATCCCTTAGGGATTACAAAATATTAATCACTGGAAAATTATAATTAAATCTATCGCAAGTCAAGCCAAACAGCACTTGCTCTTGGCCAAGATTTCATTCTTAGCACCCTTTCTTGTAGTCGACGAGCCATTTGGCGTAGAAATAACCTGATTTTAACAATAATCTTTTCCCTTTAGTCCCTAGGTTTATAATGTACTGTTTCTCTCTTTAAAAAGCATCACTTTTTATCCCCAAAATTTAAAGAGGAATAAAACGTAAAAGAAAAAAAAATTAATGGCGTTTTTTCTTGAATAATTAGTTCGGAATCTCTCTGTACATTATGAAATGGTAATTAAAAATTGATGATATATGCTAATTAATATTCACCAGAAAAATGTTCTTTAGATCACCTTAAAAATTTATTGGGAACAATTATTTTTATTTTTTTAGCTCTACCTCATTTGCGTGTCTAATAGTTTTAGATTTCAAGTCGTAAAAATCATCTCTATTTTAAAGCTCTGACAAAGTCTTGTCACCCTAATTTATGCCCAAAAGACGATCGCAAAAACATCAGGTGAGCCAACTTCCAAAAACAAACGATACTAGTCTAGCAAAAATTTTAATTTTCTGCAGAAACGAAAAATCCGCTTTTTCTAAATTGGAAATTGGAATTGATTTTCGAAATACATTTTGCTATGTTATTAAAAAAAGACGCAAAAGGACGAAGTTTTAGAATCACATATCATGATTAGGCAGGGTCGGTTCTAGCCCTCGTGCAACAACTTGAATTGGTGCCTCCTTTACGGGTTGTACCTTTTGGCTTTTACAGCCAACCAAAGGTTGCACAAACGTTTTCTCTAGTGAAATTTACAGAAAAATGGTTGGCTTTTTAGAATTTGTTTTTAAACCATCTTAAAAACACGGTTTCAAAACCAATGTGCTGCAACATCCAAATGGCTCCAATAAAACCATTAGTTGTAGCTTTCACTTTTAAGAAAGATTCTATTACTAATAAAAAGCAAATAATTAACCAATTGCTTATGGGTTTTCGGCTAAATTCGGCTAGCGTCAGGTCGGCTCAGTTTCCTGAGACGCCATAGACGTTTTCTCACATTGAACCAGTTTTGAAATACTTTTTCAATAATTACGTTGTTGATTAGTGACGTCAAAACTCTGAAATTAATGCTCAATAATCATTTAAAACCCAGTAAATTCTGTACTTCTTCCCAACATATCCCAACTCTTAGCATCTTTAGTTTTGTTTTTCCACCTTTTCCACAAAGATTTTTTTTATATAAATATATTTGTGACAAGATTCCTCCTATATTTTTGATTTTTGGAGATGAATCCGATGAAACATTACTTCATTCGAGCCACAAGTGCCTTGTCAAACCATAACGTAGTATGTGACGTCATTGTTTTGAAATAATCGTATATGAGGAAACTGAATGTAAATTAGTTCAGGTCTAAGTACTTTTGTGTTGTTTAGTTATATTTTTTTGATTTCTGGAACATATAACCTTAAAGAAATAATTACCAAAAAATCAAAATCGTGCAAATTTTTAAAGCGCGTGTATTTTGACAAGGTAAACTAATAATATTTATCAGTACAGTGAGCTACGCAGGAAAATATTATCATAGGCAAATTTCTACGCGCTTCTTTTATGAGTGAACAAAAGCATCTTTATATCATTCATTTTTTTTTTAATTTGGAAACTATATGGTTTATTCTTTGACATACCTAGTTAAAAAAGGAGAAAATGTCATAGGGTTTTAAAAGACAAAAAATATGGGCGGAAATAGTTGGGAGAACGTTCTTAAAACCTGTTAGGGAGGTTGTGATAGACAAAAGCCAAAACCATATGGACAAGATACCTGACACTTACGGAGAATTATTATATGAACAATGTTTACGTTTCTGTTGTTTACAGTAAACACACCAGTGGCGTACCTACTTAAATATAAATTTACTCATGGATTATATTATTAAAATTTTACTTACTATTATTTGTTTGTAAAGGCCTCTATTTCAAAAACTGCTTCTTGCCTTCTACCAGTAAGCGTATAAAAGCTCCCAAATTCTCTATTAAAATTTTGCAAAACCATAACAGAATCTTTTTATTGTTTTATGTCAAATTATTTCATGGGAAGTATTTAAAAACTGTTACAAATAAGTCTACTAAAAAATTCTTGATATTCTGTGAATTTTTCTCCAAGAACAAACTCCAAATACACTATTTATTTTTGTAGCAATAATTTAAATGAACAAAAATATTATATTTTCAACTAGATTTTACTTAAAAAATATTTGGACTTTTCTATTTTAAGTATTTCCTTTAGTATAAATTTTTCTTGACCTCTGAAAGTATCTCCGGGATATCTCCAGATGCAATTTCCACTAATCAAATTCTGTTTTTAGCACATAGTTAATGTATTATTCGAGAAAATACTTCAAAAGTCAAATTATTATCCAATAAGATTTTTATATTTTTTTTTATAAAAATGTTTTATTAAATTTTACATTATTTAAAAAAATAAAAAATGTTTGTATAAAAACTGTTATAATATATTCAAAATATAGTTTAGAAATTAAGCACTTATCTTTTATAACTCTTTACTAAAAAAAAACCAACCGTATCTCCTAAATTATTGGCGTTGTATGTGATTTTAGTAAGTACTTACTTATACTAATTCCGTTAGAGATTATTAAAATCATTTTTAAAAGATTTTTTGATTTTAGACCAAGTACAGACCTAAATATGGGCTGCGGATTAATGTAACAAAAATTAAGAATATTTAATATAGTAGTAATAACTTCATATTAATTTTTTTTAGGGACTAAAGTGGCACTTTAAATCGCTAAGGGATTAAAAGTAAATTTTAATCCCTTAGGGATTACAAAATATTAATCACTGGAAAATTATAATTAAATCTTCGCAAGTCAAGCCAAACAGCACTTGCTCTTGGCCAAGATTTCATTCTTAGCACCCTTTCTTGTAGTTGACGAGCCATTTGGCGTAGAAATAGTTGGGAGAACGTTCTTAAAACCTGTTAGGGAGGTTGTGATAGACAAAAGCCAAAACCATATGGACAAGATACCTGACACTTACGGAGAATTATTATATGAACAATGTTTACGTTTCTGTTGTTTACAGTAAACACACCAGTGGCGTACCTACTTAAATATAAATTTACTCATGGATTATACTATTAAAATTTTACTATAAGATGAAATCTGCAAAATAATTTAAAAAACATGCAAAAAATAATTCTGCCAATTTGAGCTTTGGAAGCTTCCTAACAATAAATGTTTGTAGTATAATTTTATACAAAACAAATTTATTACAAAGTTTGTATACGATTTATAGCAATTTTAATTTTCAACACAATAAAATTATGCCAAACATTAAAACAAAGAAACACAGTTCATAGCACCTGGAATATCAAAAAAAAAATATTACCCACTAGCAAAAAACGATGTTATTGTGTTTGTTAATTTTGTTATTTTTTCTGGTAATTAGCAGAGACTTACTTATAATATACTGACTTCTTCATTACACAATAACGGCGGCAGTATAAATCAACCTTAATATTCTGATAACAGGTAGGAATTCAATATTCTTACAAACCTGAACACATTTTATAGTCTATAAAAAAAACCTTCGAAAATATCTTATTTGCGCATTAACTACTTCATCAAAAGTATGCTTTATTTTATCGTCTTTATAAAAAAACTCTCGAAAAAAACCTTATAAAAACGTTTGAAAATATCTCATTTGACTCATTGGGAATTAACTACTTCATCAAAAACTAAACGTGTTTGTTACCGGCATGTACCGCCACTGACTGATTTCAATTGCTCTCCTTTTGTTTCCAAAACATTGGATGATTTTATCCAAAATATCACTTTAAATGCACTGAAATATTTACCTACTGGTAAAAAAACACACTATTAACGTTTTTTGACAAAATTTGGTTTTAAAACGACTTATAAACTGCTTAAAACATCCTGAAATTTTAAAATAAATAACACGAAAAAGCTTATGTCAATAAAAATATCATCCGACCGTCCTAAAGTGGTTGAGACAGAATTATCTGTCCCTATCGTTCTAACGTCGTTTAAAAGAATAGAAAAATCATCGATATTTCTAACCTTTGTTTTGATGTTATTTTATTTGTAAATAAACAGTGGTTATTATTTGCCCAGGAGTTTTCGTTGGATCAGATATCTTGACTCTTTTTAATCTAAGCTTTAACAGGAACTTGCGCTACTTAGGGAGGGATGTATACAGGGTGTAAACAATACCATAGTCATCCTTTTAACTGATGAAAGAGGGGGTCAAAACAAGTCAAAAAGTTCATATGACTTATGGTAATAACTCAACAGATCTTTGTCCAAATGGTTTTAAAGTTGAAAAATAACAGAACAGAATTTTACAAATATTCATGTATAACTTTAACTATTTTACAATGGGGCCATTTCCAAATAAACAAAAATAAATCTTTCCTCTCTCTAAATTTAAAAAAATAAATAAAAAAAATAATGATTTTCTTGAGAAAAAACACTTGGCAACAACACAATTCGCTGCATACGCCTCTCTGACTTCCGAACCAGCACAGCTACTACAGCACAGTGCATAGTGTATCTTCCGCTATTCGTTGTGAAGGTTGGCAGTCGCGCGAGTCTACCTGACGCTATTATTTTCGCGAGTTTTTTGCAGTTTGATGTGAAATTAAACTGAATTAAAAAGGTTCTCCAATCAGGAATATGCTGACATACTATTAGTATACGGTGAAGCTAGCAGAAACTCAAGTCTTGCTGCTCAAATGTATCGCTTTAAAGTTTAAAAATAAGAAAGTCCAGTGATTTTAAAAATTTTTATGCAGTATTTTAAAAAAAGGCAAGTGTGTCTCCAAGTGTGGTAAAAAGTTCTCAAAAGGTTTTTTTTTTAAGTTTAAAAAAAAATCTAATAAAAAAAGAGTATTTACAAATTAAAAACAGTTTCGAAAACTGTGTGACAGGTGTTTTTATTTAAAAAAAGAAATTTATCTCCAAGTGTATAGGCAAAGCTCAAAAACAGTGTTTTTAAATTTTTCTTCAACTAAAAAAAACAAACAAAAAAAAGTCTTCACAAATTAAAAACAGCTTTAAAAATTTTGCGTCATTGTTATTAAAAAAACGAAGTGAGCTCTACAAGTGTACAAAACAAGTGCCTAACAGAAGTGTTTTTTTGAGTGTTTGACAAAAAAACAATGAAAAAGAGCTTTTCAAAGCAAAATCTTATTTCGATACCGAAAAGGACTTTTAAATAAACTTTTTACAACCAGACAAGGCGCTAAAATTAATTTTCGGTAAGTACACATTTATTTTTTTGCTTTTTACTATTTTTAAATAATTACTTGAATAGAATAGAATAGAATAGAATAGAATAGAATAGAATAGAATAGAATAGAATAGAATAGAATAGAATAGAATAGAATAGAATAGAATAGAATAGAATAGAATAGAATAGAATAGAATAGAATAGAATAGAATAGAATAGAATAGAATAGAATAGAATAGAATAGAATAGAATAGAATAGAATAGAATAGAATAGAATAGAATAGAATAGAATAGAATAGAATAGAATAGAATAGAATAGAATAGAATAGAATAGAATAGAATAGAATAGAATAGAATAGAATAGAATAGAATAGAATAGAATAGAATAGAATAGAATAGAATAGAATAGAATAGAATAGAATAGAATAGAATAGAATAGAATAGAATAGAATAGAATAGAATAGAATAGAATAGAATAGAATAGAATAGAATAGAATAGAATAGAATAGAATAGAATAGAATAGAATAGAATAGAATAGAATAGAATAGAATAGAATAGAATAGAATAGAATAGAATAGAATAGAATAGAATAGAATAGAATAGAATAGAATAGAATAGAATAGAATAGAATAGAATAGAATAGAATAGAATAGAATAGAATAGAATAGAATAGAATAGAATAGAATAGAATAGAATAGAATAGAATAGAATAGAATAGAATAGAATAGAATAGAATAGAATAGAATAGAATAGAATAGAATAGAATAGAATAGAATAGAATAGAATAGAATAGAATAGAATAGAATAGAATAGAATAGAATAGAATAGAATAGAATAGAATAGAATAGAATAGAATAGAATAGAATAGAATAGAATAGAATAGAATAGAATAGAATAGAATAGAATAGAATAGAATAGAATAGAATAGAATAGAATAGAATAGAATAGAATAGAATAGAATAGAATAGAATAGAATAGAATAGAATAGAATAGAATAGAATAGAATAGAATAAAATAGAATAAAATAGAATAGAATAGAATAGAATAGAATAGAATAGAATAGAATAGAATAGAATAGAATAGAATAGAATAGAATAGAATAGAATAGAATAGAATAGAATAGAATAGAATAGAATGGAATGGAATGGAATAGAATAGAATATAATAGAATAGAATAGAATGGAATAGAATGGAATAGAATAGAATAGAATAGAATAGAATAGAATAGAATAGAATAGAATAGAATAGAATAGAATAGAATAGAATAGAATAGAATAGAATAGAATAGAATAGAATAGAATAGAATAGAGTAGAATAGAATAGAATAGAATAGAATAGAATAGAATAGAATAGAATAGAATAGAATAGAATACTTCTTTATTTCAAATAATAATTTGTAAGATATGAAGAAAGCTGATATGTTGATATTTCTCTCTATCATGAGATCTCCTATAATTTTCTCGCACCTGAAAGCGCATTGTGGCCAAACTGTTTTTAACTTTAAAGTCCTATATTTCCGAAACCACTAAGTTTTGACGCTCCTATTATATGAACTTTTTTGCTTGCTTCGGCCACCCTTATCACCTATTTAAATAATGACTATCATATCGTTTATACCCTGTATGACACCGCACTCAAAAACTTTTGGAAATTTATTTGGGTTTTGGGTTTGATTAATAGGTACGAAAAAATTTCTATTTATATTTATTTGATCTAGTCAATGCTAGATTTGTGTTTAAAATCGTGCTATAAATGCGACGCAGGCGAAAATTCATAATTCTAATTTTATATGAATTTTCGTTAGTAAAATATTTTCTGGAGGTGACTTTTTTTGCCGGGCTCAAAAAACTCTCTTGGTTTACTAAAATTTAAACACACCGACAAAATCCACTATTTTAGACTAATTCCCAAAAATATTATATAACCCCAGTATAACAAACCAAGGACGTTTGTTATACTCTGACTTAAACACCTTATAAAGTACACTTGATTTCAAAAAAAAACTCATACATGCATTTTTTTCTATGCCACAAAATTTAGCTTTCCATTAGTGTATACTAGTATAAGGCACCACCAGCTTGGTATGATATCAATATTTACAAAAGTTCAAATTATCACTCGAGTTCTAGGCTAGTCTATAAGAGGAGCGGCCACCCATTGTGGAGTTGATAAAATTACGATAATGCGATGGATTGAAAATAATTCTACGGATAGGAGAGATGGATCAGGACGACCAAAAGTAAGTTCTGAAGTGTAAGATGAGAGACTTATTGACCAGCTCAGACAAAATCCTTTTTCAACGTCGATTGAAGCAGCTAATTTAACATTATTTCCGGGTTCTTTGGCAATAGTAAATAGAAGAGTAATGAAATCAGAAGTCTCTTGTCGAGTTGCTGCAAAGAAGCCTTTTCTAACAGAAGAACAAAAACAGGCCAGTGTGATTTTTGCACTGAATAACGTTCTTCGTGATAATGACTTCTGGGAGAGGGTGGTTTTCACTGACGAAAAAATTTTTCATTATCAAGCAGCAGGAAAATTTTAGTTTATCGTCCACCAAATTCTAGATTTGAACCCGAATATTCAAACCAAATTAAAAAAACTGGACATTTTTCTGTAAACATGTGGGGCTGGTTTAGTACTAGAGGTTTGGGTTTTTTTTTGGAGAATCGAAGGAAGATTCAAGAGTGAACGATATAATGAAATCCTTGAAAACGTTATGCTGTCATCTGTACAGGCTTTACATGAAAATAATGAGTTCGTTTATCAGCAGGACAACTGTCCAGTACACACGGCTAATATTGTTCGCCAATGGTTTTAGAATAATAATATAGAAACTCTTCCTTGGCCAGCGAACAGCCCTGACCTTAACCCAATGGAAAATATATGGGGTCGAATCGTTAAAATAATATACCAAAGGAATTGGAGACCACGAAATGCTGAAGAGTTAAGCGATGCTATTTATCGCGCATTGGATCAGCTCTCAGAAGACCATCAGTATTTTCAAAATTTAACCTTTTAAATGCCCAGACGTTTGCAGCTTGTAATAGAGAAAAATGGTGATCCTATTAAATACTAAAATAATTATTTTAGTTCTTTTTTAAGTTAAAATAATTAGTATTAAGTTTACCATCATTTTTGTAATAATCCAAGTTTCCTATTCGTCGAATTGTTTTCAATCCAGCGCTGTTTCCATCGTATTATTGTTATTTTATTAACTCCAAAATGGGTTACCGCCCTCTTTATAGAACTGCCTTCGTTCGTTACTCGAGTGATAATTTGATATTGTCCAATAAAGACTACTAAAACATTATTTTTGTTGATTTTTTAGTATTATGCAAAATTTAATATAAAAATAAGGTTGCCTTTGATTTAAGTAAAAAAATATTTTCAGTTTTAGAGACCTTTTTTAAACAATATGACAAATTGTCGTACTTTTGAAGTTTTTAGGCATTTTAGCTGGTAGTCCGTATATATTATACACTTTTAGAAAGGTCAATTTTGTGACTGCATGTATACTTTTTTTTTTTAAATCAAGTGTACAACTGGTATAATAAATCCAGGCATTTCCCATTTAATGGTCTAATGGTCGTATTTTTCATACATTAGGGGCAGATAGGTAATTATCATAATTAACACAGATTTATAAAACCGGAGCTAACTGAGACTTGTATTTTAGTACAATAAAATAAGTTGGGTCCAGGACACATTTTTTATTATTCATTAAAATTTTAGGGCTTTAAGTGATGAACGACAAAAATGTGTTACAACTCCCACGTTACTTGATGATAATGCTGGGCATATGGCGACTAGAGCTACACGTCCATCCTTTGATAAAGAAAATATACTTGCTATTCTCCCTCATGCAGCAAACCTTTCTCATTACTTTTACAATGGCGCAGATTATTCAGTTGATATTGTTTTTCATAAATGGTTAGTATACTGCCCTCCAACGGAAAAACACCGTATGTCATGATTTCCTAATTTTTAGAAAACGATTTTTGGAAATTTGGTGTACACAAATCCGAACAAAAACTTCGATAATTTCAATATGGAGCTTAATTTTTCACAAATTCTACCTTGAATATAGCTTCAATAGTTAGTTAACTGATTTTTAAATTTAATTAAATTTATTTAGGTTTCTGTCAAAAAAACATAACTTTTCAAAACATAGCAAAAATGTTTTGTTCCTAAACATACAAGCCGTAAGGTGTGTTAAGAGTAGAGATTCTTTTTTTTATGTCATGACCTTAGCTCAGGAAAGTTAAAAGAGAAGTTCAAAACGGGTTATGCGATAATCATACTTTTTGGAATCAAATAAACCTCAGAATTGGCTGAACTTTGAACGGAAGGCCAATTTTGTCAAAACCAAGACGCAGTTCGGAGCAGTTTTTTTATTTTTTGCCGAAAAAGCTAATATTTCTTTCTAAGGCCACCGATTCAAATGTTTGAATGAGTGGTTGTCCTTGAGTATCTTCTGATCAAGGCTTTGCAGTGATTCATTCAGTGTTGAAATGCTGGCTGCAGAATTCTGAAAAATCTGAATGCTGAAAGTAATTTCAGGAAAAGAACAGATATTTTCTACAGTAAGATGGTCTACCCATGAAATCTCCACTATCGCAGGTAGTGACCGACACCTTTATGGGATCCTTTTTGAAGAAGAAGCTCTGCGAACATCATGGCAATGATCCAAACTATAGCTAAGATACATGCATGACACATTTATCATCTGGATAAAGGACAGACTAGTGTATTACTAGAACAATTCTTTATTCATGTCAACAGCATAAAAACTGCATCATATTAACTCTGGAAAAATAATAAAATTGTCAGCTCTTTTTTATCGACGTTCTAGTCACCAAAAAGAATTCAACCATAATCACTTTCGTATATCGCAAACCAACTCATACTAGATCAAACCTAAACTTGAAATCAAACCACTCCACATCAACCAAATTGGGAATTGCAAAATCTTTTATAGATCGAGCCATCTACATCCGCAATACAGAAGAAGCTTTAAATAAAAAAAAGTAAAAAATTCGATCCGATCGATCTGCAAAGGTGCGGTTTCTCCAACTACACAATCAGTAAAACTTTTCAGGCCACACCAACACAAAGGACGACAGACGTGAATACTCTAAGGAAGGCGACACTTATAATTTCAGAAAGCAACTAATACCATTTTCGCAGTATTTAGAATGACCACAACAATAAGAAGTCAATTAACAAAAACGAAACCATATCGCCACAACACCAAGAACTCCATCTATCAAATACCATGAAAGTTCGCCTTACAGAACACAAACGCAAGACTCGATAGGGGGACATAACTGGATCAATAATAGCTCAAAATTGCTGGGAAAATCAACATCATATAGAAAGGAAAGAGAAAAAGATCGTCGCCAGAAAGAAATAGCATTCATACAGAGGAACCATAATGTATTTTCTCAGGAAAGCATTACCATCAAGAATATTTGAAAACTCATGGTTTTCGGAGGTAACAAACAGATTTCATCTGCGAAACAACGAAACCCACCAATTGTAAACTTCATAGTTCACTGAACACAGGTTAATTGTATGGTTCAGTGAACACATCCTAGTATATAAGATTTAGTGGTCTTCTTGGAAACATTGTAAAAAGTAAAAAATAAAGTAAGGAGTAAAGAAGTACCAACAGTAATTAAGGAAAACTGCCAAAATAAAAAAACTTTTCGAGAATTTCTCGAAGAAGGGAAAAGCTGTCCAATTTATGAGAAAATAATCTAATTCTTTCAGTAACAAGGGGAAAAAGAGGCTACGAAGTGTTTAGGTTACATCCAGCCAATAACAGAAAACGAACCTGAATCAACCGAAAAATCTGACCAGCTTAGTCTTGGTCACTTAAGAAACGAGCAAAAGGACGATGAAGACTTAAAAATAGTGTGGCTAGAAAAAGAAGATAGGCCAGAATGGCAGGACGAATCAGTCGCAATTGGAAAAATTCAGATGAAAAACAGGTCGGATATCAAACGGTTCTGCCACGATATTATAGCAGAGACACTGTATTTCGTGAGCTGCACGACAGTAGGAGCGGAGGTCACTTTGGAGAAATTACAACTAGCGAGGAAAAAAAGAAAAATTGAATATTGTTTCATGGAAATATTTCAGGAACAACGGCTTCTTACCTTTTAAGAAAAAAAATAATTAAATTTCCAGTAGTTGAAAATAGAACTACCGTTGAGTTCCATAAGCCGAAGGAGTATACAAGTCAATGACAACTACTCATTATGTTTAAAAAATTCCTGATTTGATAAACGTCATTTTGTTATAAGGAAGTATGCTGAAATTTATTATTGTTTATACAGACCGCTTCAAGCTACTGCTAACATAGGGCGGAAGAAGTCTAATTTGCCAGTGTACGTACATGCAGAGACACCGCACGCCTATCAGTGAAGCAACCAATACTCAGGCTTGCGATCACCACTTGCATGACTTTCCTTTGGTATTTAGTACGCCTCTAACCACGGTGCTGTGTGGAGCGTAGTCAATGAAACCGGAATTTGGTCAATAAATACGCAAATTTTTATAACGTAATTTTCTTATTTTTTGTCACTCATAAATAAGAGCGTTTTATTGTAAACTGCTTAGATTTATCAGTGACGACGTGTTACAATGAAAATAATAAGGAGAAACAAAATAAAAGCAAGTTCTCAAAATAAAATAATACATTCTAAAAACCAAAAAGATTCCCCCAGTCAAAAAAAAATTAAAGCAAATGTTCGAAAAGTCCTCCTTGCTCGGCTAGACAATATCCGAGCCTACTATAAAAACCCCTTCTAACGTTTCCAAGCATGTTAGGGGTGATAATTTGAAAAGCTTCTTCAAAAACAGATAGAAGTCATTAGGAGCAAGATCGGGAGATCGAGCTGGCCATAAAATAGTTCCCCGTGTACTTATAACCCGATTAGAAAATACATTATGAAGATATTCCCTAACAAGGCCAACATTGTGAGCGGAACAACCATCTTGTTGAAACCATGTTTCACCAAATCTTACACCTAACAATTGCCTAGCAGTTGGAATAATGTGCTGCTGCAGTAGATCCAAGCATCTAGGACCATTCAAATTGCAATTGCCGTTAATAAAAAATGGCCCAATTACGTGTTCCCCTATAATACCCCCCCCCAAACATTTAGTTTTTGGGGATACTATGTTCTTACGTCAAAATACAAATGCAAATTTTCCCTCGACCAATATCGAACGTGTGTTGGGTTATGACGATTTGACCATTTGACCATCTGCACGTTTTCGGCAACTTCGTAGACATCCATTTTTGGTTTTAAAAATGTATTATTTCAATTAAGAACTTACCCATCTGTTTCTCGAGCAAGGCAGAAATAAAACAAAATAATAAAAACAAAATGAATTTCCAAAAGATAGCACTGCAGCGTGCTTCGAATCCACCTCGGTCGTACGGCACGGAGAGTAAATTGGACTTGATTCCCCCTATGTTCGCAGTAGCTTGAAGCGGTCTGTATACCTACTTAACCATAACTTATGTTCAACTAGGAGGAATTTCCAAGATGAAACTTTTGGAATCGATGGGAATATGTTCATTTTGTTGTGTCATTGTTACCAACATATTAATTTGTCAAAGGGAGAAAACTAAGAAGCTTATTTTGCAAGTAAGTAAATAGGTGTTGTATTGAATTGACGTCACACCTTTCTCACGTGGACCTTGTGGGGCAAATAAACTTTTATTTACACAAAGAACCCGTGTGAATAAGGGTCGTGTGTTAACAGGGTGGGAATTGTGGGGCTTTGGTTATTTCTAAGGGAGACCGGAAAACTTATGTACAGAGTGGTTTAAATTCGAGAGACTGGGGCGATTTTGCGTATTTCTAGGGAGGTAGCGAAAATAGCATATTACATAAGAACAGAAAAAAGTGACAAATTCACACTGCACACCGGTGAAATTTAGCGTTATCTAAGAATGCAAATCGTGTAAAATCCATCAAACTAATACATGCTGTGGGCTCGATTTTTAAAAAATAATGGAGAAATCCGCGTATCAATATACCAACCCGTTTTTGAGCTACAACAACGGAATGTTAAAAAATACTTTTAGAATTTGGCCTCTGATTTTTTTTATTAACTAAAAGTTCTGTTTGGTATAAATCGCTTTTTTGTAGATAATTTAAAGTGGAATTTATTTGTCAAACTGGATTTTATCCGTAACGTTTAGTTCTTGAGATGTAACAACAAGTTAATATTTTTCCTATGAAATGATCTATTTTTGACTCGATATTTGATATCAGGATAAAATTTTTTAAATGGTGTAGGTATCGCACATGATATTTCATTTTTTGTTTTTTTTTTAATACCTATTTTTATTTTGTTTATTTTAATTTTTTTTTATTATTTATATCTTTACGTTTATTTTATACCTTTTGCAAAAAAGGCAATAAGATGTTTGACTGTATATTTAAATTTATTAGCTGCGTTTGTTCACATTGTACTACATATTCTTTACGCAGCATTTTTTAATTTTCAAAAATAACTTTAACAAAAACTGACAAATTCATGTTATTGATTGGTTTATACGGACCTCTTAAGGTCGTAATTTCAATCTGAGGATTTTTTTTAGCAACACTGTACGGGAAATCTATTTAATTATGTCGACCTGATCTTTTTGCAAACATTGAATTTGTTTTCCATGGCAATGCGGAGACTTTATTTATGTTTATCCACAGTGGGACTCCAGAGATTTTTTAGCACCGGGTCAAAAATTTGGAGTAAGGTTACTTATTTTGACTTTTCGCGCTCTGCGCTGCTAAAAAAACAAGTAAAATACTAAAATAAAAGAAAACCATTTATGGCAAAAGTACCTGCTAAAAAAACTCTACCCAACTACGTATTAAAGTAACTGGGTGTAATGTTTAAGGTTGCATTTACAGGTGCATTTATAATTGAATTGGAAACACTCCCGCTAGCTGATACTGACAACAGGTTAACTTAAAAGCATGCAGATTTAAAACTAGGCTACTGGCGCTAGACGAAATAATCGTATTCTATTTTAAACAAGAGCGTCAACGACTAGCAAGAGTCTTTCAAACCTCTAAATGGAGCTTTACTGACCTGTTTTGTTAGTACTCAAGTATCCGTGTGTTTTTGAAACTGAGGTTCTAAAATTTATCCTTTGCACTCCAAGATTTCACTAGTACACTTGCACATAACTATGCCGCAATAATTTAAATTAAAAAAAAAATGTTTAAATCAAAATAAAAACAAAATTATGTGGGGTTATGGGAGCCGAATGTTGCTATGTGAATTCCTAGTAATCCCAGCGAGCCAGTAAAGTTCTCTTGGTTCTTTGATAGACTCGGGGAAATGCCCGCGCAGCGCTAGGCCTTTTTCGGCGGGCGACCGCGGACGCGAAGTGGTTTCATATTTGTTTTAGAACAATATTTTTGGAAACACATTTTTAAAATATAAACATAACCTTGAATGGTTTTCTGTCAGAAAACGTAAAAATACTCTTCTGCCCCACTACGGCTCTATTTAAAGTTTGTTGACAAAACACCTGCAGTTACCATGGAATCTTATAAATTTTGCGATTTATCGGCCAACACTTGCACTGCGTGTGTCTCCCAAATTCAATGAAGTGTGATTGATTTTCGATTTTCTTTTCCGGAGTGCACAGGCTTTTAGAAAAAAGGAAACTTGGTTTTTATTTTCGCTAAAGCAAGGAAATAAAAAAAGGAAAAATGTAATCCAGGGGAAATTGTGAGTATTTCTCTATTTTTTTTCTAAATCGGGTTTGTTCTAAACCGCAATTATTTTATAATTGAGAATTTTGAAAAATCCTTCAGATATTTTTGTTAAGCAATAAAAAATGATCATCCCTGCAAAATTTCAGCTAATAATGATGTTTAGTTGTCCCTTTTTTTTACTTAAAATCTGGGGAGAAACTATAGCCTTAAATTCGTTTAACCAGGGGCGGAGCTAGACTTTTTTTTCAGAATACACTTTTATTGATATAAAATGGTTACATAAATTAGAGAAAGCAGGTTCAGCTTATATTTTTTTAAATTATTGTGTGCATAATTTTTTATTTCAAAAAGTTTTTATTTAAAAATATTATGTTAGTTCTGTCTGATCCTAAAGTGAATTCGGGAAGCCAATCAAATTTTGGTATCATTTGAAAGGTCCAATTTTGCACACCTATTTTGAAATTTTGCACACCCCATGGGAACCCTGGGGGGGCCAGCCTCGTTACTCGAGAGGGTGTGCAAAATTAGACCATTCGAGTGGTACCAAAATTTTCAAAAAATATCATCTGGATGGGGCCAGCCTCGTTACTCATGAACCCTATTGCGGGTTCCCATATAGGGCGTGGAAAATTTTAAAATAGGTGTGCAAAATTGGACCTTTCGAATGATACTAAAATTTTCAAAAAATATCTGGGGGGGCCAGCCTCACTCGAGAACCCTATTGCGGGTTCTCATGGGGTGTGCAAAATTTCAAAATAGTTGTGAAAAATTTCAAAATAGGTGTGCAAAATTGTGCAAAATTGGATCTTTCGAATGATACCAAAATTTTCATTAAACCTTATATTTTTTGATTGGTTTTCACTAATTCACTTTAGGACGCACAGAACTAAAATAATGCACGCCCCTGATGTGCATGTTATAAAAAAAAATTATTTACATTATAATTTAAAAAAATATAAGCTGAAGCTGCTTTCTCTAATTTATGTAACCACTTTTTATCAATAGAAGTGTATTCTGAAAAAAAATCTAGCTCCGCCCCTGGTTAACATTTTAAAAAAATTAAAAGCTGCTTAGGTAACAATGATCACTAGTTACTAATAACTGAAAAAAAAATAATTTTTATCTGTTACAATTCACAACTTGGACGCCACTGGTAATCAAGATTAATTTTCAAAATAACTTTGGGTACGTTTTATTTTTAATAGCCTTTGAGAGATCCACGACGCAAAAGAATGTAAAATAAGCATAAATTTTGGAAAAAAAATGATATCTCCAAAACAAAAGAAAAAATAAACTCTACGATATAGCTAAAACCCAGTTTGACGAATAAATCGTAATGTGAATGGAAAAGCAATTTACATAAAAAAAATGTTCAATAATAAAAAAGATATAGGCAACATTTTAAAACGCATATTTTTTAAAAAGTCACATCAGTGAGGGGTAAAAAAAAGTCTATCTCCGATATTAACGAGCTTTTGCTCCTCAAAAATTCGCGAGGAGGATCAAAAAGGTGAGGTTATCTCCCCTCAAATGTACATGTATTTATTTATCGAATATTAGTTAATTAGAAGACTGAATTTATTAGAAAATGTAGACATAGAAACGTATGTTTGCCCCATATCCTTTTTAAATAGTCACGTGACTTGGAATGATCAATAGTTTGGCTTTTAGTACCCAATAATCGACGTATAGGAACATTACGGTTGAGAAGGACCATTTTTTTTCTTGTATTAAATTCTCGGGACCCTATTAAATTACTAAAAATTTTTTTGCTGCAATTTCTTTCTACTACTTTGCTTATTTTTACCCGACTGCCTGTGGCACGAAGGTAATCTTTTTCGAGTTGGATGGAGTAGGGCAAATCCTACTGTATTATAATGATTGCAATAATATGCAATTGTGCAATAAAAGTGTTGTTTTTTCTTCAACTACAGGTTTACAAAAGTCAAAAAGTTATGCTGAAATCCAGAAACAATCAGTTTCTAAAAATCCACAGGGACCAAGTTAACAGGACCAACATTATGATAAGTTCGATAGTGATTTTAACTTCATCAACGGGAATATTTATGGTGATTAATCATTTTGTGCAAACATACAAAATTGAGATCTATAATAGAAAGCACAACACTACTTTAGAAAAACCATGGTAAGCCGCAACAAAACTATTGTCAAAAAAGAAGTTAAAAAACCTCCAAATCGCTAACTGATTTGGAGGTTTTTTAACTTCTTTTTTGTTTTAATTGCCTTAGGAGCATAATCTTACTGGAAATATTAACACGCCTGGATGAATTCGTATCAGGTAACTTGGATAAGTACCAGTGCGGAACGATGCCTATTTGTGGGTGGTTCAGGGTTGGAAGTCAAAGTGTATGATGGTGTTTAATGATATATAGTGGAGGGTGACCAGTGAAACTACTGATGAGCCCACGCTGGTTACCCAGGGCGAAACATCGTTTGATCATTTCTCTTTTCGCTTTGATCTTTTGTGTGTTCCTTGTGGGATGCTTATCCAAGTTTGAAATTTCGTTATTTCCACCCAAGATCTTTTAAAACTATTGTCGTTTGAAAGCCTAGCTTAAAAATTGTTGTACCAAAAATCGTAAAGAGTTGGTTTAGTAGGACTAGGATTGAATGAAAGCTATTTCATTGTGGCAACATTTCGACTATAATTTTGTCGTTTTTTTTTTCATTCAAACCTAGTCCTGTAACCCACGAAATCAACTCTTTAAAAAATCAAGGACACAAAATGACTCAAAAATCGTAATTTTACAGTTGCCTGCCAAAAATACCGTGTCAAAACTCGTCAAAAAACTAGTGAAAGTTCACGAGTTCTGGTCGGTATTTCATGCGGTTCAATGTTGGAAAGAGATTCAAAACTCGTCAAACATCATGAGTTTTGAAAAGTTTTTAAAAGAATTTATGACAAGAGTTAATAAGATTTTACTAGTATTTTAAAGGCTCTGCTTCCACTGGTTTTATTAAGTTTTGAGGTTGTTTTTAGCAGTTTTGAGCAAATTTTAAGAGAAACAAGTTGATAAAGTTTTAATGGTTTTGACAAGTTTACATGTTTTCAGAAGTTTTGAGCAGATTTTAACAGAAATATAAAATAAAATTAATAAGATTTCACAAGATTTCATGAGAGTGCCCATGTTTTCTGCAGTTTTTAGAAGACCCACCCTCCATCAGATTTTATAAGATTACATAAGAAAATCCACATGTTTTTAGCAGTTTTAAGCAGATTTTAAGAGAAACAAGTTGATAAGATTTCACTGGTTTTGACAAGTTTACAGGAAATCATTATTATATAATCTTTTTAATTTATGTTTATGGATACTCATAAAATCTTTTAAATTGTCATTTTGCTTGTCAAATCTGGTTAGCGCTTTTCTATTTTCTAGACTTTATTAATACTTATATAATCTTGTCAAATCTTCACAACCCTTTACCCTATTTCTCATGAAAACTTGTAAAATCTTTTAAAAACGACCCTTCTTTTAGACTTGTAAATTCTTGTGAAATCTTATAGAAATCTGGCTTGCTAAACCTCATGTGTCTGGTGTAACATAATGAAATCTTGTTAAACATCTACGCATGAAATTTTGTCTTTAGGATTTTTTGAAATCTTGTGAGTTTTCAATAGTCAGAAATTATTTGAAAATGATTCTCATGAAACATCATGAGAATTTGTCAGTGTTCATGTGAAATAAATTTTTGCCAAGTCAAGTCTCTTCAAACCAATAAAATCTCTTAAAATCTTACTAAGACTTGATCAGTTTTAAAGAGTTTGGAAGTGGTTTTTTTAAGAAAGGCGCTACCAAAAAATTTATGTTCTGTCAAATAACGTTCTTTTTCGTTCTTCTTGTTCTTCTGTAGATTTCCTACGCTATCGCAGATTGGATATGTTCTTGGCGATTAATTCTTACTATCTTTAAAGCTGTTCTAAATAGTTGATTTCTTGCCACACTCCAAACCAATCTTTTGAATTTTTAACGCATTATGTTCTCCTGGCTTCATTTCTTTGAAAAGAGTAGTTATTTTTATAATTTGTTGGTTATGTAGAGAAAATCTTCAGTTTTGAGGAGTCCTAGGAAGGGTATATAATTACCCTCAATTTAATTTTTGAATTTATCAACTTATGGCCATGTCGGATTTCCTCATTATTTTTTTTTGGAATTTTTAGTGAAAAAGACGTGTATTTGAAAGAAGAACTCAGGTCTTCACTAAAATGTTTTTGCTTTAAAGACATGTCTGTCCCTGAAAGTCATAATGAATTTGCGAAAACGAATCTATTTTTTAGTGTGGGTTTTAAAAGTGAGGAAGTATATGCTATGTTTTCATGGGTATTGAGTTCGTTTTCAAAACTCATTGTATCTTTTTCTTTTATATAGCGTGTTCTTTATCAAGACCAAGAACACGCTATATAAAAGAAAAAGATAGAATGAGTTTTGAAAACGAACTCAATACCCATGAAAACATAGCAAATGTCAACTAAAGCCTACTAGGTCGCATTGATGATGTTCGAATTTATTTTGTAGTTTTTATAGTTTATATTTTTGTTTTTTCTGTGCGATTTACTACTGGCCCCATCGTATACCCAGGCAAAAAAACCTAGGTCCGGAGATTTTGACTTTTGATTTGTGTTTTTGGATTATTGTAGCAGTAATTTATCTTGGGTAGACATTGAATAGTCGGGCTAAACTATTTTAGTGACCACCCTGTATTTTTGTATTAAAAAGCTTAAAATTTGCATTTTTTTGTGTTTCCCTTGTGGAAAAAGCTAAATATCAAAAAGTACTTGACCAATCGAAAAAAGAAAGCCACGGATCAAAAGACAATTTATTTCTGCGTTTCATGTATTATGTTTTATATCTATTATAGTTGCCATAGAAACCGAGATAAACAGGATGGTTACATCAAATTATGTACGTTTTCGAAAAAAAATCGCAGATTCTATTATTCTTTAAGCCAAGATAAACTATATTTAAATCAAAGTAATTTTCAATATTATACAGGGTGTCCAAAAAACGAATTTAAATGAAAGTTTTTCAAAATATTGTATCAATTTTTGTAATTTTTTAATATGTGATAGAAAATGGCCTATCCAACATTTTTTGTCATTACTATTTTCCTGTAATTGGACAGGCTGATCCAGCAATAAAAAAGGGTAAAGTTCCAAAAATGGCCGTTTTGGAACTTTGTTTATGAGAAAACTATAAGGTTAATAAAAAAATTTCCGTCGAAATATGATTTTAAATGCTATTATCAACAATTTCATTTGACACTTTGTATATATTCGGGGTGACCCAAAAAAAAAACGTTCGAAAATACCCTTAATCGCATCCTCTACAATTGAGTTTCAAAGAAGATTAACACAATAAAAGTATTTTTTTGAGGTACCACCAGGAATTTGAAAATATTGCCTTTCCAAAGGTAACAACCTTAAAATTTTTGTGCAGGGTCAGCCAAAAAAATGGCCTTTGGAGGTCGCTAAATAAATTATAAATCGAATTTGCAAACATTTTATATGTGATTCTCTTAACCACGATCTACTTATTTTTCTTTACATTATTCCTCATTTATATACAGGGTGAGTCAAAACTACGCCCTATATAGATTTGAAAGCTAAAGTTACCACCTGTAGAAACATTTATATTATTTCAAATAATTTCAGTTCAATTTTTTTACTCACCCTGTATATATATTAATACTATTCCTTTTTTTTCTTTTTTTTCAAGGGTATTAAGGGGAAATATTGCATAAGACGCCCGAACTACTTTCCTGTCAGAGTCATTTCTCCTCTAACAGGAGAGCCCGGGTAGTGTCGGATTCCTACCGACTAAAACCCCTCGATTGTGACTCCAAACTGCCAGGTGGCAAGCCACAGTCACTGCACTGCAGCCATTACTGGCTTATTGTGCACTAATAATATATACTATTGATAGTGATATAAAGAAAAATAAGTAGATCGTGGTCAAGAATATTCACATAAATAATTGTAAATGGAATTTATAATTTATTGAACGACTTCTAAGGTCTTTTTTTGCCTCAACCTGTACACAAATTAATATATTATTACCTTTGGAAAAAACATATTTTACAATGCCTTGTATTATGTCAGAAAAAAACGAATATATGCAAAGATAAGTGCCAAATTAAAATTTTTGACAATGGCCTGTACAAACTTTATAGTTTTCTTCTAGGTCCAAAACGGCCATTTTTGGAAATTTACCTTCATTGCCGGCTCACCCTGTATAATTACAGGAAAATAGTAATGACAAAAAATGTTGGATAGGCCATTTTCTATCACATATTAAAAAATTACAAAACTTGACCAATATTTTGAAAAACTTTCATTTAAATTCGTTTTTTGGACACCCTGTACGATATTGAAAATTACTTTGATTTAAATATAGTTTATCTTGGCTTAAAGAATAATAGAATCTGCGATTTTTTTTCGAAAACGTACATAATTTGATGTAACCATCCTGTTTATGTCGTTTTTTGGAGACCCTGTGTAATATTGAAAATTACATTAATTTAAATATGATTTATCTTGGCTTAGCAAACAAAATCTCTAAAAATGAATAAAATAAGAGAAGCTATATTGAATCTGCGAATTTTTTGGAAAACGTACATAATTTGGTGTAACCATCCTTTTTATCTCGATTTCCATGCCAACCCTTATCTTTAATTATACAGTGGCGGTCCCAGAGGGGCGGGGAGGAGGCGGTTGTCCCCCCCCTGTTGATCAAGAAAAAAGTAGATAACGAAGATGCTGGTGGTAACCTTGAAACTTTTGGAGAAAAAACGAGTAATTTCAGAACATTCCTTTAAAGCAGGGTTGGAAAAAACCCAGGTTTTTTTATATAAAATCCAACCCACTGGGCTTTTTTGAGTTAATAAATGGGTTTTATGAGGTTTTTTATGGTTTTCTTTTAATATCATATATACAGATTGTTGTTCTTCTTTAAAATTATGACTTATTCTCGTGATCGTTTATCAACTATAAAATACAATATACAAATAGGTGGAATACAGAAATCCACAATTTGTTTGGTTGTTAATAAATTAAAGCAGTTTTGGTTTAGTTTGACCAGCGCTTTATGCGGATGCGATGTTCGTATCATATTTTCTTAATGTAAACAAACCTAAAAAAAATTATTTTTGGAGTTTGTGTATTTACTACACTGCAAGTACCTGCTTACTTAAACTTATAGTATTATAGTATACGATTCACGTTTTCGTTTTTTTCGAGGTTATTAAATCTAAACCATTTTTTTAAAAACAAAAATGCTTAAGAGTAGCGGTGAAAAGAGTGCTTCCGAATGGACTGAGGTTTTAGAATCTAGTAATAAAAGTAGAGTTTGCACATACTGAACCAGAATCGTTTTTTTTTTTTAAATAATTTGCGTTGTTGCCCAGCTAGTGCAGCATCCATTGAAAGACATTTCAACTTACGGTCTTATTTGGAATAATAAAATAAGAAATTGTTTGGGATTAGAAAAAGCTTTGCAGCGCAAGTTTATGAAAACTTACGATCAGATTCAAACGACTGGTAATAATATACCTTTTTTGCGTTTATTTATTTTATTAATAATGAAACAACCCACTTTTAAGAAAGCCCTACGTGTTTTTTAAGTGGGTTTTAGGGTCTTACCCAAAAAACCCAGTGGGCTTGTTTGGGTTATCCACAGGGCAGCCAACCCTGTTTTAAAGATATTCTATCTAGAATCCCTCCACAGTATTTTGGGACAGTTTGACCTTCAATTCGTCACACCAAGAATAAACAAACGCATGAAGTACTTACCACGAAAACCACGATATTGGGAATACGGAACAGTATTACAGTTTCTATTTATAAAAAAATTTTAGACAAAATCATTTTTGACCAGAACATATTCATACCAAGTTTTATACAACGTGAAGTCAAAATCAAGGCAAAATTAACCAAAGTCGTTTCCCAAATACTATAAACTGTTTGATTAATCCAAAACACAAATTCTGGAACTAGTCATTATTTGGAAACAATATTGTAGGCAAAAGCTTAAATCAAAACATAATGATAACATTTTCGAGGCAGTGAAAAAGTGTGGCGATATTTTTCAAAAGTATGGCATAAATTACGGCGCTATAACACCTTTGATATTTACGGTATTAGTTTAATTTTGTGTTAAAAGTGGCATTTCTAGTGTCATTTTCTTAAAAAAATTTCGCCTGCTGCGCTTTGAAACCATTGAATATTTTTATTCAATTAGTTTAATTTTAAATAAAAAAATGCAGTTTTTATTGCAATTTTCTTAAAAAATTTCGCCTGTGGCGCTATGATACTGTTGGTATTTACGATTTTAGTTTAACTTGATACAAAAATTGCATTTTTAATGTAATTTTCTCAAAAATTTTCGGCGCATTTAAACCCCCTAGACTTGAAGCTAAATTGGCGTTTGTAGTTACTAAGTTTTGTTTGCATATATTGATATGTTCCTCATAAAAGCTTGCTTCTATCATTGTTTTTTTTCGTATCGAAACCGCCCCCCCCCCTTTTCAAATGGCTGGGACCGCCACTGAATAATAAAAATAGAGCATAATGCATGTCTGTTCGGTACTCTGTGCATAAAACGCAGAAAGAAATTATCTTTCGATCCGTGGTTTTCTTTTTTCGACTGGCCAAGTACTTTTTGATATCTAGCCTTTTTTCACAAGAGAACACAAAAAAAAATGGAAATTTTAAGCTTTTTAATACAAAAATACAGGGTGGTCACTAAAGTAGTTTGGTCCGGGTGATCAATGTCTAACCAAGATAAATTACTGTTACAATGATCCAAAAATATGAATCAAAAGTCAAAATCTCCGGACCTAGTTTTTTTGCGGGGGGTATACGATGGGGCCTGGTCTAATTAATTTGTATTTTCTCCTACTTTTAACGTAATTAACTACATTGAACACATTTAAAACAAAAATAAAAATACTTTCCAATTAATGTCAAAAATCCGACGTATTAGACTTTAGTCCGATATATAGGGTGGGCCAAAAAACCTTGCATACTTTTAAATTTGCTATAACTTTGCAAAGACAAGACATGAGCCTTTTCCGATCCGGCTCGAAAATTTGACATTTTGCAAAAATCCAAGATGGCGGACCGTTTTGAATAACGGTTAATTTTTAACCCGCCTGCAAAAAATTTATGTGCACCACTGGAGAAAATTCAACTTTTTTCTGAGTTTTCTTTTCCGAGGTTTTTTTTTCCTAGATTCATTTAAAAATGTCCTCCATCATAGAATTTTGAGAAATGTTAAATTTTAAACCACAACTATCTGAAATTACAGTAAACGAAAAAAAATGTGAAATGTTTTATCAACTACAATTTTAAAGTAACACCGGTCAATATTCAAAAGCCCATAATTTTTTTATTTCTTAACCGATTTAAATAAATAATACCTTTATATTAAGAGAAGGGACGGACCTTTTGTTGCAATGAGTTGAATTTTCTCCAGTGTTGCACATAACTTTTTTGCAGGGGGGTGAAAATTAACCGTTATTCAAAACGGTCCGCCGGATTTTTGCAAAATGTCAAATTTTGAGCCAGATCGGAAAAGGCTCATGTCTTGTCTTTTCAAAAAGTGACAAAATTTTGAAATCAAGCTATTTGATCAAAAGTTATAGCAAATTGAAAAGTGTGCAAGGTTTTTTGACCCACCCTATAGTATAAAATTTTATTAATATAACAATAACTAAAAAGAAGGTAAACGGTTAAAATTAAATAAATAATAATCAAATAAAATAATTACAAAGCATAAAACAATTCTTTCATATCTGATCCATGAGGGAAACCATTATTATTTCATTTACCAGACGCCTTGATTTATAATGTAAAGATGGTATGTTGCGAGAAGTGTTCTTCGTTCGAGATTTTTAAAAATGTTTTCATATTTTTCTTGGATTTTCTGATAAAGGTATTAAAAAAATAGTGTTCACAACTCGCGGCTAAACTGTGCTTTTTTTTACTTTAATTATTATTGTTATTAGACGCTTTGGGATATTTTGAAATCTTTCCATTTTTTTTTCTAGGCTGTTCCAGACCTGGCTGCCATATAATAAATTTAACCACATAGTTCTTACCCAATGCGTGCACACTTACGCAGCGTTTATGACAGCACTTTCAAACGCTGCCTGTCAATCGATCGTAACATCCATCATGGTGTACACCAAAGGGCAGCTACTGGTATTACAAAATATTTTCAAAACCATGCACACAGAAGTAAAAGTTAATAGCGTTTGGCAAAGTATCAAGAAACATCAGGATATTATTGGGTAGGGATACTAGGCAGTTTAACACCCTGTTCACAAGTTCACACATAGAGTGCCCACTCTGCATCAAAAAAACGCATCATGTGACGCATGCATTTAAAACAAATGGAAAACCATGTCCCGTCACATGGTGCGTTTTTTAAAGCAGGTGGGCGTTGCGTTAGTGTGTTTGGGGCTTGGAGTAGGAAATTTTTAAAAGGGGACGAAATTAGTACATAATTAGTAGCAAAAAGCTTTTTGTTGAATCTCTTTTTAAGCAGAAGGGGGTAATCTGTTATCCTAGAGTATAAAATTTTTTGAAAGTGGACTACCTAGTACATAATTTTCACGATATGCCAATTGAAATTGAGGGGGGAGGGTGTAGCTTAATTGATCTACTGTTGAGTAGGAGTTATTATTATTTTCCAGGAAAGGCCCACCTACAATACTAAATTACTTCAATTTTTTAGGTTTGTAAAAAATTTCAATGAGTCTCTAAAATATTTGTTGTTGTTGGAATTTGTCCTAAAGTCAATGAATATTGCGGCAGTATGTGTGCAAGTAATAAATGTAAGTTTAAGGGAAGTTGATACTGCAAAAGCCTATGAGCACTTTTAATAGTACAGTCTGAGTGTCCGGCCATTGCAACGTAAACTTATTTTCGGCCAACCACAAATCGACGCGCTGGATTTGAATGATGCTTCAATAAAGCAAGTTGCGAGCCTCTTTAAGGGGCTGAATATTCTCTAACAACAACACTTTTAATAATTGAGCTTATTCGCTTGGACTTACACTTACAAATTCTCTTTTATTTTAAGGTCACAAAAACGGCATAGATTTGACAACACTGCTTTGCTGCTTTTGGGCCAATCTTTACCGGGCAGAATATCGGAAACGAGAAAACGGAATCTATTGAAATTTGGCAGGAATGTTTGTTTTTTTAATTCTTCGTAACCGTATCCCACGGATGTAAAAAAGAAAGGGATTGATAATACCCTTGTGGGAAAATCACTGCCGTATGTCTTCCGCCATTTTCGCCGCCATGTTGTGGAGATTTAGGTTGGCGACATTGGTTCCGTAATTTTAAATAGTAGTGTGGGAACACTGACTATCAACAGTGTCAAAAATGACGTTTCTAGAAAGGTTATTTTTGTTGTTGTTTTTTAATACAAAATCAAAAAAAGTGAAGAACCAAGCAATAAAAAACATTTAAAAGACAGACGAATGCTTGAACGGTCACGCCATGATAATCTCTCTCATTTGGTCTGTGGAATGTGCAAGTTTTGAACAAATAAATTAGAACATGGAAACATTACCCCCAATTTATAAACTCACAGTTCTGTCAACCATTGCTGGTAGCGCTTCCGCTCAAGATAAACCTTCATTAAGTTGATCTCTGAATCTGAAACAGGAACTAAAACGTCTAGGGACAGATATGCGCCAACAGTTTATAAATCCGAGGTTGTTATAGGCCTAGAAGACAAGAAAAATTAATGAATAGAGGGAAATACAGAGTTTTATAATAGCATATATGGATCAGCTGAAAACCAGAGTGATACAAGCGATCACAAAAAAGTACATCTTTGGAACATCGACTTTTACACAATTAGAACAATACTTCATGAGTTTTAAAAAGAACATTAAAAAAAAAATAAGTTTAATATGTATTTTATCAGTATATTTTTTTTCTTTTTCTTGTTGTCATTTCGATGTGTTTGTAACTTTCTATATGTAATTTTAAGTTATAAGTAGTTTAAGATTTCATTGTCAATTTTTGTGAAAAGTAATTATAAGATGTTTTACCAGTTTACTAGAAATAAAGAAAAATCAATATTTATTTTTTAATCTTTATTAACAAAACCTTAATGTTAACATTGCTTAATATCTAAATGACATTTTAAAGACATTCTTAGGTTAAATTTACCTTAATGTTAATTTTTAACACTAAATTTTGACGCTTATTTATTCAATTGTGACAATGTTTTTTGTTAAAAATTTTTGTAATAAAAGTTTTCTGATGCTGAAAAACTCAGCAGAAAAAGTTATTACTAAGATATCCTTAAGTTTTGGTAAGTTTTCAGCATTTGACATTTATTATTAAGGATGATGCACTTTCCTTATGGAAACTGGCTTTCTGTGTGATTTTATTTATCTTGATGAAAATCTGTCATTGCCCCATAGCAACAAATAACAAAAAAAAATGTTACAAAAGTTATTGTTTTAAAGCATGTTTGTTAAATACTAAGTGGCAACATAACAATTGAAATTTGCCTTTTGTTAAAAGTTATTTCTTGGTCATATGAATTTAATATTTTTTATGTTTATGATGCCAGTGCAACGCAACCAATATTTTTCTGCTACTTATTCTCAGACTACAATTTGGTTCATAAATATTATTTACATTTTCACAAAAAGTGCAAAAAACTGATTTTAGGGAAAAGCCAGAATACCAAAATGTTTAACTTTGAACGCAGTATCTCAAAAACCACATACCAGATCACTGTGGAGCAATGATAGATTTTTATCAGGACAATGAAACCTACAACTTATGCAGTTTTGAGCAAAATCCCACATCCTTTATAAAAGATAGAGCTACAAAAAAAATGTTGAATGCTGAAAACTTACCAAAAGTCAAGGATATCTTAGTAATAAATTGTTAACTTAGGGAAGGTATGGTCAACAAAGTTGTTAGTTAATAGGATTTTCCGCAAAGGTCTTCAAATATTGTAAAACTCCATGCTCGACTCCATGTACCAAAGATGTACTTTTTTTGTGATCACTAAATGTTGCTTGACTTGCCATGGCTCTGGCTTTCAGCTGAGCCATATATGCTATTATCAAAGTCAGTATCTCCCTCTATTAACTTATTTTTTATTACTGTATCACGTTGGTGCATCTATTCTTAGCTGTTTTAGTCCCTGTGCAGATTCAAATCAACGTAATCAAGATGTATCTTCAGCAGGAGCACCAGCAGCAATGGTTGAACCGAGCGTTTATTACAATTTATAACGTGTGGCTTAACAGTACCCTTTGAGTTTATAAATTGGGGGGCAATGTTTCCATATTGTGATTTATTTGTTTGAAACCTGCACATACTCCAGACCAAATGAGAGACATAAATGGCGTAACCATTGGAGCATTTGTTTATGACTTGTTTCTTTACTTTAATGTTTTTGTATTAAAAAACAGCAACAAAAGTAACCTTTCAAAAAAATGTCAAATTTAATCATATTTTGACTTTTGACAGTCAGTGTTCCCACACTACTATTTAAAATTAAGGAAACCAATGTCGCCAACCCAAATCTCCACAACATGGCGGCGAAAATGGCGGAAGACACGCGGCAGTGATTTTCATAAAAATTTCCCATGGGTATTAGCAATCCAAGGTTTCTACATCCGTGCCGTATCCAAACAGTTTTTTGTTAGACTCTCTCATTTTCGAAATAAAATAAACACGGCTAACAAAACAATAAAAAATCTTACCTGGCTTTTTCTTTAGCTACGTCGATAATACAGGAATCTGTAACAGCAATTTTTGGATTTTTTTATTTTTTCAAAGAAATACAGCAAATTTTGAAAAATTCTTTAGGTACGGTTGTAGATTTTTATAAATCCTAACACGAAAGTTATGTTTTTTTACTTTGTAAGCAATATTCTGCCGGAATTCTGAAGCGCCAAGATCACGTAATTTAGTAGGCCCAAGGAGACTGTTATTTTTTTGATGTTGAATAATGATTTTTCTTTTGATTCTTTTTAATTTCGAGACAAAACCTTTTAAAACAGCATTAATAAATGGTTACGTTTGTAATAAGTTTTACTTTTCCTCACATATGATGTTTGCACCGTGTTCTGAACACTGCACGATCTCACTCGAAATGGTATTAGTAATGCCACCTATTGTTGATCTTTCAAAAAAATAGCAAAGCAGTGTTTTCAGATCTATGCCGTTTTTGTGGCCTAATAATAATTTAATAAAGTTACTAAAAGAGTTATTATTTTAACTAGTGGGTAAAGTTAATCTTTACCGCACGGGTCTAGGAGAAGTCGGCGCTGCCGACTCGGCGCCAGTGTACAACTCGGCGCGGCTGACTCGGCGCCACTAAATATTATTACCACTTTTTTTCTAATGGTATACTTCAACTGTATACCATTAGAAAAAGTGCTTTTAGGACAAATAGCATGCAGTACATAGTGTTTGTTCCAAATTCTCTGTTCTCCAACCCGACCCAACCCAACATAAAAACCCTAAACACAAACTTAAAATTAAAGTAATGCGGAATGCTATCTACAGACCGCTTCAAGCTACTGCGAACATAGGGCGGAAGAAGTCTAATTTGCCAGTGTACGTACATGCAGAGACACCGCACGCCTATCAGTGAAACAACCAATACTCAGGCTTGCGATCACCACTTGCATGACTTTCCTTTGGTATTTAGTACGCTTCTAACCACGGTGCTGTGTGGAGCGTAGTTAATGAAACCGGAATTTGGTCAATAAATACGCAAATTTTTATAACGTAATTTTCTTATTTTTTGTCACTGATAAATAAGAGCATTTTATTGTCAATTGCTCAGATTTATCAGTGACGACGTGTTACAATGAAAATAATAAGGAGAAACAAAATAAAAGCAACTTCTCAAAATAAAATAATACATTCTAAAAACAAAAAAGATTCTCCCAGTCAAAAAAAAATTAAAGCAAATGTTCGAAAAGTCCTCCTTGCTCGGCTAGACAATATCCGAGCCTACTATAAAAACCCCTTCTAACGTTTCCAAGTATGTTAGGGGTGATAATTTGAAAAGCTTCTTCAAAAACAGATAGAAGTCATTAGGAGCAAGATCGGGAGATCGAGCTGGCCATAAAATAGTTCCCCGTGTACTTATAACCCGATTAGGAAATACATTATCAAAATATTCCCTAACAAGGCCAACATTGTGAGCGGAACAACCATCTTGTTGAAACCATGTTTCACCAAATCTTACACCTAACAACTGCCTAGCAGTTGGAATAATGTGCTGCTGCAGTAGATCCAAGTATCTAGGACCATTCAAATTGCAATTGCCGTTAATAAAAAATGGCCCAATTACGTGTTCCCCTATAATACCCCCCCCCCAAACATTTAGTTTTTGGAGATACTGTGTTCTTACGTCAAAATACAAATGCAAATTTTCCCTCGACCAATATCGAACGTGTGTTGGGTTATGACGATTTGACCATTTGACCATCTGCACTTTTTCGGCAACTTCGTAGACATCCATTTTTGGTTTTAAAAATGTATTATTTCAATTAAGAACTTACCCATCTGTTTCTCGAGCAAGGCAGAAATAAAACAAAATAATAAAAACAAAATGAATTTCCAAAAGATAACACTGCAGCGTGCTTCGAATCCACCTCGGTCGTACGGCACGGAGAGTAAATTGGACTTGATTCCCCCTATGTTCGCAGTAGCTTGAAGCGGTCTGTATACACAGCATTCATAAAATTGCACTCTAATTAAATATATAGTGGTGTGTTAAAAATATTTTTTGTTAGATAGAAAAAATATCTGCCATCGCGCCGAATCGGCCGTGCTAAATTTTTTTCTGCGTCGAATCGGTAGCGCCGAATAGTAACTTTCCCCACGCACGCGACTGTCGTTGACCCAAACGACGTGGAGCGCAGTTCGGGCAAGCAGGCAAGTGCAGGAAAAATACTTTACAAAAAATAAAAAAGGTGATAATGAAAACTTCTAAGGATTCTTTCCAAAATCTTGGGGTAAGTTCATTTCCGTACTCAGAGCGGGAGCGTGACAATTTCCAAACTCAAATGCGCGCGGGAAAGTCGTGCGTGTTTCCCGCACGGCCGTAAAAAATATAGTTTTTGTATTATTTTATTGCAACTTTTAGGTTCCATTTAGTTTGTCGCTGGCATTTAATATGTTCTATTTTGGTCTTTTGGTTTTTCAAGTTTTCTTGTTGTGTTGGAATGCAAACGAAATAAAGATCCAGGTGATTCATATAATAGTTATTTCCCTCCCAAGCAACATTTTCATGACTTAAAGTAACATTCGTGGCATATCGGACAAAGCGTTTTTGTTTCTCACCTCATTAAGACCAGGCCTCCAATATCTAATGGAGAATCCAGACACCCACAGACCTGTTTCATCCTTACTAGGAACCATCAGGGAGTTATAGGATTGTACCTGGCAGTTGAAGCTACACAGGTAGCATGCACACCTCTTGAATTTAAAGAAAAAAGTTTGTAATCCGCGGAGACCTAGTACCTGTGTGCGCCACCTGTCGACTAAGCTGAGAAACAAAAACATAAAAATTGAAAAGTGCAGAATATCGTTAATACAGAATCCTGTACCTTTCAGCAGGTTATAAAGAAGAAACCTGTTAAAAAGATGTAACGTTCGCAGCAGCACCGCCACCAATTGGAGCTTCATACTACGTGGCCCTCATTTTAAGGCATCAGCAAGCAATCGCTCCGAAGAAGGCTTGTTGCGCAGAAGTAAAAAGCCAAAATATTAAAAAAAAACAAAGTGAATCTCGTGTCCGCAAATAAAAATTAAAGTAACATTCGTGGCATATCGGACAAAGCGTTTTTGTTTCTCACCTCATTAAGACCAGGCCTCCAATGTCTAATGGAGAATCCAGACATCCACAGACCTGTTTCATCCTTATTAGGAATCATCGGGGAGGCATAGGATTGTACCTGGCAGTTGAAGATTCACTTTGTTTTTTTTTAAAATGTTTTGGCTTTTTAGTTCTGCGCAACAAGCCTCCTCCGGAGCGATTGTTTGCTGATGCCTTAAAATTAGGGCCACGTAGTATGAAGCTCCAATTGGGGGCTGCTGCGAACGATACATCTTTTTAAGAGTCATTTTACAGTGACCTTATATTTTTACAGGTTTCTTCTTTATAACCTGCTGAAATGTACAGGATTCTGTATTAACGGTATTCTCCACTTTTCAATTTTGATGTTTTTGTTTGTCAGCTTATTCGACAGGTGGCGCACACAGGTACTAGGTCCCCGCGGATTGCAAACTTTTTGTTTTAAATTCGAGAGGTGTGTATGATGATTCCTAATAAGGATGAAACAGGTCTGCAGGTGTCTGGACTCTCCATTAGACATTGGAAGCCTGGTCATAATGAAGTGAGAAACAAAAACGCTTTGTCCGATATGCCACGAATGTTACTTTAATTCACTTTGTTATTTTCATGACTTCTTACAAATCTGGAAAGTCCCATTTCAAGCAACAATTATAGTCAACTTCACTGGTGTCATTGTCATTGCCACCAAAAATGGGTTAAAGCGTAGTGATGTTTCCTACGAAAAAACTATTTATAGGAAGAATGTCATTATTGTCATTTAGTGTGGTCACTACTACGGTTAAAAAATTAACACAGTGTACTAAAAATACATAAATTTATACGCGAAAGTAATATATTCCACTATATAACGATACACCATTACTAGAAGCACGAAAAAACTTTACAGTCCGAGGCTTACTTCATAGTTGTCACATTTAGTTTCTTTAATATTACTTTTACGATGTAACGACTCTACGGATATTAATAACTACAAAGTTATGAAGTACACGGTCGCCTATCTACCACGTAGTAAGAAATAAATGTGCATATTAGTGAAGGGACATGTGTAAGTCCGTGGGCTTTTTAATGAAAGAGTTATTGGGTGTTTTGTTCGAATCCGTGTAGAAGGGGTTGATATGACGTCATCTTTCAAGATGGAGGCCAAAAATCAGAAAAAATACAACTTTCGCAACCAGGCCATGATTATACTCGATTCCATATACCTAATTCAAAGACGAGGATTCCAAAAAATTTACTTTTAAGGTCATTCGACATTAAATGACCTTGAAAATCGCCAAAAAAAAAGATTTTTGCTAATTTCTTTTCAAAAAATCTTAATAATTCGACGTTTTGTCAGACCAACTTTAAATGTACCTCAAACTCTTAGGCATGTATGCCAAATTCGATTTTTAGAGGTTGATGCAGTTTGAAGCTTCATGACCTTGAAAAATACCCCAGTAAAATTAACAAATTGCAAAAATACATACAAATTTGGTAACAAAGATAAGAGGGTCAAGTCCAACAATTTTGTTAAAAATTTTGTTCAGCTATGACGTGTTTCAATAAGGCGGCTATAACCACATTTTACTTTATCCAATATCGTAAAAAAGTAAAAATGACAAGATGGCCATCAATTCTTGTTGGCTTATCTCCGTTTACTATGAAAAAAAAAGTTTAGTTAATACATATCCCCGATTGACCTTGAAAATACCATGTAAAATTGAAAAACCCAGCTTTTTGTAGTGTTTTTTCCAATTTACCTCTACGCAAAAACTTTAAGTGCCGGAGATGAAATTAACATCTGAGCCATAAAAAAAACACTTTTTAACCTGCCTATTATTTTTTTTGATCTGGCGTTCTAGATGTTGGTGTAAAAAAACGTTAAATTATGGAGATTTTTTTAAAGAGAAAATGGCAAAAATCGTGTTTTATGCGATTTTATAAGTGATTTGAGGTCGGATGACCTCGAAAGTAATTTTTTTGAGATTCTCGAGTTATATGAAATAGAGTATAATCACGCACCGGTTGCAAAAATTGTATTTTTTATGATTTTTCGGCCGCCATTTTGGAAAATGGCATCTAAAACATCTGATCCAGAATATGGTAATATATATCTAACTTCTGCTAACTCTTTTATAGGCAATTTAAATGACTTTGTTGGCTAGATAAATGAGTAGAACATAAAATTCACAGTTCCGAAACTAAAAACAACAGGCATATAGGTAATTTTTTTACCGAGTGCCAGATCAAAAAAAATGGTAGAGAGGTTTAAAATTCAGTGTTTATTTATGGCTAAGATGTTAATTTCATCTCCTGCACTTAAAATTTTGCGTAGTTGTAAATTGTAAGAAAAACACTACAAAAAGTTTGAATTTTATATGGTATTTTCAAGGTCAATCAAGGTCATGCATCAACTTATTGTTTTTTTCATATTAAGCAGGGATCATTCAACAAGAATTGATGGTCATCTTGTTATTTTGACTCTTTTACGTAATTGGATAAAATAAAATGTGGTTATAGGTCTCTATTTTGAGATATCAGCCGACATATTGAAACGCGTTATAGCTGAACAAATTTTTTCTTAAAAAAATTGTTGGACTTGACCTTCTTATCTTTGTTACCCAATTTGGTTCTCTTGGTTTTAATAATTGATGAATAGCGCCTTTTAGTATGTTATTTTTGTAATTTGTTAATTTTTCTCGGGTATTTTTCAAGGGCATGAAGCTCTAAACTGCATCGAACTCCAAGGACCCAATTTGGTGTACATGCCTAATAGTTTGAGGTACATTTGAAGTTGGTCTGATAAAACGTCTAATCAGTAAAATTTTTTGAAGAGAAAATGGCAAAAATCTTGTTTTTTGCAATTTTCATGGTCATTTAAGGTCGGATGACCTTGAAAGTAAATTTTTTGAAATCCTCGTCCTCGAGTTATATGGAAGCGAGTATATTCGATCCCCAATTGAAAAAGTTGTATTTTTTATAATTTTTGCCCGCCATCTTGAAAGATGTCGTCATATCAACCCCTTCTACATGCATGCAAACAAAACATCCAGTAACACTTGATTGTGTGACTAAAGAGCTATCAATCCCACATAGTCACAAAACTCCTTCATAAAAAATCCCACGGGATAGAAATTATCGAAATATGCCACTACACTATGTAGTGGAAAAACGTTGCCTACGAGTTATCGCTACTTTACTGACATATTGTAAATCAATGCACCGTCAACATGGAGTTCAAATCAAAATTTCAAAATACCTCATTAAATCACTGATTAGTAGTTCCATGTACCTGCCAATAAAAGTAAAAATAATCAGTGGCGGCCATTTGAAAAAGGGGGGGGGGCGATTTTGATACGAAAAAAAAACTAGGACAAAAGCATAGTTTTGATGAGGAACATATTAATATATGCAAACTAAACTTAGTAACTACAACCTGGTCTCAAATCTAGGGGGGGTAGGCTAAAAATGTTTAAATGCGCCGATAATTTTTGGGCAAGTTCCTTTAAAAATGCAATTTTTGAGTCAAATTAAACTAAAATTGTGAATATCGATGGTATCATAACGCCGCAGGCGAAAGTTTGTAAGAAAATTGTAATAAAAAATGCATTTTTTTATTTAAACTTAAACCAAAATTGTAAATATATCAATGGTTTCAAAGCGCAGCAGGCGAAAATTTTTGAAGAAAATAACACTACAAATGCCACTTTTAACACAAAATTAAACTAATACCGTAAATATCAAAGGTGTTATAGCGCCGCAATTTATGCCCTACTTTTGAAAAATATCCCCACACTTGTTCACTGCCTCGAAAATAATATCAGGTATGTTTTGATTTAAGTTTTTGCCTACTTCTCAACAACATTGTTTCCAAATACTTCTCCTAATAAAAGTTTGAGAATTTGTGTTTTGGATTAATCAAACAGTTTATAGTATTTGGGAAACGAATTTAATTAATTTTGCCTTGATTTTGGCTTCACGTTGTATAAAACTTGGTATGAATATGTTCAGGTCAGAAATACTTTTTTATGTCCATCAAACAGTTTGTAGTATTTGGGAAACGACCTTAGTTAATTTTGCCTTGATTTTGGCTTCATTTTGTATAAAACTTGGTATGAATATGTTTAGGTCAGAAATACTTTTTATGTCCATCAAACATTTTATAGTATTTAGGAAACGACCTTAGTTAATTTTGCCTTGATTTTGGCTTCACGTTATATAAAACTTGGTATGAATATGTTCAGGTCAAAAATACTTTTTTAAGTTCGAAATGATTTTGTCTTAAAGTTGTTTATAAATAGAAACTCTATAATACTGCTCTGTATTTCCAATATCGTGGTTTTCGCGGTAAGGACTTCATGCGTTGGTTTATTCTTGGTGTGACGAATTGAAGGTCAAACTGTCTCAAAATACTGTGGAGGGAATTTAGATAGAATGAAGAAGCAGGGTTGGCTGCCCAGTGGATAACCCAAAAAAGCGTACTGAGTTTTTTGGGTAAAACCCACTTAAAAAAACATGTAGGGCTCTTTTAAAAGTGGGCTTTTTCATTATTAATAAAATAAATAAACGTAAAAAAGGTATATTATTACCAGTCGTTTGAATCTGATCGTAAGGATCCATAAACCTTGACCAGATGCAAAGCTTTTTCTAATCCCAAACAAATTTTTATTTTATTATTCCAAATATTACCGTAAGTTGAAATGTCTTTCAATGGATGCTGCACCAGCTGGGCAACAATGCAAATAATGCAAAAAACGATTTTGGTTCAGCGTTTGCAAACTCTACTTTTATTACTGGTTTCTAATATAAAACTTCAGTCCATTCTGAAGCAATCTTATTTCTACCGCTACTCTTAGGTATTTTCGTTTTAAAAAAATGGTTTAGATTTAATAACATCGAAAAAAAAATCAAACGTGAATCGTATACTATTATATCATACTAAGTAAGCAGGGTACTATGATTACTGTGATTACATTAAGAAAGTATGATACAAATTTCGCATCCGCATAAAGCGCTGGTCAAACTAAACCAAAACTGCTTTGATTTACTAACAAATAAACAAACTGACGATTTCTGTATTACACCTATTTGTATGTCGTATTTTATAGTTGATAAACGATCGCGAGAATTTAAGTCCTAATTTTAAAAAAGACCTGCAATCTGTATATAATTTAAAAAAACCAATAAAACCCATTTATAAAACCCAAAAAAATCCAGTGGTTTGGGTTTTATATAAAAAAAAAACCGAGTTTTTTCCAACCTTGCTTTAAAGAAACGTTCTGTAATTTCTCGTTTTTTCTCCAAAAACTTCAAGGTTACCACCAGCATCTTTGTTATATACTTTTTTCTGGAGCATAGAGTGGGGCGGGGGGGGGCGCCTGGGACCGCCACTGAAATAATAATGTTTAGTTAATAAAACATATTAAACCTGGAAAGACATTTAAGTTGGAAATCCTAACCTCAAATAATTCCGATTTTTTATCAACATTTTCCATAAAACTAGTTCAAAACTGGGGGGCGCGCGTTTTTTTTTATAAAAAAAACAGCATTTTTAGTCAGTAAAGTGCTATGCGTGGTTAATAAAATGGTAATTATTAGATATAGGTTATGATAGATAATTTTTTTCTTTTCTGTCAAGTCTTCACATATTTTATGGTTGTGTCCTGATATAGTTTAGAAAAACATCAACATATTTTCAATTAATAATGGAGAAAGAGAAAACCTATAAAAGCAGGATGTCGGGATAACGTGCCTGTTTACCACTCGCGACGACATAACTCCTATATCATGAGTAATCATTACCGTCGCAATATAGTTGTATAACCGTCCCAATGCATTCCCAAACACGGTGAATACCTCGAGGGATAGCAGTAGTAAAACCATCGCCGTGATATGATGCCACAATTCTATTAGGGATACAGTGTGGAGCCGCGATTGATTTTGTTGCTTGGGGCTAAAAATCCTTGCTTTATCTTTTTCCCGCCTAGTGTTAAGTAAGTATTACAATTTTTAGAGTTTGGCACTATCAGATGCTATTTACGAAAGCAAATGGTACGAGTGTAACACAAAAGTGAAAAAACTGATGGCAGTTATGATACTGAGAGCTCAGAAACCGTTAGAGCTCACTGTTGGTCCATTTGATGCGATGACGACTCAGACGGCATTAGTTGTGAGTTTCAATTTTGACAGATAAAGGGTGGAAAAAGACATGATAAGGAAACAAAAATATCTTATTCCCTTCCGAACGAAAAAAAATGGTTTCAACATCTTTAAATTTAAGTCATAAGTCGCTGTTAAATAAGGCTGTGTTCCGATCCCTATCTAAACGCGCTACTACTGTAGATAGCGTTTTCTCTATCCAAAATTTTAATAACTTATTTGACTGATTTTAGAAAGATGACGATTGTTTGAAAATTTGAGACAATGATGTATTTGAAATTAACTCTGTGTTTCGGACTTCCATTGTCTATATTTTTTTAAATTTATGCACGACGTTTCGATCAGTACAATCCCTGATCGTCTTCCGGTGCAAACTACAATCTATTCCTAAGGCTACATACTCATGTACTATGGAAAATCATTCAACCGTGAAGTTTAAGAAGTTGGCTCCTCCCAAGGAGGGACTTCCAAATATTTGGAATTTCAACACTTAATTTACTGAAAATACCCTAATTCTGCTCAATAAAGGCAGCTTCAAGGAATTTTTATTTCTTCCAGTGTGACTCCTTGTGCAAAACCTTTGCTTCTGTCCACTTCATTCGGTTTTGTTTTGACCGTGCATGTTCGGCGACTCCTGATTTCGTTGTTTCACCTCTTTGGATATTCGTCTGATGTTTCTTAAGCATAATAGATAGTGGTCTTTTTATTTCACCTATGTATGATTCACCACACTCACCAGAAACTTGGTAAATGCATTCCTTATTTTGTTTGTTCTCCGGTTTTGCATTACTAAGAAGGATTCAATTGTATTATTTGATTTAAAAGCTGCTTTTTATATTAAAGTTGTTCGCAACTCTTCGAATTTTCTCTGATTCTCCTTTAATGTATGGAATTCTTGGCCATGGAGTGGTTCGAATCACACGCGGTTGATACCGCAACATATAAACCTAAAAAAGAGAAGATCAAAATATCTTGTTAGGAAAGTGTCCCACAAAGAACACACAAAAGACCAAAGCGAAAGGAGAAACAATTAAACGATGTTTTGCCCAGGGTGACCAGCGTGGGCTCGTCAGTGGATTCACTAGTCACCCTCAATCCAGACATCATTTAACACCATCGTTTCTCCTTTCGCTTTGGTCTTTTGTGTGTTCCTTGTGGGACACTCATCCAATTTTGGATTTTCGTTCTTTCCTCCCAAGATCTTTTGATCTTCTCTTTTTTAGATTCTTTTCGGTTTATGTAACTGATTCGAAAGTTTAACTTCTTGTTTTAATTGTTAATGCGGAACGATGCCTATTTGTGAGTGATTCAGAGTTGGAAATCAGAGTGTGCGATGGTGTTAAATGATGTCTGGATTGAGGGTGACTAGTGAATCCACTGACGAGCCCACGCTGGTCACCCTGGGCGAAACATCGTTTAATTGTTTCTTCTTTCGCTTTGGTCTTTTGTGTGTTCCTTGTCTTTTTTAGATTCTTTTCGGTTGATGTAACTGATTTGGAAGTTTAACTTCATATAAACATAAGCTCTGACGAAGATATGTTGAGGATACTTTTATTGTCTGGACCGGGAATGATCCACAACTTTAAGAATTTCTTCACCACCTAAATAACATAAGACCCACCATTAAATTCACAATAGAGTTGGAGCAAAATTGTCAAATTCCTTTTCTTGATGTACTTGTCAAACTAGTACAAAGCGACATCAGAACAGCAGTCTATCGTAAACCCACACACACAGGACAATATTTAAATCAAGGTTCAAATCATTCTGCTACAACCAAACGAGGCATAATAAGAAGTTTGTATAACAAAGCCTATAAAATTTGTAACAATTCTCATGACTTTTAAATCGAAATAAGAATCATTAGGAAGGATCCGCAGCAGGACGGTTACAGCCTTAAACTTATAACAGATACTATTTCTAAATTTCAGCAAACAGGACAAAGATTACAAGACCAAAACCAGGTAAATGCATTCCTTACAATTCCATACATTAAAAGAGTATCAGAGAAAGTTCGAAGAGTAGAGAACAACTTTAATATAAAAACAGCTTTTAAATCAAATAATACAATTCGAAGCATTCTTAGTAAAACAAAACTGGAGAACAAACAAAGTAAGGAATGCATTTACCAAGTTCCTTCTGAGTGTGATAACAAGGTCAAACAAATAGACCACTATCTGTTTGAATTAAGCAATATCAGACGAATACCCAAAGAGAAACAACGAAATCAGGAATCGTCGAACACGCATGGTCCAAACAACACCGATGAAGTGGACAGAAGCAAAGGTTTTTCACGAGGAGTCAAACTGGAAGAAACGAAAATTTCTTCCAGCTGCCTTTATTGGGCAGAATCATGATATTTTCAGTAAACCAAGTGTTGAAATTACAAATATTTGGAAGCTCGTCCTTGGGCGGTGCCAACGTCTTAAACTTCACGGTTGATGGATGAGTATGTAGCCTTAGGAATAGATTGTAATTTGCACCTGAAGACGATCAGAAATTATACTGTTTGAAACGTCGTGTATAAATAAAAAATATATAAACAATGGAAGTCCGAAACACAGAGTTAATTTTAAGATGAAGATCTCTATAACTACAGAGTTGTGGAAAATATAGGTGGGGGGATACTGCCTTGTCAATTGCGATTTTTGTCCTTGTTTTTAAAACTTTTGCTATAGTATTTTACCTAACAAGTGCGTAGAGTGCCACTTTTCCGCACGCAGTTGTAGATGGCCAAGCGACGCGAAGTAAAAGGTACTTTATGCACGTGTTAGGTACACTCAAAAGTTATCCCAAAAGAAACATTTATTTATTTAACAGAATAAGAAACAAATTCCCAATGTCCATATGGAGATAAATTTAAATAAAAAAGAGAATAGTATACTAGTTCTACTACTGACTTATTTCAGATACGGTCCATCCATCCCCCAGTAGCACGATTGCTGAAAATCAGTTGTAGAAGTGTTGCCACAGCCAAATCTGTAGCTAAATATGGCTTTAGCTGTTGTCTGTGGCAACACTTCTACAGTATTATACAAAGGTTGTAACAGCTGTTTTTATCCCTTATTTTTTGGTTGTCACAATGTTGTGCGCAACAATTGAGCTGTGTATTTTAGGCTTAAAATACAACTAAAATACATTGTATTAAGAACATATTTTTATAACTAAATAAAAATTATGACCATTTGGTGTAGCTGAAGATCAACTTTTATCATGACACAAAATATAGCTTTAATAGCTAGTTTAATAGACAACTTTGCATTAGTAAGAACTTGGTTTTAAAAGTAAGTTACCATAACAATTTTACAGCAAAAACGTAGTTGCCGCAACGTTGTGACAGCTATAGGATAGCTGTAAAATCTAAAGGGTACAGACTGTGCTGCTTAGGTCAGTCAAAATAAACCGGATTACCACAAGAATACATACCGGGTGCGACTTGGAGACTAGCCGCAAACACGTGTTTCACCCTTCTTAGGGATCATTAGTGCGATATAAGTTCTTATAGATGAATAATACGAAATCAAATCAACAAATTTAATGCTCGGCAAACACTAGAATAACAGAATGACAAATAAATTCCGAATGTCCATATGGTCGTAAATATAAATAAAAACCAACAGAAAACTATTGGTTTTTGCTAACGAGTCGTCATAGTAAAACGCCCGACTGGTGGTTGGACTTTGTCTAAAATCAGTCAGTGCTAAAATCCCTTTTTTATTTATTTTTTTATAATTATTACATACTAAAAAATTTATTATTACTAATGACGTTAAGTTAAACGTGCAATTTGTAGCATTCTGTAAATTAACTTGGCTAGAAGAGGTCTTTTATAGAACAATTCTAATAAAGAACCACGCATTAATTACAAAGCTTGGTCAATTTTACCGTTATTTAAATAAGTTGTAGCCCTATCAACCCTTACTTAAAAACCGTAAAAAAAATTGGGGGTCAATCGAGTAGGTTGGGATTTACGGCTTCTTATATATGAGTCTGCGGGGCATCAAAAAAACTCAGAAATAGACAGTAGTTGCCATCATACCATAGGAATTCCGAATTTTACATTCGTGTCTAATTATTTTGGCACTTGGATCACTTACGCCCTGGCACAACCAGGAATTGACTTTGGGGGGAGGGGGCGGTTAAGGATAAATAACAAAAAATCTTAATTTGAAGTAAAAATGAGACCACAATCAGGCTTCTCGAGGGCGGGGGGGGGGGGGGGGGGGTAACCCCAAACCGCCCCCTCTCCCACCTCGATGCGCCACTGACTTACGTTCCAAATTTGAGGGTTTTAGAGGATGACAAATTTGAATTTTGCATGTTTCCCTCATTATTATTTTACCGATGACATGTGTCGAATATAACTGCTGTTTTTAGGCATTTTATGCCAACATACAGATGCGATATATTGATTTGGATGCTTTCAACGATGAAAAATTCTTATGTAATTATTTTCCAGTCCAGCATAGCTCACGTTTTAGATTTAGGTATTTAAGATACTTTTGTAAAATTATCCACAAAATGCCTAAAAACAGCAGTTAAATTTGACATATTTTTTCCGTATGTCAAAGCTATTAGACAAGGATTCAAAATACGGATTTATAATTCTCGAAAACCCACAAAACAGCGGCTATATTGGACACATGTCAACCAAATGTCATATTCATTAGATAAGAATGTAAAATTAGTATTTCTTATCCTCGACAATCCCTAAATTTCTTTGCGGTATTATAAGGGTACAACATTCTTAGATTAGAGCGAAATTGACTGAGACCTGATGGCTCTAATGTAATTAGGGCGTGGTATATTATTTAAATATTTAAATGTTAGTATACTCGTATACTCCCCAAAAACTGAGCATCTTTACTTTTTCGAACAAGTGCGGAAAAGTGACACTTTTAAATCTAAAATGCGTAGGAAAAATTGGATTTTTCAAACGCTAGTAGAAAAAATACTTATTTTTTTCTTAGTCGTGCATGATGTCTTACAAAAAAGGTTTGTTTATCTCTTAGCATCAAATGTTTTGTTATATCCTTCTGAATAATTTTTGTTTTTATTTTAGACTATGAAAGCTGCATATTCGTACGTTACGCTTATGATGAGAAGTGAAAAATAGGTAAATAACTGACTTTTCGGATTGTTATAAACAAAAAAATAAATAACTTAATGGCATATCTCTAAAAGTGTATTTATTGGATGTTAACCCTCTGTGGCACTTGCGAATCATTCTTTATTTCAGACCAATTAATACCAAATTCGCTATAAAAAAATCGTAGAATACCAACGAAAACTATATATATAATCTGAAAAAAGTATATATTTAATAAATATCATGAAGATTCAGCAATGTATAAACTAGCCAATGGTATTAGGTACCTAGCTAAATATGGTAGTTCTGTCCTTCTTTTAGTCGAATACTGTACGGAACATTGTGAATACTGTTGGTGTTGACCACTTTTTTTTCTGCCAAAAGATCCCTTACTAAACTTTTTCTATATTCACTAAATTTCTTTTCTTCCACCCTGGAAATAATAGTAGTTTATACAACTAGTAGCTAAAACAGAACTTTTTTTCGGGCGAGAAGAAAAATCGCGAATAAACAAAACACGGTGTAGCCCATGTAGTCATTGAGTAATTAAGAATACCTTTAGGGTCGAGAATATTTTTTTCTTTCAGTGACCTCATTTCGAACCAATTTCGAACTAATTTTGAACCACTTTTAAAAATTTTAAACCACACTTCTTCCGGATTTTTTTTATATTCAAAATGGGAGGTGCAAACGCACGTCAGAGTCGTAGAGAAAAATAAAAAACAACGATCCCAAAGTTAAGAACTAATTTCAAACTTCTAATATCCCCAAAAAAAATTTCGAAAAATGCATTAGTAACCCTGTTTTTTTTTAAAAATATGGTGGTGGGTGCAGGTTGACGTCAAGCCACACCCCCCTCAAAAAAAAAAGAACTTTAATATGCTTATAATTTTGAACTAATTTTGCACACCTTTAAAATAATTTAACCACCCTAATTTTCATCTTTGGATATGAAACAAATTCAAATTTTGGAAGTACAGAGGGCTCTGTTTATAAATCAGGCTACGGCCATTTTCTTCTGATTTCGTTCAGAACTACATACGTTTATTAAAAAAAAAATTCCATGTTCTACAAAAATTTTAAGTTAAACACCAACAGTGGGATTTACTAAGATCTAAAATAGTACCCCCCACAGGTCTAAATAGTTACACCTGTGCGGGGTACTAAATTGTAAAACCCATTTTCAAAAAACACTTACCCATACAGAAAAGATGCAAAGTTATTAATTATTTTGTATTGTTATTGAAAAATACCACAGAAAAACTGCTTTTTTTCCTCAAAATATTCCATATTTTAGGAGAAAATGCCCTAAAACTATTTTTTTTTGACAAATTTCAAAATGGCAAATGGTGAATACGCCAAAAATTTGGCACACAATAGCTTCCTAATATGTGTTTGAGTTTATAAAGTTGATGATTTTTTAGACCACCTCTGGGGGGTGGTTTAAATTTATAGCCCTCAAAAAGGATTGTTTTGTGGCAATTGGTAATAAGTTCCTTTATAATTTCCCTAAGCAGCCGTTTTTACAAGAATGAATTTATCTTATTTAATATCTCAAGTTGTTTATAAATCAATAAAACACCTCCAATTTTGTCCATAAAAACGCCATATTTTGAACCCGTTTTCAGCATAAAGAATATATTTATGAGGGCACTACGAGGCAAAACAAACATAAGCGAAGGTCACTGATTATGCACGAAAACTGTCTCCAATGAAAAAAATCCAAAACAACTGTACCTATTCCTTTATTTACAAACAGAACGGAAAATTGTCTAAAAATTTATCTAAAAGCTTAATCATCAAACAAAGCTTTGCACTGAAAGATCGCACTCAAAGGTCTCAACTCTGCAGCACCGAACATTTCGTTGAGCCGACATGACTCCTTTGTGAACGCATCAGTTGGATTCATGACTTACTTTAATAAAATATTTTTATTTGAGGTTTGCGATTGCGATGGGTTTGTGTTTCTTAAGTTTTTTCATACTTTTGATAGATAAAAACCCCTTTTAAATAAATACAAAGTTAATCTAATTCTTATTTTATGATTACCTATCGAAATGGTTTTGTGACAGTGAGTATTAATCACAAAAATCATTAAACAAGGGTAAGTTTTGATAAGAGTAACATATAACGTCAATTTTAATTTTAATTTTGCTCAACAGAGTGTTTACCATTTAGATCCCCCCTAGGGTTAAAAAAAATTCACTAAAAAAACAATTAAAATTATTCTTATAATTCAAACTATGTCCTCAACTCAATAAAACCAACAATTTCACTTAAACCTAGGACCCGTTTAAAATAAGCTAAACTTGGCCTAATATGTGCATGTGTAAAGCCCCTGATTTTTCCAATGGTTTTTCTTAGCTGATACGGACAATATGAGCAGAGAAATTAATAGTGGATTTTTCCAAATTCTTTTTGGTGATATTAGGAGTTCAAAATTAGTTCTTAATTTTGGGATAGTTGCTTTTAATTTTTCTTTACGCTTTAAATGAGGGGGGTGTAGCTTGACGTCCGGTTGCACCCCCCATTTTAAATATAAAAAAACCAGGTTCAAAATTTTTAAAAGTGGTCAAAATTAGTTCGAAATTATAAGCATATTAAATCTTGAATATCTTTCGGGAGGGGGGAGTGTGGCTTGACAGACCTCTTAAATTAGAATGGCACGCACCTTTTGTAAAAATTAAGACACGGCTCGGAGCACTTTTTTGATTTTCTGCCAAATGTTTGAATATTTCGAATTGGTGGTCTTAGAAAGAAATTTTAGCTGATTCGGCAAAAAATCAAAAAAGTGCTCTTAGTTTTTACAAAGTGTGTCTTCCGTTCAAAGTCTCTCAATACCATAGATAAAGTGACCTTCCCACAATATCTTTTTGTTTTGTTTATTAGTTATTGTTCGTCATATTAAATTTTTTTGTCGCGAAGAAAATATCATAAAATTAATAGAAAATTGTACCTACGCCTCTGTTGTTATTCTGACATCTGCACGTGAGAGCTGTCAAGCCAGGGAAATTATCACTTATTAATTTTTCAACTAGGTCACGTGACCGAAAATTTTTTCGAAAAGTTCGGGTTGTTGCCATAGCAACCTGTCAAAAACAAGGCATCTGATTGGTTTAAAACAACTGGTATAAAATTTTCATTGAAGTTATTAAGCTATAAGTGTGCTGTGGTTGTTAAGACAACACTTTATACAGAGTTATGCTCACCATTCTTTATAAATTTTCTCAGTAGACGGTATGGTTTTATTTAAAAATTGTTGAACTCTATTCCAGATATTGTCCTTGTTCATTTTGACTAGCCAGTAGCGAGGTATCAGTAGACAATTAACACTGGTTAATGCGCAAACTCGACGGCGTTCAAAGTTTTCCCCTACGTTGAATATGGCTCCTTCTCGTAATTCACAAACCTAAAAAAACCTTACAAGTAAGGAAATTCATATTTTTTCTCATAAATCAGTACTGACACAGGCTTACTCCCAAAGCCTAAAATAAAAGTCCAGTGAAAATTTATCCAATATCCAAAAAAAACGAACTCTACAAAATACACCGGAGTACCACAAATCGCACCCGGTGTGTATTTTTGTGGTACTCCGGTGTATTTTGTAAAGTTCGTTTCTTTTGCTATCGATTCGTCAGCCCGACTGGTGGATGGACCGTGTCTGAAACCAACCAATGGTAGAACTGCTAGAGGAGGCCAAAAATCAAATAGTTTTCTGTTGCTAAAACTCTCTTTTTTATTTTATTTAATTAATAAGATGCTTCAAGTTTTAGATAATTTTTTTATGTTTTCACGTTTTTACGCTATAATTTTACACACAAAATATCGATTCGTAGAATAAAAAACTCACTGTTTTCAAATTTTTTAACTGTTTTTTACAGTTTAAAAAAAGTACTGGCAAAATTTGTTTTTCCTATGTAGAAATGAAAAAATTTAGAGCGCAAAGATAGATTAGATATAGAGGGAGATAATTTAGAGAAGGACAAAATATTTTTGAGAAAGATGGAGATATTTTATAGAAGAAGGATGTCTTCCACTTATAATTTCAGTAGTGGTTAACCTGTCGGTTAATCGTGCGTTTTGATGGAAAATAATTTTTTATCAAAAAGAACGCTTTAAACTGTCAACCGGGCGACGCATTCCTTAATCTATTCCTTTTCTAAAACTAGTGGCTAAAATAGTGCTGTTTTTTACAAGCGTTGGTTTAAATAACGAGCGCAGCGAGGTATTTCATAACGCGAGTAAAGAAAGCACAGTTTAGCCGCGAGTTGTAAACACTATTTTGTTAAATACCTTTATTAAAAAATCCAAGAAAAACAGGAAAATACTTTTAAAAATCTCGAACGAAGAGAACTTTTCGCAACACACCATCTTTACACTATAAATCAAGCCGGCTGGTATATGAAATAACAATCGTTTCCATAGCGATGAATCTTTTTACTCGGTGACGTTCAGTGTTGCGACATTTTAATCTTTGACAATTTGATATTTTGGCGATATTTTTAAATGATTTTTTCGTAAATACGTGGTAAAAACTGGCGGAAATGGCTTAATTCTTAGGCAAGAATAATTAGATTTTTTCAATACTACTATTTTCCGCTATTTCTCTTTAACTTTGGGTAAAAAACGGACAATTTTTTGCATTTTTGCATCGGTGACGAAAAAAGCCATGCTTTAGTTATCTGCAGACAGTTACTAAAATCATGTTTTTGATGAAGGTATTAAAAAAAATTCTTTTACCAGGTTGGAGTCCTAAAAGTAAATTTATTTTACATCATGTTTTCTTAAGGCGCATTTACACAGACAAACTTTCCTTTGATGTTGAAATGCCGACAAACATTTACACGAGCCTCTTGAGCAAAATGTTCAAAAAAAAGTTCGAGCAAAATCTTGTACAAAAAAACTCACGGAAATTTTGGAGAGAATGTAAAGCAAAATTTGTTTGAAGAAATGTTGGTATAGAAATTTCTTACAAATTTAAATTTTATAGTTTTATGGGAATTCATTGAACTTCACTGAAAATAGAAAGAATAAGTTTTAAAACAAGGTATTTTTAATTAAGTGCTCGAAATTCACATTTTACCTCATAAGCAACTTCGATTGACCTGTTTTTATAGGGGATATGCCAGAATATTTGTAACTTTTTTGGGGTTGTAAAAAACGAGAATAAAAAAATAATAATTGGCACTTATTTATTGCTGTTGCCTGTAAAATGTAATGATAAAAATTTACGTTTAAAAGAATATTTTTTACTATATATTATATTTATATATATTTACTAATATATTTTACTTGCTAGTTTAAAACACAATACAATAATAATTAAGTCAAATTAAAAAGACCTATATACATTTTATTAAATCTCAAATATATGAACAAAAGCACGTTCGGTCTAAATAATACCCGTTTATTACCCACTTTTACAAGCTTACGATCCCGACCCTTGTCCAAAAAAATATAATTTAGCAGTAATAGACTAGACTTCTGAATCGGAATGTTGCTCCTTTGCATATTGTTTGTTCAGTGTCAGTAATCGACCTTGATTATTACATTAAATTGACAGTAAATATCTATCTTCAGCATTTTCATGAACCTTTTGCTTTTTTAAGCAACCGTTGGGGCCTTAAACCAACTAAGTAAATCTGGTGTGAGGAATGAAAAAAAAAACAATCAAAGCTAAGGATAAAGTAAAGTTACAAAAATATGTTTTTAAAAAAATCCCCTCCCCACCACTCCTCATGGTCGTGAGGCGCGGATTAACGCTTAAAAGTGCAATTTTTTAGTTTTTTGCCGATATTTGAAAAATTCAAAATTTTTTTGGAAAAGAAAAATTTTTTTGGAAAAGAAAAATTTTTCTGGGTTGTTTTTTGAATTTAGGAAAAAACCCTTGGAAATAAAAAAAAAACTCGCAAAAAGGCTTTTTTTCACAAAAATTTTAAATAAAAGTTGGTGTTCCATTTTTTTTAAAGAATTGAGATCACTGATCACTGATGTGAAATTTTATTTATTCTCATCTTTAAAAATATGTTTCCAAAACAGATAGCAATAATTTAGATCTTTTGCACGAGCTTTTGTTTGAGCATGTTCGTCTGATTGAACTGAAAATGTATAAAATCAGGCTTTTGTGAATCATTTGTTTAAAAACTTTTGGAATTATTATAAATGTATTTATGAATAGCATAATTATATTATAAAAAATTCCAGGAAAAGTCGATTCAGTGTTATGGCAGCAGTGTAAAATATCTTTATTTTACATTTTCATCACAAAAGGTAGACTTTTCTTAATTCTTAATGCTCAAAGGGTATTTTAAAACTTTAAACTATTATATTAATTTTTTTAAGCATTAAGTTCAAAAATTCTTTAAAATATGCTAACACATCTAAAAATATTTTAACTGAAATATTTTAGGGTTCAACATGGCCGTACCATAAGAAAAACGACTTTTGTGGTTAACTTTATCACATTCTAAAAAGTGGTTGGTTAATTCGTATTTTTCTTTTCGCAATAACGCATATTTTTCACAATTTTCTAAATACTACTTGTCATTTTAACATATTCTATCTAATGGTGCCTATCTTACTAACTAAATGTGTAAAATGATTTTGAAACCTGTGTTTGTAAACCAATATTTTCAGTAACAATAAAAAAATTTCATTCATTATACTAAATAAAAAGAAAAATGTCAAGAAAATTCACACCATGTTTCCTTTAATGAAATATGTTTTGCGGTTGTTATGCTTATTAATTATACTATAAGCATAAAAGTATAGTTACTCTTGATGCTATTTTAGATGGTCCAAAATGTCCGAAATATACTATTTAAGGTATTTTGCCTGAAATTTGGATAAAAAAGGATGGGAAAATAGTGGTTTTAACAACTAGTGGCTAAAATAGTGTTTTTTTACAAGCGTTGGTTTAAATAACAAGCGCAGCGAGGTATTTAAAAACGCGAGTAAAAAAAAGCAGTTTAGCCGCGAGTTGTTAACACTATTTTCTTTAATACCTTTATCAAAAAATACAAGAAAAACAGGAAAATGCTTTTAAAAATCTCGAACGAAGATCACTTCTCGCAACACACCATTTTTATACTATAAATCAAGGCGGCTGGTAAATGAAATAACAATGGTGTTTTCCATGGCGATGTGCCTTTTTATACGGTGACATTCATTATTGCGACATTTTAATCTTTGACAGTTTGATATTTTTCCGATTTTTGTAAATAATTTTTTCGTAAATACTTGGTGAAAACTGGCGGAAATCGCTTAATTTTTTATGCAAGAATAATTAGATTTTTTCTATATTACTATTTTCCGCTATTTCTCTTTAATTTTGACCGAAATCTTTTTTTGCACCCGTGATCAAAAATAATAGTTTTCACAACTAGTGGCTAAAATAGTGCTTTTTTTACTAGCATTGGTTTAAATAACGAGCGCAGCGAGGTATTTAAAAACGCGAGTAAAAAAAAGCAGTTTAGCCGCGAGTTGTGAACACTATTTTTTTTAATACCTTTATCAAAAAATCCAAGAAAAACCGGAAAATGCTTTTAAAAATCTCGAACGAACAGACAAGACTTCTCGCAAGACACCATCTTTACACTATAAATCAAGGCGGCTGGTAAATGAAATAACAATATGGTTTCCATAGCGATGTACCTTTTTACTCGGTGACGTTTATTGTTGCGACATTTTAATCTTTGACAGTTTGATATTTTGCCGATTTTTTTAAATAATTTTTTCGTAAATACTTGGTGAAAACTGGCGGAAATGGCTTAATTTTTTAGTCAAGAATAATTAAATTTTTTCTATATTACTATTTTCCGCTATTTCTCTTTAATTTTGGGTAAACAACGGACAGAAATCTTGTTTTGCACCCGTGATCAAAAAAAGAGTATTTTTTTGCATCGTTAACAAAAAAATCCATACTTTAGATATCTGCAGACATTTACTAAAATAATGTTTTTGATAAAGGTATAAAAAACAAGTTTTTTTGCATCGGTAACCAAAAGAGCCATGCTTTAGTTATCTGCAGACAGTTACTAAATTCATGTTTTTGATGAAGGTATAAAAAAAAAGTTTTTTTATATCGTTAACTAAAAAAGTCATGGTTTGGTTATTTGCGGACAGTTACTAGAATCGTGTTTTGATAAAGGTGTAAAAAAGGTGTTTTAAAAAAACTTTTCAGCAACCTCAAGATCCTGCTTAAAATCGTGCATACTTACTTTGATAAAATGAGTTTCAATGCGTACATCTTTTTTGCTCAAAGTTCTTTTTCGTTTAATACCTGAAATAGAATTTTCTTGTAAAAAGTTTTTTTGTTCGTTTGAACGCGAAAATAATATAAAAAAGGACAGAGCAAAAGGTCAAGTGTGGAAATAACAAAATTTTCTAATTTAGTATGGCAGGATGGCAGGTTAAGGAGTTACATTAAGCTTATATCAAGTTTTATATCGGCTTGAGAGACATGAAGAAAAGAGCGATCCCATCAGCTGACCAATGACGTTCAGGAAAAATCGAAATATTGTCTGGCGGCAACCTCGCACCCGGTTATACAGGATTATATGGGAAGTTTTTTTTTCGGTGGAAATCGCTGTAATTATGATATGTTGTGGAGGGACATGTAACTAAAAAAATGTGAAAGTATAAAAGTTTTTCTATGTCTAGCTCCTGAGAGATAAACAGTCAAAATTGGAAAAAAGCCTGTTTTCGGCTATGTTTTATCAATAAAAACTCGTAACATTTATCTAAAAAAAAAGTAAGTTACCATAAAATCAAAATGGTACAAGCTTGTAGACATAGCTCATGATGATGTCATTTATGACAGTTCATTAGGTAATATACAGGGGCTAGTCAAAAACTGATATTTTTTATACTTCTACGACTACCGAATTTTGAAAACAAACATGTTGTTTTTGAGCACAAAATAATAGATCTAACCCATTGGTAAAGAAAAAAATAAGTTCGGTTTTTTAGTAGCTTTTTCTTTCTTAGATAATGACTTTTCTTTTCTAGGTTAATTTTTCTGTAATAAACCATTTTGTGAATAACAATAGTAATTTATTTAGTTATGTTGGTTTACAATAATTCGCAGCAAATCGTTTAAGTACCAAAATCCTTTCGTTCAAATACAAAGTCTTTTCAAAAAGTTGTTAATTTTTTACTTTCTACCCGTACATGGCTTTTAATTAATTTTTTTAAAATATTGAAACTGATTATTTCTATATTTATCCTCAACGATACAAAAAAAAACAAATATCTCTACATCTAGAGATACTATTTTTTTTAATCTCAGACTATTTTAAGACTTACGTCGAGACGAATAAAGAGAATTTTTACTGCACATTTTTGAATATAAAAATCTAAAAAAAATATGTCCAAAAATGCAAAATAATCTACAGGGTCCGTCAAGAGGAGCGATTGTTTTATTTTAGCCAATTGATTAAGTAGAAATGCAGCACATTTAAATAGGCATTATTCTTTTGTTAAAGTTAGTTTAAAAAAACATAACAATCCAGGTAAACAACTTAATTTAATATTTTTCATTCTGTATATACAGGGTCCGCCAATAGACTTTTGTTTTTCAAAGTTAATTTTAAAAAGGAATGATGCCTATCTAAAAGTCTTGCAGTATTTTATTTTAATTAGGTGGATTTCATAAAAAGCTTTTTTATTGACAGATCCTGTAGATACAGAATGAAAAATATTAAATTAAGTTGTTTACCTAGATATTATTGTTTTTTTTTAAACTAACTTTAACAAAGGAACAATGCCAATCTAAATGTGCTGCATTTCTACCTAATTAATTGGTTAAAATAAAACAAGCTATGCTCTTGACGCACCGTGTAGATTATTTTGCATCTTTTAACATATTTTTTTAGATTTTTATATTAGAAAATCTATACTATTTTAAAATGTGAAGAATAGGATCATCTCAGTCTTTTCAGGATCCACTGAAAGACCATTCTGCCTGCACCAGTCTTCTATGATTCTTACGCCCTTTTGCATTCTTTCGCAGACTGTAGTTACAAAGCGGCCGTTCACTTTCACTACACCGTCGTCCGCATATGCTTGTGCGTCGAATCCGTCCTGCGTCAGGCGATTCAGTAGATTAGGCACCACAAGTGGGGAGATAAGCAGCTACCCTGGGGGCAGCCTCCCGTCACTTCCACCTTCACCTTGGACTCTCCTAAGCTAGCCTGTGCTTCCCTCTCTGTTAACGCGGATTTCACACAATCAGTCAGACTCGCTTCCGCTCCTCTTTCCTGAAGGGCAGATTTTTATATAGAAAAAATCGAACGTGTATTTGGACTAATCGTTGACCGAGTGTTCGTGACAGCTCGTGATCGACTTCGGAGCGCCCTAAAACTGATCTGTGACGTCACTGCTCTGATCCCGGGCAATCCTCGAGCGATTTGCGAGGAGGATAATCGAAAACACCAAATTAATTTTCCAATGAGATTCAAAATATACATGTATTTTTGGATAAGTATAATATCTTAAAGAGTGATCATTGTATACAGGTTTTCTTGATGTCATTTTTCTTTTCGTTAAGTGTCGGTTGTGTCGGTCTTTGTTGGTTGAAAATGTATGTGCTTGCGAAGTGTAAAAACTAACCCAACCAACCCCACCCGCTACCTCTATGCGATTTTGCTATGCCAACTTGATTTGGTGAAAGGTTACCAGTAAAACTTTTTTTTTAATGCTAATGGTACTGTTATAAGCGAGGTCATAAGTTTCCATTACTTGGAAACTTTTCGTACGATTTAAAAAATTGTAACATCTCGAAAAGTCAAGTCTTCAAAAATAAAGAATTTGATGCCAAAATTGACAGTTTATGAAAATCCAAAATGTAAAGCCTTGTTCTCACTATATGCAACTTTTCCATGCATTAAATTTTCTGATAAGGTTAAAAGAAGACACAGTCTGCTTGTTTCTTCTTTTAACATGTTATTAAAAAATTTGATGCATGGAAAAGTTGCATAGTGAGAACAGGGCGTAAGTCACATCTTGGATTTTCATAAATTATTGTCAAATCTTTGAATATTGACTTTTGAAAGTGGTTAAATTTTTTTAAATCGGGCAAAAACTTTTTAGGTAATGAATACCTAAAACAGTCGCGTTTTTCCTGGCCAGCTTAAATAATATAAACCTACCCCCAACGGAACTTATTTTACTCCTAATACTGGATCCACTTAACAGGGTAGCAGTGCTGGTTGTCGGAATGTGTAATTTGAACTTCTTTATTTTATTCACTTCGTAAACGTTGACCATGAGGTGTTCAACTATGTAGCAAGTGCCCTTCGTTATCAGGTAAGAGAAATTTGTCAGGCCAACGTCATCACCCAAAATAATTTCGTCAGGGATGTAGGACTAAAATTATTAAAAAAAATTCTGAAGGGGAATTTTAATAGAATCATGCATAGTCCACCATAAAATCAATTATTTGATGTTGAAAGGAAATGAAAATATCTCGAAAACTGTAGCTTTGGAAGATTTGAACCTTATAACAAAATTTTTGGGTAATATCTACCAAAATCAAAATCTGAAAACCGCATATCAATAGCTGCTTTACTGCTAAAGTTATGATTTTTTTATATATATTTTAACGTTTTTTCAAATAACTCGGAAACTAGTTATAAACGTAGAGAATATTTTGAATATTTTTTATATAAAGCAACATAAGTGTATTATTATTTTAAAAATTGTAAAACGATGTCCATACTATAAATATGGTCCAAAGACAAATAAAGAATCTATCTATCTATCTCTCTATACTTCATTTGAGGGGTTTATGTCCTTGCCTACAAAGATCGTGAGTGCCCTAGCTCGAACGTAGCTCAGTACTCTCAGTACTTAATTTCAGTGTGTGTGGACTCCTTTACTGTGCCAAATATAGTAAATACTTGAAAATTTGATTGACAGTATTTTTTTAATCATTGATAAAAAAATTAAAAAAAAAAGTATTTAGGCGTATTTAAATTACCTTGGTTCTAGAAATAATGCTGCACTCCCTTTTGGTAACAACATCCCAATTTTTAAAGTAGGAAAATCTGTTCATAATAATTGTAATTTGTTCCCAAGCTTTCCACACTGTTTCTTTTAAAACGATGTCGAAGTCATCTTTTTTAATCATCAAAAGTTCGCAATCAGCTGAAAAAATTATGATTGTTTACTCTGCCAAAAAAAACGAATTAAATCTCATAAAAAACGCACTTGATTTTATCAGTTTTTATAAGGTTTATAAGTTTGAGTGAGGTAAAATTTTAGGTCTATTAAAGTTTGTAATAATTTATGAGTTATGTCTTTGATTTTGGTAATATTTAGTGCGGTTTTACATATTTGGTTTTATCTGATTTTATAGTCTGACAGAATTATAAATGTGTATACAATTTTATAGTACAAACATTTTAGTTTCAAATATTTCATGGGTTTATGAAAGAACCGCTTTCTCAGAGAATTTATAATCAAACATACTCATTAAACAATAGGTTTCTATGATTACACATTTTTTCTTATAATTTATTATGGGTTTGTATAAGCACATTTTCTATGAGACTTTTGGTAGATTTTATGATCAGCCAGACTAACAAATTTAAGGTTTTTTATAAATAGTTGGCTATGGGTTGGTAAAAACACATCTTTTTATGGATTTTTTAGTCCCATAAACTCACAAAGTTTTAGATGCTTTTATGTGGCCATCCTTAGAAAAGTTTGAATATATTCACGATTTTTATGGGTTTTATTTTATAACTTAACAAGCTTATAAAATTTTAAAGTTTTTTTTTAAAGAAATTTACTATATTCTTTTATAATCTCACTTACTACATGGCTAAGGCCTTTGACACGGACAAATCTCATAAAACTCCGTTTTTTTCGACCACTTGAAAAATAATTAAAAAAACTATACTTTTTATACTTCCTTACTTAGTTATATATACTGTCGTAAAAAAAAATTAAAAAAGTCAAAAATTATAAAATGTCATCAACTTTTATAAGCATAGGTCATGAAATCTTGTAATCTTTTATGTGTTATTTTTTATAATCTTTATGAAGTTTTTTTGGCAGGGTATTAACATAAACGCCATGCATTGATTCGATGTACAGGGTGATTCATTATATTTTTACATTCGGATATCTAAATCTCATCAATTAGCTTTCAAAATATTCTAATAGGCTACTTACCTTGGGACCGCCGGTATAATGGAGAACCTGTTACGGGAACTTGCTAAAATTCTCTAGTTAAAATTAACGTACCAATTAAAACTTTAGATATGTGCAATAGCCATGCATTTAAAAACTTATAGTATGCATTTGAAGAATTTTACTATTGTAATTTTAAGTAGACAATTACTTTTTATGAGTTAATTTTTAACGACCGACTGTGAAAGCGGGTCAAAATATTTTAAAACTGAGACGAAACAATATTTATTGACGAATGGGAACATCATTTTTCTGTTTGATCGATATGTATTGTGTAAGGATTTTAATTATATTTCTTACAAAAATAAAGAGTAGAGTTAAAAACTATATAGTAAAAACGCATTTTTTTAACGTTTTGAATGAGGTCGCCAAAAATTGCTTATAATAAAATAAACTAAAATATAGGGTGGGGCAAAAAATCTTGCACACTGAAATCGGTTGAGAGGTAAGAAAACTATAAACCTCTGAAATAAGTGGTTTTGGATTCGCATTTGCTTTAACTTTTGATCGTATTACTTGATTTTAAAAATTTTGACATTTTTGCGCCTTTGACATTTTTCGAACATCCAAGATGGCGGACAGCTTTAACAAGTTTTAGCCATTGGCTAATTTTACTCCCCTAAAAAAGTAACAAAAGAAAATCAAGGCCATTCTACCTCCCATCTCTGCTAGGTATATGGAGGTATCACCTGCTTAAATCAGTTAAGAAGTAAAGGAGTTAGTGTCATAATTTCCATTGTTTTCAATAAAAATTGTGACTTGTAAGAAAATTTAAAAAATTGCTTTAATCTTAAACTACTGATTTTTTTAGCTAGAGTGGCATGTAATGGTTATTTGGCCGAGCTTAAGTTGAGATTACTTTGTTATTAATCATGAAACACTATATATTTTGTACAAATTTTTTCGTACCCTTATACTTCTAAATAAAAATAACGTATAATAATCTAGATCGGGCTACTCAGATTTTCTAAGCTGATCCCCATGTGTTCTTAAGACATTACGCAAATCGTGAAGCCATTTATTAAAAGCCTTGGTAATGTTTCTTTGGGGCAAACTTCGATGAGCCTCTGTGATGCCTTGACACAGTTCGTTAATGTCACCGGAGCTGCTGCCATTTCTGTACACTTCTTTTTCTAAATCTCCCCAATACTGGTTGTCTACCAGATTCAAATCGGGGCTGTTAGCAAGGCACTCAATGGGCCAAATAAAATCTGCGACATTTTCCTATATTCAGGAACAGGCAAATTTTAAGCAAAGGGACATTAAGTTTATGTCACCATACTTGATGATCAATTTTTAATTCTTAACCGATTTAATTTAGTGATACCTTCATATATGCAGCAGGGAGGTAACCTGATTGAAGTAACTGATTTGGAAGTTTTTTAACTTCTTTTTTGTTTTAATTGCTTTACGAGCATAATCCTATTGGAAATATTAACACGCCAGGACGAATTCGTATCAGGTAACTTGGATAAGTGCCGTGCGGAACGATGCCTATTCAAGGTTGAAAATCAAAGTGTGTGATGGTGTTTAATGACGTATAGTGGAGGTTGACCAGTGAAACTACTGATGAGCCCACGCTGGTTACCCAGTGCGAAACATCGTTTAATCATTTCTCTTTTCGCTTTGATCTTTTGTTTGTTCCTTGTGGAATGCTCATCCAAGTTTGAATTTTTGTTATTTCCACCCAAGATCTTTTGATCTTTTGCCTTTTAGTTTATTTTCGGTTGAAGTAACTGATTTGGAAGTTTTTTAACTTCTTTTTTGTTTTAATGGCTTTAGAAGCATAATCCTACTGGAAATATTAACACGCCAGAACGAATTCGTATCAGGTAACTTGAATAAGTGCCGTGCGGAACGATGCCTATTTGTGAGTGATTCAAGGTTGGAAATCAAAGTGTGTGATGGTGTTTAATGATCTATAGTGGAGGGTGACCAGTGAAACTACTGATGAGCCCACGCTGGTTACCCAGGGCGAAATATTGTTTGATCATTTCTCTTTTTGCTTTGATCTTTTGTGTTTTCCTTATGAGATGCTCATCCAAGTTTGAATTTTCATTATTTTCACCCAAGAACTTTTGATCTTTTGCTTTTTAGTTTCTTTTCGGTTGAAGTAACTGATTTGGAAGTTTTTTAACTTCTTTTTTGTTTTAATTGCTTTACGAGCATAATCCTACTGGAAATATTAACACGCCAGGACGAATTCGTATCAGGTAATTTGGATAAGTGCCGTGCGGAACGATGCCTATTCAAGGTCGAAAATCAAAGTGTGTGATGGTGTTTAATGACGTATAGTGGAGGGTGACCAGTGAAACTACTGATGAGCCCACGCTGGTTACCCAGGGCGAAACATCGTTTAATCATTTCTCTTTTCGCTTTGATCTTTTGTTTGTTCCTTGTGGAATGCTCATCCAAGTTTGAATTTTCGTTATTTCCACCCAAGATCTTTTGATCTTTTGCTTTTTAGTTTCTTTTCGTTGAATTAACTGATTTGGAAGGTTTTTAACTTCTTTTTTGTTTTAATTGCCTTAGAAGCATAATCCTACTGGAAATATTAACACGCCAGAACGAATTCGTATCAGGTAACTTGGATAAGTGCCGTGCGGAACGATGCCTATTTGTGAGTGATTCAAGTTTGGAAATCAAAGTGTGTGATGGTGTTTAATGATCTATAGTGGAGGGTGACCAGTGAAACTACTGATGAGCCCACGCTGGTTACCCAGGGCCAAACATTGTTTGATTATTTCTCTTTTTACTTTGATCTTTTGTGTGTTCCTTGCTCTTCCAAGTTTGAATTTTCATTATTTTCACCCAAGATCTTTTGATCTTTTGTTTTTTGAGGGAACTTTTGTCGTATTAATTTAGATTTTGTTCAGTATAGGTACCAAATATATTTTTTTTTTCGGGGGGGGGGGGTGAAAATTTCCCGTTATTTAAAACTGTCTGCCATCTTAGATATTTAGGAAATGTCAAATTTTGGACCAGATGTCTTGTCTTTCCAAAAAGACAAAACATTTTGAAATCGACCGATTCAATCATAAGTTATAGAAAATTCAAAAGTGTGCAAGATTTTTTGGCCCACCCTTTAGTAATCAGGCAATCAGGCAAGGACCGCAGACAACTTTTTTTACAACTTACTTAAGATTTCAAATGGTTTAAAGTCGTAGTTACAATCTGGGGAAGTGTTTTTAGTAAAATTTTACATCATTGAATTTGTTTTCCATGCCAACGCGGACACTATATTTATGTTTATCCACAGTGGGACACAAGAGATTTTTTAGCACCGGGTCAAAAATTTGCGATTAAGTTACTTATTTTGACTTTTCGCGTTCTGCGCCGCTAAAAAACCAAGTAAAATACTAAAATAAAACAAAACTACTTATTGCCGAATTACCTGCTAAAAAAACGCTATCCAACTACGTATTAAAGTAACTTGGTGTAATGTTTAAGGTTGCATTTACAGGTGCATTTATAATTGAATTGGAAACACTTCCGCTTGCTGATATCGATAACAGGTTAACTTAAAACATGCAGTTTTAAAAATCGGCTACTGGCGCTAGACGAAATAATCGTATTCTATTTTAAACAGAAGCTTTACTGACCTGTTTTGTTAGTACTCAGTATCCGTTTTGAAACTGGGGTCCTAAAATCTGTTCTTTGCACTCCAAGATTTCACTAGAACACTTGCACATAACTATGCCGCAATAATTTAAATTGAAAAAAAAATGGTTGAATCAAAATAAAAACAAAATTATGTGAGGTTATGGTTATATGCTTCTATGCGAATTCCTAGTAATCCCAGCGAGCCAGTAAAGTTCTCTTGGTTCTGTGATAGACTCGGGGTAATGCCCGCGCAGCGCTAGGCCTTTTTTGGCGGGCGATTGTACACGCGGAGTGGGTTCATATTTGTTTTAGAACAATGTTTTTGAAAACACATTTTTGAAAGATAAACATAGCTTCGAATGGTTTTCTGTCAGAAAACGTAAAAATATTCTTCTGTCCCACTAGGGCCCGATTTAAAGTTTGTTGGCAAAACACCTGCGTGTGTTTCCCAAATTCAATGAAGTGTGATTGATTGATCGGTTTTCTTTTCCGGAGTGCACAGGCTTTTAGAAAAAAGGAAACTTAGTTTTTATTTTCGCTAAAGCAAGGAAATATAAAAAGGAAAAATGTAATCCAGAGGAAATTGTGAATACTTCTCTATTTTCTTTTTGTAAATCGGGTTTGTTCTAAACCGCAATTATTTTGAAGCTTTTGGGATAGATGACAGCACCAGACCTTTTATTTTGAAGAAAAGGTAATTGAGAATTTTGAAAAATCATTCAGATATTTTTGTTAAGTATTTAAAAATGGTCACCCCTGCGAAATTTCAGCTAATTCTGATGTTTAGTTATCCCTGAGAAACTATAGACTTAATAAAAAAAAATCCCCGTGTCATCTTCCAAATAGAGAAACTTATTAACGCCATCCAGGGCCTACGGCGCTCTAGAGCATGCCCAATAGCAATTCGAATGGATTCTCGTTCGGCTCATTTAAGGATCGGGCATATTATTTTTTATCAATTTGTGGTTCCGGTGTTTTTCGTTTCTAGAAAATTATTTTCGATACTTTTTTAATTCTTATATTTTAAGGTTCGGGAAAATTATAATAATCGGTTAAATTATGATTGTGTCTTTTAAGGATCGAATAAATTAAAATTATGTAAAATTATATTCGTATCCATTATTATAGTGTTTATTTTCATTACTATTTCGTTTTAGACGTTTTCTTTTCGGTTCAATTATGTTTTGGTTTTCGTAACTTCGGCTTTTTTGTGGATTCCCCATTCATACAGAACTTACTTGTTGTGGTGATGGTAGCAGTCCTCGCAATTCCGTGGAGCAACGCTACCTCGCCGAACATGGTGCCAGGTCCCACCATACCGTGTTCTTCTTCTATCCATTCTTTCAGCATTTTGTCGTAAGATCTTACCGTTACCACCGCTTCACCGGAGAGAATAAAATATAGAGCTAAAAAAATTAAATTACGTATTTTATTCATAGGCTAAGCTACATAGGAAAAATACAGGAAAAAATAGAACCCAATTTTTTTTATATTAACAAACTGCAACTGTCATTTCTAACCTTAGTGTAGGGGCATATGTAGATAATTTCTATCGCGTGTTTTGTTCTCATCCGTGTAGAAGGGGTTGATATGACGACATCTTTCAAGATGGCGGCCAAAAATTATAAAAAATACAACTTTCGCAACCAGGGAATGATTATTCTCGATTCCATATAACTCGACGACGAGGATTACAAAAAAATTTCTTTCAAGGTTATCCGACCTTAAATCACCATGAAAATCGCAAAAAAGCAGATTTTTGCCATTTTCTCTTCAAAAAATCTTAATAATTCGAGGTTTTGTCAGTCCAACTTCAAATCTACCTTAAACTATTAGGCATATATACCAGATTCTATCTTTAGAGTTTGATGCAGTTTGAAGTTTCATGAACTTGAAAAATACCCCAGCAAAATTAACAAATTGCAAAATAATATACTAAAGGGCGCTATTTATCAATTATTAAAACCAAGAAAACCAAATTGGGTAACAAAGATAAGAAGTTCAAGTCCAACAATTTTGTTAAAAAAAAATTTGTTCAGCTATGACCTGTTTCAATAAGGCGGCTGATATATCAAAATGGCGACCTATAACCACATTTTATTTTATCCAATTTTGTAAAAAAGACAAGGTGGCCATCAATTCTTGTTGACTTATCTCTGCTTAATATGAAAAAAAAAATTAGTTGATGCATGACACTGATTGACCTTGAAAACACTATGTAAAATTGAAAAACCAGCTTTTTTTTTGTAGTGTTTTTTTTACAATTTACAACTACGCAAAAACTTTAAGTGCCGGAGATGAAATTAATATCTTACCCATAAAAAAACACTTACCTTTAAACTTCTCTAACATTTTTATGCTAGATGTTTATGCTATACCCCGGTAAAAATGACCTATATGCCTGTTGTTTTTAGTTTCGGAACTGTGGATTTTATGTTATACTCACTTGTCTAGCGAACAAAGTCATTTAAATTACCTATAAAAGAGTTAGCAGAAAAAGAGAAGCAGAAGATATACATTACCATGTTCTGGACCAGGTGCTTAAGATGCCATTTACCAAAATGGCGGTCGAAAAAAATCATAAAAAATTCAATTTTTGCAACCGGTGCGTGATTATACTCGATTTCATATAACTCGAGGACAAGAATTCTAAAAAAATCACTTTCGAGGTCATCCGACCTCAAATGATCTTGAAAATCGCAAAAAACGCAATTTTTGCCATTTTCTCTTTAAAAAAATCTCCATAATTTAACGTTTCGTTACACCAACATATGGAACGCCAGATCAAAAAAAATGGTAGCGAGGTTTAAAATGAAATGGAAATGTTTTTTTTTTATGGCTAACATGTTAATTCTATCTCCGGCACTTACAGTTTTTGCGTAGTGGAAAATTGGAAAAAACACTACAAAAAGCGGGATTTTCAATTTTACATCGTATTTTCATCAACTAAACTTTTTTTTTTCATAGTAAACGGAGATAAGTCAATAAGAATTGATGGCCACATTGTAATTTTTACTTTTTTATGAAATTGGATAAAATAAATAAAACACGTCATAGCTGAACAATTTTTTTTTAAACCAAATCGTTGGACTTCATCTTTTTATCTTTGTTGCCAAATTTGGTTCTCTTCGCTTAAATAGTTGATGAATAGCGCTCTTTGTTATGTTATGTTTAGAATTTGTTAATTTTGTTGGGGTATTTTTCAAGATTATAAAGCTGCAAACTCTAAGGATCGAATTTGGCATACATGCCTAATAGTTTGATGTACATTTGAAGTTGGTCTGGCAAAACGTCGAATTATTAAGATTTTTTGAAGATAATATGGCAAAAATCTTGTTTTTTTGCGATTTTCAAGGTCATTTAATGTCGGATGATCTTAAAAAAAATTTTTTTATAGTTATATGGAGTCGAGTATAATCATGCCCCGGTTGCGAAAGTTGTATTTTTTATGATTTTTGGCCGTCATCTTGAAAGATGACATCATATCAATCCCTTCTACACGGATGCGAACAAAACACCCTGTAACACTTGATTGTGTGACTAAAGAGCTATCATTCCCACATAGTCACAAAACTCCTTCATTAAAAATCTTAAGGACTTGCACATGCCCCTTCACTACCTCCAAAAAAGCGTTTCTCTTGGATAACTCTTAAACGGTGACAGACTATCAAAAGTGACAAGTAGGAAATTGTTTCAAAATTAATTTTAGCATTTTCATCGAGATTTCTCAACCTGCGAGTACCAAACTTGGCAGGGTTGATCCAAGAACAATTCTTGACTAGAAAATTTCAAAATGTAAAAACTCTGTACTCGTAGGTTTAAAAAATGTTAAAAAGGAATATGCAAGAAATTGTTCAAGCATCATTTTTGCGTGGGATTTTTCAATTTTTCTGGTAGAAAAAGTAGTTTAAGCTACACTATTATTATTTACTAATTGATAAAGAATTAAATTTGCAACATTTTTTTCATTTGACAGTCACCGTTTAGGACTTCCAAGAAAAACTCTGTTTTGGGGTTAGAAATTACAGTTTCCGGAATGGTAGGAATGGGGACTTCCTCTATTAAGAAAATTTATATCTTCATTGCCTATCCTATCATGATTTAAAAAAAATTATGGAAAAATATCGTAAAGTCCATGGAGGAGTTACAAAAATACAAGAAATAGAAAATTTGGCCTATCCCCAAGTAACATTTATTTTTTTATAACGGCCATCAATACCTTCTGGCAACTACTTAATAAAACAAAAAGTTGTGTTAGGATCTCTTTAAAACCTTTTCAGGACTCTTATAAACCCATTATATGTCTTAAGTGTCAGTTTTTATAAAGGGATACATTACTACTTTCACATGAATTTTAGTGTTAAAAAATAAAAAACATTTATTTTTTTATAATGGCCATCAATACCTTCTGGCAACTACTTAATAAAACAAAAAGTTGTGTTAGGTTCTCTTTAAAACCTTTTCAGGACTCTTATAAACCCATTATATGTCTTAAGTGTCAGTTTTTATAAAGGGATACATTACTACTTTCACATGAATTTTAGTGTTAAAAAATAAAAAACATTTATTTTTTTATAATGGCCATCAATACCTTCTGGCAACTACTTAATAAAACAAAAAGTTGTGTTAGGTTCTCTTTAAAACCTTTTCAGGACTCTTATAAACCCATTATATGTCTTAAGTGTCAGTTTTTATAAAGGGATACATTACTACTTTCACATGAACTTTAGTTTTAAAAAATATCTTTAAAAACATTCTCTAACCCTTGATAAAATCTCAAGCCAACTACAAGTAGTTTTCAAAGGGTTATCAGAGGGTTTTAGCGCGTCCAATTTGACCTCGCCCCTTATTGATTTAACCATATAATATATATGGTATTTGCTTTCCTTCTTTAAAGTTACAATGCATGCGTTTTTTATAATTTCATCTTTATCTAAATGCATCATGTAAAATGTTTACAGAAATGATGAAACTTTTGATAGATATTAATTTTGACAAATATTTATAGGTTATATTATTATAATATTTTATTGATGTTTATATCGATTCTCTACGAGAAATTATTTATCGTGTAGAATTTATTTCTGCCTTCTAAAAACATGCGCGCTTGAAAAAAACCGTAATTTAAAGAATTTTTAACCAAATTTATGGAGAAAAAAGTAAGGTTAGCTTTCTTAAAGTTCCTATAATTCAAACAATAGTGAACAAATAATTAAATGCAGGTCGAACGATTAATAAATCAACTATTATTACATAAATTATTATACTGTTTGGAATTAAAAGTAAAAAATAAAAATTTTTGAATTATGAAACAGTTTAGGAAAATGGCTGCTAGTCAGATATTACGACAAGTTTTATAAGGGTTATCAAAATCCTTATAGAATCCCAAGAAGTTGTAATTACCATTATACTGGTCTCCCTCGATAGTGATTAATTATTTGGTAAACTGTAGTCCTAGTGGCCGCTTAGCCATTTCAACTAACCAAAATATTTTCTTTGATACTTGACAGCATCTTCCGTCATTGTCAGCGTGCGCGGATAATTTCGTCAGAAAAATTTGTTTTAAAAAAATAAAATCCATAAAATGTATGGCTTTAAAATCGTGCACACGAGCGAACAACATAAAAATAGTCAGGCCTCTTATGTATTGGACACTTGGCCATTTGCGCGTCTGCTGCATGGCTAATTTACCTAGTCACGTGATTTTGGCGTTCTCTTTAAAGCGAAGGTTTTATATCAAAATTATTGAAAAGGTTTTGGTTACTACCTAACAACTTAAAAAACTCTTACACATGAGAAGCTTAGGGTAAATCTTCAGAAAGTTTTCTTTGCTATCTTATAAAAGCTTGTGCAGCTATGGACACCAACAGTTCTGTAGTGATTATCTTTAAAAATTTTTTATTTCTATCTTATAAAACTTAAATGAATTTAAACCAAAAGTTTGATAAGAAGAGTTTTTTTAAATATTTTGCTAACTATTTTATAAAACTTGAACCACTTTAAGCTAAAAGTTTTATTAGAATAATTTTTAAAAGGTTTTCATTATGATCTTATAAAACTTGTCAACTTTACACTAAACGTTTTATAAGAAATGTCGTCAGAAGGTTTTGATTGCTAAATTATAAAACCCAAAAACCAAAAGTTTGATAGGGAGGCTTTTTAAAATGTTTTGTTTGCTATATTATAAAACTAAGACAAAAGTTTTATAAATATAGTAATAGGAATATTCTGATTGTTAACTTTGGAAGAATAATGCTCGTCTGGTTTTTCCATTACCTTTATAAACATTAACATGTTAAAGTTTTCTTATAAATATTGTTATAAATATTCACGACTTCTATAAACCCCCTATAAAAAGTTCAAAAATAATAAAACTATGTAGCAACCTAAAATGTTACTTGGGGCCTCTACTAGTTTCGGAAAAATCAATTGTCATCCGGCCTGGGTCCGGTGTAGATATCAAAAAAGGAAACGTCACATCGGTGTTTCACAAGGACACAAACTGGATGCCACCTGAAAACTAGACACAGAGACTAACCAGTGCGCCAAACGATTAATTACATCAACAAGTCATGGACGAATGCTCAAGCAATCTAAAGAACATAATAAGGAAAAAACAATCCAATTGTCCATGATAGACTGTTTAGAAAAACTAACATGTTTGCGCTTCAAAAAGAAAGCGCAAAGTTGCACTTTTTCGAGGAGCGAGCGTTCTTGTACTTTGTCGCTCGAATAAATGTTTTTTCTTTGTAGATATACAGGGTGTTTCACGAACATCGAAACAAGGGCGTTTTAGGGTATTTTAAGGTCGATTTAAAAAAAACCCGAACACGTTAACTTTGTATTCAAAGGGGAAACTTTTTGACCTCTTCAGTATTTTGCTAGAGTGCACCCCCTGGCTGGGGTAACTTTCCCCCCTCTTTTTTAGATAGGAAAGATGGGTCGAGTGGTATCTTGTTTTAAAGGTCTTTTGACTCTTGTTACAACACACAAATCTTCTAAAGAGGAAGACGATGACGAGTCTTCAAAAATTTTGACCACATAAGGTATGACATCGCGCAGGAGTAGGTGTGGCTAAGGGACGTCACCTGGTGAGAGACGTGAGAGACAGCATTCAGTGAAAAAAATTAACAAAATGAGATGCTGTGTACATTTTGTTAATAGTGGGTTAATAGTGTAGTATTTTTGTGGACAGGATGATAACTTTAACGTAAATAATACTCGAATTGCTCAAAATATTTTATTAACAGTGATTATGAGCGAAACCTTAAACACGAGTTGCTTGGCTACACGCCAAAAAAAAAAGTAGCGAGGCCTTCTAATTTGAGCCTTCTAATTCTGAGGGTCCGTGCCAAAAATTTTTGCGGCTAATAATCTTTGTAGGCGTGTTTTTGGATATCTATAAAAAACAAATTTCTAACTCGCTAGGGCCAATATTCCATTTAAAGTCCCCACCCTATAATTTATTTCTTTGGGGTCTTCCCTCGTCATACCGCTTACCTTATGGAATTCTGAATCCAGCTTTACTCCCTTGCGATTCCCCACCTCTTCGTTGTTTTCCAGACAGCATTTCGTTTAATCAACCTTGTAGTACTTTTTGACGGAAAACCATTCCTACCTGCAACCCTTTTCCCCACCCTAAATTCTTACTTTTGAAAGGAAAATATTGTTTTAGATTCCTGACTTTGTTTTCTTTAGTTTGAGACCCCAAAACCCATACTTTGACAGATAAAAATATTTATCGGATATGGTTGCAACCACCTATTAAAACTTTCCAAAAATTCAAAAACACCTATTTGTTAACTTCTCAAGAAGAACATAAATACGAATTTTTGTGAGTTATTTGCATCCCCTTCAAAACAGACTCAGTCCTATTTCTCAATCCCCTGTCTGAATTTTAAAAAGTGCCGAAGCACGTGTTTACCAATTTTCCAATTTATGTTGCCTTTTGTTTTTGAGATACAGAAAATCCCTTTAAAATTTCAACCCCTATTTTCACCCCTTCAGAAAGTAAAATAATAAAACTAAATTTTATTGTTCAGCTCCTCCGTTATCAACCCAAACTATCCTCAAATTTTCATGTTTGTAGGTGAACTGGTATCAGCTGTGTGTGGGTGGTTCCCTGTTCGCGCCACATAAATCTCACCAGGTGACGTCATGCGCGGATAATACCTTTCTTTTATTGTATCATGATAAGGCACTGCTTTTGTAAAATTAAAAACAAAAAATTCTAACCAACAAATTTATCAGCCACCACAACGCCACCGACTTTGAGAGCTGGTGGATATAATCAACGCTAGAATATGTCCGCAAATTTATAGTTTTGGTCGGGAAATACTTTTTTCCTTTACCAATAGCATGTAAAAAAGAGACAGAATGAAAATAAAGACGATTTTCCGTAATTCTCGGACATACCCCATAATAATAAGGGCTGATCTATATAAAATTTTATGAATTCTGATAAATTTGATAATATTTCCCTATTTAACACACAAAAACGATTAAAATAAATAGTGCTCTCACAGTCTCACAAACAATTTTAAGAATAAACTCAACAACTCTCTAAAAATACGTTTTTTAATCGCGCGTGACCTTTTTAATCGCGCGTGAACACATCCTAATTCAATCAAAGAAAAAAAAAACATTCGCGTTGTCCAACGCGAACTTTGCGGGAAAAATAGGGCTCAGTTAAGTTTGCCCCCCCCAGATCGATTTTCTCAAAAATTTTTATGCCAAAATTTTGCACACATTTTGCACACAACAAATCAAATTTTGCACACCTTCCTACGAGAAACTACAGCCCATTTTCTGTGGAGGGAGCAAACTTGACGTTGCCCCCCCCCCCAGTCAATATTTTTTAAAAATTATAATGTCATTTGAAAGGTCTTATTTTGCACAATTTTGCACACCCATTTTAAAATTTTGCACACCTCCCTGTAACCCACACGAGGGTTCTGAAAATATCAAGTTTGCCCCCCCCCCCAGTCAATATTTTTTAAAAATTATAATGTCATTTGAAAGGTCTTATTTTGCACAATTTTGCACACCCATTTTAAAATTTTGCACACCTCCCTGTAACCCACACGAGGGTTCTGAAAATATCAAGTTTGCCCCCCCCCCAGTCAATATTTTTTAAAAAGTTTGGTGTCGTTAGAAAGGTCTTATTTTGCACAATTTTGCACACCCATTTTAAAATTTTGCACACCTCCCTGTAACCCACAAGAGGGTTCTGAAAATATCAAGTTTGCCACCCCCAGTCAACATTTTTTAAAAAATTTGGTGGCGTTAGAAAGGTCTTATTTTGCACAATTTTGCACACCCATTTTAAAATTTTGCACACGTCCCTGTAACCCACACGAGGGTTCTAAAAATATCAAGTTTGCCCCCCCCCCCAGTCAATATTTTTCAAAAAGTTTGGTGCCGTTAGAAAGGTCTTATTTTGCACAATTTTGCACACCCATTTTAAAATTTTGCACACCTCCCTGTAACCCACAAGAGGGTTCTGAAAATATCAAGTTTGCCACCCCCAGTCAACATTTTTAAAAAAATTTGGTGGCGTTAGAAAGGTCTTATTTTGCACAATTTTGCACACCCATTTTAAAATTTTGCACACGTCCCTGTAACCCACACGAGGGTTCTGAAAATATCAAGTTTGCCCCCCCAGTCAATATTTTCCGAAAAGTTTGGTGTGGTTAGAAAGGTCTTATTTTGCACAATTTTGCACACCCATTTTAAAATTTTGCACACCTCCCTGTAACCCACACGAGGGTTCTGAAAATATCAAGTTTGCCCCCCAGTCAATATTTTTTAAAAATTTTGGGGTCATTATAAAGGTCTAATTTTGCATCATTTTGTACACCCATTTTAAAATTTTGCACACCTCCCTCTAACCCACACGAAGATTCTGAAAATATCAAGTTTGCCCCACCATCGTCGATATTTTTCAAAAAATTTTGTGTCATTCGAAAAGTCTATTTTGCGCAATTTTGCACACCCTTCAGTACCCCATAAGAGCGTTCTCAAAAAAGTTTGCCCCCCCCCCCAGTTAATATTTTTCAAAAAATTTATGTCATTCGAGAAGCCTAATTTTGCACAACTATTTTTAAATTTTGCACACTTCCCATGCCGTTTTCTTTTTGTAGCGTTTACGGTTAAACTTGGTCCTAAAATTTCCCAGAAGTATAAGCAAACGAAGGAGACCTCGATTGTGTAATATCTTTGAATATTGTTTAAATTTACAGATAATTGTTTATGTTTACATTTGTATATAATAAAAAGTTTTTAATTTTTATGAATTTCCGGATTATACTTAAATTTTCATATCAAAAATGAACAGAAAAAATCAATGTAGACAGCGCATCCTGTCATGATCGATGCCTTGAGAATCGGAGCCAGCCTATTTTGCCGGTTCAGAATGGTTGCGGTTCTCAAGGTATGGATCTTCACAGGATGAAACCCAATTCTTTACTGATTTGTTGTCTGTCTGTCTGTCCGTCGCCTCGATATGCGCCACTGTAACTCAAAAACTCCTGCACCGATCGAAATTTTACACAACGATTACGTGTATTGACGCGCGGAGCCCTATTGTTTTTGAACTTTCCTCCATTTCTCCCTTCGGAACTACCCCCAAAATACCTCATCCCTAAAAAAATCTTAAGACGTATCTCTATCTTGTCGGCCAATTAACCAAGTACACTTTTAAATTTATGGCGAATGCATGACACCTCCAGCTGATCGAAATGACACGTTTTTGTTGATAGAGCAACGTCTTGGGTGAAAACTACGTAACGTCACGTCTTCTTACGTGTTATCCTGACACGTATTGCAGGACAGGGTACCTATTATTCAGTTTCGAGAGAACACTCCTATAGGAATGCTCACATTAGTGATTTGGACCAATAGGATAGTTTGACTGCTTGCACTAGCCATCCGATATCAGTCGAGCATCGCCGGACATTACCGGGCTACCGCATATCAAGAGAACTTTCCTACAACTTACATCTGCTGGTTATGGGGAAGAGAGCGGGTTCTCCTGCGCGGGCACCGTGGAGCTTTTCAGCTTATCGAACGTTTCGTAACCGCATTGGGGCTTGCCTAATGGTTGAAATAAAGGATGTGATCGTTCCTACACGAAAGTTTCTCTCGAAACTAAAGAATGGGTATCCAGGGGTACTTTGATCAGCTGGAGCTGTCTCGCATTCCCCATATATTTAAAACTGTACATTGTTGATTGGTCCACTCGACAGAGATACGTCTTAGGATAGTGTTAACTTTGATAATTGGCTTTAAGAGTCTAATAAAATAAAAACGTTAATTTTAAGTTCCATAAAAGTCTTTGTCACGCAAGTTAGTCGAAAGTAAGTAAATCGTATTTGCGTGTTGTTGCACTTCTAATAGTAAACTTCGTTGATAGATAAAATAAACACTTTCTTTAAAAAAAAAAAAACGACGCTTTGTTTTCTTTCAGATCTTTCTACTTTCCCGCACGCATATTTTACTTCAATAATAAACCAAAATAAAAGTTATATATATAATACTTACGGGACCGTGGAGTTAATAGGAGTACGCCCTAATTCACTCCATGATTCCGTAAGCTTGTTTTTATACAACCTACACTTTTTTAACCTGTATAGTTAACTTATAAAAAAAAACAGAATTTTTTTCACGCCCAGACGTTTTCGTGCTTCTCGTCCATCAAATTCATTTCTTCCACAAATACACACTGCAAAGTGTAAAGACAAGATGACCAAGGTCCAAGAAACGTCAAAATTTGGTGCAGAACACCCAAAAATTTAGGTAGGTCCATTTGGGGAGTGAAGGACGAGGAAACTGTCACTTTCTATGAAGCACTTACCGAAAATGACTAAGAACGCCTATAACGCCGCATTTCTATCTTTCTCTTTTACATGTCAAGAATACCAAAGGCTTATCAAATTTATAGAGGGCTGCACTTACCCATTTTGGGGTAAGTTTCACCCGAGGTCGAACGCGCCTCCGATTTCATCTGGATAATGGTGGGATCACACCTTGCTATTTGCGGACAGCGGCTACGGTAATGACGCCCGCCTTGATTTTGCAGTTCACACCACGCGTTTGGCGTCTTGGTGTGTCATTAACTAGGTTTACATCAAAAAATTCCGTCCGTCAATAATTATAATTAGAAGAAGTCGTTTATTTATTTCTACACATGAACATTTTTGACATTTTGTTTTTGTATTTCATGCACTTAAAATGGTAAATAAGAAAAAAATTATTATTCCTTTTATAGATCGAAAAAAAAAAATCAAATCGAATTCAAAATATATGTCATGTAAATTTGACTCAATTCTCAACCCAAAGACGGAAACAACGCCTGCTGCAAATGGGATGACACCAATAGGTAGAAAGTTAAAGTTCCATTCACACTTAAGATCTTTGTTTAATTGGTCAGTGTTTTTGTCTCTTTCCTTATTATTATTGTTACTTCTGCGACTGCGCAGTTCCATAACACAGTTTGGAATTTCCGGAGGAATTACTTTATGGTTATCTTTATTTTATTTTTTTCGTAATATTTTTGGAAAATTGATTGATGAGGTACGTATCATCGACTAAAAAAAGTAAAAAGTAAGTAAGAACGTTAGGTTATATTTACCGATAACCACAAAGTAATTGCGTAAACTGAGAGGTAGTGCACTTATTACGTAACCCTTATTTTGCCCAATTTTGACCCCAACCCGCGACCCCCTATATAACGCTTTGTAACGTTTGGGACTACTCCAGTCTAAAATAACAAAACGTTTTGCTGCCAGAGACCCCCTCTTTTTCTCCTTTTTCACTCGAAAAATCCAAAAAGTTGTTTTATTTCACAATAATAATTTAAAAATTGCGTTACGTAACGGAATCGCGAAACCCCGCTCACCCCTACATAACTCCTATAAGCGTTACGCCTAGTTGCCACCTATGCGTGCTCACCCTGACATTAAAAACGCATCACGCGACACTTTTAAAAAATCGGCAAATGCATGGCTGATCACCTGATGCATTTTTAGAGTCAGGGTGGGCACGCATAGGTGAGAACCAGGCGTTACGTAATGTTATGTATTTTAAATAGAGGCGTTCACATTGACTTTCCTGCCGAAATGGAACGCCACCATTTAAAATACACGTTGCAAACTTCGGAAATTTTACCCGAAGTCATTCTGAATCATGAACACAAATAAAACTAGGCATTGCTAAGCGACATTTCAATATATTACATAAAAGGCCTTCGCGCGTGGTAGGTGTAGGTACGCACGCATTCCTCTTTACGGTACGTACAACCTCCCGCCTCCCGCGGATACCTGTCCCGAATTCAGATATAGGTGCATATACCTACCTACTAGTTTCTGGAGCTGTTTTCTTTTTGTAGCGGTTACGGTTAACCTTGGTCCTAAAATTTCCCAGAAGTATAAGCAAAATAAGGAGACCTCGATTGTGTAATATCTTCGAATAATGTTTAAATTTACATACAATTGCTTATGCTTACATATATGTGTCTATAATCAAAAGTTTTTAATTTTTATGAATTTCCGGATTATACTTAATTTTTCACATGCTATGACATCATCTAACAAATGGACGTAGATAGCACATCCTGTGAAGATCCATACCTTGAGAACCGCAACCATTCTGAACCGGCAAAATAGGCTGGTTCTGATTCTCAAGGCATCGAACATGACAGGATGCGCTGTCTACATCGATTTTTTCTGTTCATTTTTGATATGAAAATTTAAGTATAATCCGGAAATTCATAAAAATTAAAAACTTTTGATTATATACAAATGTAAACATAAACAATTATCTGTAAATTTAAACAATATTCAAAGATATTACACAATCGAGGTCTCCTTCGTTTGCTTATACTCTGGGAAATTTTAGGACCAAGTTTAACCGTAAACGCCACAAAAAGAAAACGGCATGGGAAGTGTGCAAAATTAAAAAATAGTTGTGCAAAATTAGGCTTCTCGAATGGCATAAATTTTTTGAAAAATATTAACTGGGGGGGGGCAAACTTTTTTGAGAACGCTCTTGTGGGGTACTGAAGGGTGTGCAAAATTGCGCAAAATAGACTTTTCGAATGACACAAAATTTTTTGAAAAATATCGACGGTGGGGGGGGGGCAAACTTCATATTTTCAGAATCTTCGTGTGGGTTAGAGGGAGGTGTGCAAAATTTTAAAATGGGTGTGCAAAATGATGCAAAATTAGACCTTTCTAATGACTCCAAAATTTTTAAAAAATATTGACTGGGGGGCAAACTTGATATTTTCAGAACCCTCGTGTAGGTTACAGGGAGGTGTGCAAAATTTTAAAATGGGTGTGCAAAATTGGGCAAAATAAGACCTTTCTAACGACACCAAACTTTTGAAAAATATTGACTGGGGGGAGCAAACTTGATATTTTCAAAACCCTCGTGTGGGTTACGGGGAGGTGTGCAAAATTTTAAAATGGGTGTGCAAAATTGTGCAAAATAAGACCTTTCTAACGACACCAAAATTTTAAAAAAATGTTGACTGGGGGGGGGCAAACTTGATATTTTCAGAACCCTCTTGTGGGTTACAGGGAGGTGTGCAAAATTTTAAAATGGGTGTGCAAAATTGTGCAAAATAAGACCTTTCTAACGACACCAAACTTTTTGAAAAATATTGACTGGGGGGTGCAAACTTGATATTTTCAGAACCCTCGTGTGGGTTACGGGGAGGTGTGCAAAATTTTAAAATGGGTGTGCAAAATTGTGCAAAATAAGACCTTTCTAACGACACCAAAATTTTTAAAAAATGTTGACTGGGGGGGGCAAACTTGATATTTTCAGAACCCTCGTGTGGGTTACAGGGGGGTGTGCAAAATTTTAAAATGGGTGTGCAAAATTGTGCAAAATAAGACCTTTCTAACGACACCAAACTTTTTGAAAAATATTGACTGGGGGGGGGCAAACTTGATATTTTCAGAACCCTCGTGTGGGTTACAGGGAGGTGTGCAAAATTTTAAAATGGGTGTGCAAAATTGTGCAAAATAAGACCTTTCAAATGACATCATAATTTTTGAAAAATATTGACTGGGGGGGGCAACGTCAAGTTTGCCCCCCCCCACAGAAAATGGGCTGTAGTTTCTCGTAGGAAGGTGTGCAAAATTTGATTTGTGGTGTGCAAAATTGTGCAAAATGTGTGCAAAATTTTGGTATAAAAATTTTTGAGAAAATCGACCTGGGGGGGGGGCAAACTTAACTGAGCCGAAAAATAGCTACTCTTATTGGGTTAACTTACCAGATGGGGCATGATCCTGCCTAACAACCACTCTGTCGGGTCCAATATAGACAAAATATGTTACTGCGGCCAGTTGCCGTTTCACGTTCTATAAATATACAATTAAAATAAATAAAACTAAAAAATAATCTCAAAAATTATGCCAATTACAAAAAGGGGCAGTTTAGAAAATTCATGCATCAGGTTCCAAGTTCATAAGATCGATAAACAATATTAGCGCTTTTGTTTATAAAATTATAATATTATTATAGCACATACAAATATCAAAAAGCAACAAAGAAATAAACTCTGGTTTATTTATAAGGAAACTACAAAGGATAAAATATTTTTGACAAATCATATAGGGATATGTATGAAGGTATGTTGTTATTACGAATACTGTTTTAATCTTTTTTTCTATAATTCTTTTAAATATATATATCTTTAAATTGAGAAAGCTCATTTAGACGTTAAATTTTAAATATAAATTTTTTAAACCAGGGCAGGTACAAAATTATATTTTTACAAAACGGTCACTTTTGCACATTGCATCGGTAACTTTGCTGATGTTTTTAATCCCAATAACTTTTTAGAAATATATTTCGATCTTGCATAAAAGATAAGATTTGGAACAAAGCATACAGGGTGTAATAATCATTATTTAAATGGGTGTAAGGGGGGGGGGAACCAAAAAGTTCATATAATATGGGCGTCAAAACTTAGTAGTTTCGGAGATTTACGACGTTCAAGTTTTTTTTTCTTACTTTTATTTTATTGCTTTATAAAGATATTACAATCAAACAAAGTTTTAAAAAAAGTAACAAATGTCTAGCATAAAATACTAAATTCATACAAAAAAAACTGGAAAAAAATCAAGAAAGAGAAAAAAGAATTTCCTATAAAAATCAGTTAATGAGCTAGTTTTTCTACCCAATTATTACAAAAAAGTACGAAATAGCGATGCGCAAAAAGTTTTAATATGATCCAAGCAAAATTCAAACAAAATAAGCTTTGAAAAAAAGGGACAATTTACATTTTAAAGAAAGACAAAAAAACAAAAATACACTGCTAGATAATAAAGTACAGGTCTTAAATCTAAGAGAATAATTGGAGATACGAGCACTAAGGAAATAGCTCAATACCTACCTATAGTTTAATCTTAATAGTTTTAATTACTCGTTTCATTACGACGTTTAAGTTAAACAAAGTTTGGCAATAATGCGCGAGAAAGCGCGGCCGGTTGCATCGTAAATATCAACATATCACCTTTAATATGGTTTTTTTCACATCTTACAAATTATTAAATATCTAAAAATACTAAAAAGCAAGTTTTATTTAAAAGTTCTTTTCGGTATCGAAATAAAGTTTCCCTTTGAAAAGCAACGCAAAGTTTTAGATTATGGTCACCTTTTATTATAAGAAATGCACGACACCTGTCACACAATTTTCAAAGCTCTTTTTAATTTATTAAAATTTATTAATTTTTTTTGGCAAACACTTAAAAAAAAAAACACTTCTTTTAAGCATTTGTTTGTACACTTGTAGGACACACTCACTTTTTTTAATTAAAAACACCTGTCATACAGTGTTTAAGCTGTTTTCACATTGTAACAACTCTCTTTTTATTTTGAAAAACACTGAAAAAACGGAGCAAAAAACACTTCTTTTAAGACGCTGAGTAAATCGGTCGCCATACTGTTGAGCTGCAAGATTTGAGTTTCTGCGACCTTTACCGTATACTAATAGCATGTCAACGTATTTCTGATTGGAAAACATTTTTAATTCAGTTTAGTTTCACACCTGCAAAAAACTCGCGAAAATAATGGCGTCAGGTAGACTCGCGCGACTGACAACCTTTACAACGAACAGCGGATGATGCACTATGGACTGTGCTGTGGAGAGAAGAGAGGGTCGGAGGCACGGATGTAAAAAAGAAAGGGATTGATAATACCCTTGTGGGAAAATCACTGCCGTGTGTCTTCCGCCATTTTCGCCGCCATGTTGTGGAGATCTAGGTTAGCGATATTGGTTCCTTAATTTTAAATAGTAGGGTGGGAACACTGACTATCAAGAGTGTCAAAAATGACGTTTCTAGAAAGGTTATTTTTGTTGTTGTTTTTTAATACATTTGGTCTGGGGAATGTGCAAGTTTTGAACAAATAAATTACAACATGGGGTACTGTCAACCATTGCTGCTGGCGCTCCCGCTCAAGATAAACCTTCATTAAGTTGATCTCTGAATCTGAAACAGAAACTAAAACGTCTAGGGACAGATATGCGCCAACAGTTTAGAAATCCGAGGTTGTTATAGGCCTAGAAGACAAGAAAAATAAATGAATGATCAGCTGAAAACCAGAGCGATGGCACGCGATCACAAAAAAATACATCTTTGGCACATCGACTTTTACAAAATTAGCACAATACTTCATGAGTTTTAAAAAGAACATTAAAAAAATTGGTAATGCAGTATACAGTTTTCTGCCATTTTTGATTTTTAAAAAAAAAATTCTTTATGGGGGCACCTACTAGGGTCCCTAGGACCCCAAATCCGCCTGTGCCCAATTTTTTTTTAAGAGAAAAAAGGGCGCCCGGGGGGGGGGTTTGTAATGTGTTTTTTTGATTGTTTTGGGTTGGATTGGATTACGTTGGGTTGGACTGTGTTGGATTGGGTTGTTTTAGTGAAAAAAAATAAAAAGAAAACAAAAAAAACGAAAAAACACCAACCGGCGCAGGCGGATTTGGGGTCCTAGGGACCCTAGAAGGTGCCCCCATAAAGAATGTTTCATAAAAAGTCAAAAATGGCAGAAAACTGTATACTGCATAATTACCAAAATATAAATTTTAATATGTATTTTATTAATATATTTTTTTTTCTTTTTCTTGTTGTCATTTCCATGTGTTTATAACTTTCTATATGTAATTTTAAGTAAGTACTTTAAGATGTCATTGACAATTTTTGTGATATTGTAGCCAGTATTTTTTTGAGATTTTAAGACCAGTAATTATAAGTTGTTTTACCAGTTTACTATAAATAAAGAAAAATCAATATTTATTTTTTAATCTTTATTAACAAAACCTTAATGTTAACATTGTTTAATATCTAAATGACATTTTAAAGATATTCTTAGGTTAAATTTATTTTAATGTTAATTTTTAACACTAAATTTTGACGTTTATTCAATTCTGACAATGTTTTTTGTTAACAATTTTTGTAATAAAAGTTTTCTTTATTACTAAGATATCCTTAAGTTTTGGTAAGTTTTCAGCATTTGAAATTTTTTTTGTAGATTCGTTTTTTAAGGATGATGCACTTTCCTTATGGAAACTGGCTTTCTGTGTGATTTTGCTTATCTTGATGAAAATCTATCATTGCCCCATAGCAACAACTAATAAAAATGGCTAAAAATGTTACAGTTTTTCTTTTGAAACATGTTTGTTAAATACTAAGTGGCAACATAACAATTGAAATTTTCCTTTTGTTAAAAAAGTCATTTCTTGGTCCTATGAATTTAATATTTTTTATGTGTGTGATGCCAGTGCGACGCAACCTATATTTTTCTGCTACTTATTCTCAGACTACAATTTGGTTCATAAATATTATTTACATTTTCACAAAAAGTGCAAAAAACTGATTTTAGGGAAAAACCAGAATACCAAAATATTTAACTTTGAACGCAGTATCTCAAAAACCACATATCAGATCACTGTGGAGCAATGATAGATTTTTATCAGGACAATAAAACCTACAACATATGCAGTTTTGAGCAAAATCCCACATCCTTTATAAAAGATAGAGCTAAAAAAAAAATGTTGAATGCTGAAAACTTACCAAAACTCAAGGATATCTTAGTAATAACTTGTTAACTTAGGGAAGGGGTGGTCGACACAGTTGTTTGTTAATAGGTTTTTCCGCCAAAATATTGTAAAACTCCATGCTCGACTCCATGTGCCAAAGATGTACTTTTTTTGTGATCGCTAAATGTTGCTTGACTTGCCATGGCTCTAGCTTTCAGCTGAGCCATATATGCTATTATCATATCAAAGTCAGTATCTCCCTCTATTAATTTATTTTTTATTACTGTATAACGTTGGTGCATCTGTGCTTAGCTGTTTTAGTCCCTGTACAGATTCAGATCAACGTAATCAAGGTATATCTTTAGCGGGAGCGCCAGCAGCAATGGTTGAACCGAGCTTTTATTACAATTTATAACGTGTGGTTTAACAGTACCCTTTAAGTTTATAAATTAACACATACTCCAGACCAAATGAGAGAGATAAATGGCGTGACCGTTGGAGCATTTGTTTATGACTTGTTTCTTTACTTTTTTGTTTTTGTATTAAAAAACAACAAAAAAAATAACCTTTCAAAAAAATGTAAAATTCAATCATATTTTGAAACTGTTGACAGTCAGTGTTTCCACACTATTATTTAAAATTAAGGAAACCAATATCACCAACCCAAATCTCCACAACATGGCGGCGAAAATGGCGGAAGACACGCGGCAGTGATTTTCATGAAAATTTCCCATAGGTATTAGCAATCCGTGGTAGGAGATCACAAACTCACGTATGCAGCGAATTGCGATGTTGCCAAGTGTTTTTTAAATCTATAATTATTATTTTCTTTATTAATTTTTTGAAATTTAGAATATTTAGAGGAAATATTCATTTTTATTTATTTGGAAATGGCCCTATTGTAAAATGGTTAAAGTTAGTAGTAGTTAGTAGATACAAGCACCTAAATTTTTCACTTTAAAGTCATTTAGAGTTTTGCAACATAAGTCATATGAACTTTTTCTCTTGCTTTGATTCTCCTTTCATCAGTTAAAAGGATGATGGTATTGTTTTCCTTATGATAAAAAGCGTAGCAAAAACCCCTGTGAAATATCAAGTTCGCCGGGGTCAATGTATTAATGATGGACTCCAATTGCGCATGCGTCAGCTGGAAGCGCGCTAAAAAAGGGCGAGTTTTTAAATCCACCGGTGAACAATAGAGTTCGCAAAAAAAAATTTGTCCACCGATAGAGTTTTTAAATTGTTCGGTGAAAAGGTTTGATGAATGATGTAACCTCAAAAACTACCAGCTGAGTTTTGTTGTTTTTTGTTTTTTGATCAAGGGACAAATGGACATGAAACTCTCTTAAGAAACTTGTAACTCTGATGATGAGGAACTGGATTTAATTTTAACTTGACTTAGCTTGACTTGCGATGAAAAAAACATGCTAAGATTGAGGGCTATGTAGTCAAGACCGTAGCCAAATATGATTTGATGGACTTCAAATCCCACAATCCATGTCGTTTTTGTGTGGTTATGTTGGTATCTATCAATTGCATTCTTAGTTTTTTTCGGTGGAACATTTGGCATCCACCGATGCTGACGTCACTCAACCAATTTCGTCCACCAAGTCGGTGACTTCAGTGGACTTTAAAAACTCGCCCAAAGCAATATGAGAGGGGAAATGTATAGCTAAAATCAAGGACTGCCTCCATAAGATTCTTTTAGACTTTCAGCTGATTTTTTGAATTAAATATACAAAATAACTATGAGTCACACGTGATTCTATCCATTATAACACCTGAGGGCATCTAGACAAATTATTTGGCGACAACTTTTTTTTTATCTACTAATGGTGCAAGCTGGCTACGCCGCAAAATCAAATTACTACAAACGAGAACCTATCAAGCAGGCCATGACCCATTGGAACGAAAATTATTATTTTGCATTAATTGTTTTACCCTTTACCCACACTTTTCTTGAACTGGGTTTTAAAATATCTTATTTCGAAATGATATAGTTTTTACTATGTATTAATTTTGAGTAGATTAAGGTGCAAGCTGCTGCGATACTTTAAAAAACTGAATAGGTATTTTAAATTTAACTAAATCTTTTTTAAGGAAGAATTTGTCTTTTTTGTGTTGCTGTTTAGGTTTTTGCTTTAACAAAAATATAAAATTCCGTGTTTAAAAAATATACCTATTAATTGCTTTCAAAACTAAAAAAAATGTGGTCAAACTCCGGAATTTTAAAAGTAGAGAAAAATAGTAGATAAAAATGTGACAATATTGCTTGAATCAGAAAAAGTTTTGCTCATTTTTATCTCTATAAATTTTTACAGCATTCTGATGATTAAAAGTTTAATATAATAGGGACTTATCGGTACATAAAGTCGGCATAGCCTGACTCGGCACTATTTCTGACAGTTCCGCACGAAGGTTGAAAGGTTTCTGACATTTTTTCATGTTAACATGCTCATATTGTGACATTCTTAATTAAAGTTAATGCCATCCTTTATTAAAGGCAGGCACAAACATTATGAAAGTCGAATTATTTTGATAGCAAAGATGACATATTTAGACAACAACATGTCAGAATCCCTTTAAACTTAGTGCGGAATTGTCAAAAATAGTGCCGTCTTTTTTAAAGACAGACTTTATGTACCGATAAGTCCCTAATGCCAGTTATAGAAAACTAAAATATATTAAAAGTGCAGTGGTGAATTTCAAAAACATACGAGAAAAACTTTAACAGGTCATGGTTAAAGTCGGTCCAGACTGAACAGTTAAACTTAGTCAAGAAGTAGTAGTTTTGTCGACAAATATTTGCCTAAATGCGCTAAATCAGTCCCCTGATTATAGATGTCCACAAAATATTCAAAGTCAACTTACATTATAGTATTTGTAAAGAGATGCAAATGTATCATACAGTGTGATTGAAAATTTCCTAGAAAGACTTTAACTGTAGGTAGAATTTGTTGTTCTGAACAAGAATTAGTAAAATATGTTTTTGTAAACTCTTTCGTTTCAGAAATATTTGCATTTAGAAATTGTTAATATTTTCTGAGAGGCACCCTTTACTACGTAGACTTCCTTGGTAAATAATTTTTTTATTTATTTTAAATTCAGAGAAAAAAATATTAAATTTAAACAAAATAATCACGTAACTTTTCTTAGATTAATGATATCTAACCACTGTTCAAATCTTTCTAGGGAATTTTGAATCACCCTGTATCCCAAGTGTTACACGGAGGTGGTTCACCCCGCCTGAAACACCAATATAACGGGTATCCCATAAGTTTTGGCACAAAATAAAAAACGTATAATTTTTGAAAAACAAACTTTTATTTAAACTGTATATATTTTTTTAATAAGTTGATTTTCTATGAATATAACTTATCTATTTTAGTATATGTAGCGGTCCGTGTTCCTCAACAAGCCGCAACTTTGTTCGGACACCTCTCATAAGGGTCTGGGCGGTGACAATATTAATTTCTCTGCACTTGATTAAAATTCTGCGGCGCAGTCCAGCCTCCGGCGTATACTTCCCTTGCCAAGTGGTCCCAAAAGTCTTCAATGGGGCAAGCCCGGGGCAAATTGGGAAGATTGTCATTTTTTGGTACACTTTTGCGTTTCCCTGGCATAATGGCAAGATGCCAGGTCGGGCCAAAACATAATTTCGTTCCAGCATGATGTTCTTGAATCAACTCATTGAGTTTCACTAGGCAGTTATCAATATAACCTCTGCTAGTTAATGCTTCGCCCCGTACATATCCTATATATGGTCTTGCTATACCCCTTTCGGAAATTGCACACCACACTAAAGTTTTGTCGGCGAATTTGGGTTTTTCTTTGAATCTTACGTTGTCCGGAGTCTCCTCTATATTATCGGTGTAAAATCCTTGGTTGCCTGGAATTTCTGCGTTTTCAAAAGTGAATTACTTTTCATCGTCCATTATGATAGATTTGTTGTTCGCAAAATGAACACGTCGAAGAGAACGACAACATCGTGTATTTTGGACATTTTTGCCTTTTGTGGTATTTTTGACCATTTCTGCGCAAAATTGTACAAATAATATTTTTTGAAGTTTGTTTTCTTTTGCTAGCTTCCTTACAGACACCCCGACCTTGTTTTTAGCCAAACTTACCACTCTATTGCATTGAGGGGGGGGGGGTAAAAATCCTTGGTCTTCCCTGTTCGCATTCCAATATGGTTCGATGGTGTTGAAAGATTCGCAATATTTCAGCTTTAGGCATTTGCCCAACCAAATTATAAATAGATTTTCTTATTTCCAATTTGTAAGACATTTTTACACACTGACTTAAAACATAAACATGTCAAATTAAAATCTAGGAAACAAGGAAACTTTTGTTACCAAAGCCAACTTGGTAAGTAACTTAGGTATTTCTTTTGAACTCCTTGAACTTTGTGCCAAAACTTATGGGACACGCTATCTCTGCGACGGCGACCTAAAAGAAAAAATTCGCGTGCATCACATGTGATGCGACGTGTTAATTTTAGAAAAATAAAGGTCTTACCGGAGGATATCTTCGAAAACATTTTAAACCGCCAATGGCCCTATTTAAAAGATGTTTATCTTCGTCTGTCCTTTCTACCTTAGGCTTGGTTAAAACCAATTTTTCCTAAAAGAAATAACGAATAACCAATTACCCTAGAAAAAGAGAATTGCGATTGCGAAAACGGTTCGGCGTGCACTTTATCCTAGTCCAAGCAATCTATCCAAGTTCCAATGCTCTAGTTCGGAATCGGAGCGGACAGGATGAAACTTTGAGGGTAGTTAGGGCCTATATAAAGAAGCTTTTACCGAAGTTTTAGACTTCATCCCCCGGGAGGTTTTTCCTCAATCTTGGATTTAGGGGTGCATTTATTTTTCGCGATTTCGGAGCGGACAGGATGAAACTTTGAGAGTAGTTAGGGCCTATATAAAGAAGCTTTTACCGAAGTTTTAGACTTCATCCCCCGGGAGGTTTTTCCTCCATCTTGGATTTAGGGGTGCATTTATTTTTCGCGATTTGGAGCGGACAGGATGAAACTTTGAGGGTAGTTAGGGCCTATATAAAGAAGCTTTAACCGAAGTTTTAGACTTCATCCCCCGGGAGGTTTTTCCTCCATCTTGGATTTAGGGGTGCATTTATTTTTCGCGATTTCGGAGCGGACAGGATGAAACTTTGAGAGTAGTTAGGGCCTATATAAAGAAGCTTTTACCGAAGTTTTAGACTTCATCCCCCGGGAGGTTTTTCCTCCATCTTGGATTTAGGGGTGCATTTATTTTTCGCGATTTCGGAGCGGACAGGATGAAACTTTGAGAGTAGTGAGGGCCTATATAAAGAAGCTTTTACCGAAGTTTTAGACTTCATCCCCCGGGAGGTTTTTCCTCCATCTTGGATTTAGGGGTGCATTTATTTTTCGCGATTTCGGAGCGGACAGAATGAAACTTTGAGAGTAGTTAGGGCCTATATAAAGAAGCTTTTACCGAAGTTTTAGACTTCATCCCCCGGGAGGTTTTTCCTCCATCTTGGTTTTAGGGCTGCATTTATTTTTCGCGATTTCGGAGCGGACAGGATGAAACTTTGAGAGTAGTTAGGGCCTATATAAAGAAGCTTTTACCGAAGTTTTAGACTTCATCCCCCGGGAGGTTTTTCCTCCATCTTGGATTTAGGGGTGCATTTATTTTTCGCGATTTCGGAGCGGACAGGATGAAACTTTGAGAGTAGTTAGGGCCTATATAAAGAAGCTTTTACCAAAGTTTTAGACTTCATCCCCCGGGAGGTTTTTCCTCCATCTTGGATTTAAGGGTGCATTTATTTTTCGCGATTTGGAGCGGACAGGATGAAACTTTGAGGGTAGTTAGGGCCTATATAAAGAAGCTTTAACCGAAGTTTTAGACTTCATCCCCCGGGAGGTTTTTCCTCCATCTTGGATTTAGGGGTGCATTTATTTTTCGCGATTTCGGAGCGGACAGGATGAAACTTTGAGAGTAGTTAGGGCCTATATAAAGAAGCTTTAACCGAAGTTTTAGACTTCATCCCCCGGGAGGTTTTTCCTCCATCTTGGATTTAGGGGTGCATTTATTTTTCGCGATTTCGGAGCGGACAGGATGAAACTTTGAGAGTAGTTAGGGCCTATATAAAGAAGCTTTTACCGAAGTTTTAGACTTCATCCCCCGGGAGGTTTTTCCTCCATCTTGGATTTGAGGGTGCATTTATTTTTCGCGATTTCGGAGCGGACAGGATGAAACTTTGAGAGTAGTTAGGGCCTATATAAAGAAGCTTTTACCGAAGTTTTAGACTTCATCCCCCGGGAGGTTTTTCCTCCATCTTGGTTTTAGGGCTGCATTTATTTTTCGCGATTTCGGAGCGGACAGGATGAAACTTTGAGAGTAGTTAGGGCCTATATAAAGAAGCTTTTACCGAAGTTTTAGACTTCATCCCCCGGGAGGTTTTTCCTCCATCTTGGATTTAGGGGTGCATTTATTTTTCGCGATTTCGGAGCGGACAGGATGAAACTTTGAGAGTAGTTAGGGCCTATATAAAGAAGCTTTTATCGAAGTTTTAGACTTCATCCCCCGGGAGGTTTTTCCTCCATCTTGGATTTAGGGGTGCATTTATTTTTCGCGATTTCGGAGCGGACAGGATGAAACTTTGAGAGTAGTTAGGGCCTATATAAAGAAGCTTTTACCGAAGTTTTAGACTTCATCCCCCGGGAGGTTTTTCCTCCATCTTGGATTTAGGGGTGCATTTATTTTTCGCGATTTCGGAGCGGACAGGATGAAACTTTGAGAGTAGTTAGGGCTCATATAAAGAAGCTTTTACCGAAGTTTTAGACTTCATCCCCCGGGAGGTTTTTCCTCCATCTTGGATTTAGGGGTGCATTTATTTTTCGCGATTTGGAGCGGACAGGATGAAACTTTGAGGGTAGTTAGGGCCTATATAAAGAAGCTTTAACCGAAGTTTTAGACTTCATCCCCCGGGAGGTTTTTCCTCCATCTTGGATTTAGGGGTGCATTTATTTTTCGCGATTTCGGAGCGGACAGGATGAAACTTTGAGAGTAGTTAGGGCCTATATAAAGAAGCTTTTACCGAAGTTTTAGACTTCATCCCCCGGGAGGTTTTTCCTCCATCTTGGATTTAGGGGTGCATTTATTTTTCGCGATTTCGGAGCGGACAGGATGAAACTTTGAGAGTAGTTAGGGCCTATATAAAGAAGCTTTTACCGAAGTTTTAGACTTCATCCCCCGGGAGGTTTTTCCTCCATCTTGGATTTAGGGGTGCATTTATTTTTCGCGATTTCGGAGCGGACAGGATGAAACTTTGAAAGTAGTTAGGGCCTATATAAAGAAGCTTTTACCGAAGTTTTAGACTTCATCCCCCGGGAGGTTTTTCCTCCATCTTGGATTTAGGGGTGCATTTATTTTTCGCGATTTGGAGCGGACAGGATGAAACTTTGAAGGTAGTTAGGGCCTATATAAAGAAGCTTTAACCGAAGTTTTAGACTTCATCCCCCGGGAGGTTTTTCCTCCATCTTGGATTTAGGGGTGCATTTATTTTTCGCGATTTCGGAGCGGACAGGATGAAACTTTGAGAGTAGTTAGGGCCTATATAAAGAAGCTTTTACCGAAGTTTTAGACTTCATCCCCCGGGAGGTTTTTCCTCCATCTTGGATTTAGGGGTGCATTTATTTTTCGCGATTTCGGAGCGGACAGGATGAAACTTTGAGAGTAGTTAGGGCCTATATAAAGAAGCTTTTACCGAAGTTTTAGACTTCATCCCCCGGGAGGTTTTTCCTCCATCTTGAATTTAGGGGTGCATTTATTTTTCGCGATTTGGAGCGGACAGGATGAAACTTTGAGAGTAGTTAGGGCCTATATAAAGAAGCTTTAACCGAAGTTTTAGACTTCATCCCCCGGGAGGTTTTTCCGCCGTCTTGGATTTAGGGGTGCATTTATTTTTCGCGATTTCGGAGCGGACAGGATGAAACTTTGAGGGTAGTTAGGGCCTATATAAAGAAGCTTTAACCGAAGTTTTAGACTTCATCCCCCGGGAGGTTTTACCTCCATCTTGGATTTAGGGGTGCATTTATTTTTCGCGATTTCGGAGCAGACAGGATGAAACTTTGAGAGTAGTTAGGGCCTATATAAAGAAGCTTTAACCGAAGTTTTAGACTTCATCCCCCGGGAGGTTTTTCCGCCGTCTTGGATTTAGGGGTGCATTTATTTTTCGCGATTTCGGAGCGGACAGGATGAAACTTTGAGGGTAGTTAGGGCCTATATAAAGAAGTTTTAACCGAAGTTTTAGACTTCATCCCCCGGGAGGTTTTTCCGCCATCTTGGATTTAGGGGTGCATTTATTTTTCGCGATTTCGGAGCGGACAGGATGAAACTTTGAGGGTAGTTAGGGCCTATATAAAGAAGCTTTAACCGAAGTTTTAGACTTCATCCCCCGGGAGGTTTTTCCTCCATCTTGGATTTAGGGGTGCATTTATTTTTCGCGATTTCGGAGCGGACAGGATGAAACTTTGAGAGTAGTTAGGGCTCATATAAAGAAGCTTTTACCGAAGTTTTAGGCTTCATCCCCCGGGAGGTTTTTCCTCCATCTTGGATTTAGGGGTGCATTTATTTTTCGCGATTTCGGAGCGGACAGGATGAAACTTTGAGAGTAGTTAGGGCCTATATAAAGAAGCTTTTACCGAAGTTTTAGACTTCATCCCCCGGGAGGTTTTTCCTCCATCTTGGATTTGAGGGTGCATTTATTTTTCGCGATTTCGGAGCGGACAGGATGAAACTTTGAGAGTAGTTAGGGCCTATATAAAGAAGCTTTTACCGAAGTTTTAGACTTCATCCCCCGGGAGGTTTTTCCTCCATCTTGGTTTTAGGGTTGCATTTATTTTTCGCGATTTCGGAGCGGACAGGATGAAACTTTGAGAGTAGTTAGGGCCTATATAAAGAAGCTTTTACCGAAGTTTTAGACTTCATCCCCCGGGAGGTTTTTCCTCCATCTTGGATTTAGGGGTGCATTTATTTTTCGCGATTTGGAGCGGACAGGATGAAACTTTGAGGGTTGTTAGGACCTATATAAAGAAGCTTTAACCGAAGTTTTAGACTTCATCCCCCGGGAGGTTTTTCCGCCGTCTTGGATTTAGGGGTGCATTTATTTTTCGCGATTTCGGAGCGGACAGGATGAAACTTTGAGAGTAGTTAGGGCCTATATAAAGAAGCTTTTACCGAAGTTTTAGACTTCATCCCCCGGGAGGTTTTTCCTCCATCTTGGATTTAGGGGTGCATTTATTTTTCGCGATTTGGAGCGGACAGGATGAAACTTTGAGAGTAGTTAGGGCCTATATAAAGAAGCTTTTACCGAAGTTTTAGACTTCATCCCCCGGGAGGTTTTTCCTCCATCTTGGATTTAGGGGTGCATTTATTTTTCGCGATTTCAGAGCGGACAGGATGAAACTTTGAGAGTAGTTAGGGCCTATATAAAGAAGTTTTACCGAAGTTTTAGACTTCATCCCCCGGGAGGTTTTTCCTCCATCTTGGATTTAGTGGTGCATTTATTTTTCGCGATTTCGGAGCGGACAGGATGAAACTTTGAGAGTAGTTAGGGCCTATATAAAGAAGTTTTACCGAAGTTTTAGACTTCATCCCCCGGGAGGTTTTTCCTCCATCTTGGATTTAGTGGTGCATTTATTTTTCGCGATTTCGGAGCGGACAGGATGAAACTTTGAGAGTAGTTAGGGCCTATATAAAGAAGCTTTTACCGAAGTTTTAGACTTCATCCCCCTGGAGGTTTTTCCTCCATCTTGGATTTAGGGGTGCATTTATTTTTCGCGATTTCGGAGCGGACAGGATGAAACTTTGAGAGTAGTTAGGGCCTATATAAAGAAGCTTTTACCGAAGTTTTAGACTTCATCCCCCGGGAGGTTTTTCCTCCATCTTGGATTTAGGGGTGCATTTATTTTTCGCGATTTGGAGCGGACAGGATGAAACTTTGAGGGTAGTTAGGGCCTATATAAAGAAGCTTTAACCGAAGTTTTAGACTTCATCCCCCGGGAGGTTTTTCCGCCGTCTTGGATTTAGGGGTGCATTTATTTTTCGCGATTTCGGAGCGGACAGGATAAAACTTTGAGGGTAGTTAAGGCCTATATAAAAAAGCTTTAACCGAAGTTTTAGACTTCATCCCCCGGGAGGTTTTTCCTCCATCTTGGATTTAGGGGTGCATTTATTTTTCGCGATTTCGGAGCGGACAGGATGAAACTTTGAGGGTAGTTAGGGCCTATATAAAGAAGCTTTAACCGAAGTTTTAGACTTCATCCCCCGGGAGGTTTTTCCGCCATCCTGGATTTAGGGGTGCATTTATTTTTCGCGATTTCGGAGCGGACAGGATGAAACTTTGAGGGTAGTTAGGGCCTATAGAAAGAAGCTTTAACCGAAGTTTTAGACTTCATCCCCCGGGAGGTTTTTCCGCCGTCTTGGATTTAGGGGTGCATTTATTTTTCGCGATTTCGGAGCGGACAGGATGAAACTTTGAGGGTAGTTAGGGCCTATATAAAGAAGCTTTAACCGAAGTTTTAGACTTCATCCCCCGGGAGGTTTTTCCGCCATCTTGGATTTAGGGGTGCATTTATTTTTCGCGATTTCGGAGCGGACAGGATGAAACTTTGAGGGTAGTTAGGGCCTATATAAAGAAGCTTTAACCGAAGTTTTAGACTTCATCCCCCGGGAGGTTTTTCCACCATCTTGGATTTAGGGGTGCATTTATTTTTCGCGATTTCGGAGCGGACAGGATGAAACTTTGAGAGTAGTTAGGGCCTATATAAAGAAGCTTTAACCGAAGTTTTAGACTTCATCCCCCGGGAGGTTTTTCCGCCATCTTGGATTTAGGGGTGCATTTATTTTTCGCGATTTGCGGCTTACATATGCAGTTTACGGAAAAGTATGCCCAGTGATTTATTGTAGATAATAAGATTCCCCATCGAAACTAAGAGCACAAAAAAATTCATAAATTCATTATCTAAAGAAGTATGATCATTTTAGTGAAAAATTTAGGGGTTGAACCACAGTTTTTTGACTTTTTTAGCCTTCCTGTGCCATTTATGAAAAAATATACTCAGGAGATAAATGTAGACCTTGAAAATCTCTACAATATTTATCTCTTAACTTTTTTACGCGCGCTCACCCCCAGCGCCTAAAATTCGAGCGTGGTGCGGCGGAAACCGAATCTCGCAGTACTACTTTGGTATAAGAGAAGGCTCAATGAAACTTTGTGGGTAGTTTGGGTACATAAGCGAAAAGATAAATCTACGTTTTAGACTTCATCCCCCAGGAATTTTTCCGCCATCTTGGATTTGAGGGTGCATTTGTTTTTCGCGATTTGCGGCTTAATTATGCAATTTACGGGAAAGTATGTCCAGTCCTTTCTTGTGGATAATAAGATCCCTTATCGAACTATGTGCATTAAACAATTAATAAATGCATTATTTAAACAATTACGAGCATTTTAGTGCAAAATTTATAGTTTGAAGTACAGTTTTCTATTTTTCTAGCTTTTATGGATTCAACGATATGAAATCAAGTTTAACACCGTAAATTGTTTCTTGCAATGTTTATCATTTATATTGAATATTATTTATAGTCATTCATAGTATATATAACCGTGAAAGTACAGTATATTATTTCTTATAAACTTTTTGGCGTGGAATGACGAAATTTGTTTGGCGTGAAATGTACCTCGCTTCAGACTTTTTAGACATGTTTTATTATGCCGTGTTCATAGTGCACCTGCTCTGACGGAAAATTTTAGAGATAAAAAAAACCTATTTCAACGTTGACTGTGGAAGTGTGAGCATCTTCCAGATCGCTTTCAATATGAACGAAAACGCGAAAAATTGTTTTATTTGCGATAAGTGCCTTAATTTGTCCGAAAATATTGATGTGAAAACAAGAGGCGTACAATCGTTGCTTCAATTAGCTGAAATAAGAGGTAAGACAACAAGTTACAACTAGAATAACACTATTGATATACAGGGTTCCTAAGATTTTCCTTAGGGATGGGATTTCAATAAATCAAACAGAAATGGCATAGAAAGTTCTGCGCGCACAAAAGAAACAGGTATATTGAGCAATGGTGCCAGTTTGTTATTATCTCCGGACTGCTTTCATGAGAAAAAATTGTCGCCACTCTTTCATTGTGAGCATAAATCATAGTTGCAATAATAACCGTTGACAAGATGTCTGCAAATTCCGCTAGATGGCGGCCACACCATCTAATCTAATTAAAAATTAGATGTTTTCAAGTCCAAACCACAGCTTTTTCTTGCTTAAAGGAGGCGGCAGGGTCCATTATTTACGATACTGAGCGATAAACTCCGGAAACGGCCAAACCATGCAGCTAGCACTAGCAGCCAAAGAAATCAATAAACGGCGCTGTTTTTCCTGCAGAGCTCTTTGCTTGCGATATTATTGATTTTAAATAAAGGTGTTTTATGACATGACCTCGAAACATGTAGCGAACCAATTCTTAAAAACTAGCGGGAGGGTAAAAGCGAAAAATAAGGGGCTGCCAATATTTGTAACACCCAAAAAGTGGTGAAAAGATTTATCTGGCTCTGTTTCTTTACAAAAAACTTTTTTTTTACGAAAAACTTGAGTTCTGCCACTTTTTTTAATTTTTTTCTTCAACTTTCTGGGAAATTTTCGTCATAGAGTAGAAAAAAATTATTTCCCCCATGGTCATACTCTACTTTTATTCGAAAAAATTTAGAAACAGAGACGGGATCAGTTTTCCTAAAACGGGGGATCTTGGTTTCGAGTGAGAAGATAAAGGGCGCCGCAGGCAAAAATTTTTCAATTAAATTAGCCGAACGCAAAAATGTTAGAAAAACAATGCACGAAATGAAAATGGCGCCGCTTACAATTTTTTTCAAAAATTACGTAATTTTGGGAACGTAAAGAAATAGGTCTAAAGAGTATAATTTTTAAGAAAAAAATATCAATTTTCTCGCTCTCCTCCACTGGGACTACAGGGGCCGTGCACAAATTACGTAATGGTCATAGGGGGGAGGGGGGTTACAAAACGTTACGTAGGGGGGAGGGGGTTTTCGACAGCGTTTGCATTTGTGTGAAACTAAGAAAATTTGGAATGAAAATAAGTGAAAAGTTTTTTTTTTTTTTGGGGGGGGGGTAGTGGTCTTGAAATCGTTACGTAATATTAGGGGAGTGGCGTGCCAAACCGTTACAAAACATTACATAGGGAGGGGGTCAAAAATTGGTAAAATCACCGTTACGTAATGTGTGTACGGCCCCACATCTGACTGTTCCTCCTTTTTGATTTCGAATCAAAGTGCAAAACCCGGGTTGGACGTTCGAAGGCGTCAACCCGTCCTATTTGCTTGATAAAGTTTCTACGGAAATATCTCAGTCGATTTCTCCGGCCATGTATGAACGCTTTAGGTTAGGCATTTGCATGTATCTTAGTCCCCAGCCTGTAAACAGTGCGTAAGGACAATGGTTACAAAATGAAAAGCCGAAAAATATTTTTTTTTACGATATCTTTCATCAGTTTGGTATTAAAGTCGAGCAAAAAAAAATTTTATTCCAGTCCTAAAGTTATGAAAATGGAAAACATTAGAAAACAACAACCTGGAATGGATTTACTACGTGTAAGATGTAGTGACAACATCACCCCATACCCATCCTTTTCTGCCTAATGTGCTTTTCCGTTTATCTGCGTCTTATACACTGCTGCTTGGCCCCCTAAGGATTTGCTTAGGAACCCTGTATAATAATTCTCATTATTTGCATGGTTCGCAGTAATTGCAATAATTCTTAATGTGGAAAAAATTCGATACAATTGGAATTTCTCAATTCCTTGAGATGTTCGTTTTTTCCGAGCACCAATCGGCGCTTCATGTACGTGCATCAATTACATATCCACGCGAATATTTATAAAATTAGTCAGAAAATTGGTTCAGAACATGTATAAATTCACTAAGGTGAATTTTATCTGAACGCTAACTTGTGCCTGCAGAAGCATATTTTTTCTCATTTTAATCACAGTTGGTCTAGAGAGTGGTTTTAAGAAAAAAAATATATAATCTTTAAAACATACACTTTTGTTTTTGATCCATCGCTAACTACTATTTACCGTAAAAAGTAAAATCCCCTATGTAGCCCTTTTCTGGGGGGCTATTTTTGGAAAATATTCTAAAAACCTTAAATAGTAACTCCCTATTTTGACTTCATATTTGAATTCTAGCTGAAATTCTCTTTCCAATGGTACCCCATATCATAAGGTGTGCTTTACTAATTTTCGAAATATTGGCTTTCAAAATGTCAAAAATTCAATTTTCAATGGCCCATATCTTCGAAACTAAACAAAATATCTCTACTGTGTTTCTTATCGAGTTTGAGGGTTTTATAAGAAAAAATAAAAAATGACAATAGCTTGACGCTTGCACATTCCTATTTACAGTTTATTGATTTTCAGTGATTTTGACGATATTATTCAAAAAATATGAAGTAGAAGGTCAGATTGTCAAACTATCATCATTTTTATTTCCTTGTAAAAAACCTCTAAAATCGATAGTAAACACAATAGAGATATTTTGTTTAGTTTCTAAGATATGGGCCTTTGAAAATTGAATTTTTGACATTTTGAATGTCAATATCTCGAAAATTAGTAAACTAAACCTTATGATATGGGGTACCATTGGAAAGAGAATTTCAGCGAGAATTCAAATATGAAGCTAAAATAGAGGGTTGCTATTTCAGGTTCCCAGAATATTTTCCAAAAATCGCCCCCCAGAAAAGGGCTACATAGGGGATTTTACTTTTTACGGTAAATAGTAGATGGCGATGGATCAAAAACAAAAGTGTATGTTTTAAAGATTATATATTTTTTTTCTTAAAACCCCTCTCTAGACCAACTGTGTAATAAAAAAAATAATAAGTATTTGCACACTTTTTGTTTAGACCGTTTTGAGTTTTAATACTGAAGGATAAACGACACATTCCATCTCAAAAACTATAAAAATGCGATCCTCACTTTCACTGAAATGCTCCTCGTTGTGTCAATAATGCATTTCTTAGTCGTTTTATACACGGTTCGATAAAAAATCTTATTATCTACAATAAAGAATTAGACCGTAGACAAATGCAACTCTAAATCCAAAATGGCGCAAAAACGTATCCGGGAATTAAGTTTTCGAATTCTCACTAACGTTTTCGAACTCCTGGCAATGTTTCATTTTACGCTTTCTTATTTCAGGGCGATTCTAGGAGTCAGTTTATGATACCACTTGTACCACATTCGACTCACAGGCGCTGGGAGTGAGAGCGCCTAACTTTGGAGCGCTGCATTGCGAAAATGAAAAGTGATATGTTAAATGTACAACTTTTCAAGACTTATCTTTTTGCACTAATTATATTTTATGATAAGCGATAAATTGTATTAATTATTAATTGTTTAATGCACACAGTTCGATAAGGGATCTTGTTACCTACAAAAAATGACTGGACCTACTTTCCCGTAAATTGCATAATTAAGCCGCAAATCGCGAAAAACAAATGCACCCCCAAATCCAAGATGGCGGAAAAACTTCTGAGGAGATGAAGTCTAAAACTTAGATTTATCTTCTCGCTTATGTACCCAAACTACCCACAAAGTTTCATTAAGCCTCCTCTTATACCAAAGTAGTTCTGCGAGATTCGGTTTATAATATCAGCCGCACCACGTTCGACTTTCAGGCGCTGGGGGTGAGCGCGCGCGATTTCGAAGCGCTGCACTGCGAAAATGAAGAATGATACGCAAAAAAGTTAAGAGATAAATTTTGTAGAGCTTTTCAATGTCTACATTTATCTCCTGATTATATTTTTTCATAAATGGCATAAGAAGGTTAAAAAAGTCAAAAAACTGTAGTTCAACCCCTAAATTTTTCAATAAAATGATCATAATTGTTTAAATAATGAATTTATGAGTTTTTTTATACCTATAATTTCGATGGGGAATCTTATTATCTACAATAAATCGCTGGTCATACTTTTCCGTAAACTGCATATTTAAACCGCAAATCGCGAAAAACAAATGCACCCCCAAATCCAAGATGGCGGAAAAACTCCTGAGGAGATGAAGTCCAAAACGTAGATTTATCTTCTCGCTTATGTACCCAAACTACCCACAAAGTTTCATTAAGCCTTCTCTTATACCAAAGTAGTTCTGCGAGATTCGGTTTATAATATCAGCCGCACCACGTTCGACTTTCAGGCGCTGGGGGTGAGCGCGCGCGATTTCGAAGCGCTGCACTGCGAAAATGAAGAATGATACGCAAAAAAGTTGAGAGATAAATATTGTAGAGCTTTTCAATGTCTACATTTATCTCCTGATTATATTTTTTCATAAATGGCACACGAAGGCTAAAAAAGTCAAAAAACTGTAGTTCAACCCCTAAATTTTTCAATAAAATGATCATAATTGTTTAAATAATGAATTTATGAGTTTTTTTATACCTATAATTTCGATGGGGAATCTTATTATCTACAATAAATCGCTGGTCATACTTTTCCGTAAACTGCATATTTAAGCCGCAAATCGTGAAAAATAAATGCACCCTTAAATCCAAAATGGCGGAAAAACCTCCCGGGGATGAAGTCTAAAACTTGGGTTTAAGCTTCTTTATATAGGCCCTAACTACCCTCAAAGTTTCATCCTGTCCGCTCCGATTCCGAACTATAATTCTAGATTGCTTGGACTATCCCGCGAAAATAATTTTTCAGTGTGGAAAGCGCATTAAGAAAATGGATATCTTGAATAGGGTCAACTTAAATCAATGTTATCATTGTTTATGAATTTTTTTTCAAGGAAAACCCGACCTTAAACCAAGAAATCTAAGGGGATTGGCCCGTTTTGTCTTTAGGCAAGCGATAGTTTTTTTTCAGTGCGTAAGAAAACACCAGTTTTAGAAATAAACTTCCCAGCCAACACCATTACATAAATATTACGTAAAAGTTACAATATATGATTACTTTGTTACATAAATTCTAGGAAACTGGAAGTCAAGCTAAAAAGTAACTTCCATGTTCTGCATAATACCATGCACAAAGTTGTAATTAAAATAATCTAAATAATCCACAGGCCAAAAAATAAAAAAAGTTTTTTGGTGCCTAAGATCTGAGAACTGATTTTGGATATATTTAATGTGCTGATTGTAAAACTGGCAGCAGATTTTTTCTATCAGCTCTAGTTTTTGAGATAGAGACTATTTGAATTTAGTTCTAATAAAAGGCAAAAATAAATAAATCAACATCTCTTTAAAATTCAAAATACAAATTTGGTATTCAAAACTAGGATCTAATTAGCCAAATATACCTAAAATTGTCCGTAAACCAATATTCCTAGACCTGGTTAGCCCGCATTACTTAATCCTATTAATTTTATTAGCTATTTTATATTTGAAATTCCCTATGATCCGATATCCTCATACCTGCTCAACCCCGACTAATTGGTTTTGGAAACATAGTACCTTTTGTCTACCCTTATCCTTCTCGACTTAGTATATTGTGTAGTTATTGCAAATAAAGTTGTGTCAAAATTTTTTGTACATTTTCGTCGTTTTATAGTGTTAAAACTAAAACAATGGCATCCACAAGCAGGCGTAGCTGTGTAAACCATCCAGATGTTTTTTGTTATGTATGTGGCGAATACACTTTTAGAATTTTTTTGTGAGCTTACTTTAGTTACTATTGTTCTCTTTTTCTAAAGATATTCGGCTGAGAGAGATCCAGCATATCAGAAAATGGCCTGCCAGACCCGCCTGTACACCCTTCGACCCCGTATACCTGTCAAGCATTAACTATATCAAGGAGATAGTTACATTTTTATGGACAGAGGGGTGCAGGGGGAGCATTTTCTGGTAAGCATAATCTCTCTCAGACCGATGAAATTAAAAGAAGAGAATAATAGTAACTATAGTAAGCACACAAAAAATTGCTATTTGAAAGAAAGTAGAAAAACTATTTTTGAATTTGTGAAAAGGGATCTTGGGCTCCATATGTGGTGTGTTAAACATGTGTTGAACATTTGGGACAGTGGATAATTGGAAACAGAAAGTGCCTGAAATTTGGTGTACTAATGGTTTGGAGGGAACCACGTAACCATTATGATGACTGCTAGTTTTGTCTCATTAATATTAAAGGCATAAATAGGAACAATTGACATAAATGGACATATCCTGATTTAGATTCTGCAAACAGACCTGTACCGCACTCTAAGGAAATACCCCAACCTTCAGCAGTCCTCCTGAAATCTCGGAAGATGATACAGAAACATAAACGTCTGATGAAGTTCAAAGAATGCAATCAGAAAACGACAGTGAATTTGAAGCAGATTTAACAACTCCTCAGTGTTTTAATCAACAAGAACTGAACGATCTCTTGAGAGACCTATACCTCTCAAAGGAGTGTGCTGAATTAGTTGCATCCAGATTAAAAGAAAAGAACCTTCTTTATCCAGGCACTAATGTTACATTTTATCGTAAGAGAGAAAAGGTTCTGGTACCTTTTTTCACTCAGGAAAATAAGCTGGTATTCTGTAACGATATAAAAGAACTCTTAGAAAAAATGGGCTTGCCAGAATACACTTTAGACGATTGTCGCCTTTTCATTGAAAGTTCAAAACGTAGTTTAAAATGTGTCCTTTTACATAACGGTAACAAATATGCCTCAATTCCTTTTGGATTCTACTACCATGAAAAAGGAGTTTAAAACAATAGCACAAGTTTTGAAACAAATTAAATACGTAGAACATCAGTGAGTAATTTGTGTTGATGTGAAAATGGTGAACTTTCCCCTTGGACAGCAAAGTGGATATACAAAATACCCCTGTTTTTTATGTCTTTGGGACAGCAAAGCTAAAGATCAGCACTGGGTTAAGAGAAATTTGCCTTTAAGAGATACTATGGTTAAAGGAAAACAAAACGTAGTGAATAAACCTTTGGTTACAAGGGAAAAATCTTACTACCACCCTTGCATATCAAGTTCAGTTTTTTGAAGCAGTTTGTGAAAGCGTTAGATCGAGATGGAAATTGTTTTTGGTACTTGTCACGTAAGTTTCCTGGGATTAGCACGGAAAAACTAAAAGCTGGTAAATTTGATGGTCCTGAAATAAGGCAACTTATTAAAGATCCACAGTTCACCACATCAATGAGTGAGACTGAATCTAACGCTCGGGGTTCATTTGTTCGAGTAGTTAAAAATTTTCTTGGAAATCACAAAGCAGATAATTACATAGAATTAGTGGAAAGTATGCTTTAAAAGTTCACTACCTCCACAGCCACCTAGATCGCTTTCCAGAAAATTTAGGTGACTGTGGTGAAGAACAGGGAAGATCGATATCAAGAACGATGGGATAGCCACATGATGGCCGACTACTGTTGGAGCCTTTAGCGAGTCTACACCAGTAAAATTTGTAGGTGATAGTGACTAATATAAATAAGTGACTAATAATAAATATGTAATTATATGTGTTTTTTTTGTTACTGGCAATAGTCATAGTTATAACGTAAAATATATATAGAGGTTAAAAAAAGTAAATAATTCCTATTTTAAAAACTAGATCTGATAGACAAAATCTGATCACTATTTCGGATTCTCCACTCAAAAATTACCCAGGAACAGTTAAAAAATCGCCAGCACCAAAACGCAAATATCGATTAACTAGTAACTAGAAAGTATATCGAAAGGTAAAAGTGGAGTAAATTTTTTTAACATAATATTTATATTCCTTAACGTAATTTTGATGTAACTACTATATAAATTTATAACATAAATATTATATAAATATTACGTATTGGCATGTAATATTTATGTAAAATTAAAGTTATATTGTGTATATAATATTTATACACTTCTAATGTCACAACAACAAATTACGTAAATATAATATTATTAAAGAAACATGTAATTTTTTTTTCGTATATAGTATGTTAAAGTAGCAGATGTTTTTGCTGTGTTACTTACTCCGCACTTTTTTGTAAATAGCAATTACTTAAGTAGTTTTGGTCTAAATTTATCTCGCTATTCATAAAATTTATGCGCGCACCTACCTTTGTTGTCAAAGAACTCTTCTTGATCTTCTTTCTGGTCAGTTTTTGAATATTAAGCATCACATTATCACCCAGAGTATCGTCAATGTCGCCCAGCCAGAATAAGTTCGCCATAACCATTCTAACCACCGCTTTAAATCGTCGACGGGCTTTGAGCATTTTGGCCGCTCTTTCTTCGGGGCTCTAAAAAATGTTAACTTTACAGATTTCCGCATGGTTTACTATATACAGGGTGTGCCAACGAAAACAGAAAATTAAAGTAATCTAGAGTTTCGAACTTCCATGGTCTTTATTTTTACTTTTTCACAACGTTTCGAATGCTTATGTATCTGCAATAGTCATCAGGTGAATACTAACAAAAGACTACCTAATTTTATATACTAGCTTGTATTTAGTGAACCATAAAACTACTGGTTGACTCCGCCTTTTGACAGTTGAAATCTGTTAACTCCGAAAAATATGGGTTTCTAAATATCCTTGATCGTGACGCTTGTTTGAGAAAATACTTTCTGGTTCCTCAGGATGAATTCTGTTTCTTTGAATTTTCGCTTGAATTGGTTTTCCTCCTTGGCGACGATCTTTGTCTCTTTCCATTCCATATGATGTTGATTTTCCAACACTGAGAAAACAAATGGTAGCCATAGCCCAAAATATGGGTTAAATAAAATAGTGAACAACCCACAGCTTCAATTATTCCAACTATTTTTTTTTAACTGTCGCGTGGGTTAGTCTTTTAATCCAAATTAATGGGTTACAGCAACCCAATATGAGGGACTGTGAATATCAATAGCTATAGTTGGGACAGCCCTACCTGCTGGGCTGGAACAGCCTGAAATGGGAGCTGGAATGAAGGATTTATTTTTTGATGCCCCGTCAATTGGGTTGGTACAACCCAGTTGGGTGGGCTGGAACAGCACAAGTTTTGGGGATGGAATAAGGAGTTTATTTTTTTGGTACCCTGTCGATTATGTTGGTCCAGCCCAGTTAGGTGAGCTGCAACAGCACAAGTTTGGGGCTGGAATAAAGAGTTTATTTTTTTGGTACCCCACCGATTGGGTTGATCACCCCTGTTAGGTGGGCTGGAACAGCCCAATTTTGTGGCTGAAATAAAGAGTTTTTTTTTGGCACCCCGACGACTGGGTTGGTTAGCCCAGTTAGCTGGACTGGACCAACACATATTTTAGAGCTGCAATTAAAAGTTTATTATTTCTGACACAGTTGGCCGAAACTTATACATATTGAAGAAACAAAAATAAAAACAAAATTTAATAGAAAAATTAAAAGCTTTATTGACGTAACTTTTTTTGGAGAGGCATTTTTGAGGGAAACCTAATTTTTTCTCATAAAGTTTGCTGTTATGCAAATCTAGTTTTCGAGAGGTCTGATGCAATAATAGGCTTAAAATTTCAATTAGTGAAAGCAATTACAAATAGCAAACTTTTTTAAATAAAGCGTTTGTATGAACACTTTTTAATAAATTGATTGAAAATTACCAAAAATGGATAAACAGCATATTATGCGTATGTTTGTAATCTCCAAAAGACAAACCATTTCTAAATTCTCCTTAAAAAATCATTTTAAATGACACCCAACATCATAGGGTATCTTATTTAGTTTGTGATATAGTCGCTTTCAAAAATTGAAATTTGAATATCTCAAAAATTAGATAAGTTAAAATAAATTATTAGAAATAGATTTTCCCCACAGTGTTATAACGTGCCACAAAATCTAAATTTGTAAAATGTTTAGGCGAAAAACTTTGACTTTGACGAATTTTCGCGACCTTACCGCCCACGACGGCGTCAAACGACCGGGTCCCGGAACAGGACGCTTATTCTTGAACGACCGTGAGATGAGGTGAGCTTTTTTCACCACCTGTTTCCACGGGGAATCTCGCTCACCTCACCTCACAGTCGGTCAAGAATAAGCGTCCTGAACAAACCCTATGCGGGGCAAAGAGATGTGCACCTTTCGGGTACTTAAACGATAATGAACTGAACAGGGCTAAATTTAAGCAATAAATAATAAAGGTTTAAGTAGCCCCGCGAAGTAGCTAAAATAGTTCACGTTTGGTTTGTAACTAACAGTTTTGAGACAGACTTTGAGTTGGACTGATTTTCTCCGTGCAGCAATGTTGAGCTATTTTCGATCCAGTTGTGTCGAACTTCCATAGGTCGGCTGGTTTCTCCGATGTAAATATCCCCACAATCGTACCTGGTAGATGCAGTTCTTGATGTCGTGGCGTTGTGGTTTAGTTTTTGTCAATTGACTTCTTATTGTTGTGCTCGTTTTGAAACCAGTTCCAAGATGGTATTGGTTGCCTATTCTTCTTATCTTTTCTGAGATTCCTTTGACGTATAGAATTATAAGTGTCGCCTTTCTTTCAGTATTTACGTCTATAGGCTTTGGTGTTGGTGTAGTCTGAATAGTTTTATTGATCTTGTAGTTGGAGAAACGGGGCCAACCCACGCCCGTAGGTTGAAAATTTGGGGCTACCAAAACTCACACCATGCGTTACTATAACACACGGTATGATTGTCCCAAACCATTTGAATTTAGCTGGGAGAACTCAGCAAGTCGTGGGCTACCACAATTCAGGCATGGGATTGCCCCAGCCCAGTTTCATGTATTAACTTTTTGGGTCTGTGGTAACTCACGGTCTGGGCTACAATAACTCAGGGCCTGAATTATTCTAACTCATGATCATGGTTTATTTTTTCCGCCGTCTAGTAAAACCCAGGCGGTACTTGCCGAATGTCGAGTTTTGCACATATTCGGGCTTGCGGGTTGCTTTGGCTGGCAGTCGCTAGTTTCATTTCCAGTTGTGATGTAGTTAGTGTAGGTCATATGTGCAGGTATCCTGGCCTGTGCAGCGGCAGGGTCACGAGTAAAAAATATTAACATGTTTTATTATATGTTCTAAATAATATGAAAGTGACTACTACTACTGCGAAATGTATAGGGTCTGTTTTGTATTTTAAACAGTTTGGCTGAGATTTACTAAAGCCGATAACTGTTTGCTAAGTCTAATTTACAACTATATACATATATCTGTCATTTTGCTGAGCAAATTAGACTTAGGGACGGCTTTAGCGTTATAGTTCAGCCTTTAGGTTTTGTTTTTCACACACAAACATTTGATTTTGTTTATATTTTTCACAGATAAACATTTTCAAACTCGTTATTTTAGATTTTTTTAAAGTTTTTTTATGTAAGGGGTTATCCATTATAAACCTTATCGTGTTATCTGAAATTTGACATTTATAATTTACAAATTAAATAGATATGTTTTGTTATTTTCAACGTAACACCTTGTTTAGTGTGTGCTTTTTTTGAATGTAAGAGAAATTAAAAAATTCTCGTTTAGTTTTTGATTTATTCAGTATTGTTGGCAAAGGTAAAGCCTGCTTAGCTGTAAAAATTACCTTAAATACAGGGTGTTCTATTTAAAGTAACAAAATAGATATACAAAGCCTAAGTATTCTAATATCAAATATTTCAGAAAAAGTAATGATTTCTTTTGAATGCCCTTTTAATCTTAGATTAAGAGTTAAAAATTCTATACTTGTTTATAATGGATAGCGCTGTGTAGTTACCTATTTATTCATTTAATTTTGTAGTCAGCCGGGGAGACTCGAGAGTCAAGGCTTCGTTGCATTTTGTTTTATTTTTAAATCACAAAATCTTTTCTTTTTTTTTTAATGCTCCCTAGTTGACGCTATTTTTTTATCTCTAGTGGCGTTCGTGCTGGAGATGAAAAGTAAGATTTTTTTCTTTGCATTCGCATTTATTTCGTCGACTAAAATATTTTTAACCTTGCAGTTTCTTATAAAAATAAAATAAAAAATAAAAATAAGTTTTATATTTTTTCAAAATACTAGTACATACTATAACTCAGATGCTGAGTTCTGGTAGCCCAGACCATGAGTTACCACAACCCAGATGCTGAGTTCTGGTAGCCCAAAGGCAGGGTTCTCCCAGTCCAGATCATGAGTTACCACAACCCAGGTGCTGAGTTCTGGTAGTCCAAAGACAGGGTTCTCCCAGCCCAGATCATGCGATACCACAACCCAGGTGCTGAGTTCTGGTAGCCCAAACTCAGGGTTCTCCCAGCCCAGATCATGAGTCACCACAACCTAGATGTTGAGTTCTGACAGCCCAAATGCCCAAAAAAATACATTCAGTTTTTATGCATGTTTTGGCCTACAACAACACACGAACCGTGTTTCCCTGCAATCCCTTGAATTTGGTTCTCACAGCTCAGAGGTCTGGGCTGTCCTCTATTGGCAACACAGCTGCGTCTAGGAGAACACATATTTCAGTTCTCGTAGCCCACCATTTTTCTCAGGGCAGTCCTTCGTAGATCGGATCGAGTTTTTGACTTTTCTTTATTTAACGCTTCTTCTGTATTGCAGGTGTAGTTGGCTCGATCTATGAGATATTTGCAAAATAGTATTTAGTATAGAGTTTGGGATATACGGAAGTGATTATGGTTGAATTATTATTGGTGACTAGAACATCGAGAAGAGGGGACTCACAATTTTCTGCTCTTTTCCTAAGTGAATTTGATGCAGTTTCTTATGCTGTTGACATGATTGAAGAATTGTTCTAGTGTGTTGTGGTCATTTTTCCAGATGACGAATACATCGTCCATGTATCTTAGCCATAGTTTGGGTTTCTGACATGTTGTTTGCAGAGCTTCTTCTTCAAAGGATTCCATAAATATATTGGCCACTACCAGCGAAAGTAGAGATCCCATGGGTAGACCATCTTCCTGTCAAAAATATCTGTCCTTCTCTTGGAAATAAGAATTCTGCAGACAGCACTTCAACAAATCCATAATGGCATTGATTGGTAGCTTGGTTATGTCAGAGAGGTGGCTCTCCTTAAGTAGCTTTTGCTCAATAATTTGGAGTGATTCTTTCAGTGGTACGTTAGTGTACAACCTTTCAACATCAAAACTAACAAACTGGTCGTCAGGTTGTAGGTTGATGTTTCTAAGGAGATCCACGAAGAGGCTGGATGATTGGTAAAAGATATTTAGCAAGATTATAAGTAGGAGACTTGCGAGAACTGGTTATTGGTCGGAGAGGCATGCTTTTCTTATGAATTTTCGGCAGTCCATACATATGCGGTGCTTTGCTGTAGAGCGGTGTGAGTTTGCTCCTTTCAAAGTCGTCAGAAAATGTTATCGAGTATTTGGAGTACTATTTTGAAAAAAACCTCGAGCACGTCAATTTTATTTGGTTGAATTGGAATTTTCGAGAGATGAGTTTGAGCAGCAGAATTTTAATACGAAAATTTTATCAAAAAACACCTCATTTTAAAGGTTTTCAAATTCCTTTACAAAAATGGTAAAATTTTAGAAATCTCGCTATTAGATTTCTAGATATTCACTATCAAAGTAAGCATCTGGAAAATTTTCCTCTGTGTATAGGAATGTAGACTGGAAGAAAAAACAACGTAAAAAATGATATTTGCATTGGCCCGTGCAACTTTAGAAGTGAATATTAGTTGGGTAGGTATTTATAGTGAAGGCATTTGAAAGACCCTCAAAATAAGGCCATATTCTGCTAGTTAGGAGCGAAATGCGAGAGTTTTCTCCTTCACTTGTTCATATTGAACGCCTATGATTGATCAAACCAGTATTTAATAAAAATTTTCATCGTAAGAACGATTCACCATAAAAACTGCCAATTGGGAAACCAATTTTTTATCCTAAACTTATTTCTTCAAACCCGTTCAATAACAAATTCGAAATTTATAAGACCTGTTTTTAATCGAACCGTTGTTCATCAAACTTATTCAATATCATAAAACCCACTGTTTATCAAAAATTTTTTGCTAAATTGATATAATACATGAACCGGAGCCGTACACGTAGGTGGCGTGGCGGCGCGGCGTTTCGATACATTTGTCATTCTATGTGCGCACACTTGACTAAAAGTATTCACAGGTAGTGTTCAATACTTTGCGTAGAGATGTCACTGTATTTTCTTAACAGGAATGCAAGTGACATCTATACACAAACGTTGAACGTTATCTATACAAGTATGCGCGCATAGCAGCGACAAATGCATCGAAACGCCGCATCGCCGCGCCACCTGCGTGTACGCCTCCGGTTCATGTACTATTGGTGAACGCGTAATCAATTTAGCAAAAATTTTCTGTTAAACAACGGATTTTACGAATTCCGGTTTTGAAAAATAATGGTTTACAAATTACGAGTTTGATTTTGAGTGAGTTTGATCGTGATTTGGTGATTTAAAAGACACTCTTAGCTCAAAATGTATTTAAAAAGCGTCTGTATTACTTACAAGCCTTACCAAATTGAAGTAAATATTATAAAGTTGAGAAAAATTCATATTATATAAATACAAACTTAGAAATTTAGGACGTGGTAATTTTTCTTACATATTACCGGCTCAATCAAGCTAAACCTCCCCTCTCAACGATTAAAAACGGGTCTTATAAATTTCTAATTTGTTATTGAATGGGATTGAAGAAATAAGGTTCGGATAAAAAATTTGTTTAACGAATTGCAGTTTCTATATGGGATGATTTTATGATTAAACTTTTTTTATTTAACGGGTTTGATTTTGCACATTCTGATAACCGTGGGCGTCCTTCATATTTATACTTTTCCATCCTTAACTCACTCTTTTGGGAAACGCTCACACTTAGTAGGTACTAATTTCAACACCCTGTAAATTCCATTCCGACAAACACTCATGCAGTTTTTAGACACTTAAAGTAAATATTTGAACGCATCGGTATCGGTATACCTAACGCGTTCGAAACAAAGTCAAAATAGGCTACATTTTTTACTTGCTCATGTCATGTTTCGAACGATGCCTGCTTCTTTGACGGGTGTGATGACAGAATCTCGTTGCGTACGGAAGGATGTACGTATCGTAACGGACCCACGAACGTACGCAACGATTTCAATCAGCAGTTCTGTCATCGCACCCTTCAAAAAAGCGGACATCGTTCGAAACATCGCATAAACAAGTCGAGAATATGTGTATTTTGGTTTTATTTCGAACGCGTTAGGTATACGGATACTGATGCGTTAAAATATTTACTTTAATTGTCTATTATAATTAAAAGTTTTGCAACTTTGATTTTATTTAGATTATCGTACAATTGTAATTACCTACGCCAAACTGCATCTAAATAATTTTCTACACTTCTTAGGTAATGTCCTGGAATTTCGTTTTACTAAACCAATATGTTATATGAATTTTTTAGTAATTAATTTAGGAAAGTAGAGTAGGTAATGCAAGCCGAAAACAATGCAATTAATTTTAAATAATTAACTTTTTTATTACGAACTAATTAAGATTTAGGATAATTATTATTAAACAACCATTTATTAAAGAGAAATGCAGTTTAAACACGTGAGATGACACGGACATACAAAATTTAAATAAAGTGCCAAGAAGTAATAATATTTATTACCTACCTGTGGCTGTAAGTAGGTGAATTTAAATGGCATGGCAATAACAGTAAAATAAACTCACAGCGATTTCCTTTTGTTGCACCAGTGCGCACTGAGTGTATCTCTAAACTTTTTTTTGATACAAAATAGAAAAGGATAGAGTTACACTTAGTGCGCACCAGTCCATCAACAGGACAACGCTATTAGTTCAACCGTACATCAAAAACGAAAAAATATTGCACATAGTGTGTGCTTCCAATGTCAGTTGTCACGGTCTGAACACCGAAACTTCATAAAACGTCGGCATTATCTTTGTGACACTGAGGCGGAGGCAGGCAAATAATATCGAAGAATATTTAGTTATGCAGAATAATACAGAACGCTTTAAACACAGTGTAATATAATTTAGCATTAGTAGACTGTGCTTTAAATACATAAGAAACTGGTGATTTAAAAGACACCTTCAGCTCAAAATGTATTTAAAAAGCGGCTGTATTACTTTGTATTAGAAGCCTTGCCAAATTAAAGTAAATAATATAAAGTTGAGGAAAATTCATATTATATAAATAAAAACTAGATAAATAGTAATAAAAAATAAATAGTAATTTAGGACGTGGTGATTTTTCTTACACCCCTCTCTGCTTAGAAAAGAGATTCGACCAAAAGTAACCATGCCAGAATTTGGTACTAATTATGTACTAATTTCCTTCTCTTCTAGAAAATTGCCTACTCTCAAGACAACTTCATTTTTTTTATTTTTTATAGCTCAGAGATAGAGTCGGCGATTGCTTTGAAGAAGCAAAGATCTTTGCAGAGGCAAGCAACATTGAGCTTGTTCTGGCAGAAAAACGGACAAGGAAAGTGAAAAAGCTTTTTGATGAAAAGGCTGATGACGAAATTGGTACCTTAACCCATGAAAGACAACTCAAAATAATTTTTCAAGCATTGGATAAAATAAATGTGCAATTTTCCTGTAGGTTTAATGCTCTGGAAGGAGTTGTAGAAGACTTTTGTTTCCTTTCTGGAAATTCATTGGCATCATTATCACTAGAATAAATAAAAAAACATGCTGCAAGTTTAGCTATTAAATATAGCGACGATTTGGACGCAACAGAGCTGTATCTTGAACTTGAAAACTTCAAGAGTCACGCAAGCTTGTTGCTTCCAAACCTGGAAGCAGCTAGCTGCTTAGATATTCTTAATATGGTAGAAAAATATTGTTTAATTCCAAATTATCCAAACTTGCAGACCGCCCTACGAGTATTTCTCGGTCGTTTGGTAAACTAAAATTAATTAAAAATTTTAGGCGATCAACTATGACACAGGAGAGACTGACTGCCCTAGGAATATTAAGCATAGAGTATGAAATAGAAGAATAGAACTTTAAACTTAGTCAATTTTTTTAAAAGTATTATAATGTAAAGTTCGAATTATTTTTTCATATTTTATTTTTTTTTCGAGGGGGGGGGGGTAGACATTTTTTGAACCGTGGGGCGCCAAATTTTGTCTTTTCTCACGACGTATTTTACCCCAGATCCGCCACTGCCCCCGCCAACATAGTATTTTTTATAATATGTTATTCAGTATTTGACGAACCGACAAGCATACAAGAAATCAAGCTTCCACTAAAAAGGTGGTAATAATAAAAAATGGATCTTTTGTTTTTTTTCTTAAATTTGATAAATAACCGGGGAATAAGATGTCAAAATGTAAGTATAGGTTTGCATATAAATTTTAAAAAAAGTTATCTTGAGAGTAGACAATTCTCTAAAAGGAGACGAAATTAGTACATAATTAGTAGCAAATTATGGCATAATAGCTTTTTTCAAATTTCTTTACTAGGCAGAGGGGGGTGTGTGTCTTGATATCAAGCTACACACCCCATATAAACAAAAAAAAATAAGTTATCTTGGCAGTGGGCAAGTTTTTAGAAGGGGACAAAATTATGGCACAATTATTTTTTTCAATTCTCTTTCCTAGGCAGGGGAGGGTCTGCCTTGGTATCAAGCTACACACCCCATAAAAACAAAAAAAATAAGTTTTCTTGAAAGTAGGCAATTTACTAGAAAGGGACGAAATTAGTACATAATAAGAGGGGGGTGCGCCTTGATATCAAGCGACACACCTCATAAAAACAAAAAAAAAAGAGAAGTTATCTGGGAAGTAGGCAAAAGTGAGAGAAACCCATTTAAACCGAAGATATAAACCAATAAGATGCATAGTAGCGTAGCGAGGGAATTTGATTTGATTGAGCAAATTTTCTCTCGATTCAAGAATAAACGCACAGGTATATAATATTTATTTTTTTTGACAATATTTTTTAATAGTCCGCAAGTACTCGGAACGATCTGAACAAATCTGTCCTGAAAACCGCCCTGGATTAACGCTTCGCGTAATGTCTGTAAAGATTTGTATGTATAATCTGGATATTCCTGTAACTTATTTTGAATCATTTCTAACGTTGGGTGGGGGGGTGTTTTAGGGGTTAACCCCCCCCCCCAGGAATCCCAATCTACAATAAATTAATCATGATCAAAGGCCCCAGGGAGAGCTATAGCTCCCGCACTTTTTTGACCCTTTACTCCGTTTTGTGACGTGTGTTTGGTGTTATTTTATGTTATAAAATTTAAAAAAATTTTCCTGCGGTACTCTGACGTCATTAGTTGTTACAATTTTAGTTTTATTCCAAGGAATTTTTCTTACCAGCATTCAAAATTTTTCTTAAAATTTTCATCTGCGGCGCATTCATAATTTGGCAACAAATCTATAGACACCACCGCAACCCACCCCTCTTGGCATCTAACTCAATCTACTTTTTCAAAAATATTTTACAGAAATCCTAAGAGATCCAAAATTTTTAAAGAAATTTTTGTTTCTTTTTGCCGAAGTGTCCTCCTTTGGCGCTATACCAATATTAAATATTGTTACAATTTTGTTTAATTTTAAGCAATTTCTCAGCAACATTTGAAACGCGTAAAAAAAAATTTTAGTGTAATTTTTGAAAAAAATTTGCCTGCGGCGCATTAACGGGGTAATTTTAAAAAAAAATCTGTAAATGAGACCAAATCAACACCATTAAACTGCCCCTCTCCCGTCCCTTCATTTCAAGAGCTCAAGCAATAGGCCCCTACCTAACTTTAAAAAATTTGCCATAGGTAGGTAGTTGAGCCTTATAAAAGGATGAAACCTGCCCAGAGTCGATTTCTGGCTACGTCACTGAAATTTGCAAATGTTCAAAATAAGTCTTTGAGGCTGCACATGTATGTCTTTATTTGCAAATTCGGGAGATTCCACTTCTACAGACTCTTCAACAAGGCTCACCGCGGGCTCCTCAACAACCTAAAACTCATCACTCTAAGGTCTCTACATGTATCGCCATGTTTAATAGCAAAATAATTTAAGAGCGCTTTTACTAGAATTTATTTCACCACAATTCAGTTGTCACGACACTGACTAAGAATATAAATATTCAGGATGTACCAAAAGTCTTAGCTTTTGAGATATTTTAACAATACTTTGGGACCTTCAATAAGAGGCGAAACGGAAAAAATCTAGAGGAGAGTGATTGCCGCCCCTTTTTCTGGGGCGGCCTGGGGCGGCATGCTAAAAAAAGTTAAATAGAAACACATATTGAGTTGCACCACATTTAAATGGTCTACTGAAATGCTGCGTCCTAACGTCAATATTATTGACATCTGTCACTCCTGTCAAAAGTTATTGGGAATAATTTGATATATTAAATGCCCCCCCTTAAATTTTCAAAAGCTCTTGAGGTATTATAAAAATACTTTGGAAACTTCATTAAGAGGTATGACCGCCCCTCTTTATGAGGCGGTCTAGGGGCCAAAAAAAAGTTAACTGGAAATGCATATCGAATCGTACCTCATTTTAAAGGTCTTGAAAAATGCTACACACTACCATTGACGTATGTCACTTCCATCGAAAGTTATTCAGGGTAAACTAATTAATAAAACCTTTAACATTAATAATGGGTTATTGTAAAGGTAACATCATAACGTTTATTTAAAAAATCCAGGTAGAATACATTTGATTAAATTACAAACACTGCTGAAAGTGACTTCCTTGAACTTCTTGGTAAAAATAAAGTCTATTTTCGAATTCGCCTCGGACGTTTCTTAGCACCTCAGGAGTAATAGATCAACAAAACTTAATTGCTCTAAATCTCTCAGCTTTGTCCGGTAGACCCTCTCCTTAATGTAGCCCCACAAAAAAAAATTCAAGAGGAGTTAGGGCAGGAGACCAAGGCGGCCATTCAATTGTGCCCCGGTGACCTATTCAACGATAAAATTGGGTGGCAAGTAATTTTCTAACAGGTAGAGAAAAATGTGGAGGTGCCCCATCTTTCGTTTTCAATTTCTCTTATAGCACGAATAATCTGCTCCTCCAGAAGCCTAAGGTACCCATCGCCATTGATTTTACCCTCAATAAAAAAGGGACCAATTATTCTATCGCCCATTATTCCAGTCCAAACATTATTTTTATTTAATAATAGGTGTGCGACTTATCACGTTTTCATTAGCCCAATAGCGACAATTCTGTCTATTTACAGTCCCATTTAAAAAAGGGCTGGCGATTTTTTCCATTTTGCCTCTTATTATAGTTTCCAAAGTTTCCACTATCTCAAAAGCTTTTGAAGATATAGGGGAAGGGGGCTAAGACTTTTTGATATATCAAATTGATCCCAATAACTTTTGGCAGGAGTAACAGATGTCAATATTATTGACGTTACGATAAAGCATTTTAGGAGACCAAAGTATACGGGGAACGTCACCTGAATTGTTTCTATAATACACTGTAAAATGAGGTGTGCCAACTGACATTGGAAGCACTCCACTTAGATAAAAATCTTTGCTCTGATATATTCTTGAAAATGAGAGAAGCAGCGTACTCGCGGGATTTTTCTTATTCTTTTCAGACTTTTGCTTGTCCTAATTATGATCTTAACTTTTGTAAGAAATGCCGTTTTTAAAAATGTTTAAAAGTAAAGGTTCTTTTTTTTTGTCAGTGACCTTAGCTCAGGCAAGCGCGGATCTGGCCTTAAACCCAGGGGGGGTAATCAGATTTCGAGATATAAGTTTATCTTAAATGTGTGAATAAGAATACTCGTTAAATGCGCCGCAGGCGAAAATTTTGATAAAATTACACTAAAAATTGTATTTTTTAACCCTTTTAATTAAAATTGTATACATTAATAGTTTTATCTACCGCCGCAGGCGAAAAATTTTGCGATTTGTGTTGGCGATTCTTTAAAATTTTCGATTTTCGTTATGTTATTTACTAAAATTTTGAGTCCAGGGGTGTGATTACCCCCTCCCCCCCGAAATCCGCGCTTGAGTTCAGGAAATGTCGAAGTGGCTATCAAAACGGGTCATGGGATATCCTGCCAAAAAAACTCAAAAGTTTATAAAAAATAACACATAAAACATTATAAGATATCTATATATGCTCACATATATTTATGATATTTTCTAATTTTCGACTAGTGAAAGTAAAACAAAAATCCTGCATAGGGTTTCATCATATTTCATCAGCCAGTTGGTTTATAAAAGTTTACAGTATTTTATGATTTTTAATATGACAATTTCTCATAGAGGTTTAAAAGATTCTATAGATCTTACCTGCAATGTTCTAAAATAAAAAAAATGACACAAGTTTAGCAGTGGTAGTAGTAGTAGTAGTAGTATTATAATATGCCACAATAAAACACCTTGGCCTTGCTCAAACTCCGCATATCTAACATAAAATTGTTCTCGTATAAGTATATATTTGTCGCCAGAAGATGTGAGAGAGATGTTACTTTGATAAGTTTCTATGAGATTGTTTGAGGCATTGTTTATAAAAGCCTCCAAGATTTCATAAGCCAAACATTTTTTTTTCTAAAAGTATTTACGACAGGTGATTTGATTATAGGTTTTTTAGAATATTTTATCAGTTCAGGTAAGCGAAAATTTTTTTTACGACCTAATACTTATTTTGAAGTTCATATAGGTTAGGGCGTGTAAGATCTTATTTCTTTTATAAGTTTCTTTGAGTTTTTGTGAGGCTTTCTTTATAATATTTTATAAGATTTCATAAATCAAAACAATATATTTTTGTGGAAGTATTTACGACGGTATTTATAACTAAGTAAGTAAGTATACTAAGTATAGCTTTTTTAAAAACTTTTCAGTTTTGTGTAAATTTATTACAGAAACCTATAGAATATTATGAGCTTGTTAGATTATAAAATGCCCTGGAAAACTCATAAAAATTGTGGATATTTTCAAGACCATAGTATATATTTTCTAAAGGTGAACATATAAAAGGGTATAAAATTTTGTGAGTTTGTCTGACCATAGAATCCAAAGGAAAACTTGTGTTTTTACCAACCCACAGAAAACTATTAATAAAACAAGATGATCATAGAAATTTTTAAAATCGCTGATCATAAAATCTCCCAAAAGTTTCATAAAAAATGTACTTATGCTAACATAATACAAAAAATCTTATTTGACTCCAGAAAAAAAATGGTAGAATCACAAAATAATGCTCCAGACACAGGTTCTTAATAATAATAAAACTTACCGGCCCCGATGTCTTTTTCCTGCTCGACATTTTGCTTTAAAAAAATTAAAACCCAAAAATAATATTAGTTTCTCTCTATTTTTAACAAAAAATCAAGACAAAATTGATGACATAATGAAGGATTTCTAAACATAATTTATAAGAGTCATTTCAGTGAAGTTTAGAGAGTGAGTTCGTGAAATAAAGTGCACAATTGGGCTGCGTTCAGAATGCCCACACTAGTGTAAAAAACGCACCGGTGCGTGGTGTGTCGCCGTTCAGGAATATGAAAATGAACAGTGCGTCTCATCTTTGTCGTTCAGAAAATGTGGTGGGTAATCATCACACATCACACCATCATCACTCACATCACACCACAGCGTCACCCCAGTCCAGGCTTGGGCGATGATAGTGTGCTGGAATAAGGTTATGATATGGTGAAATTTGGATAATTTTTAACGACCAGACTGTTTAAAAATTTTATTTTATTCATTTTTTTTTTTTAACTAACTCTGTATAATATATGGTTTTTCATGATTTTTTTTAGTATAGGAAGTAAAAAAAACGTGACTTTTTTATTTTTTTTCTATTTTTAAATGTGATGTCTTATTAGGCTAGTATATAGGTATACTTTATTTATAGGTCTCAAAATGTTCTTGCTGATACTTGATAATTTTCAAAATTTTGGGATGATTTTATGATATTTAAATGATGTTAAGAAAAAAAAAACGGTTTTAAAAACTATTCGACATTTTTCTGGTCACTTGTAGCCTAAAAACATGCCTTTTCTGGGTCATTGGATAATACCACAAAAGAAAAGCAACTCCGTAAACCAACCCAAAATCCATCATTCGAAAATAAGAGAGGACACAAAGTCTATTTTTACACTTTTCTACCCACTTGTAGCGCAAAAAAAATATATTTTTGGCTCATTTCTTATTAGATCATGTCACATAAGAAAAGCGACCCCAGAAACCCACCCAACTTTCGAAAATAAGAGGAAACAATAAGCCTATTTTATCATTTATCACAACATCTTCTTGTTTTAAAAAACAAAAGATCAAAAGATCTTGGGTGGAAATAACGAAAATTCAAACTTGGCTGAGCATCCCACAAGGAACACACAAAAGATCAAAGCGAAAAGAGAAATGATTAAACGATGTTTCGCCCTGGGTAACCAGCGTGGGCTCATCAGTAGTTTCACTGGTCACCCTCCACTATATATCATTAAACACTATCATACACTTTGATTTCCAACCTTGAACCACTCACAAATAGGCATCGTTCCGCACTGGCACTTACTTATCCAAGTTACCTGATACGAATTCGTCCTGGCGTGTTAATATTTCCAGTAGGATTATGCTCCTAAGGCAATTAACATAAAGAAGAAGTTAAAAAACCTCCACATCAGTTACTTCAACCGAAAAGAAACTAAAAAACAAAAGATCAAACGATCTTGGGTGGAAATAACGAAAATTCAAACTTGGCTGAGCATCCCACAAGGAACACACAAAAGATCAAAGCGAAAAGAGAAATGATTAAACGATGTTTCGCCCTGGGTAACCAGCGTGGGCTCATCAGTAGTTTCACTGGTCACCCTCCACTATACATCATTAAACACTATCATACACTTTGATTTCCAACCTTAAACCACTCACAAATAGGCATCGTTCCGCACTGGCACTTACTTATCCAAGTTACCTGATACGAATTCGTCCTGGCGTGTTAATATTTCCAGTAGGATTATGCTCCTAAGGCAATTAAAACAAAGATGAAGTTCAAAAACCTCCAAATCAGTTACTTCAACCGAAAAGAAACTAAAAAACAAAAGATCAAAAGATCTTGGGTGGAAATAACGAAAATTCAAACTTGGCTGAGCATCCCACAAGGAACACACAAAAGATCAAAGCGAAAAGAGAAATGATTAAACGATGTTTCGCCCTGGGTAACAAGCGTGGCCTCATCAGTAGTTTCACTGGTCACCCTCCACTATACATCATTAAACACTATTTTTTAAGCCTATTTCTGAGTGGTTCAAGGTTGGAAATCAAAGTGTATGATAGTGTTTAATAATGTATAGTGGAGGGTGACCAGTGAAACTACTGATGAGCCCACGCTGGTTACGCAGGGCGAAACATCGTTTAATCATTTCTCTTTTCGCTTTGATCTTTTGTGTGTTCCTTGTGGGATACTCAGCCAAGTTTGAATTTTCGTTATTTCCACCCAAGATCTTTTGATCTTTTGTTTTTTAGTTTCTTTTCGGTTGAAGTAACTGATTTGGAGGTTTTTTAACTTCTTCTTTATCTTCTTGTTTTCTTTTTGTAAATTAGCTGACATTAGACAAGAATGACAGATTATGGGTGGTGTGTACACTTGCGTACACACCGAGTGCGGGCATCCACACCATGGTGTGGGCTTTCTGAACGCAGCCCTGGCATAGTGTTGAGACATTTCTTACCCGGGCCTTGTTAAATTATGAAAACTCCACTGGCCAGGTGTTGCTTCCATACATTAACATGTGTCCCAACTCCCTACGTTGTGTTTGTTTTTTTTTCATCTTTGCTTTTACGGTTCTAAAGAGTTTGACACAGTTGACCTCCTATCAGAAGTCAAATAAAAGCACATCATTAAAATACAATCGATTTTTCTTTAATTAAAAAAAAGAATACCAAAAATTACATTAATACATAAAAATTAAGGAAAAATCAAGTAAATCCATTTAACAATTTTACCAAAAATATATACAAAAAATATACCAAGATCTTTACAACATAAATAAGAATACTGTCCTTAGAGAAACCAATATTTATTAATCGACAGAGAGATTTGTTCATGTTCCCCTGAATCAAATTATACCTGTCTATGTCTGCTTTGAGATCCAATAGAGGTGAGTATCGAGCTGCTTGTTTGAACCGCCTATGCAAATGACACGTTAGGCCACCCTAGAACGATCCAATGGATTTGGATATTATAAATGGACGAATATAACAAGCCCTAGGTAACCTTGCCGTGGCAAAGTTACAAAGTCATATTAAGAATATGTTATCATGAAATAAAAACTACCCGTTTAGCAATCCGCACTGTCACCCGCCCATTGCATTACACGACAGCCGACCATAGCTTTATCAGTGACAAGCTTTATTATAAAAAACAAAAGATCAAGAGATCTTGGGTGGAAATTACGAAAATTCAAACTTGGATGAGCATCCCACAAGCAACACACAAAAGACCAAAGCGAAAAAAGAAATGATTAAACGATGTTTCGCCCTGGGTAACCAGCGTGGGCTCATCAGTGGTTTCACTTCACTGAGCCCACGCTGGTTACCCAGGGCGAAATATCGTTTAATCATTTCTCTTTTCGCTTTGGTCTTTTGTGTGTTGCTTGTGGGATGCTCATCCAAGTTTGAATTTTCGTTATTTCCACCCAAGATCTCTTGATATTTTGTTTTTTAGTTTCTTTTCGGTTGAGGTAACTGATTTTGAGGTTTTTTTTAACTTCTTTTTTTGTTAAGCTTTATTATATTCGTATAGGTACAATATACAACAACCAAAGCACGACCTCCACCAACTTACACATTATATCATAATGAGGTTATTTATGGCCACATCATTACACCCTCTGTTGATAAAGCTCGATTATCTCCCTCTCTCTAATCCACTAAAAAACATCGGTCAACTGACTCTACACTTCTTATGATTCCTAAGGAATAATAACAGTAAGGTTACCTGCAAAACTATCTTTAGACAGAGTATAAATATTTTATCTTGCATAATTTATATAAAACAATAACCAAGATACGCAGAATTATAAACTACCCTAGAAATGTATGTTGGGAATTTGGAATCTTTGGTTGCACTAAAACAAAATTATGATTGTTTTCCACAAACCAAAACTACACTTTTTTGCACTCGACGCGCGTTTCGCTAACAACGTTAACATCATCAGGAGACGATAAACAATGAACTAAATTAATCTACGCTCTATCTTATATACAATCCTTTAGTGGGCGGAAATAAGACCACACGATTTTTAATCCTATCTCCCCTCAACCAAAGAATAAAGTGTACTAAACGGGATGGGTCCTCTATCTTTATTTAAACTATTTCTGGATTTAATGATTTCCATACTTTCATATGCATTCAAAAGTCTTTTATTTGGCACACTTTTTAGAAGTTTTAGGTTATCTAATGTGAATCTATGATTGTTTTCAAAAGCATGCTCGGCCACACTTGAATTTTCTGTTCTTCCGTATTTTAAGTGTGCTAAGTGTTCTTTAAAACGTATTTGAATAGAGCGTCTCGTGTGGCCAACATATTTTTTGTCACAATCCATGCAACTAATTTCGTAAATTCCACTTTTTTCTAGAACTGTAGTTTTATCCTTGGGATTTCCTAGTAAGCTTCTTATTGTGTTACCGGATTGATATACTAATTTAAGACCGGTGTTATTAAATACTTTTTGTAATCCTTTCGTTTAATTAGATAAACCTAGATAATAATAGTTAGGCGAAAAAAACCGAAATATTTATTTTTAGTTTTTATTTTTCTGCGCCCTTATTCTTAAAGCTGTCAAAAAACGCTTAAAACTTTCTACAGACACTTTTTTAAGAACTACCTAATGAGAAGTCCGTTATCGAGATTTGACATTTGGTCTATAAGGATGACAGATATTTTGCAACCTCATTTTGACAAGTACCTGATGTTTTTAGTTATTTGACCATCCTCGGCGCAAATTCAAAGATTAAAAAAACAAAGAAAAAAACGTATATTTAAAATGCTAAGTAAAGTTAATTTGTTATAACAAAATGTCAGAAAAACTGTCATTTTTAAAATGTCAAAAAACTGTCGTTTTTAAAATGTTAAAGAAATTACTGCAATCGGGTTTCCAAAATATCTTGAGTAAGTTAAAAGCAAAAAACATAAATTTGGGCTGATTATGGTCAATAAACCTATATAGATCCTAAAAAAGTGTCTATAGAAAGTTTTAAGCGTTTTTTAACAGCTTTAAGAATAAGGGCGCAGAAAAATAAAAACTAAAAATGAAGATTTCGGTTTTCCGCCTATCTCCGGAACTGTCCGGAATTTGTAAACTTTTTTTTTAGTTTTGAGCAAAGCATAAAATTGCGCAACTTTGCCCTAGTTTAAACCTTTTCGTATCTCCTACCGTTCAGGAGATCCCCATGGTGAGCATCGAATTTGAAACACCCTGTATAGAAATTGCGAAAACTCATTAAGCAGTGTGTGCCGGAGAGAACCTTAAGTGCTTTTTTAGACAAATTGACGATTTTAATTAAATATGAATTTAAATATACTGTAACGTAAAAAATAAGATTTTTTTTCTTCTATTTTTGCAAAAATGTATCAAAAGCAAAGAAAAAACACCGAACTATAAAAAAAAACAATATTATAAATGAAGGGAAATTTTAGCGCCCTAATAAATTTACAGAAAAGATTTGTGGCGTAGAAACCGGAAAAAAGTTTTTCCTCGACTTATTCCCTTACCATTTGCCCTCTACGCCACAAATCTTTTCTGTAATATTATAAATGTTGGGCTCACCTGTGAGTATAGCCGAGGTGCCTTGATTTCAATTCACATATTCACAAATCTTTACAATTTTAATTCAATAAATAACTCATAATGTGTAGGTACACATGTGTTCGTAAATAAATTTTTATTAAAAAAAAACTTTTAAAAAACGAGCTTTTATTAAATGCACTCAAAAGTAGAAAATAATTTTTTATCTTTCTTATATCATAATAAAAGCGATGGGCGCAAATTAAAAATTTTAACTTTAGATATCGTATATCGGTCACATCACCTAAGAAAGAGTTTTATTACTCTATAACCTATTGTAAGGACATTTTCAAAGGCTTGGCAAGCACGGCAATCTCACCCATTCTCAGCTTATTTAGATGAAAACATTATGTTTATTATTCGAATAGAAGAAGAATTTAGTTCTTCTTTTGTAGTTCTCTTTTTGTCACCGTAAAGTTAAAATTTTTAATTTTCCCCATCGGTTTTATTATGGTATAGGAAAGATAAAAAATTATTTTCTACTTTTGAGCTTTTTCTTTAAAAGTTTTTTTAAATAAAAATTTACTTTTTAGTTTTTAGATTTGTACCCTAAATTGTCCATTTTAAATCCGCCATATTGAAATTTTCAAAGATTTTCGGAAAGGGGATATGAATTTTTATTTATATTTTATAAAAATTCATATCCCCTTTCCGAAAATCCCCTGTATACCAATTTTGATTTAAATCGAACAAACTAAGTCTTTTTCCCCCTCCACTTCCCTCGTTAGAGGGAAGTGTGTACCTAATAATACCATATTATTGTATTGTCGCCGAAACTATAAACGCATACCATATTTGAACACACACCCTTAATTTTTAGATTTGTAACCATAATCGTCCATTTTGAATCTGCCACATTGAAATTTTTAAATCTGATCAAAAGTTCATAATCCCCCTCCTTAAAAACGCTTGTATGCCATTTCTGTTTGAAATCGAAAAAACTAAATATTTTTCCTCTTATAAAATTGGTTAGCAAAACATGACCGAAAATCTTGAAATTTTTGTAGCGCGCATCCCCTTTGAGGGGTAAACTTTACCCCTATATTTTGAATATGGAAAGTGGGTCGAGTGATACTTTGTTTTGAAGATCTCCTGAATGTCTTAACAATCGTGTAAAAATTTCGCAAATTCATCGAGTAGTTTTTGAGATATTCACTTTCACAGTAGCATGGACAAATGCAAAAATATTTTTTTAAAGATATCTTTTTGTTCTGAGAAATATTCGCACACGTCGACTTTGCTTTTGTTAATACTACATTTTATAATTGTGTGTTTACATTCCTACGAGAGGTGAAATTTACCTGTACAATTTGAGCTTAATTTGAAAGTAAATACCTCAAAAACGAATCGATAGATTTTCAAAATTTTTACATGATTGTCAAGACATTCAGGAGACCTTCAAAACAACGTATCACTCGATCCACTTTCCCTATTCAAAATATAGGAGTAAGGTTTACCCCTCAAAGGGAAAAAAAGTCTCCCTCTTACAGTCTTTGAAAAAATCTAGGTGAACCCTTTTAAATGGCCCACCCTGTATACATGTATTGCAAGTTAAATAAAAGCTTGTAAAAAAAGGGACAAGTGTACATGTTATGGCACATATATACCTTATATATGATATTTTGACCAAAAAAATAATTATTTTAATTTTCCAATATATATTGGAAATAAAAGCAACACAATATGACAACCTCGCACTTGTAGCGGGTCATCTATATAACCGTGTACTACGCTGCCTCATTCATTATTTGTCTTCGGAGTTGCCGCTTTAGTAGAATCGAGCATACAGACCGCTTCAAGCTACTGCGAACATAGGGGGAATCAAGTCCAATTTACTCTCCGTGCCGTACGACCGAGGTGGATTCGAAGCACGCTGCAGTGTTATCTTTTGGAAATTCATTTTGTTTTTATTATTTTGTTTTATTTCTGCCTTGCTCGAGAAACAGATGGGTAAGTTCTTAATTGAAATAATACATTTTTAAAACCAAAAATGGATGTCTACGAAGTTGCCGAAAAAGTGCAGATGGTCAAATGGTCAAATCGTAATAACCCAACACACGTTCGATATTGGTCGAGGGAAAATTTGCATTTGTATTTTGACGTAAGAACACAGTATCCCCAAAAACTAAATGTTTGGGGGGGGGGTATTATAGGGGAACACGTAATTGGGCCATTTTTTATTAACGGCAATTGCAATTTGAATGGTCCTAGATACTTGGATCTACTGCAGCAGCACATTATTCCAACTGCTAGGCAGTTGTTAGGTGTAAGATTTGGTGAAACATGGTTTCAACAAGATGGTTGTTCCGCTCACAATGTTGGCCTTGTTAGGGAATATCTTGATAATGTATTTCCTAATCGGGTTATAAGTACACGGGGAACTATTTTATGGCCAGCTCGATCTCCCGATCTGGCTCCTAATGACTTCTATCTGTTTTTGAAGAAGCTTTTCAAATTATCACCCCTGACATGCTTGGAAACGTTAGAAGGGGTTTTTATAGTAGGCTCGGATATTGTCTAGCCGAGAAAGGAGGACTTTTCGAACATTTGCTTTAATTTTTTTTTGACTGGGAGAATCTTTTTGGTTTTTAGAATGTATTATTTTATTTTGAGAACTTGCTTTTATTTTGTTTCTCCTTATTATTTTCATTGTAACACGTCGTCACTGATAAATCTGAGCATTTGACAATAAAACGCTCTTATTTATCAGTGACAAAAAATAAGAAAATTACGTTATAAAAATTTGCGTATTTATTGACCAAATTCCGGTTTCATTGACTACGCTCCACACAGCACCGTGGTTAGAGGCGTACTAAATACCAAAGGAAAGTCATGCAAGTGGTGATCGCAAGCCTGAATATTGGTTGCATCACTGATAGGCGTGCGGTGTCTCTGCATGTACGTACACTGGCAAATTAGACTTCTTCCGCCCTATGTTCGCAGTAGCTTGAAGCGGTCTGTATAAACGTAATGTAGATGGACCATTTGTAAAGCTGATCACGCACAAAATTGCATAGTGCATAGCTAGCTGCATAAAAAGTTCAACCTTATGGAAATATATCTTTGTATATGCAATATGGCGGCTCCAAATCCGTCTCTGATTGTTTGTGTGAAGTTTGTGTGTGATCAGTCTAAGGTGGAGCTGCAGCGTTGCCAGTGGAGAGGGCAATGGTTTTCACTAAATCTAACGACTGATCGCGTTTCAAAGCGATTTAGTTGAATGTATTTAAAACTGTGCTGTGCCAAAGACAGGGAGGAAAAAGTTTTTTCTCCCGGCTAGCAACAAACAAAGAAAGCAAGATAGAAATACATGGTGATAAAATGTAAAAGACAGAAATGTCCGATCCGGAAAATCCACGTCTACGTCACCTCGTACGTGTCATGGCCTACTTAAACTCTTGAATGTCTTTTAGTTAGGCTAATTTAATTACAAGTGGACACGAGGTTGTGTAACTTTCCTATATAGACACTAATTTAACGTACAGGTTTACCGCTCTTGCGCAGCATTAACTGTCTACTAAAGAGCAAGTGTTGCCTTGAACGTAAACTAGACAGACATATACTTTATCAGTGAAAGTAACTACTGAAAAAAATTATAATATAGAATAATTGTTTACCATTATTTATTTACTTGCCTGTTATCCAACGGTCATGGTTATTATTGTTATAAAATTAACATAAGTTGACCCCGGCAGTTTTAATAATAGATAGTTTTTGGTCGTGCCAATTTACTTTACAGATAACTGATAGAATGCAGTTTCTATATTGTTATCAAAAAACGTTAGTTGTCTTCAAAAAAAGTATCGCCTTTTATCTAGCGTGTTTCTGCAAATTTTTAAAAGCAAAAAGCCGATAAAAAATATGTGGTTTTTAGCCTATTCGTTAATTATTATTATTTTTTGCAAACTCAAAAACTGGTAGAAGAATATGGTTTCTAGATTATTATCAAAAAACGTTAGCTGCGTTTAAAAAAAGTATCACCTTTTGTCTAGACTGTTTCTGTAATGTTTTAAAAGCAAAAAAACCGATAAAAATGTGTGGGTTTTATCCTATTCCCTAATTATTATTATTTTTTTCAAATCCCAAAACCGGTAGTAGAATGTGGTTTTTAAATCATTAATCAAAAACGTTAGCTGCTTTCAAAAAAAGTATCGCCTTTTGTCTCGCGTTTGATAAGAATATGTGGTTTTTAGCCTATTCGCTAATTATTATCATATTATTTTTTGCAAATCCCAAAACTGATAGAAGAATGTAATTTTTATTTTGTTATCAAAAATCGTAAGCTGCGATCAAAAAAAGTATCGCCTTTTATCTAGCGTGTTTCTGTAATTTTTTTAAAGCAAAAAACCGATAAAAAGTATGTGGTTTTTAGCGTATTCGCTAATTATTATTATTTTTTGCGAATTTCAAAACTGATAGAAGAATGTGGTTTTCAGATTATTATCAAAAAACGTTAGCTACGTTCAAGAAAAGTATCGGCGTTTGTCTAGCCTGTTTCTGTAATTTTTTTAAAGCAAAAAACCGATAAAAACATTAGGTGGCCTATTCGGTAATTATTATTATTTTTTGCAAATCCCAAAACTGATAGAAGAATGTGGGTTTTAGATTTTTCCTAAAAAACATTATCTGCGTTTAAAAAAGGTATTGCCTTTTGTGTAGCGTGTATCTGTAATTTTTTTAAAGCAAAAAACCAATAAAAATATGTGGTTTTTAGCCTATTAGCTAATTATTATTATTTTTTGTAAATCCCCAATAAAAAAACACACATATTTTTATCGGTTTTTTATTTTCAAAAATTACAGAATGACGCTAGACAAACGGCGCTAATTTTTTTGAACGATGCTAAGGTTTTTTGATAATAATCTAAAAAACACATTCTTCTATCAGTTTTGGGATTTGCAAAAAATAATAATAATTAGCGAATAGGCTAAAAACCATATATTTCTATCGGCTTTTTGCTTTTAAAAAATTATAGAAACACACTAGATAAAAGGCGATACTTTTTTTGAACGCAGCTAACGTTTTTTGATAATAATCTAAAAACAACATTCTTCTATCAGTTTTGGGATTTGCAAAAAATAATATTAATTAGTGAATAGGCTAAAAACCACATATTTTTATTGGTTTTTTGCTTTTAAGTAATTACAGAAACACGCTAGACAAAAGGCGATACTTTTTTTCAACGCAGCTAACGTCTTTTGATAATAATCTAAAAACCCCATTCTTCTATCAGTTTTGGGATTTGCAAATAATAATAATCAGCGAATAGGCTAAAAACCACATATTTTTATGGGTTTTTTGTTTTTAAAAAATTACAGAAACACGCTAGATAAAAGTCGATACTTTTTTTGAACGCAGCTAATGTTTTTTGATAGTAATCTACAAACCGCATTGTTTCGCTAGTTATTATTAGTTTTGGCATTTTTCAAAACTAATAGAGGAGTGTGGTTTTTAGATTAATATAAAAAATAACACATATTTTTATCGGTTTTTGCTTTTAAAAAATTACAAAAACACGCTAAACAAACGGCGCTACTTTTTTTGAACGATGCTAAGGTTTTTTGATAATAATCTAAAAACCACATTTTTCTGTAAGTTTTGGGATTTGCAAAAAATAATAATAATTAGCGAATAGGCTTAAAACCTCATAATTTTATCGGATTTTTGCTTTTAAAAAATTACCCAAAACAGGCTAGAAAAATGGCGATAATTTTTTTGGAGGCAGCTAACGTTTTTTAATAATAATCTAAAAATAACATTTTTCTATCAGTTTTGGGATTTGCAAAATATAATAATAATTACCGAATAAGCTAAAAACCTCATATTTTTATTGGTTTTTTGCTTTTAAAAAATAATAATCTAAAACCACAATCTTCTATCAGTTTTGGGATTTGCAGAAAATAAGAATAGTTAGCGAATGGGACAAAAACCAGATATTTTTATCGGTTTTTCGCTTTTAAAAAATTACAGAAACACGCTAGACAAAGGGCGATATTTTTTGAAAGTAGCTAGCGTTTTTCGATAGTAATCTAGAAACCACATTCTTTTATCAGTTTTGGGATTTGCAAAAAATTATAATAACTAGCGAATAGGCTAAAAACCACATATTTTTATCGGTTTTTTGCTTTTAAAAAATTACAGATACACATTAGACAAAGGGCGATACTTTTTTTAACGTAGCTAACATTTTTCGATAGTAATCTAGAAACCCCATTCTTTTATCAGTTTTGAGATTTGCAAAAAATTATAATAACTAGCGAATAGGCCAAAAATCACATATTTTTATCGGTTTTTTGCTTTTAAAAAATTACAGAAACACGCTAGACAAAGAGCGATATTTTTTTTGAACGTAGCCAGCGTTTTCCGATAATAATCTAGAAACCCCATTCTTTTATCAGTTTTGAGATTTGCAAAAAATTATAATAACTAGCGAATAGGCCAAAAATCACATATTTTTATCGGTTTTTTGCTTTTAAAAAATTACAGAAACACGCTAGACAAAGAGCGATATTTTTTTTGAACGTAGCCAGCGTTTTCCGATAATAATCTAGAAACCACATTCTTTTATCAGCTTTGGGATTTGCAAAAAATTATAATAACTAGCGAATAGGCCAAAAACCACATATTTTTATCGGTTTTTTGCTTTTAAAAAATTACAGATACACATTAGACAAAGGGCGATACTTTTTTTAACGTAGCTGACATTTTTCGATAGTAATCTAGAAACCACATTCTTTTATCAGTTTTGAGATTTGCAAAAAATTATAATAACTAGCGAATAGGCCAAAAATCACATATTTTTATCGGTTTTTTGCTTTTAAAAAATTACAGAAACACGCTAGACAAAGAGCGATATTTTTTTTGAACGTAGCCAGCGTTTTTCGATAATAATCTAGAAACCACATTCTTTTATCAGCTTTGGGATTTGCAAAAAATTATAATAACTAGCGAATAGGCCAAAAACCACATATTTTTATCGGTTTTTTGCTTTTAAAAAATTACAGATACACATTAGACAAAGGGCGATACTTTTTTTAACGTAGCTAACATTTTTCGATAGTAATCTAGAAACCACATTCTTTTATCAGTTTTGAGATTTGCAAAAAATTATAATAACTAGCGAATAGGCCAAAAATCACATATTTTTATCGGTTTTTTGCTTTTAAAAAATTACAGAAACACGCTAGACAAAGAGCAATATTTTTTTTGAACGTAGCCAGCGTTTTTCGATAATAATCTAGAAACCACATTCTTTTATCAGCTTTGGGATTTGCAAAAAATTATAATAACTAGCGAATAGGCCAAAAACCACATATTTTTATTGGTTTTTTGCTTTTAAAAAATTACAGATACACATTAGACAAAGGGCGATACTTTTTTTAACGTAGCTAACATTTTTCGATAGTAATCTAGAAACCCCATTCTTTTATCAGTTTTGAGATTTGCAAAAAATTATAATAACTAGCGAATAGGCCAAAAATCACATATTTTTATCGGTTTTTTGCTTTTAAAAAATTACAGAAACACGCTAGACAATAGGCGATACTTCTTTTGAACGCAGCCAACGCTTTTTGATAATAATTTAAAAAAACATTCTTCTATCACAAGAAGTTAAAACTTCCAAATCAGTTATATCAACCGAAAGGAATCTAAGAAAGAGAAGATCAAAAGATCTTTGGGGGAAAGAACGAAATTTCAAAATTGGATGAGTGTCCCACAAAGAACACACAAAAGACCAAAGCGAAAAGAGAAACAATTAAACGATGTTTCGCCCGGGGTGACCAGCGTGGGCTCGTCAGTGAATTCATTAGTCACCCTCAATCCAGACATCATTTATCCACTGACGAGCCCACGCTGGTTACCTCGGGCGAAACATCGTTTAATTGTTTCTCTTTTCGCTTTGGTCTTTTGTGTGTTCCTTGTGGGACACTCATCCAATTTTGAAATTTCGTTCTTTCCTCCAAAGATCTTTTGATCTTCTCATTCTTCTATCAGTTTTGGGATTTGCAAAAAATAATATTAATTAGTGAATAGGCTAAAAACCACATATTTTTATTGGTGTTTTGCTTTAAAAAAAAACACAATCTTCTATCAGTTTTGGCATTTGCAAAAAGTAATAATAGTTAGGGAATGGGATAAAAACCACATATTTTTATCGTTTTTTGCTTTTAAAAAATTACAGAAATACTAACGTTTTTTGATAATAATCTAAAAATCGCATCCTTCTATCAGTTTTGGGATTTATAAAATATAATAATATTATGTAAAATTTAGTACTTTAATTCGACGTAGATCATTTTACAGGGAATTTACATAACTTGAGTGACATAATTAATACATATAACATGTTATGGAACAAATATGTAAAATTGTAAATGTAAAGTTAAGATGCAAACTGTTTCATAATATTTATGTAAATTTCAAAACTTTAATGTGACGTAATTCATGTTATAGAGCGTTTACGTAATTTAGATGATATAAATCCTACGTAAAATGTTCTATATAATGGTTATGTTCCATTTTAATTGTAAACCTAAGGTCAATTGATTATATAGTAATTATGTAAAATTTAAAACTTTCGTTTGACGTAAGTAAATTCACGGGGAAATTACATAACTTAGATGACATAATTATTGAATAAACAATTTTATGGAACAGTAATGTAAACTTAAAGTTCACAATGTTTCATAATATTTAAGTAAATTTCAAAATATTAATGTGACGCAAATCATGTTATAGATTATATAAATATTACATTAAATATTTTGTATAATAGTTATGTAATATTTTAAATGTAAACGTAATATCTAAATTGTTACATAATAGTTATCTAAATTTTATTACTTTAATTTAAATTAAAGATTTTTATGTAACGTTTGCATAAATTATATTACTTAAATATTACATATAATCTTTTATGTAATAGGTATATCATATTTTTTATGTAAAATTAAGGTCCTACCATTTACCTAATAAATAAAAATAAATTCTTAAAATTTACGTAAAATTAACATTGCTTATGATGACTTAAATTTACAGTGAAAATTTTGACGTAATGTTTAAATACTTTTTTTTAGCAAAATATTTTTATCTGAGATTTTCGTAAATATGAAGTAACATATTTTACATAAATATATGAACCTTAGATTTATGTAACTATTAGGTTAAAGTTACAAGTATGTTTACTGGGACACAATATAAAGTTGTCACTTACTTTGTTTATACGGGCCTCTGTGTGTGCGTTTTGAAAATTTTGTCGTATAAACACTACTAGAACCGATTTAAGAACTAAATCGATTTTATTTTAGAGCGATTAAAGAAAGCGGTTTATCACTTGAAAAACTATAACACTTTAAAAAATCTTTAGCAACCTAAAGAAATATGCAATCCTTGTTTTACTGAAAAATCTGTTATTAACGTAGTTTTTTATTTGTTATCTTTTTAAACTGACACTTAATAAAGGACGAATAAACCCTCTCAGAGAAAGCGACTTTATATCCTTGTATAAAAGCGGATTTAGGTGCGTATAAACAAAGTTATTAATAAATTCTTTCCCTTTTGGCACACAGAGAGTCAAAAGATCAAGATATTTTTTTATCAAAATTTTGATATTTTGACTTATCTGACATTTATGGGGGACAGAATTTATCATTCATAACTGTACAAGGTGGTCCAAATTCGTGAAGGGGTATTTCTAAGGGAGATAGCGAAAAACTAATACTCATTTTAAAGAAATTAATATTGGTGGAGATCGACGCATGTTAATATATCAAATTTTTTTAATTGCTTGTTTATTTCTATTGTATACCTTTTACAAAGTACTACGATAAAATGAAATAGAAAATAAAAAAAATAATTAAAAAAATAGTAAACATGTAAAAATATAAAAAAAGTGTGATGCATCGTTTTAAAGGAATTTTCACGCTAGTTTCAAAGATCGATCAATAAATTTGACTGTAAATTATCTATAAAAAAAGTTTTGGCCAAAATCTAAAACGCATATTTCTAAAAAAGCTTAAAAATGGGTTGACATACTGACAATCGGTTTCTCTCCATTATTAATTTCTTAAAAATCGAGCCTAACCTCTGGAATTTGGACAACCCTGTAAGTACTTTCTAAAGTATTTTTTTATTTTTATCTTTGTTTTAATTAGGTTCAATAAAGTTAAGTACGTTAAAATAATGAACATTATGTTAATGTTTGGTGATTAAAAGTAGTAAAAATACCATGTAAATGCACAGAAAAACATATAACTTTCGGTGGCTACAAAACTAAAAAATAAATTCGAAAATCAACAATGTGACTTGTTAGACTTATACCTTACAATAAAAACAATAAATAAATATAACACTGACATTTTGGTCTCTCTGTTTTTTTTAGAGCCAAAATCGCTACTAGAATTTAACCTCGTCCTTTAATTTCAGGAGCTCGATTATAAACTTTTAGATTCAGGTGAATCTAAAAGTTCAAAATTAAGCCCCAGAACAAAAAAACAGCTAAAGCCTTGCAAGATAATAAATATTTGCAAAGAAATTCAAATAAAAATAGGAAAAAAAAATCAATAAAATAACTTAATTAACTAGAAGAAATTTATTTTCCAATATTTTAGATTACCCCTTGAAAATGAACTACTAATGTCCAAAACTCGTCGGGGAAGCCTAGTTTATATTAATAAATAAAAACTTGTTGAGTTTAGGAATATTTGCTCCTTGTCAAAATAATTTTGAAAATATATATTTAATGAATCTAAAAAGTAATAATAAAATGACAACTCTATACTGAGAGATGGTGTTTTGCAGCGAATCTTCCCCCCCTTCAGGTCTCAAAAATAGGTTTTCTCTAGAACATTCCCTATAAAAATATCAAACTCCAACAATTCAAAGCAACGGCCGAACTGCACAACCCGCCGTCCCTTCCCCCAGGAGGAATAAAGTTTAAACTTAATTTAATTGGTTCTCCTCCAAACACAATAGATTTGCCTCAGACAATTATTTCCGTGCTCTTACAACCTAAAATTACGTTTTTTGCATGGCTCGCATGCAAGGCAGAAGGTGTGCGTTGTTCATGACTCTATAATTAAAGAAGTAATACCCCGTTATTCGGGAAATAACGGAAACAAACTGAATCGGCATCAATACAGTCCACTGCACTGTTGACAACAGTGGCGTACCCGGGAATAATAGGAAAAAATAACTAAAATAAAAAAAAGTAAAGCCTAGACAATTTGATATTTCTCACAACCCAAGTAGCAGTCCGACGTCAATATACAGGGTTCGATAGTTCTTGTCCAGTCTGGACAGACCCTGGAAAAGTCTGGATACGCTCTGGAAAAGTCTGTATACACTCTGGAAAAGTCTGGAAAGACCCTGGAAAAGTCTGGATACACTCTGGAAAAGTCTGTAAAGACCCTGAAAAAGTCTGGATACACTCTGGAAAAGTATGAAAAGACCCTGGAAAAGTCTGGATACATCCAGAAAAAGTCTGGAAAGGCCCTGGAAAAGTCTGGATACAATCTGAAAAAGTCTGGAAAGAACATGAAAAAGTCTGGCTACTCTCTGTAAAAGTCTGGAAAAACCCTGGAAAATTCTGGATACACTCTGGAAAAGTCTGGAAACACCCTGTAAAAGTCTGGATACACTCTGGAAAAGCCTGGAAAGACCCTGGAAAAGTCTGGATACACTCTTGAACGGTCTGGAAAGAAGAAAAATTCGGAATACACTCTGGAAAAGTCTAGAAAAACCCCTTGAAAAGTCTGGCTACTCTCTGAACAAGTCTGGAAAGATCCTGGAAAAGTCTGGATACATTCTGGAAAAGTCTGGAAAGATCCTGGAAAAATCTGCATACACTCTGGAAATGTTTGGAAAGATCCTGTAAAAGTCTGGATACACTCTGGAAAGTCTGGAAATACCCTGGAAAAGTCTGGATACACTCTGTAAAAGTCTAGAAAGAACCTGGAAAAGTCTGGATAAACTCTGGAAAAGTGTGGCTACACTCTGGAAAAGTCTGTCTACACTCTGGAAAAGTCTGGAAAGAGCCTGGAAAAAACTGGAAAGAGTCTGGAAAAGTCTAGATACACTCTGGAAAAGTCTGGTAAGACCACGTAAAAGTCTGGATACACTCTGGAAAAGTATGAAAAGACCCTAGAAAAGTCTGGCTACACTCTGGAAAAGTCGAAAAGACCCTGGAAAAGTCCGGATACACTCTGTAAAAGTCTGGAAGGACCCTGAAAAAGCCTCAGTACACTCTGGAAAAGACTGAAAAGACCCTGGAAAATTCTGGATACACTCTGGAAAAGTCTGGATAGACTCTGGAAAAGTCTGCAAAGACCCTGGAAAAATCTGGCTACACTTTGGAAAAGTCTGAAAAGACCCAGGAAAAGTCCGGATACACTCTAAAAAAGTCTAGAAAGACCCTGAAAAAGCCTGGCTACACTCTGGAAAAGACTGAAAAGACCCTGGAAAATTCTGGATACACTCTGGAAAAGTCTGGATAGACTCTGGAAAAGTCTGCAAAGACCCTGGAAAAATCTGGCTCCACTTTGGAAAAGTCTGAAAAGACCCAGGAAAAGTCCGGATACACTCTAAAAAAGTCTAGAAAGACCCTGAAAAAGCCTGGCTACACTCTGGAAAAATCCGGAAAGACCCTGGAGAAGTCTGGATACACTCTGGAAAAGTCTGGAGAGACCCTGGGAAAGTCTGAATACACTCTGGAAAAGTCTGGAAAGACCCTGTAGAAGTCTAGCTACAATCTTGAAAAGTCTGGAAAGGTCCAGGAAAAGTCTATATACACTCTGGAAAAGTTTGGAAAGACCCTGAAATAAAAAAAGTCTGGTTATTCTCTGAAAAAGTCTGAAAAGACCCTGGAACAGTCTGGCTACACTCTGGAAAAGTCTGGAAAGACCCTGGAAAAGTCTGGATACACTCTGGAAAAGTCTGCAAAAACCCTCGATAAGTCTGTATACACCCAGAAAAAGTCTGTATGCATTCTGGGAAAGTCTGGATACACCCTGGAAAAATCTGAATACAAGCTGGAAGGTCTGGATACACCAAGAAAAAGTCTCGATACATCCTGGAAAAGTCTAGATACACCTAGGAAAATTCTGAATACACTCTGGAAAAGTCTGGATACACTCTGAAAAAGTACACCATGGATAAGTCTGAATACACCCCTGAACATTGTGGATACACGCAAGAAAAGTCTGAATATACCCTGGAAGTCTGACCGACCCAATCTAACCCATGTGTATACGAGTAGTGGTTTTTTATACAATATGGTCTTGAGCGAGGAAAGTTTTAGAGTACACTTTTACGCGATTTATTTTTTTGAGAGCAAATCCAAATTTGAGGTTAAAACGAATTTGTTATTTTTTCACGAAAACGTACTGAGCATGAGAACAGGACTACTAAAAATTATACCTCCTTTTTTATAATTGCCTATTTGCTTTAAAGCGAAATAAACTTCTACATAGGTAGGTAGATACTACTTCAAATATTAAAAAAATATTTTTGGAAATAACTTTTTTTTTTGAGGTACAGGGTGTTTGTTTATAACTGGCACACTTAGTATCTTTTTTATTAATGAAAATAAAGGGTAAGTTTGAATTCAAAAATTTCTTGGCAAATTGCAACAAACTTCAGCGCTATAACAACTTTTTTTTGTGCCCCTTGGTATACAGGGTGTGGCAATAAAGACAATTTTTTTAAATAGAATACACTGTATATTTTTGCATTTTCGAATTTTTTAATAAATTAGCTTTACAAAAATACCACACACTATTTAAATATCTTTTGTAGTTTCTGAGATATCTGCGTTTTAAATTTTAATAAAATACATTAGGAACGACCATCTGATCAATCGTTTTTTTCTCAAGGCACTAGAATTTTGAGTTTGGTTTGGTGGCTTGATCAGTTGGTTATTTCCAATATATTTTCATTTTGACAATTATTAAAAATTTAAACGCAAATATCTCAGGAACTACAAAAGATATTGAAATAGTGTTTGGTATTTTTGTAAAGCTAGTTTTTAAAAAAATTGAAAAATACAAAAATATATAGGGTGTTCTAGTTTAAAAAATTGTCTTTATTGCCCCAAACTGTGTACCAAGAGCAACAAAAAAAAGTTGTTATAGCGCTTAAGTTCGTTGCAATTTTCCAAGAAATTTTTGAATTTAGATATACCCTTTATTTTCAATAATAAAAAAGATACTGAGTGTTCCATTTATGAACAAAGACCCTGTACAAAAATATGAGACCCCTTATTTTGCAGAAAACCAAAAAAGCTACCTCCACAAATAATTTCGAAATATCTGGAGTAGTACCTACATAGCAAGCATGGTACATTCATATACCAGGTTTATGCTATAAATAGTTAACTAAGGATATATTTTTTGAATATTAGCTAAATATACGATAAATGTTCACTTTATATATTCTGGAATAAACAATTAGAATATTACTTTGGAATATCAGCGATACCGAAGGGACATATTTGGATTTAAATAATCTATTTCAAGTTTGTTAAGCTTTTCAGCATATTCTATGCATATACATTGTCTATTCCGTTGATATATACTAAAATAATCAATAAAGAATATAACCTTTAGACATTTACCCAACATTAGAAGTTTATTTAAATCAGAATATTCAATTTGTCTTTGATAAGATTCCATACAGACCGCTTGAAGCTACTGCGAACATAGGGCGAAAGAAGTCTAATTTGCCAGTGTACGTACATGCAGAGAGACCGCACGCCTATCAGTGAAGCAACCAACACTCAGGCTTCCGATCGCCTTTCGCTGCCATTCGCCGCCGCTCGCCTTGTATTTAGTACGCCTCTAACCACGGTGTGGAGCGTAGTCAATGAAACCGGAATTTGGTCAATAAATACGCAAATTTTTATAACGTAATTTTCCTATTTTTTGTCACTGATAAATAAGAGCGTTTTATTGTCAACTGCTGAGATTTATCAGTGACGACGTGTTACAATGAAAATAATAAGGAGAAACAAAATAAAAGCAAGTTCTCAAAATAAAATAATACATTCTAAAAACCAAAAAGATTCTCCCAGTCAAAAAAAAAATAAAGCAAATGTTCGAAAAGTCCTCCTTGCTCGGCTAGACAATATCCGAGCCTACTATAAAAACCCCTTCCAACGTTTCCAAGCATGTTAGGGGTGATAATTTGAAAAGCTTCTTCAAAAACAGATAGAAGTCATTAAAATGATATATAGTTATAGTTCCCCGTGTACTTATAACCCGATTAGGAAATACATTATCAAGATATTCCCTAACAAGGCCAACATTGGGAGCGGAACAACCATCTTGTTGAAACCATGTTTCACCAAATCTTACACCTAACAACTGCCTAGCAGTTGGAATAATGTGCTGCTGCAGTAGATCCAAGTATCTAGGACCATTCAAATTGCAATTGCCGTTAATAAAAAATGGCCCAATTACGTGTTCCCCTACAATACCCCCCCCCCAAACATTTAGTTTTTGGGGATACTGTGTTCTTACGTCAAAATACAAATGCAAATTTTCCCTCGACCAATATCGAACGTGTGTTGGGTTATGACGATTTGACCATCTGCACTTTTTCGGCAACTTCGTAGACATCCATTTTTAGTTTTAAAAATGTATTATTTCAATTAAAAACTTACCCATCTGTTTCTCGAGCAAGGCAGAAATAAAACAAAATAATAAAAACAAAATGAATTTCCAAAAGATAACACTGCAGCGTGCTTCGAATCCACCTCGGTCGTACGGCACGGAGAGTAAATTGGACTTGATTCCCCCTATGTTCAGTAGCTTGAAGCGGTGTGTATATATTCCTTTGATATACGGTATACTTAAACCTGAATATTTGTTCTGTATGCTTTTTGAAAACTTTCTGACATATCCGCACTAGGGTAAACGCAGCAGTAATGGACACTGTTCTAGTAATTGACACTCTAAACTTTTTTTAAAAAAATTAAGCATGTTTATGCAAAATAAATCAATAGTCAATATCCTTTTCATATTTACCATACTTATGGGGTATATTTATATCTGAATATTCTGTTTGATTTTGATATGATTTTTTATCCAGTACTGTGATATATTCCATTTTAATCCCGTAAATGTCTAAACTTCTTGGGCATTAATGGTCTGATTAGATATTCTTGGAGTATACCATTGAGGACGTAAATGGTATATTACCTAATGGTTTGCAACTTAATGCCATAGATGGCGCTCGTTTCAATATTTTTCCTCGGCCTTGCCTAATAATATTATACATATAAGCAATGAAGATATTTAAAATTTACAAAGTCGAAATGGCAATTGCGAACTTGGGATTTATTATGCCGATGTATAAACTCTCTGCAAGACTTACCTCCTACGTTTTGAATAATAAAAGACTACTTTTTGGAAAAAAATTTAAAAAGCTTCAAATTTATTTTAACCTTGTTAACCGTATTTGCCAGGTGCTTTTTTGACATTTTGCTTAAAGTCAGGCACGTCTCCTTCTTGATATTGGTTTAACGGTTTGTTGAGATTGAGAATTTTCCCCTCCCTCTAAAGTCAAATCTATACATATCGTAAGCAAAAAAAAATCATTATTTACAGTCACAACGACAATTTTTTTATTTATTTAAACAATTGCCAATTTTTAAGATTCCATAGATATTTATGAATTTAAGCTTAACGACTGGCAAGGCGCGATGGGTCGTACTGGATTTAAGTGCGAATAAATTAAAAATAATAAGTTTACTGATATTTTTACACAAAAAATACAAGTTTTCAACTAAAAATTAAGTGAAAAAACAAGAGTTTTGTGTACTTTAGTGCAACGTTGTGGTACACCTAGCTGACGAGTCCCTAATAAGGACGAAACGGCGTCGTCCTAGGTTCCACCCTCTTTGTGAGCAATCGAAATTCAAGAAGTTCATTTTGCACTAAAGTACAAAAAACTCTTGTTTTTTCGTTAGATTTACGGTGCCACAGCCATCTTCTGTTTGTTTTTTAAATCGTGCAGTACGGCACTTGCGGTTGTTTTGCGATTGTAATCCCATGCTTGTAGACGAAACCTGCATACAAATGGCGTTTTAATATGTCTCTCTGCTTATGCAGTGGGTTTTATTCTTGGTTGTAGGAGATTCACACAGAGGGCGCCATGGTCGGTACTCGACAGAAATTCTCTCTGCTTGAGCCGTGATCTTTGCCACATAAGCGTGACCGAGGATTTCTATTATTGTGGGACACAGGTATCTGACGAATCCCTAATAAGAATGAAACGGTGTCGTCCTAGGTTCCACTCTCTGTGAGAGCAATCGAAATCCAAGAACTCTGGTTTTCTTTGTTAGATTTGCGGTTCGACAGCCATCTTCCGTTTGTTTTTTAAAAATTAACAGTGATATTTACTAAGATCCAAAATAGTACCCCCCACAGAAAAGATACAAGGTTATTGATTATTTTTTTATTGCTATTGCAAAACACTGCAGAAAAACTGCTTTTTTTTCTCTCAAAATAGAGCCTATTTTAGGAGAAAATGCCCTAAAACTATTTTTTTTTGACAGCTTTCAAATAGCTTCATCTGTGTTTGAGGTTATAAAGTTGATGATTTTTTAGACCCCCTCTAGGGGGTGCTTTAAATTTATAGCCCCTAGAAAGGATTCTTTTGTGGCAATTGGTAATAAGTTTCTTTATAATTTCCCTAAGCAACCGTTTTTACAAGAACTAATTTACCTTATTTAATATCCAAAGTTGCTCATTAATCAATAAAACACCTCCAATTTTGTCCAGAAAAAAGCCATATTTTGAACCCGTTTTCATCACAAAAAATATATTTATGAGGACACTACGAGGCAAAACAAACATAAGTGAAGGTCACTGATTATGCACGAAAGCTGTTTCCAATGAAAAAAATCCAAAACAACTGTACCTATTCATTTATTTACAAACAGAACTGAAATTAAAACATTGAGTTTATCTAAAAGCTTAATCATCAAACAAAACTTTCCACTGAAAGATCACACTCAAAAGTCTCAAAGCTGCAGTTTTCATCGGTACTTCGCTAATAGCCATTTTATTATGTTCTACCAAAGAACCGGGCACCGTCCAGTTCGTTGAGACGACATGACTTTGTGAACGCATCAGTTGGATTCAGGTCTGTTTTTAGCCGCATTTTTTTTCATGACCTCCTTTGATGAAATATTTTTATTTGTGGTTTGCGATTACGATGGGTTTGTGTTCGTAAAGTGTTTGCATACTTTCGATAGATAAAAACCCCTTTTAAATAAATACAAAGTTAATTTAATCCTTATTTTATGATTACATATCGAAACGGTTTTGTAACAGTGAGTATTAATCGCGAAAATCAATAAACAAGGGAAAGTTTTAATAAGAGTGACATAAAACGTCAATTTTAATTTGCTCGACAGAGTGTTTACCATTTAGATCTTCCCCTAGGGTTAGAAAAAAATTCTTTCAAATTGAAATTTTCTTCTTAAATCCAACAAAAGGTTGTGTTAAGATGATTCTTCACTAAAAAAAAATAATTAAAATTATTCTTATAAATCACACTATGTCCGAAACTCAAGGAAGTTGATATAAAATACTTAAAAACCATCCATTTCACTTAAACTTAGGACCTGTCTAAAATACACTAAACCCTTTTAGTAAATCCCACTGTAAGTGCTTAAAAGCTAAATTGTAAAATCCAACCTTTTTTTTTTGTTGGCGAATCTGTTAATAACATTCTCAGGGTTTATATGAAGCGATCTTCTGCCATAGTAGATCTCAAGTAGCTTTTCATCAACGGTAAGGTTGAAAAGCCTCTTTCGGCTGCTAGTGCTGAAATAGTAAGCGTGCATAAAATTTTAGAAGTTGGTGAACTATCGGAAAATAATTTTCCTACGAGCGTGCGGAAAAACGCTTTTCTCGCACTCATTTCCGTGCGGAAATTGCCACTTTTCCGCACGCCGTGCGTGGAAAAATATTTCCGCACGCCGTGCGCGAAAAAAATTTTTCACGCACGCTGATGAGCAAAAAAAAATTTTCCGCGCCCGCTGTACGCTTGTTGTTGAGCACGCTGTTGCTCAGTGATGAATCAGGAAGACTTGAAGTCGACGATGGCATTAAGAAACATGAGCAGTGGTACTTTCAATGTTACCGTGATTAATAATTACCATAAAAATTTATTTTTTAAGCTTGTTAAAAGTTTAGTTCTCAATAAAACATAAAATTCGTAATTTTGACTATTTTTTCATTTTTAGTCTGCTAGGTTGAACTAAAATAATGACAAAATATTTTGATATTCCGCACGCTCTTAGGAAAAATGTTGTACCTAACGAGTGCGGAAAGTATTTTCCGCACTTACGGCTTGCCCGAACTCCGCTGGCGCGTGTTAACGCCGGTGCGTGCGGAAAAGTATAACTTTCCGCACTTGTTAGGTAAATAACTAATTCGTCACACTTTTGCAAAGCTTCAATGCCGTTTTTATAATTGTATGTCTCCAAGTAATTTTGTAATTGGAGGATTTCCGAGCAGTTCACGAAACCCCAAAATTTTACTGGTATTCTTAAGGTTAAGATCAGTGCATTAAGATTAAAAGATAACAAATTCTTATCGGTAAGCCGGTCGTTGAAGTCTGCAAGAATTATATCTAAAATGGGAATATAAAAAATTATTTTCCAATAATCGTTGGGTGAAAGATTGGCAAAGTCAGAAAAGGTTTCTTTTTGAGTTTGACGTTCGTAAATACGGGAAATTGTTAAATCTACGTTAAGGTCTGTAAGTATTTTTGAACTTGTGGAAAATTATTGCCAAAAGAATATAAATCAAGTTCGGCTTTTTTTTATTCAGAGCATTTAGGAGATCATTTTTATACTTTGTAGGTATTTAGCTAATGGCAGAGTTAAGATAAAAATATTAGCCAGACAAAACAATGTAAAAATAAAATCGCATCAGTCACGAATCACTTTTAACAAAATGATTACTTTACTCGAGGACACATTGCCATCCCATTCAGAAATATCCCTTAAAGCCTTGACTATACCCAAGAGGTCAGTAGCAAATTGTAAAATGGCGTGGTGCCTCTCAATCCAACGTGTTTGGCATAGACTTTTTAATTTACCCTTTAAATATTTTGCTATTACATAGGTTTGTTTAGAAGAAAGGTTGACGAAAGTTACGATTTTTTGAATAATTTTTAGTAAAAGCGACATCAACTTTTTCATCTCCAACTTGAATACACGGAGAATCGTTTGCCGTTCCCACTGCTTCTTGTCGTGCTTTTCTAAAATATTCTTATTTACTTTACTTGACCCTTTCTGATCAAAGTGCAAACGAAGCCGACACATATCAGGCTAGGTGTTTTGGTGACCGTAGAAATTTGTTCAAGTCATGATATCCCAGTAAACACACTTGTGACTTTAACCTAATATTTATATAAATCTAAGGTTTACATATTTTTGTCAAATATGTTACATCATATTTACTTAAATCTCACATAAAAATATTTTTATCAAAAAAGTCATGTAAACATTACGTCAAAACTTTGAATGTACATTTAAGTCATCATAAGCAATCTTAATTTTACGTAAATAATATTACTTTACAAATAAATTCTTAAAATTTAGGTAAATATTACGTAAATAGTAGGACTTTAATTTTACATAAAAAATATTACATACCTATTGTATAAAAAAAATATATGTAATATTTAAGTAATCTAATTTACGTAAACGTTACATAAAATTATTTACTTTAAATGGACATTACGTTTACATTTAAAAGTTTACATAACTATTATGTAAAACATTTTATGTAATATTTATATCATCTAAATTACGTAAACACGCTAAACATGATTGACGTCACATTAACATTTTTGAATTTACGTAAATATTATGAAACAAAGTGAACCTTAAGTTTACATTTAAAATTTTACATAATTGTTACATAACATTTTTTATGTATTAATTATGTCATCTAAATTAAAGTTCTAAATTTTACATAATTATTATATAGTCAAGTGAACCGTAAGTTTATATTTCAAATGTTACATAACTATTATATAAAACATTTTATGTAATATGAATATCACCTAAATTACCAGTGCTTAATAGTTTCTTTCTGGTAGATAGAGATGGCGCTAATGTCACTATGTACCCTGTACAGTGGATGATCTTATTATGTATATAAAGAGCAAAGATATTTCAAAATTAGGATGCGGACTTTGAGGTATTGACAAGATCTCTATAAGAATCACCTCTTCCGCCACTTAAACCAGCCCGTCTGGTTAACTTTGTAGTTTGCCACATGTTTGCCAATGTCGGACCGTGTCAAGCAATCACCGACCGTTGGCCCGCCTCAAGCTGCATGGTCATGTCGGACTTAGATAGTTGCGCATGTCATGCAGATTAATGTGACTTAAATTTTACCTTATTAATAAATAATTGTGACCTCTATGTGACCTTAAATTAACATAACAAGGTAAACCTGTCATGTAAAACATACGTAGTTTTTACTTAACTCTTACGTAACATGGATGTAATATTTATTTGTATGTGCTTTGCACATGGCATTATGCAGAGTTTTCGCACCTTAATGTGACCTAAATTTTACCTTATTACTAAATAATTGTCACCTAAAGTAAATCTGTTATGTAAATTTTACGTAATATTTACATAACGGTGTTTAATAGGATCTTCGTTTTTGTAAGCAGGAAATACAAAGAAAGTGTTAAATAAATTATGACCCAATAGAAAATAGATGTGGGTAAGCCGCCACACCTTTTTCGATAAAATATGTAATGTTTCCAATATTTCGATTCTAAACCTTTAAGGGGAGGGGGGAAGCGCGCGTCCTTCCTGTAAAGTGGGTCAGGTTGAGTCTGATCGGGTTGGATTAAATTGCAAAGAAAATTGTTGAAAGATATGTTTCTTTCGAACAAAAACCAAAAAATAAGATTAAAAATTTGGTCACATGATTCAAAACACCAATATCAAGAAATAGCCGTGACTTTTAGCATGTCGTCTCTTCCTGCTCTGCGCACGCCACATTAAGGCTGGACTTCCATAAGCTCTTGAAACGTGAAACAGTGACAGAACGATTGGCACCTTCACCATAACTTAAAATCCGCGTGAAAAATCTGTTATTGGAAGGCTAGCCTAACAGAGGGTGAGATCATCCGAATACGACCGATCCTACTCCTGCATTATTGGAAATTCACGACCCAATGCTGTACAAATATAAACATGTTTTAAAAAGCCTTTTTTGTAATTTTTTAAAGCTTTTTTATCTTACTATTAACGCAGAATACAGTTTTAGATTTCGGCCCTGTTTTGACAAGATGACACAAAAATGGTTTGGTATAATCGCGTTTCTTGTCAGTCGTTTTTAACCAAAATTTTTTAATTAGTTTCTGAGAATTTCCTGTTTTGTCGTATTTTCGAAATCAATTTTTTTGTGAATTCTGGGAGAAAACTTTTTTATATCCTCATCAAAAATTCGATTTTAGTAACTATCCTCAAATAACCAAACCATGCCTTCTTTGGTTACCGATGCAAAAAAAAATACTTAGCCATTAAATCATCCCCCTCCCATTCTAAAAAAGCTACAAACGACTCTGGTAATGAGCGCGCGTGCATTATGAGGAGGACACAACCCCCCAAAACAATATTTTGACCGCGGTCATAAATGTCGTATGTGTGAGACATGCCTCACACCCCCGTTACACTCCATGTCGTGCCGCTCATGTTGCTATCTTTTTTTTTTGGGGCTATTTGCACCTAAATTAATAAATAAATAAGGCCTTTATTTATAAGTGTTATAAGTTATATTAGCTCGACTGGCTTTCACTAAAGTTTCAACTCGCATAAGTTGAAGACAAAGTATCAAGCCTAAATCAAATTTTTTAGTGTCGTGGGTCTCTCTCCAAGCCCCAGAGAGCAGTACATGACTCAATGCCCTTCCATCCGCAAATTTAGGAAATCTTTTAGACAACAATACATTTCGTACTTCAACTGCGTTAAGATTAGGGCTGCCTGTGTCTGGAGTATACACCTGCTTTTGCGCCGAAACAGCAGATATTTATGGCTCTCACGGGCTAAACTGCAGGAAAAGCGCAGGACGTTTATCTAGACACATCCAGATTAATGACATCCTCAGAAGGGCTCTTAATTTCAGCAGGTTGCTCTGCCTTATTCGAGCCTCTCGGGGTTTGTCGCAATGATGGAAAACGTGCGGATGGGATGACTTTGATCCTATGGAAACACGGTAAACAACTTCTCTGGGATGCAACTTGAACACACACTTTAGCAAAATCTTATTTAGACAAAACTTCATAATCATCTGGTGCAGCTTCTACTCTTTCGGAGGACAAGAAACGTAAAAAATATGGTGAATTATGAGATCGCTTTATTTTTGTGCCCTTTGCGGTCGAGACTTATGGACGTTGGGGTGATGAGGCTAAGAGACTGATCTTAGACATAGCGTCCAAAATATCTTTTGACCAGTCTTATAAGTCTCGCGATCCAGAGGGGTAATGCGGCTTCGGTGATGGGCACCATTCGGGAGGAGGCAGGGATGGAGGAAATTTTCTGCGTTTAGATTTGTGTGCGTGTGAAAGTGAGTTTGTTTATATTGATTGTTTTATATTTTAATATTCTTTTTCAATTTATTGTTGTCATCTTTCTGATCAAAAATAAAGTAACAGCTTCGTATGTGTTTAAATTGCGATCTTTAAAATCTCAGTAGATACCTGGGCACAATAGACCCATTCGGGGCCGCAGTGCATGGTTCAGTCTTCGGTAGAGAGCTTACCACTAGTTTTGAATACATACATACACTATCGGCATCTATATGCAGTATGTCCTTCACGATTTAGCAACTTGTTCTGTCACAAAGTGTCAGAGTCCACTCATTGTCATATTTTGTTGTCATAGTCTTGTCCAACTCAAAAATGTCACGACAGCTATCGGAATTCGATAACTAAGTTTTATCAAAATGAGATGAAGGTTGGTCTGTTCGTCGGGTTGCCGATCATTATGGACCAGACAAGTCCACTGTAGTAAGACTAAAAGGAAAATACAAGGAAGGATCTGTACGAGGAAAGGAAGGAACTGGCTTGACCAAAGTCAGCACACCCCAACAGGATCAGCAAGTCACTAATTCCCTGGAAGAACACCCATTTTGCACGGCCAGAGAAGAAAAATTAACAGTTCATTTTCCTGCTAAGGTAAGAACTGCACTAAGATGAATAAAGAAGTCGAGGCTTAGATATCGTGTGCAGCTAAAAAGATACGGCTAAGTAAGAAGCCAGATTACTTTTTCGAGATAGAAAAACGAATTTTGGCGACCGGTAGCGTCTATCGATGAAAAAACGTTTAATCCCATCGAGAAAATCAAGAAGAATAAAAATTTAATATTCGTCCACGGAATGCTAACCATTTGATGGAGCTAATAGTTAGAGTTTAGGCAGAGATCGTTGAAGAAAATCCAAATTTATTTGAAAAGTTAGCAGCAGACTCCATGCCAAGGCCTTTAGAAAAAATTATTCAAGCAAATGGTGCAATGACGAGATACTGAAGTTAATATTTTTGATTTTTGTTTATCGAAAGGTTTTTTATTTCTATTTGTTTTTTAATATTTTGTTGTTTATAAAACTGATCCTGTTTATGTGTATTGACCTTTCTTGACCTTTCGCACTATGGTGGACTTGTTTGATCCATTTTGACCGGCTATTTGATGAAGGGGCCAACCTTCTTCTAGCTCTGCCAAAATTTGATTGAATTGCTTTTTTATAATAAAAATTTTGTTTTAAAAGTGGTATCTTTTTTTTATATTTCGTAACATTAATCTTAAAACTATAAAACCAGTAAATATCGGTAAAAATGTTTTCAGTCTCCTTAACAAAATTTTTTTATGTTGTCTAAAAGCGTTAACCTACAAAAGTCGGTAACAATAAGCAAGCAAAATTTTTAGTACATAGACATGTGCCTAACTTCTGCTGTATGCGTTTTATGTGTCGGGAAGTGTACATGAAAAACCTAGGTATTTTTTTAATTGCACGGTTAACTACCGAACTATATTTTGACGCTGACTTTTATACTATGCTGGCCTAAAATTTTAAAATATTGATATGAAAATATTGTGTTTAAAAATATTGTTCATATTACAATTTTTCATAATCGTGGTTTCATTGCGTCCAGAATGTCTAGCCACGCCTCTAATTAACCAACCTAGTTGCAATTTTCCCAGAAGTTGGGCTTTATCAAATAAAGAAATTTGAAAAGGCATTTTTTTATGTACTTCTCAGAATGAAATCCAGAATGACATGCTTTGACAGTTTTAGACAAATTTATTATTATTATTAAGACCAAGTTATTACCACCAAACGTGGTGTGTACCACTTTTATGATGCCGGAAGTGTACACTTGATTTCAAAAAAAACTCATACATGCATTTTTTCCTATGCCACAAAATTTAGCTTTCCATTAGTGTATACTATTATAAGGCACCACCAGCTTAGTATGCTTGACAGCTTAAAATTCAGTGTGACATCCTTAAAAATGCCACAGATATCAACATTTACAAAAGTTCAAATTATCACTCGAGTTATAGAAGACGGTTGGTCTATAAGAAGAGCGGCCATCCATTTTGGAGTTGATAAAATGACGATAATGCGATGGAAAAAGCGCTGGATTGAAAATAATTCTACGGATAGGAAAGATGGATCAGGACGACCAAAAGTAAGTTCTGAAGTGCAAGATGAGAGATTTATTGACCATCGCAGACAAAATCCTTTTTCAACGTCGGTTGAAGCAGTTAATGTAACATTATTTCCGGGTTCTTTAGCAACAGTAAATAGAAGAGTAACGAAATCAGAAGTCTCTTGTCGAGTTGCTGCAAAGAAGCCTTTTCTAACAGAAGAACAAAAGCAGGCCAGAGTAATTTTTGCACTGAACAACGTTCTTCGTGATAATGACTTCTGGGGAGGGTGGCTTTCACTGACGAAAAAATTTTTCAATCATCTTCAAGCAGCAGGAGAATTTTAGGACGAATAGTCCACCAAATTCTAGATTTGAACCCAAATATACAAACCAAATTAAAAAAGCTGGACATTTTTCTGTAAACATATGGGCCTGGTTTAGAGCTAGAGATTTTGGCTTTTTTTGGAGAATCGAAGGAAGATTCAATAGTGAACGATATGTTAAAATCCTTGAAAACGTTATGCTGCCATCTGTACAGACTTTACATGAAAACAATGACTTCGTTTATCAGCAGAACAACTGTCCAGTACACACGGCTAATGTTGTTCGCCAATGGTTTTAGAATAATAATATAGAAACACTTCCTTGGCCAGCCAAGCCAACTTTAACCCAACGGAAAATATATGGAGTCGAATCGTTAAAATAATATACCAAAGAAATTAATATATTCAAAATTTAACCTTTTCAATGCCTAAACGTTTGCAGCCTGTATTAAATACTAAATTATTTATTTTAAGTTAAAATAATTAGTATTAAGTTTACCATCGTTTTTGTCCTAATCCAAGTTTCCTATTCGTTGAATTGTTTTCAATCCAACGCTCTTTCCATCGTATTATTGTTATTTTATCAACTCCAAAATGGGTTACCGCCCTCTTCATAGAACAGCCTCCGTCCGTTACTCGAGTGATAATTTGATATTGTTCAATAAAAACTTTACTAAAACATTATTTTTGCTGATTTTTTAGTATTATGCAAAATTTAATATAAAAATAAGGTTGCCTTTAATTTAAGTAAAAAAATATTTTCAGTTTTAGAGACCTTTTTTAAACAATATGTCAAGTTGTCGTACTTTTGAAGTTTTTAGGCATTTTAGCTGGTAGTCCGTATATATTATACACTTTTAGAAAGGTCAATTTTGTGACTGCATGTATGCGTTTTTTTTAAATCAAGTTTAGTTCTCAGAATGAAATCCAGAATGACATGCTTTGACAGTTTTAGGCAAATACAATGATGAGTGACTTTGTTTGTAAAAATAGACCAAGTTATTACCACAAAACGTGGTGTATACCACTTTTATGATGCCGGAAGTGTACATAAGCTCGATCGCGGCTATAGTGTGACAAATCACTACAGCGCCCGGCCATCAGAATAAAATAGCTTTAACAGAGAGGTCACTGCATCACGAAAACTGCGTCTTCTTAAGGGCTTCAGGATGCAGTGACCCTATTTATTATTTTCAAACAGCTGTGCAGTTGTAGGCAAAGAGAGAGAGAGAGAGAGAGAAACAGAGAGAAAAAGTAAATAGAGAAATAAAGTAAGTGCTTTGCTTACAAACATTTCTATAAGGGACCATATGATTGTAATAAGGTTCTCAGGCTAGACGTGTGGAGGGTTCAATAGTACGGTCGTTGTATCCTGAAGCGTGGAGGCTACAGAATTTAGTATGCAGTGACCCTATTTAGTAGTGCCAGGCAGTATTTTGAAGTTTTTACCTTCCAGGCGTGTCCATAGGGTGCCTGAATTTAAGGAAACTTTAAATATAGTTGGTGCGTGATGCAGTAATAAGGATCTATTGGCTACTAAGACGATACATTTTAACCCCGTTAGATTTTTTGGTTTAAGATTGGGATTACCTTGAAACAAGACAAAAACCCTTCTCTCAAGGGCAAAGGAGGAGGCACACATTACATGCATTGTGGCCAGCACACGATCTTCTTGAAATTTTGATATGTTGTAGATAATTTAATTCTGGACAGCCTTTAAATGGGACAAAATCTTTAGACAACTATAGTTTCGGAGATATTAGTGTTCGAATTTGAAGTTTTCTGCTATTTTTCTACTAAAGCATTAGCGGTTTACCGATGTTTTAATAGATGTTAAGGCCCTGGTCGAATTCCATACCAAATTTGATATATTTCAAAAAAGTACGGTCATGACATTGTTTTGCTCTATCCTCTCGCGATTTTGCTGTTTCAAATCCGGAGCAACAGATTCGGAAAAACGAACACGCTACTCGGAGCAGGAGTACATAATCGAACATCCAAATCCTTTCCGGATCTATATTGGAGTACGCGTGAGTCGTTTTAAAGCAATAAACGAAAGCGCTATTAGATATTCCATATGACCAAACCTAATGCAACCTAAATAGGTCAGGTATGTACAACTGCACATAAATTATTATTAGCATCTACGCATACGTTAATCTCTTCATAAAATCTTTCTCCCAGCGTTGTGCGTCTTACGAAAATTAAAAATAGCTTACTGTTAGGTCCTATACTACGATTTTTGAAAGGTTTTCCCTGAGAGCATAACCAAAAAAAATAATTGCCTGACATAATCCGTCAGAATTATGAAAGAAAAACAGTGGTCAAAATATCAAACTTTGAACATTAATATCTTCGAAACTGTACGTGTCTAAGGATTTTGTCTTATTTAAAGGTTGTGCAGAATTAAGTTCTCTACAACATATCAAAATTTCAAAAAGATTGTGTGCTGTCTAGAATGCATGTAATGTGTGCCTCCTCCTTTGAGACAATGGTAGGTATATTATTTGAACCTATATTCATTTGGGTACACATACATTATTTTGTTCTTTACTAGATACGGAAGAAGTCTTCACTCCTGACATGATGGCTTCTAAAGAAAATATAACCGTTTAGAAATAAGACTGTACAGGGTAATGCAACGAAAACACTATCAAAATTATGTAAAAAGCAAAAGCGCGCGTAGCAACGACAAATATTGGGGAATAACTAATACTGTAATGAGTTTTACCGTACGCGTGATATACAACATTTTATCTACGACCCATATTTTCGAGTACCTCTTCTTTATATCCAAAACGTTTAAAACACAGCCCATTAGTTTTAGTGCTGCTTTTAATATTTATAATAAATAAACAATTTTAAAATAAATAAATTACGTAATGAGCTTATTACATCACTAGTGCGGAAAAGGCTCATAATATAAACCCTTATTGCATTACTACTGACATAATGAGCTCATTAGGTAACTAATTTTTTTAAAGGTCATCGCATATGTTGCAAAAAATAAAAATCATTTTAATTTAAAATTAAAAAAGTAAAAGCTGGGGTCGTAGATTGTATGTTACACGTGCGGTGAGGCTTATTACAGCACTCGTGAGGTTACCACGACTCGGTTTACGATGTCGCCGTGACAATATTCCCCACTCTTTATAATGAAGCTCATACCGCGTGAGTAATATAAAATATATTATGCTTATAGAGCTGGAATTTATTTTAAGCAATTTTTAATTATTTGATAATTACACGTTTCTAATTAAAAAGTATTAATTTTAGTCTTTTTGACGTCATTAATTGAACTGTGTTTTCCATCTTACGCAGTTTTAAATTTAAAAATTTAAAAAAAACTAGTGAACTAGCGAAAAAGCGTAAAACAAAGAAAAAATATCATATAATTATCAGTAATTGAAGAACAGTTCCTAGGGTCAATAGCTCTTGTAACAAAAGCCAAATTGCGATAAGGCATATGGAATGTTGATCCCAGAAGCTTAATATTTTTATTCTGGTTATTTGCTGCGTATGTGAAACAGTTGTTGCAATTTAAACAAGAAGTTTTTTAATTTTTTTTAAAAGTTATTTGTAATAAATTTAAGTTCAGGGAGGAGAAGGGGGGGTTATTCCCTCCATGAAATCCGCACTTGCATCTGACTTACTTTTGTTTACGAAATACATAGGGCGACCTTAACAAAAATCCAATAAAGCCAAAAAGTGCCCCCTTGCAAACTAAATTGACGTCTCTGGGTGTTTTCTCAAATTTTTAGTAGTTAGATTGGTGCCAAGTGCATGATTCATAAAATTTTATGTTCCAGTTTTACGTTAACAAAATATTACAATTAAAACTAATTTAAACAATTACTAGTTTATACCGTTTATCGTAATGTAGTTGACTACCAAGCCAATGCACATTTCATCCACATAAGAAGGAAAAGGATGTGCTTAGGAGATTATATAATTCCTAATAGTAATTTAATTATTAAGTTCACAGTTTAAACAATTATGCTGTCTACAATGGAGAAAAAATCTTCTAACTAGCTCCGGGATGTTCCGATGAAGATATTCCCAGAATGTTCAAAAAGAACATCCTTGGGTTGTCTTAAGAGGACGTTCTCAGAATGTGCAAATGCGGATATTCGGGGAATATCTCAAACAGTACATTCCTATAACATCCTATGTAAGATATTCATCTCTTATTTTTTTTAAATACCATCGATGGAATAGATCAAAATGACCTTAGGATGTCAAAACTTGGAAACGCCCCAAGAAAAGACATTGTTGGAAGGTACAGTCTTGGTATATCAAATGAACGTGGAGGTCGCCTTTTCCAGTTCTGTCAAGAAAGGGATTTTATCGTGTCAAATACTTTCTTTAAACTTCCAGCTAGACGCCTTTATACTTGGACTTCTAAATCCGACAATCCTGAGAGTATCATTAGAAACCAAATAGACTTTATACTAATCAATTAACGATTTAGAAACTGCATTATATCTGCAAAAACTTTCCCTTGCCAACCAATCCAGTTGTGGCACAAATTAAATTTACCCTAAAAAAAAATCGTTCCCCAATTAACAAACCCACACCCAGTTTGGACGAACTGCAAGATAAAAATATGGTAGTAACTAAACTTAAAGTCGAACTTCATAAAAAGCTTAAAGATATTAATGAGTCTACCGAGCAAGATGAAGAAATTGTATTGACCAAGGTTAAAAGTGCCATAATTGAAAGCACAACGCTCTTAGGCAAGGGTGAAACAAGAAATAAAAAGTTTGGATGACCGATGAAATCCTTGAGTTGATAAATAAAAGACAAAAACAAGGTCAGCAAAATAAGACTGGATAACACAGCAATGTTAAGAAATAGAAGATCTAGATTCTAAACATGATACTTTCAATTTACACAAACGGATAAAGTAAGCAGCCGGTGTATTTAATAAAAGACAAGCTGGAATCCTTGTGGACAATCATGGCAAAATCATACCGTATACCAAAGAAAAACTAAAAGAATGATGTAGCTACATAGAACATCTCTTTACCGATAACCGATCCGAACAGCCAGAAGAATTCTCAAACAAAGGCATATATATAACACCAGAGGAAGTACAACATGCAATAGCTATCAGCTAACAGAAAAGCGGTAGATCAATACGAAGTATAGACTGAGGTTCTAAAGCTAATAAAAAACGAAGATTCGGTAAATACGCTGGTCAAAACTAACTTGATTTATCGCAGAGGTAAAATCCCTGATGACTGGTTAAAATTAACCTTTGTTACACTACCTAGAAAACATTCAGCAAAGAAATGTAGCGATTACCGCCTAATCAGCCATATGTTAAAAATATTTCTAAAGATTATCCATAAAATAATAAATTATTTATGGATAATTTTTAGAAATATTTTTAACGTCAGCCTAATGAGCCACATGTTAAAAATATTTCTAAAGATTATCACTAAATAATTTATTATTTTATGTATCTATGCCTTGGTTTAAGAATTCTGTTCGGATCGGTTATCGGTAAAGAGTTTGGATTTCGTGGTGAGTTTGGGACAAGAGAGGCCCTGTTTGATATTTAATTCTTAGTTCAGCGGTTTAGGGATGTATCGGTGCCAGTATATGCCTGTTTCATAGGTTATGAGAAAGCATTTGATCGAGTCCAACACGAAAAGCTCATAGAATCGCTAAAAGAAGTTGGTCTAGATGACCGAGATGTAAAGATAATCGCTAGTCTATACTGAAATCAGACCGCTCAAGTAAAGGTTGATGAGTCCGAAGAGGTCCAAATAAGAAGAGGTGTGCGCCAAGGTTGTATATTGTCTCCGATGTTGTTTAATATCTATGGTAACAAAATAATAGAAAATGCATTAACCATAAACGGCATAAGAACCAACAACAACGATATGCCGACGACACTGTCATAATAGCAGACACGCTGGAAGGCCTGCAAGAGTTGTTGAATCAAATTGCTCCCAAAGTTTGCAATTCGGGCTTAACTTAAATGTTGGAAAAACAAAATGGGTGGTCATATCCAAAGAAAAGAACTCAGTGTTGTGTAGTCGCGATCTGAAAACCACTCTCCAAATTCGTGTGCCTCGGTGTTAGGTTTTTGGCATCTTATATTATGGCATGGAAGCATGGACACTGACTGAGGCTATGTGCAAAAAGTTAGAGGCATTGTTTTGCTTAGAATAAATAAGGATCTTAAACTTTTATTTACCATCAAAAAACGAAAACTTGAATATTTTGGCCATATTTTGCGAAATGACAAATATAAACTTTTAAAATTGATAATAGAAGGCAGAAGAGGTCCGGGTCGTAGACGGATATCATCATCATATCTACGACACCTTACCGGAAAGCAGTGGACAGGGTACAGATCACGCTGATGATAGCCAACGTTCGAAGAGAGCATTGCACTTAAAGAAGAAGAAGATATTCTTTTGTAGAAGCATCTCCAATAATAAACGCCAAATATAAGGAATAAAGTTTTAATTGCATGGGCTAGTTGTACTAAAAATATTCTTCCTTAATAATTTAATCATGGCATGTCCTATGCACATCTTTATAAGTACAGTCTTAAGTGATATGTAGCCAGCATATCCCAAAGAGGTACTGACGCATATTCTTATCATGTAAATATTCTTTTAATGCTGTGTTTATAATTTCAAACTAAAAACGCTTTCGGATCAGCTTTTTACTGTGAATCCCTCTCCTTCCAACCTTATTTTACCTCACAAAGAACTAACCTCTATAATTATGAACTTTCCCATGTGTTTTTGGTATTTTGTGCATCAATTTCTGATCTCCTGTCAAAAGAAGACGACTAATGTGACCTCATAAACGTCAAAAAATTGAAAAAATAATATAAAAAGAACCTCTCGCCACCATTTTGTGGACTTTTCAATTCTTTTAAACAAATTCATGTAGGTTTTTATTATAACATAAGGCCCAAAAGGGCAAAAAATGCTCAAAATTGTTCAGAGATGTTTAGCTTTATTGTTTTTCAACCCACTTTGGTGAGTACATAATTATTTAGATATATTTATATGGATACCTGTATAATTTATCTATAATAGTTGTAATTTAATTAAGTTAATTATTCTAATGGCTTGTTAATTTATTATAGAAGTCCTGAAGAAGAGAAAAATATATTCTCGAAAGCTTGACTGTCAAAAAAGGAGTTTACTTTATTCCGGCCCATATAAGACTGCATTCCCACTAACTAACCGAAGTTTTTTCTCAAATAGTCAGTCACGACTATCCGTAATTTTTTTTTTTAAGTATACTCTGTACCTTTGCAAAACTGCTCGAAACATCTGTTTACACACATATTTCTGCTCGGTTTAAAAGAAATATTATCAATGAGTAACATATAACATCTACAGACACGCATCTTAAACAGGATATATTTTAGAAACTATGGGTGAAAGGGAGCAAGTGGACGCTATCGTCACCGATTTCAGCAAGGCATTTGACAAAATTTTGACTCGAAGGGTTGCGGAGATCGGGGTAGGTGGCAGCCCGCTTTCCTGGGTTAAATCGTATTCTACTGGCCGAGATCAATAGGTGGATGTTCACGGCTGTTCTTTCACCCTAGTCTCCATCCCCTTTGGTGTCCCCTAAGGCTCCCACATGGGACCTTTCTGTTTCAATATTTACATAGAAATCGTACAAAATAAATACCTTAAATAACTATCCCACAAAAAAGGTCAACACATGAATGGTGACTATGACGCGTATCGCAGAGAAAATAAAGTCCATCCCACCATACCAATATGGTATGGGGGACTATTGAAATCACGAAATTTTGACTTTTCGACGAAAAAAAAAAGTTGTCTGTCGGTCTGCTGTCTGTCTGTATACACGATAACTCAAGAATGCCTTAATCGATTTTAACGAAATTTGGTACAAAAATCCTCTATCGGCTAAGCATGAACTGATTAACTTTTGGGTTGAGTGGTGGCGGGTTGAAGGGGGAAAAAGTGGGATAAAATATTTTTAAAAAATTGTAACTTTAGAACAAAAGCAAGTACCGATACATGGTTTTCAGATTTAAGTTTTCATGAATATGGACTACAAATTTTGTTATAAAGACCAAATTCGTGGAGCTTTACTTTCGGAGTTATTTGAAAAAACGTTAAAATATATTAAAAAAATCATAACTTTAGAAGTAAAGCAGCTATTGATATGCGGTTTGGTGGTTCAAATCTCCCAAAACTACAGTTTTCGAGATATTTTTATTTTCTTTCAACATAAAATATAATAATTGATTGTATGGTGAAGTATCCATGCTTTCTAGCACCAATTTTTTTCTACAAATTTTTGCATGGCATAATTGACTGGCCCCATCTGTTTTCTCAAATAAGCTTTAATAACTTACAAAGTACGTCACTTTTAGTTGTTTTTTATTACAAGCTTTTATTTAACTTCACTCGTATGTATATTGAAATCTTGTAGCTTAATTTTGACTAACTTCCACATATCCGATCGTCTTCAAATTTGGCACGCTTATATAGTTGTGGTGACAACACAATAATATAGTGTTATAAACTTGACAGATCCACCCTACTCGAAGGAGGTGGAGAGGGGTACAGTTAAAGTACGCCCGATTTCGTTGAAATTTGGTGCGTGAGGGCACTTGGGGATGGAGATAACAAATTTTGAATCAGATTTTGAAAATTCAATATGGCGGATTTAAGATGGAAGATTTTTGTCATGTTTTGCTAATCAATTTTAACTGCCTTATACACATCCGATTGCCTTCAAATTTGGTGTACGTTTATAGTTCCGGTGATAATACAATAATATGGTATTATTAGGCACCCCCTCCTTCCTACGAGAGGAGTGGAGGGAGAAAAAAATCTAAGTTCGTCCGATTTTAACGAAAATTGGTATATGTTTGTTTTCGTGGATAAGGATAACGAATTTTTGATCAGGTTTTGAAAATTCATTATAGCGGATTCAAGATGGACGATCTTTGGTCATGTTTTGCATCCGATTGTGTTCAAATTTGCTATGCGTTTATAGTTCCGGTGACGATCCCCCTAACGAGGAATGTGGAGGGGGAAAAGATTTAGTTTGTTCATTTTCCATCAACATTGGGATACAGGGGTGTTTGACCAGATTTGAAAATTTTAATATGGCGGATTCAAAATGGACGATATAGGGTACAAATCTAAAAATTAAGAGTGTTGCGTAATGCGTTTATAGTTCCGGTAACAATACTATAATATGGTATTATCCCACCTTCCGCTAACGAGAGAAGTGGAGGGAGAAAAAGATTTAGTTTGTTTGATTCAATCATCATTGGCAGATTTGAAAATTTCAATATGGCGGATTCAAAATGGACGATTTAGGGTACAAATCTAAAAGTTAAAAAAAAACCTTTTAAAAACAAGCTTTTATTAAATGCACTAAAAATTAGAAAAATAATTGTTTATCTCTCTGATACCATAATAAAAGCGATGGGCGCAAATTAAAAATTTTAACTTTAGGCATCAAATCTTCACTCGTATATCGGTCACATCGTCGATTCAACTAAGAAGTTGTATTACTTTATAACCAAAAGGACATTTTTCAAAGGCTTGGCAAGCACGGCAATCTCACCCGTTCTCAGTTTCTTCAGATGAAAGAATTATAATTATTATTCGAATAGAAGAAGAATGTATTTCTTCTAGTTCTACTTGTCACCGTAAAGTTAAAATTTTTAATTTACAATTTTCGCCCATCGCTTTTATTATGGTATCAGAAAGGTAAACAATTATTTTCTACTCTTTAGTGCATTTAATAAAAGCTTGTTTTTTTAAAAGTATTTTGAATAAAAATTTATTCCATTTAGAAACACAAATTCAGGTCAAAATTCACCGCTCACCAGAATGACCAGATTGTACAAAATGAACACTGTCAAAATATTGATATATTTAATCTCAGTATAACTGCATTTAAAACTAAATTAAAATTTATCTTTTATTAATGCTCTTGTAACAGATAAAAATTATGTTATATGAGCTGTACATTTAAGGATTACTTATAATTTAGGTTATTAGTGAATACTTTTATTGGATTTTCTTATCTGTTATTATTCCAAATAAATAAATAAATTCGTGATTAGACATTACAAGCACTTTTTTAAATTCATCGGTGCATCCACCGGCGACAACAAAAGAGTTGTTGTTTTTCATCGGTAGAGTTACTAAACCGATTGATGCAAACAATGGCCACCGACTCCGAAGGTAGGTGGTAATGGTTTAGTTAAAAGCAGTTAGGTAGTCATTCTAGAGGCATCAGGCATAAAGATATTATCTTCAAGTAGCGTTCTCTTACCTAGATTTTTCGACCTGAATGAAAACCTTTCAAAAAGTATTTAAATTTCTTAGGGGCAATTGCACTGCACTTTTAAAACTGGTTTAAATTTTAGTTAATGTTTAGAACTTGGCATTTTAAGTTTATTGTGGAAGCACATTCTACACACCAGTGCCAATTGCCTAATTGAAAATTTCTGTGTTATAAACCTAAATTATAGCCATGCCTTGATGTTTAGTATATTTATGCGTTTTTTATGATGGGCATTCGTTTAAGTGTTGAAATTTATGATGTTGCTTTATGTGTCCCTAATAACTAAAATACGTATGGTAGGGTTTTCCGCTCTTATATCATTGACGCATTAAAGAAGGATGGGTTAAATTCCCCCTCCTCAAATATTAAAAAATGTAAAATTATACGTTTGACCTTAAAAGCCAAAATTCAACACATTTTTGACTTGTTTAAGCGATGTTTTGAACGATACCCGCTTTTTTTAAGGGTGCGATGACACAACAGCTGATTCCACTCGTTGCGGAGGGATGTACGTAACTTTACGGACCTACGAACGCATGCAACGAATTTAATCCGCAGTTCTGTCATCGCACCCTTCAAAAAAGCGGGCATCGTTCGAAACATCGCATAAACAATTGGGTACTTGGACATGACAGCGACGACGCCTCACGAGACCCGACGTCGACTGCCGACGTCGTATGTCGTACCTGACGACCCAAATTTCTACCTAAATGGAGCATACGAATTTGGGTCGTAACGACGTCGGCTGCCGACCAACCATAGAGCAAGAGAGTTTATTAAAACTGACGTTAAAATTTTTTTATTAGAAATGTAGTAGAGAAAAATTGGACAAGTTGAGAAAGTAACATTAGTAATAATTTTACCGAAAAATATAGCAAGGTTAGGTAGAAAAAAAAGCGTGGGCTTCAAAAATAAGGCAAATTTGAAGTTTTTTGTATTTTTTGCAAAAAAAAAGAAGTTTTAAAACTATGTTTTTCAAGTCATATTTTAATAAATATCATAAAAACTAGCATTAAAATGACAAAAAATATGTTATTTGATCATAAATAACCGGTAAAATCTAAAAAAAGCGCAACTTTTTTTAATGGCGGCCAGCGTCACATTCTCCGTTTGGCAAAAAAATGGCGTAGTTACTCAATGCACGTAATTTGCCCGCGTCGGTTAACCAGAACCCCACAAAAATACGTCCCATCGACGCCTGCAGATTAGAATTTCAATGCCCGATAAAATTGCGACCTTGAGTCATTTGAACTACTAAAATTCTCCCACCAAACGACATTTGGCTCTAACGTTTTTGGTAATGCCTAAAAATATCTAAGGTGAGAATTCAGATACTTCCACAAGAACAATAATAATCAATCAACTTCGTGGAAAACAATGAAGTAGATCCAAGATGGAGCGCTGACCCAGTCCTGAAATCTGTTTAACCTAATGTAAGTATCTATTTCAATAAGACACGTTGGGTGACGACACGTACACATTACCAACAATAGGTAGGTGCCAAAAATGACTATCTTTAAAATAAGTAAATCAAGACTGGGCAAATACCTCTTTGGCTTTACTTACCACTGTGTTTTTTATATCCATAAGTAGTTTGTTCCTTTTTCTATAAAATGTGTTACTACGCCGTAGTTCTTTTTAGGCATATTTCCAAAAACCAGTTTTTTTTCCAAATTCATAACTTAAAAGTGAGGTTAGGTTCCCAACAGACAACTTTCGTCACTTTTTTTTTACGAAATTGGGCGTTGTGGCATGACGTTGAACCGAGGTAGGAATCTGTTCAGAAAAATTGACCAAATTAACAAGGAAAGACATCAACGACGTTCAGACGTGGGAATTTTTTACTTAAAATTACTTTCCACTCGAAAACGTCGCTACCAACAACACTGAAACGCCGGAAATTTAACTAGAAATCACTTCCAAGTTGGTGACCGTCGGATTACGTCTCTGGTGAAGACTTCCAAATGCCAACGAAAACACGACGATAATTCGAGGTCGTATGAAGAACTACAATATTTTTTACCTAAAGTGACGTCGCGATTGATGCAAATTTGGTCGCGCTTAAAGAACTACAATATTTTTTACCTAAAGTGACGACGCGGTTGGTGAAAATTTGGTCGGAAGTCAGAAAAATGTTTATTGGGTATAGGTTTTGAGGTATACCGATGCGTTGAAATATTTACTTTAGGTTTCTGTGTGAAGGAAACTTCTAAAAACACGAAATAACTAGTACCCTCTTTAAATATCTATATCAACGTTGCAAACCATCAGTTTTTACGAGAAAAATATTCTGGCTCTTGGAACCGCCAGTGAATTTTTTGATGGTGGATTCTTTAAACGGTACGGTGCTTCTAGCGGCTTTAGGGATTATGTTTTAATTAATTAATATTTTTTACTTTAGATTTACGTAAATACTATGTTAATGTAACAGATGTGTTTGCTGAGAAGTGGCACCTTCCCATTTAAAAAAATATATATTTTTTATTATGGACGGGAAGTGGGTCCATGAAGTTAGCAGTCAATGTGTCGTAAAATCGACGTTTTTGAAGCACTAAAGAGCACTAACGAAATACTTTGAAATGAGTATCATTTTGTGTGCCGCTGATGACCTTGAAACTAAATTTTGAAATATCTTGAAAACCATAGGAGCAAAATACCAACCACTGACTTGTGTTTAAGCCTTTTATCTCAATGATCGGCTGTGCTGAAAAGAAAGAAAGTCAAATATCTCAAAAACTAAAGGAGCACTAACGTAGTTTATTAAAGCACTAAAGAGCACTAACGAAGCACTAACGATTGAAAATTATTTGGCGATAGAATTCGACACATTGGCTGCTAACTTCACGGACCCACTTCCCGTCCATAATAAAAAAATATATATTTTTTTAAAATGGGACGGTACCACTTCTCAGCAAACACATCTGTTACATTAACATAGTATTTACGTAAATCTAAAGTTAAAAAAATTACATAAAAAAGTTTTAATAAAATTTACCTAATATTTACATAACATAACTTATGTTTCTTTAATTACATCATATTTACGTAATAAGAAGGGAACTTTGTGCATGGCATTATGCAGAATATGGAAGTTACTTTTTACCTTGTTTTGACATTAGAAGTATATAAATTTTATATACACAATATAACTTTAATTTTACATAAATGTTACATTCCAATACGTAAGATTTATGTAACATTTATGTTATAAATTTATACAGGATGGGCCATTTAAAAGGGTTCACCTGGATTTTTTCAAAGAATGTAAAGAATTGGAGAAAATGCTGAAACAGAGACTTTTTGGCTATCTTGAAATTTTTGTAGCGTGCATCATCTTTGAGGGGTATACTTTACCCCTATATTTTGAATAGGGAAAGTGGGTCGAGCGATACCTTGTTTTGAAGGTCTCATGAATCTCTTGACAATTGTGTAAAAATTTCGAAAATCTATCGATTCGTTTTTGAGATATTTACTTTCAAATTAAGCTCAAATTGTACAGGTAAATTTCACCTCTCGTAGGAATGTATCCTAGAAGGAAAGACACAACGAGTTTTGTCCGAGGTTTTCTCAAAAAAAAAAAAGATATCTTAAAAAAATATTTTTGCATTTATCCATGCAACTGTGAAAGTGAATATCTCAAAAAATAATCGATAGATTTGCGAAATTTTTACACGATTGTCAAGACATTTAGGAGACATTCAAAACAAGGTATCACCCGACCCACTTTCTCTATTCAAAATATAGGGGTAAAGTTTACCCCTCAAAGAGGATGCGCTCTACAAAAATTTCAAGAAAAAGTCTCCACCTTACAAACAAAATCGACCTGTTTCAGCATTTTCTCTAATTCTTTACAGTTTTTGAAAAAATCTAGGTGAACCCTTTTAAATGGCCCACCCTGTATAAATTTATAATATAAATGTTACATAAATCTTACGTATTGGAATGTAACATTTGTGTAAAATTAAAGTTATATTGTGTATATAAAATGTATATACTTCTAATGTCAAAACAAGGTAAAAAGTAACTTCCATGTGCTGCATAATGCCATGCACAAAGTTCCCTTCTTATTACGTAAATATGATGTAATTAAAGAAACATAAGTTATGTTATGTAAATATTACGTAAATTTTATTGAAACTTTTTTATGTATTTTTTTTTACTTTAGATTTACGTAAATACTATGTTAATGTAACAGATGTGTTTGCTGAGAAGTGGTACCTTACCATTTAAAAAAATATATATATATATATATATATATAAAAGTCTCTCCCTTACAAACCAAATCGACTTGTTTCAGCATTTTCTCCAATTCTTTACAGTTTTTGAAAAAATCTAGGTGAACCCTTTTAAATGGCCAACCCTGCACAGTAGTTACATAAGGAGTACGTTATTTACGTGACATAAAGTTTACCTTGATGTTTCTTGTAACAGATATAAATATTATGTAAAAATTTACCTCAATTTTACCTTTTGATTTACCTTCTAGATACTAGTTAATCGATATCTGCCGTTTCCCAATTTTTTGTTGTCATGTATTATTTACGTTATTTTAATTACATATTATTTACGTAAAAAGTAAGGAACATTGTGCAGAGCCGGCGTAATGCAGAACATGGAAGTTAGTTTTTACCTTGTTGTGACTTTCAGTTTACATAGAATTTATGTAACAAAGTAATAAATATTTACGTAAAGGTGTTCGCTGGGTTGTGGCACCTTTTTGAAAAGCTTGTAAAAAATAAACTTTTTTTAAACTTTTTAATTTTTGAAACTAAAATTTTTGACACATGGGTTGACAGATGTCAAAGAAAACCCAGCCAATACCGTTACGTAAATATTACGGAGAAGTTGAGCCTTTTTACAAAAAAAATGTATAAATGCAGCGACCTAAGACAAAATAATGTAAATACTATGATATCGTTGGGTACTTAATTTAGACCAAAAGAAAAGAAATGATGAACAAATTTAATTTTTATTACAAAAACTTCTGCAAAAATAACATAATCCCAAATGTCAACCATCAAAAAAATCAATAAAGAAAGCAGGCTGATATTTTTGTGTGTCGTCATCAAAAAAAATTATTATTATTATTAAATTATTACTGGCATGCATGCGGTGTTGTCCAGAGCTATTTTGCTAGACCGCAACTATGCCCTTAAGTTTAAACTGGGCTTAAGGAAACTCGCCAGCGCAGCGTTGCGCTTTTTATCGATCGGTCGGAGAAGGGACTCAATACCCACGTTGTTCTGTGTTTACATCATATGCGCAATCCCCATTTACATCTGTATCTAGTAAGCCTTGGCGTAGAATCCGAGAAACAGCTGAGCGTTGTTTTGTTTAGTACGTCGCGCTCTAGATACGGTTATCTAAATATAGACGAAACTACCAAATTATAACGTCAGTCTTTGATGAAAAATGTAAAGTAATGTTGTTCGGTTTTTAGTTATATCAATTGTTTTGTAATTGGGGATTATCGATTTTAAAAGGTAAGTTTTGGTGAAATTGGCTCCGAGTGTTTTAGTTTACATTATAATTTTTTGAATATTTCTAGGTAATCATTACTTTATACATTTATTGTTTTTTTTCACTGCTTGCACTCCAAAAATTCCAAATAATCCCATTATTTGGATTTTTTTTCATGAGAGGTAGGAAAAATTTTTATTTGTGATTTTTGAGCGTCCTTGCCTATTTTTTAAATAAATTTCCAATTTTTTAAAAAACAGGGTGTTTGGCAAAAATTTTGTTCTTCTAAATTTTTTTTGCGAAGAAAAAACAAATTGCTACAAATATTTTTGAAATTATTAATAGCGTTTTTTTATTTTTTTTTTAAACTAGGTACTATTTATTAAAATTACCCAAATCTGCAAAAAAATATTATTTTCCAAATTTCTTTGGAAAAAAGTACTATGTTTTTTTAATTGGGCCAAATTACAGAAAAAAGTTATAAAAAAGAAAACTGCATGTCTTAAAAGATTTTTTTGTAAAAAGTTAAATAGTTTAAATCTACTAATGGTAGAGCCATGATGAATCTTAAAATAATTTAGTTAAATACCTATTAAATTATATTTAATACTTATAGTAGGATGCGTTTTTTAGTAAATTTACTAGTAGTACCACCAATAGTATGTCTTACACCACAAAGTAGTAAGGTCTTTGTGTTACACGCTTTACGCTTTGAACAATAATTACAATTTTTGCGGTTTTTTGGATAAAAACGGCAAAATAAAAATCGTATGCACGACACCACTAAAGATGACAGACAAATGACAAAAAAGAAATTTTTAATAAACAATTGCCTTAAATTATTTCCATCTTTCTCTAAAATACTTTTTATAGCCTGCTGTCTCTCTTCAACAACCCTAAATATTTTTCATTTTAACAGAAAATGTCTTTTGACAGTGCTTTTTTTGAACGCTTAAAAAATAGTGAAAACTTTGGAAATGTGAGTGTTTTATTCTAGAAATCGAAAGTTCGGAAAGAAAGCTTTAAAATGTGAGCAAAATCATGGCATAAAAATGTGGAAAACATTGCTTAATCAAAAACGTTACCCCTTAAATTATGTTAAAATATTTTAAGCTTTATATTACCATAATGGCTTTAGCATAACTCCTGTACCAGCGGATCCTGATATTGTACAACACCGGTTTGCTAGGCGCCGTAAATATTTTGTTTTATTATCAAAATAACCCCGCATTTCCGAAATAACCCCAGTCTAATGTGTTTTTTGTTATCTGTAAATATATGGTGTGGAATAAGACATTAGTCATCAGACCACGTTGCGGTAGTTGAGATACAAATGAGTTGCGATAATTATACCGGAAACTGAAATTAGACAGTGTCCGCTACATCTATCGCGATAAAAAAAATCTTTTGTTTTTCGATGGGAATGGGACAGTTCGGCGCAGCCGTTTCAGCAAGATTTTAAATACATTTGGTCCATTTGAGGTCGAGCTCAAGGAATTTTTTAAACTAGAAAATCTGTAACCAAGATGAATTAAAACGAGAAAATAACAAGCATTTTTATAGCCGCGTTAACAAGAATTCGCTCATTTTTTCTGGTATAGAAAGAAGCCTTAGAAGTTCAAGTTTTGGCGCACTGGAGGAGGGTTTTGCGGTTAACCCCCTCCCTCGAGAAGCCTAGTTAGAATTGTCACAATCAAATAACAGCAGAAATAAAATGTATAAGCTGTTATTTTCAAAAAGTGTTTAAAAAAAAATTAAAAGTCTGAATTAATAGTAACACTAGATCGATTATACATTATTTATTTAAAACTATAGTATAATACATATACTGTTGAAATAAACGAGTAGGCGTAAAAAAAAGTGACAATTAACTCCATTACGATATTATATCTCGAATGTGACAATGAAACCCAAAAGTGACAGCGAATCCAAAATGTGATGATTATTTTTACCGATTGTGACACTTAAACCAAGATGTGACAAAACATTTTCTGCGCACTAACAAGAAATTTACTTTTCTTCAGTGCTTACTGTTTATTTCTTAGATATTAGAAATATTGTAAAACTTTATGTTTTTTTTATTTTGAAATAATAAACTACTTTATTATTATTATTAATATAATAAAATACAAGATCCTAAACTTAAATTTTTAACAAAAATTTTTAAAAAATCATAAGTTGTCGGCGGCAACACCTTTTATTTTTACGATTTCGTGTCAAAATAGTCTTTTTAATGTAATTTTATCAAAACATTTTGCCTACGATTTGGTGTCAAAAAAAGTTTTAGCATTTTCACAAATTACAAAACTACATCAATATTTACGATGATAGTTTAATTGTAAACAAAGACGTTTAACTAAAATAGACCCATCAAGTCATTCATGAATTGCTTTGAAACGCGATCAGTTGTTAGATTTAGGGAAAACCATTTTATGTTCCACTGGCAACGCTGCACCAGACATGCTCCTCCTCACACATGCTCCAACCACTTTACGTTTAGCAGCGGCCAGAAGCGGCTCGTTATTTATAAATGTAAAAAGGTTGATACCGAGGGTATGGAGAGATATTATATTTGTCATTGTGAAAATATTTATGTAAAGATATAACAGAAAATATTAAATTTCTGAATGTTCTCCAGATAGTTATCTGCGTAATTGGTGCGGAAAGTGATGCTTTTACGCACGGGAGAAGTTCGGACGGGAAAGACACTTCCGCAAGGGTTAGGTACAATTTTTTTCTACGAGTGCTTATGCTGACTCAAACTCAAAATTTAAAAATTTGGTCCATAACATTTACAAAAAAATTACGTGCGTTAAACTTTTTTTCACGCACGCTATGACAGTCTTTTATGCACGCAGTGCTTATTTTTTTACGCACGGCGTGTGGGAAGTTGAACTTTCCACATTAAAATTGATATGTAACAGTAGACTTTTTCACATGCATTTGCGAAGTAGTTTCTTTACCTATTTCAGAGTACGCGCTTGATAGCGGCTGAAAGCGGTCCTACGCGGTAAGGCTGAGCGAGGCGTGCAAAAAAGTGTCCTTCAACGTTCGCGATGCGATTAATTCGTGAAAATAATGTAGTGGCCGATTTTAAATACGTTAGAAAAAAACCGAATCAACTAGAAATTCACCAATGGATCAAACAAACGTTTAATTTCACTGTAGATCAAGTGCGTGGTATACAGTGTAATACATTGTCTAGAAAGGTATACATTAAGTTGATTTCTGATGAAAAAAACACTGAAAAAGTTTGAAAAGGATGGATCAACATATACGGACGACGAAGGAGTTATTTCCGATATTCTCTTGGACGAAGAAGGTCAAGACGTAGTCCTTAAAATCTATGACCTGCCTTTGGAGTTGGAAGATTACAAGATCAAGGATTTTTTAACGTCATATGGATGCGTAAAAGGCGTACGAAGAGAAAAATGTACTGGCTCAGAATACTATGAGCTAGAAAATGGAAGTAGATCGGTCTTTATGGTCATGAAAAAACCTGTGCCCTCTTACATAACAGTAGATGGGTACACCTCCTTAGTTGTTTACAGAAATCAGGTGAGAACCTGCATGGTTTGCAACAATCCTGGTCATGAAAGGCGGGACTGCCCCAATCGTCTCGTTAACCGTATAGAAGCAATCAGAAGAACTTCTGCTTTATTACCAAGTGAGCAAGATGAAACTGCACGCAAACTCTATTCAGAAATTGCAAACATCAACAAGTATAGACCTGAATTGCAAAATATCGAAAAATCATGTGAAAACATGGAATTGACCGAAGAAACACCATCCGAAACACAAAACATTGAGGAGTTTAGTCCCATACAGAACATGATGGAAAATATCGACAGCTCGGAGCAACCCCTCGATCGCAAGGTATTATAGAAGCAACACAAGAAGGTGATGGGAAAAATTCCAAGCGCACTAGAGACTTGCTCACATCTAGTGAGAAAGAAGGGCGTATGCCACTTAAAATGAAATTTAAAAAAGACAAAAACGAACAGTACATGTTGATGGAAACAAGCGACTCGGACGGAGAAACTCGGCCCCAGGACAAGGTTTCGTGAGAAATTATTAAAAATGCAAACTACTTAAATATAAAAAATGATCCGTCTCAAGACAATTTGTCCTTTAACGTATGTGGCCTCAAAAGCCATGTAAGTCAATCTCTTTTGTTAGAATTCATTAAAAAGTATGATATTGATATTTGTTTTGTTCAAGAACTAAACACAGATTGTATAAAAATACCTAAAGGTTTTGATTTTTTCTCGAATATAGGACCATTGGAAAAGGGCACAGGTGTAATTTATAGATTAGGAATTAAGGTGCAGGATATTTTATGCTCACCAGATGGCAGGGTTATCTTTGGAACTTTTGATCATATACGGTACATAAACATTTATGCACCATCAGGTTCAAATAAATACAAGGAGAGAAATAATTTTTTTCAAAATGATTTAACAATTCATTTTAATATAAGTTCTCCAATAATTTTATTGGGAGATTTTAACTGTGTAATTAAAAAAAAGACTCAAAAAATCCAGCTGTGATAAACAAAACCTTAGAAATAATAGTTCAAAATTTAAATATAACTGATATTTGAGAACACAAACACAAAAATAGGGTTGAATTTACATTTTTCAGAGATAAAACTGCTACACGTATAGATAGAGCTTATATAGATAGAGCTTATATCAGCAAAGAACATGTGAAATTAATACATAAATGTGAAGTTAAAGCTATTCCTTTTTCAGATCACCATCCTTTAGTTGTTGCTTTGGAAACTCAGTTAACGATTCCAATGCTTAAACACGGTTATGGCTATTGGACGTTAAAAAAATGAACTGTAACGGAAAATATAGAAAATTTTAAAAATGAAATTAAAAACATAAAACGGCATCCTTTGTATAATACTGATATGGTACAGTGGTGGTTTAAAATTTGTAAAAAGAGGGTGCAGTCGTTCTTTAAAAATTTAGGTATAAGCATGGCAGTTGATAGGAGAGACACTTTAAATTTTTACTACTCAGCGCTCCATAAGTTGAACTCAGGCCAAAACAGCTATAATGATTACGTTGAAATTAAAAATACGATATTCTACTTAAAAGAAAAACACATTGCGCAAAATTTTGAAGAGAAAAATCAAGATCGGGTTAATGAGAGATATACTCTATTTGATATTATTAAAAAACGTAAAAACAAAAATTCTTCAATTTCTTTATTAAAAACAGAAAATGGACAGGAATTAGATAAAACCCAAACCATTCTAAACCATACAAAAAATTATTTTGAATCAAAATTTAAAAAAAGTGAAACAATCGGTAAGGACACAAAGTGCTTAATAGCTCACACAAAAACTGGTTTAACTCGAGAAGATAACAATAAGTTGGTACAAAAAATAACAAAAAATGAAACTTTATCCGTAATCCAATGCTCACAAAATAAAAAAATGCCAGGCCTTGATGGCTTAAGCTACGAATTTTACAAGATATTTTTTGATGAGATATGCGGTGAGTTGGAATATATTTTAAATCTATTTTTAAATAACGAAAAAGTGCCCCCTGAAAGTTTTTGTGAGGGCATAATTACACTCATTCCCAATGAAAAAAATGCTAATTGTTTATCCTCATTTCGCCCTATAACCTTATTAAACTGTGACTACAAGATTTTTAAAAAATTTTTAGCAATTCGTATAAAAAAATTTCAGAAAAAATTATCAGTAAAGAACAAACCGGTGGTTCTATCTATTCCATTTTTAACAGCCTGATGTTAATTAGAGATTCCGTAACATATTTTGAAGAAAATCCTGAATTATCTGGCGGTATACTTAGTTTAGATTTTCAACAAGCCTATCTTTGGCAAGTTATGCAAAAAATGGGCTTCCATTCAAAGCTTGTAAATTCTATAAAAAATTTATATGAAAATTTTAATTCTAAAATTTTAATAAATGGATGCATTTCAAGTGAATTTAAAGTTGAAACTTCAGTTCGACAAGGATGCCCTTTATCAATGTTGTTATTTAGCATTAGCTTGGAACCCTTTCTTAATCTCATAAAATTTGTAATAGAAGGAATATACATTAATAATGAAAATCACAAGATTGCATCGTTCGCAGATGATGTAAATATTTTTCCGAGAGACGAAAATGATTTAAATAACATTCAAAAAATAATAGATATTTTCTGTCAAGGATCCAATGCCAAAATAAATTACAACAAATCTGAACTAATCTTATTAGGATGTTGGAAGTCTGACCTCCCGCATATACAAAATTTTGCGATCAAAGAAAAAACTAAAATATTAGGAATGCAAGTGTGCAAAAAGTTTAACGATATGGTCTACGAAAACTGGGCTGTGATAACAAAAAACGTAAAAACTTTTTTGATAAAAAATCAATTAAGAAGCTTAGATCTTATAAGAAAAAATTGGCTTATTAACATTTATGCTTTGTCTAAATTATGGTATATTGCCCAAGTAATACCAATGCCTCATAAAAATTGTCAAACTCTAGTTTTGATGACTGGAAAGTACATATGGTCAGGTACACTTTATAGGGTTAAAAGGCAACAATTAGAGCTTCCAACCAAAAATGGTGGCCTTAATCTGATAAATATTGAAGCAATACTTGCACTTTTATTAAAAACCTAATTTCTCTCATGGTCCCATCAAAAAAATAATATTTGGTAAAAATCCTACATGAATCAAATTTTTGAAAACCATAGGAGAATAAGTAACCCTTTTTTTAAAAATATTAAATCTAAAATAGATAAATATGAATTAATTTTTGACTATGATTTACAAATTCATACAAAGGATATTTATATATCACTAATGTCAAAACAAGCTAAAAAACCTGAAATTGAAGAAAAAATACTCAAATTAAATAGAAAAATATTTGGTCGATGTTAAAAAATAAAAATATACCTACGAAATGGAGAAGTATAGTTTATCTGGCTATAAATAATGCAATTCCAGTGGCAGAAAAATTAAATAAACATGGCATGTCAAATACTAAAGACTGTGAAAGATGCTTTTTAACAGAAAATTTATGGCATAAAATTAAACACTGCTTAAACTCAATGGTGATCTGGAATTGGACTAATAATTTACTATTAAAAAAATATTAAATAGATTTAATAATTGTTTAGAACTGTGAACAAAAAATTAATAATATGAAAGATAATAATGTGTGGCAATTTCTTATTTGTGCTTTAATCTATTATAATTGTGAAATCCAAGAAGGAAAATTGGTAAATTTTGTGCAAATATTAAGATTTGAAAGATATAAAAAAGTAAAGATGGGAACAATATCGAGTTTTTCTAAGAAAATATTTTGTTTCTAATAAATATAGAATTTCTTACTGAAAATAAGTTTAATTATAGTTAAGTCTTTAAAAAAAAAAACATGTGTGTCTCATTTAAAATTTCAAATTTGACATTGGCAATGGCCAAAGGCAATTTTTAAAAACTATGAAAATTATTAAAGTTGTTTTTAATTAGGTATGGCTTTAATGACCCAGTATATAATTTAAATAAAAAGGTTCCCTAAAAAATTATAATTTTTTTTGAAGATAATTATGATTTTAAAAAAATGGAAATGCAAATAGATTTAATAATTGTTTAAAACCAAGTACACAAAAATATAATAATAGGAAAGATATTAATGTGTGGCAATTTTTTATTTGTCCGTTAACATATAATAATTGTGAAATTTAAGATGGAAAATTGGAATTTTTTTTGCAAACGTTGACATTTAAAAGATATAAAAAAGTTAAATTGTAAACAATGCTATATAGTGAAAATTTGACTAAACAAAAAAGACTAGAGTAGATATAATCAAAAAAATGTATTGTAAATTTATAAGTTCCCTTAATAAAGGTTGGTTTTTTACAAAAAAAAAAAAATGTCAAGTGACCTGCAAAACTTTATTCAAAAATTAGCATAGGTAAAAGTATTTTTTTAGCATGGCGTGAATTTTAAGTCTAATTGGAGTTTTTAGATGTATTTATAAACTAGATTAAATTAAAAATGGAAACAAAATTATTTTTTGGTTTTAATTTTAAAAATACCAAATATATATAACCTTAGGCAGAAGCTTTTTATGCAAGTAGGAAATTGTTGTACTAAAAACGTGTCAAAAGTGCCTTTTTCGCCCTTAAAAGAAGAAAAGTATCACTTTCCGCACTGTTTAGGCAAATTACCAAAAAACCAATGTGGAAAAAATAAGCAAAGTCGACTAAAAATAGTAGTATTTCGAAAAAGGATGATACCTGTATTATAGTTACTATATGATGGTTTTTCGTTGTGTAAAAAAATGGAATTTATACACTCCACTATAATTTTTATTTAATATGTACAAAAGTATCTTTACATTTTGAATAAATACAAAAAAATCTTATGTAGAGTATCTATGTAAATATTATAAATAAAAAGTTGTAACAAACATACATTCTTTATCCTGTGACTGACATAATAATGTTTTAAAAATTTATATTTATACCGGGAACGCTTGTACTATTTATAAACAAATCTCAGCAGAAAAAGTAAGCTGACTACAGATAGTATCAAAACTGTGAATGTAGTTATAAATAAATATAATACGCACCTCTTACTTTTTTTTGCTACTCATATAGGATTTTTTAAAATGTCAAATATAGTGTAATTAATTATAAGTGCTTACCATACTGTTTTTATCACAAATTCGCAAATATATCCCCAAAAAACTTATTTCTTTCCTATATTTATTAATTAGATTTTGTATTTATTGCAACACTAGTTGCACGCCTATGGCTGACTATCACAAGATGGCGTCGAAAAAACATATGATAACAAACCTGTGACATGTTTGGTTTTCACCTGCAATCTCCAGTTTTCATCACACTACGCACTTTGTCACATCACTTTTGCCACAAACACTTAAAAATCTATTGAAAAAATATTAAAAAACTCTCGATTAATCTGTAAAATATACCAAAATCTCGATTATGCTAAAGCTACAACGCCGTAGAGAAATTATGAATGGAGCAACGTACACACGTTTATATGGCTGACCCGCCACAAATGCGAGGTTGTCACATTGTTGTAGGTTTTATTTCCGATATATATTGGGAAATAAAACTAATTATTCTTTCGGCCAAAATATCAGGTATTTTATATGATATTTCGATTGAAAAAATGAGGTATATTTCAAGTACCATAACATGTACTTCCACATTATAAATTCTTTATTGATTTAAAATTGTGAAGATTCAAGGAAATTTAAATGCAATTATATAACATACCTAAATTTCTTTACATATTTCATTAAAAATAAGGTGTTTCTCTATGTTTAAAAAAACAAACCGGAGAATTTGCATAATAGCATGTAAATGATAAAGTTGTAAAAATAATATTTTTTTAAAAACATTTCGTCTAGAGATACAACTTTCAGCGCAATCTGGCATTGTCGGCAAATTGTTGATACCCCCCCCCCCCACCCTCTGCATTTGAGCCCATGTCGGCGCTGTTTCCTTGTATCAATTATGGCCATATTTTTACTTCAATTTAAGTTTTTTTATTATTTATTTGTTATTTTTTTATTACGGTAGATGTAGCGGACACTGTCGAATTTCGGTTTCCGGTATATCAACATGGTCTGATGACTAATGTCTTATTCCAACTCATATACCGGGTATCCCAAGGTGAGTAACCTATTAGATTATTTTGAAAGTTTTAGAATAGAAAATTTTGAAATTTTGTATGTATATTTTTAAAATACTTTCATATTTGCACTATTGTCATTTGGAGGAAAACTTGGCAACAACTTTGTTATTTTAAATTAAACACTCTGTAAATTTTAGCATTTTTGGATTTCTTAAAAAATTTTATTTTATCTTCAACCGTTTTTAAAATATTGACAGGTGAAAAATGACATTTTATAATTTTGACAGCCCATAACATCTAAACGATTAAGGTTAAAGCAATGCGGTTTTTACGTCCCTATCGCAAGTTTTCACAAGCTATCGTTTTAGATTTAACTCATGGTTAAAATAATTCAAGGTTAATTTAACCCTGGGTTAAAAATAGTGTAAAACGATAGCCTGTGAAAACTTAAGATAGGGACGTAAAAACCGCATTACTCTATCCTTAACCGTTTAGAAACAATGCTAAAATTTATAGGGTGTTTAATTTAAAATAACAAAGACGTTGCCAAGTTTTCCTCCAAACGCTAACATGCAAAGTTTCAAAGCTTTCTGTCCTATAACTTTCAAAATATTCTATTAGGTTACTCACCTTGAGAGATCCGGTATTTACAGATAACAAAAGCACACAGTAAACTGGTGCTATTTGGAAAATGTGGGATTATCTTATTTGGAACATTAAAACAAAAGACGTAGCTCGAAAATTTCAAGCTCGAAATTTCAAGATGCTGTGTTTACCTTCAAACTTCTCTTAAAAATGAAGCTCCGCAAGTGGGTCTGAATTTTTTTCCATCTCCTCTGAAATATCGATTGAGTATTCGCGCGCAAAAATTGACCTGGACAAGCTGGAATTTGCTGCAATAAGGTATTGCCGTTAACCACTAAACCATTAATTTAGTGATTTGTTTTTTTTTAATGTTCCCAGCAAACACGGTTCCCTCGGGCCTTCGTCGGTCCGATGTCGATTGCCGAATTTGCCGTCATCGGCACGACGTCGATTTACGACATGGGACCAGCAGTATTTTTTGTCCATTTTGCAAAGTAGGCCCAATGTATGTTTTCCGACGCAGCGTTAGACTAGCCCGCCATCGGACCAATGGTAAATTTTACTTTTTGCTGATTAAGGTCTGATATGGTTTAACCACATGGAACCGACCATCCGCCCATAACTGCTTAATTGGTCGGTCTAACGTAGGCAAGCTAGTCTCGGCCCGACATCGGTAAACTATTCAAGTCCGACATTGATTTCATAAAGTGGTCCATCGTCGGCGATTGACGGATGTCCGTCGGTGGTAGCTTAAAGCGGCCCGACAATGGCAAACCACAAAGGTCCGATAATGGGTGGAAAAGAAGGCCCCACATCAGCCTCTCAAAGCGGCCCGACGTCGGTGATTGACGAAGGTCCGTCGGTGGTTGCTTGACATGATCCGACATTGGCAAAATACAAAGTTTCGATAATGCGGGTGCTTAACCAGTCGGGATGGTTTAAGTGGCAGAAGAGGTGATTCTTGTAGAGAAGTACCAACATCTTGTCAGGTCCGCATTCTAGTTTTGAAATATCGTTGCTTATTATATATATAATATTATCTAGAAAGAAATTATTAAGCAGTTTAAAAATTTTAAGGTGACGTAATCGGACCATCGTCGGCCCTAAAGCAGATAGAGTGGTCGTCGACATAAAGTCGACTATAGTAAATCAGACCATCGTCAGTTGCCGATTCTCGACCGATTAAACAAAGTTCCAATCGGACCATCATCGGCCCTAAAGCAAATAAGTTTTGCCGAGAGGTTTGCATTGACATAATGTCGACTAAAGTAAATCGGGCAATCGTCAATTGCCGATTCTCGTCCGATTAAACAAACTTCCAATCGGACCGTCGTCGGTCCTGAAGCAGATAAAGTGGGCGTCGGCATAAAGTCGACTATAGTAAATCGGGCCATGGTCAGTTGCCGATTCTCGTCCCATTAAACAAAGTTCAAATCGGACCGTCGTCGCCCTTAAAGCAGATAAAGTAGCCGTCGGCATAAAGTCGACTATAGTAAATCGGGCCATCGTCAGATGCCGATTCTCGACCGTTTAAAGAAAGTTCCCATCGGCCCATCATCGGCCCTAAAGCAGATAAGGTTTGCGTTGGCATAATGTCGACTATAGTAAATCGGGCCATCGTCAGTAGCCGATTCTCGTCCGATTAAACAAAGTTCCAATCGGACCATCGTCGGCCCTAACGCAAATAAAGTGGGCTGCTGCATAAAGTCGACTATAGTAAATCGGACCATCGTCAGTTGCCGATTTTCGACCGATTAGACAATGTCCAACATCGGGCCAGAGTGTAGTCGCCGATTCCAACACACTGCCGATGTTGTCGACATTGGCCCGATTCAATGCCGACGATTTGGGTTTGCTGGGTTGTTTTACCAAAAAATTTGTTTTGTTTCTTATGTTTATTTGAGTTATTTTGGCATCAATAAAGTGTTTTGTTTTTCGTTCATATTTTTTTTTAAGTTAGGTATGCCCCCCCCCCAAGAGAAATGTGAAATAAAGCCCCTGCCCGAAACTGCTCAAAACCATGAAATTTTGGACACCCTGTACTTATATGAATTATCTTGGAAATGTTTTTACCAAAGTTGATTGATTGTTGAATCATTATGTCTATAATTATTATTAACTACAATTTTTTTTTATTAGACAAAATATGGTAATTGCATCCGAATGGTTTATTACCGCACAACAACAGCCGAAGATTAGACGAAAACAAACCAAAATGCATTAAAAAAAAAGTAAAAGTAAAAACCGTGTAACGGCCGAACAAAAGTGAAATTTTGTTGCAGTTTTGAAGATCGAGGCGGCAACAAAAGAAAACAAACAATTTAACTATTTAAAAATAAACAATTTAACGCAGTGAAAATGAACGGTGAACCGGCGAACCCCATCTCAACCTTGTGTTCTTTGCCAAAGACCTCGTGGGTCGACATCGAGTTTCAAGATTTGAGCTATACTGTACCTCAAGGAAGGAAAGGTAAATATTTCCATTCTACTAATAGTGTAAGTGCGAAAGTTTGTGTTTGTATGTATGTAATATATTCATAGCACATTCTAAGAATATTCCTCGGGAAGATTGGAACATTCTTAGAATCGGTTCTACGTACATTGACAGAACGTGAAAGGAATAGCTTACAGCAAGGTTTATTCGGGTGATTAGAACGTTCTTAAAATGTAAAATAAATAATCTTCACAGATGAAAATAATATTTTTTGGAAAAGTGACTGGAATATTCCTCAAATCTACTAAAGAATGTGCGACTGAATATATTTATAGAATAATCGTAACACACAGAGAATGTTCTAAGAACATTATCCGCATATATTTTGAGTAACCAAAGAATCTTCTGAATATTCTTACTTCTTATTAAATTTGCATGAATGCTCATTTCACATTTTGTCGAATATTCTTAAGGAATATTTTAAGAACATTTCCAGTTGAATCGACGTTTAATTAATAACGTCTTTTTCTCCCCTATCCTAAGAGAACTTCTTAGGAGAGAATGTTTACACAAAGAATGTAATCCACTAAAGATAGGTAAGGTTTTTAACTAACAATAACGATTCAATTTAACACTTTAAAGAATATATTCTAAGAGCATTCGGAACGTATGTTCCATGAATGTGCCACTTTCGACTTGTATATAAAGTCGTCATAGCCTGACTTTAATAAAGTCGATTTCAAAAGATTGTGAAGAAAATTCTCTAGATAGGACACTGAACTTGGTTTATATTTTGATTACTAAAAATATTTATTTAAAGAACATCGAAAAGGGAATATTTCAGGAATGATACAAGAATATATACAAATATTCTTAGAATATTATGTAGGAAATATACTTAGTAATTAATATGCTTAGAATAAGTATATATATTCCGTTTGTGTTTACTGGGGTGTGTGTGGGGGTGTGGTTGTTCCCTAAACATGCCAGAAGGGCTGAACTATATAACTATGAGATATTATAAAGGTCCTGTCCCTGTATTTCCATATGATAAAAAGCGTAATATCAAGTTGGCCGGGACCAATGGATTAATGACGGTCTCCAATGCGCATGCGTCAGCTGGAAGTGCGTTGAACGAGAATTGAGGTGATTCGACGTTACAAACTCGCACAGGCTCAGATCGAGCCGTCTAGGCGTCTTTATCCCATTGGCAATCTAGATTTTGACCGTTGCCGCTATGATTTTCTCGCATCCTTTGTATACCTAATAGTCATATGGGCTGAACAAATTTGGATGGAATTTCGTAAGAAGATAGGGGGTGTAACTTGGATTGAAACCTTTCGCTAAATGGCAGCTTTCAAATGACGCACAGGTCCTTATTTTGACCAGAAATAGTGTTGGACATATATAAATGAGGAAAAAATTACATGAATTTGTATAAATACTAATAGATAAATAGACAAAAATATTCCAACCCCCTACCCCCCCCCCAAAAAAAAATACCAAAAATTGTTCTTTGCTTAGAAATAAAGTAAACACTTGAAACATGTAGAAAAAATATTCCGCCCCCCCCCTGAAACTCCTAAAAAAACGTAGAATTGAAGGAGAGAAAAAGGTCAAAGTGGATATAAACGAGTAGGTAAACAGAGAAAATATATTTCGCACCGCCCACCCCCCCCCCGGAAAAAAATAAAATAATTTGTAATAAAATTTATTTTATTTTATGTTCAGCCTGTCTCTAAAGTAATAAAAAAATGTCAATTTTAAGTGAGCAACAAGACATTTATTTTATTAGGAGAGTAATAATAATTATAAAATAATAATTGATTGAGTATGAAGTTACATGTTGAAATTATGTGTTCAAAAAAATGGATATCACGTTGAAAAATATCCTTAAAAAATTTCGGTTGAATAAACAATTATTATTAACATTTTAAAAGCAACCACAAAGATAAGCCTAGTCCAATTTGATACTTTAAAACCGACCACCATATTGGATTTTAAAATAGCGGAAATACTGTATGATAATGTGAATAGCTCAACTTTGAGCCACAAAACTGTGTTTATTTTAAGAAAATTGGTTGCGCATTAAAAAGCTACTATAAGATAAATAGACGAGAGGGGCCGGTAATGAAAACGAATCTTCAAAAGTTTGTTTAATATTTTTTGTAACCCTCTCTAAAGTGTAATTAAATAATTTTTTAAATATTACTTACCCCTATTTGGAAAAAAATCCGTAAATATTAGATTTACGAATGCAAAATAGTAGTTTTAGCAACTAGTGGCTAAAATAGTGCTTTTTACAAGCGTTGGTTTCGCTGCTCTCGTTATTTAAAAACGCAAGTAAAAAAAGCACAGTTTAGCCGCGAGTTGTTAACACTATTTTTTTTAATACCTTTATCAAAAAATCTAAGAAAAACAGGAAAATACTTTTAAAAATCTCGAACGAAGAGAACCTCTCGCAACAAACCATTTTTGCACTATAAATCAAGACGACTGGTAAATGAAATAACAATCGTTTCCATAGCGATGTGCCTTTTTACTCGGTGACGTTCATTGTTCTTACATTTTAATCTTTGACAATTTGATATTTTCACGATATTTTCAAATGATTTTTTCGGAAATACTTGGTGAAAACTGGCGGGAATAGCTTAATTTTTAGGCAGGAATAATTAGATTTTATCAATATTACTATTTTCCGCTATTTATCTTTAACTTTGGGTAAAAAATGGACAGAAATCTTTTTTTGCACCCGTGATCAAAAAAAAGTTTTTTTGCATCGTGAACCAAAAAAGCCTTTAATTATCTGCATACAGTTCCTAAAATCATGTTTGTGATGAAAGTATAAAAAACATTTTTTTTTTGTGAACTATATTTCTTACGTTTACTTAAAATGCTCATTATTAAAAACTTTTTAAAAAATCACCCACTCTCCAAGCAGCCGTGTTCGAACTTAACACAAAATAAAGTAGGTTATGAAACAATTGTTTTACCTGTCGGGCACGTTCAACGTTATTGCCAGATGTAGTTTTTATTCTTATTGACTTGTTAATTGATTTAAAGGGAATTGCCAATTAGGAATCTGGATAGGAATACCTTGACTAAAGATTCATATTTTTCTAAATTACTTATGTTTCCACGATATTTGACTTAGTTCACTTGTTTTACGATTTTTTCAGTAGAAAGATAAAAACTATAATTTTCTTCATATTTACCATTGCCCTTCTTAAATTAAAAAAAAAACATTTTCTTCGAGTATTACATTCACTTATTATAAGAATCACATATTTTACTTGAAGAAAATTGTTTCAAAAAACAAAAAAATTTATTTTCTTGAAATAAAATACCTATGTGATGATTGTTACAATAAGAGAATGAGTATTTCCAGATTTTTGTTAATTTAACTTAAAATTAATAAACATAAAATTTTCCCAAATAAATTTAATTTTATTTCAAAATTTTCCAAATCGGTATAAAATAAAAGCTCTAAACCGCATTTTGGAAAAAGTTTTTATCTTTTAAAATTTGCTTAGTTTTTTTTGCAAATTTGTATAAAACATTTTTTTTACAAAACGAGGGCAAAATTTAGCGCCCTAATAAATTTACAGAACAGATTTGTGGCGTAGAGGGCAAAGGATGAGGGAATAAATCGGAAAAAAGTTTTTCCTCGACCAGGATTTGAGCCCGGGACCTCTAGAATACCAGTCTAATGCTCTACCAACTGAGCTACCGAGGAACTGGGGTTTTAACTGGCTATTCGGAAATCCTTTCGTCCGATTCATTTGTTAGTAGTGAGGAGATCTTTGAAGCCTCCTTGAGTTTTGGACGCAATTTGATTTTTAAGAAGAATTTTAATAAATTTGTTTATTGAATAATCATCTTAACACAATCTTTTGTTGGATTTAAGAGAAAATTTTCAATTTAGAAGAAAAGAAAATTAAAAAATATAAACCCACGCGGGGTTTAAATAGTAAACACTCTGTAGAATAAATTAACATTGCGGTTATATTTCACTGTCACTTACCCTTGGTAACTAATTTTTCCAATTAATATCTGATGTCACACAATGATTTAGATGAGTAATAATAAAATAAGAAGTAGATTAATTTTGTATTTATTTAAATGTTGTTTTTATTTATGAAATATATTAAAAAACTTAAATGCAAGTTTTTCTACATTTCTGTCACTGTCGAAATGTCAGTCAGAAAAATATTAGCGCTGCGTTCAATTACACACAGCGAGTTCGGATCTTTTACCTCTGCTTGCACCTTTGTTGCACCAACCTCTACTGATGAAAGCTTTAAAATGAGTGGGCTTTGAGTAAGGAAAGTTTTTTTGACTGAGCTTTTAGATAACCTCAATGTCTTACTTTCAGTTTGTAAATAAATTAATATAGTTGTTTTTTTGTTTGCTATATTTTTCGTGCATAATTAGTGACCCCTCACTTATGTTTGTTTTGCCTCCTAGTGCCCTCATAAATATATTTTGTGTGCTGAAAACTTGTTCAAAATATGGCGTTTTTCTGGACAAAATAGGAGGTGTTTTAAAAACTACTGATGAGCCCACGCTGGTTACCCAGGGCGAAACATCGTTTATTCATTTCTCTTTTCGCTTTGATCTTTTGTGTGTTCCTTGTGGGATACTCATCCAAGTTTGAATTTTCGTTATTTCCACCCAAGATCTTTTGATCTTTTGTTTTTTAGTTTCTTTTCGGTTGAAGTAACTGATTTGGAGGTTTTTTAACTTCTTTTTTGTTTTAATTGCCTTAGGAGCATAATCCTACTGGAAATATTAACACGCCAGGACGAATTCGTATTAGGTAACTTAGATAAGTAAGTACCAGTGCGGAACGATGCCTATTTGTGAGTGGTTCAGGGTTGGAAATCTAAGTGTGTGATGGTGTTTAATGATGTATAGTGGAGGGTGACCAGTAAAACTACTGATGAGCCCACGCTGGTTACCCAGGGCGAAACATCGTTTATTCATTTCTCTTTTCGCTTTGATTTTTTGTGTGTTCCTTGTGGGATACTCATCCAAGTTTGAATTTTCGTTATTTCCACCCAAGATCTTTTGATCTTTTGTTTTTTAGGAGGTGTTTTATTGGGTAATGAACAACTTGGGATATTAAATAAGGTAAATTAATTCGTGTAAAAACGGTTACTTAGGGAAATTATAAACGAACTTATTACCAAATGCTATAAAATAATCCTTTCTGGGGGCTATAAATTTAAACCACCCCCTGAGGTATAACCTCAAACACAAATAACGAAGCTATTATGAGCCAAATTTTTGGCGTATTCGCCATTTTCGATTTTGAAACCTGTCAAAAAAAATTAGTTTTAGGGCATTTTCTTCTAAAATATGGTCTATTTTGAGAAAAAAAAGCAGTTTTTCAGTGGTATTTTGCAATAACAATACAAAATAATCAATAACTTTGTGTCTCTTCTGTATGAGTAAGTGTTTTTTGAAAATTGGTTTTAAAATTTAGTACCTCCCACATGTGTAAATATTTAGACCTGTGGGGGGTACTATTTTAGATCTTAGTAAATCCCACTGTGGAAGTCAACACAGAGTTCATTTCAAACACATCATTTTCTCAAACTTTCAAACAAACAACTGTTTTGTTACTGTCAAAATTTTGCTAATCCAGAAGCAGTAAAAAGGTAATTTTTTAAAGGGTTCATCATTTACCAAAGAAATAAATCATCAGATAATCGCCCCAACAACGAATCGTACTTGCTTAATAACATTTACAGATATATTAAAATAAATGTTAAAAAAATTTTTAAAATATTTTTGTGCAATCAAAGAAAGAATTTTGGATATAAAAACTTTTTATTTTTGATGAGTATAATTTGTGTAGGCAGAGGCGGAGACGAAAGGGGATATAGGAATTAATTAACGCTTTTATTTTCCAAAAATGTTTGACAAAGCAATTATTCTTAATTTTGGAGCATTATTTTGTTTTCACAAAAAAAATCCAGTTTAAAGAACTCGACCTTGAATCAATAAAAATTTTTAACAATAAACAACAATAACTGGCATAATAAATTAAATTGCGTAACCTACCATACAATTTGATAGGCACCCAAATTTTATGCAACATTTAATTTTTGGTTGTGTTTTGTTCAGCTTCAGAGAACAGAATAAAGATTTTTAGACTAATGTTCAGTATATTTTTATCATGCACTGAAAAAAATATCGTGCATAGTATTTATAACAGGCGTTTAATAATTTTTTATAGATATTTGTACATCAAAACTGTTAAAAAAATCGGAGAAAAGTTATAATGTCATTTACAGTAATGAAATTAATAAACGGAAGTTACGAAATCAATGAAAAATGTTTCTTGACATTTTATAGAAAGTTGTTATTAATAGTATGTACAGGTTATGGAGATAATAAAAGGGCATATGAAATAAATAAAACATGTTAACGATTTTAATCTATGCCCTAAATTAATTTGAAAAATGGCGATTATTGACTGTCGTTTACAGGGGTAGGAAAATTATGTACGTAGCAGGCTTTTACTAAATTCATGCTTAGGTGTAACTCAAAACTATAATTAATCATTCTTTACTGTTTAAATTGTAATAACTTTTTTTGAAACAGTGTCTTGCAGCAGCAAAATCAATAACTCGTTTTGGCTATAAAATTTATGTTAATTTGATTATGATATTAGTAAAACTTTTCATCGGAGCAAAATCATATACAAAATACATTTGCTCAATGTATTTTTTTTTAGAAAACGGTTCCTTTTTCGCTCAGCTCATATTCAACGAAATTTTGATATTTTTAGGTACCGTAAACCGGGGCTAATTTAACTTTTAGGGTTAGTAATAGTAGTAAAGAGGCTACCCGTGGGCCTGGCAATTAGGTCTCTTCATGGGCCCTTTCTGCCATACCCCGTTTCCTACTTCATTTGAGCGAGTGCAGCGCTTCTTACTCTATCATGGGAAATCCCCACTTCAGGGGGGACACACGAGATACCCTGCTACTCTCATTTGCATCAGATGTTTGTTCAGCCGATTGTGCCCAATTAGCATTCCTGTCATGTCCTTTCAGGCCATTTAGTTCTGGCTACATTAGAAATATTTTATATTAGAGTTTTTACAGCTACAGGGTGTTTTAAATAATGTATATCTATAAAATATGTCATACTGGGTTATTAAAGTGACCCTGCGCAAGGTCGAATCTACTTTGGTATTTTTTTTTAGAAGAAGATATTTTAAGAACTTGATATTTGATAAAATTTGAACGAAATAATCAATTTTTCATATGAGATAAACAAATATTTAAAAAATGGCGATAGGAAAATCCCGGAAATTATGTCAAAATAGCCCCGGTTTTAGTGGGTACAAGGTTTAATCTTTAATAAAAATAAATGGTGAGGTTGGGTTGATTGCTTCCATCGTCGCGTACCGACGGGCATTAGCCTCTAACTCAGGCTTTTATTTAATTTATTTCAATTTATATTTACTTATGTACGTATACCATTAAAATGTAGTTGTTTTAAAATTGCAGTTTACACTTAAAGAAAACTATAATAATATATATTATTAATCATATAAGGAAGTGAAACGTGACAATTTCGCTATGAAACTTCTTGTTATAAATTTATTATCTTCATAAAATAATTGTTTATTTATTTAAATTTGTACAAATACCAACGACAAAGGTCAATCAACACTGCTCTCTGGTGGAGAATAAGTTCCACCAATTCCATTCCAATGAACGACTTATATTTTATATTCGGCAAAAATAAGTTGCGAGCCTCTTTAAGGGGCTGAATATTCTGTAACAACAAACAATCTCAAAAGTGAGCCACAGTAGACCCGCTAGTGTTTGCAGTGGACAGACTGTCGAGCGACGTTCATCCAAATTATAAAATCAGTGTGTTAAGGCGCATTTACACAGACAAACTTTCCTTTGATGTTGAAATGCCGACAAACATTTACACGAGCCTCTTGAGCAAAATGTAAAAAATTTTTTTATGGGAATTCATTGAAATTAACTGAAAATAGAAAGACTAAGTTTTAAAACAAGGTATTTTAATTAAGTGCTCTCCGACGGAAAAACGATATGATGTCGAAATTCACGTTTTACCTCATAAGCAACTTCGATTGACTTGATTTTTATAGGGGATATGCCAGTATACCATAATTGGCACTTATTTTTTGCTGATGCTGGGTTAGGAGAAGGTAAAAACCGTAGACTAGTGAGAGGGGGTTTTGGTCAAATGAACATTGACACACAAAATTACATGACAACAAACAAGGGTCAACGCAGTTTTTTTATGAAAGTTTTAGAACAAATCTTTCCATAAAGAAAGGGCTCTCCGACGCAAAACAAAGAAATTCGTTTTATTTTATTGACGCGTAGAACTTGCGTTTCCGATTTTTTAAATATTGAAATTTTTGGCGATTTTTACAAGCTTTGATTTATGTATGTTTGTATGTTCGGCTCAAATCTTGCAACTAAAATTTGGTATTCAATTTCAGTTTACGGTGTGTATTTATAGTTGCGGCGACAATACAATAATATGGTATTATTAGGCACCCCCTCCCGCTAATGAGGGAAGTGGAGGAAGAAAAAGATTTATTTTGTTCGATTTAAATCAAAATTGGCATACAGGGGTTTTTAGGGAAGAGAATTATCGAAAGGATGGATTTATGATAGTCTAAAAATTAAAAAATTATTTTAAATAAAAAGAAGCTTTTATAAAATATAAAGTGCACTAAAAACTAGAAAATAAATTTTAGCATTCTCATATCATAATAATAAAAGCGACGGGCGCAAACTAAAACTAAAAATGTCCATTCATATATCAGAGAAACGTAGAGTAGTTTGGGTCGAGTTGGGTTGGATTTACTTCACAAAAAATTGAACTTACAATACCAGATAAAGAATTTTTTATATTTACACGTCGTAGTTGTGGTGAGAGTATTTTTTGTACTCATGGTATTTATTGTCTTTTTGATACGTTAGTTATAAACGCCTTACCACTCATATCTCTTTATATTACTTCCTAGTTTAGTCTTTTACAATAATAATAAAGTCAAATGAAAAAAACCTATTTACATTTTATTAAATCTCAAATATATGAACAAAAGCACGTTCGATTTAAATAATACCCGTTTATTTCCCACTTTTACAAGCCTACGATCCCGACCCTTGTCTAAAAAATATAATTTAGCAGTAATAGACTAGACTTTTGAATCGGAATGTTGGCCCTTTGCATATTGTTTGTTCAGTGTCAGTAATCGACCTTGATTATTACATTAAATTGACAGTAAATATCTATCTTCAGCATTTTCATAAACCTTTTGATTTTTTAAGCAACCCTTGGGGCCTTAAACTAAGTAGGTAAATCTGGTGTGAGGAATTAAAAAAAAAAACAATCAAAGCTAAGGTTAAAGTAAAGTTACAAAAATATGTTTTAAAAAAAATCCCCTCCCCACCACTCCTCATAGTCGTGAGGCGCGGATTACCGCTTAAAAGTGCAATTTTTGAGTTTTTTGCCGATATTTGAAAAATTCAAAAATTTTTTGGAAAAGAAAAATTTTCCTGGGTTGTTTTTCGAATTTAGGAAAAAAAACCCTTGGAAATAAAAAAACTCGCAAGAAAGTCCCAAAAAAACCCCCGGGCAAAAAAATCCGGGAAAAACCCTAAGAAAAAAATATTATAAGTAACCCTAATCCATGTGACAAAACTGATAGTAGAGCCAATAATAATGTTTCGCTTGTCGTCGGCTTTTTTTCACAAAAATTTAAAATAAAAGTTCGTGTTCCATTTTTTTAAAAGAATTGAGATCACTGATGTAAAATTTTATTTATTCTCATCTTTAAAAATATGTTTCCAAAATAGATAGCAATAATTTGCTCAAAAATTTACCCGAACAAAATGTTCAAAGAAAAGCTCACAAAAATGTTCACGCAAAAAATTTTAAATCTTTTGCACGAGCTTTTATTTGAGCATGTTCGTTTGTGTAATTGCGCCTTAAAAGAATATCTCTTTATTTTACTTCCTAGTTTAAAACACAATACAATAATAATTAAGTCAAATTAAAAAACCTATATACATTTTATTAAATCCCAAATATTTGGACAAAAGCACGTTCGGTCTAAATAATACCCGTTTATTACCCACTTTTACAACCCTACGATCCCGACCCTTGTCTAAAAAAATACAATTTAGCTGTAATAGACTAAACTTCTGAATCGGAATGTTGCTCCTTTGCATATTGTTTGTTCAGTGTCAGTAATGGACTTTGATTATTACATTAAATTGACAGTAAATATCTATCTCCAGCATTTTCATGAACCTTTTGCTTTTTTAAGCAACCGTTGGGGCCTTAAACTAAGTGGGTAAATCTGGTATGAGGAATGAAAAAAAAACAATCAAAGCTAAGGGTAAAGTAAAGTTACAAAAATATGTTTAAAAAAAATCCTCTCCCCACCACTCCTCATAGTCGTGAGACGCGGAATACCGCTTAAAAGTGCAATTTTTGAGTTTTTTGCCGATATTTGAAAAACTCAAAATTTTTTTGGAAAAGAAAAATTTTCCTGGGTTGTTTTTTGAATTTAGGAAAAAACCCTTGGAAATAAAAAAACTCGCAACAAAATCCCAAAAACCCCCGGGTAAAAAAATCCGGGAAAAACCCTAAGAAAAAAATATTATAAGTAACCCTAATCCAATTTTTTGCGCGAACATTTTTGTGAGCTTTTCTTTGAACATTTTGTTCGGGTAAATTTTTGAGCAAGTTATTGCTATCTATTTTGGAAAAATATTTTTAAAGATTAGAATAAATATAATTTTACATCATTGATCAGTGATCTCAATTCTTTAAAAAAATGGAACCCCAACTTTTATTTTAAACTTTTGTGAAAAAAAGGCGACGGCAAGCGAAACATTATTATTGGCTATCAGTTTTGTCATATGCCATGTTAAAATAGTTAATGATGGAGGTAATAACATTTAATTTTTTTCTTTAACTTTTTTGGTTTTCTTTCATTATAAAAAGAAAACGGAAATGTCTTTGAAGTAATTACTTTTTAAAATGCAGGTGGATATTTTTAGAGAACTGTTCTGGAGAGTAGTTAGTTGTTCCCTGGGTGGGGGGTAGAGAGGTTTAGACAGTCGCAACGCAGCGCTGTCAAACACTGCTGTAATTTTGTGTGTCAATGTTCATTTGACCAAAACTCCCTCTCACTAGTCTACGGTTTTTACCTTCCTTCCTAACCCAGCAACAGCAATAAATAGTGCCAATTTTTATTTTTTTTTGATTCTCGTTTTTTTTACAACCCCAAAAAAGTTTCAAGTATACTGGCATATCCCCTATAAAAATCAGATCAATCGAAGTTGCTTATGAGGTAAAACGTGAATTTCGACATCAAATCGTTTTTCCGTCGAAAAGCACTTAATTAAAATTACCTTGTTTTAAAACGTAGTCTTTCTATTTTCAGTTAAGTTCAATGAATTCCCATAAAACTATAAAATTTAAATTTGTAAGAAATCTTTATTACCAACATTTCTTCAAACAAATTTTGCTCAACATTCTCTCCAAAATATACGTGTGTTTTTTTTTGTACGCGATTTTGCTCGAACATTTCGTTGAACATTTTGCTCAAGAGGCTCGTGTAAATGTTTGTCGGCATTTCAACATCAAAGGAAAGTTTGTCTGTGTAAATGCGTCTTAAGGTCCTTTATATATAAATGTGAAATGATAAAAATAAGAAACCTTTGTTGTTAGTTGATAATGATTCATTTGTGAGTGTGCCAGTCTGGCACTGTCCACAACTGACGTGAAGCTGGCACCACCTCATTAAAATTTCGGAACCAAACTAGGTTCAATCGTGTGGTGGTCGTTTGGCAGTCACTTAGTTTTGTTTGGTGGTCCCTGCTTTATTAAAAAAAAAAATAAATAAAAAGTTAGTGTGAAGTTGGCGCCTCCACTTTCGAATTAAACTAGAAAAATTGGCAACATGGTAGACAATTAACGTAAAACCGTTTAGTAGTTGGGTTTTTTCATTTGGTGATGTAATTTTGCCAATATTTTTTTTAATACTATTTTTTTCCTGGTCTGCAGATAAAATTTTTTCGGCCTGGGCCAAGTAAAGGGAAAAAAAGAAACAATCACCGAATACTACCAAACGACCTCAAATGATTGAATCTACAATAGTTTCGTTGTATGAATAGCTGTTCATACAGCGATAGTTTGGTTCCACAATTTCACTTTACTTAGCCCAGGCCGGAAAAAAGTAATCTGCAAGCTAGGAAAAAAATAGTTTTTTTTTTAAATATTGAAAAAATTACACCACCAAACAAAAAACCCAACTTCCAAACGTTTTTACGTTAGTGTCTATCATGTTACGAATTTTTTTAGTTAAATTCGAATGTGGGGAACTTTACACTATTTTTAGTTATTTTTTGGCTAAATAGACGAGTACCACCAAACGAAAAAACGTGGCTACCAAACGATTGAACCTAGTTTGGTAAGCAAATTTTACTTTACTTCGCCCAGGCCAGAAAAGATAATCTGCAGGCCAGGAAAAAAAATGGTTAAAAAAAAATATTGCCGTAATTTTATAATTGCCCAACTACCAAACTTTTTACGCTATTGTCCACCATGTTACCAATTTTTGTAGTCCAATTCGAAAGTGGGGGTCCCAACTTCACACTAACTTTTTTATTTATTTTTTTAAATAAAGCAGGTACCACCAAACAAAACTGAGTGACTGCCAAACGCTACCAAATGACCACCAAACGATTGAACCTAGTTTGGTTCCGAAATTTTAATGTGGTGGTGCCAACTTCAGGTCAGTTGTGGACAGTGCCGGACTGGCACACTCACAAATGAATCATTATCAATTAACAAAAAAGGTTTTTTTATTTTTATCATTACGATTTCACATTTAATTATAAAGGTCCTTGCACACTTATTTTATAATTTGGATGAACGTCGCTGGGTCCTTTTTTAAAACAAACCTTCGTAAAAAAAACACCATTTAGGTACTAGTTGTAAAAAATTATTATATTTTTTCGTGAATGATTTTTTTAAATTCCAGAAGGTATATGAGAAAATTAAACTAAATTCGTATGGCATCGAATACTATGCGAGAATAAATATCTGCTGATATTTTGTAAATTATACTACGAAATTTCTAATAAGTAAACGTCCTTAAGAAGCCAGATTCGAACACGATTATTATTGAAGTAGCTGCAGTTATTGCAAATCCCATTAGTACCAGAGATAAATGTCAATTTTGCGTCAGCTGCTCTTTTGAGCAGACGTATTTTATTTATGTACTGATTATATTTTTTTAAAGTTTCCACTCAGTGATGATTAAAAAAAAGCATGCTTTTTTATTTTGGCAAGAAAATATATTTTCACAAAATAACTCTTTTTCGTCAAACCAACGTTCCAAGGCAGAATTTTAATATAAAATATGCTTGTCAATTAGTCAAAGAAGTAAAAAGTAAAATTAAAATTAGCCTATAACACCCTCGAATAGGTGGGACCTCTCAAGTATAAAATTATTGATATTTAAACCAATTTTCACAATCCTAGAGCTCTAAAAACTTCTATATATAAATTTTGAACGAAAACGGAGAGATACTGAGTTTCATGAAAACCTCTCCTCTCCTCCTTCTTATAATTGAGATAGCCCTCTCTCCCCTCGGGGGACTGTGAACTTCATAATTTTCAATCTTTGACCCCAAAAACCTAACAAATACAGACACTTTTGCGGGCGCGCACTTAACAGTTTCTCAAAGTTTTAACGCCATATAAAGGGTGGTTTTTAAAATTTTTTTTATCAACATTGTTTGATTTAAACGGTCATAACTTTTCTTGGCATAAACCGTAGTGAAACCGTCATCAAAATCGTTTCGGTAGTTTTTGCGTATGGTCATAACTTTTGAAATTAACTCTGTGTTTCGGACTTCCATTGTCTATATTTTATTTATACTATAAATACAATATAAATAAAATATAGACGATGGAAGTCCGAAAGACAGAGTTAATTTCAAATATCTTATTGTCTCAAACTTTCAAACGTCATAACTTTTGTTATTAACTCTGTATTTCGGACTTCCATTGTCTATATTTTATTTATACACGACGTTTCGATCAGTACAATCTCTGATCGTCTTCAGGTGCAAACTACTGTGTAGTTTGTACTGATCGAAACGTCGTGTATAAATAAAATATAGACAATAGAAGTCCGAAACACAGAGTTAATTTCAAAAATATTATTGTCTCAAACTTTAAAATAACTTTTGTTGCCTTAAACCGATTTTGATGTAATATATCCTGACCAGAAATCCGAGGAGTGCAGAAATGAAATCGTATCAAAATCAAACAGAGAAAGATAGAATTACGAAATTTATTATATGCATAGATAGTTCTCTAATTCTTCCCTATGTCCTATGTTTTTTTTTAATTAACAGTTAACTACCTAACTATTACAAACGATTGCAAATCGTGCACTTTACTGCTTTTTTTCGTGTGATAAAATAATTAGGTACCTCTAGGTAGGTACCAGATTATGCACTCGTATATAATTTTCAACAAGTATAATAATAAATAATGAGAAAATTTTTGAACTCCACATTAATAATGTTCATGTCCCATATCGCCACTTATTAAACCTAGGGAAGGACGGGGGAGGGGTTTAGTTAAGGACACTAATCCTAGAGCAAGCTCTAAAGGAAGCGAAGCCTGACATTTATTTTGACACTTGCGTTGTCATTTTTGATTTGTTTGCCTCGCTTTTGTCATCGGCGGCTCGTTATTATTTTTTTATCAAACGACGGTGCCAGGCTGCAAAAATAGTCCTGCGACGGAGTTCAGCTCTTTCAAGTACCTATTAAAGGTAAGTTATAATGAGTGAAGAAGTATTTTTATTAGAAAAATCAAACAGCAATAGAAGGAGAGCTTGGCTGAAAGCCTTCGGACAAGACTTTAAGCAGCACGAAAATTTAAGGATTTGTGAGGCAAGTTTTATAACAGTACCTATTTTTGACCCGACGATAGTGCTTAATAAAGTGGAAGTATAAATTCGATTCCTTGTGTATTTACGTACCTGCCCTGGTAAAAAAACCACATAGGATCTCATGAAAGTTGGTGAAATTTTATGCTGTTTTATTGAGTTTTATAAGGTTCTACGAGCCAGGCTATTTTGCTCGTACAAACTGATAGAAAAAATCTGTACTTTATGAGACTTGTTTTGGTTTTTACAAGTTTGTTTCACATACCGCATAGAAAACATATCAAACCTGATAAAACATGATAAAATATCATCAAACTTTTCTAAGAGATTTGATGCGGTTTTTTTGGCAGGGTGGTGTGTTAACTTGTGTGTCCCATTTTATATCCGAAATTAGTAAAAAAATATTACGGCGTTGTGAAAGTTGATTTTATTCGTGTTTAGCTATTCTTGGTAAAATTTTTTTTTTTAAAGCTATAGGTATTTAGTATTTAGTTTATGGTAAGAACTTAAGTACTTCTTTTGGGGCCAGTATTCGCCTATATATATGTTACCGTAAAACCCCGATTTCAGTTACAACCTGGTTTTCCTAGGAAAAACTAGTTTAGATTAGGTCAGTTCGATTAGGTCAGATTAAAATCTAATCTAAACTTATGACTAGTTTTTTTTTTACTAGGAAAATCCGGGTTTTAACGGTAACATATAGGTACTGTGATAAGATTGCGTTGTATTGGTAAAAGATTTTAAACATTATAAATCTAATGTAGTTTTAAGTTCATTTGAATAATTTAGATAACTTTAATCATTTCTGTAATTATTACGAAATAATTATTTTTTTTTACGTATAAGTATAAATATAATAGTCAAAAGAAAGAAAAAAACTGTTTTAATTCTTACTTGAAACACAGTGACACAAAATGTGTTATTAGTACACCATCATCTTACCAACGTATGGTACGGTAGTTCATCAAAAATTTAGTTGCTATTTGGGTCCTAAAACACCTACATCTACAAAATAAAAGGATTTTCTGTCTGTCTGCACACATGATAGAGAAGGCATTATGTATTATGATTTAAACCAAACTTTGGTACCAAAGCGTTTTCTTGGCCACCCACCAAGTAAAAAAGTTGAAAAAATTGTAACTTTGAAATAAACATTTTTATGCAGTTTGGTTCAAATTACTAAGAGCTTTAGTTTTTGAAATATTTAAAAGAGGTGTTAAAATATATTTTTTAAAAACATAATTTTTGAAGCAAAGAAGCAGATATCAACGTTTCCAGATTTTAGTTCCTGTGAATAGTACTCACCTGAAAATTTTGTTGTCCGGTTTTACAGAGGGTTTACCCAACTTTTCGTATTGATAATTTATTCATAACTGTAGTAATTCTGAATGCCTGTCGTTTTGCTTCTGTATCAAAATACAGAGAACCCGGACTAAGAGTAAAATCTGTTAGATTTATAATTTTTGCGTATATTTTTTACTATAGTAACTCGTGACTGTATGATAATGGACTAGTCGTGCTTTCGAGAAATACTTTCTTATCGATATCGAGACAAAAGCGAGGCAAACAAATCAAAAATGACAACTCAAACTTTCAAAGCAATGTCACGCTTTGCTTCCTTTAGAGCTTGCTCTAGGATTAGTGTCCTTAGGTTTAGTAAATTAGTGTGTTAAAAAAATCGTGATTTACACATGAAGAGAAGAAATTGTCAATTTTCCCCTTGCCGTTTGTTTGATGCCCGGCGTCAGCAGATCATTAAAAAACCAAAAAATGACGTCATTCCGCTCATCAAAAAATTGGACTATAGGCACTCCTCTCCCCCCCCCCCACGAGGTGAGTGGAGGGGGAAAACGCCTAAGTTTGTCCGATTTCAACCAAAATTGGTATACAGGAGTTTTTAGGAACAAGGGATACGAACTTTTGATCAGAATTTGAAAATACAATATGGCGCATTCAAGATGGACGATTTTTGGTCATGTTTTGCTAACCAATTTTAACTGACTTATATACATCCGATTGTCTTCAAATTTGGTATGGGTTTATAGTTCGGGAGACAATATAATAATATGGTATTATCAGGGACCCATCTCTTTTAGTTTTTTCAATCAAAATTGACATACAAGGGTGTTTAGGGAAGGGAATTATGAATTTTTGATTAGATTTGGAAATTTCAGTATGGCGGATTCAAAATGGACGATATAGGGTACAAATCAAAAAATTAAAAAAATAATTTCATAGAAAAAAAAGCTCTTTAAATACAAGCTTCTATTAAATATAAAGGGCACTAAAAAGTAGAAAATAATTTTTAGCATTCTCATATCATAATAATAAAAGCGATGGGCACAAATTAAAACTAACACTGTCTGTCCTACATCAGAGAAATGTTAGGGTAGCTTGGGTCGAGTTGATTTTTTCAGGGGGAGTTTTTTGGTGGAAACAGTTTTTCCCTAGCTTTTTTAGTTTTTGAGATATATCATAAAGTTTGTATTTTTGTTATGGAATTACCCACATTTTTTTACTTTGTAAGATGGGCATAAAATTACTTTAAAAATTATGTATCACACATGAAATTCGGTTTGGTAGTTTTAAAGATATTTGACTTTTTGTTGATTCCAATAGTAGGCTATGTTTATTCTTTTTAGTTTCATTGCGCATAGGCTTTTTTTAATTCATAGTGGGCTATGAACTTACAAATAAACAATTCATAGATTAGCAGGTTCTTTTATATCCATTGCATTTCAGATTCTTGTGAACAATCATAATATAATCAATAACATAAATTTATCGAGTCAACATGGCAGAACTTCCTATAATCCGCCCATCGCCTTTATTATTATAATATCAGAATGCTAAAAATTATTTTCTACTTTTAAGAGCAGTTTATATTTTATAAAAGCTTGTATTTGAAAAGCTTTTTGTTTATATAAAATTATTTTCTTAATTGTTAAAAAGTTTCATTTTTTTACGTTTTTTTTATATTTTTAAAAAGTGGGTTGAGTTAGCTGCAAAGGAGGGAGGGGGGGCGATTGGCCATTTTCTCGGTAATCCTTTCGTCTTACTGTAGGTTTAATGGCAGAGAATGAAGGGAGGTTTTCTTTTTTATTATTTTTTCGAAATATTCCCCTCCTTACTTATTTCATTAAATAATTTTTAAATACGCGTAGCCCGGGTAGGTAATTACTTACATGTAGTCAATACTAATTATATGCCACGAGTGTTACTTTTAAACTATTTGAGGCAAAAAGTAAATTTTGCAAAAATTCAGGTTAAATAAGAACACCTGTGCATATAAACGTGACTAAAAACACATTAAATTAATGACTTTTTAATGCATAGTCCTCAATTAAGGTTTTAATTTATTTTCTTTCATTGTTGTTTTACAAGCGAAAAGTATATTTTCCATTATCCCCCGCACTCTTTTCGACAAAGAGAAAAATTGTTAGCGAAGAGGTTGTAATTTGAACTATGAGTAATTAAGTACAGGGTGTGTCAAATTGGACACTTTTGGGGGGTTTAAAGTATTTCCAGGGGAGATACAAAAAAACTGACCCCCACTTGCGAGGCTCAAATTTTAAGAGAAGTTAAATGGTGAAAACCATAAAGGTAAAATTTTGAGTTTTTTCACTTTGTTTCCAACGCGTTACGTATACCGATACGGATGCGTTGAAATATTTATTTTAAGTGTCTATTTACTTTAAGTGTCTAGTAACTAGAAGCTTTCAAATGTCAATCTATAATGATAACAAAGTTCACTAAATCAAAATGAAGGCCAAACCAAAGTGGCAGTCACTAAATTAAAATGATGTTCCTAGTTGACCTATTACTAACAAGGCATTTTTACTGCCCATTATCAACCATTAGAATAAAGTCATAACACATAGGACACTAAATTCATTTGACACATCAAAAGCTAACAAGATATTATATCATTTTATGAACTGCAAAACGAAACCGTTACATTCCATACAAATTTAAACTTAAAGCTTTTTTTTTAATTCAGAAAATTCAGAAAATGAGATAATATACAGAGTGTCCAATTTAAAAAAAAAAGATAAGTTTATGCCATATTTTATTTTTGGGACAGTGTAAGAGGGTATACATTTTTTGAAATCGATTTTTACCCAAAATGATCCTATATAAGTTTTTTTTTGTAAAAACTCAGAGTTCTCCCAAAAAATTCATTACTCCAGAATTTGGCACAGCAACGACAGAAAATCTCACCCGTCAGAATTCTGGAAAGTGGCGATTTTTACTTCTTGCCTTATTTAAAATAAAAACACAGCGTCCTTCGCGTTGTAAGAGAAACTGCATCATTTTCTTAATAACATTTTGTAAATTTTACATTTTAAAGATATTTTGCAGAACTAGTTTTTCGGCGAAGCTAAATTGCTACTACGCGTATGAATAGACGTCAAAAAATGTCGAAAATTCTCACCACGTAAAAGAAAAGACGGAATTTGTGTGACTTCTGAACAGTGACAGCGATATATTCCATGGCTATCTATGGTTTTGTATGTTAAAATTTTTAAAGGTTTGTTTACACACAAAAATAAGCTTAATAAAATACATTTTTAAATATAAAAAAGGGGCTTTTCAGATAAACTGCCTATCAAAATTAAAATTGACATATTTTTTATTTACAAGAACAGTATTACGAAATTAAATTTTAAGGAATCCCAGTAAATAAGTCCGGACAAAAAAGCAGCTAATGTAAACTTGTGTTTAAAAATCGTCAGATGTTTTGTAAGGGCGAGATTTTCTGACGGTTTTTGAAGAATTGCGACCATACAGTAGATTCGAGAATCAACTAGCAAAGTTAAAGGTCCCGTTTTTTTTTTGTAAATTCATTTTTTTTTTTATGAAACCTTGTGTTTAGCATAATATTGTTGGAGGTCAAGAAATTACCAAAATTTCCATTATATCATATATATATGTAGGTAACATAATACTTTATTATCAGTAACAGTTATAATAGAAAATATAAAAATAAATTTCTAATTTTAAGTGCCATTTAAGAATTATTTAAATGTAATAACCACCCAATCATAATAACAAAATTATAGCTTTAAGACACTAAAACGTGACTCAAGCATGAGAGAAAATCCGAATTTTTCACAGCAAATTCCACATCAGTACTCTTTACGTATTTTTCGGATTTATTTTTCGCTTGGGTAGGTAACCAACAGCGAACAAAATCGAAAATTTTTTGGCGTAAGGCGCAGAATATATTTTTTTTGATTTCTTTATTTAAACATGTTTACATTTTGCAAAAATGCAGCGGAACAAAATTAGTTCTTAATTTTTTATGAACTTATATTTTGATATATATGTTTGTCGTATTCTTCTGCTACCTCCTTTCTCAGGCAAAAAAAAATTCTTACACTTGTAGTAGTTCAAAGTTTATATAAAATAAAAGAATATACTATAATAAGTCCTAAAATATTATTTCCATGTAACTACCCAGCAAACAGGAATTAAAAAATAGTAAAGTACTAAGTAGAAAATACTTAGTACTGATTTAAAACAACGGCCGGCGTCAGGCCAGCAGGTATATTTTTCGTACAAAAGAAGCTGTATTTTTACTTTAATATCTTCTTTATACTTTTTTAATAATGGTAAAAACATAACTGATAGGTAATAAGTAGGAAAAAGTTATAGAAAAAAAATTAAAATTAAATAAAAATAAAACAATATAATCTCACACCCTAATAGCAAAGTGCATCTCAGAGACATCCCCAGAATGACCTATTTGGGATGTTCAAATTTTTTATTAGACCAAATCCCAACTCGCATAATATCAGAAGAGGATAATGATTCTTAAGTATCGTTCATATAGGCTTAGTCTTTGGTTTAATTTTTGTTAAAGTCTTTATCATAAAATAGTTATAACCACTGTTTCTTATGAAAGTGTTCATGCAATGTTTTTGGTTATACTTTGTCATAGGTTTAGTCACAGTGCTAAGGAAAAGTTGGCAACGACTATTGCTATAACAAATATAACTGCGCATGCGCGAGTTCCAAATTTTAAGTATGGCGCCCAACTATGTTGACAGGAATGAAATCAACATTTTTAAAAATTTTATACAGACAAATTAAAAGCAAAAAACAAGTTGCTAATTGTTTTGTAGAATCCAAAAAAAAATTAAAGTAAATAAAACAAAACCTCAAAAAAGTGAGGTTAAACGCACTTGCTTTGTAATTGTTATGATTATAACAAAGACAAGTATGAACAGTGAGCAATTTTTAAGACTAAAACGTAGTTACTTACTTTATGCTAACACTATAACAAAAAACAAAACCAAATACTAATCAAGAATTAAGCCTATATAAATGCCTTGTATGAATGATCCTTTAGATGTATCACCATAATGTTCCTAAACTTCTTGATAATAATATTTAGTAGAGATGTGTGATTCGTGAACGATTCGTTCACTATGATCGAATCATTTGCAAGTATTGAATTCAATCAGTCAAATGAGTCAAATGACCGACGAAGACAGAATGAATCAAATCGGAATGGATCAACGACTGACTGACCCACTGAGGCGATACACTGAATCAGTTGGGAATAGGTCGATCGTTTCGTTCATTCGTTAGCTGCATCCTGCATAGACCTTTTTGTTTTGGTCACCATTTTCTTTAATTTAATTTCAAATGATTGATTCCATGATCGATTCAAAAGATTCGATCATTCTCGAAACGAATCACTGAATGATTCGTTCAGTACAAAATGATCGATTTACCTATCTCTAATTTTCAGTTTAAAAACTTTTCGTTGTCTCTAAATATATAAAATAAGAGTATCTTCTATAGAGAAAACATATTGAAACTAGCACCACCTATTCACAATAGATGCAAACTAACTATTTTCTTACAAGATGGAAGTGTACAATACTCGATGATTTCCAGCTCTGATGTGTATGTTTGCTACTACAAATAATATGCTAGATATGCCCTGTATACGATTTTTAATAGTTATTGGGTTACCAGAGTATTGTTCCTTTGTCCAACGGAGAAATAAACTCAGGAAAAGTTAAAAGAAAACATGCATTTACCAAGCTGGAAAATTAATAAAAATAGCCGAATTTGCGAGTTAAGTGAGCTACAAGCAGCAGGTACAAACATACGCATTAATGTACTTTGTTAATAAATAACAAATTATGTTTCCATATTTTATTGTAAGAAAAAGAGTAACAAAAATATAGATCATAGGAGTCTTTATATTTTACCTATTATTTACATTTTTAATATCTATTGTGTTTATTCACTGTTTGTTTTTGTTTTTTTTGTCAAAGCTTGACATATTTTACTAACCAAAAAAATCAATATTTCAAAAACTGTCTAGGAAAATTATAAAAAGAGATAACAAAACATCAGTCCATTTCATCAAATCCGTTTTACATGCAAATATGAAAAAAAATAGAAAGATAGGGCAATATGAGTTGCCCACCTCTGGTAAAACAGTAACTGTCAAATGTAGAGAGGGCCTCTAGGTACAGTTATCATCATTACGATCAAATCCATATAACTATGAGATAATAACGGCCCTGCCCTTGCGTTTTCCGAGAAAAAGGCCGTAGCGATAATAACTCTCCCAATCCTAATCAAGAAAAAATGCAAAAACTCTTCCGGGCACGATTTTTCGCAAACTTTGGAAATAAAGAAAAATAACTGAAAAATCAAGGTTTCAATATTTTTGGAAAATTATCCCTCGTCTTTGAAATATTCATGAGCTCATAAAAATTTTCGGAAATAATTTAACCTCTTGTGGTATTACTATAGTGATTACTTATTTACCTCATCCGTTATAAAAACGGGTTAATTTTTATTTGATTAAAAAGCGAAAATTGCTCGCTTAAAACCAAAAAACTGATAATTTGACTTGTCAAAACTGTAATTTAACTTAACAAAAAATTATAGTTTAACTTGTCAAAACTGATAATTTAACTTTTGAAAACTAATAATTTAACTTATCAAAACTGATAATTTATCTTGTCACAACTGAATTTAACTTGTCAAAACTGATAATTTAACCTGTCAAAACTGATAATTTAACTTGTCAAAACTGATAATTTAACTTGTAAAAACTGATAAATTATCTTTTCAAAAGTGATAATCAGGCACCGATAATAATCGATATGTCATTGTCATACTAGGTTTTTTGACGTTTGATGTCTGTCTATCTAGAAATATTCGGTAAATAATCTACAAAATACCTCTCTTCTTCTTCTTCGAGTGCCATGCTCTCTTCGAACCTTTTTCGGAAAAGTGATGTAGTACTAACACCATACCATTGTCTAGGATTTTTAAACCGTGATATACTTTGCCTTTTATTATCAATTTTAAAAGTTTATATTTCTCATTTTTTTATGGTAAATAAAGCTTCAAGATCCTTATTGATTCTAAGCAAAACATACACATTAGTTACTTTATCCATCCAAGATATCCTCAGTATTCGACGATAACACCACATCTCGAATGCCTCTAACTTTTTGCACATAGCCTCAGTCAGTGTCCATGCTTCCGTGCCATAAGATGCTAAAAACATAACACACACACGAATTCGGAGAGTAGTATTAATATCGCCAATACACAATTCTGCACGAACTTCTTGCATGTTGTCCCAGTTCTCATTCGCGCGTTCGATTTGCTGCCCATTTACTTCTAAAGGCGCATTTACACAGACAAATTTTCCTTTGATGTTGAAATTCCGACAAACATTTACACGAGCCTCTTGAGCAAAATGTTCAAAGAAATGTTCGAGCAAAATTAAATTTTATAGTTTTATGGGAATTCATTGAACTTAACTGAAAATAGAAAAAATAAGTTTTAAAACAAGGTATTTTTAATTAAGTGCTTTCCGACGGAAAAACGATTTGATGTCGAAATTCACAATTTACCTCATAAGCAACTTCGATTGATCTGATTTTTATGGGGGATATGCCAGTATACTTGTAACTTTTTAATTTATAAAAATTGGCACTTATTTATTGCTGTTGCTGGGTTAGGAGAAGGTAAAAACCGTAGACCAGTGAGAGGGGGTTTTGGTCAAATGAACATTGACACACAAAATTACAGCAGTGTTTGACAGCGCTGCGTTCCGACTGTCTAAACCTCCCTATCCCCCCCCCCAGGGAACAACTAACTACTCTCCAGAACAGTTCTCTAAAAATATCCACCTGCATTTTAAAAAGTAATTACTTCGAAGACATTTCCGTTTTCTTTTTGTAATGAAAGAAAACCAAAAAAGTTAAAGAAAAGAATTAAATGTTATTACCTCCATCATTAACTATTTTAACATTACATATGACAAAACTGATAGCCAATAATAATGTTTCGCTTGACGTCGCCTTTTTTTCACAAACGTTTAAAATAAAAGTTGGTGTTTCATTAAAATTAAATTAAATTTATTCTCATCTTTAAAAATATGTTTCCAAAATAGATAGCATTAACTTGCTCAAAAATTTAGCCGAACAAAATGTTCAAAGAAAAGCTCACAAAAATGTTCGCGCGAAAAATTTCAGTTCTTTTGCACGAGCTTTTATTTGAGCATGTTCGTCTGTGTAATTGCGCCTTAACATGCCTCTGATACCCCTCGGGATCGAAAAATAATCAGACATTTTTTCCTTCGTCACATGCTGCACATTGTTATCAAACTTACAGCAGTGTTTTTTAAGCAAGAATCCTTTAGGGAATATTTTAGATAATTTCTCCATCCCTTGTTATATTATTACAGACGTTATATGAAGTTGTTCATACAACGCTACAGAGTAAAATATTGCTTTACGGAAGTCTATGTTGTGGTATTTTCGAACCTCACCTTATTTTAATTTTGTTTTCTCTCTGTATTCGACCTTTGAGACCTAAAAGACAATAGGTTTTATTTTTTCGACTCATTATGAGCCCTACGCCACCATTTATTTTATAATGAATTTCTGTATTGTCCGTTATGTACAGGATGTTTAATTTTCGATCGGATTATCTGTTTTTTAAGCAATCGGCCTAAAATGTATACTTTTGCCAGTTTTCTTGCGTCCTTCATTAAAAGGAAGTTTTTTGCTTATTTGACCAAAAAGTGTGCTTTTGCCAATTGTTATATCAAATTTGTAAAAAAAATTTGCAGATCAAAAGTTTGGAACATTATTTGTAGTTTTTTGCATTGTTCTAAATATTATAAAAGTGCCTGGTTGTAAAAAAAAAGATGGAAAATTTTGGAAAACTGAATGAGCCCGATTCATCGTCTCTTGAAGACGCCTATGGACTAAAACCCTATGCTGTAGATTTGGTCGAAATAGCAGAACCATTCTCAGGAATATAACGTCACTATTTCGCCGTCGACTGTTTTGATCTCTTAGGTGCGTTCGTCATCGTGTTTAGTTTTTAGAATCGTTCTGATCATATCATGTCCTTGGTTCCATTTGTCTACGTCTTGTATCATTTCTTTAAAGATGTTCTCTATGGTCATATTCTCTATCTGTAGATCGTGTCTTGTTCTTTGGCGGTACTTCTCAAATCTTGGACAGTAAATTAACGTATGTTCTGCGTCCTCTATTCTTTGACAGTACCGATATATGTCGTCCGTTTTCCCTATTCGCTTTTTGTATGACCTGAAAGAGGAAAGAGAATTCTTTTCCTCCATTGTCCTTTCTCGGTATTTCGGTCCCATTTTGCTTGTCAGGATTCCAGTGTTTTCTCTTTTGCAGCTTCTTTGTTTTCTTTATTGTGTCCATTTTTATCTTCATATACAATATCTTCGACAATTAGGTCTATGGGCGGGATTTTAGTAAGGCTTTCCGTTGCATTCTTATCAGCATGTTTTTGTACTTCTTTGTGCGCAGTACTGGACTCCATATCACAGCACAATATGTCACGATTGAATGGATTACACTATACAATGAACTTCAGACTACTGCGAACATAGGGGGAATCAAGTCCAATTTACTCTCCGTGCCGTACGACCGAGGTGGATTCGAAGCACGCTGCAGTGTTATCTTTTTGAAATTTGTTTTGTTTTTATTATTTTGTTTTATTTCTGCCTTGCTCGAGAAACAGATTGGTAACTTCTTAAGTAAAATAATACATTTAAAAAAATAAAAATGGATGTCTACGAAGTTGCCGAAAAAGTGCAGATGGTCAAATGGTACTATCAAGGCAGACCATTGAGACTTATTCAAGAACTTTTTTTGGAGAATTTTGTAAATTGTCCAGAACCTAGTTTATCAACCATTTATAGGTTTGTGCAGAATTTTGAAAAGTTTGGTTGTGTAGCGCCAAGAAATCATAAAAAACCCACTGTTTTGAATGACGAGCAGGAAGTACGAGATGTAATGATTTGAGCAGCAGTGGATAAAAATCGAAAGTTAACTAGCCACCAAATTGCCGAAGTAGTTGATACGTCTTCAGCCACTGTCTTACGTCTTCTCAAAAAGAATGGTTATCATTCTTACAAAGCGTCAAAAACTCATCAAATTTTTCCGAAGGACAACTATCGTCGTATGGAATTTTGCGAAACAATGATGGAAAGGTCTAATCGTGATGAAAACTTTCTGAGATCTAGTCTTTTCACAGATGAAAGCACTTTTCCATTATTAAATCGTCATAACCCAACACACGTTCGATAGTGGTCGAGGGAAAATTTGCATTTGTATTTTGACGTAAGAACACAGTATCCCCAAAAACTAAATTTTTGGGGGGGTATTGTAGGGGAACAAGTAATTGGGCCATTTTCTATTAACGGCAATTTGAATTGTCCTAGATACTTAGAGCAGTAGATCCTGCAGCAGCATATTATTCCAACTGCTAGGCAGTTGTTAGGTGTAAGATTTGGTGAAACATGGTTTCAACAAGATGGTTGTCCCGCTCACAATGTTGGCCTTGTTAGGGAATATCTTGATAATGTATTTCCTAATCGGGTTATAAGTACACGGGGAACTATTTTATGGCCAGCTCGATCACCCGATCTTGCTCCTAATGACTTCTATTTGTGGAGTTATATCAAAAATAAAGTTTACGGGCATGAAAGAGCTAATAATTTGGAAGAACTTCGGATTAAAATTGAAGAAGCTTTTCAAACTATCACCCCTAACATGCTTGGAAACGTTAGAAGGAATTTTTATAATAGGCTCTAGTCTAGCCGAGCAAGGAGGACTTTTTGAACATTTGCTCTAATTTTTTTTTGACTGGGAGAATCTTTTTGGTTTTTAGAATGTATTATTTTATTTTTAGAACTTGCTTTTATTTTGTTTCTCCTTATTATTTTATTGTAACACGTTGTCAGTGATAAATCTGAGTAGTTGACAATAAAACGCTCTTATTTATCAGTGACAAAAAATAAGAAAATGACGTTATAAAAATTTGCGTATTTATTGACCAAATTCCGGTTTCATTGACTACGGTCCAGACAGCACCGTGGTTAGAGGCGTACTAAATACTAAACGCAAGTCAGGGAAGTGGTGATCGCAAGCCTGAGTATTGGTTGCTTCACTGATAGGTGTGCGGTGTCCCTGCATATACGTACACTAACAAATTGGACTTTTTGCGGCCTATGTTCGCAGTAGGCTGAAGCGGTCTCTATAGTAACTTCCTCTTGCTAGTACTGGGCCCGTTTATGTTGGGCGTGGACTTGTAGTTTAGCGAGCCGTTTAGTTGCCTTTTTTACTGGTTTCTTCTATATGCTTTCCGAATTTCTGGTTCTCACCGATGTGGATTCCCAGATATCGTACACTCTTTTACGGTTTTATGAGGACTCCATTTAGTAGAATCTCAATGTTTTGCCGGTCTCTTTTTCCGCTTAGTATAACGGCTTCGGTTTTTTCTGGTGCTAATTCTCGGTGGTTGTTTGTCGTCCATTCGTTAATAAGTCTTGTTGCCTCGTTTGCTCTTTGCATAATATCTATCGCTGTGTCAGCCCTAACTATTACTATTAGAACATCCACGTATCCTACTATGCCCACGCCCCTAGTGAGTTTTAGTCTAAGTATGCGGTAATTTAGTATATATTCTAGAGTAGAGGCCCTAATACCGATCCTTGGGGGATACCTGCAGATGTTTTAACTTTATTTTGTTCATTAAGTATGTATCGTTCTTTGAAGTAGCTAATTACGGTATTTATAAGATGACGAGATGGTTTACGAGTGTCTGTTAGTCTTTCTACTATTTTCAGCCAAGAGGCAGGTTTAAAAGTATTTTCGATTCACCTAAGAAACAGTTGTATTACTCTATAACTTAAGAACATTTTCAAAGGCTTGGCAAGCGCAGCAATCTCACCCATTCTCAGCTTCTTTGTCACCGTAAAGTTAAAATTATAATTTTGCGCCCATCGCTTTTATTATAGTATAAGAAAGATAAAAAATTGTTTTCTACTTTTGAGTGCATTTAATAAAAGCTCGTTCTTTAAAAGCTTTTTTTTAATAAAAATTTATTTAAATTTTTAGATTTGTACCCTAAATAATCCATTTTGAATTTGCCATATTGAAATTTTCAAATCTGATCAAAAATTCATATCCCCCTCCCGAAAAACCTCTGTATGACAATTTTGATTTAAATTGAACAAACTAAATCCTCCCTCCACTTTCCTCGTTATTAACTATAAACGCATACCAAATCGGAACACACCCTTAATTTTGAGATTTGTACTCTAATAATCATCCATTTTGAATCCGCCATATTGAAATTTTCAAATCTGATAAAAAATTCATAATCCCCCTCCTTAAAAACCCCTGTGTGCCAATTTTGATTGAAATCGAACAAACTAAATATTTCCCCCCCCCCCCCACTTCCCTCGTTAGAAGGAGGTGGGTACCTAAGAATAACATATTATTGTATTTTCTCCAGAACTATAAACGCATACCAAATTTGAACACAATCGGATGTGGATAAGTCAGTTAAAATTGCAAAACATTACCGAAAATCGTCCATCTTGAATCCGCCATATTGAATTTTCAAAATTTGATTAAAAATTCGTGTTCCTTATGCCCAAAAGGCCTCGTACACCAATTTTGGTTGAAATCGGACAAACTTAGGTGTTTTCCCCACTCCACCCCCTTGTATTTTCACCGGAACTATAAATGCATGCCAAATTTGATCAAAAATTCGTATTCCTTATCCTTAAGAGAGTTATCCCCCTTCCACCCCCCTCGTAGGAGGGAGGGGTGCCTAATAATGACATATTATTGTATTGTCAGCAGAACTATAAATGCATGCCAAATTTGAAGGCAATCGAATGTGTATAAGTTAATTAAACATGACCAAAAATCGTCCATCTTGAATCCGCCATATTTAATTTTCAAAATTTGATCAAAAATTCGTATTCCTTGTCCTTAAAAGTGTTTTTCCCCTTCCACCCCCCTCGTAGAGGGAGGGGTGCCTAATAATGACATATTATTGTATTGTCACCAGAACTATAATTCCATGCCAAATTTGAAGGCTATCGGATGTGTATGAGTTAGTTAAAATTGGTTAGTAAAAAATGACCTAAAATCATCCATCTTGAATCCGCCATAGTGAATTTTCAAAATCTGATTAGAAATTCGTTATCTTTATCCTCAAGTGCCCCGACATACCAAATTTTAACGAAATCGGGACGTACTTCAACTGTACCCCCTCGACCCCCTCGATTAGGGGGGAGCTGTCAAATGCATCATACTATATTCTTGTGTTGTCACCGCAACTATATAAGCATGCCAAATTTGAAGACGATCATATGTCAGGAAGTTGGTCAAAATTAAGTTGCAAGATTCCACCCGAACAAACATACATACATTGCAAGTTAAATAAAAGCTTGTAAAAAAACAGTGTTTAAAACTCGCAGCTATACTTTGCTTTTTTACTCGTATTTTTTTTTACAAGTGACGAAAATGAAAAAAAGTTCGGTTTTTTTTTGTACAAATTGGGTTGAAACTACTTCTCCGCACATGTGTGGAAGAGTATATTACATAACAAGAGAAGAAAGCGTGAAAGTTGTGAACGAGACTCTAGCTAAGTGAAACAACGCGCGAGTGTAAGAAAGTTACTTTTTATACGAATACGAACACTGATGAATTGCAGTAATTTTTGTAAAAATTGGTCTTTAGTTTTGCACAAATCTAATGAAACTACTTTTCCGCACATGTGTGAAAAAGTACTTTGCAACACGTGTGCGGAAAAGTATGTTGGCAGTTAACGTCATCGTACACTTTTTCACACATGTGTGGAAAAATTTCTGCTCACAGGTAAAATTTAACGTTTTCGAAGGAAATCCATCATTTTCATATATGTGGTCGTAGGAAAAAGTACTTTACAACACATGTGCAGAAAAGTAATGTTGATTAGTTTGACGTACGCTTTTCGACTCATGTGCGGAAATATTTCTGCACACGTTTGAAAATTTAATGGGGTAAGGGACAAAAGTGTGTGAAGTTCATTATTTTCGTGTGTGGTAGTAGGAAAAATGGTTATGAAAACTACTATTTTGATAAGTTCTAAAATTTTTAATTTTTTAGTTTACGATAAATTTAAAATTTGTAGGTATACAAAGTTGTGCATTTTTATAACTCAAAATTTAACTAAAAGTTTTGTTTCCTAATTTTAAAACTACCAAAAACATCATTCTAAATCTCGTCTTTGAATTTTGAATTAACCAATCTAAATTACATGTTAATGCGTTAACAGTTTTTCTTTTGAAAAATGACATCTCATTTGAAACACCCAGTACCCATGTGACTATACTGCTATTAATAAATTGACGATAAAAGCTGCTCATTAAAAAGTCATTTTTATTTCGTGTAATGGTCTGAAACACAAACCACAGCTCATTATTACGGTAAAAAACCATGTCCGTGTGAAATTATGCTCCTAATAGCCAAAAAATATTCTACCAAATCTTTATGGCAGCTTTACCAAAAAGTGTATCCTTCGTCGACTCTCAAAATGTTTTTTATTTTGTGCACTAATTTTCCTTTCTATTTTTTCAAAGCTTGCTGGACTAAAGTAAATTTCTTTGGGCATGTCATTTGATCTCGCCCGACCGATACTAATTAACTAACCAGGGGGCCACGATGTCTCGTATGTCGTTCGATAGAGCCTGACTAATACTCATTTGTTGCGGCATAATAAAATTTGTTGCTGTTGCCGTTTGGAAGAAAATGTCAAAAACATTATCAGGTGAACTTTTTAGCGATATATCTGGTGAACTAACCAGGGGGCCACGATGACTCGTATGTCGTTCGATAGAGCCTGACTAATACTTATTTGTTTGAAAGTTTCAGACAACGATGTGTCTGAAATTAGCTCTGTGTTTCGGACTTCCATTGTCTAAATTTTATTTATACACGACGTTTCGATCCGTACAAGCTGTTGCTTATGGGGGAAAATTTAAAAAAAATAGTCACGTGACTTTTTAGCGAAATTTCTTGTTAACTAACCAGGGGGCCACGATGACTCGTTTGTCGTTTGATAGAGACTGACTAATACTTATTTGTTGCGGCATAAAATTTGTTGATGTTGCCGTTGGGAGCAAATGTTAAAAACATAGTCACGTGACCTTTTTAGCGAAATTTCTTGTTAAGTAATCAGAGGGCCACGACGATACAAATGAATAGTTGTATGTCGTTTTTTTAAACACAACAAAAACAAAATAACTAAAAACGTGTATAGGTATATAGAGCATAGAAATAGAAGAAGTTGTTTTGACTCAGGGGGGCCATTCATGAGAAACGCATATATGGGAACCGGGTTTTACCCATGCGCGGTCACTTTGACTCAAAAAACTCATCGCGTGGTGCGAAATTAACTTAAGTAGGCAAATCTCGCTTTAAACTACGTAATACGTATTTAAGCCACCTCAGATTATTAAATGAGGGAGCCACGCATAAGAAACGCATAGATGGGCACCGGGGTTATTGTTTACTCCTCAGGTTTCCATCAAAATTTCCCTTTGGTGCTATTTATTTGAAGTTAAGGTTTTTTATTAAGGTTTTATTTTTTTTAATGACGCGCAATTTTGTAACTTTTCTATAGATGTAATTTTCGATGAACTAATCATAATTGCTTTTTAAAAAATTGTGGTATCTGTGTAATTTTTGCCGACCATAATTAACAAAACATTAGATAAAATAAAAAAATATTTTAATAATAATTTAATAACTGTTATATCATCCCATTAAACCATTAAACACTAATTTATTCAGTTTTTATTTTAAATTTTGTCTCAACTTAACTTACTGACCTATATGTTTTTAAATCAAAATTTGATTTACGTTTAAATAAATTAGTCCTAATTAAAAGTAGGTATCTTTAAATATCGTTAAAAATAGATCATGGTAAGTAAAATAATAAGTTAACTTCATGGTAAGTTTATGTTAATTACTTGTAATTGCTCCAGTATGTAAAAAAAGTACTAAAATTAATTTGGACCACTCTGTATACAGCGTGTGAATAATCTGTAAACAAGGTGTAAATAATCGCTCTGCCGGAATTTTCTAGGTTTTTTTAGAGTGTATCCGGACTTTTCCGGGGTGTGCTTAGACTTTTCCAGACTTTTCCAGGGTGTTGTATCCAGATTTATGCGGGGTGTATCTGGACATTTCGATTACATTTTATATGTGGTCAAAAAATTTAGCGCCAATAAACTAAGATTTTGTCCATCAATCACGCAAAAACGGCCGAATAAATTTGTTAAGAAAATGGGGTGTAATCTGGATCTTGACATAGGCTACTTTTGAGTTAAGATTTCGATCAATAACTTGAATTATATTGCACAAAATTGAATTTTTAAGAAATTTTTGTAATAATATATTTTTTTAAATTTTGGTGCCATTAAACCAAGATTTTTATAAGCTTTCCAACGAGATATTACAAGGCAAGATTTTTTTTTACTGGATCCAACTCGAAAAAGTGCGGATACACCCAGGAAAAGTCTGGATACCTCTTGGAAAATTTTTGACAACATTATGTAGCCACATATAATATGTAATAGAAACGTACACCATGATAAAGTCTGGATACACCCAGAAAATGTCTGGATACCCCAAGGAAAAATCAGGATACCTGCTGAAAAATTCTGGACACACTCTAAAAAAGCCTGGATACACCCTGGAAAAGTCTGGATATACCGTAGAAAAGTATAGATGCATCCTGGATAAGTTTGGATATACTATGAAAAAGCCTGGACATACTTATTCAATTATTACGGAAAAGTTTGGATACGTCCCGGGGAAGTCTGGATACACCCTTGAAAAGTCTGGATTCACTCTGAAAAAGTCCCAATTCAAACCCACAATTTATCAGAAATACTTAAAATTATTACATTTTCACGTGGAACTAAATACATTTTTAATACGATTCACTTTCAAACTTGTCATAACTTTTTTTTGTAGGCACTGCCCAAGTTCAATACCGCTTTTTTGGGATCGTATCGGAATCTAACTTCATGAAAAATATCTTATTGAGAAAGCTGTAGAAAAGAGAAAAACTAAAATATTTTTATAACGGGCTAAACATAAGTAATTGATAAATAAATAAAAGTAAGACAAGTTAAAATTTAAATAACTAAAAATTAAATCATTTTAAAAAATTAAAAAAAAAAAATTAACATTGAAATAATTTGCATATTCATTGATTTTTACAATAAAAATATAAGTCATAATGAACTTTATGTTTAGATTGAGCATCTTGATATTAAATTTAAAGTAACAAATAGAAAAGTCAAACTAATACAAAAAACAAACCAATAAATGTAAACTAAATACTTCAGGTTTAAAAATGATAGAAATAGGATAAAAAAGTTAAATAATTTAGGATAATAAGTGAGTTTTAAACATAAGAAGATAAATAGTTAAAATATTACAATAAAATTTCCCCCATTTTTAGATCTTAAGATCAAACATAAAATAAAATAAATTTACCTTTAAACAATTAAAATTAACGGTATAAAACAACTACAATATTCCAAACACCAGCAAGTTTAATAAGTGTTAATAAAAACTAACTAACTAAATAAACATGCTACCAAAATGTCTTCAAAAAATTCATCTATTGAATAATAAGCTTTTTTTTAGCAAATGACTTTTAACATCATTTCAAAAATTTTTGTTGTTAATATTTCTAACATTATCTGAAGATAAAAGAATTTCTGACTAAAGCAGAATGAGGAATAGTGGGATTTGGTTATGTTGGCGTGTTAAATATAGTGTTTGATGCTGAGGAAATTGTGTACGCTATTTATGGATTATACAGGGTTCTTAAGATTTTCCTTAGGGATAGGATTTCAATAAATCAAACAGAAATGGCATAGAAAGTTCTGCACGCACAAAAGAAACAGGTATATTGAGCAATGCTGCCAATTTGTTATTATCTCCGGACTGCTTTCATGAGAAAAAATTGTCGCCACTCTTTCATTGTGAGCATAAATCATAGTTGCAATAATAACCGTTGACAAGATGTCTGCAAATTCCGCTAGATGGCGGCCACACCATGAGATTAAAAATTAGATGTTTTCAGGTCCAAACCACAGCTTTTTCTTGCTTAGAGGCGGCAGGGTCCATTATTTACGATACTGAGCGATAAACTCGTGAGGTTGTTAACATTAGAAAGAAATATCATCGCTTTTAATTAAATTTCTTTCCATTCTGTTCTACTAGTGACATCTATCCGGAAATGGCCAAACCATGCAGCTAGCACTAGCAGCCAAAGAAATCAATAAATGGCGCTGTTTTTCCTGCAGAGCTTTTTGCTTGCGATATTATTGATTTTAAATAAAGCTGGCCCTACACTACATTTGATATTTTCGAGGTGTTTTATGACATGATCTCGAAACATGTAGCGAACCAATTCTTCAAAGCTAGCGGGAGGGTAAAATCGAAAAATAAGAGGCTGCCAATATTTGTAACACCCAAAAAGGTGTGAAAAGATTTATTTTGCTCTGTTTCTTTACAAAAAACGTTTTTTTACGAAAAACTTAAGCTCTGCCACTTTTTTTTTATTTTTTTTCTTCAACTTTCTCGAAATTTTCGTCATACCGTAGAAAAAAATTATTTCCCCCATGGTCATACTCTACTTTTATTCGAAAAAATTTAGAAACAGAGACGGGATCAGTTTTCCTAAAACGGGGGATCTTGGTTTTGAGTGAGAAAATAAAGGGAACCCGCCGCAGGCAAAAATTTTTCAATTAAATTAGCCGAACGCACAAATGTTAGAAAAACAGAGCACGAAATAAAAATGGCGCCGCTTACAATTTTTTTTCAAAAATTACGTAATTTCGGGAACGCAAAGAAATAGGTCTAAAGAGTATAATTTTTAAGAAAAAAATATCAATTTTCTCGCCCTCCTCCACTGGGACTACAGGGGCCGTGCACAAATTACGTAATGGTCATAGGGGAGAGGGGGGTTACAAAACGTTACGTGGGGGGGAGGGGGGTTTTCGACAGCGTTTGCATTTGTGTGAAACTAAGAAAATTTGGAATGAAAATAAGTGAAAAGTTTTTTTTTTGGGAGGGGGGTAGTGCTCTTGAAATCGTTACGTAATATTAGGGGAGTGGCGTGCCAAACCGTTACAAAACATTACATAGGGAGGGGGTCAAAAATTGGTAAAATCACCGTTACGTAATTTGTGCACGGCCCCACATCTGACTGTTCCTCCTTTTTGATTTCGAATCAAAGTGCAAAACCCGGGTTGGACGTTCGAAGGCGTCAACCCGTCCTATTTGCTTGATAAACTTTCTACGGAAATATCTCAGTCGATTTCTCCGGCCGTGTATGAACGCTTTAGGTTAGGCATTTGCATGTATCTCAGTCCCCAGCCTGTAAACAGTGCGTAAGGACAATGGTTACAAAATGAAAAGCCGAAAAATATTTTTTTTTACGATATCTTTCATCAGTTTGGTATTAAGGTCGAGCAAAAACAATTTTTATGCCAGTCCTAAAGGTATGAAAATGGAAAACATTAGAAAACAACAACCTGGAATGGATTTACTACGTGCAAGATGTAGTGACAACATCGCCCCATGCCCATCCTTTTCTGCCTAATGTGCTTTTCCGTTTGTCTGCGTCTTATACACGGCTGCTTGGCCCACTAAGGATTTGCTTAGGAACCCTGTACAAACCGTTTCAAGAATAAGTAGAGAAGGTAAGGTAAGAATGAAAAGTTGGAGAAATAATGGCCTACAATGAGTTCTAGGAGGTACTTGATACAAAAATCTAACTGCTCGCTTTTACAAGATATATACACTCTGAAACATATAGTTATTGCAGCTCCCCCAAAAGCGCAGACCATAACGGATATGGGACTCCACAACGGCAAAGTATACTGATCTTGCAATTTGCTAAAAATCAATTATAAATTTAACAGATTTTACTCTTAGTTCGGGTTCTCTGTATTTTGATAAAGAAGTAAAACGACAGGCATTCAGGATTACTAAAGTTATGAATAAATTATCAATACGAAAAGTTGGGTAAACCCTCTGCAAAACCGGACAACAAAATTTTCAGGTAAGTACTATTCACAGGAACTAAAATTTGGAAACTTATATTGATATCTCTAAAATATTTTAACACCTCTTTTAAATATTTCAAAAACTAAAGCTCTTAGTAATTTGAACCAAACTGCAGAAAAATGCAGAAAACCCCATTATGGAATGATGGGGTTTTCTGCATTTGCAACATTTACTTGGTGTGTGGCCAAAAAAATACATAATGCCTTCTCTATCATGATGTATGCAGACGGACAGAAAATCCTTTTTTTTTGTAGATGTAGGTGTTTTAGGACCCAAATAGCAACTAAATGAACTATGTACCATACGTTGGTATGATGATGGTGTACTATAATAACACATTTTGTGTGTTTCAAGTAAGAATTAAAACAGTTTTTTTCTTTCTTTTGACTATTATATTTATACTTATAAGTAAAAAAAAATATTATTCCGTAATAATAACAGAAAACTGATTAAAGGTATCTAAACTGTTCAAATCTTCTACCAATACAACGCATTCTTATCATAGTACCTATATGTTATCGTTAAAACCCGGTTTTTCCTAGTAAAAACTATTTATAACTGTTAACTCTATATTAGATTAGATTAGACTAAATTATATAAGTTTAGATTAGATTTTAATCTGACCTAATCCAACTGACCTAATCTAAACTAGTTTTTCCTAGGAAAACCAGGTTTTAACTGAAATCGGGGTTTTACGGTAACATATATACAGGCGAATACTTGCCCCAAAAGAAGTAGTTAAATTCTTACCATAAACTAAATAACTACATACCTATATCTTTAAAAAATTATTTTTTTTACCAAGAATAGCTAACCTCGACTAAAGATCAACTTTCACAACGCCGTAATAACTTTTTTACTAATTTCGGATATAAAATGGGACACACAAGTTCACACACCAGGCACGCAAATACACAAGGAATCGAATTTATACTTCCACTTTATTAAGCACTATCGTCGCGGCAAAAATAGGTACTGTTTTAAAACTTGCCTCACAAATCCTTAAATTTTCGTGCTGCTTAAAGTCTTATCCGAAGGCTTCCACCCATCGATGTACTTTCCACCCAAGCTCTCCTTCTATTACTGTTTGATTTTCCTAATAAAAATACTACTTCATTCATTATAACTTACCTTTAATAGGTACTTGAAAGATCTGAGCTCCGTCGAAGGACTATTTTTTGCAGCCTGGCACACAACAGGAATAAATAATAAAATTAAATCGTTTCATAAAAAAAACTATTTACAATAATAACGAGCCGCCGATGACAAAAGCGAGGCAAACAAATCAAAAATGACAACGCAAGTGTCAAAGTAAATGTCAGGCTTCGCTTCCTTTAGAGCTTGCTCTAGGATTCGTGTCCAGTTCGAGTGTAGTAACTCTCACTGAGTAACATCAGGATGAAATTTTTTTTGTTTAAATAGGTAACATGCTTTCCAAATTTTAGGTTGTTTTCTATATTTACGCCTAAGAACTTCTTCACTAAATATAGATTGTGAGTCGATAATCACTTAAATTGCACTTAAAACTAAGAAGATGAGTCTTGGACATATTAATGTGTAGCCTATTTGAATCGCACCATTTCCTAATTAAGAGATTGTCTTTTGAGATGATGTTTGGTAGCATTTTGGGGTCAGAATATGACCAAGTGAAATAAACAGATTGAAATCTCTCAGACAAAAATCGTATCGTATCGAACTGACCTTATGACACCAACAATAAGCTGTTAGTACTTCGAATATTCCTGCAAAAACTCGGTTTATACCTTTATTTTAATTATATTACTATGCTGTAAACTTATTTAGCTTTAAAAAAGCAAACAAAGAAGTAAAATTAGCAAAAATTGATCCCAAAATACATCAGCAAAATGTCAAAAGCTGAAATCTGGTTCAAAACGCGTTCAATTCGCTTCATCAAAAAGTGGCGTAGCCAGAAATCGACTCTGGGGGGGGTTTCATCATTTAACAAAAATTAACTATGGCAAATTTTTAAAAATTACGAAGGTGCCTATTGCTTGAGCTCTTGGACTAAAGGGAGGGTGAGGGGCAGTTTAATAGGTGTTGAGTTAGTGTATACGAAACAAAAACAATTATTTTTTTATTTATTAATTTGCAAAAATTACACTAAACTGCTACTTTTTACGCGCTTAAAATGTTGCTCATAAAAAATTATTTACCACCCCCGCCGCAGGCGAAAACTTTCACAAAAAAGAACAAAAAATTCTTAAATTTTTAAAATTTAAGATATCACACCAAACACACGTCCCAAACCGGAGTAAAGGGTCAAAAAAGTGGGGGCGCTATAGCTCTCCCTAGGGCCCTTGATCATGATTAATTTATTGTAGATTGGGCTGGACCTCCTGGGGGGGGGTTTAACCCCCAAAACCCCCTCTGGCTACGCCACTGCACAAAACCCAAAAGTGAATTGTATTAAAAACGGATTATAATTTATAAATAATATTTGTTTGATTAAGGGAAGTTTCGGAGCAAATTTTTGCTCGATATATTTTTTCTCGTGTTTTTTAAAGAAGAATAATAAAAAAAAACGAAAAAAAATCACCCTGTATCTCGAAAATAAAGGAGTTTTGACCCACATTCTATACACCCTGTAGATATAAGGTATAATTTCTAAAAATAGCTAGTTAAGTAGTTAACTAGTAAGGTACTTAAAAAATTTTAAAAATCGTCATTATAACTATTTACGTGTATATATACGGAAAAAATAATAACAATAACTTTTTTAAATTGCTTCAAGGGTCACTTGTTATTTCTAGCCATTTTATTATTGTTGGATAAAGTTGGAAATTAAACAAAAAAGGCAAGAAAATGATTGTAGAGTGGTGCAGTCAGGAATTTACTTCGGGGAGGGCGAACATTTTTTGATAAAATTACAGTCAAAATTCTATTTTTGACTTAAAATTTAACAAAAAAAAAGCGTAAATAATAGCGCCGTAGGCGAAACTTTTAGGGATATTTAGCCCCTGTATTTACCTCATACATTATAAAAGCAGGTCGATTTCCACCTGATTATTCAGCGAAAATTTACCGCTCAGGTGGAAATCTCCTTTGTCAAAAATAAAAATCTCCCTTGTCAAAATCACACGTCTGTACCAACAGGTTTTTATTGTCCATGTGTCGTTTGATAAATAGCGAACATTGATATTTTGGTTTGTTGTGGAGTTTTTCGTTTTTTAATTTGGTAAATAATCTTCAAAATTCATTTCGGGATTGTGAAATAATCAAAAAGTCATTCTTAGATTTTAGCAAGCCCTCGACCTATTCCTACAGAAAATTATACCACTGCAAATGCTATTTTTGACACAAAATTAAACTAAAATTATAAGTATCGATGGTGTTATAGCGCAACAGTTGAAAATATTTACAGTTTATGCAGAAAAATCCTAAATTTAAAATTTTTTTAATGTGTCTCTAAAAAATTTAAATCCGCTCTTGGATGCTTATTACACATATCTAACGGTTCCAAGGCATTGCATGGCTTGTTTTCTTGTGTTTCTTTTATATATAAGGCGATTTCGGCAAGCTCTCCTTGGTATACCGTTATTTGGTTAACCAATTGCTACCTGTGACGTCATAGTAATGACGTAACATACCACTTTCTTCCGAATTCGTTCGGTAGGCCAAGAGAAACGAGCCTTAATCAAACTTTTTTGCTTGTTTTTGTTGTTATTTTGTTATGTTGCAGTCAGTGTACATTTCGCGACACATATGCTACGTTTTCATGGGAATTGAGTTCGTTCTGAAAACGATTTCAATCCAATACCGTCCATGAAAACGCCTGTTTTTCCAGTATTCAAATCAATTTCAATCTAGATCCGACCCTGAATTTTTAGGGTTGGATCAAGATCGTATTGAGATCGAAATACCGATTTTTCATGAAAACGGGGATTGAGTTTACACATGCGTATTGCGTCGGATTACCAGACAGCCGCCAAATTATATTTTATTGCTCTCACTCTTTTTGAGAGAGAGAGAAATAGAAGTGAAACTGTGGAATCGGTATTCTAAAATTTGGTGGAGTGTATAGAAAAAAGAAGATTAATAACATAACCTTACTTAAATAACTAGAGATTTGATTTTTTAAAGACTTTAAAAAAATTAATTATGGAAAATAAAAGAAATATTTGGCTCGAAAGTGTATGTGCTATGCACATATGCCAGTCCAGCATTTTTTTATTCACTTCCACTTGCAAACAGAGTAGTAATTAAAATTTAAAAGGAATGTGTGGCAATGGCCAACATCATTTTTTAAATAAAATACATTTTTTAAAAAAAAGTACCAAAACTCAAAAATGAATATGTGACAACTATGACATATGTCAGCTGCCAAATATCAAAATTTGAAAACCGTTTTCAAATCAATTCAAAATCGATTTGAAAACCTGTCATGAAAACTCATGAAAAAAAAGTTTTCAAAACATATTGAAAATAAATTCAATATCCATGAAAACATAGCAATAAAACGCGTACGCCGATTTTATTTGCAATATGTCCTTTACGATTTAGCAACCTGTTCTGTCACAAAGTGTCAGAGTCCACTCATTGTCATATTTTGTTGTCACAGTCTTGTCCAGCTCAAAAATGTCACGACAGCTATCGGTATTCGATAACTAAATTTTATCAAAATTAGATGGAGGTTTGTCTGTTCGCCGATCATTATAGACCAGACCAGTCTACTATAGTAAGACTAAAAAGAAAATACAAAGGAGGATCTGTACGATGAAAGGAAGGAACTGGCTTGACCAAAGTCAGCACACCCCAACAGGATCAGCAAGTCCCTAATTTCCTGCAAGAACACCCATTTTCCACGGCCAGAGAAGCAAAATTAACAGTTAATTTTCCTGCTACGGTAAGAACTGCACTAAAATGAATAAAGAAGTTGAGGCTGAGAGGTCGTGTTGCAGCTAAAAAAATACGGTAAAGTAAAGAAAAAATGCAAGCCAGATTACTTTTTCGAGACAGAAAAACGAATTTTGGCGACAGGTAGCTTTTACCGATGAAAAAATGTTTAATCGCATCGAATTAGAGTTTATTCAGAGATGGTTAAAGAAAATCGAAATTTGTTTGAAAAGTTAGCAGCAGACTCCATGACCAGATACTAAAGTTAATATTTTTGTTTATCGATCTATTTATTTTTTAATATTTTGTTGTTTATAAAACTGATCCTGTTTATATGTTCTCTTTTTTGTATTTTCCTTTTAGCCGCACTATAGTGGACTTGTTTGATCCATTTTGACCGGCTATTTGACGAAGGGGCCAACCTTCTTCTAGTTCTGCCAAAATTTCATTGAATTGCTTTACTTATAATAAAAATTTTGTTTTAAAAGTTTTTTATCTTTTTTTATATTTCGTAACAGCAACCTTAAAACTACAAAACCACTAAATATCGGTAAAGATGCTTTCAGTCTCCGTAACAAAATTTGTTTATGTTCACCAAGCATATACCTACGGACTTAGAGAAAACTCTTACTAAGGGCATCGCAAAAAACAAGTTACAGCGCCTCTGGGGACTCGGTCTCGAAGCTCACTCGACAAATTGCGCCGATGACATCTATCTTAATCAATGTCCATCAATGTCATCGTTTTTTCGTTCTTTTCATGATGTCTTTTCATTGATGTTTTTTAGTTTTGTGTGTTTTTGGCCTTTTTTGGACTGTTAAAGTAACTTCTTGGATTTTTGTAATAAGTACAATTGGAAAACTATGCCCAAGTGTTGTGTCCCAGTGATCCTCTGCTTCATCGCTTTCCATACCCTAGAGATCAAGCTCGCCAAGACAATGGTTTGCCGTCTGACACGCTTTATAGATTTAGAGTATGCACCCGATATTTTAAACCAGAAAACTATTCAAAAAACTGTAGACGAAGCATTCTAACGCATTCATTCATTTACCGCCAGAGCCTGAAACAGACTTTAAGGGTAAGTACCGGGCAAGGTTTCCACATCTGGGTGCCGATTCTGTAATTTTGTAGGGAAGGTCGCACGGGAACGGTCACCTCCTTGATATCGACCAATAACGGACTTTAAAGCTATTACGAGTTATCCGAAACCTATGCGACCACGGCCGAACCTCACCCGCGCCCGATTGCCGTGTATCGAAGGAACTTTCCTACACTTTCATACACCTGCCTCTGAGCAGCAGAACGGGTGGGGTCCCATAAAATAAAGAAAAGTAAAATGCAGGAATCGTTATTTATAGAAATAAACTTCGTCAAAATCGTATTTTGTAGAAATCGAACTTTGGAGAAATATACAAATCAAAGAAATCGTAAAACAGAGAAACCGTAAAACGTAGAAATTGGTAAGACGAAAATCTGTTCTCTGCCTGAGAGGTGTTTGCATGCGAGCTTAGAATAAGAAAGGGCGTAGAAAAGACATTTTTTATTTTTATTTTTTTATGCTAAATTTAAAGGAGTGGTGGGTTGGTTTTTTAAATGTTTTGGATTGATCTGGGATGGTTTAGGTTTAGTTGGGACAAGTCGGGTTGGTTTAGAAAAAAAATAACTTGCCCTTTCTTATTCTAAGGGCACATACAAACAGCTGTCAGGCACAGAGAAGATTTTTGCCTTACTAATTTCTACCTTATACGGTTTTTCTGTTTTATGATTTCTTCGATGTACATTTCTCCAAAGTTCGATTTCTACAAAGTACAGTTTCTCCATTGTTCATTTGTATGAAATACGTTTCTCTAATGTTTTTTTTTTCTACAAACTATAGGAACTCGAACGGGTGCTCTTGAAAAACGATAGTCGAGTTACCTTTGCGCGTGCACCGTAGAAGCTTGGCAGCTTCTGAGTCTTCTTATTGGCCGAAACGAAAGATGTGAACGTTCCCAGGCGTCCATTCTCTCGAATTTCAAGAATCGGCACCCAGAGGAAAAACAGCCTATTCAATAGAGTTAATAGACCACTAACTTATTGTCACCTTATTTGCTTAACATATTACCGTAATTGAGATGTTAAAAAGAGTTTTTAAAACACAAATTACCGTAACCGTATTCTTTTGAGAAGAAAACAACATTTCCTGTTTTTGCAAATTAACTCTCACGAAAAGTTTAAAACCTAACTTAACAAAAAAATTAATTATCACCTACCAGCTGCAGCTTTTGCACAGAAACAAATCTGGTTGGTTGCAAAAAATAACCGAGCGGGCCCCGTTAAGCATCCGTAAGTAACGTATTTCGGTTCAGTTATTTTTGGATATGGGAGAAAAATAACTGATATTGTCTAAGGTATCACCAATTTTGATGGTCTATTAACGCTCGAATAGGGCATTTATTTATTCTATTGGTTAATTACATTTTTTTTAGGCCATTCCGTTCAAAAATGCTGATGGGTAACCAGTTACACCGATTTTTTCGAAAACGAAAGAAACTCGCAAGTCTTAAAAGAACCTGCTGCTATTGAGGCCGACATGGGAAGCATAATAAATATAGTTTAATAATAAATACAATAGTTTCGATATGTATATCTTCTTAAAATTATAGTCATTAGAATCAACAATATTTTGGAAAATAAAATTAATGAATTAGGTTTTCCAAAATAATGTTGTTTCTAATATACTAAAATAGTTTAAAAATACCCAAATTCAAAATTTCCGGGCGCCAGTGCCGCTACCCTAATTCAAGCTTCGAGACCGAGTCACTAGAGGCGCAACGGTAACAAAAAACTTATAGCAGGGCCCTAAGTCATCAGATCGCCTTCTATACCCGTAGGTTTTTGTTGTTTATGTTGTCTAAAGGCGTTAACCTACAAAAGTCGGTAACAATAAGCAAGCAAAATTTTTAATACACTCCTGGCCACATAAAATGCGTACAGCAGGAGTTAGCTGCAGGTCTGTTGAATTTAAGTTTTGCTAATTGCGTTGCTTATTCTAACTTACTTTGACGTTTTACAGGTTAGATCTTTTGACATTGTAAACACAAACATAAGGAGACTGGCCACACTTTACTAAAAAAAACTAATATATAGACAAAACAATACCACAATTGTGCGAATAAGAAAAAAGTATCAAGAAGAAGGAACTGTTTGGCAAAAGGAAAGCAATAACTTAATAATAGTCAGCGCACCTCTGCAGGATCAGTAAATTTGAGTAATCCAAGTCTTTGCTGACAACCAAAAATATTCAAAATCAAAAAAAAAAATTAAAACACTACGTAAATTAAAAAAAAAAACAAGAAAACGTTTCTTCAGTAGCGTTTTGAAATAAATTTAGATTTGAAACAATGACTTCGTCGTAGCCTCTGACTATGAGCTCTTATGAGCTCCAGTACGTGGTTGGAATTTCTGGGAACAATATTTGTTTGTGTTAACTTTTTTGCTATAAGGCCCCACACATTTTCCATGGGATTGGCGTCAGGAGTTTTTGCCGGCCATGGCAAAACCTCGATGTTGTTTTGCTGGAACCACTGTTTATATAAATGCGTGCGGTATTGATAGGACAATTATCCTGCTGATACACAAAACCTTCTGGTTGAAGAAAGGTTGCTTCTGGAAGCATAATATTTCTCATCATATCAACATAAACCTTAGCCGTTAATTCTAATTGACAAGTAAAACATGGATTTTCTGTCAGTTTGGTGTCAATATCGCACCGATCATAGGCCAAAGGATACTAAAACAAAAATGAGTTAACTGGCTTTTTATTTGAGAACGGTGTTGCGTACGCATTTTATGTGGCCGGAAGTGTACATAGACATGTGCTTAACTTCTGCTGTATGCGTTTTATGTATCGGGAAGCATATTGGTCACAATCCTTAACACAATATTCCACAATCAATTCTATTTAGGAATATTTGTCAGTTGGTGTACAAATTTTGCATCACCTAGCCTAAACATCAGACAGAAATATTCACGTTTGAGTAACCTATGAACTAAGTCAGCGTTTTCAGTAGGAAAAAAGTTACCTCGTATCGGTCGTTTAAATTCACCACAGAACCATGCTACATTCCACGGTATGCAATTTAGACACGATGACGTCATCATTTGTGTATCCGAAATCGGTTGGTAAGCATTTGACAGACCAAACAGGGTACCAAACCATGTACCAAAGCTTGCCGAAATCGTCTATAGTGATTGGTTTATCGATTGGTCAAATGCCGCCAGCATTAGTTTAGAACGAGATTCTGATCTTCAAAGGAAGCGAGATAAGATATTTTCCAAGTAGGAGGATTCTGATTATTGGGATTTTCCTATTTTATTCACCATATGTTTTATTTCTGCTGTTATTTTATTGTGCCGACTGTAACCCATAAAGAAAGCGGCCGGATTATTTAATAAAAAACAAGCTGGAACCCTTGTGGACAATCACGCCAAAATCATACCGATACCAAAGATAGATAGATAGATAGATAGATAGATAGATTCTTTATTGGTGCTAATAATGCTTACGCACTTACACAAGTCAAAAATTTTACAAAAATAATGTCATAATGTCTTATAAATAACAATATTTAGCATTAAAAAAATCATTAACAAATCTAAAAACAAATTTTAAAAGTCGTAAAAACAAAAAAAAACAATAAGTATAATAATTATGATAAAAGATAAAAGAAACATAAGAAATTTAAAAAGTTCATCAAAAATTGTTAAAACTAGAACATCTAAAATATAAAAATAAAATTCAACACCTATCTTTTGAATAAATGAAATACAACAAACAAATTTAAAAGAAAAAGTCAAACGAATTGTGAAAAACCAAAACAAAAAAAAAGCTAAAAATATAAATATAAAAACAGTAAAGAAAAAATAACAAATAAAGGTGAAAACAGCCATTCAAAAGGTTACATATTTCAGCCAAAAAAAACTAACCCAATCGCTCATAACGGGCGTTTGCTCTATATGGCAGAAAAATCAGCAGTCAAAAATTGTTCCATATCATAATAGGCTTTTTGTCAAAAGCGTGTTTTGCCCCACAATGCTTGAGAGTGATCTTAATAGATATATGTTCCTAGCGAGTCTGTCTGTAAGTGTATTCAAGTGCGCGTCCCAGGTTAATTTTGAATCCAATTGTACTCCCAAGAATCTCACAAATTTATTTGATCAATGTCACAATTTCTGTTTAAATTTTTAAGGGTAAAAATAATTCACTCTGTTTTACTTTCATTTAAACTCAATTTCTTTGCCAGAAACCAGTCTTTTAATAAAGTGAATGATGTTGAAGCAATCCTGTCAAGTTCATCGGCACATAAAAGGGATTGGAGGTCAATTGTGTCATCGCAATATTGGATTAATTCTGCTAAAGGTGAAGCCTGATTAAGGTCATTAACAGATATCAAGAATAAAATGGGACCCAACACAGATCCTTGAGGGACGCCATAATTAACTGAAAGCCTGTCAGATTCCACTCCCCCCATCGACACATACTGTTCTCGTCCTGTCAAGTAGGACCTAAGTAACTCATTGCTTTTTGTATCAAAACCGTAAGACGAAAGCTTCACTAGCAATATATCATGTGAAACACAATCAAACGCTTTTGTTAAATCTAAAAATCGAACAGACACATGTTCACATTTTTCAAAACCTTTATTTATTAACTCTACCAACCTGCTTATAGCAGTGCATGTTGATAATTTTGCTCTAAAACCAAACTGACTAGTACAAAGAGATTGTTTTCTTCTAGGTATTCACAAACTTGATTTTTTTAAGTTTTTTCGAAAATTTTACCGAATATAGGTGTTATTGAAATGGGCCTGTAATTACTTGGATTGTCTTTGTCACCTTTTTTGTGCAAAGGTAGCACTTTGGATATTTTAAGGATGGTGGGAAAAGTGCTTTTAGAAATAGATTCGTTAATTAGTTTTGTCAAATAATAATTATATCTTTAATCGAATTTACGTTTTTTAAAGCTAAAACTACAATTATTTTTGTTAATATGAGAATGATTTAAAAATTTTTTGAAAGTAGTGTCAGTAGTTTCCAAACCGTTAATGATTTCAATGGGAACATTAGCAAAGTAACTATTAAAATGGTTGGGGGAAATTGTTTTCGGAATGTGACTTTTTTGGTTTTTGTTTCTATTAATGATTTCCCACATGGTTTTCTGAGAGTTACCTGAATCGGCTATGAATTTATCGTGTGCTGCTTTTTTTGCCACAGACAGCTCTTTTCTGTATGTTCTTTTAACTGAATTTAGAGTATTTTTTAATGCTTCGGAAGGGTCCTTTTTATGTAACTCATTCACAAAATTTAACATATCCCTTTGATGACGAAGATTATCATTAAACCAATTTAAGATAATTTTTTTACTATTAGTATTATTGGACACTATTTTTGATTTTTCGGGGAAAACGACTTCCATACACTTATCTAAAATAGAAAGGAAATATTTAAACTTTTGTCCTATGTCAAACTCTGTCAAACTTATAAAACTAAGATCTGTTCCACCAAGTATATTATTAAAATTAAACAACCCTACATCGCTTATCGGTCTATAAACAAAGAAAAACTAAAAGAATTATGTAGCTAAATTAAACACCTCTTTACCGATAAACGATCCGAACAGCCAGAAGAATTATCTCTCCCTATCTTCAGCTAAAAACATAAAAGCGGTAGGGCAAGACGAAGTATACACTGAGGTTTTAAAGAAAAACGAAGATTCACCAAAAACGCTGGTCAAACTTTTTAACTTGATTTATCGTAGCGATAAAACCCCTGCTGACTGGCTAAAATCAACCTTTGTTACGCTGCCTAAAAATCATTCAGTAAAGAAGTGTAGTGATTATGGTCGAATCCTTTATGGGCAACACGCAGTTTGAATTTCGTGGTGGGTTTGGGACGAGAGAGGCCTGCCGGTGCCAGTATATGCCTGTTTCATAGATTATGACAAAGCATTTGATCAAGTCCAACACAAAAAGCTCATAGAATCGCTAAAATAAGTTGGTCTACATGACCGAGAGGTCCAAATAAGAAGAGGAGTACCCGCTGTTGTTTAATATATATAGTAACAAAATAACAGAGAATTCACTTCATAACTGCGATATATCGACGACACTGTCATAATAGGAGACACGCTGGAAGGCCTGCAAGAGTTTTTAAATCAAATTGCTGCCAAAAGTTCGCAATTCGGGCTTACTTAAATGTTTGAAAAACAAAATGGATGGTTATATCTAAGGAAAAGAACATCCGAGGCATGTTAGAAGTAAATGGGCAGTAAGTCGAACGTGTGGATTCATACAAATACTTGGGTTGTCTCCTCAATGAGAACTGGAACAACATGCAAGAAGTTCGTGCAAGAATTGAACAGGCCAGATCATCTTTTATCAAAATAAAATCAGTGTTGTGTAGTCACGATCTTAAGACCAATCTCCGAAATCGAGAGCTTCGGTTATATGTTTTTAGCATCTTATATTATGGCACGGAAGCATTCGAAATGTGGTGTTATCGTAGAATACTAAGGATATCTTGGATGGACCGAGTAACTAATGTGGATGTTCTGCTTAGAATAAATAAAGATCTTAAAGTTTTATTTACCATCAAAAAACGAAAACAATATTTTGGCCATATTTTGAGAAATGACAAATATAAACTTTAAAAATTGATAATAAAAGGCAAAATTGAAGGCAGAAGAGGTCCGGGTCGTAGACGGATATCATGGCTTAAAAATCTTAGACAATGGTATGGTGTTAATACTACGACACTTCCCAAAAGCAGTGGACAGGGTACAGATCCCGCTGATGATAGCCAACGTTCGAAGAGAGCAGGGCACTTGAAGAAGAAGATTGTAACGCAAAGGACTCTAGGAGGGGGCGCGGTTAAGTTAAAAACCCTCCTTCCTCGCTGCGTCACTGGATTATACTCAAGTCAAAGTTACCAATTAAGTGTTCCCGGAAAAATATATTGATTGATAGTCAAACCCAAACAAATAACAAACTAAGTAGGTATTTATGTAATAATATTTAATTCTTTCATACCAATATTTATTAATTCATAAACAAACAAGAATTGTTGTTAGGTATCTAATATTTATTCCTAAACATCTTTAACTTATTTACAAGAAACACTCAAGGGCCTTTCTCCACTTGGTATTACCCAAGGCTAAGCATCGAGACTATAAAACTTAATCAACATACCGGGCTTCGCAGATATTCTCGAGAATATAACTGGAAATTTTTTTCTGGATTAATAAGTGGAAATCTTTGGAAATCGCATGACATGTGCCAAAAATTTCGAAATCGTATCTTATATGTTTTTATTAGATTTTCTAAGGTTTTAAATAAAATTTGTCCTCTGATGGAAATATGCAGTTTCACTCGGTATATTCTCTATCAAAATATTACTAAAAGTTTCCGTGCGTGATGCCTCACCCTACGGGTTCGGGATTTTTTCAGATCGCATGCACTCAAGCTTTTGTTAAAAAATTTACTTCAAACAAAATTTATATATTACTACTACTACCTTAAAACTTAGAAAATCATAAAACTAGCCACAGACCCGTGTTTCGAACTTATTTTGATCTCATCAGTGTGGCACAAGTCAGCTGGCCAGGCAATTTTGTCCATAACCTGACTTCTGCCACACAGGCGAGATCAGAATAACCACTGGACTTCAGTAGGGTACCGCCAGCGATCCAAAAGGGGGAGGGTTCGTATGAATAACTTATAAAAAAAAATTACGGATACAGCCGATATCAAAGGGTTTGTTGTAGGTGTTGGGTCCGATTAATATTAAATGCACCGCAAGCAAAAATTTTGAGAAAATTATTGCCTTTTTACAACTTTTTAAAAAATATTGTTACTGTCGAAAATTGCTTAAAATTAAACCAAAATTGTAATACTCAATCTTTTATAGCGATGCAAAAAAAACGAAATTGTAAAAATCAAAAACCTTATATAGCCGCAGGCGAAATTTTAATATTTTTGTTTTTTTTTGTAAATTATTTAATGAAATACGGGTCGAGTCAGCTGCAAAGGTGGAGGGGGGGGACGATCGCTCCTCCCCTGTATCCGCCCGTATTTAATACCATTTTTTAAGTCATGGAACGGGCTTTAACCCATAACCCCCCCAGCGGTACGCTCCTGCTGGACTTAAGCTTTGTTGTTTTTACAACTTGGTTGATTTTTGTTTTTTAGTATCAGGGGCCTACGCAGAAATTAGAGAGGGCTTGAGGTTCATGGGGGGGGGGCTTAAATAAAATAAATAAACCTTTAGGGACCACAATTCAATAGCTCTGTGTAGGCCGCGGTGCATCCGGGCTGTTGGCGGTACGATAAATAAAAATTAATTTAAAAATTATGCTCATCTATAACTCTTAATTGTATGGTATGACATTTTCAATGCTTAATTAGAAGGTCGGCAATTTTTTGAAAATATTCCGCAAACACTGAACCAACACTATTTATAAACACTTAAACAATAATTTTAGTTTTAATTGATTGCCTTCTTTACAAAAAAGTTAAAAACTATTAAGTTAATTACGTCTGCCTAGACCAAACTGGAAAATAAAGTAATATTCCAAGGTGATCGGGCTAGGATTTTTTTAGTGGTTTTGTCCAGTTTTCGTGTACAAATTGTATCATTAAAAGAAACGCATTTTATGGTGCAACTATAATGATCACTACAAAATGCATTTTTTTTTATGCACTTTAGGGATTAAAAGTGCACTTTTAATACATCATTTTAGGGATAAAAGGGGCACTTTTAATCCCTCAGAGATTAAAAATAATTTTAATCCCTGGGGTGTTTAAAGTAAATTTTTCCAAATTAAACAATAATTTTATTGAAATTTGAATTTGAAAAATTGAAACACCAACTAGAGCCAAACCCAGCATACTCACCACATTTGATAAAAATCAGTCAAGTAGTTTTTGAGATATCAGCGTTGGTTACAGACAGACATACAGCCAGACGCTACAGGTAAAAATGTGCAGAATAGTCAGGATTGCGTGGATCGGTGTGAGAGCAAAACTGTTGCTGTGTTCCAACTCTTGTCGAATTTCCTCGTGCACAATTTCACATGTCTCTTTAAATAATCTAAACCTCTTTTTAAAATTTATATCGTCGTACTTCTCCAAATGATTTTTCCTAAGACGAATAATTTTTGGTCTTCTTGGTGCTTCGACAATGCCAATAATTTCGTCACCATCTTCATCCAGTTGATCAAAAATAAATTCTAAGTCATCTTTCATAGCGATTTCACTAAATACTTACAGTTTTTTTTAACAAAAAAAAAAAAATTTACGTCGTAGCTTCGTGTAGAAACTTTTGACGTCAAAACTAACAAACTGTTCGTCAGGTTGTAGGTCCATGAAGTGCCTTGAATTTTTGACGATGATTAGTAGAAGATATTTAGTAAGATCATAAGTCGGAGAATTGCGAGAACTGGTTATCGGTCAGTATTCTATTGTACCATTTAAAACAAAAGGCTAATACTTTAGGGGTCCATTTAAGGGGTAAGGAGGATAAAAATCAAAATGTATATGAAAGATTGACTTTAAGGTAATTTTATAGATAAATATTTAAAACGAAAAAACTGACAGGTTTAAGTACAAAATACTATCCGAAAAATACGCATTTTACTGTCACTATTGTCTTAAGGCGCAATTACACAGACGAACATGCTCAAACAAAAGCTCGTGCAAAAGATTTAAAATTTTTTGCGCGAACATTTTTGTGAGCTTTTCTTTGAACATTTTGTTCGGGTAAATTTTTGAGCAAATTATTGCTATCTGTTTTGGAAACATATTTTTAAAGATGAGAATAAATAAAATTTCACATCAGTGATCAGTGATCTCAATTCTTTAAAAAAATGGAACACCAACTTTTATTTTAAATTTTTGTGAAAAAAAGCCGACGGCAAGCAAAACATTATTATTGGCTATCAGTTTTGTCACATGGATTAGGGTTACTTATAATATTTTTTTCTTAGGGGTTTTCCCGGATTTTTTTACCCGGGGGTTTTTTTGGGACTTTCTTGCGAGTTTTTTTATTTCCAAGGGTTTTTTTCCTAAATTCGAAAAACAACCCAAGAAAATTTTTCTTTTCCAAAAAATTTTTCAAATATCGGCAAAAAACTCAAAAATTGCACTTTTAAGCGGTAATCCGCGCCTCACGACTATGAGGAGTGGTGGGGAGGGGATTTTTTTTAAAACATATTTTTGTAACTTAACTTTAACCTTAGCTTTGATTGTTTTTTTTTAATTCCTCACACCAGATTTACCTACTTAGTTTAAGGCCCCAATCTTGCTTAAAAAAGCAAAAGGTTTATGAAAATGCTGAAGATAGATATTTACTGTCAATTTAATGTAATAATCAAGGTCGATTACTGACACCGAACAAACAATATGCAAAGGGGCAACATTCCGATTCAAAAGTCTAGTCTATTACTGCTAAATTATATTTTTTAGACAAGGGTCATAAATCCATCCTTTCGATAATTCTCTTCCCTAAAAACCCCTGAATGCCAATTTTGATTGAAATCGAACAACTTCACTTCCCTCATTAGCGGGAGGGGGTGCCTAATAATACCATATTATTGTATTGTCGCCGCAACTATAAATACACACCGAAAACTGAAATTGAATACCAAATTTGAGTTGCAAGATTTGAGCCGAACATACAAACATACATAAATAAAAGCTTGTAAAAATCGCCAAAAATTTCAATATTTAAACAATCGGAAACGCAAGTTCTACGCGTCAATAAAATGAAATGAATTTCTTTGTTTTGAGTCGGAGAGCCCTTTCTTTATGGAAAGATTTGTTCTAAAATTTTCATAAAAAAAACTGCGTTGACCCTTGTTTGTTGTCATGTAATTTTGTGTGTCAATGTTCATTTGACCAAAACCCGCTCTCACTAGTCTACGGTTTTTACCTTCTCCTAACCCAGCATCAGCAACAAATAAGTGCCAATTATGGTATACTGGCATATCCCCTATAAAAATCAAATCAATCGAAGTTGCTTATGAGGTAAAACGTGAATTTCGACATCATATCGTTTTTCCGTCGGAAAGCACTTAATTAAAATACGTTGTTTTAAAACTTAGTCTTTCTATTTTCAGTTAAGTTCAATGAATTCCCATAAACTTATAAAATTTAAATTTGTAAAGAAATTTTTATACCCCCAATTCTTCAAATAAATTTTGCTCAACATTCTCTCCAAAATTTACGTGTGTTCTTTTGTACGAGATTTTGCTCGAACATTTCTTTGAACATTTTGCTCAAGAGGCTCGTGTAAATGTTTGTCGGCATTTCAACATCAAAGGAAAGTTTGTCTGTGTAAATGCGCCTTTATACGTACGCGGAGCAAATTTAAGAAGTGAAAAGGGTAGTTCGTGGTACAATTGTTATATATCAAATTAAAGATAATTTTTGTAGGCTATAAAAGGTATTGACCCCTTTCTAATATAAAATATAAATATTATCATCAAAAAACTAAAAAAAATTTCAGTTTTAAACGGTAATTCGCGTGGAGGGCAAGGGGATTTTTTGTTCAAAACTATTTATGGAGTATTACTTTACCTTCAGCTTTGATTGTTTTTTCGTGCTTTATTTGGTAGGTGCCTAATTCAGCAGGGGGTTGTTTAAGTCCGCGAGGGTTGCTTAAAACCAAAAGGTAGATGAGATTGTTGAACATATGTCTAGTAGGTAAAATATGGAGATATTTTTGAAAAGGTAAATTTTTATCTTATACAGGGTGGAGACTTTAAGTGGAATATTGGCTGTAGCGGGTTAAAAAATTGTTTTTTCAAAAAATCCAAAAACCGAAAATGTTTGTGAAAGAACCCTCAGAAAGGGGTCTTTTCACATACAACTTTTTTTTCAAATGGGAAGACTCCGCTTGTGGCACCTGGTTGGAAATATTATGGAAAAAGAAAAACGCTCATATAATTTATTTTGACATTTGTCAATCCATGTGTCAAAATCCTCAAAAAAATGTAACATTGTCCCTTGCGGGTTGGAAATTTGTTTTTTAGAAAAATCCAAAAACTCGTCAATTAATATTTTTAGAAATCAAAATTTTCGGCATAAAATTTTTGAGAACGAACCCTCAGGAAGGGGTCTATTCACATACAATTTTTTTTTTCAAATGAGAAGGTCTCCCTTGTGGCACCTAACCTCAGAAATGGGTCTACTCACTCACAACTTTTCTTTTCAAAGGAAAAAACAAATTTCCAACTCGCCTAGGGCAGTTCCATTTGAAGGCCGACACAATCATTTTTTCAGAATTTTTGACACATCTATTGACAAATGTCAAAAAAAATACACGAGCATTTTTCTTTTATGACAAACTTTCGAAAAAGGTGCTATAAGCGGGGTCTTCTCATTTGAAAAAAAAAGTTCTGTTTGAACTGATAGTCCGTTCACAAAAGTTTTATACCGAAAATTTTGATTGCTAAAGATACTGGTAGACGTGTTTTTGGATTTTCCTAAAAAACGAATTTCCAACTCGCTAGGGGCAATGTCCATTTGAAGCTTAACACAATTTTGAGCATTTTGACACGCGAGCGTTTTTCTTTTTCGATAAGCTTTCCAACAAAGTGCTACTAACGGGGTCTTCCCGTTTGAAAAAAAAAGTTGTATGTGAATGGACCCCTTTCTGAGGGTCCGTTCACAAAAAAATTTTGCCGAAAATTTTAGCTGATAAAAATCTTAGTTGACGTGTTTTTGGAATTTAAAATAAAAACAATTTTTTAACCCGCTACGGCCAATATTCCATTTAAAGTCTCCACTCTCCTTCAAAACAACTATATCCAAAAATATAAGATTTTTTTGAGGGTTCATTTTAGGTTAATACACTTGTTATAGCTCAAATTAAAAAACAAAAAAAACTGAATTGTACTTTTAGGTGGTGATTTCACCCCTACAGCACGGGGTTGGGGTGTGGGTCCTCTTCCTTAAATAATCGGGGGGTCCCAATATATATAATCATATAAAGCGCGCATGGACTAAAAGGGACGTGTCCTCTATAAATTGATATATGTAGGTATGTTAGTAATTAAGAGAATGTTCAAATTTTATGTTTATTTATTTTTATTTTCTTATAATGTGTTGCAAGTGCACGATAATTTAAGCAACTAGTATGCTACTTGACAGGCCTTTTAAAATTAACGGATGAAATATAAGCCAGGTAACTGCAGTTGGTATATTAAACACAAAACACGACATTTTATTAAATGGGATCCCTTATATTTTATGAAGATAAATCGATAGGAACTTTTTGTTTAACTACTTAAATACATTAAGTGTGTCATAAAATATATACAGGGAGACCAGAAAGTAAGGATACTCTTTGTCCAAAACCAAACGAGGCAGAAAATTTAAATTTGACATACTTAGATGGTTTGCAATAAAACAATCTTTTGGATGCTGGTGCCGCCAGTCATTAAAAGAGCGGAGGACCCATATAACTATGAGATACCATAACAGCCCTGCTCTTGCATTTCCCGAGAAAAAGGCTAACCGATAAAAGCTCTCTCATCCCAACAATGAAGTTAGCCTGGAAATAATTCAGAGGCGAAGAGCCTACCGGGCAGGCGCGTCCACTGGCGATCCCAAAGCATTTGATTGGGGGGGAGGGATAAAGGCCCCTTGCCCAACTAATATTAAAAGCGATTCCCAAGTTACCTGAAACTTTAAGATTTTTTTAATTGTTCTTTGAAGACATTAGAAATACAAAATAAGTTGTAAAATGTACTTAAATTTTCTAATTGAACCTTCATATTTCCCAACTGAAAGCAACTTTGGGGAGGAGGCTCCCTCCCCATCTCCCCAAGGGATCGCTGGTGGCGCGTCAATTGCGTTAGTAGTGAAAGAACCTGACCACCATCTGACAGGGAAAATTTATGTTATGTTTAATATTTTGCGCACAACTGGGCGTTAAATGCCTTTTACCGTCCGAGTTTTAGTGCCATAAGTGGCACTTTAACGCTCTAGAGCTCACTTAACGCCCGCGGGCAATAAAGTGATTTTTGCTGACATTTAATAGTAATTGTGCTTTTCCTGTTGGGCTTGCATTTTGTTCGTTAAAAACAAAAAGATTGTTTACCCAGATTTTGTTTTATTTTTTCAATTTTTATTTCAAGAACAAGAATAAAAAAATTACATAACTATAGGTAAATTAAACGTAAAATCAAAAAACTTAAAATTAAAAATCTCTTGCTGCAGTTTGAAAAATTCATAAGGGGATGGGGATGGTCCTTTTCTCGAAGTGCATTGACTTTTTTGGCTTATAACCTTCGTTCTTCCGCTTCAAAAAAGCTATGAGCTTTGAAAATTTACTAATGTCGACGTTGTTGGTAAAACTACTAGTGGTCTTCAACATACTGTTTCGTTTCGCCTTTTTGCAGCAAAGTGTCTTCTTTTGGGTTTAGGCATCCACTTTCAGCAATATTCTTCTCTGAACACTACCAAAAATAGTCCTTATAACGGTAAAGCCATTATTACCCTTAAAATAATTTAGTTCAGCTTACTTCAACTTCAACTTATTTTTATTGTTTCTAAGAAAATATACATTTTCTATGAGTTCAGGTTAAAAAGTAAAAACTTAATATAAACACGTCTCTTAAACAAAATTTACATTCAATGAAAAACAAAAATTAAAGAGAAAATCACAATGCGAGTGATAGACTAAAAACTAAATTTATTATAAAGAGCATTGTTATACATTTAATAATATTGTGATAAGAAGGAAAATATTTTGACGCTTATTTTTGAACAGGTAAATATTTTAGATATTGTTTTTTTTTTTTAATCTAAAAGTAAACCAACAGGAAAAGCCAGATTACTCATTTCGTAAAAAAGCACGAATTCTGAAAATAGTCTGAATCATTTGGAATAACTTTTTCGCTGCGTGGGAGTCAATTTCTTCCATTTTTTTTTAATAGCGTTAAATAGGTACATTACAAATTAACTACAAAAGAAACTAAAAAAAAAATAAAAATATTATGCAGGTACATAGATACTAATAATGCAATTTTGCAAATTCGTTTAGCGAGATCAATAGTGATTGAGTTGTTTTTAAAGGTTACAAAATTTCATCAAACACATCATGAGTTAATAAAAATAATTAAAAGTATTATTAGCAGGTACTAAATAGGTAAAACTGAAGAAAAATTAAAAAATGCTTTCTTTTTCAATGTTTAACTTTAAAAACTTTAGATCTATAGATATTAAGTGAAATCTTTGTATATTTCATAGTTATTCAAAAAAAAGTGTCTTTAATTTTATTTTAATTTCTTCCAATTGATTAAAAAAGCACCAGGGTCGTTCCAGGGTTCTAGGCGGACCTGTTTTAGTTTTATGGTAGATTCATATTGCAAACTGAGTAATTTTCATCTGGCTTAACCATATATGTGGTTTCTTTAATTAAGAACTTGAGAGTACATGTTCTGAGTTGCGCAACAAGTCCTGAGATAGCAATGGGTAGAGAAAGCCCTACGTAAGTGGCAGGATTTTGGTAGTTGGTAAACCTATGATAAAATATAGTGTAATTTGCATTTTTGGCAAACGATAAGTCAGTTTCGATAAGTTTTGATTTTAGGGACTCAAGAATATTGTCTTTATTAGCATCAAGGTTGTCTCATAGATGTTGCTTTTCAAGCATAACAAACCATGATTTTATTTGTGCTGCCCAATTATATTGAATTTTGGTAGAGTTTAGTAACTGGAGTTGTCGGTTAAGGTTAAAGCATTTCTTGGGCAGTCTATCATTTGGCATGGATATTATTTTTAACAGGAAGGTAAGACAAAGCTTAAAGACAAGATATTCAATGTGAATGGGGCCGGACTCGAGGCGTACAAGAGAGGATGAAGTAGATTTTGGAAGTCGCAAAACTGATTTGAAAAAAGTCAGCTGAATTATTTCTAGATCTTGGGCATATCTGGAGGCCCACACAGGAAGAGATGCAGTGATAGTAACGGTGGAGTTGAATAGAGTGGTTATTGTGTCCCAGGAGTTAACCTTGGCTTTCGCCATGGCGCGCTGGCAGCTTGCTTTGCTCTGTCTACAGACTTGGCCATAGTTGAGAAGACACCTGAGGCAGCAAAGGTGACTCCTAAGTAAGTGAAGGACTGACCACATCCAGGTTTTCCCCATTCAGCTGAAAATTAAATTGGTTGGATGAATTCCCGCCGTGATTAAAGCACATTATCTTTGTTTTAGCAGTGTTTATATTAAACGAATTGTGTTCTGCATATTTACACAAAATATCCAGTTATGAGCACATAATTTCACTTTTCTGCCTCCTTTGGTTTTGCAGATATTTAGCGGTATTGCTACTTTTAACACACTCTGTATAGGTGGTTAAGGTGTACAATAATTGTACAATGGCGGGTAATTTTGTGTTTGTAGGTATGCATTTAGCCTTACATACCTAGGTGTAGCTTTTACTTTCATCGTTAACATTTTGTAATCTTCAATTCGTTTAATTTTATGCGCATATTTTATGGCTTGCTAAATATTGAATTGTCAAAACTGCATCTAAAATAGTGATTTTCACATCTAGTGGCTAAAATAGTACCCTTTTTACAAGCGTTAGTAAAAAAAGCACAGTTTAGCCGCGAGTTGTTAACACTATTTTTTTTAATACCTTAATCAAAAAATCCGAGAAAAACAGCAGGTTTTTTCTGACAGAAATTTTGCCATGGAAGACTCGTAAAAATAAAATAAAAATAATGGTCAGGCCACGACAAACATTCAAGGTATTACAGTAGAAACATGTTGATACCCACAACAAAAACAATTAAATATTTAGGCATACAAACAGATAATAAGTGTTTTTGGGACTTTCAGGTTAATTATGTTTAAACAAAATTAGAGAATTTTGCCAAAGATAAAGTATTTGATAAACATTTTGTCTAAAAATCAATTGAAAGTTTTGTACTTTGCCCTGGTGGAAATACATTTTAAATACGAATTTGTTGGTTGGGGAGGTGTGTTGGATACACACTCAAAAAATCTTGAACATATTTAAAAATAGGTACTAAAACTTATCCTTGGTAAAACTAATTTATTTCTAACAGATGATATATATATAAAATTAGCGGTGTTATGGATATTAGGCAGCTTTTTTGTTACCGAATGATGTTAAGGTCTTTTAAAAAAGACCGTATGAATGTTTACTGTTCAAAAATACAAATTACCTATACTACAAGATCAATTGATACAGTTGTAACTCCATAATGTAATAAAACATGTGGCCAAAAAAGCTACCTTATCTAACTCCTAGATTGTTTAACATTATTCTTCGGAGCAAAAAATCGTGTATAAATCTGGTTAGATTTAAAAGAAAATTATTTATCTGAGTGGCTTTTTAAGTCGCACAGATATAGTTTTGTTAATCAAAAACTAAACAAGTATTAGTATATAAAGGAAAAAGATAACAAAAACGATTAGTGAGCGTTAAATTGCTTAAAAAACTGCGAAACAAGTATGTACACTTTTGTGCATATTTCGGCATACTTAATTTTTGTAAATTAATATTTTCGAAATTCGTCTTAAATATTATATGTTATATACGCTATATACAGAGCGCTTCAGGCTACTGCGAACATAGGCCGGCAGAAGTCCAATTTGCCAGTGTACGTACATGCAGGGACACCGCACACCTATCAGTGGAGCAACCAATACTTAGGCTTGCGATCATCAATGAAACCGGAATTAATGAATGGTCAATAAATACGCAAATTTTTATAACGTAGTTTTCTTGTTTTTTGTCACTGATAAATTAGAGCGTTTTATTGTCAACTGCTTAGATTTATCACTGACAACGTGTTACGATGAAAATAATAAGGAGAAACAAAATAAAAGCAAGTTCTCAAAATAAAATAATACATTCAAAAATCAAAAAGATTCTCCCAGACAAAAAAAAGTTAGGGCAAATGTTCGAAAAGTCCTCCTTGCTCGGCTAGACAATATACGAGCCTATTATAAAAACCCCTTCTAACGTTTCCAATGTTAGGGGTGATAGTTTGAAAAGCTTCTTTAATTTTAATCCGAAGTTCTTTCAAATTATTTGCCCTTTCTTGTTCCGTGTACTTAAAACCCGATTAGGAAATACATTATTAAGATATTCCCTAACAAGGCCAACATTGTGAGCAAGACAACCATCTTATTGAAACCATGTTTCAACAAATCTCACATCTAACAACTGCCAAGCAGTTGGAATAATATGCTGCTGCAGTAGATCCAAGTATCTAGGACCATTCAAATTGCCGTCAATAAAATATAACCCAATTACGTGTTCCCCTACAATACCCCCCAAAACATTTAGTTTTTTGGGATACTGTGTGTTCTTACGTGAAAATACAAATGCAAATTTTCCCTCGACCAATATCGAACGTGTGTTGGGTTATGACGATTCAATAATGGAAAAGTACTTTCATGTGTGAAAAGAATATCATTACGATTATTTTCGCAAAATTCCATACGACGATAGGTGTCCTCCGGAAAAATTTGATGCGTTTTTGACGCTTTGTAAGAATGATAACCATTCTTTTTGAGAACACGTAAGACAGTGGCAGAAGACGTATCAACTGCTGCAGCAATTTGGTGACTAGTTAACTTTCGATTTTCCTCCACTGCAGCGCAAATCATCACATGTCGTACTTCCTGCTCGTCATTCAAAACAGTGGGTTTTTTATGGTTTCTTGGCGCTACACAACCAAACTTTTCAAAATTCTTCACAAACCTGTAAATCGTTCTAGGTTCTGGGCGATTTACAAAATTCTCCAAAAAAAGTTTTGAATAAGTTTCAATGGTCTGCCTTGATAGTACCATTTGACCATCTGCACTTTTTCGGCCACTTCGTAGACATCCACTTTTAGTTTTAAAAATGTATTATTTCACTTAAGAACTTACCAATCTGTTTCTCGAGCAAGGCAGAAATAAAACAAAATAATAAAAACAAAATAAATTTTCAAAAGATACCACTGCAGCGTGCTTCGAATCCACCTCGGTCGTACGGCACGGAGAGTAAATTGGACTTGATTCCCCCTATGTTCGCAGTAGTCTGAAGCTCATTGTATGTATATATGTGTTGTTAAAAATTTTAGCATCAATAGACTAAGATGTTTGTCCATCAATCACGTAAAAACGGCGTCTATCCTTGAATCGAGAGGAAATTTGCTCCCAGGGAGAAGAGAATTACTTTCGATCAATATCGGGCAAAAGTGAGAGAAACCGATTTAAACTGAAGATTTGGACCAATGAGATGCATAGTAGCGAGAGAATTTGACTCACTGGGAGCAAATTTTCTCTCGATTTAAAAGTAGACGCTACTCAATGACTTATCGCATATAAAATTGAATTTTTCATTTTAAAATTTTGTTGTGCCTGCTGTTGTCAAAAATTTTGGCTGCATTAACCTAAAATTTTTATAAGCTTTCCAACAAGGTATCCTCGAAGGTATCTCACGGTAAAAAGAATCTTTTTTTTTTGGGAGATCAAGTTTTGGAGGTAGCTTAAAAGGGTGTAACGGGCGAAATTTTAAAAACAATAAGGGTATGTAAAATTACAGTGGCTAAAAAGTGAGCGATGGACAACCGACCGATAAACAGAGCGACGGCGGCACAGTAAACCTGCTTATCTGAAGTCGAAACCACCAAATTCGTGGTGATTCATGAAAATCTCGAAGTGCGATGTTTAGATGATTATATTACTTCCCTTAGAGAGGGAAGTAAAAATACAATATCAAATATGATTTTTGTCAGAGTTTACACAAATGTTGTAAGAAAATAAAGCTGATATGTAAAAAGAAATCGTCAATTTTTATAACTTTTTTATCAGTGCAAGACTTTAGGAAACAAAAGACGTAACAAAATGTGTGTAATTTTTTGGCTTTGCTAGTACTAGTGGCTAAAATAGTGCTTTTTTTACAAGCGTTAGTTTAAATGACGAGCGCATCGAGGTATTTAAAAACGCGAGTAAAAAATAAACTGTGTTTTTTTAACACTATTGTTTTTAATACCTTTATCAAAAAATCCAGGAAAAAGAGGAAAATACTTGTAAAAATCTCGAACGAAGAGCACTTCTCGCAACACACCATCTTTACACTATAAATCAAGGCGGCTGGTAAATGAAATAACAATGGTTTCCATAGCGATATGCCTTTTTACTCGGTGACGTTCATTGTTGCGACATTTTAATCTTTGAAAGTTTGATATTTTGACGATATTTTTAAATGAGTTTTTCGTAAATACTTGGTGAAAACTGGCGAAAATGGCTTAATTTTTGGGCAAGAATAATTAGATATTTTCAATATTACTATTTTCCGCTATTTCTCTTTAATTTTCGGTAAGAAACGGACACAAATATTTTTTTCCACGATGCAATAAAAAAGTTTTTTTTCTTCGGTGACCAAAAAAGCCATTCTTTATTTATCTGCAGACAGTTACTAAAATCATATTTGTGTGAAGGTATAAAAAATATTATTGCGTAAAGGGTCTTTCCCGCATCCCAACTCAATATCACTTTGCGCACTCGTTAGGAAAAAACTTTCTCGAAACATTTTTTAATAAAAGTAAAAGCAAAAACAATGGGTTATTATAATTTATTTGCATACTAAAGATGACAAGACCAATTACCATACATAATTTTATACATAATTAACGCCGTTCATAAATACAACATATCTATAGCGGCCCAAACAACTTTTCCAAGTTGTGTTTTAGGTATATGTGTCAGTTTAGTTTGTTATGCGCGGTCATTGACTTATCGAAACATTTCCTTTTGACCCTGAATAAAAACAATAACAAATAATTTTAATCATAATAGATAGTTTTTGGTCGTGCCAATTTACAGACCGATAACTTCGCCGACCACGCTAACTTTAACACTATTTGACGTTTGCGATAATTTATTCGATTTTGTTTTTAATTTTTAAATAAAATTAGTTTTGCTGATGTAATTGTTTATTTCAAAAAAACACTCAATTAAGTTCCGAGAGCAAGTGGGGAATCAAAACTACCCAAATTTATTGCTTTTACAGAAAAGATTTGTGGCGTAGATGGCAAAGAGGGGGGGAATAAATCGGAAAAAAGTTTTTATTTGACCTGGATTTGAACCCGGGACCTCTAGAATACCAGTATAATGATCTACCAGCTGAGCTACCGGAAATCCTTTCGTCCGATTCATTTGTTAGTAGTGGGGAGATCTTTGAAGCCTACTGCGGCTTTAAAAACCTAGACATGTTATAAAGACAAGGAGGTACACATTTACGAATATTAGTTGTACGAAATTTCTATTCTATCAACCAACGATATACGACATATAGCGTTTTATTGGAAATTCGCCATCTGACACCTCCAATAAAACGATATATAAAAAGGAAGTAAAAAAAAACCTCCAAATCAGTTACATCAACCGAAAAAAATCTAGAAACAAAAGATCAAAATATCTTGGATGGAAATAACGAAAATTCAAACCTGGATGAGCATCCCACAAGGAACATACAAAGGATCAAAGTGAAAAGAGAAATTATTAAACGATGTTTCGTCTTGGGCAACCAGCGTAGGCTCATCAGTGGTTCCACTGGTCACCCTCCCCATACATCATTAAACTCCATCATACGTACACTTTGATTTCAAACTTTGAATCACTCACAAATAGGCATCGTTCCGCACTGATACTTATCGAAGTTACCTGATACGGATTCGTCCTGGCGTGTTAATATTTCCAATAGGATTATGCTCCTAGGGCAATTAAAAACAAAAAAGAAGTTAAAAAACCCTCCAAATCAGTTACATCAACCGAAAAGAATATAAAAACAAAAGATCAAAAGATCTTGGGTGGAAATAACGAAAATTCAAACCCGGATGAGCATCCCACAAGGATCACACAAAGTACACCATGGAAAAGTCTGAACACACCCCTGAACAGTGAGGATACAAAAAAGAAAAGTCTGGATATACCCTGGAAAAGTCTGACCGACCCAACCTAACCCATGTGTATACGAGTAGTGGTTTTTTTTATATATATTGTTGAGCGAGGGAAGTTTTAGACTAAACCTTTACTCGATTTATTTTGAAATTATAAATGTGAAATTTGAGTGCCTTAAAATGTGGTAATATTTTTTTCTTTTTTACTTTCTTTATACGGACCTCTTAAAGCGCTTTTATATAAGGAACGGTTTGAAAATATTGTCGTATAAACACCACTAAAACCATTTCAAGCGGTTTATCGCTTTAATACCGCTTTCGGGCTCAGTCAGCGCCACCTAGAGGAGAAATTTTTTTCTCTTGTTCAGAAAAAAATTTCTCCTCTAGGTGGCGCTGGCTCAGTATAAGTTCTCTTATAAAACTGTCTGTTAAATCAAATGTCAACCAATCAGCTGGGGAACGTGGTGACGTGATTGACTTAACCATTAATTGATATATAGAAAAGATATACAAACATTTTTTTGAATCAAATTATGACCAAATGAGTCCATGTACTTTTAAGAGGGCTTTTAGAAAAGTTCGCGATGAATTTGATCGAGATTTAGTTCAAAAATATGTCAAGGTTGTATATATACTGATTACATTTCGAAGAAGATTCCTCTGATAATCATCAAAAGATTAATAATGAGTGGCTCCTCCATGGTTATTTATGCACTCATTTGTTCTATTGGGCATTGACAAAATAAGATGGTCTATATCATATTGAGGAACACTCATCCAAATCCTCCTTACGGCATGCCAGAGTTCATCTAAGTTTCTAGGGGGACGTGGTAATCGACTAAGATTGCGCCCTATCATATCCCATACGTGTTCGATGGGCGACAAGTCAGGCGATCTTGCTGGCCATTCCAAAGTCTCTACGCCAAGTTCATGTAAGAAGTCCATTGTTTCACGAGCAATATGCGGTCTGGCATTATCTTGTTGAAAGATCGCATTTGGGATAGTTTGTGGGTAGGGATGTAAAACTGACTGCAGAACTTATATCGCCGAGCAGTCAGATTTCCGTTGATGAGTGATCTGCTTCCTGACGATATAGCACCCCATACCATGAAACTTTGCTTTCTTGCTGTATCACGTTCAACCGCCAAGTCTACATTTCGTCTCTCACCTCGAAATCGCCTAAGTCTCATGCGTCTATCATGGTCGCCTAAACAAAATCTGGATTCGTCACTGAAGCTTATGGTATTCCATTCGTCATTCCAGTTTTGCCGAGCTCTGCACCACTCCAAGCGGTGAGCCTTATGTTGTGGGGTCAAAGGTAGCACCAAAAGCGGACGGTAAGCCCTCAGCCCTATACCATCCTTGAAAACACTCGTCCTGTAGCTGCAACTAGAACATCTCTGACTGGCCCGACGATTTCTGAGAGCAAGAAGTCCGAGATGCCATAAATCACGACCTTGTAATAATATAGGGCGTCCAGAACCCGCACGACGTCTAAAAGTCTCATCATTGAACCACCTTCTTCAAACTCTTAACACTGTTGATGGATTGTTCATTTTCCCGTAAACCAAAACCAGCCTCTTTCATGCCCACGATGCGTCCTTTCTCGAAGTCGTTTAAATGATGAAATTGTTGGCGACCGCGAACCCTTGACATTTTTATTTTTTAAGTAAACTGTAAGCAATTCAAAAAGACCAAAAACTACAAGAAAAATGATTTAAAATTTTCAGAAAAGCTCTTTTGTGTGTTGGTTGTTTTTGTTAATTTTCATTCGGATAATTATCCATATACATGTTGTTGCATTTGTTTTTGTTCTCCAGTATATTTTCTATATATTATCCAATTACGTCTCCCTTTCCCTTTACCATTCTTGGTCTACCAGCTCTTCCGCCGAAGGATGATCATGCTATCGCTATACAGGGTGGATTTTTTAAATGGAACAGTGCTTCTAGCGGGTTAGAATTTGGTATTATAAAAAAGTCCAAAAACACGTCAACTGAGATTTTTAATTTTCTTTAATCGTGCTGTCTTGGATTTTTTTTATGTCGTTTTGTCATATTTTTTTTAAAAAATAGGACACCCTGTATAGTTTGACATTTTTGGATTCTAAAAAAAATATCTTTTTGACAAAACCACACACTAATACTCTATCTCTTATGGTTTCCAAGAGGCAATTGTTGTCTATGCCCTGTTTTACGGGGAATTTTTGAATGAATATCGAAAGATAGATCTTACTGTGTGGTATTGCTGAAGAGAGAATTGTTTGCAGATTTCAAAAATTGCAAAAGAGTGTCCTATTTAAAAAAATTAAAAATTTCCATACCTCATACTAAATGACATAGACAAAATCCAATCCACATGTTTTTGGATTTTTTTATTCAGCTAAATACTAACCCGCTAGAAGCAGCGGCGCACTGGCCTATCGGGCGATCGGGCATCGCCCGATGGCCCGGCAGGGTAAAATGGCCTGGTGCCTGGGAGACCGCACGTGATGGCTAGTTAGTAATTAAAATTATAAATACCTATAATAAAAATAATAAAACAGCAAGCATCGTTTTGAGAGTAATCCCATGATCCTATAAATTGTTATAAACTCTATCACTTTATGTCAGCATGCTGCCATCTATTCAGCATTTCAAAGACTAGATTTTTAGCGTAGAAGCTTGCAATAGGTAGATTCCTTCCTTAAAGCGCGAACGCCGAATTCCGGTTAAAACGATCGCTTCAAAGATCATCTGGGTGTCGATTCTTGAATCGAGGGATGGTCACATGTGGGATTGTTCGCACGAAAAAATTCCTAGTCTGTATTCTTCAACGCGCGAGGAGTGTTCCCGTCCGTCCAAAATTCGCAGGTGAACGTTCTACTGGTATGAGGCAGGAGAATGGCGCTGTAATCGCACGAAACTTGCGCAGAATGCAATATTTGGTTGGTTAATTTGTAACCTAACCTTTGTTGATTGATTCCGTTTGCCTTTTTTTATGTAAATATTGTCGGTAAAAAGACGATTTGATCCTTGAAAAATTAGTTTTGAAAAACCTGGCAAGAGAAATAATGGCCATTTATGGTTGAGGGCAGAAGTGCATCAGACTTGTCCATCGACAGAAAAGTAAGTAATAAATTAATATACCTAGTGCAATATATAGTGGGCTTTCACATCATACTCAATACATATTGAAACGATTAAATTGTTTCCTGTTTCTTTCATAGAGCATGTTCTCTGTTTCTAAGACTAAGAGCGTGATATATGAAAGAACAAAATGGTTGATTTTTTATACATATTGATTGGGTATAATGTGAAAACATACTAAGTAACCCACATAGCAAGCCATGGATATCCGTCAGCATATACGCATACATACAGAGCGCTTCAGTTTACTACGAACATAGGAAGAAGTCCAATTTGCCAGTGTACGTACACGCAGGGACACCGCACACCTATCAGTGGAGCAACCAACATCATTTGCGGTTTGCGTTTAGTACGCCCCTAACTAACTAATACGCAAATTTTGATAATGTAATTTTCTTGTTTTTTATCACTGATAAATTAGAGCGTTTTATTTTCAACTGCTCAGATTTATCACTAACAACGTGTTACAATGGAAATAATAAGGAGAAACAAAATAAAAGCAAGTTCTCAAAGTAAAATAATACATTCTAAAAACCAAAAAGAATCTCCCAGTCAAAAAAAAATTAGAGCAAATGTTCGAAAATTCCTCCTTGCTCGACTAGACAATATCCGAGCCTATTATAAAAACCTCTTCTAACGTTTCCAAGCATGTTAGGGGTGTAGTTGGAAAAGCTTCTTCAATTTTAATCCGAAGTTCTTCCAAATTGTTAGCCCTTTCATGCCCGTAAACTTTATTTTTGATATAACTCCACAGATGACCATAAAATGTACTTATAATTCGATTAGGAAATACATTATCAAGATATTCCCTAGCAAGGCCAACATTGTGAGCGGGACAACCATCTTGTTGAAACCATGTTTCACCAAATCTCACACCTAACAACTGCCTAGCAGTTGAAATAATATGCTGCTGCAGTAGATCCAAGTAGCTACGACCATTCAATTTGCCGTCAATAAAAAATGGCCCAATTACGTGTTCCCCTACAATACCCCCCCAAACATTTAGTTTTTGAGGATACTGTGTTCTTACGTCAAAATACAAATGCAAATTTTCCCTCGACCAATATCTCAGAGAGTTTTCATCCCAATTAGCTCTTTTCATCATTGTTTCGCAAAATTCGATACGACGATATAGTTGTCCTCCGGAAAAATTTGATGCGTAAGACAGTGGTTAAAGACGTATCAACTGCTTCGGCAATTTGGTGGCTAGTTAACTTTCGATTTTCCTCCACTGCAGCGCAAATGATCACATCTCGTACTTCCTGCTCGTCATTCAAAACAGTGGGTTTTTTATGGTTTCTTGGCGCTACACGACCAAACTTTTCAAAATTCTGCACAAACCTATGAATCGTTGATAAACTAGGTTCTGGGCGATGGTCTGCCTTGATAGTACCATTTGACCATCTGCACTTTTTCGGCAACTTCGTAGACATCCATTTTTAGTTTTAAAAATGTATTATTTTACTTAAGAACTTACCAATCTGTTTCTCGAGCAAGGCAGAAATAAAACAAAGTAATAAAAACAAAATAAATTTCAAAAAGATAACACTGCAGCCTGCTTCGACCCCACCTCGGTCGCACGGTACGGAGAGTAAATTGTACTTGATTCCCCCTATGTTCGCAGTAGCCTGAAGCTCATTGTATATGCGCTTATAATGTTAACTTATAAGTGATTATATGGGACATGCAAATGATATTCCTTCAATGGACATACATAAACATACCTCTAATGGATATTTAACTTTTATCCCATTTATGATCATACATGAAAAATATATTCAATGGACATCCAGTGATGTATATGTGCTCCATCAATCATTCTATATGTTACCCATATATGAAGCTGCAACGGACATCCAAGAGTGATAAATAATCACTTCTGATGGATGTCCATTGGATATATACGGGACATTCATGGATATACTTTATATGGGAATAGAAGAATTGTTGTTTCATTATAAATCACAAAACTAATTAGATATCCAATTTTCACAGTTAACAGGTATCCTTAGTTATATGTTAACCTAGTTCAATCGTATAGGCATGGTTTATGCAGCTACTTAGTGCATAATCTTATATGTCTGTCTCTTTCTCACATATATGAATAGAAAAGGATGGACAGAAAGTTATGCATTATGTTTGTCAATTGTGCATGATGCAGCTACACAAACCTGCTGCAAGTTAATACCTTTACAGGTTATGGTAGCTTTAAACTTTCTATCACACGGTTTCTACCAAGAAAGTGTTGGAAAACACGTATACCACACATTGAGGGCTCCGAGCTGTGTCTTCGTTTTTACAAAATGTGCCTTCCATTCAAAATTTAGCCAATTCTGATGTTTATTTGACAACAAAAAGTAGAGATTTTACATGACCCATTTTGAATGTCGCTTTGACTGACAGAAAAAAGGAATCTCCACATAAGTACCATTTAAAAAAAAAAATACAGTTTGCTGTATCTATGTGAAATATTGTAAAATAAAGAATTTTATAACTTAAAAATGAGACCTTTCATTTACACTCAGTTATGTACAAGGTGACTATTTATAAAGTCCCACTTGGAAAAATATTTTTGTTATTTATCACAAAAAGCTCAATGAAAAAGGCAGGGTAGCCAGGAGGTTCTCTTTTTTTAATGGAATCCTATTTTTTTTAAGTTTTGATTAAAAAAATATATCATGTAGGCTGTATCTTTGGTGGCTGTCGAGTAAAATTTAAAATAATTTGCCATAAAGGGCAATTGTGTAAGTCAATGAAAAATAGTAATGGTTCGTTGTTTAACACATCTTATGGCAACGTTTTTATGTTCAATGACCGTTCAAGATAAAGGTAACATATAGTATATTTTTGGAAACAGGAAGAAACGATTAGTGAAATTTTATAAAATTTAAAAAAAGGACCTTATGGCCTGCGTGTAAGGTTGAATTAAAAAAAAATACACTGATAGAAATTTATAATCTACATAATTTAATGAGTTTGTAATTCCCATTTACAATAAAAAGTAATTTTTTAATACTTTGTCATACTTTTATGTTGCACTTTTAATTCAACGACTGTTTTTTGTTTTTGTTTAATGTCAAAGAAATAAGGAAAAAAATCATAGAAAATATTTTGGTTAGTTTGAAATTAGTTCAATCGCTCAAAAAGCAAACTGGCAGCATTGGGCGTGTTTCGGCTGCATTCAAGAATACGAACAGCCAGCGATGGGGATCGGATCGTTCCCTGGGAGTGTTCACATCCTCTAAGTGATCATCCACCACCCGAACGTCCGTCGAAAATTCAAGAATCGACACCCTGGGGTGAAGACGTATGTATCTTATTTTCTTTAACGACCACTTCTAAGATTAGCTGGGGCGAAGACGTATATTTAGATACAGTTAAGAGACCTAAGGTAAGTACAATAATAGTTATATCTAATTATAATATCCCTAATAATTAAAGAGGTCTAATCTATCTTTTATAATTATAAACTTAAAAATCGAGGGGCGTGATGAAGGTTGTTCATTTCTCATAATACCTTAAAATAGATATTTGTTTATACAGGGTGTCTTGTAGCTAGAGAGGTGGAGGCAATTTAGATAGGTAAGTCATTTTATCGCGATTAAAACTGGTATACTTCTGTTGTCTATGTCCTTTCAAATTCAATTAAAATAAAGTTAGACTCAGGTCGCGGGACTTTTTTTACAGGGGCGTGCTCACAAATTTAAAAAAATAGCTCCATATTTTTCTGTTCAGCTTTTTTGTAAACCCGCTGGCGGGTGCCGCTTGCAGATGTTTTGTTCCTTAGGTAAGACGATTATTTTATACGTTGCAAGTTGCAGACGTGATAAAATGACTTTATATATATGTAGCTAATTTTTTTAGAAGTTTTTAGGCCTCCCTGTAAAAAAACCTCCACCTTGACGTTTATTATTATTAGCCGACCATACCTAACATATATGGTAAGGCTATTGAAATCGACAAAAAATAAGTTTTTTTATTCAAAATGATTTATTTGGGTCATAAAAAAGACTTAAAATTTTTTGATGGTGTCTGTCTGTTTGTCTGTCTGATTTTAACCAAATTTGGCACAAAAATTGTGTAGCACCCAACGATGAGATGTCTAGTTTCTAGTGGGGAAATGTAAGGGTGTAAAAACGGGGGTTGAATGATACAAAAAGTCATAACTCGAGAACCACAGCAGCTAGCGAAACGCAGTTTTCAAATTTAGATTGGCAATTAAATTATCTCTCATCAAAATTTGTTATAACGTGAAAGTTTGTCAGAGCTGTAGTTTTTGAGATATATGAGAAATATTTCAAAAATCATAACTACTAACCACGTAAGCTAGCGAAGCGCGATTTTCAAACATAGATTGGTAATTAAATTTACAATAAAATATGTTATAATGTCATAGTTTGTCAGAGCTGTCGTTCTTGAGATATAGAAAAAATCTATCACAACCACGGCAACTAGCCAAACGCTGTTTTTAAATTTGGATTGAGCATAACATTTCCAATTACATTTGTTAACATTAAAGTTAGTAAGATCTGTAGTTTTTGAGATATAAAAAATATAGAAATATACGTGCGTTGTTTGGGCGCAATTTTTTTTGTTGTTATCTCTGGGGTGAATTTTTCAAAACTAAACAAACGCTATAAAATGATTCACCACCTCTCTAGCTATTAAGGAAAAGATCGGACCCTCTAAATATCGTGATAACTAAGAGTTATTTTGAGAAATATTTTAAATGAACAGTGTTATGATTGAATCTGATATTTTTTGGCGTATCGCGAATCAGTCAAATGTTTTAGAGTTTCAGCTCCATTTTATATTTCAGATTCAAAAAACTATAAAATGGAGGAAAAAGGAAAGAAAAAAAGAAAAGGTGGTGCAGAAAGGGAACGCGAAAAGAAATAAAGACTTCTCGAAAAAAGTGCTAAAACCTGCCAGAATATTTCTACTTTGTTTCTTACTAAAAGTGACAAGTTGACTTCTGAACTATCCGAGCACTTTGAGGAGCAGTTAAACATAAGTACTTTTCTGGCTGAAGATATAGCAAATCAAGCTGACTCAAGAAACGATAAGAATAACGAAAGTGATAGTAGTGATAGTATTGATGAAATAAAGACAAATCAACGAGAATGTAGCAACGAATCACTTAATCATGCAGGGAATAATAATAATTACGCGATTGATTCTGAAACATGCAAGAATAGCCCACAGGACGAGGATAATGATGATTTTTACTTGCCATCCATTGAAAACATGGACGTCTTTTTAAAATTTCATTTCAGAATATCGATATTAATATGTTTATATGTATATACATTAACGCCTTACGAAATTTTTAACTTTAATTAATAAACTTTAAAACGCACGTTAATTCTTTTTTTATTCCTTTATATAGCAAATATTGGAATAGTAATTCACCATCAAAAATGCCTATAGTTTTAAGGAATAGGATATATTAGCAAAAGTGGCCTGGTAGGTCCCAGCATCGCCCGGTCTGATTTCCAATGCCAGTCCGCCGCTGGCTAGAAGCACGGTTCCGTTTAAAGAATCCACCCTGTAAACATGTTAGCCCTGCAACTATATTTAATACTCTATTGTATGGCAAAGTTAAAATTAAATTAAAACATAATGTATGCTCGTGTTTTTTTGGATGAAACATTGCTTAGTAATTATTTGTTATAATGAAATATTCTAGAACACAATTAAAACAAAAACAAATTTATCATCAAATTACTCAGAACTGTGGAATGGCTAAACAACTTCTAGATTTGTAGATCAATTTTTACAAAAAATACAAAATGTATGCAAAAGTTCAAGGTTTAAAGAATTAAGTTTAAAAGAATTGAAATATATATTTTTTAATAATGGTTTATTGTTGTTTTGTGTGGTGATGGGGGTCAAGTTCAATAAAAAGAAAAGGAAACCTTAGCATTAACCATTAATTTCCTAAAATTAAACGGTGGGATTTACTAAAAAGGTTTAGTATAATAAAACGACTGCCTAACGAAAATTTATAAAAGCTCTCTTTTTTCGTTTTTGGTAAATTTAAACGTGAATATCTCGAAAAACGAGTCGTTTTCTATCTAGAGAGCTAATTTGTAGGGTTCAATAATGGATTTTATTATATTTTTAGGACCCTTTTTTTAGATCTAATACCGAATTTTATTTGAAGGAGAATAACATGTTTTTAAAGCAAAAATAACTATACTTAAATTAAATAATATTTTATACTTCATGGAAGCATAAACAAAGTATTTAAAAACAAATATACTTACCTAGAGTTCTAACACTTGATTGAAACCGACTTTATTTTTCACTTAACACCATTTGTAATTTAAAGAAAAATAACATATTTTTAGATGAACACATTTTAGGTCAAGATTTATTTTTCCTTGTGACAAGTTTTTTTCTCCTCGGTTGTAATATGTTTTCGCTTTCAAAGAAAAATTTTTTAGTTTTAGTGCAAGTAAAAAGTACCTCTTTTGAAACAAAAATAAGATATTATCGGTTTACCTCTAGAATTTATTTGATTTAAGAATAGGTTTGGTTTTGATTTAAATTATCTCCTTTTCTTATTTTAAATATATTAGGTTTCCATTTAAGTATAAGAACCTTCATAGATCAAGAATAGGTAATTACTTTATTATAATAATACCTATTCTTATACTAAGAATTATATTTAAAGAAACTGTAAATTTCCAAGAATAGGGCTATTGTTAAATATAGGGACGGCCTCGGTTTATCAGAATGTGCAAAATAGAACCCCTTAAATAAAATAAAGTACAATCTTAAATTATTATATTTTATATCACTCATTCAATATCAAACTCGTAATTTGTAAAACCCATTTTTAATAAAACCCGGAATTTGTCAAACCATTATTTTTCAAAACCGGAATTCGTAAAACCCTTTGTTTATCAGAAAATTTTTGCTAAATTGATTGCGCATTCGCCAATAATACATGAACCGGAGACTTACAAGTACTTGCATTCCAGTTAAGAACAATAAAGTGACATCTATACACAAAGCATTGAACACTACCTGTGAATACTTTTAGCCAAGTGTGCGCACATAGACCGAGAAATGTATCGAAACGCTGCGCCATCTGCGTGTACGTCTCCGGTTTCCCAGTAAACACCGTATGTAAATATTATGTAAAATTTACATAACAGATTTACCTTGTTATGTAATTTTAAGGTCACTCAGAGGTCACAATAAGGTACAATTTAAGTCACATTAAGGTGCGAAAACTCTGCATAATGCCATGCGCAAAGCCCACCTAATTTTGAAATAAATGTGAAGTAAATAAAATTACATACCTTTTACATAAATATTACATCCATGTTACGTAAGAGTTAAGTAGAACTACGTATATTTTACATAATAGGTTCACCTTGTTATGTAAATTTAAGGTAGCATAGAGGTCACAATTATTTATTAATAAGGTAAAATTTAAGTCACATTAATCTGCATAACGAGCATGCAGCTGAAAGCGGGCCAACAACGGAAGGTCCGTTCAGCTCAGTCGGTGGTTGCTTGACACGGTCCGACACTGGCAAACATGTTGCAAATTACAAAGTTAACCAGACGGGCTGGTTTAAGTAGCGAAAGAGGTGATTCTTATATAGACCTTGTCAATACCTCAACATCCTAATTTTCAAAAATCTTTATATATCCACTGTTCATCTCTACCTACTAGGAAGAAAATATTAAGCACTGGTAATTTCTTTCATTTTCATAATATTTTTGTAAATTTTAATGTGACGTAAACCGCGTTATAGAGCGTTTACCTCATTTAGATGATATAAATATTACATAAAATGTTTTATATAATAGTTATGTAACATTTGAAATGTAAACTTACGGTTCAATTGACTATATAATAATTATGTCAAATTTAGGACTTTAATTTGACGTAAATCATTTTACAGGGGATTTACATAACTTGAATGACATAATTATTACATAAAACATATTATGTCACAAATATGTAAAATTGTAAATGTAAAGTTAAGGTGCAAACTATTTTATAATATTTATGTAAATTTCAAAATTTATAGTGCGTTTACGTAATTTAGATGATATAAATCCTACGTAAAATGTTTTATATAACGCTTATGTAACATTTCAATTGTAAACCTACGGTTCAATTGATTATATAATAATTATGTAAAATTTAGGACTTTAATTTGACGTAAATAATTTTAGTCGAAAATTACATAACTTAGATTACGTAATTAATACATAAAAAATGTTATATAACAATTATATAAAATTTTAAATGTAAACTTAGGGTTGACATTGTTTCATAATATTTACGTACATTTAAAAATTTTAATGTGACCTAAATCATGTTATAGAGCGTTTACGTAATTTAGATGATATAAATATTACATAAAATGTTTTACATAATAGTTATGTAAAATTTGAAATGTAAACGTAATGTCTAAATTGTTACATAATATTTATGTACATTTTATTACTTTAATTTAAAGTAAATAATTTTATGTGACGTTTACGTAAATTAGATTACTTAAATATTACATAAATTTTTTTATATAATAGGTATGTAATATTTTCTATGTAAAGTTAAGGTCCCACTATTTACGTAATATTTACGTAAATAGTCATATTATTTACGTAAAATTAACATTGCCTATGATGACTTAAATATACATTCAAAGTTTTGACGTAATGTTTACATATTTTTTTTATAAAAATATTTTTATGTGAGATTTACGTAAATATGATGTAACATATTTTACATAAATATGTGAACCTTAGATTTATATAAGTATTAGGTTAAAGTCACAAGTGTGTTTACTGGGTTATGTATTATTGGCGAATGCGCAATCAATTTAGCAAAAATTTTCTGATAAATAACGGGTTTTACGAATTCCGGTTTTGAAGAAAATGTTTTGACAAATTTCGGGTTTTATTAAAAATGGGTTTTACAAATTACGAGTTTGATATTGAATGAGTTTGATGAACAATGGTTCGATTATAAATTTCGAATTTGTTATTGAATGGGTTTGAAGAAATAAGGTTCTGATAAAAAATTGGTTTAACAAATTGCAGTTTTTAGGGTGAATCGTTCTTACGATGAAAATTTAATAAAATAGATTTATTTCCATGCAGGACTCATTTCGTTGTCAACTTTCCCTAGATCCTTATAATAGATTTAGAAACAAAAGAAGAGTCGATTTTTAATAAACAATATTTTCTTGATAATTGTTTCAGGTTCAAAGTTGATATTACGCAGTGTCAATGGCCGTTTTAAGTCGGGACAATTGACAGCAATTATGGGACCGTCTGGGGCCGGCAAAAGTACACTTCTCAACGTTTTAGCAGGATATAAGTACGTATTATTGACCTACACATAGACTATACGCAATGGCGCAAATCTTTTTCATAAATCTTGTTTGGAAGTCACATAAAACCCATTTCCCGCATCTATGCGTTTTTGTTCACAGCCCCACCAAGAAAACAAAATGTATACTCATTTAAATATAAATTTGGCTTTTTGTTGCCACTTTTTTCCTTACTTGTTATTTTTTTAAAGTCTCTTACATACTGAACTTTTTTTTTGTCATTTTTCATCAATAGTTTTTTAACAGGCACAGCAACATTTGTATCGTCTGCAAAATATGCGTTTTTATTTGGTTCCTTAAATATCCATGTCGTTTATACAGGGTGGATTCTTTAAATGGAACGGTGATTCTAGCGGCTTTAGAGAAGCGGTTTTAAAAAGCTAAAAGCGAATCTATAATGATTTTTTACGGACTTTCCGTCCATGGTAAAACAAAATTTGGGGCCACCAACTGGAGGCCCAGGGCCTACCAACTATTTCTTTTTTCAATTAGAAGGTACCACTTGTGAAACTTTTTTTGGAAAGCTTGTTAAAAAAGAAATTTAACCGACTAGTTTTTTTTTTACATCTGCCGACCAGCAATGTGTCAAAAATTTAAAAAAGCTATTTTTTTTTGTCAATTGTTTTAGCGGAATAAAGAAAATATCAGACAAGGACATTATTGGCGGCTCATTTGGGGGCCCTCACTGAAGGCCCAGAGATTGCTGACATTTTTTTCATAGGAAGGTACCACTTGTGGCACCTTTTTGGAAAGTTTCCTAAAAAATAAATTGAAGTAATTAAAATGTTTCTGACATCTGTCGACCCATGTGTTAAAAATTTTAAAAGACATACCTATTTTTGTAGTTAAGGTTGGTTGACTGAAAAAGAAAATCAAGGTGTGCTTTGAATCTATTTCCCTTTTATCCAATATCTAGCAAATTTAAAAAAAGGTAATTATGCTGCGCCGGTAGATTCCTTATTCCACTTAGTAAATAAATAAATATGTAGTTAATTTTGGAGCTAAAGCAATTGAAAAAAAATAGGTTTTTTAAAAAAATTTTAACACATGGGTTGACAGATGTCAACAAAAATTATTTAATCGAATTTCTCTTTTAACAAGATTTCCAAAAAGGTGCCACAAGTGGTATATCCTCATGAAAAAAATGTTGGGAGGCCCTGGGCTTTCAATGAGGGCCCCCAAATGGGCCACCAATAATGTCCTTGTGTGGTATTTTCTTTATTCCGTTTAGTAAATACTGTAAAGCTAAAACAACTGACAAAAAAATTAGTTTTTTAAATTTTTGACACATTCGCTGACAGATGACAAAAAAAAACTGGTGCGTTAAATTTATTTTTTAACAAGCTTTCCAAAAATGTGTCACAAGTGGTACCTTCTTATTTAAAACTAATAGTTGGTGGGCCTGAAACTCAAAAATTTTTTTTATCATGGGCGGAAAGTCCGTAAAAAATCATTAAAGACTCGCTTTTAGCTTTTTTAAAACCTCTTCCCTAAAGCCGCTAGAAGCTCCATTCCATTAAAAAATACACCCTGTATATATATATATATAACAAAAAGCAAAGGTCCCAAAATACTACCCTGAGGTACATCAGTAGAAATTAAACCAGATAAGGAATCAGCATTTTGTTTATTAAAAACGGCTTATTGTTTTCTTCCTGTTAAATAGGGCTCAATAAGATTTAAAGGATTATGATTCCATAAGCTTCAATTTTTTTTTAAAGTATCTTCAGCATCTCAGAGTATAAAATGCTTTGAAAAAATATCACTCATTCCAAAAATGTTTTTTTTATACCTTTATCAAAAACCTAATTTTAGTAACTGTCTGCAGATAACTAAAGCATGGCTTCTTTGGTTACCGATGCAAAAAAATCTTTTTTTATCACGGGTGAAACAAAATATTTTTGTCTGTTTTTTACCCAAAATTAAAGAGAAATAGCGGAAAATAGTAATATTGAAAAAAGCTAATTATTCTTGCCTAAAAGTTAAGCCATTTCCGCCAGTTTTTACCAAGAATTTACGAAATAGTATATTTCACAACTAGTGGCTAAAATAGTGCTTTTTTTACAAACCTTGGTTTAAATAACGCTGCGCTCGTTATTTAAAGCAACGCAAACCAACGCTTGTAAAAAAGGCACTATTTTAGCCACTAGTTGTGAAAACTACTATTTTATAGCTGGGTTGGTAAGGAGGATTGCCTTTTTTTTGGTCTTAGTGGGTCTGTTTCGCTCTTATGTCACGGCGCTCTTTTGTTATACAGGCGTTCTTCTGTCACGGCGCTTTTTTGTAGAGCGCTTTTCTACTACAGAATCATGCGTTTCTCATGGTGCAAAAGAGTGGCGTAGCATATGTGAGAAACGCATAGATGGGAACGGGGTTTTATGCAAATTTATTGATTGGAAAATGGATAGATAGATAGATAGATTTTTAGACTGGATTTGTTTGACTTTATTATGTTTCGGCAACATCTACTGCTTGCTCACTTTTTTTAAAAGCATGTTTGTGATAGTTGCGGCCTTTGAAACACACAAATGTCATAAAAACTCCGTTTTTTTTTTCGGCCACCTTAAACGTAATTAAAAAAGATATACTTGGTTATATAGACTGCCGTAAATATTAAACCTATTAAAGTATAATACTTTGCCCTAATCTGTAAAACAGATATTAAGTAAGTCGTAACAAATTTTTTTTGACCACCTGAAATTATGAAAAAAAGTATAATCACATCATCTGTCGTAAATACTTTTACAAAAAAAAATATTTTTTAGCTTATAAAATCTTGTAGGCTTTTAAAAACTATGCCTCAAACAATCTCATAGAGACTTATTACAGTGACATCTTTCCCACAGCTTGTGGTGACAAATAAGTACTTTTCTATTAGATATGTAGAGTTGGTGCAATCACAAGCGGGTTTTATTATATTACTTCTACTACTATTACTACTACTCCATCAGCTAAAGTTGTAATTAACTCTGTTTTTCGGACTTCCATTGTATATAATTTATTTATACACGACGATTCGATCAGTACAATCTCTGATCGTCTTCACGTGCAAACTATAATCTATTCCTAAGGCTACGTGCTTATATACTATGCAAAACCTTTGCTTCTATCCACTTCATTCGGTGTTGTTTTGAGCATGCGTGTTCGGCGATTCCTGATTTCGTTGTTTCACCTCTTTGGGTATTTATCTGATGTTCTTTAAGCCTAACATATAGTGGTCTTTTTGTTTCATCTATGTATGATTCACCACACTCACATGGAACTTGGTAAATGCATTCCTTATTTTGATTTGTTTCACTAAAAAGGCTTCGAATTGTATTTTTAGATTTAAAATCTATTTTAATATTAAGGTTTTTCGCTACGTTTCGAATTTTCTCTAATACTCCTTTAATGTGTGGAATTGTAACGCATGCATTTGCCTCGTTAGGTTGCAGCAGAGTGATTGGAACCTTGATTTAAATATTGTCCTGTGTGAGTGGGTTTACAATAGACTGTTGTTCTGATGTCGCTTTCTACTCGTTTGACAAGTACATCAAGAAATGGAACTTGACAATTTTTTTCCAACTCCATTGAAGCAAAGGTTTTGCACAGGGAGTCACACTGGAAGGAACGAAAATTCCTTGAAGCTGCCTTTATTGGGCAGAATCAAGTAAACCAAGTGTTGAAATCCCAAATATTTGGAAGCCCCTACTTGGGCGTAGTCAATTTCTTAAACTTCACGGTTGAGTGATTTCCCATATTATACAAGTACGTAGCCTTAGGAATAGATTGTAGTTTGCACCAAGACGATCAGAGATTGTACCGATCGAAAAATATAGACAATGGAAGTCCGAAACACAGAGTTAATTTCAAATATAATATTGTCTCAAACAAGCTAAAGTTGTGCCGTAATTTTTAATTTTAGAATGTTGCAGATAGATCGTGTATAATCTTTTAAACCTTTATCAGGAATTCTCATATTAAAACTCATAAACTTTCACTAGTCAAGAATCACAAATTTATGTGTTCATAGCACATGTAATATTTTATGTGTTATATTTTATGATCTTTTATGAGTTTTTTTGGCAGGGTCAGCCTTGAGTAGAGTCGGTGTTGAGTTGACTTTCTTCACCGTAATATTATTTACACGTACACATTTAATTTGAATATTATTATTTCAGATCTAGGAACGCCACTGGCCAAGTCTGCATCAACGGCCGTCAAATGAACATCAAAGCGTTCAGAGAAATGTCCAGGTACATTATGCAAGAGGACCTGGTCCAGCCGATGTTGTCCGTCGAGGAGGCCATGATGGTGGCTGCAAATTTGAAGCTGGGGAGCCGGGTGTCGAGGGAGGAAAAATTAAGCACTGTAAGTACGTTTTAGCCAGACCCCGGATTTACAGTATTTTCCACCAGAAGTTTGTAAAGCAGTGGTGCACCCAGGAATTGACTTCGGGAGGGGCTTTTAAGTACAAATAATTAAAAAAAACTTAATTTAAAGTAAAAATGTGACCATAATTCATACAAGGAAACAGGTGCTTACAAGAGCTGTCCTGGGCTCAAGCAGGCAAAATTTTTTAAGAAAATAACACTTAAAATGCAATTTTTGACTTAGAATGAAACTAAAACCGTAAATATTATATTTATTAGTTTTTTATCTACCCTTGGTGTTCCTAAAACTGCTAAAATACGCCGCAGGCGAAAATTTTTGCGAAAATGACACTTAGAATGCCAAATTTGATACCAAATATCTTGATAAAATTAAATTAAAAAGACCATTTTTTAAAAAGTAATAAGTATTTATTCCCAGCCAACTTAAGTAGTTCATTAAAGGGAATAAAAAAAACATTATAAACAATTGGGTAAAACATGCATTAAGTAAATATTTATAGATATTATTAAATTTAAATTATATTAATTGTAACGATGACAATAAATAAATTAATAAATTATCATTTAAAAAAAATTATATAATAAAAAAGTACTACTAATAATAATAATAATAATAATAATAATAATAATAATAATACTATTGAAAACCGAGAATTTTAAAAGATGTTTTTTAAGTAACAATGATAATAAATAAATTAATAAATTGTCATTTAAAAAAAATATAATAATAATAATGCTATTGAAAACCGAGAATACAATAATTACATCATTTTAAAAGATGTTTTTTGAAGTCGTTTTTAAATTTAATTTTTATATCCTTATTTTTTTTCTTCTGGGATTCTATTGTATATATTAATTCCATCACAATTAATTAATTTTTTACCAAAATTACTTATTGATGCGTTGCAAATAAGTTTTTCTTGTTTTATATGAGTTGTTAATATTACTTGTAATTAACTTAATGTTAAATTTTTTACTTTCACAGTAAATTGAATTAATTAAAATGCCTAATTTGAAAATATATAGATTGTTAATATCAAGGTAGCCCTTTGGTTTACAAATGTTTTCTATTGGTTCTAAGAATGGAAATTTTTGAATGCATTTGAGTGCTTTATTTTGTAGTTTTTTTAATGGTTTTATTTTTATTTGCAAACCCCCAAATAGATATCATGTATTTTAATTTGGAGTAAATTAAAGCATGATAAATGTTTTTTAGGTGTTTTGACGGTATGTAATGTCTTATTTTGTAAAGAACACCGATTAAAGGAGAGATAGAGTTTCCTAAATGTTCAATATGTTTATCCTAGCTTAATCTTTCATCGATGTATAATCCCAAAAATTTTATAAAATTTGTATATTTAATTTCATTGTTATTAAATTTGATTGGTTCTATTTTTTGATTAATTTTCTTTGTATTAATAAAAATATAAGATGACTTATTATAGCTAATTGTTAGTTTGTGAGACTAGAACCATTTTTGAATAATATTTAGATAAAACTGAATATTACTATAAATTTGGGAATAATTAATTGCAAAATTAACTATTGTTCTGTCATCAGCAAATAATCTTATTTCACCTTTTAGATTTAAATTTGTGATTGAATTGATATATGTTAAAAACAGAATTGAACCTAAGGATGAACCTTGTGGAACTCCGCAAATTATTTTTCCTTTAGAACTTTTATGATTGCCAATATGTTGCTGAGCTTTGCCTCGACAATTTATTAAAATTTCACGATTAACAGTGTCAAATGCTTTACACAAATCTAAGGATACTATGCAACACTTATTATTTTGGTCAACATTATGTTGCATATTAGTTACCATGTCAGCTACTGCTAGCTCAGTATCTCTAAATTTAATTTTTTAATAATTTTTTAAGACGAAATCGTAAAAATAAAAGGTGTTACAGCGCCGCAGTCGAAAACTTTTGCAATTTATGATTTTTTAAAGATTTTTGTTCAAAGTCCAGGCTCTTGTATTTTATTCCCTATATATTTTATTTTTGCTGTTATTTGATTGTACCAATTGTAACCAGGCTTCTAGGGGGGAGGGGGAGTAACCCCCTCGGTGCGCCACTGTATATAGATTTAAATCACGTCACCTATCAGCGAGAATTTTCGATTTGACTTCTTGATAATTTTGTTTCTCCCTAAAAAGACAGTTGGTTATAGTTGGGTCAGTGTCGCATAGTTTGTTTCGACATCTGTAAAAAACGCCTCCACCCAGAGGTGTGTAATATTTTTTTTTGTTATCTTGGTGTGGACTTTAACATAATAGCACAAATCAGAAAAGAGATGAAATGACTTCATATAGCAATTATTTTTTGCAAGTTTTAAAGCCTCCCTGTAAATACGCCACCACCCTGAGGGGTCCAATATTTGTTTCTACTATCTTGCTGTGGCCGTTAACATAATAGCGCTAATCAGAAAAGGGATGAAATGAGTTCATATAGCAATTATTTTTTGCAAGTTTTGGGGCTTCCCTGTAAAAAATGCTCCCACCTACAGGTGTGTAATTTTGTAAAATTATATTGGTGGGGGCTCTTAATACAATAGCACTAATCAAAAAAGGGATGAAATGACTTCATAGTTTTGGGACCTCCTTGTAAAAAAAGCCCCCACCTCGAGACGTGCCATATTTTTTTTTGTTATCTCGGTGAGGACCTTAACAAAATAGCACTAATTATAAAAGGGATGAAATGACTAATTTTTTGATGTATCATAAATATTTGAAAAAATATTAACTACTCGTAAACGCCCCGCCATAGGCGGGCATCGTTTGATTTTTTTTAAGTCCTGAGGTTGCAGATGGGATGAAATGAGTTGATATTGCTATTTTTTTTGCAAGTTTCTGGGCCTCCCTGTAGAAAAAGCCCTCACCTAGACGTTTGAAAATATTTTTTTTGTTATCTTTGGTGTGTCTTTATCAAAACTATATAAACCTCAAATGGGATGAAATGATTCATTTTTTACTGCCACCACCTCTCTATCTATTAGACGTAATACGCTTTCTATAACAGTTCATATGATTATAATAAAATTTAGTGTGTCTACAGATAATTTTAGTTCCATCAGGTTATAAAAATATAAAATTAGGGAAAATGCAAATAGGGGCAGTTTTTAGAAAAATTCGCAGAGGTTGTCTGGGGTTTTAAAAATTTTTAATTTAACTTCTTTCTTATTTTTTATTTTCATTTTATTTGTTATTGTCATCTATTGTATCAACGCATTTTTGATATATAACTGTGCAACAGCATTAAGTATTCAGGAAACGACATTAAATTTTATCGATGTTCTATAAATGCATCTTAACCTTCGATTTCTAGGACGCGAGCATTAAATTGCAGAAAAATAAAGATTCACGAGTCTCGATCCGTTATTTTTACGTTAAAAATAAGTAAAATTAATTGCTTTTTGCATAGCGTTTAGCTATTTTATTATATGTAGATTCCATTTGAAATTTTTTTTAAACGACGATTGCATTCAAACATTAAATAGCGATAACGTCACCGTTAGAATTAAGTAGGTAGATAGTTTGTGTTCGTGCTCAAAACGCCCGACGACTAACGCTATTTGACACTGTTTACATTCGAACGTCATATATGGTGGGCTACCGTGAAACGCCGAAAACCTACGGAGACGTACGTAGCGCGCCTATTTTCGACCGGGTGGTGCACAGTGGTTCAAATGCGCCTCCCGGTCTCCTCTATAGCGCGAATTAATTGTTTATTGCTAAACTAAAGTAGATCGCCTTTTAACAATTTTATACATTTTTATAGAACACTCAACTACAAATAATTTTGAACCCAAATTATGCATTTTTATACAATTTGAGAACATAAAAAAATCCTTAAAAAAAAGCAAATAAACATTTTTACTATTAGTCACTTTCTGACTTAGACGACTCTAACGAAAACAGATGAGGTGATTTTAATAGACCTAGTGCTTCTTTTTCTAGCTTCATCTTTCTATCTTTGCGCTTTAAGTATAAACTGGAAATAGTTGGATCGGACGATAGTAAAAAATAATTAAAAAGATCAATATTAGTAGGCTCGGGCGAGTCCTTTCGGCTTATGTGCTCCCTTACAAACTTAAAATCTTTATTTTTAGCTTTCTGAGCTTCTTCTCCCAATTGTCCTATAGGTATGATCGCATATTTAATAACCTCTGCTCCATGAATTAAAACTTTATGGACGCTGGGTGGCATATAAAACCATGGATACAAAGATCAAACAAAAAAAGGCTAGTTAGTTCATACTTATTTTCTCCTTTTCTTTGCCAACTTTTTATATCTAATTTATAACCCATGTGCAAGCAACATTCAAAAAACCTTATCCATGAGTGCAAAGTTGAAAGACCAAATCTCAAATGCTCTTGATTAATTATTTTATAATAAATTTAATGGGTTCATTTCAGTTGGTTTTGCTCTGCAAATGTAAAATATTGCATATTTTACCATCAATCATAGTTACAAATAAAACTGACAAATTTGTCTTCAAAAATAAAATTTTCTAAATTATCTATCTGGATTTTGACATTATCAACGTCTTTTTTTGTAAGTTCAGGAGTTTCTTTGGAAAAAATAAATTTTATTGGTCTACGAAATCTGGTAGATGATGAAACAGGATTTTTCCGATATATTTTAGTTGGATCTTGAGAATCGTGAAGTTGTAACGGAACCAAAGAAATTATAAATACAGATGAAACACTAACTCCTGATCTTGATTGATTCCTCAAATTGCTTTGACCTGAACTACCATCCAATCCCCATTGACATATAGAAGGATAAGCTGACTGCTTGGTTCAGCCTCAATCATGTCCTTTGAGAGCTGCAAAATCCTCCTTGTTGTTAAAAAAAGAAGATTTCGTAGTTTGATTTCAACCCCCTTTGCCGTACTTTCCAAAGCATTCGCATCTTCGGTGTAACAGGATCGCTTGGCTGCTAATATTTTTTGCCACGAAGGGTAAATATTGGCGTTACATATTATAGTTTTCCCGCCTCTCTATATTGAAGATAGGAAGCTTTGCTGCTTTTGGTATTGATGATGCAAAGCTAATGCATTATCAGGTGTCATGGGTGCCACTTCCTGAAAAGATCGTTTATAGACATTTTTATAATTACGAAGAGTATCCGAGTTTGATTGAACAACATCTAAAAATAATGTTTGCGGTACCTAACAATCTTGCCCTGTTTCCTTAAAGCCATTTGAGTAGCGAATAAAAGTTCACTTGTATTATTGGCAGTCACTAGTTTGTTTGCCTTTTTTTGTTTTGATCTTTTTCCAGATTCGTTGAATTCTTTAGATGGCCTTCCAGCTTTACCGAACAAAGTAGGATTCAACTAAGAAGTCAGTAAGAATCAAAACAAAATTTAATGTTAAGGAAATGCTTATCTGTAATTGATATAGTTTTTTTAGGCGACACAAAATCTTAGAAATACGTTTTGTCTTAATTTATAAAAAAGGGTTATCCTCAGACTGTTATCTTTAAGAAAACTACTAAAAATACTACTACTAAACTACCCATTTGAACCACAGTGTTCACAATCTGGTTATTGCGAGAGACGCGACACACGGCAAAACTGTCAAATCGTTTGCGACTGCGCAAATTTTACACCGAGCAACAACTTTTTAACCAACTCTCGAGGGCGTAAATCTTTAAACCGTCACGTGACCCGTCACAGTCGTTTGAAGTGAACATAACCAAACCTTATTGTTTTGTTGTGCACGAAGTTAAACGTGGTTTTATCGTTTTTCCACCGAGAAAAACCTCGTTTTTTTTAGTGAGTGGGTGGGTTTTTTTTGTGGCTTTCTACAATGTTTAGCAGTGTTAATAGACCACTAATTTATCGTCACCATATTTGTTTTAAACCGCAAACACAAATTACCGTAATCGTATTTTTTTGCCACATACAAACTGCCAATGCAAATAGAATAGAAAAGAAAACAACAATTCCTGTTTTTGCAAATTCACTTTCACAAAAAAATTAAAAACCTAACTAAACAAAAAATGAATTATCACCTACCAGCTGCCGCTTTTGCGCAGAAATAAATCTGGTTGGTTACAAAAAATAAACGAGCGGGTCCCGTTAAGCCTCCGTAAGTATAACGTATTTCGATTCGGTTATTTCGGGATACGGGAGAAAAATAACCGATTTTGTCTACGGTATCACCAATTTTGATGGTCTATTATCGCTCTATTGTATACAGGGTTCCTAAGCAAATCCTTAGGGGGCCAAGCAGCCGTGTATAAGACGCAGACAAACGGAAAAGCACATTAGGCAAAAAAGGATGGGCATGGGGCGATGTTGTCACTACATCATACACGTAGTAAATCCATTCCAGGTTGTTGTTTTCTAATGTTTTTCATTTTCATACCTTTAGGACTGGAATAAAAATTGCTTTTGCTCGACTTTAATACCAAACTGATGAAAAATATCGTAAAAAAAAATATTTTTCGGCTTTTCATTTTGTAACCATTATCCTTACGCACTGTTTACAGGCTGGGGACTGAGATACATGCAAATGCCTAATCTAAAGCGTTCATACACGGCCGGAGAAATCGACTGAGATATTTCCGTAGAAACTTAATCAAGCAAATAGGACGGGTTGACGCCTTCGAACGTCCAACCCGGGTTTTGCACTTTGATTCGAAATCAAAAAGGAGGAACAGTCAGATGTGGGGCCGTGCACAAATTACGTAACGGTGATTTTACCAATTTTTGACCCCCTCTCTATGTAATGTTTTGTAACGGTTTGGCACGCCACTCCCCTAATATTACGTAACGATTTCAAGACCACTACCCCCCCCAAAAAAAAAACTTTTCACTTATTTTCATTCCAAATTTTCTTAGTTTCACACAAATGCAAACGCTGTCGAAAACCCCCCTCCCCCCTACGTAACGTTTTGTAACCCCCCTCCCCCCTATGACCATTACGTAATTTGTGCACGGCCCCTGTAGTCCCAGTGGAGGTGGGCGAGAAAATTGATATTTTTTTCTTAAAAATTATACTCTTTAGACCTATTTCTTTGCGTTCCCGAAATTACGTAATTTTTGAAAAAAAATTGTAAGCGGCGCCATTTTTATTTCGTGCTTTGTTTTTGTAACATTTTTGCGTTCGGCTAATTTAATTGAAAAATGTTTGCCTGCGGCGCCCTTTATCTTCTCACTCGAAACCAAGATCCCCCGTTTTAGGAAAACTGATCCCGTCTCTGTTTCTAAATATTTTCGAATAAAAGTAGAGTATGACCATGGGGGAAATAATTTTTTTCTACGGTATGACGAAAATTTCGAGAAAGTTGAAGAAAAAAATAAAAAAAGTGGCAGAGCTCAAGTTTTTCGTAAAAAAAACGTTTTTTGTAAAGAAACAGAGCAAAATAAATCTTTTCACCCCTTTTGGGTATTACAAATATTGGCAGCCCCTTATTTTTCGCTTTTACCCTCCCGCTAGTTTTGAAGAATTGGTTCGCTACATGTTTCGAGATCATGTCATAAAACACCTCGAAAATATCAAATGTAGTGTAGGGCCAGCTTTATTTAAAATCAATAATATCGCAAGCAAAATGCTCTGCAGGAAAAACAGCGCGGTTTATTGATTTCTTTTGCTGCTAGTGCTAGCTGCATGGTTTGGCCGTTTCCGGATAGATGTCACTAGTAGAACAGAATGGAAAGAAATTTAATTAAAAGCGAAGATATTTCTTTCTAATGTTAACAACCTCACGAGTTTATCGCTCAGTATCGTAAATAATGGACCCTGTCGCCTCCTTTAAGCAAGAAAAAGCTGAGGTTTCGACCTGAAAACATCTAATTTTTAATTAGATCATCTCATGGTGTGGCCGCCATCTAGCGGAATTTGCAGACATCTTGTCAACGGTTATTATTGCAACTATGATTTAAAGAGTGGCGACAATTTTTTCTTATGAAAGCAGTCCGGAGATAATAACAAACTGGCACCATTGCTCAATATACCTGTTTCTTTTGTTCGCGCAGAACTTTCTATGCCATTTCTGTTTGATTTATTGAAATCCTATCCCTAAGGAAAATCTTAGGAACCCGGTATAATAATAATGAAAGTTTGTCCTAGTTTGTAGGATAAGTGGTAAGTGAATATTTTTAGGTACCTAGTGTCTAAATTGTAGTGCGGGCGGGGGATGGCTTATGCATGATAGTTTCAGGAAATTACTGACAAAATGCACGTCAGCAAAACTGATTAGGTAATAACAACAAATATTGAGGGGCCGGTCGACTAAACGGAAACACGATTTGGACAAATATTTGTTTTGGACCATAAAGTGTTAAACTGTTTGATGCGTTATTCAAAAAATTATGTGGTTGGAAAGGTAAAACCGCAAAAAAGGAGGTTAGGGAGCGTCAGCGAAAATTTTCACCGGGTAAATTTTAACCGGACTATGAACGCACCCCCGCTAGTATACCACAATACACCCAAGCGGGTTTTTCTGTTTGAGCGTTCTTTCATAAATAATTAAATAACCTGCTTTACAACTTTTTATCCTTTGCTTAATTAACTTACGGAACTTAATTAGGAAGTTATAAATTTTGGTGTGGAATGGAAAACCACAGTAAACTAATTTTATTTTGAAAATTAAAAACAAAAACTAATAAAATATCCCAAACGTCAAATAGCCGAACCGTCAACGTAAAAACCTGTACCAAAAAGGCTATTTCCAACTGTCAAACAGTGTTAAAGTTATCGTTGCCGGCACGACCAAATCTACCACATAACGACCTGAAAACGTAAACATACCAATAATAGACACTTAAAGAAAATATTTCAACGCATCGGTATCGGTATACCTAACGCGTTCGAAACAAAGCCAAAATACACTACATTTTTGACTAGTTCATGCCATGTTTCAAACGATGCCTACTTCTTTGACGGGTGCGATGACAGAACAGCTGATTCCACTTGTTGCGTACGAAAGGATGTACGTAACGTTACGGACCCACGAACGTACGCAACGATTTCAAAAAAGCGGGTATCGTTCGAAACATCGCATAAACAAGTCAAAAATATGGTGTATTTTGACTTTTTTCGAACGCGTCAGCTATACCGATGGGTTGAAATATTTACTTTAAGTGCCTAATGACGTAGGATGCGTGAAGTGTGCCCTTTAGCGTTTTGTGGTCGTTATTTTGACATCAAATTAATCACGAAAACTGATTAGTCATACGAAAACGTTAACAAAAAACGTTGCATTTGAACTCCCGGGCATTAAATTAACGTTTAGGCATCGGTAATTATTTCGTTAAGGAAGGTCGTCCCGAAAATAACCAATTTTTCAACCAAATGCAACGTTAATATTGGTTAAGTTAGTTAAGTAGGTCATATATTACTGTTACTTGGGATTACTATCTCTGTTTAAGTCGTATTATAAATAATACCAATTTTTCGTGAGACCCTAGTCATGGTGCTAATTGCTTTATTATTGATGACACAGCGGACCTTATATTTGACAAAAAACTAATGGTTTTCGGATAAATATGTGTGTAGAAATAATTAAGAATTAAGGAAGTTATTATTAAAACAAAATAAATATCGGGATGAAAATAGTTTTCAACTAGAAAACCTTAAGTATTTAAAAAAATACAAAAATAATTCCAAATTTAATTAATTCCTACTAATTAACCCAACTTAATGAGCATATATTTTATATATTTTTTTCAGATAAATGAAATCCTAGAACTTTTAAGACTAGAAAAGACGAAAAACACCAGGACCACCAGTTTGTCAGGAGGAGAAAAAAAAAGGTTATCTATAGCCCTAGAATTAGTAAACAATCCACCGGTCCTTTTTTTGGATGAACCAACCACGTAAGTACTTATAAGTATAGTGCTTCCAATGTCAGTTGGCACGGTCTGAACACCAAAACCTCACAAAACGTCGGCATCATCTTTGTGACACAGAGGCAGAGGCAGGAAAATAATATCGAAGAATATTTCCCACACAACAATCAAACACTCCTGTAATGTAATAGTCATATACTTAGAGAACAAACAATGTGATAGGAATGTTACATTTTTACCATTGGGAATATTACTAACACATGCCGGCAATGAGTTACGTTCTAGCTCATACGGGTGATATAAATGTGACAGAAACGTGACGTGAAACATGACTATAATACGACCAGAATGTTTTTTTTTAAAGAATTATAGTAATATACCTGAGACTGAATTTGTAAATCAAAACCTGTCCAGATGGCCACGAGATGGATATCTTAAAAGATATGCAGTGGATATATATCCACTAAGTGCAATTAAGGAGTAGCCTATGGATATAGGTATATCAATGTATCACCATTATGTTGATGTACTACTTGAGATTAGTTATCAAAAGATCAGCTCTCTTATATGTATAGTAATATTACCTGCTACATAGAGAGCATATTGATTCCAGTTCCATCTACCTACAATAGATGACATTAAACTAAATTACAATTATAAATCATGTAAATCGCGTTAATTTCAAACATGCCAAAATCCTGACAAAAATATTCTTTTTGGGAATATTCATAAAAATAACTTGATAATCACATTCTCATGGGAATATTATTATCTTATTACCAAAGAAATGTAACTATCACAAACTCTTGAAGAATATTCAAGAAAAAATAGGTCTGGAACATTCCTGTCATATTCGCAATAGAATATTTGAAGAAATATTCCTACAACATGAATATTCCTCCAATGTTATGTGGGCCCCCATAACAATTAAACATTCCTGCAATGTAATAGTCATATACTTAGAGAACACAGAATGTGATAGAAATGTTACATTTTACCATTGGGAATACAACACATGCCGGCAATAAGTTACGTTCCAGCTTATGCAGGTGATATAAATGTGATAGAAATGTGACGTGAAATATAACTATAATACGACCAGAACGATTTTTTAAATATCCCACATCCCACATAGCAAATATATATCCCTATTGAATATTGCATGGATATGATTTTGTGATTCAAAACATGTCCAGATGGCCACGAGATGGATATCCTAAGATATGCATTAGTCTTCACTAAAGTTAAGCCTATGGATAATATCAATGTATCCCCATTATCTTGATGTACTATTTGAGATTAGTTATGAAAAGATTACCTTAATAACTTTTTGCTGTCTTACGTGTATAATAATATTTCTTGCTACATAGAGAACATATTGGTTCCAGTGCCGTCTGCCTACAATACATGACATTAAACTAAATTATAATTATAAATCATGTATATCGCCCTATTTTCACAAGATAGTAATATTTTCAGCAAACATAACATCAAACAATATTCTTTTTGGGAATATTCATAAAACAAATTAACAAAGAAATATAACTATCACAAACTCTTAAAAGAATATTCAACAAAAAATAGGTCTGGAACATTTCTGTCATATTCGCAATAGAATATTCCAAAAATCACTTTGAGGGAATATTTCAATGAAAAATTTATGCGAAATTCTATAATTTTAGAGTAACACTGTAAAACGAGGTGTGCCACCTGACATTGGAAGCACTATACTAATGGGGGATTTTAATTATTTTTGTTAAATATGTTACTTCGAGGATTTTTTTTAGCAAAGTGCTAGAATATATATTTTTTTGCTAGTTTTATCAGATTTTTTAATACACCAGTATATTTATTGTTATTATTGGTTGAAACTTTTTAGAGGATTAGACGACCTGTCCTGTATCCAATGCATAGCCCTATTAAAACAAATTTCCCAGGGAGGTCGGACGATCGTCTGTTCCATTCACACACCAAGTGCAAAAATATTCGCACAATTTGACAACGTTTACATTATGTCGACCGGACAGTGTGTGTATCAAGGATACGGACCCAACGTCGTTCCGTTTCTATCAAACTTAGGGTTGGACTGTCCGAAGCATTACAATCCTGCAGATTTTAGTAAGTACCCACCCTACAAACACGAATCGTCGGCATAAAGTCGGGCCAACGTTGGTAACGTGGGCAGTGCGTCGGCAATGCCTTGGCCCGATTTCATGCCGACGATTGTGTTTGTATAATATCGTTTTTTATTTATAGGCAACTACAAGTAAGTAAACCCCAAAAACATTGTAAAATTCAACCGTATTTTAACATTTTTTAAAAGTTTACCAGAACCGGAAATGTTTTTTTTAAATAAGCGTCAAAAAATATTGGTCATTTTCCTGTGTAAGTCAACCATTATAGTAAAAATTTAAACATGGTTCAGTTTATTTGTTATATGGGCCAAACCTATTTTAAAATATTGGCAAATATCGCTTAATTTTTTATTTTTGGCCTTTAACTACCAGACTTTTAAACATTTAAGACGCATGCAATTTTAGTTTTCTGAATTAGAAGGTTTTTGAAATATTTCAAATACCTTTTAACAAAAAACCTGGATTTTTTTATTTTCTACTTTAATATAACTCCCGAATTATTAAAATCTCTAACATGGATACAGGATCACATGTATTATCAAGAATTAGATAGCCAGCATTATCTAGCCAATTTCCCATTAAACACATCTGTTACATCAAAATCATCATAGGCAATCACTCGATGCCGAGTATGATTTTTCTCTATTCTGTATCGTCGCTATCTGTTCTGCGTTTTTTGATGGCTATATAAGCCAATTCTCGAGCCGCACACCCTTCCACAGTCCTGGCACACCTAGTCGCCGGCAGCAGCCGGGTGTTGTTGGTCGTACATTCTTCCCTTTTGTCGCTCCTTTCTACGTTCACTCTTTTCCGTCTCTAGTCTACGTCGTTGCTCTTCAAAAGTTTGTGCTCCCTCATGGACTGTTCGGTGCTATGAAACCCTATTGTTTGCCGTGGTCTCGATGTTGTTTATATCGATGTGACCCTTCATCATATTGCCTCTGAGAACGTCCTTGTACCTTTTTTGTTGACCTCCTTGATTTCTCTTTCCTTCCTTCAGTTGTCCATAAAATATCTACGCTTTGGGCGACGTGCTGGTGCTTGAAGATAAGGGCTTCTATACTAGTTGTTCTGGCTTCTTCTAAAACACTTATGTTTGTTCGTCGTTCTTGCCATTTGATTCTCAGGATTCGTCTTAAACAACTTTGGTGATATTTTTCTAGTCGTTTGATATGCCTTCTGTAGGTGGCCCACATTTCGCATCCGCATCGCTTGATCTCCGCATTGACGTCGTGATTGTTGAAGACTCTCTCCGAAAGCCGTCCGAACGCTGCGCTAGCACATTTTAGGCGATGCTGTATTTCTGCGTCAATAGTTGCATTTGATGATAGGTGGCTCCCAAGGTATGGGTAATGTTCCACGTTCTGCAGAGGATGGCCATTTATGGAAATGTTTGGAGCTTGGGGATTCGTACCTGGTTCCGGTTGGTGAAGAATTTGCGTTTTGGCAAGATTGACCTCTAGGACAATGCTTTTGTAGGCTTGGTTAAATGCGTTGATTACCAGCTATAGACCTTCCTCTGTATTGGCCATAACGGCGTTGTCTTCGGTCTACTGCAGAATCTATATAGAACTTCCACTCCCGGCACTGTAATGACTCTCCTGGTCCATCGTTGCTCAGGACTGTTGCATTCATATTGTCGTGTAGTAGTCTAAGAATTTGAATATATTTTTTTGCCTGCCGACTTGTTATTTTTTAGCTGTGTGATTGCCTTTTCGACCTAAGTCAAAAAATTTACATAAAAAGTTTTCATTAAATTGACGTAATATTTACATAACATAACTTTTGTTTCTTTAATTTAATATATTTACGTAATAAGGAGGGAACTTTGTGCATGTTATTCAGTACATGTACGTTACATTTTACCTTGGCTATTAGAAGTATATAAATATTATATACACACTATGACTTTAATATTACATAAATGTTATAAATTTATATAGTAGTTACATAAAGAGTAGGTTATTTACATGGAGTAAATTTGAGGTGACTGGTAAGTTATGTAAATATTATATAAAAAAATTTATCCTAATTTTACCTTTCGATTTACTTTCTAGTTACTAGTTAATCGATATCTGCCGTTTTCCAATTTTTTGTCATGCATTAGTAGGGAATTTTGTGCATGGAATTATGCAGTACATGTACGTAACTTTTTACCATGTTGTCACATCCAGTTTACCTAGAATTTCTGGAAAAAGTAACCATGGGATGTAACTTTTACGTATTATTTACGTAACAGTGTTGGTTGGGTTATGTACCTACTAAGCAAGGTCTGTTACATATTACAGGTTTTCAACGTAATTTCAAAATTGACATTCTATGTAAAAATATCGCTGATACACGAAAGAAGCGCTAATTTTACGTTAATATTTAATCGTGGATTTAACAAGAAATGTACACGATAAAGTAACTGAAAAATAACATTATTTGAATTTTAATAAATGTCAGTGTTAAACAAATTTGCTTCTTAATATATTATTGTAAGTTTATTAAATGTCAAATTTAAAACTTTATTGTGACATGACAAAATACACTGCCTATTATACAAGTGTAATAAACATCAAAGTTGAAACAAGTTTAGTTTATTAATGATCGCATGAAGGCCGTAGTATATGCAAAAATTCCAAAATTAATGAAACTTTTAACCCAAATATGACGAAAATTTTTGAAAAAATAAATCCTGCAATTTTGTTGATAACTTCCCACAAACGGGAAAATAAGTATAAATTTAATTATATGTATTCGCAGTAACGTACGATCTTTTTATGATTTGATTTTTTTTACGTTTTGACGAAATTATATAGGTAGAAATTTTCAGTTTTTTTTTAATTTTACCAAATTATGATTCGATCAAATTACTGTGATTCAATATTTGTATATAATTTTTTTATTGCAACTGAAACCTTTTTATAGGTAATAAAAGCAATTAATTAAATTGACAATAAAAAAAACAATTTCTTATTTTCTGTAAAAATCGTATCAACCAATTACACCACTGCATTATAATATACCGTGAATTGGTGACATTCCTTAACAAAACCAAAAAATACATACTGACATATATTTTTTGACAAAATAGAGATAGCTTAATGGTCTAAGGCGCTGAAACCTCGTATCGTTTTTAGACTGAGGGTTCGAGTCCCGTCAGCGCATTTTTTTCTTTTATTTTGATTATATTTTTTTAATTGTTTAAGATGTAATCACGAAGATCAGATTTAAAGCACAAAAATATATTTTTTATGTTGTTTGAACCAATTTTTAACAAGTTAAAGGTAAATTAAAAAAAAAAAAATTTACCTAGCCATGTAACATTAAATGTTACATGCAAGTCACATACTTGTTAAAAAAATCAAATGTAACACTGTTACGTAAATGTTTAGGAGAATTGATGTACTGGCACTGTAACATCCTCGTTAAGGTTACACAAGCTGTAATTAACTCTGTGTTTCGGACTTCCATTGTCTATATTTTATTTATACACGACGTTTCGATCAGTACAATCTCTGATCGTCTTCAAGTGCAAACTACAATCAATTCCTAAGGCTACGTACTTATATACTGTGAGAAATCACTCAACCTTGAAGTTTAAGAAGTTGGCTCCGCCCAAGGAGGGGCTTCCAAATATTTGGGATTTCAACACTTGGTTTACTGAAAATACCCTGATTCTGCCCAATAAAGGCCGCTTCAAGGAATTTTCGTTTCTTCCAGTGTGACTCCTTGTGCAAAACCTTTGCTTCTGCCCACTTCATTCCGTGTTGTTTTGACCATGCATGTTCGGCAATTCCTGATTTCGTGGTTTCACCTTTTTGGGTATTCGTCTGATGTTCCTTAAGCCTAACAGATAGTGGTCTTTTAGTTTCGCCTATGTATGATTCACCACACTCACAAGGAACTTGGTAAATGCATTCCTTATTTTGTTTGTTCTCCGGTTTTGTTTTACTAAGACGGCTTCGAATTGTATTACTAGATTTAAAAGCTGTTTTAATATTAAAGTTTTTCGCTACTCTTCGAATTTTCTCTGATACTCCTTTAACGTATGGGATTGTAAGGAATGCATTTGCCTGGTTTTGGTCTTGTAATCTCTGTCCTGGTTGTTGGAATTTAGAAATAGTATCTGTTATAAGTTTCAGGCTGTAACCATTCTGCTGCAGATCCTTCTTAATGTTTCTTATTTCGATTTCCAAGTCATGAGAATTGTTACAAATTTGAACGGCTCTGTTATACAAAGTTTTGATTATGCCTCGTTTGGTTGTAGCAGAATGATTTGAACCTTGATTTAAATATTGTCCTGTGTGAGTGGGTTTACGATAGACTGTTGTTCTGATGTCGCTTTCTACTCGTGTGACAAGTACATCAAGAAAAGGAATTTGACAATTTTGCTCCAACTCCATTGTGAATTTAATGGTGGATCTTATGTTATTTAGGTGGTGAAGAAATTCTGAAAGTTGTTGGTCATTCCCGGTCCAGACAATAAAAGTATCATCAACATATCTCAGCCAGAGCTTAGGTTTATATGTTGCGGTATCAACCGCGTGTGATTCGAACCACTCCATGTAAATATTGGCCACCACTGGCGAAAGCGATGAACCCATTGGCAGACCGTCATCCTGAGCATAAAACCTATCTTTCACTTGAAAATAACAGTTATGTAGGCAGCACTCCAACAACTATCACTCCCTCCAGCGGTAGGCTGGTACGTTCATAAAGGGATTCGTCATCAACCAGTCTCTTTCTAATAATATCTAGCGTTTCCTTTATTGGGACATTGGTGTATAGACTTTCGACATCAAAACTGACAAGTCTATCCTCGGTTCCTAAAACAAAAGATTCGAAGCCTTCTTAGTAAAACAAAACCGGAGAACAAACAAAATAAGGAATGCATTTACCAAGTTCCTTGTGAGTGTGGTGAATCATACATAGGCGAAACTAAAAGACCACTATCTGTTAGACTTAAGGAACATCAGACGAATACCCAAAAAGGTGAAACCACGAAATCAGGAATTGCCGAACATGCATGGTCAAAACAACACCGAATGAAGTGGGCAGAAGCAAAGGTTTTGCATAAGGAGTCACACTGGAAGAAACGAAAATTCCTTGAAGCTGCCTTTATTGAGCAGAATCAGGGTATTTTCAGTAAACCAAGTGTTGAAATCCCAAATATTTGGAAGCACCTCCTTGGGCGGAGCCAACTTCTTAAACTTCAAGGTTGAGTGATTTCTCACAGTATATAAGTACGTAGCCTTAGGAATTGATTGTAGTTTGCACCTGAAGACGATCAGAGATTGTACTGATCGAAACGTCGTGTATAAATAAAATATAGACAATGGAAGTCCGAAACACAGAGTTAATTTCAAACACATCATTGTCTCAAACTTACACAAGCTGTTTGAAAGTTTGAGACAATGATGTGTTTGAAATTAACTCTGTGTTTCGGACTTCCATTGTCTATATTTTATTTATACACGACGTTTCGATCAGTACAATCTCTGATCGAAACGTCGTGTATAAATAAAATATAGACAATGGAAGTCCGAAATACAGAGTTAATTTCTTACACAAGCTGTGTTAAGTAACAGGTCATAAAAATACGTTAAGGTAATGTAAATGTAACAGGTTTCTGCTTAGTTTCAAGTGGTTTTTGAAATATATGCAAATATCCCTTAAAAACCCTTTTTGACTGTGATTAATAAACTATTCTTTTTCATATATATAAGAGAATTAAAATAACCCCACAAATTTGGTAGGTATATGCTATGTTTTGTTGGGTATATTGAGTTCGTTTTCAAAACTCATTGTATCTTTTTCTTTTATATAGCGTGTTCTTGCTCTTGATAAAGAACACGTTACATAAAAGAAAAAGATACAATGACCATGAAAACATAGCAATAAATTGCCAAAAGCTCGTCAAATCCAATTTCTTTATGTTCTCCCGTGGTTTTCTCTCCCGGTATGAACTGTCTTGTCCACTTTGGTAAACTTTTGGTGTGTATTTAAGTAGACTCCCATTTATTTTCATAAATGCAGACATCCACTTACAGTTTTTGAATTATTTATATGAGACAAATTAAGAATATCGAGTTGAATTATCCCAGAAAACACAGAAATATTTTAGGATGATATTAATTTATTTTTTAATATTCCTGATACATGCTAAAAATCTTCTTTAGAAAACATTTTATAAATTTTATCCACCACACCTTTGACTAAAACACTCTTAAATGTTTCTTTTATTAAGTAATACTCCTAGATATTATAATACATTGTTTTATATTACAGTTCTTATCTACAGAAGGTTTTTAACATGTTAAAGGAATATTTAAAAAATATTAATATCCTTATCATATAAATGGTACATAAAAACCTCTTCTGTAATCGATTTATATTATATTTATATCATCTAATACGAATATTCTTGGAATATTAATGTTCTTGAATGTTCTGTTTGACATTTAATGATTTAAAAACTGTAATTAACTATAGATGTCAAATTAGGAAGTTAAGTTATCTTCCTAAATCTAATAACAATTTTTTCATAAGAAAAGTTTATAAATGATATCACCTTGCACGTGCACGTCATGTCCATTCAAATTTAGTAGCTCACGCGCTTTTTCACTCCCTTAATAACAATTTTTTTCCATTTCAGTTATCGAAGTGGCTTGTGCAGAATACGGAAATTTCCAAGACCGCCTGGTGTCTGCCATAGATAATGGAAAGTCAATTTTCCATGATTATAATCCCGATACCAAAGAGGTAATTATTAAAAGTGACCTAAAATATACCTATCACAGAATATACCACATTATACAATTAATATTGGCGGGTATAATCTTGTTCAGATACTGAGTAACACCACATTTTTAAAGAGCGAGATGGAGTTAAAAATTAAGGGACTTCATAGCTTTTTCGTACATACTTCATGGACTAAAATGGTTACTTTATTCTCTCGATTCAGGGACAAAAGTGCTACTTTAGTCCTTGAGGGTCTAAAATAAAAAGTGACATAAACAATTTTTTTTTTAGTTAAAAACAATCTAATACTAAAATATAACACAATATTAACTCTACACCAATATTACCTACATAAATATTACCTACTTGTTGCAATAATTGTTATTAACGTTAATGTTTATAGTAACTCCACTGCAATGAGCGAAGTTAACCAAAGAATCTTCCAGCTCCTTGTTTTGAAATCTTGACGTGTGTGTCTACCACGCGAGATTATTTTGACATTTTGTTTTTGATAGAGTCCCTTTTTTTTCTGTAATATTTTTTTGTTAAAAATAATACAAATGTTATGTGAAAGCCTTTGTCTCTCACAATTGAACTTCTGTGATAGTCTTTATGGTCCAGCGCTAGACTCTATAAATACCAGAAGAATACAAAAAGTTCAGAATTCATGTTTAAGATTTATATATGGAATTCGTCGCCGTCAAGGAATATCCCACAAACTTATTGACGCTAATTGGCTTAACATGTTTAACAGACGTCTACACCATTCCTTGTGCTTTTTCTACAAAATTATTAAAACTAAAACCCTATCTTATCTTTTCACAAAAATACATTTTCGTTCTCAATCTCATGATCGCAACTTAAGATTCTCTGTTCCGTTCTCAATTCCAAGGCATCATAAAGAGCTTTTTAAACGCTCCTTTTCTTATAATGCAGCAACTCTTCTTAACAAATACAAAATTACTAATTTTTCCTACACAATAAACAGTTTTAAATTAAAATTGAAATCAATAAATTTATAATATAATATAGCTAAAATGACTGATATTTTTATTACTTTATCCTCGGGATAGTTTTATTTTATTTTTAAATGTCTAAAATCATGTTTTCTTTTTTTGTCAAATTTGTGATTTACTTTTTTTAATCTTTAAAATTTGTGGAAAATAGTACGAAATTTTTATTTTCTAAGGCTTACACTTATGTAGTTGTAGTAGTAGTAGAAAAACTCATATTGTAAAATGCTAGCTTTAAGTGCTTGTCATTAGATTAAGAAGTGCTTAAGTTAAGAACAAAATGTTTGAAAATATGGTTCTAACGGCTTAAACAGCACCTATGTTGTAAAGTCCGGGAGGCTGCCATAATAGCCAATTAATCTATTGTATTTCTTTTGGATTAATAAATGTCTTTAAATTAAATTAAATTAAATACAGAAGTGCGAAAAATAATATACTGGAATAAAGCGTCTTTGTATCCCTCAAAGCATTGTATCCCTCTGTATCACTTTAGTCCCTTGGTGTGTAATATACTATTTTAATATTTGTAGGTGACAAAAAGGAAAGTGTCAATCAACGCGATATGCGTGGAAGAAGAACCTTTAGAACCGGATAAGAAGTACGTTTTTGAAAAATCGTCTTGGAAAATGCAATATGTTATTTTATTACAAAGAATGTGGGTGCAGATGTACAGGGATAAGGTAAGAGTCATTCGTTTTAGAATAATAAATAAAGGAAATATTGTGAAAAGATACCGTAAGATGGGGATGGTTTGGACTTTTGTTTAGACTTTTTTTTAGACTTAGACGCACGTGGGGTATTTATATTTTTTTATTTTTTTAGAGTTACTTAGCACTACGGGTGATCCTCTACATACTGATAGGACTGCTAATAGGAAATCTATACTTTGGAATGGGCCAAGATGGTTCGAAGACAATTTTTAATTTTGGATTTTACTACACTTGCCTCATATTCTTTCTGTACATACCAATGATGCCAGTACTCTTGCAATGTAAGTCTAGGTTGAACTGAAGTTTGACCCCTATGTCTCTGTGTGTGTGTATGTGTGTCTGTGCGCATATAGCTTCCGAACCAGTGAACCGATTTCGATGCGTGTTTTTTTCTGTGTGATGTCTATTCTTCAGGGAGTGTCCTTAGCTATGTTCGATACAAATAGGCTAAGTAGTTCCAGAGGTAATACAATACGCTCTCTACACACAGATGTCAAGGAATTTGAGACATTGGACGCGATTCCTCAAAAACCGTCAGAAAATTTCGCCCCTACAAAAAAATCTGACGGGTTTTAAACAAGTTTACAACTATGTTGGGAATTTGGAACCTTTGGTTGCATTAAAACAAAATTATGATTGTTTTCCACAAACCAAAACTACACTTTCTTGCACTCGACGCGCGTTTCGCTAACAACGTTAGCATCATCAGGAGGCGATAAACAATGAACTAAATTACTCTACGCTCTATCTTATATACCATCCTTTAGTGGGCGGAGATAAGACTAATAAATTGTGATTGATCACGATTTTTAATCCTATCTCCCCTCAACCAAAGAATAAAGTGTACTAAACGGGATGGATCCTCTATCTTTATTTAAACTATTTCTGGATTTAATGATTTCCATAATTTCATATGCATTCAAAAGTCTTTTGTTTGGTACACTTTTTAGAAATTTTAGGTTATCTAATGTGAATCTATGATTGTTTTCAAAAGCATGCTCGGCCACACTTGACTTTTCTGTTCTTCCGTATTTTAAGTGTGCTAAGTGTTCTTTAAAACGTGTTTGAATAGAGCGGCTCGTTTGGCCAACATATTTTTTGTCACAATCCATGCAACTAATTTCGTAAATTCCACTTTTTTCTAGAACTGTAGTTTTATCCTTGGGATTTCCTAGTAAGCTTCTTATTGTGTTACCGGATTGATATACTAATTTAAGACCGGTGTTATTAAATACTTTGTGTAATCCTTTCGTATAATTAGGATTATAAGGAATTGATACAAATTTTGAGTCGCAGGTATCTTTTTGTCTGAAAAAGGTAGAATTCTGAAAGGTCTTTTGAAAAGAATGTCTATTTATAAGCTTATTTATTAAGCCTTCGTCGTAACCGTTTTCGCCAGCTATATTCCTAATCCTATTCTTTTCTGCTTCAAATCTTTCTTTGTTTAAGGGGAAATTTACTAATCTATATGTTAAAAAGTGCAAACTTGCAAGCTTATGTTGTAAGCAATGAAAAGAGTCATTTGGAATATACCTGTTGGTGGCCGTGCCTTTTCTGTATATATCTAAGATGGGCTGACGTGCTGACCTTCGTAAGGAAGGCAGGAAGGCCCGGACAGAGAGAGGCAGGATATGTAGAGGGAGTGGGAGGATAAGGGTACGAGACGGGGTAAGGCAGAAAGGGCCCATGAAGAGGCCTAATTGCCAGGCCTGCGGGCCGCCCCTTACTACTACTACTACTTTTTATCTTGTTGTGACTTCCAGTTTACCTAGAATTTATGTAACAAAGTAATCATGTGTTCACTTTTACGTAACGGTGTTGGCTGGGATGATGACAAAAAAAACCGTTCATTCGATTAAGATAAAATAAAATTTGGTGTGTAGATGTAGATTAGGCACTGACTCACTTCAGGAGCGGAGCAAATAAAGGTAGTTTCCAGAAAAGTTTGCATGGCTGTTGGGGGTTTTAAAAATTTTTCATTTTACTTGCTTAAGAGTGAATAAATAAATAAAAACGGTTCGTTTACTTAAACAGATAAACCGCACATCAAAAATTAACAACATTTTGCACAGCGGAGGCTTCTGGTATCCCTCACAGACCATTTGCGTGGTTTCTCAAAAAAATATATATATCTTGTTTTTATTTAGTTTTTTGAATGAATTTGAAACATTTTTAGGATACGTAAAATTATGTAAAAAACTTAAAATTATGTAAAAAACTTAAAATTATGCAAAATCCGTGAAATGGTTCCTGGATAATCCTTTGAACTTTCACCGTGCAAAATTAGATACAAATTTGATTAACAGTTTTTTAGATTAACCCTAGAGGACGTTCAACACATTTATATTTTTTCAGTTCCTCAAGAATTCCAACTGATAAAACGGGAACACTTCAATCGGTGGTACCGTTTGAGCGCGTACTTCGTCGCGCTGACTACCTCGACGTTTCCCCTACAGCTGGTGCTGGGGACCATATACATTTTGCTGGTCTATTATTTGTCCGATCAGCCCATGGAGCTCAGCAGGCTGGCCATGTTTTACGCCATTTGCATGTTGACCGGCATCGTTTCGGAAAGCTTGGGGTTGCTGATCGCATCGCAACTTTCTATAGTGGTAAGGCGCAATGTTATTTTTATATTGTTTCTTTTTAGTTTCCAGAAATATAAATTAAAAAAATTGGGGCTAGAAAGCACGGATAGTCCAGCATACAATCAATTATTTTATGTTGAAAGGAAATGAAAATATCTCGAAAACTGTAGCTTTGAAAGATTTGAACCTTATAACAAAATTTTCGGGTAATATTTACGAAAACCAACATCTGAAAACCGCATATCAATAGCTGCTTTACTTCTAAAGTTATTTTTTTTGTTTTATATATTTCAACGTTTTTTCAAATAACTCGGAAACTAAAGCTCACACGAATCTTGACTTTATAACAAAATTTGTAGTCCATATTCATGGAAACTTAAATCTGAAAACCGTATATCGCCACTTGCTTTTGTTCCAAAGTTATTAAATATTTTATCCGTCTTTTCCTCCCTTCAACCTCCCACCACCCTACCCAAAAGTTAATCAGTTCATGGTCAGCCGATAGAGGATTTTTTTACCAAATTTCGTTAAAATCGATTAAGGCGTTCTTGAGTTATCGTATATACAGACAGACAACAGAACGACAGAAAACTTTTTTCCGTCGATTAAGGTGTTTTGGAACCTTAGTAACTCATTTTTGATAAAATTAACAAAAGTCAAAATTTCACGATTTTAATGGTCCCTCATACCATATTGGTCTAGTGGTCTAAAAGCAATATTTGCCATTTTAGACATCAAAAAACTCAATCTTTTGTTTTAAAATTGAACTTTTTGGCAACAAACCTGCTTTGTATTTTTTTTCTTGAAAAGCGTAATTAATGCCGGGTGCCGGGTCCACACCACACCAACAAAACAAAAACATCAACAAAACAAAACTGCAAGTTTTCGAAAACAGGAACACATTGTCAACTGCTGTCCACATACAGGGTGGATTCTTTAAACGGAACAGTGCTTCTAACGGGTTAGAATTTGGTTTTATAAAAAAATCCAAAAACCCGTCAACTGAGATTTTTAATTTTGAGGTATGAGAAACAAATGGTGGACTATCCATGCTTTCTAGCACCAATTTTTTTTGTTAATTTTAGAATGCCATGTTTGTCGGTCCAGTGATATCAGTTCCGTTTATGTTATTGGCTGTCTATGGATTTGGCAGTGGGTATGACGCCATACCCACTTGGATCAAGATTTCGATGTATGCCAGTTATCTACGGTATTCCCTAGAGGTAGGCTTATAGTCAATTATTATGCATCATCTAATTACATATTACAATAAATATACAGACCGCTTCGAGCTACTGCGAACAAAGGGGGAATCAAGTCCAATTTACTCTCCGTGCCCTACGACCGAGGTGGATTCGAAGCACGCTGCAGTGTTATCTTTTGGAAATTCATTTTGTTTTTATTATTTTGTTTTATTTCTGTCTTGCTCGAGAAACAGATGGGTAAGTTCTTAATTGAAATAATACATTTTTAAAACCAAAAATGGATGTCTACGAAGTTGCCGAAAAAGTGCAGATGGTCAAATGGTCAAATCGTCATAACCCAACACACGTTCGATATTGGTCGAGGGCAAATTTGCATTTGTATTTTGACGTAAGAACACAGTATCCCCAAAAACTAAATGTTTGGGGGGGGGGGGTATTATAGGGGAACACGTAATTGGGCCATTTTTTCTTAACGCCAATTGCAATTTGAATGGTCCTAGATACTTAGATCTACTGCAGCAGCACATTATTCCAACTGCTAGGCAGTGTAAGATTTGGTGAAACATGGTTTCAACAAGATGGTTGTTCCGCTCACAATGTTGGCCTTGTTAGGGAATATCTTGATAATGTATTTCCTAATCGGGTTATAAGTACACGGGGAACTATTTTATGGCCAGCTCGATCTCCCGATCTTGCTCCTAATGACTTCTATCTGTTTTTGAAGAAGCTATTCAAATTATCACATCTAACATGCTTGGAAACGTTAGAAGGAGTTTTTATAGTAGGCTCGGATATTGTTTAGCCGAGCATGGAGGACTTTTCGAACATTTGCTTTAATTGTTTTTTGACTGGGAGAATCTTTTGGGTTTTTAGAATGTATTATTTTATTTTGAGAACTTGCTTTTATTTTGTTTCTCCTTATTATTTTCATTGTAACACGTCGTCACTGATAAATCTGAGCAGTTGACAATAAAACGCTCTTATTTATCAGTGACAAAAAACAAGAAAATTACGTTATAAAAATTTGCGTATTTATTGACCAAATTCCGGTTTCATTGACTACGCTCCACACAGCACCGTGGTTAGAGGCGTACTAAATACCAAAGGAAAGTCATGCAAGTGGTGATCGCAAGCCTGAGTATTGGTTGCTTCACTGATAGGCGTGCGGTGTCTCTGCATGTACGTACACTGGCAAATTAGACTTCTTCCGCCCTATGTTCGCAGTAGCTTGAAGCGGTCTGTATAGGAAAAATAGTGAAAAAAAATGTTCAATGTTTTAGGGCCTGATGTCTGCCATGCTAACGGATCGCGAAAGACTGCCATGTCCACCGGAGGAGGAATTCTGCATCTACACAGACCTAAACTTCTTCCTGAACGAGATGGGCCTAAACAACACCGTTTATTGGGTCGACATCTTGGCATTGCTTGTTATTTACGCTATATTTAGGGGCGGCTCGTATTATTTGCTCCGGCAGAGGCTGTCACCCAATAAGACTTTTATCGCCTTGGAGTATATCGGCAGGCTGGTTAAATCACACTTTGCGAGGTGATCTTAAACATAATAATTTTGATAGAATTTAGAAAAAGGAAGCAGATAAAGAAACCCTTTTTTTTAATTTAAACTCAACAAATTTTGGATTTCTGCATCTACAAAGACTTAAACTTGTTCCAGAACGAAATGGGATTGACCAAAATCGTTTATTGGGTTGTTTGTTACTTACGCGATATTTCGGGGCGGCTCGTGTTATTTGATCCGGCAGAGGCTGTTACCGAATAAGACTTTTATCGCCTTGGAATATATCGGAGGTGATGTTAAAGCTAAAATTTTGATAGAATTTAGTAAGTAAGCAGGTAAAGAAACCCTTTTTTTTTCAATTTAATCACAACAAATTTTGGATTTCTGCATCTACAAAGACTTAAACTTGATCCGGAACACCGTTTATTGGTTCAACATCTTGGCGTTGCATGTTATTTACGGGATATTTAGGGGCGGCTCGTATTATTTGCTCCGGCAGAGGCTGTCACCCAATAAGACTTTTATCGCCTTGGAGTATATCGGCAGGCTGGTTAAATCACACTTTGCGAGGTGATCTTAAACATAATAATTTTGATAGAATTTAGAAAAAGGAAGCAGATAAAGAAACCCTTTTTTTTAATTTAAACTCAACAAATTTTGGATTTCTGCATCTACAAAGACTTAAACTTGTTCCAGAACGAAATGGGATTGACCAACATCGTTTATTGGGTTGTTTGTTACTTACGCGATATTTCGGGGCGGCTCGTATTATTTGATCCGGCAGAGGCTGTTACCGAATAAGACTTTTATCGCCTTGGAATATATTGGAGGTGATGTTAAAGCTAAAATTTTGATAGAATTTAGTAAGTAAGCAGGTAAATAAACCCTTTTTTTTCAATTTAATCACAACAAATTTTCGATTTCTGCATCTACAAAGACTTAAACTTGATCCGGAACACCGTTTATTGGTTCAACATCTTGGCGTTGCATGTTATTTACGGGATATTTAGGGGCGGCTCGTATTATTTGCTCAGGCAGAGACTGTTACCGAATAAGACTTTTATCGCGTTGGAGTATATCGGTAAAATCTGTTAAATATAATTATTTATTATTAATTAGGTAAAGAAGACACCCTTTTTTTAAATTTAAACTCAAGAAATTTTGGATTTCTGCATCTACACAGACTTAAACTTGTTCCAGAACGAAATGGACTTGAACAACACCGTTTATGGGATATTTAGGGGCGGCTCGTATTATTTGCTCCGGCAGAGGCTGTCACCCAATAAGACTTTTATCGCCTTGGAGTATATCGGCAGGCTGGTTAAATCACACTTTGCGAGGTGATCTTAAACATAATAATTTTGATAGAATTTAGAAAAAGGAAGCAGATAAAGAAACCCTTTTTTTTAAAATTTAAACTCAACAAATTTTGGATTTCTGCATCTACAAAGACTTAAACTTGTTCCAGAACGAAATGGGATTGACCAAAATCGTTTATTGGGTTGTTTGTTACTTACGCGATATTTCGGGGCGGCTCGTATTATTTGATCCGGCAGAGGCTGTTACCGAATAAGACTTTTATCGCCTTGGAATATATCGGAGGTGATGTTAAAGCTAAAATTTTGATAGAATTTAGTAAGTAAGCAGGTAAATAAACCCTTTTTTTTCAATTTAATCACAACAAATTTTGGATTTCTGCATCTACAAAGACTTAAACTTGATCCGGAACACCGTTTATTGGTTCAACATCTTGGCGTTGCATGTTATTTACGGTATATTTAGGGGCGGCTCGTATTATTTGCTCAGGCAGAGACTGTTACCGAATAAGACTTTTATCGCGTTGGAGTATATCGGTAAAATCTGTTAAATATAATTATTTATTATTAATTAGGTAAAGAAGACACCATTTTTTTAAATTTAAACTCAACAAATTTTGGATTTCTGCATCTACACAGACTTAAACTTGTTCCAGAACGAAATGGACTTGAACAACACCGTTTATTGGATATTTAGGGGCGGCTCGTATTATTTGCTCCGGCAGAGGCTGTCACCCAATAAGACTTTTATCGCCTTGGAGTATATCGGTAGGCTGGTTAAGTCGCATTTTGCGAGGTGTTGTTAAATATAATAATTTTAATAGAATTTACCAAAAGTAGGCAGAAAAAACCCTTTTTTTAATTTAAACTCGTGGATTTCTGCTTAAACTTGTTCCAGAACGAAATGGGCTTGAACAACATCATTTATTGGGTCCACATCTTGGCCAAGTTTGTTATTTACGCGATATTTAGAGGCGGCTCGTATTATTTGCTCCGGCAGAGGCTGTCAGCCAATAAGACTTTTATCGCGTAGGCTGGTTAAGTCGCATTTTGCGAGGGGATGTTAAAGATAATAATTTTGATAGAATTTAGAAAGTAGGTAGGTGAGAAACTATTTTTTTAAATTTAAACTCAACATATTTTTTTTTGGATATATGCTTCTACAGAATTCTCCGAATCGCTGCAGCAGAGGCTATCACCCAATAGGACTTTTATCGCCTTGGAGTATATCGGTAGTCTGGTTAAGTCGCATTTTGCAAGGTGATGGTAAAGATAATAATTTTCTACAATGTAGGAAAAGTATAGATTCAAAGTTAAATGAAGAGGAAATAATTTCTCTAAAAAACTATAAAAGGGTAAAATTTACCGGGTGTCAATTTTTTTTTTAATTTAAACTAAACTAATTAGTAAAAACTCTAAAAATATGGGTACCATCCTACAACCTAAGAAATGTGAGGATTTCATAATCCTGTTAAAAAATCAATCTAAACTCAAAAATGTTTGTATTTCAAAAGAATCTTTCTGGTTACAAAATTGTGTAACAAAATTACGTTTTAATGTATATTTTGTACACGGTTGTACATATTTTAGACACAATTGTGTAATAACTTCACAATTTCTAGTTAAAACATTAAAATTAAAAAATGACAAAGGTATTTATTTCTGAGCATGGTAAAACTTTCAGTTTGTGAGACAAACTCTAAACTTTATTAATTTATACTTGCTTTTATGAAGTTATATAAAGAAAAGCCATGTTCGCTGTCCGTATTTTTGGGTTACTGATTTTCGAATTTGGTTTCTTGTTAAGCATATCGATGTGATATTATTTATATGTATTCATTTTCTGGTAATGTTGTTACACAATAGCTTTTTGCTTTTTTTTAAAAAAAACATAGAAAAAAAGATTGTTCATTTGTAATAATGCTTATAGAGTTTCCTGTAATAAGTACAAAAATATGAAAAATTGCAAACAAGAGGTTACTAACAAGTATGGAATGTGATGCTTTACGGCCCGCTCATACGGCCGAATTAGAAAAAAATGCCTTTTGTTTTCACAATTTCAGCACCTGTCAATTAGGTACAAGCGTCAGCGAACGTATTAACAAAAAAACTGCAAATTGTTACCATTTTCAACCAATTTTTTATGCAAATTGATGTTGCACCACAGTTACTTATTTTTATAAGATTAGCAATTTTTAAAGTGTATGATTATTTTAGTTATTAAGCCTTTTTTCATCACTTGTTGTGATATATCATATATTATTATTAAATCCTATGAGTTTATTTCGACAAAACACAACATATGATTTTAATTTTTACTTATAAAAAAATATTTAGACAGTGCATGTGTTTATACAGGCTGTCCCAGCGTTCTGTGATTTTGGACATTACAAAATCGATGTGTTGTCGAGAATATTTTTATTTTGTTAAAACGCTCTGGTATACTGGGTTTTATTAAGTGACTAATCTTGAACTCATATGACCTTATTCCTAAAAATATTTTAATTTCAAAGGGAACGGCTGTAATATTATTGTTATTCAATAAGACATATCTAGACAAAAATTAAAATGTACTTGAGGTAGGCAAATGTATTTAGTTTTTTTTTTATATAGAAAAAGTACTTACTTTATAATTACCTATATTAAATTATCTAACTGAATGTTATTTATTATTAGGTAAACATACCATTTTTTATTATAGGACTTTACATTATGTAAAAAAGCAAATTGTTTTAATCCTGTTTTTTTAATGTCTTATTAAAAAAGGAACAAAAAAAACGATTTATTGAGTTTATTTTAGGTAACCTTATAACCGAACATACCCCTTTCCTATGCTAACAACTTTTTTTTATAGCGCTTTTAAATCACGCGCTCCTTATTTAAAACAACGATTTAAGAAAAATTTTACGTAATGGATAATATTCGCAAACAACTTGAAATCCCTTCCAAAGATCTTTTATTTTTTGATATGTTGTTTTCTTAGGTCAGAGAAGTATTTTGGGTGATTAGAACTTTTGTGTTACTCTTCGGGATTAGCCAAAAATCATCCCTAAACTCTTAACATTTTTGATATTTCATGTCATCAGTGATAGGCAATCCGGGTTCCTTAAAGCGCTTTTATATAAATATAAATATAAACCACTAAAATAAATAAATATAAAAATAAAGAATTTTTATGCCAAATTTGATAAAATTCAGTTAAGTGGTTTTTGAGTAATTGTGTTACAGACAGAAATTCAGACACCATGACAAGATTTTGTAAAAAAAACATTTTTTGACGATCTCAATAGCCTCCATACTATGTATGAATTTTGTAAAAAAAATTTTTTTGATGATCTCAATAGCCTCCATACTATGTATGGATGGCTAATAAGAGAAACCGGTAGATCGCCAGGAGTTACAGGACAATGAAAAGATTTTTATTACAATTTTTTAATAATTGGTTTATCAGTAAATTAGCGGCAAATTTTTCCCTTCAACTTTTAAAACCTACAGAACCGAGTTATATGCCAAAAATTGATTTTATTTTAAGATGGCGGCGTAAGGGAAACCTAAAAGCACATAATATAGCTGCCAAGTTTCAAAACCTTAACCATTTGCAACCAAAAAATTGTTTTTATATTTTTCCTCGAAAAGTGTAAAATTTATAGTGATTCAATCATTGGAGTGGTAGCGTTTTACCGAGGGTTTTACCAAGGCCAAAATCGTTTTATGTGGGAAAAATTGTATTCCTTTAAATGATGCCACAAAATTACAAATCATTATAAAACTCGAGATATTTAATGAAAAACAACTCTAACTGTTATTATCCTTAGCGCTGGTGAGGCGGTGGCACCGGCATAACTCCCCTCATTATCCCGGGCGGCGGAGGGGGAATGTGATTGAACATGGGTGGCCTGGGAGGGGGCGGCACTGGTAGCATGTGCGGAGGTGGCACGCCGCCCATAACTGAAGGCGGTCTTGGCACTATGGGCGGCTGTTGTTTCTTGCTCTCCATTCTAAATGCAAACTGCAAGAAAAACTGCTTGGTGTCTTTGTTCCAGTGGGTCCAAAATTTCGTGTCAGTTTTTTCCACTTCTCGAGAAGGTACCTGTTTAGGAATAGAGAAGTAATTTAAAATAAGAAGTTTGAGACAATGATGTGTTTGAAATTAACTCCATTGTCTATATTTTATTTATAAGGCTATGTACTTATATACTATGAGAAATCAGTCAACCGTGAAGTTTAAGAAGTTGGCTCCGCCCAAGGAGCTTTCAAATATTTGGAATTTCAACAGTTGATTTACTGAAAATACCCTGATTCTGCCCAATAAATGCAGCTTCAATCCAGTGTGCAAAACCTTTGCTTCGGTCCACTTTATTCGGTGTTGTTTTGACCATGCATGTTCGGCGATTCCTGATTTCGTTGTTTAACCTCTTTGGGTTGACCAGTGGCCAATATTTACATGGAGTCGTTCGAATCACACGTGGTTGATACCGCAACATATAAACCTAAGTTCTGGCTGAGATATGTTGATGATACTTTTATTGCCTGGACCGGAAATGACCAACAACTTTCAGAATTTCTTCACTATCTAAATAACATAAGACCCACCATTAAATTCACAATGGAGTTGGAGCAAAATTGTCAAATTCCTTTTCTTGATGTACTTGTCAAACGAGTGAAAGCGACATCAGAACAACAGTCTATAGTAAACCCACTCACACAGGACAATATTTAAATAAAGGTTCAAATCATTCTGCTACAACCAAACAAGGCATAATAAGAACTTTGTATAACAGAAACATTCAAATTTGTAACAATTCTCATGACTTGGAAATCGAAATAAGAAACATTAAGAAGGATCTGCAGCAGAATGGCTACAGCCTTAAACTTATAACATACACTATTTTTAAATTCAGCAAACAGGACAGACATTACAAGACCAAAACCAGGAAAATGCATTCCTTACAATTCCATACATTAAAGGGGTATCAGAGAAAATTCGAAGAGTAGAGAACAACTTTAATATTAAAACAGCTTTTAAATCTAATAACACAATTTGAAGCCTTCTTAGTAAAACAACCGGAGAACAGACAAAATAAGGAATGCATTTACCAAGTTTCTTGTAAGTGTGGTGAATCATACATAAGGAACATCAGACAAATACCCAAAGAGGTGAAACAACAAAATCAGAAATCGCCGAACATGCATGGTCAAAACAACACCGAATGAAGTGGCAGAAGCAAAAGTTTTGCACAAGTAGTCATAGTGGCAGAAACAAAAAATTCCTTGAAGCTGCCTTTATTGCGCAGAATCAGGGTATTTTCAGTAAATCAAGTGTTGAAATTCCAAATATTTGGAAGCCCCCCCCTTGCCTTAGGAATAGATTGTAGTTTGCACCTAAAGATGATCAGAAATTGTACTGATCAAAACGTCGTGTATATATAGACAATGGAAGTCCAAAACACAGTTAATTTCAACAACGTTATTAATTTGTACATTTGCAAATCCTTGGGAAAAATGTTTCTTCAAATCTCATGTCTCTTTATTTTCTTAGAAAATTTGAGACCATCAAGCAGATTTTAAGAGACAGACAAAGTTTCTATTAAAACCTGATAAATTCTCTTACACTTATATTAAAGAATTTGGATAATTTTAAAAGATCTTAATTCTATTAGAAAACCCTACAGGACATGAAAATTTAGCAGAGAAGGGTAATAAGGAAAAAGGATCATTAAAAAAATAAAGTTAAAAAAATTACAGTAATACAAGGTAGAACTTGTAATAGGTAATTAAAATATTATTTAGGATATAATTGGCTTCTAATTGATATAGGGCTTGGAGTGACTAGTTTAGAAAGTAACTATGAGACATATGAAAAAATATAGATGTTTGGCTCTTAAAGATACAAAAATTTTAAAAATCAAAATTAAGAAAATAAAAGCATACACTGTTTATTATCTAAATTATGTTTACAGTTGGTTTTAAACCTGTTTTCAAACTAACTATAAACTTATGTTCAATTGTTTTTCTGATACTAATTTACAGCAACATAACTAATTAAAAAGTTTTTTTAACCAAATGGCCAACCCTTGATATCAACATTCATTTATTTTAATTGATTTTGTAGGGTCAAAACTAAAGATGAATCTATTTAGAAATCTGGCCAATGGCCTAAAGAAGAAAAAGTGTGATATCTTTGTAAAAACATTGGAACAAGCAGGTCAAAAAATGGACAAAACAGAACTTAAATATAAATATAAAGATAAATTTACAAATAGCTAAAATAAAAAAAAACTATGTACTAAACAAGTTAATGTATACATCATTGACATACTGTTAGTACATTGATGGTATACATACATTTACTAATCTATATTTGTGATTGTCAATGAAATTTAATTTTTCCAACAATGATATATATACATTTACCAAGATATTTACTAATCTACATTCAACTAGCTTTAAGTCTGTGGTTTCTCAATGAAATTTAATTTTTCCAACAACAAAGCTTATTTGATTGATTGATTGATAAAAGTGCCCACAACTAGTAAAAAATGAATAGATTAGCAGAAGGAAGCTTGTTGCACTTTCTTTTTTAGGTTGGATTTTTAAGTAAAAAAAAGGACTTATTACAGATTTCCAATAAACCATCTAAAAAAAATAACTAAATTTAATTTTGACAGATGTTTACTGATCTATATTCAACTAGCCCTAAGTCTGTGCTTTGTCAATAAAATTTAATTTTTCCAACAATAAAGTTTATTTGATTGATTGATTGATATAAGTGCACATGAGTAGTAAAAGATGAATAGATTAGTCGAGGGAAAAAGGATTCTGATATCTTAATATTGTCAAGGTGATCAAAAGAAAATGATTAAACTGGTTGTAAAAAATAGGACATGTCATACCAATCACATCTTTGTCAATTTAATGCCAAGTGTAGTATTAAGATTATTGATTGGAAAAAGACCTTAAATATATAATTTTGGATAACCTTGTATCCATACCTTAAATGAAATGGTCTCATATGGTTCAGCAGCAAATAAAAGGTATTGCCACTTGCGGTCTGGTGGTTCAATTTTTTGTTCATATGCTGACATGAATCTGTGCCTTGGGAGAATGTGATCAGCAATTTCTACAACAAAGAATAAGAAAAATAAATTCCAAATATTGCCAAACACCTTTTGTAATACAATTTTTTGATCATTGTTGTCCACTGTTTCCTTTATGCTTTTTCTAAACAGTTCAGGATAGCATGAAAGAAAAAAATTAAAACAGAAATACACTCTGAAATATTGAAGATCTCAGTGAAGATCTAATCAATTTTTTTTTTAAGTGAATTATTACCTGGATAATCAATCTGAAACAATAAACTTTGCTGTCCAGTTTCAGGATCTCTTTGCTTGGTCACCCGGTATCCAGGCCTACCAATTTTAACAAACTTTTTGGGTTCAACCCTTGGTTTCTCAGGTTGGAGGGAGGAAGGAGAATCTTTGGCCTCTTTGGCCGCTCTGCGAGCCAGGTTGGCTTGATGCTTTTTACCTAAGGTGAAAAAACAACGTAATTTTAAAAAATTATGGCCAAATAACAAATTATGTAAAAAATAGGTTTTCTTACCTTGAGTATGAGCCAAGTAACTGCCCTCATTGTTATGCAATGTTAAGCACAGTTTACATTCATAAGAACCCAAATGGTTCTTCATAAAATAAGGGTCCTTCTGTAGGTCAATGGTCTCCAAGGCCAGCTGTCTCAATCTGTAAAAAAAGCATAATAAATCTTAGAGATATAAACTGAGAAATAAACCATATGATGCTTGGTTACTCTTGAATTCAGATCCCAACTAACCTCTCTCTACGGTCCCGGTTGGTTTCGGACCACGAGGCTACACCTCCGCCACCGGTCTTTCCACCGGCTCTGTTCTGGAAATCCATATTTGTGTTTTAATGCAATTCTTTGAATTTAATAGATTTTCACATTTAAATTACGAAACCTCTGGTAAGTAAACGATTTTCAATCGACTTCATAAGAAAAATCGACTTTCCAACCTCAATCTGTTTGTTGACAACTTTTGTTGACGTTCGCTAGTAGTTCAAAAATGACCTTGGGATAGAGAAAAACAGGTTGGGATATTTGCCCCATAAATAATGCCAGGCCGGAAATGAAAGTTATCAAACTGTATCTAACTTCATTGGTATTATGGGTGATTTTTTTAGGTTATATTTGTTGTCAAATTTGACAGCATCAAAAATCGAAGGGAATATGGTTGTTTATTTCACAATTTTTAAAGTGCTTCTGCTTTAAACCGACCCTTAAACAATGGAAATTAACATAGAAACAGCCATCAGACTGTGCCCAGTCTCCGTAGAGGACGAGAATCTGTGTTGCCTTCACAGCAACGCCCTCAACAACACCATCCAAGTGGCTAACAACCAAGCATATCCAGTAAGATTATTTTCATATAATTATAGATTTATAAAAAAAGGTATACAATAAACTTGATGAAAGGATACGAAATATACCAGTGATATATTTGGCCCAGGTAATCTTGAAGATACTTGGGACTTAGTCAGTTTTTACAATGTCTGTTTATTCAGTCTGTGCAAACAAAATCACAAAATTTCGTTTGTTTATTGAAAAATGAGCTGGAACTCTTTTTTTGGTTTTTGTTTATTAAGGAAACTGAGCTACTAGGGGAGATCCATCATGGATATATTTCTATGGAAGGAAGGGATTTTGTCATAGCATTGACCAGAAGAAAGGAATTTATTTGGGAAAGTAAAGGTAATACTTACATTATAAACTCTAAAACCCATTGTTGGTTATTTTAAACAGTCACCTCAATGATCAGCTGACCTTGATGGGTATTTGATTTTGTTATAGTGTTAGTTATAGTCTTAGTCTTAAAAATTGCTCACTAATGATACTTGTTTTTTTATAGTCACAACAGTCACTAAGCAAGGGCATTTAACCTCACTTTTTTAATGTTTTGTTTTATTTACGTTTATTTTTTGTAGTTTGTTTTTTTAATACCTTCAAAACACCTCGCAAAACATTTAGCAACTTATTTTTTTTCTTTTGTCTGTATAAAATTTTTGAAAATGTTGATTTCATTCCTGTCAACATAGTTGGGCGACATACTTAAAATTTTTGCAACTCACGCTTGCACACTTTTATTTATTATAGTAATAGTCATAATATTACTTATAAAAGTTGAAAGTTGCCAACTTTTCCTTAGGACTGTGACTAAACCTATGACAAAGCTTAGGTAATCAAAAGCATTGCATAAACGCTTTTATATAAACAGTGGTTTTAACTTTTGAGTAACAAATATTAAACCAAAGACTAAGACTATGTGTTTTATGAAGAATACTGTAATGTAAACCCCAATGTATAAACCATGTTTCTATCACTGTGCACATTTACCCATTGTCAAACGCTAAAAAAAGAGAACCAAGATCAAATGTATTATTGAGTTTATTATATCTTAGAAAAAGTAGTAGGTAGTTTAAATTTTTGTTATCTTCATGTTTTTATGTTGGTTTTTGTTGGTGTTTTTTTTTTCGTTAAGTATTTACATCACAAAGCAGAGGGATTTTTGATCATATATCTGATGGGTTGAATTACACTACATGGTACATATGCGCTACCAAATCAAAATATGTAGAGCAAATCCGTCTGCTCCGCGATGTAAATACCAAACCTAGCAGGTTTAGTTTTAAGTAAATGAGTATAATTATTATTGCAAAAACAATCACGATTTTGAGGTAGCACAGACCTAAAATAGAATGTGTTTTCATCTCAGTTTCCACTTATCATATAGTTGTGGGGTACTATCACAAAGCCAAGGGTTATGAAAGACCAAGAAGCAAAGACATTACTTTTGTTTCTTGCTGGAATGCCATATCTAAATCCTGATTTTTTTGTCCAATTAATAAAAGGTTATCATATAACACTTGTTTTGAAATCATTTACTTTGTGTCCCAATTAGGTACTTTAAACATATTTTTAACTACAAGACATTCTTGATAAATTTAATTTAAAAAAAAAATCTGAACTATATATATTTTTGGGATAGACCTCAGGATTATTATATTATATATTTCTAGATTTATAAAAAAATCCTTTAAAATGACACCCTTGATGAGACAACATCAAAGGGTATCTTATTTAGTAGTGAAATAATCACTTTAAAAAATTGAAATATATAGAGACTTTAATATAATTTTATGCAGATTTCAAATTTGATATAAAAAACAGTGTCCCCCAAAAAATAGCTAGGTAGGTGATAGATTTTAATTTTTCACTTTAAAGTCTATCTTAAAAATATATAGTTCAAATATTTAATTGTTTAGTGACCTTTGGAATTAGTTTCTGTGCAGTTTTGTGGGTTTAAGGTCAGGAGAATGAAAAACAAATTCAAATTTACCGACGTTTCGATGTATTTTTCATTTTTTATTCTTTTCTCAATTTTAATATTGTTTTTTTTTTAATCCTACAGGAGGGAAAAAAAAATTAAAGAAATTAATTAGCAGTGTCATATACAAACAAACAATGACTTTTAAATTAACAGGTTAAACTAGCTTCCTCCATTTTTTTTGTATTTTATTTTAGAAACCCTGAATACAGTTCAAAGTTTATATTTTTTTTAATTAAATATATATTTAAGTTTTTCTTTTTTTTTCATGAGTAACTACCCCTGGTGTGTCTCCACTGAAAATACCAAGTGTATTCAGTTTTTTTGGGGCGTGTCCAGACTTTTCCAGTGTGTATTCAGACTTTTTCAGGGTGTATCCAAAGTTTTGCAGGGTGTATCCAATTAGAGTGTATCCAGATTTTTCCAGGGTGTATCCAGGCTTTTTTAGAGTGCATTTAGACATTTTTAGGATGTATCCAGACTTCCTGGGTGACTCTAAACTTTTTAGGGGTGTGTCCAGGCTTTTTTAGACTTTTCCAGGTCGTATCCAGACTTCCAGGGCGTATCCAGGCTTTTAGAGTGTATCCATCAGACTTTCACGGTGTATCCAGACAGAGATCCAGACCTTTCCGGAGTGTATCCAGGCTTTTTTAGAGCATATCCAGACTTCCAGGAGGAATTTGGACTCTTTTTTTTTACATTTTATATGTGTATCATATATAGAGCTTAGGATATCTGTAAAGATAATTATATCTGTCTTTGTAGAGACGCTTAATTTTCCTTCAAATTGAAGGTACATCTGCTGATTCTGCAATTTGACAGATGGTTGTTTTTTAAGTGAAGCCTATTTCAGATTAATTCCTAGCACTGTACTGATGAGCACCATAAGTGCGAAATCCGGGTCTATGGTTAACATTACCTTTTTGGAGGGAAAGCTCACTATATTTTTGTTTTTAAAAATTTTTCGTTCACCAATCATGCAAAAACCGCTGAACCAATTTGAATCAAATTTAATATTTGACATTTTTCTCAATGACTTGAAATATATGGCACACAAATTTGAATTTTGTAAAAGTTTATTGCATTTTTAATGCCGCCATTAAAATAAGATTTTTATAAGCTTTCCAACAAGGTATCACAAGGTAAGAAAAAAATATTTTTTTAGTTTTTTAGGGATAAAGTTTTTTGGGGGTAGCTTCAAAGGGTGTAATGGGAGAAAGCCCAGCGCGTCAAAACAAATAATAGTTACAAGGTGCAGGGGTTACAATGGCTACAAAGTGATCGACGGACATATTGACAGACAGAGCGACGACGTTTGGAAACGTGCTTATCTGGATTCAGAACCACGAAATTCGTGATTCATCAAAATCTCGAAGTGCGTTTTTTGGATGATTATATTACTTTCCTTAGCGAGGGAAGTAAAAATGAATTTGACAGTACTCCTGTTATACCGTTCACGTGATCTCCATGTTGAGCATCGAATTTGGAACACCCTGTATATATTGCTTGTATTTTTTAAAATTTAGATAGATCTTTTCTTTTAGAGTCCTTTGTATTTAACCGTTATGGAATTAGGAACTTCCTTGTCTAACATATTGCACTTATCGCAAAGAATTTTTAATTTTATTTGAGGGTTCCATTAAAAAAAAAGACCTTATGATAAACCTGCATATAGCGGGTGATTTACAAAAAAAAACTGTAATAGAAATTACATAATTTTATTAAGCAACTTACTTTTTGATTTAACTTTTTGTGACAAATACTAAAAAATTAAAGAGGAGTGTCTTTATATAATTAAAACAACAATATTTTTATTAATAGGTAAACCATGCTCTACCCGCCAATTGCTGCCAGAACACAGTGTTCTCTTCAATAGTAGTTCCACTGATAAATTATTTATTGGAAGGGTGTGATGTCTCGGTGGTTACATTTGGACAATCCCACACTGGCAAGACATATACATTATATGGGCCAGGTTTTCACTATGCTGCCAGCGAGTCTGAACAAGGAGTGGTTCCAAGGTTTGTATATAGGCTTTTGTTTATAAATAAAAATGCCCTGTCTCAATATAAAATAGTTAAATACCAAATACTTTTGTAAATGCAGGTTTGGGTGGGTCGGGTCCAAAAAACGGCTTTAAGTTTCTTTTTTTTTTTCTAAGGAATGTCTAACCCTTGTATAGGTTTCGCATTTCCCTGTAATTGGTTAGGAATATCATCTAGCCTTCCCCTCATGCAGAGCAGGTGGGGAACCCTCTACTTATGGGTTGTCTGAACAATAACTGAAATGAACAACAACAACATGAACAACAAAACTTTGTTTACTAAAATCTCAGCTAATCTTAGATTAGTCTCTTTTTAATCTAAGCAGCTATAATGCTATTTTTGAAATTTTGCTTACAGTTTTGAATATAAGATTAAGTTAAATCGATTTTAATGTGTTGTTTGTCTGGCAAAAATTTGTGGTTCAAGGTAGGCATTTCGATATCTAAGGGTAAATAAGAAATTGTGATCAAATTATGAAAAAAGATGTTTGGAAAAACCTTTTTTGAAGTCCCAAGTTTTTGGATGGCATATTATTAAGCAAGTATAGTTTAAAATTTTTCATTTTGGAAAGTACCGAGTGGCATCGTATTTGTATGCCTAATAAAATACTCAAGACATATTACAATCCTACTCAAAAAGTCTACCTTAAACAAAATGTGCGATGTGAAACTGCCTGTAAAATTTCAAAAAGAGTGTTCTCTGAAGTTTTAGTGAATACAGTTAAAAGACGGAGAAGAATCCATATTCAAAAAGTACAATTACATTAAAATCTTTTATGGCAATATGCTTAACATTATTATTCATATGAAACTGCGTGCCAAATTTCAAAAAGGGGATTGCGGGAAGGTTTTTGTGCCATCTTGTATCTCTTTTTTGACTTAATTTTTGATACTAGAATCATAGGAGAAGTCTTTACCAAACTAAAACAATTCTTAGACAGAACTTGGTCGCTGCACGTCACGTCAGATCTGTGGCATTACAATGCAATATCTCTTAGGAGGCATAGAATGCTGTCTTATCCTCTACTCACTCGTTTCAACCATGACTTAGTTTTGGATACTTCTAGGTTCATGAGAGATGTCTTTACCAAAATGAATCACATCATGTGATCTCAGATCTGTGGAAAAAAACCTTCCAGGAGGCGACAGCATAGAATGCTGTCCAAGGGATATCTAACCGTTGCATAGGCCTCACATTCTCCTGTAAGGGGTACAGAATAGGCAGGGCTGGAGGCAGGGTTATCATCTACGCGCTCGTTTCTATAATGACGTAATTTTTAATACCTCTAGGATCGTAAGAGAAGTTTTTACCAAAACAAACCAGTTTCGAGACAGTATTTAGTGCCTGTACATCATGTGGTCTCAGATCTGTGGCAATACACTACAAGACCTCCCAGGATGCCTTCTACTGGATATCTAACTCTTTCATAGGCCATTCCCCTGTAAGAGGTACCAATTGTATCCGGCCTCTTCCGCACACATAATAGGCATGGCTCGAGGCAGGCTTATCCTTTACTGCTCATTTTCTATCATGACGTTATATTTAGTACTTCGAGGTTCATAAGAGAGGCCTTTATCAAACTAAAACAATTCTTAGACAGAACTTGCTCGCTGCATGCCACGTCAGATCTTTGACATTAGAATACAAGAACCGTAGGAGGCGGCAGCATAGAATGCTGTGTAAGCCTCTTCCGCACACAGAATGGGCAGGGCTCGAGGCAGGGTTCTCTCTCTCTCTCGCTCGTTTCAATCATGACTTAGTTTTGGATACTTCTAGGTTTCTGAGAGATGTCTTTATCAAAATAAAAACAAGACTTCCCAGGAGGCGGCAGCATAGAATGCTGTCTAAGGGATATCTAACCCTTGCATAGGCCTCACATTCTCCTGTAAGGGGTACAGAATCGGCAGGGCTCAAGGCAGGGTTATCACCTATTCGCTCGTTCCTGTCATGAATTAATTTTTCAGACATCATCATCATGTTCATGAGAGAAGTCTTTACTAACACAAATCAGTTTCAAGACAGTATTTAGTGCCTGTACATCATGTGGTCCCAGATCTGTGGCAATACACTACAAGACCTCCCAGGATGCTATCCGCACACATTATAGGCAGGAATTGAGGCAGGGTTATCCTTTTCTTGCTCATTTTCTATCATGACGTTATTACTAAAATAATTTCGAGACAGAACTTGATCGCTGCACGTCACGTGGTCTCAGATCTTTGGCCATAAGGTACAAGACCTCCTAGGAGGCGGCAGCTGTCGCAAGGAATATCTAACCCTTGCATAGGTCTCACATTCCCCTGTAAGGGGTAGTGGTCTCATCCAGCCTCTTCCGCACACAGATTAGGCAGGGCTTGCTCATTTCTATCATGTCGTAAATTTTGAATCAAACTGAAACAGTTTAGGGACATAACTTGGTCGTTGCATGTCACCCTGAACTCAGATGTGTGGCGACACAGGACAGGAACTTCTAGGTGGAGGCAGCATAGAATGCTGTCTAAGGGATTTCTAACCCTACTGCCGGGTTACAGGGCTTGCTTATTTCTATTAGGACTTTCTAACTTTTTCACCTTTATAATACTTGTAGGTTCATAAGAGAGGTCTTTTTTACCAAACCAAAACAGTTTCGAGACAGACCTTGGTCGCTGCACGTCACGTGATCTCAGATCTTTGGCTATAAGGTATAGGAACTCCTAGGAGGCGGCACTGTCGCAAGGGATATCTAACCCTTGCATAGATAGAATGCTGTCTAAGGGATTTCTAACCCTGCTGCAGGATTGTAGGGGTTGCTTATTTCTATTGTAATTTTTAATACTTGTAGGTTCATAAGAGAGGTCTTTACCAAACTATAACAATTTTGAGATAGAACTTGGTCGCTGTACTTCACATAGTCTTAGATCTTTGACAATACGGTACAAGACCTCATAGGAGGTGGCAGCTGTCTTAAGATATCTCACCCTTGCATAGGTCTCACATTCCTCTGTAAGGGTTAGCGATCTCATCCAGCCTCTTCCGCACACAGATTAGGCAGGGCTTGCTTATTTCTGTCATGTCGTAAATTTTGAATGAAGGTGAAACAGGAACAGAACTTGATAGCTGCACCTCACCTAGTCTGAGATCTGTAGCGATATAGTACAGGAGCTTCTAGGTGGTGGCAGCCTAGAATGATGGAATTTCTAACTCTGCTGCAGTGTTACAGGGCTTGCTTATTTCTATTATGACTTAATTTTCAATACTTGTAGGTTCATAAGAGAGGTCTTTACCAAACTAAAACAGTTTCGAGACAGAACTTGGTCGCTGCACGTCACCTGGTCTCAGATCTGCGGCGATACAGTACAAGACCTCCTAGGAGGTGGGAGCATAGAATGTGAAGATATCCTCGACGCCTTTCAGTTGATACAGCTTGGCTTGTCAAACGTTGCTCCGAAGTATGCTCATACGTTGTTTACGATGACCTTGGAGCAACAGTGGGTTATCGATGCCAGCGTTCAGCATAGGGTGTCGACAGCTAGTTTTGCAGGTAATGTTAAATAGTCCTGGGATCGTATTTTCGAAACCATACGAAATTATTCGCATGCGACTACTTCCGTCTCTTCCTATACCGTATAGAAAAGGAGGCAAAAGACATGCCGATATGCTGATTCTTGGGTAGTACGTGAAAGAATAACCGGTTTTTCATGCGAAACAACACGAATGCCCCGCACCCACTCGTGCAATATTGCGCTAAACCAGTGGAATTCGAACGCGGTCCACACATACCGGCTTATCTTTTGTCTCTCATTTCACACGGTATAGAAAGAGACTGACATAAAAATTGTTGATTATTCAGTACACGTATGCGAATATTTTCGTATGGATCCGATAATCAGACCCCTGAGTTATTTTACTTTGTTTAATTTTTTTGTTCAACGTCACGTTGTGTGTGTCATAAAAATCTGGAATGTATAGGTTTAGAAAAAACTAATATAGAATCAATTTAGGTAAAAAAGCAGGTTAAACAAAAATATATACTCCTTGTTACAGGATGTCCCATAAATAATATATGTGCTCCTGGAATAGAGTCATCTTCCTAAAGACAAACGTCGTGCTAGGATTTTTGTTCTGTCATGCAAGCATCATATTTCATACAATACACCATACTGCCAACAATGATTTTACTGTTTTTTTAAATTGATTGTGTTTTATCTGATCTTCAAATACTGTTTTTGAAAAAATTTTATGTGGTCTTTCATTGTCTATAACTAATTAATTTCTATTACTTTACTTGCGTTCCCAAAATTATGTAATAATATAATAATTCTTATTTCAGACTTGGCTGGTTGCGAAAAAATGATCGTCTACAACAACAGCGGTCTGGTCCAAACAATACCTACCGATCCAGGCCTTCAAGCACTGCAAACCTGCATCACTACCTTATCAGAGCCGTGTTATCGACTAATCGACGTGCCGTACAGCCAGTCGGTTTTAACCACACTCTTGAGGGATTCTTTTGGGGGAAGGGCCAAGACCATTTTACTCTGTTGTATGTCACCGTTGGCCACCGACTTTCATGACACTTTGTATACTCTCCAGTTAGCCACTAGGTAGGTTTAGAAGTTGTAAATATAGTTATACACAAACACAATAGAATTATGTCAGTCAATGCACTTAGCCATTAGGTTTGAACCACACTTTTGGGGGATTATTTTGGAGGAATAGCGTTTTACTTTGTTGCATGTCACCGTTGATCACCGACTTTCATGACACTTTGTACACTCTTCAGTCAGCCACTAAGTTGGTTTAAAAGTTCTAAATATAGTTATACACTAACACAATAGAATTATGCCAGTCTGTGGACTTAGCCATCGGTCGGTTTTAACCATACTTGAGGGATTCTTTTGGGGGAAGGGCGAAGACCAATTTACTTTGTTGGATGTCAGCGTTGGCCACTGCGTTTCATGACACTTTGTATGCTCTTTAGTTAGCCACTAGGATGGTTTAAAGGTTCTTAATATAGTTATACACAAACACAATAAAATTATGATAGTGGATTTAGCCAGTCGGTTTTAACCACACTTTTAAGCGATTCTTTTTGAGGAAGGGCTAAGACTTTGTATGCTCTTTAGTTAGCTACTAGGTGTGTTGGAATATAACGAAATTTTGTAGTATTGCTAACTAGACAATTCCAATATTTATCTTGTTTTTTAAATTAATTTTGGGGTCCAAATGATCAAAAACTCAATCAAAACTATCATAATATTCCTCTTATTTCTTCTTTAACATAATTTTAGGGCTCAAATGATCAAGAACACAGTCACAGTGAATTCGTACATGACCTATGAGGCTGTTCAGGATCAATCGGACTTTTTCGGATTACAGTTTGCAGCAAATCAGCTCCTCAAACTTGTTTCC